>CM076109.1:13120335-14490447 GCA_038048805.1 Hipparchia sbordonii | reverse complement strand
TGGCCTCCTCTATCTGGTTGTTGAGCGTGAGGAAGTCGGGGCTGTCGCGGCGGCTGCGGCGCACGCCGTTCGCGTACACCTGCGACCCGCCGCGCACAATGCGTACATGAAATATTTTATTTTATTTTATTTTATTTTATTTTACAGGAAAACTTACAGCTTATTAGAAAATTAAGAACTAGTTAATAAATACAAAAGAACAATTAAAGCTAATTACAAGTTTTCACAGATAGAAATCACATATGAGAAAGAAAAAAAAACACTCAACTGGGAGAAGGAAAAATAAAAAGAAATACAGGGGGAACAAAAACCGAAAAAAAAAAATTGTAAAGAATAATCAATCAATCAATAAAAACTATACAATGTGGGGTAAAAAAAAGCAAAATTTTAGAAGTGGCCAACGAATTTCTTAACGAGGTTTACGAATTATTTATAAGCGTTAAAGAATTCGTTCGCCAACGTTTTGCGAATGGTGGTGGCATTGATGCAAAAAAGGTCTAGATTTTTATTATTTTTACAAATTTTGTTAAAAGATAGGGCAGATCTGAGCATATATGAGTTTTTTCGAAAATTGGTATGTGAAGGTGGTGTGTGTAGAATAGAAAAGTTACGAGGATGTGCATTGATGGGGACTTTAAAGAATAACTTCTCAAGAAGCTGCGAACAATCAACTGTGTTGTTTACAATATTGATGAGGTAGGATATGTCACTTATATTTCTTCGAATGTTAAGTGGCAGTAGATGCAACTGGGCACATAGACCTTCATATTTCTTGTCAGATTTCAGTTTAAATTTAAATTTAAGAAATCGAGTAAATTTTTTCTGGATTCTTTCAATACGTTGAATATACACCTCATATTTGGGGTTCCAAATTTGAGATGCATATTCAAGGTTGCTTCTAACCAGGGCACAATAAAGAACTTTAATTGTTTTAAGTTTGGTGAAGTCTTTAGATGATCGGATTAAGAATCCCAACATTTTTGATGCCTTGTTTACAATTTGGTCCACATGTTTATCATATAGTAGTTTACTGTCGACTATTACACCTAAATCTCGCATAGAGGATACACGATCCAGTTCATGATTCTGTAACTTGTATGTGGAGTTATATACGTTATGCTTACGAGTGAAGGATATAGCAAAACATTTAGAAACATTAAGATCTAACCGATTAACTTTGCAATATTGATCGAGTCTAAAGAGATCATCCTGAAGAAGACTCTGGTCCCTGTAGTTGTTAACTACTCTAAAGATTTTCATATCATCAGCAAAGAGCAAAATGTTAGAATTATGAAAACAAGTGTCAATATCCTGAATGAAAATAATAAAAAGTAGAGGCCCTAATAAAGAACCCTGCGGCACGCCCGAGGGAATACTACGCCATGATGAGGTATAGCCGTTGAGCACTACAGCCTGTGATCTATTTTTTACATAGGAGGAGAACCAACGAAACAGATCACCTCTTATGCCTGCCTTGGCCAATTTGAGTAGTAGTATGCTGTGATCGATTCGATCAAAGGCTTTGCTGTAGTCAGTGTACACTGCGTCAACTTGGTTTCGATTGTCCATTTGATCGGATACAAAATCTGTGAAGAGTGCTAGATTTGATACGGTGGATCTTCCTTTGACGAAGCCATGTTGAGAGGAACTAAAGTGAAGCCTTAAAACCGGGTATAGTTGGTCATATACTACGCGTTCTAATACTTTTGCCAATATGCAGAGTTTGGAGATCGGCCGGTAATTGTTTATAAGGTGCTTGGGACCTTTCTTATGGATAGGTGTAACATATGCTGATTTCCAGATCTTAGGTACGATGCCATCCCTTAGTGATCGCTTATATAATAGAGTTACAGGACAAGACAGAGTTTTTGCGCAGTTGACGAGAAAGATTGGTGGCAAAGAATCCGGCCCCGCTGATTTGTTAAGATCTAGGGACTTTAGCAATTTGTATACTAGCTCTTCGCTCACCTGGATACTATGAATATCAATTGCGGTACTGAATAAATCATGGAGTGGGGAGGAAGAATGGTTAGGTAAGGGGTTTGATGAACTTTGCTGATTACTCAAAAAGGTAGAAAAGAAATATTCAGAAAATAATTCACATATACCTTCACCTGAGTCACTGGTTTGATCTGAGTAAGTCATAGACGCCGGTACATGATTATGTTTTCTTTTATTATGCATGTGAGACCAGAAGGATTTAGGATTTGAAATTATTGAATCTTCAGTTTTATTTAGATAGTTCCTGTAGCATAGGTTCTCGACTTCTTGAGCCTTGTCACGTAGACGCTCAAACTCAAATTTATCCGCAAGATTACCATATACTTTAAATTTCGTGTGATATTTAAACTTTTCTTTTATAATTTTAATCAATTCCGCAGTGTACCAGACAGGATATATCTTCTTATTTTTTATCGATCGCTTGGGAATATAACGGTCACGTAGATCGTAAATGACGTTATAAAAGTGTTCAACAGCATGGTTAAAGTCAGAGTTAGCTAACAAATCTTGCCAGTTCAAAGTAGCTAGCTCCTCATTAATTTTATCGAAATTGCCACGTCTGTAATTATAAACTAATCTATTGCTAGGAATGAGATGTTTCTCGACGGGGAAATCTAGTACTATATCGAGAGATGGGTGATACGGGTCCTCAGGAGTGAGAGAATCTAAGCAAGCAGATACGGTAATATCGTTACCATTGTGTAAAACCAAGTCAAGTAAGCGACCATGATGATTTGAGACCGAGTTAAATTGGTGTAAGCCACATACAGTTAGTGTGTCAATGAAATTAATTAAATGGTTACTAGATAAGTTGTTGGCTTGTAGGTAATGATTCGTACAATAGGACCGATTCGTACAATATAATAAATACATTTAAAAACTGATTTCCCCAACTTGATTCACGATTCACTCTTTGATTTCAGGGATAAGTTATCCTATCATCCATCTTCAAGATACCGGCAGCGGCGGCGGCAGGTCGCGCTCCGGCTGCGCCAGGATGTGCTTGGGCACGCGCGCGCCGCACGCGAACTGCGCCACCTCGTCGCTGAAGTGGTTGCAGTTGTGCTCCAGCAGCCGGTACGCCGCGCCGCTGCGGACACCGCGCGACGCGCGTTAGCATCGCACACGCACCCACCTGGTCCCCCTCGGGCACGAGCTGCTCGAGCGCGGCCTGCAGCGCGAGGCGCAGCGGCGGCGGCAGGTCGCGCTCCGGCTGCGCCAGGATGTGCTTGGGCACGCGCGCGCCGCACGCGAACTGCGCCACCTCGTCGCTGAAGTGGTTGCAGTTGTGCTCCAGCAGCCGGTACGCCGCGCCGCTGCGGACACCGCGCGACGCGCGTTAGCATCGCACACGCACCCACCTGGTCCCCCTCGGGCACGAGCTGCTCGAGCGCGGCCTGCAGCGCGAGGCGCAGCGGCGGCGGCAGGTCGCGCTCCGGCTGCGCCAGGATGTGCTTGGGCACGCGCGCGCCGCACGCGAACTGCGCCACCTCGTCGCTGAAGTGGTTGCAGTTGTGCTCCAGCAGCCGGTACGCCGCGCCGCTGCGGACACCGCGCGACGCGCGTTAGCATCGCACACGCACCCACCTGGTCCCCCTCGGGCACGAGCTGCTCGAGCGCGGCCTGCAGCGCGAGGCGCAGCGGCGGCGGCAGGTCGCGCTCCGGCTGCGCCAGGATGTGCTTGGGCACGCGCGCGCCGCACGCGAACTGCGCCACCTCGTCGCTGAAGTGGTTGCAGTTGTGCTCCAGCAGCCGGTACGCCGCGCCGCTGCGGACACCGCGCGACGCGCGTTAGCATCGCACACGCACCCACCTGGTCCCCCTCGGGCACGAGCTGCTCGAGCGCGGCCTGCAGCGCGAGGCGCAGCGGCGGCGGCAGGTCGCGCTCCGGCTGCGCCAGGATGTGCTTGGGCACGCGCGCGCCGCACGCGAACTGCGCCACCTCGTCGCTGAAGTGGTTGCAGTTGTGCTCCAGCAGCCGGTACGCCGCGCCGCTGCGGACACCGCGCGACGCGCGTTAGCATCGCACACGCACCCACCTGGTCCCCCTCGGGCACGAGCTGCTCGAGCGCGGCCTGCAGCGCGAGGCGCAGCGGCGGCGGCAGGTCGCGCTCCGGCTGCGCCAGGATGTGCTTGGGCACGCGCGCGCCGCACGCGAACTGCGCCACCTCGTCGCTGAAGTGGTTGCAGTTGTGCTCCAGCAGCCGGTACGCCGCGCCGCTGCGGACACCGCGCGACGCGCGTTAGCATCGCACACGCACCCACCTGGTCCCCCTCGGGCACGAGCTGCTCGAGCGCGGCCTGCAGCGCGAGGCGCAGCGGCGGCGGCAGGTCGCGCTCCGGCTGCGCCAGGATGTGCTTGGGCACGCGCGCGCCGCACGCGAACTGCGCCACCTCGTCGCTGAAGTGGTTGCAGTTGTGCTCCAGCAGCCGGTACGCCGCGCCGCTGCGGACACCGCGCGACGCGCGTTAGCATCGCACACGCACCCACCTGGTCCCCCTCGGGCACGAGCTGCTCGAGCGCGGCCTGCAGCGCGAGGCGCAGCGGCGGCGGCAGGTCGCGCTCCGGCTGCGCCAGGATGTGCTTGGGCACGCGCGCGCCGCACGCGAACTGCGCCACCTCGTCGCTGAAGTGGTTGCAGTTGTGCTCCAGCAGCCGGTACGCCGCGCCGCTGCGGACACCGCGCGACGCGCGTTAGCATCGCACACGCACCCACCTGGTCCCCCTCGGGCACGAGCTGCTCGAGCGCGGCCTGCAGCGCGAGGCGCAGCGGCGGCGGCAGGTCGCGCTCCGGCTGCGCCAGGATGTGCTTGGGCACGCGCGCGCCGCACGCGAACTGCGCCACCTCGTCGCTGAAGTGGTTGCAGTTGTGCTCCAGCAGCCGGTACGCCGCGCCGCTGCGGACACCGCGCGACGCGCGTTAGCATCGCACACGCACCCACCTGGTCCCCCTCGGGCACGAGCTGCTCGAGCGCGGCCTGCAGCGCGAGGCGCAGCGGCGGCGGCAGGTCGCGCTCCGGCTGCGCCAGGATGTGCTTGGGCACGCGCGCGCCGCACGCGAACTGCGCCACCTCGTCGCTGAAGTGGTTGCAGTTGTGCTCCAGCAGCCGGTACGCCGCGCCGCTGCGGACACCGCGCGACGCGCGTTAGCATCGCACACGCACCCACCTGGTCCCCCTCGGGCACGAGCTGCTCGAGCGCGGCCTGCAGCGCGAGGCGCAGCGGCGGCGGCAGGTCGCGCTCCGGCTGCGCCAGGATGTGCTTGGGCACGCGCGCGCCGCACGCGAACTGCGCCACCTCGTCGCTGAAGTGGTTGCAGTTGTGCTCCAGCAGCCGGTACGCCGCGCCGCTGCGGACACCGCGCGACGCGCGTTAGCATCGCACACGCACCCACCTGGTCCCCCTCGGGCACGAGCTGCTCGAGCGCGGCCTGCAGCGCGAGGCGCAGCGGCGGCGGCAGGTCGCGCTCCGGCTGCGCCAGGATGTGCTTGGGCACGCGCGCGCCGCACGCGAACTGCGCCACCTCGTCGCTGAAGTGGTTGCAGTTGTGCTCCAGCAGCCGGTACGCCGCGCCGCTGCGGACACCGCGCGACGCGCGTTAGCATCGCACACGCACCCACCTGGTCCCCCTCGGGCACGAGCTGCTCGAGCGCGGCCTGCAGCGCGAGGCGCAGCGGCGGCGGCAGGTCGCGCTCCGGCTGCGCCAGGATGTGCTTGGGCACGCGCGCGCCGCACGCGAACTGCGCCACCTCGTCGCTGAAGTGGTTGCAGTTGTGCTCCAGCAGCCGGTACGCCGCGCCGCTGCGGACACCGCGCGACGCGCGTTAGCATCGCACACGCACCCACCTGGTCCCCCTCGGGCACGAGCTGCTCGAGCGCGGCCTGCAGCGCGAGGCGCAGCGGCGGCGGCAGGTCGCGCTCCGGCTGCGCCAGGATGTGCTTGGGCACGCGCGCGCCGCACGCGAACTGCGCCACCTCGTCGCTGAAGTGGTTGCAGTTGTGCTCCAGCAGCCGGTACGCCGCGCCGCTGCGGACACCGCGCGACGCGCGTTAGCATCGCACACGCACCCACCTGGTCCCCCTCGGGCACGAGCTGCTCGAGCGCGGCCTGCAGCGCGAGGCGCAGCGGCGGCGGCAGGTCGCGCTCCGGCTGCGCCAGGATGTGCTTGGGCACGCGCGCGCCGCACGCGAACTGCGCCACCTCGTCGCTGAAGTGGTTGCAGTTGTGCTCCAGCAGCCGGTACGCCGCGCCGCTGCGGACACCGCGCGACGCGCGTTAGCATCGCACACGCACCCACCTGGTCCCCCTCGGGCACGAGCTGCTCGAGCGCGGCCTGCAGCGCGAGGCGCAGCGGCGGCGGCAGGTCGCGCTCCGGCTGCGCCAGGATGTGCTTGGGCACGCGCGCGCCGCACGCGAACTGCGCCACCTCGTCGCTGAAGTGGTTGCAGTTGTGCTCCAGCAGCCGGTACGCCGCGCCGCTGCGGACACCGCGTGACGCGCGTTAGCATGGCGTACCCCGACGAGGCTCGGGGTGACCCTCATCGGTGAGATCCGAGTCGTTGGGTCCCGAGGTGCTGGAATGGATCTCGCATCGAGAAACGCAGTATACATCTATTGATCGAAGACGATATTATAAGGGACGTCAACAGTGCTGTTGCCCGAGCGGTGCTACAAACCACCAAGCAGACCCGTACTGCAGTAGTACAGACAGAGGTTCATTTAATAGCACCACAATAAAGTAATTGTCCTACTTGCTATCCGACTATCCGTGATTTTCCGTAAGAAACTTTGCTTAAACTATGTGTATGGGTTATCGACTATTGCAACTTATTAGTGCAGTAGTGGGTAGTGGGTAGTGGGTACTGACGTGTAGGTGGTGGTGGCCAGGCCCTGGATGTACTCGTCGAAGACGGGGAAGGGCACGAACGTGCTGCCCAGCCGCTGCACCTGGTGCGGCGCGCCCAGCTGCGTGCTGCCCTGCAACGAGGAGCGGTCGTTCGAACTTTCCGTCTGGCTGCACACGGAAGATCATTTTTGGAAAGAATCCAGATCAGAGACAAATCTTTCGCTCGATCTGAGATCTTAGACTAGGTTATATTTTATTGATCCTAATACTTCACAGTTGTAGTTTCTTAGCTAATCTAAGAAAGTTCAAAAAATGGTGCCATATTATTGACAATAGTTCCTGAAGAAACGGATAGCACTATCTTTAGACCTGTTATATAGTTTAGTTTAGAGATTGTGCATGACAGAATTAGCACCAATATTAACATTATTTGTTCGGGACACTGCGAGCCACCGAACACTGCGCCGTCAACAGTTCACGCCGTCGTCGGGCCGCGCGTTAGGTGTTGAGACAGTGCACCGCGGGCTGCCCTACGACGCGCTCAACATATATCATTATATCAATATCATTAAGTTTATCAAATTATCAATATCAATAATTAAAGAATACAATCCATTTATACCTATCAATTATCATTTATCAGTAGGGATAACACCCTACATTTTGGTCCTTCGAACCGGATTTGAACCAGTGCCCTATGCATTAATAGACATTATTAATAGACTAGCTGATACCCGCGACTTCGTTCGCGTAGATTAAGGTTATTTATTCCTGCGGGAACTCTCTTATTTCCCGGGATAAAAAGTAGCCAATGTGCTATTCCAGACTATAATCTGTCTCTGTGCCCAGCCAAATCGGTTCAGTCGTTGCGACGTGATTGAGTAAACAAACATCCAAACATCCACACTTTCACATTTTTTGAGTTTCTTCAGATTTACCTCCAACAATGTATTTTCTTGTATAAGATATAGTAGTTATTACAATACATCCTCGTAGTTGAATTACGCAATTATATACTCGTATAAACTTAATATTACTACTAATTTCTCTTCTCTTGGCATTTATATCTCTCTGGAATAGTTCCGCATAAAAATAAAGTTCCGCCCACGGCTCGAGTTCTAACGACACGATTTGACAGCATTCCTGTTGGAGCGGCCGGCCGCGGGGGGAGCGAGGCGGCGGCGGCTATTCCGGGAGGGACACGGGACCCGCTGCACAGATGCACCTTTGTCCTAATTTTTTAACACATCTGTTGAATTTATTACATAGTTAGCTTTTACCCACGACTTTAGCCGCGTGGAATTGGAGGACAACTCGACGAACGGATACAGTTTCGCAATATACATTTGCATTAGATTTATGCAGTTATAATTATTTTGTGTACCTTATAAAAACAAACGATTACGTAGATAAAGTTTATTTACGTAGTTTATTTATGTAATTTGTAACATTGACACGAGAAGTTCGTTCGTCAATTCGC
Organism: Hipparchia sbordonii; assembly: GCA_038048805.1. Taxonomy (NCBI): domain Eukaryota; kingdom Metazoa; phylum Arthropoda; class Insecta; order Lepidoptera; family Nymphalidae; genus Hipparchia; species Hipparchia sbordonii. The sequence goes on along the minus strand of CM076109.1, from coordinate 14,482,118 downwards.
ACTCGGTCAGCGCGGTGGACCGGCCGACGCCTGTGCCGAGAGCGGGCCGGCGACGAGGATTCGTTCGATCCTAGGACTTCGCAACTAATATATATGATACCGATATGAAAGTTTCGAGACACGTGTTAGTTTCATTATTCGCGCGTATGCGGATGATCATCTCCCATACTGAAGAGGAGCCGGTGACGAGATGTCGCGTCCGAACTCGGCCTGCTGCGCAAATGGCGCGACATGCGGCGTCCGGTGGTTGCGCCCACTGCGCAGATAGCTGCGATACAGCAGTCGCGACGCGGCCGACGGACGACGTGTAGTAGCTCGTAATTCATCGGAGCACATAACTATAACGTGCTATACGTTGTTAACGTACCACGATAAATGTTTTAGGCCAAACAGTTTATATTAAAGATTGAAACCGGTATGGATAGAATCTATCTATTCGCCTTCCTAGTTTTTGCGAAGGAACATTACTTATTACATTGAGTTTTTCTCATCCTATATCACTCGCTATATTTTGAGGACTGGTCCTCAAAATGAACCAGATCGTGCAAGAAATCACTTCGATTCGTTGCTCCATTCTAACAAACAGAGTTTCGTAATTTTACTAAGGATGGATAGAGTGGACCGAGGGCTAAGCGGAAGGAGAGCCGTTCCGTGCGACATATACACATAAACGGGGCATTCATGTGTATATGTGGCAAGAAATCTGTAAGCTTTGAGACGGGACAAGAGGTATGCAGTGTCGGCACTATTCCGTGCCCGCATGTGACGTCACTGACCGGCGCGCAGCTGGTGACGCCGGCGCCGCCGTAGAAGTACTCGCGCTGGAACACCACCACTGACGTGTGCCACACGCCCTCCACCTGCCGCCCTGCAACAACGTACGCTTTACTCGTTACTACCGGCGGTTTCTGCGGCCCATCATATCGGATCGCTTCATCGCTTAGTGGCACGTCTTTGGACGTAGGGTAACTAGCCACTCCCATCAGACAAGACTAAAGACAATTCAGAAATTATTATCCCTGCTGGAAATCAAACCTGCGACCTACTCATACCCTACTCATAGACCTACTTATACTGGATAAGCACACTGGTCTAGTACTGGCAAGGAGATCGTCAAATACTTGATAAGTAATTATAAAAACTAAAATTCAACCACCATTCTGTTGCAGTGACAACAACGTAAACAGAGAAAACATTTGTCTAAACTAAGACTTATAAATAGCGAGCAGCTTCTCTTTATGTTTAGACACCTATTCCTATTATAGATGAGATGTTCGCTTGCATGCGAGCTATTGCCACGACACCTACTCGTTTCGAATATTAATTAGCGAGTCTATTATTAAAACTCAATCAGTTCCATACACAAGTTAATCGTTGACAGCCCGTAATGCCGAACTCTATCGTGCTGTCGGCGATGTTACGCAAATCAGCCGCTGCCAATACGCCGCGCCGCGCCACGACACTATCGCGCTTGTTTGTTGACACTACGAAATGACGACTCATCATCGAATCAGTTGTTGGGAGTTCGCCCAGTTTGCTCATCAATATTGTAGTAGAAATGACGATGAATTGGAAAAACAAAAAAACATTTGTGTTTATTGAAAACAATGGTGTTGGAACAGGCCTATAAATCTTGTTACTCTGTCAATAAATTGGCTCTTTCAATGATTCTTAGACTGAGAAATATTACAGTGTGCTCTGAATTCACTCAAAGTGTATATGAAATGTATATGAAACTCAATAGTTTCAATAAAGTTGATACTTGACTATTTTTCCATTAGGCATGCTGTAACACTATCTAAGCCAAACTTAACAAACAGATAGATTTACTATCCCATTTATTATATTAGAAGGAATTATGTATAGTGAAGCAAACTTAGCGAAGAGTACATTTTATAAAGATGCAGCTTTATAAATTAGTAATTCTTTAAGAATTCAGGAAAATGTCATCTGAACTCATTGTATAAGGTGTACTTGAAATAGAAACAGAAAGGTAAATGGCGTGTGTCAATCACACCCTGTTAATGTATTCAATAAGTGGGTCAACCACAACTACATAACTATTCAAACAATATTTTGATATTTTCACTATTTCAATTACATACATAGACATTGGTTTATGTATTCACAAGATTTTAACTGTCTTAAAAAAGTATTTTCATTGTTTTCTCACTCTCCTAACATTTGAAATTAAAAAAAATACATATTAATGTACCTCAGGTGCATGAAAATCTTTTTTTGGTAAAAAAAAATTTACCACAATGGGGTTTTCATTGCTATATTAAAACCTAGATGACCTGCCCCAGGTTTCCTTTGAATGGAGTTTTTGAAATTGGGTGAGGTGGAATTGCCTAAAATTCTTGAACATATATTTCTTCATTTTTAACTGAAAGGCCAATTAACCAAGTTTCGTGGATTAACCTTGAAAAATGATGGACTTTCATACAAACTTGCACCCCCTATTTAACCCCCTTGAAAATTCAGTTCTCAGTATGTGCCTACATCATAAAACCTACTGTCAAAATTCCAAGTTTCTAAATCCTCTGGGCAGGCCCAAAAAAGATGGACAGATGATATCGTCGAGACAGCCGGATAAGATTGGATGAAGACCTCAAGACAGAAGAAAATGGAATGAAATGGAGGAGGCTTTCACCCGGGATATGGGATCCATTGTAAAATTATAAATTTGTTGCTGGCTGAGGGGTCAGCCTGGCTATACTAAAAATGTTCAATGTATAACTGTTAAAATGGATTTTGAAATAAAGCTTATTATTATTATTAAATATGTATTTAGTAGTTGTAGTGGTAATAATAGTAAGTAGTAGTAAAGTAAGTAGGGTGGTAGATATAGATATGACTGGTGGCTTTAGACAGCTTTTCTATTCAGAAGCAAGCTTGAACACAGTAATACCTAGTATGGAAGGTGAGAGCAGGGAGGCCAGGCCGTTGGTGAGGTCGTAGATGTACAGGTCCACCGGCACTCCTTCCTCACTGGCCATGGCTGGCTCGGCTGTGCTGTGGCAGACACCAAATAGTTGTACACATAATATCACTACCACAAAAGCACTAACAAGACTATTTTGTAAAAATTGGCTTATGCTATATGGTTAGCCTATATTCTAGGAGTCTTGGAAAAAAGACCAAGAAGGTAATTAGCATATCTACATCACCACATCATGTTTATTCACTACTTTGACAGAACTCACTTATTGATCCAAAAGTTAATAAAGCTGCACTTTAGTTCTCCAGCAACCACTGATGATCACTTTTTATGGAAACAACACCATATAATGAAAGCAACTAAAGTTACTTGTTGAGGGATGTCTTTATGTCAATTAATTATAAGTGGTTTCACTGTCAGGAAGCGTTGTCATGAATCAATAGTAAATATTGAAAATATGCAAACGTAATAGAATGTGCTGTAGGAACGCGGCGCGAGGCGGTGCAGGCGCAGACACCTGTGCGGCGCCGCGCCGCTCACGGCCCACTCACTCCGACTACACTACTATTTTAAGCTAGGCAGGTAGATGCCGCGCGAACTATCTGTTTCTGTTCCCTGTTCACATCAGGCGCAATGACATTTTACGGAATTATTAAATAACCATCATCTCATTATACCATTGATGTTTATCAATTCGTAGACTTTAGTTGTTTTAAATGTATTAAAACTTAACTGAACCAATTGCAGGGATTACTCAGCGTAATTGATACACTTTTAAACTATTTGAATTTTGATTACCTATTACATTAGTTATAATTGTGAAACAATTAAGGAAAAGCATTGTCAAGAAATCATATTACTTTAATTATACGAATTATTTGTTATTATTCATGTAAACTGCAAATTAATTAATTAGTAAAAATAGGTACCTACTAAAAGCAAATTTTCAAATTATTTTACGTTTTGTTTGACTTGTTTGACCATTATTGAGTTTGACACTGGTTTGACAGAGGCCACAGATCCACAGACCAGAAAAGATACACAGATCAAAGACTACAGTACCTATTAATACTTGGCACAGATTACTACTGTGCGCTGTTAAGCTGTCAACTTATCGGACGCGTCCGAAAGCCCCGGTTGTTTATTAAGTAAAGTACCTAAATTAAAGGTAGAGTTGGAAAAAACAGGTTATAATCGTCGACTTTTAAGCGTTGTGCTTCTTCTCATAAGCGACTGTCACGCGACTTTCAGCGCTTGCGCTTACTACTAAAAAATATATTAAGTACCTAGTTAGGTAGGTACCTATAAAGTTTTTATAGCAACAACAATTCATAAAAGTAGGTACACACAGTAGGTACCTACAGATGTAATTTTTTTTTGTAACGGTCCACGACGGCCAACTTGAGATGGAACTCTAATAGGTAGGAACACTGGGTAGGAACCTGTGATAGGTAAGTAGTAAGTAGGTAGGTACCTACTTACCAACTCTCTTAGAACTTACTACCTACTTTACCGTCTTTGCCTATAATGTCATTGTCATAATCTATTGTCAATTGTTGTCAATTTCTAAAATTGTCATGTCAGTGTTTAGTGCTGTGTACCTAGTTATTTTCATAAAATTTTATATTTAAGATGTCAGGATCTAAAAAAATGGTAAATATAATCATTCAAAATTGTAGCTGAATGCCCATTTCATGGAATACTTTAATTTAACTTGTGAATCAACAAACGAAAAAAGTACAAAAGCTTAGTTTCTTTGCCACTACTTATCAACTTTTTGAATTTTGCAACATATATTTCAAAGTTTATAGGGTTTTGTTGTTTCTCGATACTCTACGGCGATGGAATCGTCAGCTAGCACATTTTCCTATGGGCAAATAGCGTTCATCCGCGTCGTAGAGAGATGATAGTGCACGTCGGATGGTCTCTGATTGTGCGTTATCGGCTCGGTTGTCTTGTTTCCGCTATGCAGACGCTGCGGGTGCAGTCGGCGGAAGGCACGGCGCGCATCGAGGTGCTGGACACGGACGTGACGGCGCGGCTGTATGAGCGCGTGCACGAGGCGCTGAGCCTCAGCTCGTTCGGCTTCTGCCTGCACAAGGATCGGGCGCGCAAGGAGGAGATCACGTCGAGCAAGTCGCGCCAGCTGCGCGCCTGCGGCCTGCAGCACGGGGACATGCTGTACCTGAGCCCCGTCAACGGGGCTGTGCTCTTCGACCAACCTTCCACCAGTGCAGAGGTACAGACTTAGTGTTATACAAGAATTTATGTCAAGGTAGTCCACTCGGATTTTGATTTCTATTGATTGTATGAACAGATATTTTACCAGGATAAGTTATTCTAAAATATAGTCCATATTAATAATATAAATGCAAAACTAACTCTGTGTCTTACATTGTCTTGATGCAACCACTGAACAGAACATGGTGAGGCGCAAAGATAGCTTGCATTCTTGAAATAGACAAAGACAATACAACTTTTTGTCTTAAAATATCAAAAGGATTCTCTCTGGATTGTTAAGTCAGTAAGTATTGTATATTCATGAGGCAAGCTGATCCTTTTCTAATAATACTGTATTACTTGCCATAGACCTGATATGATTGGGCAGTGTGTTAGGTAATACCATTATCAAATCTCAACAGGCAAACAATAAACCATTTGGAGAGCCAGTAGAAGCTGGGCCTTCATCTGCGTCATCGGCGGCGCTTCCCTCGTCTGCCACAAAACAGAACACTCCCGCAGAGGACGAGGTGGACTTGCAGCTGTACCGTCTCTCAGGGAACATACAAAGACAGAGAGATGACAAATTGTAAGCTTAAATATCTAACATCTCTAAAAATCACAAACGTAATAACTACAAAGCTATAATTTATTTTGAATTGTCAAATGAATCTACCACTGGTTTGACAAAGTTGCTGATGTTGATTTGATTAGTTAACTACATCCCTATTTTTACCTATTGCTTAAATTGATGCAGAAGTGATGGCAATGCTCCTGATTGCTACTGAGCATAAAAAAGTTTTAGCACTCTAAAGTCAGCCTGACATATTAATTCTGATGTGTGCAAAGTAATATTACTTAAAACTAAAACACACTATGACTATGTCTATAGATGTAGACACAACTCTAAAGGCTGCTGCGTACACTGCTCCCCACTGGAGCCATGGGACGAAGGTTACCTCAAGGAACACAATATTAAGCATCTGTCCTTCCACTCCTACTTGAGAAAGATGACCTCGGGCAAATTCATCACACTGGACGAGCTCTCGTGTAAAATAAAACCAGGTAAATTGTTTGTTTTAGTAAATAGTTGAAAACAATTAGCAAACAAAACCAACCTTTATATGTAAGTAAATATTCCTTATGTTTTTATGAAGTTGGTGTGGTTTCTTCAAAAATATATTTCTGTTCTATAGTTTCTGACGTAATTTTTTTGTAAAGGGTGTAAGGAGCATCCGCCGTGGCCACGCGGCATCTGCTCTGCCTGCCAGCCTGGGGCAGTGACGCTCAATCGGCAGCCTTACCGGCACGTGGACAATGTCCTGCTGGAAAATGCAGCACCAGTGGACCGCTTCTTGGCCTATTGGCGCGCCACGGGACACCAGCGTATTGGCTTCCTCTATGGGCAATATGAGCAGCATCCAGATGTGCCACTAGGTAACGTTACTAATCTTGCTTTGATACAATACTTGTATTGTGCAGAGAAGAATGATTACATCAACCTCATATTCAGCATAATTTGACACATTTGTAACTTATGTGACCTATCTAAACAATTGTAGCAAAACTGTTTCGGGTTTTGTTTGGCCATTGCAATTTCTTTAGGTATAACACTTCAAAGTTCTGACTGACTGGAGTTAGAAGCTTGAAATTTTGACAGTAGGTTCCTTTTATGATATAGGCACCCAATAAGAAAGAATTTTTTGAAATTTCACACTCAGGGGGGTTAAATAAGGGTTTAATGTCTTTCATTGTTCAAATTATATCCATGAAACTTGGTACTTATTTGGGCTTTTAATTAAAAATGAAGAAATACGTATTTCACAGTTTTCGAAAATTCCATCCCCAAAGGGAGAAATAGGGGATGAATGTTTAAAAGTCTGTCATTTTTCAAGTTATATTTATGAAAATCAGTATTTTGTCTTTCGATTAGAAAATAAAGAATGGCACATATGTGTCATACTTTTCGAAAATTCCACCCTAAAATCTAATTCCACGCGGACTAAGTCGCGAGCACCCTAGTTTTTTGTTTTGAAAGTGTCGGGTCCTCTGTAAATATGATCGTCACGGGTGTGCAGGCATCCGCGCTCGCGTGGCCGCGATCTACGAGCCGCCGCAGGAGTGCGCGCGGGACAGCGTGCGGCTCGCGGACGACGAGCACGAGCCGCTCGTGGAGGAGCTGGCGCGGCGCCTCGGCCTGCGCCGCGTGGGCTGGATCTTCACGGACCTGCTGCCCAAGGACCGATCGGCTGCGACGGTGCAGTGTCTGCGGTGAGTCAATACACAGCACTCGGATACACCGGCCGTTTATGGCCTACGGTAACCGTTTTGAACATTATTCGCTCGGTATTGATATACATCTAATGCCAAAAAAATTGTACACTCAGATTTTTCCGGGATAAAAAGTAGCCTCCACCTCTCAAAAATCACCTCGATCCTTAACTCTGTTGCCGAGTGATCGCTGGCCAAATCGACAAACAAACAAACTAGCATTTATAAAATTGGTGAACATTTTACTTATAAATAAATAATTTTGTTTTACTATTAATGTAATATTTCGTTTTACTATTTCTTTCATTTCCTCGTTTGTGTGTTTGTAAGTTTTCATCGATAAAAAAATTATGTTTTCGAAACTGTAATAATACATATATCCAGATTATAATGGAAATATATGTGTAGGAATGAAGTATTGGTTTGTTGTCTTGTTAGGGGCGTGGACACACACTTCCTGTCGGCGCAGGAGTGCATCATGGCGGGCCACTTCCAGAACCAGCGCCCCAACGCGTGCCGCCACGCCTCCTCCGGCTACTTCGGCTCCAAGTTCGTCACCGTCTGCGTCACGGGTAACGGCAACGGCACCACCCACCACTTCGTGGAACGTGCTCAATGCAAAGGGCCCATAAAAAATTATACCTGAATCATTACCGACACATTTTCAATTTTCGATTTCATAGAATGATAAAAAACACTTCATTGTCCTTTTTTGGGTATGAACTTGGCTCGGTGAGAACGTAATATAGGTTTTGATGCGGTAGACGTTTCCCAGGCGACAGCGAGTTCCAGATACACCTGGAGGGCTACCAGGTGTCGGGGCAGTGCCAGGCGCTGGTGCGGGACGGCATCCTGCTGCCCACGCGCGACGCGCCCGAGCTGGGCTACATCCGCGACTGCACGCCGCAGCAGTACGTGCCCGACGTGTACTACAAGGAGAAGGACGCGTACGGCAACGAGGTGGGCGTGTCGGCCAAGCGGCTGCCCGTGGCCTACCTGCTGGTGGACGTGCCGTGCGGCGTGGCGCCCGCCGCCGCCGCGCCGCTGTTCAGCGCCGCCGCCGCCTTCCCGCCCGCGCACCGCCCGCTGCAGCGCCACGTGCAGTCGCTGCACGCGCTGCACCGGCACGTGGCCGAGGCGGGCTCGTTCCTCGAGGCGGCGTCGGACTTCCACGTGCTGCTGTACCTGGCCGCCAACGAGGCCATGCCGCTGCCGCTGCAGCAGCTGCAGCCGCTGCTGGAGGCGGTGCGCGCGCGCGACGCGTCCGTCGCGGACGCGTGGCGCCTGACGCCCGGCGCCGCCGCGCTGCTGCGCCTGGCGCGCGCCGCGCACGACAGCGCGCCCGACGCGGCGCCGCGCGCGGGCCCGCCCGCCGCCGCCGCCGCCGGCGCCGTGTGGACGTGTCCGCTGTGCACCTTCCACAACGCCGCGCCGCTCGACGCGTGCGAGATGTGCGCCATGCCCAGGTCGGTACATGAAAACCAAAAGTTAACTTCCTCTATGTCGATTCTTTCGTCTCTCGCGGGGAGGCTAAATCCGACGATAAAAGTGGAAAATTTTTAATTTTTTTTTTGAGGTGTGTAAAATCTATCGTGTCCCCGATAATCCTTTTGTCACGAGTTCAATGAAACGTTTCCGGTTGCAGGAACGCGATGTAAATAGCAGAACTGTAGCGGACTCACTTTTGTACCGGAGAGCGCGCACCGGCCGCCCCGCACTCCGCGCGCCGCTCCGCCGCAGACGGGACGCGCGCCGGCGGCCGGCAGACCGCTCCCGTTCGGGGGACATTCGCGGCGATGGCGTTTCCTCTTGGTTATGATAGTTTCACATTATGTTCACGATGATTCATTGTATCGGGAAGTCAAAAGGACGAGTGACGTGTTACGATTACCGCTTAGAGGTAATTCTAACACGACACGACGATTGGGTCATTTTATTTCATAAGGAAATAAAATGACCCAATCGTCACCACTGGGGGCGAACGAAACTTTTTTCCTGCTCGCCACCAGTGGGGGTCGACGGAGTGAGGGCGACCGGGAACAAATGGGCGAAATTCTATTGCAGGTCACGTGTTCACTATTTTCTTAAAAACCTAATTTAGTTACATACATCGATGGCCAAGAATGCAAGTTTCGACGAGACACCGTACGCGTTTGTAATGTGCTGCAGCAGTAGGTAGCCCCGCGGCGGTGTCCGGCGCCGGGCCTCGCTCGACTGAACGGTAGCTGGCTTGCTGTGTCAAAACGGTTGATTTATTTTTTGTTCGCATATCATAATTAATAATAAATAAAAAATATTCTACGACATCCTATCTCGTTTCGTGAAAATATTTATTTATCTTTAGGTCACTTTTTAAGTTAATAAAGAAAGAAAACCCCTACTTATTTTATCGATTCATTCCACGAAACAGCCACCAACAATAAAATTGTAAGTGATGTTACGTCTTCTTAATAATTATTTTGTGTAAAATAGTCGGTTTGTTGTAATGATAATAGACTGCCGGAACCGCGTCCGGAACTCTGACTTTATATTATAAACAAATAAAAACAGATCGATCTGTACACGAGTGTTTCCTTGGACTAACTCCCACCGACTGAATTTAAAATTATTTCCCAGTTGCTCATCTTATAGAGCTATGAAGGGGGAGGCCAACCTATAGGTTGGCCTACAAGCCTTTAACATACTGTAATTTATAATTCAACACAACTCATACTAGTGTTAGAGGGCCCGGCATACACGGTCAAACATGTTTGTCAAACACGTAAAATTTTTACGTGTTTTTGTTACGGTTTTGTTTGAACAAGGTCATCAAACACCATCGCACCCAATCAAACACTCCGTTTCTGTTTGTCAAACACGTAAAAATGTAACGTGTTTGACAAACACGCTTGACCGTGAATATGCCCCCTTAGATTCGCTGCTCGCGTGCGGCGTGCCAATTATATGGGGAAGCAGGACGCTTCCTGTTGCGTTCTCGGTCGCACACTTACGGCAGGCAGAGCGACGCAACTCTTGTGTCGATTCGTAGATTATGTGAAAAGTAGGCAAAGAATGCAAAATAAAAAGAAAACTATTCAATAATTACATTTAGGTATTATTGGTCAAAAATAAAAATTAGGCTGAATAGAAATTTAAAATAGGTATGCAATAATTTAATCTTCGTCCGAGTCACAGTCACTGTCGCTATCGTCATTTACCTACGCTGAGGACGAGGCCCTCGCATATGTAAATGTGCTTTCTGCAAATCTAGAAGTGCTTCGGCGGTTGTCGAAGTGACGCATCGCACGCGTCTGTAGCGCAGTACTAGTACGAGTACCGTTAGCATCAGCGCCTACTACCCATACGTCATCAGTAGCCCGTCCAGCGCACTTGTTGGACGTCGAAGCAGTGTTCGTGCGAGAAGCACGCTGCCTACCTCCTCTCTGCGTGAACTCCGCCGGACCGATGGAGCGGGCGCGCGGAATGTGCAGCCCAGTACGGTAGGTACCGAACTGCCGATGAACGCCATACTAGTTTAGAAACGAGGAGAGTGTAATGGCAGTTACTGAATCGTGACGTCATGTTACAATAGCGCTCTCTTTTTCTTACAGGAAACTAAAGCTCTATATTTTCGAGACTAGTTAAGATATTAAAAAAAGAAAAATGACTGTGTTATATAGTGCACCAGGAAGATTATATTATATTTGTCAATGTTTGGGAATGCACTGGCCCCTAAAATACGGGCTTTGCTAGTTTAGGGGTCAGGATTCCAACGATATGTATTGTATTGAGTTTTTTCTGATAAAAATTATTATAATAATAAAATCCTTTATTATAATATTTAAGTACGTAGGTATAAGTATAAAAAAAAATTAGTCAAATAGGTACCCAATTCACTCGTACGTTTTGTTATTGACTGACTGATGGCTGCATACATACATAAAAAACGCCTGTGGAATTTAAGACGTAAATCATGAAGTAAGAAGTATGAATTTAATTACACTTTTTCAACATCCTATCACAGAGTAAGGAAGATTCATATCTTATACCTACTATGATACTATCATGTTACGATCACAGGTTACGATTATGTTGAAGTATTTTGGCACAACCAGTGCCAAAATAGGCTTTAATACATTTAGGAGTGGGTTCTAACTTCTACACGGGGTACTAGCACACTTATTTGAAAAGTACCTTGTGGGTTGTGGAGATGGCAAATGATGAGACACATTGAGCTTTTATAAAATATTTATTTAGTATGTACAATTTTGTTTTTTTAGCGGCAGACGGGCGACAATGTTTCAGTTTCGTAACTCACGCGAGTCGAGTCAGAAGCGCGGCGAGCGACAATGTTTCAGTTTCGCGACTCGCGTGAGTCGAGTCGAGTCTCTGCGCTTCCGCAACATTTACTTTGAAAACAAAAAATCGCAACGCAGCTGCCTCGGTCGCCTACGCTACCAGTAATAACTATTTAATATTTTATTTACAATTATATAAAATACGCTTTCAAATTAAATATTTCGCTTAAAAGTTCGATTGCGAAAAATAATTAAAATGTATCACGGGAGATATAACAAAATTATAATGTTTAATAACGTATTTTAAAGTACGGCGGCGTAGTGAAGCAACTCTCGCGTGCTCGCGCGTAGTGAAGCAACACTCGCGTGCTCGCGCGTAGTGAAGCAACCCTCGCGTGCTCGCGCGTAGTGAAGCAACTCTCGCGTGCTCGCGCGTAGTGAAGCAACTCTCGCGTGCTCGCGCGTAGTGAAGCAACCCTCGCGTGCTCGCGCGTAGTGAAGCAACCCTCGCGTGCTCGCGCGTAGTGAAGCAACTCTCGCGTGCTCGCACGTAGTGAAGCAACTCTCGCGTGCTCGCACGTAGTGAAGCAACTCTCGCGTGCTCGCGCGTAGTGAAGCAACCCTCGCGTGCTCGCGCGTAGTGAAGCAACCCTCGCGTGCTCGCGCGTAGTGAAGCAACTCTCGCGTGCTCGCACGTAGTGAAGCAACTCTCGCGTGCTCGCACGTAGTGAAGCAACTCTCGCGTGCTCGCGCGTAGTGAAGCAACTCTCGCGTGCTCGCACGTAGTGAAGCAACTCTCGCGTGCTCGCACGTAGTGAAGCAACTCTCGCGTGCTCGCACGTAGTGAAGCAACTCTCGCGTGCTCGCGCGTAGTGAAGCAACTCTCGCGTGCTCGCGCGTAGTGAAGCAACCCTCGCGTGCTCGCGCGTAGTGAAGCAACTCTCGCGTGCTCGCACGTAGTGAAGCAACTCTCGCGTGCTCGCACGTAGTGAAGCAACTCTCGCGTGCTCGCGCGTAGTGAAGCAACTCTCGCGTGCTCGCACGTAGTGAAGCAACTCTCGCGTGCTCGCACGTAGTGAAGCAACTCTCGCGTGCTCGCACGTAGTGAAGCAACTCTCGCGTGCTCGCACGTAGTGAAGCAACTCTCGCGTGCTCGCACGTAGTGAAGCAACTCTCGCGTGCTCGCGCGTAGTGAAGCAACTCTCGCGTGCTCGCACGTAGTGAAGCAACTCTCGCGTGCTCGCGCGTCGGAGACTCGTGGACTTTGGAACTGATTAATAATAGCAATACCTAATAACTGACATGTGAAGCCGTGCGAGTCAGGTGCTATGTGTATCTTATCGCGTTGGCCGCAGTTTTATGTATAATTTTCACTCTTTTTTTGTCAATTTTTCATTGCGCACACTCATTCTCTCATTCACGCTCTCACCCCGACTCCACGCATTCGTCGATCACTATCACATCGTAAAATTAACTAAAGCCAGAAACACATTCGCAGCAAGCCACCCTCACTCCGCGCCCCGCGCGTCGAGTCGACGAAGTAAGTATCTCAAAAGTAAACTACGATATACCTAGGGCTACTTACAGCCGGCAACGGCCCGGCCCGGCGGCTCGGTGGTGCCGCGGCTGCGCCGGTGCGCGCCGGCACCTGCGATGTGCGATCACTCGATACCGAGCGGCGCGGCGCGCGGGCGGCGTGCGGCGAGTGTTCCGACGCGTAATGCGTTACGTCACAATAATTAGTATATTACAGGGTCTCGTATAGTTACAGCGGTATGTACAGGAGCTCGCGGCGCGCGCCACCGGGTACCGAGTCGCGCCGCTCCGCAGGTGTCGACTCGAACTCGCCTCTATCGACTTCGACATACGATCGAAAGTATAAGCGCTTAAAAGTTAAACCCAGGCTTAGTCGGCGTCGACCGAAAAGGCGTTCGGCTCGACGCGTGCTCCTCTGGCGACGCGTGCTGCGGTCCCCGGTCGCGGCGGGGGCGGCGCGGCCTACTCCGCCGCGGCGTCGGCGGCGGCGGGCGCGGCGGCGGGCCGCATGGGCGGGAAGTGGCGCGGGTCGCGCAGGTCGAAGGCGCCGCGCGGCGGCGAGCCGGCCAGCGCCGCGCCCAGCTCGCCCGCGCGCTCCGACTCTGCCGACACACAGCGGCCGTCACTCTCCGCCTCCTCTCCTCCTCTCCCGGACCCGTGCGTCCGCTCGGGAGCACGCGCTCCTTCGCTCTGCACGAGTCCGAGGCCGGGAGCCGATCGAGAACTTTGTGTGATCGATGTCTCACTGCAGAATAAACGGTTCGATATCGTTTATCGACTGAGTTTCGTCTTCTTTTCATCCTTTGCATTTTATAGAAAGCACGATGGCGGCTATGCCGGCACGATGGCGCGTAGAAACCGATTAGGGGCGCGGGTTGAATGTACATTGTACACCGCCGTACCCCTTCCGAGGTAGCCCGCTACCAACTTAGACTGCATCGCCATTCGCCACTTACCATCGGGTGAGAGGTCGCAGTCGAGGACTATCTTGTCATTGAATAAAACCCTAGCACAGGCTACGGTCTAATTGGGCTGCCAATTGCAATCACAAGTTTGAGTCTAATGCTTTGGTCTATAAATTATGGTGTAAATTGTGTTTACTTTTTTTTTGTCTTTAAATAAAAAAAAAAATTTCTAAAATTATTTTAAAAGTTTATGTTTTCAATAAATATTTTACCACAAACATATAACACGGAGAAGCCGTCAGTTACCACACCAGCAAGAGTCGAGATCGCGCCTCGCGAGTTAGTTTTGTCGAGTTTGATCGAATTCCTTTAGCGACAAACGTTTTCGGTGAACCTTTTTCTGCGATTTAATTGTTCTTGCTCGTATCGTAAATCAGTGAAGCGGAAAATTTACAGCAATAACGTAATAAAAAACTAAAATAAACAGTAGGCAGTCGAAGGGAACGAGGGAAAGTGTCGGCCGCACAAAGTTCTCGTATCTGAAAGGGAAAGACTCTGAGGACGCTTTGAATATTATATTCCGTCACCGCAACTCACCACTTTATACAGGTATGGTTAATGACTTAACATTTAACATGCGCTCGATCAATCGCTGCAGTGACGACCGAATCGGCTGCAATTTGTGATTCGACTCGGAGGGTTTAACAAAGTATAGGGAAGCGTTCGATGAATGTAAACGGTTAATGTGTAACAAAAATCTGAAAGCATAATCCGGCAGAAGTAGGCACGCAGTATGAGATGAGGGCACGAACATCGAGATGCGAATGCGGCGCACGATGACGTCACGGGTCGGCACGGAAGCGGTGCAGAGGATCGGTCGCCGGGCGGCGTACTCACCTGCCGCGCCGCGCCGCGCCGCTCGCCGCCGCCGCTCAGTCGCGCGGCGCACCCGCCGGCGCGTCTGGCGTCGCGGAAACGAGGGGTTAGTGGCGTCGGTGCTGCGTCCGGCCGCGACCGATCCTCGTCGACCGGCCGCCCGGAGCGCGTGTCGCGCAGGCAAGCGTGAGCCCTCGGCGCTCGCCGGCGCGGGACCGGCGAGCGTGTCGGGCGGCAGTGTGGGCGGGGAGCGGGGCGGGGGGCCGGGGGACCGTGAGCGGGGCGGGGGAGCGTCGGTGGATAAAGCGAGCGAATAAAATAGAAAAGGTCAGCGACGCCGCGGCCGCGGCGGTGCGGCGCTGCGGCCGCGCGGGCGCGGGTCGAGTCGAGGGGCGGGGCGCGCGGAGGGTGGCTACCTGTCATGCTGTCCGGCTGGCGGCCGCGCAGCGCGCCCGCGTAGCTGCAGCCCGGCGCGGCTGCGGGGAACAACTCGTGAGCGCCGCCGCCAGCCCGCGCCGCGCCGCGCCGCGCCCGAGGGGCGGGCGGCGCGGCGCGGACCGGCGGCGGGTGTACCGGCCCGATGCGGAACACTACACTCATACGACACTAGCCCTAACATAGTATTATATACTGAAAACAATACACATATATTTATAACTATAATATAATATAGAAAGCCGACTGTGTCAGAGGAGAGAAGGGCGCGACGAATTAAGAAACAAATACAGAAATATGATATTTGAATAGATAGATATTGAAGTTTAACGTATAATTTATACATATATATGTATATATATAGCGGTTCGTGCTCGGCGGCAGGGGCGGCAGGGGCGGGGCGGCGGTGCGGGTTGGCGGGAGGGAGGGCGGGGGGGGTGCTGTGGGGCGAGGCGGTCGGCGGAGGGCACGGGCCCGCGCCTCGCGCCGGCCCGCTGCTGGCACTGCGCGCCGCGCCGCGCTCCGGCGACCACCGGCCGGCGACCACCGACCGGCGACCGGTGACCGCGCGGAGCGCGACGTGGCCTGTTCTTATTCTTCTTAATATCTTTGAAATACGTTCTTTTGTATCGTAGAAAAATTAAAGAGAAATCAAGAATCATTTCATAAACTGACAAAAAATATAAGGCAGAAAACAACAAAAAACATGGCGTCATTTCTGACACTAAACCTAGAGAAGAGTTTTGTAAAATCAGTCGCGGGCCCGACCGGTGCGGTCGCCTACAGTAGTGTTCCATATTCTTGTAAAATACTCACGTTTACAAGAAATAGTTTACTGAGCAGAAATACTCCTAGTACTTATAATAGATTTTTTCTTGGATTAAATATCTTGCAAGGTGATTATAATATATACTATTAGAAACACTTTCCGGTTTCCGATTGAGCCGTTTTGCATGTATAAGTGTACAAGGCTCACCGTCGTGCGCGGGTCGCGCGGGCGCGTGCGGCGGCGCGTCCAGCAGGCGGTGCGTGCGCAGCAGCGCGCAGTCGCCGCCCTCCACGGGGTCCAGCGCGAACACGTGCACGGCGCCCGCGTCCGTCGCCACCACCAGCCGCGGGCTGCGCGCCACGCTGCGGGCGAGAGGGTGCGCGTGAGTGAGGGTGTGTCGGTGTGTCGGGGGGCGGGGCGGCGGCGGCGGCGGCGCGGCACTCACTTGGTGACGGCGGCCACGGCGCGCTTGGCGGCGCGCGGCAGGCGCGCGGCGGCGAAGGCGCGGCCCTGCGCCAGCACGTCGGCCACCTGCGCCGGCAGGTAGCCCGCGCCGGCCGACACGGCCGACGACAGCCACTCCATCCAGCCGTCGGCGGGCGGCGCGGGCGCGGCGGCGGCGGCCTCGCCCGCGCCGTCCGTCAGCCGGAACACGTGCACGGTCTCCGTGTTGGACGTGGCGGCCAGGTAGGCGCCGCACGCGCTGAAGGCCAGGCACGCGATGGCCACGCAGCGCTTGACGCCGCGCCGGAACTCGTGCAGGCGCGCGCGCTCGGGCACGAGGAACACGCGGATGACGGTGCCGCGCTCGGAGGCCGTGGCCAGCTTGCGGCCGCACGCCGACCACGCCAGCGCGGCCAGCGGCGAGTCGTGCGCCGCGATGACGCACTTGGCGTGCAGGTGCACGCAGTCGAAGATCTGCACCTCGCCCACGGCGCTGCTGCCCGGGTAGGCCACGAGGCAGTGCTCGGCGCTGGGCGACAGCGCGCACAGCCCGCGCGGGTTGGGCGGCGTGTCGCGGATGGTGTGCAGGATCTTCATGTCGCGGATGTTGTGCACGTGCAGCGACTCCTCCAGGCACACCACGAGCCGCGAGCGGTTCAGCTTCACGGCCAGGATGCTGTTGCTGTAGCTGTAGTTGCAGATCTCCGTGCCCTTCTTGTAGTGGCACACGATCAGCTTCCTTCGGGCAGAACAGACCGACGATAAACAATAATATAACAGACTCTTGAAAGAGAGGATGTTCTCAATACGGCACATATGTTTTATTTCTATGTACCTTACCTACTACCGATTTCCCTGAGCTTTCTAAACCGATTGGCATGATAAATTAGATTGTCCTATAATAAGTTTTGGTTCCAACTCCACCAACCTGACGCTTCAAGGGTTAGGTGGATGGTCCTATTCATCTGTTGAACTGTGCGGGTCTGTACTAAACTTTATAAATTACAAGTTATACACCTAAACTTTTTCACAGAATCAGGATCTCCATTGGTGAAAATCGAATGAAAATTCCCGCGGAATCTATAGTTGTGGGGATTAACGCATTTAGATAGACAACTCTATAGAGGGACTTTTTTTAAAACTACTTTCAACGTTTGGCACACAGAGAGCCTATAGTAACATTGTCACACGCCGACGTGGGGACTAGTCGTGTGGTTGCAGCCAGTATTTTACAAAATGAGCTAGTTTTACCAACGACGAAACGGAAGTGGTGGTGGAAGTGGAACGGCATTTGGAAGTGGAACATGAGGTTCTAAACTGTTTGTAGAGATTGGCAACTTCGTCACAAAGTTTTGGGCCGCTTTCGATGATGACGGGCTGTCATCTCAGAACGGACTCAGAGACAAATGTTATGTTTACAAGCTACGACAGTGTAAAACAGTCTCAACGTGTACCGGCATGCAGTGCGGTAATGTCAAACGTCAGAACACTATCTATGTATATTCTCGTGGTGGTTCTTATTATATCTTTCCTGTCTCTAGCTTCCTGTCTTCTTAGTTTGTCTTTCATTTGTTTGTTTTTTCTTTTTGTAGTCAGTGATTCAATTGTAGAAATTAGATTTAATGTTTGGTCACTAAGAATTTTGTGTCTTTTATCTGGTTAAAGTCTTTTTATAATTGTTTCTTCCAGTAAGTCACTAAGTTTTTTTTATGTTTTCAGTGTTTTCCATGACATTGTTAGTGTTGTGGAGTTCTATTTCAAAAAATTCTGTGTATAGTTATTTTTTTTCAGAAGGAGACTAGCATATTTGGTAGCGTTTTGAACGTTCTTCGACTCGTTTTGAGCGGTATTTTTAGAAATGAAATGAAAAATTTATTTTGTTGACTACCTCTACATTTATCATAAAAATTGACCCTAACGTGAGCGAAGCCGTGGGCAAAAGCTAGTGATTAAATAAATGAATACAACACTCCACAGAGGTGGAGTGTGTAAACTACTGAACGCACATGTTCTGTGCGGTCACTGAACAGTAATTTTGCCATTGGATATCGTACGATACATTTACGTACTCATCATTTATTTATTCGTTTGCCAACAGGAAATCACATAACAATTGCTTAAAGTTATACTACATGTATAGAAACATTTCAGATGTGCACCCAATTACAGGCAAACCGACATGCCTATAAGCAAAGGTGCAAATGCGGGTTTGCCCCAATTTGTAAATCACATTGTTATAATAAGTTACTAGCTGATGACCGGGACTTCGTTCGCGTGGATTGATATTTTGTGATTCCCGCGGTAACTCTGTTATTTTCCGGGACAAAAAGTAGCCTATGTGTTATTCCAGACTATAATCTATCTCTGTGCCAACTTTCAGCCAAATCGGTTCAGTCGTTGCGACGTGATTGAGTAACAAACATCCACACTTACACATTTATAATATTAATATATAATATATAATATACATAATATACATAAACATAGTAGGATTATGTGATAATATGATGTGATTTTATTTTAAAATTCTGCCTGTAACTTTAATCGATTAATAATACCCAATTATACTCGGAGATCTCGCTTCGCTCAGTCAATTATGTTCATTAATTCAAGAATTATAACAACTCACTAATTCTTAGATACTATTTGTTAATTCAGGAATAATACCAATCAACTCTACGAGACCACAGATCCTAATCATGGATCACCTTCCTTGATCTGGGAAGGCACCGAGATGGTGTTTGTCCCAGGACCGCACAGGTCGCTCGGCGGACGGCCCGCGTGCGTATGGCGATACGGCTTTACGAACTGCTGATCCTATTCGCATTTAGACTAGCTCAACGATCACTGATGCAGGGTGGCCTCATAGAAGTTCCTTGTGCTGGTATATGTAGCTCTAATGTGCGATCACATTTAGGCGCCCAGCGTTGGCATTGTGGAACAATGATCGCAATCACCCATAGCGAGTATCAGCCGACAGGTGATCGATTGTCACCCTACACTCCCACAGCTGACGGGTGAAACGATTAGCGCAACTCGCGTCGGTCACACTCACGCCACTCGTTATCAGCACACGCGCACATGAGTCGGGCGCTTCACGTGTCACTTCTTGACGCGTCGGCCAACAGATTATCCAACCTGGTGCATTTTAAACAGGATCATAAAATAATAGTACAATTTCTCACACACCTCTCTGGGCATTTACATTTGCCGCCTTTTTTCATTAGGGGTTCAAAATAATAAGTCCAAGCACATACCTGCTATGTATTCTTCTGTATGTGTGTGTGTGTGTATGTGTGTGCAATATTCTCTTAAATAAAGAAATGAATAGTACCTAGGAGCTGCAACGGTAACAATTGCCACCAAGGAGCTGCTGAAGAGTCGGTCCACCAGGCACGTGTCCTGCCCCGACTGGCTGGAGTAGATCTCCTCAATGCCATCGTCTGGCGTGAGCGCGAACAGGTGGTAGCCGCTGCTGCTGCCGGCTACCAGCGACCTGGGGCAGGGTTCGCAGCTGACAATTATTTTATTATTATTTTTTTATTTTTTATTTATTTATTTCAGGACGACCAACAGGTTACAATAAATTAAAAACTAAAAAAACTACAAGATGAAAAATTATTATGAAGTAATGTACACCTACTTACAGGTTGCCACAACATGCTTAAAGTTTAGTACCTACTACTTGAGAAATGTTGAGCAAACAAATACACTACAAACAATTAATTGTTTTGCTGATTTTGTAATGTATGTCTGCTTTTAGACACTTTTTTGCCACTGCTTTTATTCAGTAAGCACTGTCGAGTTTTTAGACCAATAAATTGCACATTATTTACAACAAGACAATCATATTTGTATAATATACAAATCAAATTTTCGGGATGCTATATAATATATTTTTGTAAAAAAATTATGAAAGTGCAGGAATAGTCACAAGCACTAAATAAACTTTATGCCTTTGACAAACATTTAACATCTTATTAATCTAACATAAGAGGATTGCTAATTTTATAATTTCTATCTGATAAATGAAAAGAATTTCACATTTATTCATAATGATTTTTGAGGAAATCAATTTATATTATAAGGTTATATAAATATAAAGCTGAAGATTAAAAGTTATAAAAGCAAGATCAAAAAAGACCCGCAGAAGAAAGAGAATAGAATAAATTTTTTAATTCAAATAAACATTTATAAAGTGCTTTCACACTATCAAAATAATACTAAGTAAATCAAGGGAAAACAGACCCATTACATACAATGTTTAATCTCATAACTATATTTAAGGGATATTGGTTAGTGTTAGTGGAGCATTCAGTAACCAGAACAACTATTATAGCATATATCTCAGAGCTCTTGTATATATATGTATTCTATCAATTGTAATACAGTTGCAACATAAATTGAAAGATTGCAACACAAATGTGGTTTGTGTTGCAATTGTACCAAGTATTCAGTACAGTGTAGATACCATATTCCTTTATTGTGCAGATCATTTCTCATCGAGGAAGTTTAACATTATCCCTAACTACAACTAATATACTAAAACGAACATTAGTCCATCATGACAAGAATTATTATTAACATTTTCAATTATACAACGGCAATAACTAGATAGTTAGCAATCGCGAATTTTTCCAAGCAAAGCAATGTTTATTTACAACGACGAGTGTTTCGCTCGATGTTACAAAACATTGGCATTGACATATTGCATCATCGCACAGTAACGCGAACTGCGTCTGTGACCCGAAGGCCGAGGGCCGAGCGCCGGGGGCCGAGCGCCGGGGACCGAGCCCGCCGCCCTGCGCCACGGAGGCCGAGCGGAGCCTGTGACCTCTCGCCTCGCAGCTGACAGCTGGCGAAGGCTCTCTCGGCCGCTCGCGAGGGCACGACGCCTTCGCAGTCCGCTTTCACTACACTGCACTCAAACAGTACACCAATTAAGTCCACTTACGTGCAATCTTGATTGAATTGGACAAATATTCCTCCCGCATTTGATCCCTCGGCGCCGTGACCTCCTCCCAAACTCATTGGACCGTTCGATAATACGAGCTGATTTTAATGCTAATCACTATTTACGACATACGCGCACCACGACCTTTGTTACGGAGCACGAACAGTCATTAACTCTTTCGTAAATAATAAAAATTAAAGTATTCGTCACTACACAAAAGTGTACAATTTTTTTTGACACAAAGAACGACCTTGCTCGCGCTGCTCAACAAAACAAGCCCCCTTCCCGCACAACTCGATTCTTCCATTCGCCAATATTCTTTTATCTTGTTGCCTATTGGCCCGCCGCGCCGGTGGCCTCCACAGAGTACAATTCCATAGAGTTCACACATGAAATAATTATCTCTGTGGAAATAATACCTACCAATTATAAACTTGTCTAACATTATGTCTGTGTGTCAACCAGTGTTGTCAACCAGTGTTGTCAACCACACAAGGCCCAAATTCACCATTTTTCACAACTTAAGTAGCCTAATGTAGCCGAATTTCAGCTGATGTTTAATGTAGCCTAAAGTAGCCCAAACGCCAAAATATCGCTATGATTTTTATATTATTTATTAAAGTGTTAAACTACACTTAAAGGAAATTTCCTAATAGATTTATAAAGACGTATATCGAAAATTCCGAGGCTGGCGGGATTCGAACCCACATCTTAGTCAAATCATTATTTCAAAATAAATAATACTAAGTAATAAAAGTTATATAAGAATAAAAGTTTGTGCAAACGGAACGTGTAGAAGTAGATTTAGTGAGCGCAAATCGGTAATTGGGCTAATTTAAATAGCCCTGGGCCCCAAGTCTGCTATTTTACATGTCATTGTCATTGATCCGCAATACAATTACAATACAATTATCATGGTCCAAAATTTCGTAGTCCACTAAATTCACAATGTTCGTTTGATTTTTTATAATTGGATTGTAATTCAATCATACCTCGGTATTGCTATTAGCTTAAAAAGCGTTTGCCGAAATGAGTTTCAAAAAAAACTACATATTAAAAACGTTTATTTAAGCTAGATTCAAAGCTAAATGTGTCAGTGGCAAACCATTGGAAAACAATTGTGACGCCATTGAATTAGTAGACTACCAAAATTGCTAAAAGTAGCAATTGGGATGCCATTGATAGGCAATGTAACTACAATTGCAATAGCAGACTTGGGCCCCTGGGGCCCAAGTCTGCTATTGCAATGCTATTGATATTGTAGTTCAATTGTCTGTCAATGACATCCCAATTGCTACTTTTAGCAATTTGACTTGGGGCCTAGGGGTTCAATTGTCTATCAATGATAGACAATAAAACTACAATTGCAATAGCAGACTTGGGCCCCTGGTCCCTATGAAGTAGCCTAAAAAACGACCAGTCGCCGGTCGGATTTTTTCGTCGCCGATTCTTGTTCTGTAGCCTAAACACAAACATATAAGAGTAAGCAGACCTAACATAAGAAAAAATTGGCGTTCCAATTACGCCTACATACAAATGTCATGCACACATTGACAGTAAACAGAGCCGGACTTCGAAAAGCGAGGTTCAGCGAGGTTGAAGGGACTGGAGAGTATTTAGTATCTGTGATTTGAAATAATATGGAAACTACGGAAAGTTGCCATCAAATTGTAGGTTAAACCCTTATTTTAGATTCTGTAATCTTAATTCTATAAATTAATTCTTAATTATGAAAATGGATTCTAATGTGCTAAGTTTCGCGGTTTTGTAATCAAACAAGTAATAATGTTACAAAATAATATTTAATAAAATCAAAACAAACATGATTTACAAAATCTACCCAAAAGATATATCTATTAGATAAATAAAACAAAATCAAAAAGCAACTTTTTCTCTAATATCTTTTAGAAATACAAACATTGACAATACGATAACATCAACAGTAGTTTAATTAACTCTTACATTCTATTCAGCCTGTATCACTCATTTCAATAACCTTATTAGAATAGTATTACACATTTTAAACTTATAAAAATAACAAAATAAACCATATGTCTCAGTCTTTTCAATAACGTAATAAGGAATAGTATTACTCTATACTCTTTATTAATAGTATTACTAGGCTGTAAATTTTGCAAGTCCATCAAAACTTGATCTCCAGCAGCTTTTCTTTCTACTGGACCTTTTACTGATGATGTAGACATATGCTGAAAACAAGAGTAATAAATTATCAGTTGTCTAGTATTAACAATTTAATAGGTAATACAAATAGGTACACAGCTATATATATATGGGTATAGCTGTCAATATTTACGTTTAAATGGCAAGATGTTTTGGGTTGGTACCTAAATATAAGAACAACTAGAAACTTACTTGTAATGATGAATCAAAAATCATTGGGATTGCATTAGAAGTAAGGACGGTACGAAAACCACTGCAATCCACTAAATGTGCTTCAAAATGTTCAGAACATAGCACACTCGATGTTTTGTGCTGCCAATTTTTTTTATTCATCTGCATCAACCAGGCATTTTTAGATTTTCATCCTTTGGAAAGCTGAAAAATGATTTAATTTTATAATTTATCCTTACTTTTATAGAAATAGAAATAGAAATATTTTATTTCAAATAAACTTTTACAAGCACTTTTGAATCGTCAATGAATCTACCACTGGTTCGGAATGCCTTTCCCGCCGAGAAGAGCCAGCAAGAAACTCGGCGGTCGCTCTTTTAAAAAAAAAGTAAAAATTTTACAATATTTAATGAAACTATGCTATGTATACAGTGCTTCCACGATTAATTTTCCTAAGTCCAATACAATACAAATAAAAATTAATACAATCCAATACATCTTAAAACAGGCAGGCAAAAACAGACTAATTATTTAATCAAAATATACCCACTAAACAAAACTTGCGCCTGAATACGGCCCTGTCAAATTGTACAAGTATATGAAACGACGAACAAGATCCTGATATTAATTAATTGATAAATATTGCAACAGGAATATACTAGAACCAAAATTACTATAACTGTCTACGAGTTTTGCGTATATAATAATTGGGGACTGCTTCTAAAATGCCGAACGATTATTAATAATTACACAGTAAGCATATAACCAAATTACGAGTCTATAGCACATCAAAACTTACCGATGAAAAGTAATTGCAGGTGTTTTCCTATACGGAGAATTGCCACATAGAGGTGCACAACACTTCACCATTTTATTTCAGAATTTTTGATTCTTTAGACTCGATTTTAAAGCAAATTTAAAAGAATAAACAACTCGCAGGTTATGTTGTTGTTTTTGACAAATTGACATATTGCACCATACTGATCTTATTTGTAGCTTACGAATTGCCTCAAGCTCAATTATGTCTATGAGTGCGTAAGTGTTGCAACAACAGAAGTAAAAGAGATAGAATCATATATTTTTTGTTGGAGAGAAGCAAGCGAAGATATTATTTATTCGTTTAGATGTAGTTGTGAAAATTATGTTAGGTCTGCTTACTCTTATATGTTTGTGGATAATAACTACATATTTTGTTCATCCATTGACAAAACTGTGAATTTTTCACAAACATATAAGAGTAAGCAGACCTAACATAAGAAAAAATTGGCGTTCCAATTACGCCTACATACAAATCTCACGCACACATTGACAGTAAACAGAGCCGGACTTCGAAAAGCGAGGTTCAGCGAGGTTGAAGGGACTGGAGAGTATTTAATATCTGTAATTTGAAATAATATGGAAACTACGGAAAGTTGCCATCAAATTGTAGGTTAAACCCTTATTTTACATTCTGTAAACTTAATTCTATAAATTAATTCTTAATTATGAAAATGGATTCTAATGTGCTAAGTTTCGCGGTTTTGTAATCAAACAAGTAATAATGTTACAAAATAATATTTAATAAAATCAAAACAAAACATGATTTACAAAATCTACCCAAAAGATATATCTATTAGATAAATAAAACAAAATCAAAAAGCAACTTTTTCTCTAATATCTTTTAGAAATACAAACATTGACAATACGATAACATCAACAGTAGTTTAATTAACTCTTACATTCTATTCAGCCTGTATCACTCATTTCAATAACCTTATTAGAATAGTATTACACATTTTAAACTTATAAAAATAACAAAATAAACCATATGTCTCAGTCTTTTCAATAACGTAATAAGGAATAGTATTACTCTATACTCTTTATTAATAGTATTACTAGGCTGTAAATTTTGCAAGTCCATCAAAAGTTGATCTCCAGCAGCTTTTCTTTCTACTGGACCTTTTACTGATGATGTAGACATATGCTGAAAACAAGAGTAATAAATTATCAGTTGTCTAGTATTAACAATTTAATAGGTAATACAAATAGGTACACAGCTATATATGTATGGGTATAGCTGTCAATATTTACGTTTAAATGGCAAGATGTTTTGGGTTGGTACCTAAATATAAGAACAACTAGAAACTTACTTGTAATGATGAATCAAAAATCATTGGGATTGCATTAGAAGTAAGGACGGTACGAAAACCACTGCAATCCACTAAATGTGCTTCAAAATGTTCAGAACATAGCACACTCGATGTTTTGTGCTGCCAATTTTTTTTATTCGTCTGCATCAACCAGGCATTTTTTATATTTTCATCCTTTGGAAAGCTGAAAAATGATTTAATTTTATAATTTATCCTTACTTTTATAGAAATAGAAATAGAAATATTTTATTTCAAATAAACTTTCACAAGCACTTTTGAATCGTCAATGAATCTACCACTGGTTCGGAATGCCTTTCCCGCCGAGAAGAGCCAGCAAGAAACTCGGCGGTCGCTCTTTTCAAAAAAAAGTAAAAATTTTACAATATTTAATGAAACTATGCTATGTATACAGTGCTTCCACGATTAATTTTCCTAAGTCCAATACAATACAAATAAAAATTAATACAATCCAATACATCTTAAAACAGGCAGGCAAAAACAGACTAATTATTTAATCAAAATATACCCACTAAACAAAACTTGCGCCTGAATACGGCCCTGTCAAATTGTACAAGTATATGAAACGACAAACAAGATCCTGATATTAATTAATTGATAAATATTGCAACAGGAATATACTAGAACCAAAATTACTATAACTGTCTACGAGTTTTGCGTATATAATAATTAGGGACTGCTTCTAAAATGCCGAACGATTATTAATAATCACACAGTAAGCATATAACCAAATTACGAGTCTATAGCACATCAAAACTTACCGATGAAAAGTAATTGCAGGTGTTTTCCTATACGGAGAATTGCCACACAGAGGTGCACAACACTTCACCATTTTATTTCAGAATTTTTGATTCTTTAGACTCGATTTTAAAGCAAATTTAAAAGAATAAACAACTCGCAGGTTATGTTGTTGTTTTTGACAAATTGACATATTGCACCATACTGCTCTTATTTGTAGCTTACGAATTGCCTCAAGCTCAATTATGTCTATGAGTGCGTAAGTGTTGCAACAACAGAAGTAAAAGAGATAGAATCATATATTTTTTGTTGGAGAGAAGCAAGCGAAGATATTATTTATTCGTTTAGATGTAGTTGTGAAAATTATGTTAGGTCTGCTTACTCTTATATGTTTGTGAGCCTAAATGGCAATAAATCGCCTACGTTGGCTACACTTAATTAACTTTGTGTCAACCGTCAACTGTCAAATGTCACCAGATCTATAGTCTATAGGTAGGTACGTTGTTCCTGGACTCCTGGTCTATGCTATACGTAGTTGATAGTATCATACGTAGACAGAGAAGGCAATAGACCAAGGTACTGTGTAACCGCGACTGAAATAGAGATAACATGACGTAACGATGACGTCACATGACAAGTTCGAGTTTAATGTTGCCACAATAACTGCACTCCCCTAGTACCCCAAATTAGATGGAAAATTCTTCCCAGGATTTTTAAATAAAACGACAAAACAGATGCTGAACTGTTTTATTTTTTAAATAACATACCTACACATATAAGGTTGTCTGGGAGAGACATACCTATTAGGGTAAGCTCCTATTTTTTTACATATATCTTAATATTGTGTGCAATAAAGAATTTATTATTCTTTATTGCACACAATATTAACTTCAACCACCACTTACGTGTACAAACTAAAATTATTTTATACTTTTAAGTCGGTTTTTTAAAAATATTTTTTTTTATACTAAAGTTTTTTAATGTAGTTTCACAGGACCAATTCACTAGATAATTATTTGCTCCTTAAAAAAAATATTGAAATGCCGAATAGAAATTTAGCATATGTGAGTCACTTTGAAAAAAGATGTATGTAACACAAAGGAAAATTTTTTTTCGTTACTAGTAAGAATGTTACACAAAATAATTTTTAATGAACAGTTAAAATTTTCCTTCGATCGAGTAATGCTATTGAATTAAAAGCAACAAAAATTGTATATTTAGTCATCAAAATCATCATTAATGAAATTAACAGTATATTCCTTTTTTCAGGCAGTCGTATAAAACTGCAACTCTTCATAGTTTAAGTTAATAATTATTTAAAAAAACATTAAAAGTCTGCCTCTAGCTATTTAAAAATGGCTTTAAAAATTAAGAACTTTGTAAATAAAATAATTCTTAAGATCGCCAACAGTTCTCGACTGGTCGTTGGACATTCGAACGAAACTTCAGGATGATTCAGAACAGTAACCGACACTATCTAACTGAATACACTTTAATCATCGCCGACATATATTATATTCTAGTATCCATCATCTTTCTTTTCTTTTCTCATAATATTCATTTCTTCCATCACGACTTTATTTTGTTTCAACAGAAATTAAAAAAAAAATTGAAAAAGTAGCCAAAGTAACCCGCCGTTACGGTATGTCAGAGGACATTACTAAAAAAACCTATCTCCGTGCCAAATTTCAGCCATATCGGTTTAGTGTGGCGTATTGAGTAACAAACATCCATATGTTTGTTACTCAATCACGCCACACTAAACCGATATGGCTGAAATTTGGATGTATGTATGGATGGCCATACATACATTCAAACTTTCACATTTATAATATAAGTAGGATAGGGAAAATCGGGACATTGTATAGGTACCTAAAGCTGGCAACACACATAGATACTAAATTTTCTTATTAACTGTCAGTTTGTTTTGCACAAAAGTGTGTCGACCTTGAAAAAACTGGTTACACGATGAGGGACAAAAAATTGGGTAGCTGCGTCTCTGTTTATCACATTAATAACTTTATTTCTGCTCTCTTTTTAGTGTGAGTGAGAAAGAAATCGTCACTGGCTCTATGTCTTCTCTCTCTACGGTATCATAGTAATCTGTGGTCAGACTTGTTTTTATTTTTGTGAATCGTGTGCGGTGTGTGAAACTGAAAAGTGAAAATTGAATTACCTACCTAAGTACACACGTGAATAAAATTTGCATTTTGCAATAATGGGTCGTAAAATTCCAGCAAAGAAACATCGTGGCGTTAAAGATCCTCTGGTACAACAGGCAAGGCGGCTGCAAAGGTAGGCATTTGTAGATTTCATAACCTTTTTATTATCTTATAACCTCTGGATCTTCTGTGGATGTAATCTTATGATTTATTTCGTTTTCAGCTTAAAGGGCAAAATAAACGCGCCGCCTAAGGATCCTGACGACCAGCCTGTCCCGAAGTCGCTCACGCGGCTGTTTGCATTTCAGAACCGGGACAAAACTGTCAAGAAGAAAAACAATAAAAAATTGAGTTCCACTGGTATGTCATATAAAAAAGCAAGCATTATATTTCTCCTTACACAATTGTAAGTCAAATTGCCTAGTATTAAAATTATTTTAAAACATATAATATTAGGCAGTAGCTCTGGAAGCAGGTGAGAATCTGACAGCGCACAAGGTGATCACAGTACAGGTGTGTTCACACCTGCAGGGGGAGTGAAACAGTCCGGTGGGAGCAGGAACCCAGTCGCCCGTCTGAAGAAACTGCCAGGAGAGTCTGGCCGAGGGTTTTCCCTACGCATCAACAGTGCTATGCGAGCCCTACACGACCCTCTGGACCAGCAGGACTATCCAGTATGTAGCACCAAATTGTGGAATCGTCATTCGTTTGCTTATATGTTCTAGCACTAGTTACCCTGAATTAACAAAAGCTTATTATTTTATATACTTATTAGTTTATGATTATTTTTACTTTAAATTTTGCAATCAAGTGTCCATTGTAGTGGTTTACATAACAAAATGCCTCAAGGCCTGCGTGATGTACTTCACACAGTTATTATTCAGTGCAGTACTACACTGAATAATATAGTTTAGTGATATTGTTGTACGTTGCAGGATGACATGGAGTCTGAAGATGAGAAAGGTGAGCGCATGTCGGCGCAGCGCGAGCGGCGCCGTCGCAAGCGTGGCGGCGCGGCGGACGAGCAGAGCGCGAGCGGCCGCGCGCGGCGCCTCGCGCTCCTCAAGCAGGAGAAGAAGATTAAGGCTATAGAGGTCAATTCTTGTTACTTTTTTTCTTTCTGTCAATGGCTCTGTTTCTAAGTTCCATCATACTGGTTCAATTTAGTCAAAATTAGCCTATATAAACAAAGATGTTCAAAAGTGCCTTTGGAAAGGTCATAATATTTAATAAGAAGCAGTTTTTCAATTGTTTTTATTTATTATTAAACATTTGAGTGCAGCACTGAAAGCACCTCAATTCACATCTCGGGTGACCGTGCGCGTCACAACCAAGTCATGTCACATCACATCACACTCATCTGTACTCTCATAGTGTGTACAATTGGATGTGTTGTCGATCAAAAATTACGGCCAAGTGTACAGGCCTCAGTTTAGTATGCGTGTGTGTAGGAGGAGGCGTGGGCGCGGCGCGCCGAGGCGCAATACGAGCGCGTGCAGTTCGGGGACGTGGCGCACGCGCCGCCCGCCCTGCCCGCGCCGCGGAACGCGCGCCCAGCGCCGAAGGTACCGTCCACTCCTATTATGTCACATAATCCTATTTCCTATTATTATTAATATTATAAATGCGAAAGTTTGGCTGTATGGATGTTTGTTACTCAATCACGCAGCAATGACTGACCTGATTTGACCGTTTGCTGCTTCTTATCCCGGAAAGTAAGAGAATTCCCGCGGAAATTAGAAAACCTCAATCCACGCGAATTCAGAAAACCCCAATCCAA
This sequence comes from Hipparchia sbordonii, assembly GCA_038048805.1. Taxonomy (NCBI): domain Eukaryota; kingdom Metazoa; phylum Arthropoda; class Insecta; order Lepidoptera; family Nymphalidae; genus Hipparchia; species Hipparchia sbordonii. The sequence continues at coordinate 14,451,311 of CM076109.1, read as the reverse complement.
GAAATTCCTTCATTTAAGAATTAAATAATTGACCAGCTGATGTCCAATCTTACTCAACAACTGTGTCGTTACTCGTACACGTCGGCTTATATACGATCGACGAGCGGCTCCACCCGTGCCTCGGGCTAAACTTTACCATTTCTTTCGCCGTCATCAGATCAATATACAGGTGCCCACTGCGGGAGCAACTATTGCCTGCGTCTTCTTCGTGCGTGTTAAAAATAAACTCTATAACACAATCACATTTCTGCATGTGTAATATTATATGGATAATGTGCACGCGCAGCCGGCGCGCCGCGGCCTGCTGCTGTCCGCGATGCTGGCGGGCGGCGCGGCGCGCGGGGCGGCGGCGGCCGAGCGGGAGCGCGCGCGCCTCGCCGCCGTGGCCGCGTACCGCGCGCTCAACGCGCAGCGGCGGCTGCGGACCGGCGCGGCCGATACGCGGCAGCGCGCGCCGTGACGCGACCGGACCGCGCCGCACGGAGACCAGACGACACGAATTCTGGAATTGTCCAGACGGGGGGGACCTTGTTTAGAAACAGGATTTGTTACGTTTATTTATAAATTAGACCGTCTGTAGTGTTTGTAGAAGTACATTTTTAACTTTTCAATACTGTTTTGTTTTTTTCATCTAAAGTCTAAACCTATATAACTATCTAAATATATAACAGGGAAAGGTAAACTGACCGTTCTATCGACGCACAGCCACAGAATGCAAAAATATTGTAATTTGACTGTACTGAGTTATGTTTATGCAGATGACTTGACCCTTGATAAACGCGCTGCAGTGGTACAAGCTATGGTTGAAACTTTGGAGCGAGAGGATATGAAGGTTGGACTTAGAATAAGCCGGGAGAAAACAGAATATCTATTCATGAAGTGTTTCAAAAGTGGTGGAGAGAAGCAGTTAGACCTACAAACAAGAGATGCCACCTATAAAAGGGGTTGAAAAGTTTAAGTATCTATTAGGCTGCACTATCACCGACAATAATAGCAGGAGGCTGTTAACCCTGGACATTAACGCTAAACGAGGAGAGTAAACTCTTAGTGACTGAAAGGAAAATTCTACGGAAGATCCTAGGACCAACCAGACTTGAGGATGGCAGCTGGAGACAAAGAAAGAATCGAGAGATTGAAGTACTAGTGGCCGAACCCAATTTATTTTATTATAATTGGAGAATATAAATCGGCAAGACTGCGCTGGCTCGGGCACCTAGAGAGAATGGGAGAGGATCGTGCTGTAAGGAGAGCATACTTGGGTCGCCCAATAGGAAAACGCCCCGTTGGACGACCCAGGTATCGCTGGATGGACGAAGTGACAGAAGACCTGCAAGCCCGATTGGCGTGAGGCGGCGCAGGACAAGATCCTCTTTGGGTCACTGACCCAGCGAAGTAAGCAAGTAAGAATTATGTTTCCATTTCATGTGGATTACCCAAAGGAGACGCATGCCACAAATGTAATGTATATATCATAAAATACACATTATCTGAACCCTCTGGAAAACTAATGAGGATAAGAGACAGTCGAAGAGAGAATATTACTCCTGAATGAAATTAATAGCAAATAGCACATTAGCGCATTAACTTCACTCCGTCGTCGTCGTCAGCACAGCATCGACGACTCACTACCGAGCGCAGGCCTGCTCAGGGAAGGCCTCGAGTGTAGGATGCTTTATTATCGATTCTGAGCCGAAAACAATTTTTTTTTAATTTTTTTGTCTGTCTGTCTGTGTCTTTTTATCCCTATAAACAATAAGGTTGATAAACCTTATTGTTTATAGGGATAAAATAATAGAGGACATAACTTCTCGCAGATAGTAGCAAGTCACTCTAAACTTTCCACGCGGACGACGCCGCGGGAATCAGCTAGTTCTAAATAAAAGTACTTAAATAAATAAAAGAAATAACACTTTATTTATTAGAATGTGGTATAAAGGTATAATAAATAATATAGCTGTTAAATAATCATTTAAATCCGTTTACATTCTGCCATATAATATGGTGTGGCAATTGTGGCGTACCTGGGTGAACTGAACACGAACAGTAAAGTGATAAGCAGGTAGGTACCTAAGTATTAGAGGAACTAATACTTATTTATGCTTTACTGGTATTTTAAATTCATTTTAGTTACCGTAAACAGAAATAGGTGCAGGGAGCAGCAAGACTGACTTCGAGAGCGCGACGCGAAACCTGTCCACTGGATACTCTTAGAGTTCAGTCCAATACTAGGAACTGTAAACGCGGTCCGCCGTGGACGCGCGCAGGAGCCGCCATCGGGAGCCGCGCTGCTGAGTGATTACCTTTACCTAGACGCCTTTCTGCGCGACAAATTCCTACCGTGTATTTTTCATGGCTTTCTACAAGTCGCTTTTGGCTGTGACCTCACCTGGTTATACCTTACGATGCACGATGCAGGCTCACATGAAAATATATTTAGTACCTACTTAGTAGCAGGTAGGTAATTGGTTTTTACGCGGTATCGAAACGGAACGCTCCGCTAAGGGGCACGGTTTTGCCCCTAACATACTATTAGGTATTCAATGCTCACAAGCTGCAGCAGCCTAAGTTCGTGAAGTTGCTAAGACCGAATTCTTCCAGCAAATCAGACCAATGTTATAATCTCTATCTAATATTATAAATGCGAAAGTTTAGGTGGATGGATGTTTGTTACTGAACCGATTTGGCCGTTTGGCACAGAGATAGATTATAGTCTGGAATAAAACATATATTTTTATCCCGGAAAATAAAAGATCCTGCGGCAATCAAAAGACCTTAATCCACGCGAACGAAGTCGCGGGCAACAACTAGTTATTTATAAATTCTCAATTTCACTAGGTCTCAGAATACAGAACAAGCCTTTTGTTCTGTATTCTGAGCACTAGGTACGCCGGCAAGATGAGCAAAATAATGAAGTATCACCTAGCCATAAAATAGCGAAGTAATGTTGTCTCAGGTAAGCGGTTAGGAAGCTATTAGGTAATTCTCAAAGGAAATCTCCCAATAATAAAGATAACAAACTGCGGTTACAATAAAATTGCGAAGACGTCATCTCCGAGAGTAGGCGTTGGAGAGTTGCCATCGCGCGGCGCGGCGCGACACACGCAACACGCGCACCCAGCTGCGGGCTGAGGCTAAACTTGTGGAATATTTTATTCTGCGGTTATCCCAATGCTCAGATCAATAGAGCGTGCTCCGATCAGCTCAGGCTCAAGATAGAGTTAAAACGAGACACAAATGTGCTCTGACATAAATCTGTCTCGTTTCAATTCTGTCTCGACTATGAGCCGAGCGAGAGTGCGGTCTATAGATTTCAGCCTAAATTATTTTTCATTCGCTAAGTTTTTCGTGGGTATATTTACCAACATCTACTTTGCGTTTTACGCTTGAAGTCTTGCTTCATGAGTACAATTAGCATTGTAGTAAGTATTTATTTTACGTCAAATGACTTAAGATGCGTCAAATTTTATTGACATGTTCTACATTTAGATATCTATCTACTAATTAAATATATTCCTCGCTATAATATCAAAATATAATAATAACGGTCAAATGCGAGTCGGACTCCCATACGAGGGATTCCGTACCATAAAATGCCGACAAAAACACGTTTCTAGTACGTCCCCCTTTAATTTTTAATTAATTTTTATTTTTTGTTGTTATAGCGGCAACAGAAATGATACATTCTCTGAAAATTTCAACTGTGTACCTATTAGGGTTCACAGTGGCGTAACTATAGGGTGGCAAGACGGCAAAATGCCACGGGCCCCCAGCCTGAAGAGCCTATCTCATTGGTTGAGCTTCTTTATATTGGGGGAGGGAGGGCCCCATCCGATGAATTTGCCACGGGCCTCAAACGGTCTAGTTACGCCTCTGAGGGTTCATGAGATATAGCCCTCTGACAGACAGACGGACGGATAGCGGAGGCTTGTAGGGTCTCGCTGGCACCCTAAAAAGCGATTTTTCGCTACACGTAACGGGTTGCAATGCAACTCTGACGTCGTTTACCCTTCTAGGGTCTACCTACCTTTGCACTATTGGGTAACTGTGCCGCGCACGAGTTCTGTAGAGACGAGTGCCTACTGCCTAGTGCCTCGCTACCGAGTACAGACCTACGTCAGAGTGAAAACCTAGGTACCTACTTACACTTAGTACCTATTTACATATTATTATCGCACTGATTTCCGAAGCGCCTATTTTTAACGGTATTCGTTAATAGACACCTATTTATTTGTCTAAAGATATTATTTACAGGTAAGTATTTAAGCCACCGTTTTTTATCAGTCCCAAAGAAAATACTTACCTACCTAATTCCAAGATCTGTCCAGTGAATGTATCTGTGTTCGAGTTACGTTTTTCCTGTTTAGCTAAAATAAACTAACAAAGACCGAGCCAAGGCCGGCGGCGCGGCGGCCGTCGCGTCGCACCGCCTCGGGCCCGCCGCCGCCGTCAGACCGCCTGCCACCTAGGATACCGACGACGTAGTCAGCGCGGCGACGGGCACCGGGCGCAAGGGAGCCTGTGTTGTTGAACTTTCTCTTCAAGTAGTTTTATAATGCGGCAACCTGCAACCTGTGCGTGAGTCTACAATGAGTCGGGAGACAAATTGCAAAAATAAAAGCACGAAAGTGGCGGGCGACAGGAGGGCGCGTCACGCGCGTGTCGTCAATTCATCACGGACTGGCCGCACACTGCACATGACGGGGGTGATCTACACTTCTTGTTGTTTTTAGTTTTTCTTTTTGTTCAATAAATAAAAATTCTTTAAAAAAACCGACTTCAAACGCCACTACAAAGTATAAAAATAATTTTATTTTGTACTCGTTTGTTGAAGTCGGGCGGCTTAAATAGAAACGATGAATTTTTTCCTTTTCCTTATCCTGATATAAATAAAGTATATTGAGCAGCAGTGCTGCTACCACCGCGTGATTATCAGTAGGTACAAATGAAAGTATTTTGAAAATTAAAATACATCTGAAACGTAGTTGGATATATTACAAATATACCGCTACAACCGGGAACCATATTATTATAAAAAAAAATATTCACATTTTCATTCATAAAAAAAATAAAATAAGTCTAATTACAAAATCTACGCCATCTATTGGCGCTGATGTGACCGCTGACCGGATCAAACCACCTTAACTGCCTCGTTGGTCTAGCAATCGGCGGCAAATGACGAAGTCCCGGGTTCGATTCCCGAGTCCAAAATGTATTGCATTTTGTGTCAAAAAGTTCTCTATACTTTTTTTTTTTTGTTCTCTATACAAGTCCGGAGCTGTGTCACCCCCGGCGTGTGTATGAGAGTGAGGGAGTATAGAAATCTCAATTGTGTTTGCGCACACACTTGTGTATTATAATATCTCCTGCGCAGATTGGCTGCCGTGAACGGTCGCGAGGGCATTATTATTATAATAGATATAGGTATTAATTATCATTAATGCTACATAATATTGTAACAATTTTTATTTTAGAAGGAGCGACTGCTGAGTTTCTTGCCTAATCTTCACAGTTCTCAGCAGAAACCGCTTTCCGAGCCGACGTCGGCCTCCGTGAAATAAAATAATTTTAATTATATTTAACAGCTTATCAGAATACTTATGCTCAGGTACCTACCAATTAGAGATGGATCAATACCCTTCGCGGAATGATGGCAAAATTAGCAGACCTTTGCTATACGAGCAGGTAACTGTAGGTAGGTACTTAGTCGCGACTTTGGTAATTATCTGAACGTGTTTCATATCTGTGTAGCTGTTGACAGTGTTCTCAAAACACATCGGCATGGCGACATTATCGCTCAGTTGAACGACGGAATCGATTACGCGGAATTCAAATACATTCGATCAATTCTTCAAATCGATCTAGTCGTACGGAGTTCCGGACGCGCCCGTGCCACCGGCACTGCACCTACCCCTGAAACGCGTACCTGTCTAATGAGCTGGACTGTTAGTGTTCTACTAAAATCCGTTTTTACGTGAAAAGTAATAGGTACCTACTTTACCATATTATAAGGTATATTAAACTAGATTTTGTGTTGTATGCAACTATGGGAATTCTCAAAAGAGAATTACTACTTATTAGGTATATAAAACAGAGTTTCCATTTTACGACTCGAGGATTATCACGAAATGTCAAGAACTATACCTAAAGCCACAAACATCCTAAAGCCTATCATCACAGATTAGCCTAGCATAATCATGTAACGTGATATAGAAGTAGTGCGTAGGCATGTATATTTACTCAATAAATAGGTAGGTATTTCCAGAACATACTAACCTTTACTTCTTCTTAAATACGATAGCTCAATAAGCTTAAATAGATACCTCCTTATACGAACGTGTACAGCCAATAATAAAATTAATACCAAAGAGCATATTTTCAGTTTTTGCAGTTTCTTGCATATTTGGCACCTACCAAATATGCAAGAAACTTTCAAAGCTACATAATTTGAAAAAGAATGCGAAGCCAATTTGTCAAAACGTCAGCCGCGGATCCCGCGGCGGCGGCGCGCGAACACGTACCTGCCTATCACACATACGTACCTACAACGTTCATTTAACGTTTTACGTGAGCATAATATAGTTAAACGACAAAGCATTTCCTCACTAAAGACTCATTATGAAAACGCGATAACTTACTTATTGTTATAAGTTGTTCATATTCATTTATGAAAGGATTGGCGATAAAATTATAGGAATAGGTACCTAGTTCCGCGCTGAACAATATCACGTCTGCATGTGACCATGGGCCATGGTACAAGCGTCGCGCGTTGTTATCGAGCCCTGGAACTGCTCGTAATCAGTTTGTCCGACAATGAAACCAGAGAGAATACAGAATAGGCCACTTTCAGCGCGCTTGCTGTTGTAACTTGTAGGTAGGTATAATGATATTCTGTGGCACACCGCACAAGTCACAACGCGCGATAACAATTGAACATATTCATCTCAACAAAAACCCGCCTTTTAACGATTGTGTATTGTTTAATAATAATGTATATTATTATGGAAATAGTCTATAGAAAAAGAATGGATTAACCATATGTGAACTGCAACGAAAAAAATATGGGATTAATATGAAATTATTAGTATCTAAAATATGTAGACTGTAGATTTGATTTACACTCTTGTGGAGTATTTACACTCATGTATGTATTTTATTCGAATAAGAACTTCTGCAATTTAAAAAAAAATATTAAGTATAGGTAGGGACTTAGTATTAGTGGTACGTTTGTCCTTTGTATGGATTTGTACACAGTTGTTATAGTTCTAGACAAAGTTGCGAATATTTTGATCACAAAAACTCGTTATCATATCAATTACTGGCATCACAATGGAGAAACCTGATAAGTATTATAAAAAATTATAAATTGCTTTTGGCAGCGTTTAGTACGTAGCGTAGCACAGGTACTAAACGGGCGGGTAGTGGTTTTTCTTTTGTCCGAGATGTTTTTCCTCGTTTTTATGGTTTTATATTATTTATTAAAATTAAAATTATGAATACAATCTCAATTTTTCTGAGTAAGATTTTTTTAAGATACAGTCGACTCTTGATAAATAATTTGAAACTCAAGGAATCAGAGAAAGAGTTCAAGTTACCGAGGGCACAGACCACATACCTAATAGAGTACTGGGTATCTACTGCAGAGGTTCAAAATAATACAAATTAAAATACATAAATGAAAGTGGGGAAGGAGGAGAGAGTCGGCTCTCGAGCCAGTGCTACTGAGATCCTTGAATCGCTCGGTGAATCGCACAACTCTGAAGGAGGTGTCCGATCGGGGTGACGCCAACTGTTCACCGCCAAAAGGAGCCCCTTTACCTCGGCTCCAACTTTCCAAAGTGTATCCGTTCCGATTAGTGACCATATTGAGCTCTCGGGCATTGACATCTCGTCCAATCTCAATTTTGGGAAATACAACGAGTCAAAGGCCAAAACAGCAGTCCAAAAACTTGGCATCCTGAACAAGGTGAAGCGGTGTTTCACGCCTGAGCAGCGCCTGCCTCTCTACCAGGCTCAGGTTCGCTCGGGCGTGGAGTACCTACTGCTGCCACCTCTGGGATGGCTCTGCCAAGTATCAACTCGATGCATTAGACTCGGTAGATCGCCGTGCCCGTCGAATTATAGGCGATCAGTCACTAACGCAGGCGAAAATGCTCAGTCTTCAACACCGACGCAATGTCGCCTGTCTGTAGGTCTTCTATCGGACTTTGGAGAGCGCGCGCAGGACCTTCACAACCTTGTGCCCCCCTCGCCGTTTTACCACAGAACTTCGAGAAATCGTGAGCGATGGCACCCATACGTGGTTGAAATTCAACCCACTCGCACGAAACGCTTCACTTCAACGTTTCTGAAATGAACGGCTAAGGTATGGAACGCACTTCTAACTTCTGTGTTTCCGGCCACGTATAATCTGAGTACCTTCAAGACAAGAGTGAATAGGCATTTTCTAGGCAAGTGCGCTCCAACCTAGACCTCATCAATGCTTTACAACATTGATTGTCGTCAAGCGCAAGCCTATCTCAAAAAAAAAGGAAACTTCAAATAAACAGAGTTTGATTAAAATTCGTTTGAAAGAAGAGTCTAGATTCTAGGACATGTACAGTGTACACCAACCAAACGGTGGTGTACACTGTACATTTCCGATTTATTTTCCGCTGCAAGAGACCTAACGTCACGACACCCTCCCGCCCGCGGCCCGGCCTGCGCTGCTGAAAACCGCGGCTCACTCACCCATGGAGATCGCAATTCACTTAGGTATTATATTTTTTATTTATGAAGATATTTTTTTGTTCTCTATTTTAGCACCCATTCTAAAATAACTTACGGAGAGTTTTATCAAAATTCATGTCTCCATTCCTATTTTGTTTTAGAAGTAAAACAAAATAGGTACTTTCAAATAATCATTTTCCACTTTGACGCCTTTGGGGTGAATTTTCTCAAACTCTTTCTATGATGATGTCTACACCATCAGGAAATATAGGATTTTAAACATTTAAAACATCGTTTAAAACATCTCTGATGCTGTATTGAAGTAGGCAAACTCCTCGTACGTAATGGGAACCGATTTGCTCTGGAGCCCAAATAAAATAAATCGCGTTACAAACCTTACCTTCCTCGCGTGTAAAATGCAAGTTTTTCCGCATCGTACTTTGCAATACATCCTACTCACAATATCAACAAACTCGACCTCGCGCGGAGCTTTTTTGTTACTAAATAAAAACCACAAGTAAAAGCCTAAACACATTTTTTCTGTATGTAGAGACCGTTTAGGGGTCGCCCCTTTTTTAACATAAAACCAGATATTCAATAAATTCCGTATACGGCTCGGTGAAGGTTGTCAGCTAATTTATTGTAACAATTTTGAAAGGATTACAATATCACATTAGTCACCGGCCGCTCGACGCGCGACGCTCGGGACACGCCGCGGCGCAGTCGCGTGACGACGAAACAGGCGTCGAGATAAGCCGCAAGCTCATTGCGTTATAAAGTAAATACCTACTTACTTATCTCTAAAAGTATGTATATTTATAGCAGTGTACAGTAACAATTTCAGTTAAGTACTAAGTATATTAAGCACCTACCTAGTACCTACTGAAGAATCCCTCCCTGTCGCGGCCCTGCCTCATGTCCGGTCCGCGGAGGGCGGTGTTTTGTCTTCCAGCCGAATGCGCAGTTTGCAGACACTGCGGCTGCGCAGTCCTTTGTACTATAACAAGAAAAATAGTTCAAAAACTGTAACCCACTGCGGAACATTGGATATATCATCCGCCATATTGATTTTGTTGTGTAAAATGGAGTCTATGCCACCCAGCCCGTAATACTAAATAGATGGGTGCCTTACTGCCTAATATTTCTCCGTTTGTGTAAAATTATTTTCCTTGTTTCGTTATTCTATTGTAATATCATTATTATTGTTATCTTAACAATATCTCTGAATTATGCTATCTGATAATAGATGGTATCCGTAAAATCGCAAGTTTTCTGCGCTCGAAACGCTTCAATAGTGTTGCCATTCGTTTCACCAGCCGCCTTTGGAGTGACAAAAAGATATATTAAATGAACTTCAATAGTACATCAATAGGAGAGGCGGTAGCGGCGACCGGCGACCTGTTCAGTTTGGACGCTGCCCGCAATAGGGATGTTAACACTAATCACAAATTAATGTTAAGTGTTAATTTTATGATAGTTTGTAGGATTAGAATATCGAAAATCACATTTTTGTAATTTAATATACTTAACTTAATAAATTTATTAAAAATGATTTTTTTATAATCTGATGTCACGTGACTGCAAACGCCAAGAAGAGCTCGTGACGTCACTAGACGAAACACGAAACAAACGGAGTGATTATAGGTATAGTACGCGCCACGAAAGAAGTCCCGCGGCCATCAGGTGGAACTAATAGATTTTACATACAATAATTGCCTAGACATACGACTACTAGCGCCGCCTCTATGGGACTTCTTTCGTGGCGCGGACGGACCGATGACGTCATGTCAGTCAAGTGACAGTTGTACAGTGTTTTAGCGGGAAAATTCAAAATTACTCTATTTTTGTATATTTTCTCATCGAAAATACTAATATTTTTAAATAATATATTTTTTTTATGGTAAACAAGAGTCAATCTTCAAAATAAAAGCAATTCCGAAAAATTGTTAACATCCCTATTACCGCAAGCCCGCGCTAGCCGAGACAATAATCGTGAAAACGCGATGTTGTCACGGTTGAGGAAAATTAACACTTGAATATAATTTGAATACGAATAATTAAGATTACAACTCGCGTGGCCTTGCTATTAAATAAATTTTAATCAGAAATGGGTAAATAAATATAATATGTAATATTATACCTATTGATGAAATGTAAGAGCACAACACACAACTCGCGACACGCCTGTAGGCCCTGTAGCACAGCCTGTAGTATCTCTCCTTCTACGTAGAGTGTAGACCCAGGTGTAGACCCTTTACCGCGAGCGTTGCTCCCTACGACCGACCTACCTACCAACTTTGATTTAAATTCGAATCAAACTTCAGCGAGCTAGATCTACGTGTCGATTCTATAAAAATGATTGCCTCAGCGTGACGATCGCAATGGTCTCTGAATTGCTGAGTTTGTGGCGTCCTGGCTGCATCAATGCATTTGAACCTATAGCGGGAGGGTACCAGCCAATCAGTGGTCATTGCGACAATCTCACACACAAATCGACTCACTCAATGACATCTAAAACTGACAAGTGAAGATATTACATATAAATATAATTTACTGCCTATTCCGATAAATCTTCAATAATAATAAAATAATCAATTTAAGCCGGTACAAAAGAAATATCGTAAAAGCTTCTACAACATAACATTTATTTATTTATTTAAAGACAAAAAAAGTGAACACAATTTACACCATAACATAATAATATATTGATGTCATATTTCTGCCTAAAACATTTTCCTGTACAAAACACAGTTTTTCCGGAAATTATAATGTATTAAATATTTCATAATCAGTTAGTTCATGATATATTGCGAATAGTTTTTTATTCGATGACAATCATGTAGCGATCACAAGTAACGTGAAGCTTCAGCCATATATGAAAGCGCGAAAAGTTAGGCGGCGCTGTTCGAGCCCGAAGTCCCTGTTCCGCCTCCGGCGTCGCGTCGCGTCGTGGCGGCAGCACGGGGCTGGTGCAGCGCTGCTCACGTGGCTGTTGCGACGAGCGGACCGCGCCCGCGACGCCCGCCGTGTCGCGAGTCGCGAGGTAGGGCAGCACGTCTCGACGAGCAGCAATCACCCGCTGCAGCGACGTACGCGCCGACCGCTCCGCGCCGGTATCGCCCACGCGGATCTGTCGGTGCCTGCACGGGCAGTCTGATTGCGCGCCACTGTGTGCCTAACCACAGGTGAACAGTTTGCTGCACAAGGTGAAGGCGCACAGCAGTGTGCCCGCGGCGCACTGCTGTGCGGTATATCCCTTCCCAGGTTCGATGGCGGGGCCGGTCCGGTGGAGGGACTGGCTACCGCTCGAGACCCACCGGCCGCGCGCTGTGCCGGTAGCGTTCCTGTACGATCTGTGCTATCGAATAGATAGAGACATCGATTAGATTGCAGGCAAGCTTTGTTTTTGTTATCGTATACAAAAAGTTCTAATAATGCGATCAAGTTCTATCGTAATATAAGTTCTTCAGTTAGTATACAAATGCGAAAGTGTGTCAGTCTGTCCTCGAAAGTGATATACACGGATGTGACATAGGTCACATTTTATTGCAGAAAGATCAAAGTTTCTGCGGGATTTTGAAAATCCAACTCCACGCGGACTAAGTCGCGGGCAAAACCTAGAATAGTATCCGTATTGCAGCTTCGACTGTACTAGTACTGTGCGCAGTATGGACACAGTTCTAAACCAGTATAATTTGAAGCCGATGGAATTATTTGCCGATCGTACTGAGCTCTTCATTAAGATAATCTCAATTTAAATAGATTTAATTCCGTTACTCAACTGAAACAATACAATGGAGTACAATTGTTTGTTTTCCACAAGATAAAGATAAATTATGATAATGAATGTGAATAACAACAAGAAGTCACGGCGCGAGACGGCCGCGGCCGCTGTAGCCGCGCGGGGCCGTGCGGGGCCGTGCGGGGCTTGCGGACTCATTCACGTATGCCTGTGAGCTCCTTAGCCTCACGGGGCAAGGATCGACAGGGAAATGACTACTCCCTGAACCGTGAAAATTCTTCTATTATTCTATAGGTATCTAAGTATTTAAAACAGAGGCTTGACGTGGCCTACGACATCTGGGCTAGCCACGTGGATGTGTTCTGTGCGTGCAGCGACCGTCGCACGTGTGCGGGGGTCGGCCGGAGCCGTGCGGGCGCACTCTGTGCCTGGGTTCCGAGCGACGGTTATCGGCAGCCGCGCGGCGAGAATGTGGCTGCATAATGGGCGCAGGTGTAATCGTGGAAGAACCGCCGGCCACCGAGACTTGGCCGCCTACTGCGATATAGGGTTTATGAGTGTCAGTGAGGTACCTATTGCGTAGTAGGTTTCATTGAATATAATTTAAATCACTTGGCTAAAAATGTTAGGTGTTTTTTATAAAAGCGTGGACTTAAAAATGTTCTAGGAACCACGCTCCGTACTCGTGCTATGATATTTGAATAAGACAACGCGGAAATACTAGCGTACAGATATTTAAGTATTGTTGACTAACTCTCTATTTGAGTAACTGCGCGGCTTGCACGGAGATGGCGAGTGGCGCGGATGACGAACGTCTGCTGCTCGACGCGGGTGCCCCTGTCCCCTGGCGAGGATTCCACGTGGACCCCGCGGGGACGGGGCGCAGGCGGGTACAGTGCGAGTGGGGCGCGAGCTCAGCAGTTTCCCACCTGCAGCAATTCAGCTGGGCAACTGCACAATCCGACGGAGAAAGGGGTCCGCCAAATGTGTACATTAATCTAATAGGGTTCACCGTCCTCGAGTTAATCTTTAATAATAGATATTTCATTTGTAAAAATGTCGTAAGGTACCTACCAAAAATTAGCAGTTAGCGTTCAAAAACAACAAGAAGGGAACCGATAATGTAAATGTTATATCTATCCTATGCTCTTTTTATCAATTCATCAACTATTTAGTTCTCCGAGTGCATGTCGACTGCGTCCGCACGTCGTGCTCGCGGGCGCACGTGCTCGTCGCGTGCGCCCGCACACCTGCCGTCGGAGAACCACTGCAGGTACCTAATTGTCGTTAATATTCAATTACGTGCCTAATTAGTGGAAAATAGGTTTGTTTTAGTCTAATTTGCCTAGGTGTGACCCTTTTGGTGCACCGATATCTATCGCACGGAAGGGGATTGACTAGTGATTAGGTACCTACCTACTATTGCTCGCTTCAGCGGTGAAGCAAAACATCGCGAGTAATGACGACTGGCTTACAAGGAACGAACAAGAATAGGTACCTAACCTGAGCATATTTATTCGATATTTGAAGACAGTTTATATTCAAGAACAAAAATACTCAGCGCAAAAAATATAATGAATTACATTAATTAAACTCCGCGCAGATAAGATCTCGAGCCGGTAGGTGGTGCTGACTGTTGTATGTACATACAACAGTCGCACTACATTGTACATTGTACAATACGACTCACTGCGCCGCGCCGCGCGTGCTCGCCACTCCGTACCGGGTAGGTACCTACACCCGCTATACCTACACGGTACTCGCCACTCGGTAGTCGGTACACGCTGTAACTTGGCAATGTTTCGCTCAAAAATATAATCAACTCTGTCATACCTTTCAACGCGATGGAGTTTAATGAATTTTTTGCTCACAGATACATAGCATACCTAATAACCTAACCGTAGCAAGTTGGCTACTTTGTTTTAAATCTGATTCTGAATTATTTGTAAAGTACGTACCTACCTACGTCGAACGTTGAGCGACATAATTTTTTTAGGTTCTCAAAATTTTTCTTCTCTAAGTAATTATTTTTGTTTTTGTTTTGTGTTGATTTTTTGTAAAATTATCATCCAGCGCTGCGTAGAGTTGACGATCACCAGCGTCGGGCCTGCCCCTTCACTCACAGTCGCAGCCGAATCGTTTCATTAAAATGCGATTGAGTCACAGTGAGGGAGTTTATCCGAGAAAAATCAAGGAAAAATGAACGCTTTAAAATAAAATGAAGTGACGTTGCGAAAATAAACTAAATACACAGTTAACTATCTCGTTTGTAATGATCACGAGCTAAGCAGGAAGTGCCGCGAGCGGCGCGGCGCTAGGCTTCAAGGCGAAGAGACAATACTGTGCCAGTTTTATGATACCTTACGACTTACGAGTCGCTGTCTCCGCGAGCTCAGGCCGCTGCCACGCTGCGGCGGCGGCGGCGCGGCGCGGCAGGCGCGGCCATGCGGGCGCTGAGCCGTGCCGTTTCGAAAACCGGGACTAGGTCGAAAAAAATCGGGACGTCCCGACTACAAACTTCAATGAGATCAGAGAAACATTAAGATCTAAGTACTACCAACTATTAATTTATTTATTCCTATAAGTGTCTATTTCACTAACGTCGAGTGACGTTTAACTAACGAATAAATTAGGCATTCTTAAAGTTTTTGTTTTAAAAATCTGCCAATATTATCACGCTTGGATAAGACTATTTTATGTTGGTGAAATCGGCCCTAAGTGTATCTACTGATTCATATTTATCTCATACAAACAAGAAAAATTAAAAAACTATAACAATTTCAAAAGGAAGTTGCGGTATCCTAATCCAAAATATGTTTTTTTATGTAGGTACCAAAGCAAGTAAGCAATAAGCCTCAATAGGTCGGCGCTTCAAAACCCACCCATCGTATTAATTGTAGAGCTAGCATACGCGCCACGATAACATTTTGTTTATCCATCTCCTCGTGAATTTGCATGAGATTTCACGAGTAAATGGGTAGTCAAAATTTTCTCATGGCGCGCATGTCAGCCCTACTGGTGTACGCTATATGCTTACTTAGTCTCGTTTAAGTAAAAGTAACTACCGCACCAAATTGATCCCTTAGATTATGAGGGTTGTCGGGAGTCGCACTTGAGGTGCCCTCGGGGGACTTTCTTTCTTTCTTCTTGCTGGACTGGTTTCCACACTAAACCAATCACGATCTGGTTGTATGTGATACACCACGCCTTCCGATATTCTTCACTCCAACCATCCCAGCTCTCTCCGGAAGCCTAGCAGGCCGCCCAGATTGCGGCGGGCTGCGCGGGCGAAGTGAGACTGGAGGCGCTAGATGGTTCCCGTGTTGGTCTGCCACGCCCGAGCACCCCGGGAGCAGGTACGCCGGTGTTGCTCTCGGCGGACGGTAAGTGGGCTAAAAACCGGGATGTCCCGCAAAAAATGTCACATCTGACAACACTAGTGCTGACCCTCGGCGCCACGCGCACAGCGTCACCTTGCCGTCCTGGGAATATTATTTATATACCGCTCGCTGCCATAATTTTGCATACGAGGAACTAATTTGCATACGCCCAACACAACACTCTTCTCGGAGTGTCGCACAATTCGGAAGTGCAATAGCGATTTACGGCTCCGAGAAGTGGTTGACTTTCCTCCGCCCGCACCGCACCGCGCCGCACCGCGCCACGCCACCCCGCGCCTCGCCGACCCGCGCCGCGCCGCGCCGCACCGCGCCACGCCACCCCGCGCCGCGCCGACCCGCGCCGCGCCGACCCGCGCCGCACCGCGCCACGCCACCCCGCGCCGCGCCGACCCGCGCCGCGCCGACCCGCGCCGCGCTGACCCGCGCCGCACCGCGCCTCGCCACCCCGCGCAGCGCCGGCCGGGAGCGAGCCACCGCTGCCTCCCGTGGTGATTTCATAGACATCAATGATGGGTTTTGTGAACTTTATCCTGTCTTTAAGGCAGTTAAAGTAAAGAATATATCATAATATTAACATAATATTAATATTAATCAATAATCTATCTTTTCAACACACTTGCTCATAAAGTGGCTCCCGGTTCACCGCAATTAGGCACACAATGACACCTTTAACTCAAACTATGACTTTTTATTACCATTATTCACAATGTGAGTTATAGAATTATTTTTTTTAATTTTATTGGTTGAGTTGCTTTGTTCTTAAAAAAGTTTCTATTACAAAAAAATCCTACCTATTGCCAAGATACCTATTGCTTGCTCATTTCATACAACTTCGTATTTAAATACATAATTTCAACTTGTACGTGATTAATAAATAAAAATGTCACTCAAATATAACTTTTGTTTTTTCTGTAATAAAGAAAACTGGAAATTCCCCATTTTGTACGTGGCTATAAGAGAAAAGCCAAAAAAAGAAACCTCATTCTTTTAGTCTATGGCCATTAAAGGTTCGCATTCCGGAAAACTGATTAAATCAAATAAACACCTGAATAGGCTGTATGGTCGTCGATCTTTGCCTGCCCTCAAGAGCATCTCAAGAGGGCGAACAAAAGAACAACATTAATTTTTCCCGCCATTGCGAAAAAATTTTCACAACTCGTTTTCACTGTTTTGTACCATAATGTACTATTTTAGTATTATTTTCTTCACAAGTGTGTTGAAAAACGTCGTATGATACACGTGTATATTGATGATTACCGTCCTCGGCTACCTTAAGACCCTCACCTAACGGCTCGGGTCTCAATAGCGCCTCAGCGGTAATCATCAACTTTTACACTTGTACCATAATGTACTATTATCACCTCACCTATACTTATAATAAAATAAAACGGGACGAATTCTGTACATTAAATATATTTTGAAAAATCGGGGAATTCTTTGTTATCGATCCGGAGCCCCAAATAATTTTTTTGAATTTTTTGTCTGTCTGTGCGCACATCACGCGAAAACTACTGAACGGATTAGAATGAAATTTGGTATAGTGATAACTGATAATTCGGGTCAATACTTTTTATCCTGATAAACAATAAGGTTTATCCGGGATAGAGGATGAAAGTTTTTGTTGATTTTGCTCCATAACTTCGTCAAACCTAAACCGAATTTGATAATTCTTTTTTATTATAAACTGTGCACTATTAGAAATATTCTGTCCAATTTTGGTGAAGATCTACTAAATATATCATCGGAAATAAATGACATATCTTCTCGCGGATAGTAACAAGTCACCCTAAACTTTTTCCACGCGGACGAAGTCGTGGGAATCAGCTAGTATACCTATAATTATGTATTACATCATTACTCTAGCTAACGGGTATTTCAACCCTGCCTGAACCTCTCTAAATCCACAAAATTTGTAGGTACCTTTGATCGTTAATCTCAGTTTAAAGGAATTTTTGCTCGTCTAAACATAAAGATAATGCTGCTTTGTTCTAATATTGTCATCGGTGCTCCTGCACCTCACGTGGCGCGGCCAATATCCGGCACACTATCTATTGTACTTTGTTGGAAAGCTGCAAAATGCAGAAATAATTTGCCAACATTGATTTATTACATTGCATGTCTGCAGGCCTAAAACCTCTGGGTTTTTTAATAACGTCACCACTCGCCAGGACAAAAATTTAAAAACTGGTACTTAAATATATATAGTATCTATAAAGTTTCCTATAACGGCACTTTTGAGCTCGAACAAAAATGTGTACCGACGTCAGGTCGAGCGGGCTCTCGCAGTTTGCGGGATATTGTTTCTTGTCTCTCCACAGTTACGAGCCTACACTCGCATAATATGTTATATGCATTGAATCAATACCTACAGAAGGTATGTAACATTATACCTCCATGATATTATAAAAAGTGTCGTTTCGTCATTACTGACAGCACATTTGTGTCGTTCGCACTTCCCGCGCCCCGCGCCGGGTCCCGGCGGGACGTGGGCGGCGGCGGGCCTCGCGCCGTACCGAAGGGAAGCTTTATCTCGAAGGTATTATTCTCGGTCTGCACTTCACTCTGCGAGTCAGCAGTAGCTGTCGCACGATTTCTCGGAACGGGTTCTCGCGCATTCTACCTGTCGCGGTCGCCTGTCCACCTACAGATGATATTCATACACAAAATTTGTAGACTAAGCCTTCTTAAGCAGTTTAATGAAATCGTATAGCCTAACAATATGTCTTTATCTATACAAATAAATAAAATTGAAGTGTCCGGCGTTCACTAGTAATTAAATAAAAAAGACTATTATGTCATTTATTCAACAAATTATAGGTATAACGTAATAGATAGGTAATAGAACATACACGAAGCACGTGGTCGATGCAAGTTAACATAATACTAAGTACCTACCTATTGAATAAAACAATAAAATAACAACAGCGCGAGGCGCGAGCCGCGAGCTCGAGCGCTCATGAATAATAAGGCCTTATTGGTATTCCGAGATCTCGGCGAATTGATCAAATGGAAGAAAACATTTGACGTCAGAATTATAATGCGAAATTAGTTTCCAACTTGCAGATCGATATTAATAAAGCCTCAGCGGCCCTGCGTTATCCGTGCCAGACCGTGCCGATGACGGGCGACTGAAAGCTCTCCGGTTCGACACCCGCTTACCTGCTTACCCGCTTACCTGCTTACCCGCTTACCTGCTTGCCCGCTTACCTGCTTACCTGTTTACATGCTTACCCGTCGGATGCCGGCTGCGCTATTGTCGTTAGGAGTTCCTGACGCACGCTTTTCGCTCGTTTGGAGAGGAAAGTAGAAAAAATATACTAACTGACTCTGGATACATACTGATCCATACAATATTCTGGTTCTGATAAGCGAGTGTATCGACTATCGTGCAAAAACAATGCTTTTTTCCAAGAACAGTTTGTGGAAGTGAAGGAATTACCTAAGCGTCGCGTCGTCGGCGGGCACCAGTGGCAGGTATTATTACCGAAGCCCACTTAATTTGTCAATTACTGGTACATCGTACTGATCACATTATCTCGGCGGTCGGCAACATCGCGTGCCGGCCGACAGTCGGCGACGAGGAACGAGGAAGCCGCTCCGCGGACTGACCTCACCCGCGGTCGCCGGAGGTCGTCGTCCCGTGCTCGTCCCGTGCTCGTCCCGGTGCCGTGCGGAGCCCGCGGAGGTCGACGGCGACGTTCACACGGCTACAGTTTTGTTGACGGACGATCGATGATTTCATCGGGAGCCGTCTTTTTCTGCCGAAATATTAAATATTAAAATAAGTACCATACTTACTAAGAATCACGTTTGTTATTGACCATTGAATATTAGACTAGGTATTATACTAAAGCACATGTTTTGAATTTTAGTGACAGTATTATCTCTCCCGATAAGCATCCGATACTGCGCGGCGTTGACGACAGGGTTACCAACTCCTAAAAAAAATTAGCCCTAACATCAACATGAAATACCCCTAAATAACCCTAAATGCAATATTCAAAAGCCCCAAAAAAACCCCTGTATCTTGTTACCATTCAAGGCTAATGTTTAGATGAGTTTTCCGTTTTATTGAGGTAAATAAAAATAATATACTTACTTAACTTAATTTTAATTACATTATTCGGAATTCTTATAGTCATACAATATGTTTACATTATAACTGTAACATTTTTTGGAGATGGAGTAAAAGTAACGCAAGATCCACCATCACGTTTTAAAATGAAAAGGGAAATCGGTTTCGTAATTTGTTTTTCACTATATTATACATATCGAAAAAGCGTGTTCAACACTAACGTATTGAAATATTTTCAAAACGCTTTAGCTAAAACGATTTTAAGCATATTATTCCGGAATATCATAGACGTTTTGCTTTATTTACTCGTTTTGGTCAGTCAATTATGTGACGCTTGATTTATTTATGCCCCTAAAAATAGCCCTAAATTTTTTTGGGCCCTAAAAAAATCCCAATAAGCAAAATTCCGCCCTAAATTCGGGGCTAAAAGCCCTAAGTTGGGAACCCTGGTTGACGAACGACGACATTCTTTAGGGTTCCGGAGCCAAAGGGTACCCGCTGTCCGTCCATCTGGCTGTCGGCGGACTCGGCGGGCCGCATCACGCGATCCGCAAAAAATTAAAGGGGGGGGGGGGGGCTTTGACGGTGGAGCGGTAACTAGCCACGGTCAAAGCCTCCCACCGGACCGGACCAGAGACGCTAGCCGGATGCTGCTGTATAGTGTATGTAATGCGAGCATGTGAGCGAAACAGATACTTCCATAATGACATTCAGTATCTTGTTTTTGAACATAAACGAAATACGTAAGTATTCGCTCGCGGTCAGTCGTTCAGTTGTTCGAGTGGCCTGTGACGGCTGCTATCGCGCGGGGTTCGGGTTTCATATTTTTATATTTAAGTTTTTGTATGAGCACGCGTCCGTTCACAGAGCTGCAGCGCGAAAACGACGTAAACCGCAACCCAATACAGATCGATGCGCACTCCACCACACTATCCCCTTCGGACGCGGCGCGGCGCGGGCGGTGCGGGCAGAATGGGCGAACGGTTTTACTTTAATACCTAAAATGAGATCACACTCGAGTCTAATGAGTAATGACTATATGTGAGTCGCTTCCTTCGAATAGTAACATTTTTCCTGTTTATACTGATTTCGCTTATGCGATAATAATTAATATATCCCATCCTACTTAATATTGTAAATGCGAAAGTTTGGATGGATGGATGGATGGATGTTTGTTATTCAATCTCGCCGCAAATCGCAATGACTAAACCGATTTGGCTAAAACTTGGTACAAAAATAGAAATGACACATAGGCTACTTTTATCCATAATAGGACATACGTTTAATACATAATTAGGACCTTTCACTCGACATCGAACTCGAGTGCCGCGAAATACATTACCCCTCATCCGCGTCCTCGGCCGGGCGAGAGTTCAAACTTCAAAGATCACGAGACGAGCGAGCGAGCGCCGGCGCCGTACACTGTGGGTATGCTTCAGCGAGCGTGTCACAGCCGTGCACTCGCAGCGTTCTACGCGACTACTCCTCTTCTAACACGAGGGTCTCGACTCGTGACAAGCGGGAACCCCTCGCAGCACGAGTCGTGCGCCGCTCCAGCAGCTGCGGCACGGCTGGCGACGCCGGGGGACGGGTCGGCAGCTATCCGGCAGTCGAGTTTAGCAGAGAGCCACGCGCCACCGACTCTTTGTCCACATTGATTAAGATTTTTAAAAATCCCGCGGGACTCGTTAATTTTCCAGCATTCAAGCATCCGAATCACATTGAAACGATGTTTGTGTGGTGTCGGGTCGCGGTCGGGTCGGCGATCGAGCTGACGAGATCTGCACCAGACGGAGTTAGTTGCTTATTTATAACTGACAGCCGTCCGCGACTTCGTTCGCGTGGATTGAGGTTTTTTTGGATTCCCGCGAGAACTCTCTTATTTTCCGGGATAAAAAGTAGTATATGTGCTATTCCAGTCTATGATCTATCTCTGTGCCAAAATTCAGCCAAATCCGTTAAATCGTTGCGACGTGATTGAGTAACAAACATCCAAACATCCACACTTTCACATTTATAATCTAAGAATAAGGATTTTTGAAAATTCAACCCCTAAAGGGGTTTGAAAAATCGAACTTAACCTGAGCGTAGCCGCGGGAAAAAGCTAGTATTAATAGTAATAGTATATATATAGTAAGAAGTAGGATATAGTAAGATGAAGTGGGACAGTAGGATACCGGATACGTAAGACGTAACATACCCTGCATTTTATTAGAATAAAAGTAAGTAAACATATTATTTGTATACTTACCTCACGTTTTGTCAGTGAACACAAAACATATAAAACATGTGACATTTTTCAGCATTAATCTCTGCAAAGTATACTAAGTCATTTCATTGATGTTTTTTTTATTTCGTGCCGTATCGTTTAATTAGTTTATCTGCTTTAAGTCCCGAGCATACCTCAGTTAAGTACTCAGTTGTTAACTAAGCGCAATTGTTTTACTGATTACAAAAGTCAATGGCATAATAGCGGTGCTAATTAAGATAAGTGCCTACCTGTGCGCCGTCGCCCGTCCCCGCGCCGCCACCCGCCTCGCTGCGGCGCGAGAGTTGCCGCAGAACCGGCCGCAAGCAATATACGAAACTACAATTTACTGCCTGCGCGGAACTGACGAATACATAGATCCACGGGAGCGTCACGTGATGACTCGGGCATTTACTCCGCAGCAAGCACACGCACCAGACATCGCAAGCCCGAGTGTCAAAGTGACAGTTTCACGTGAGACGTTTCGTCGCGTATCGTACCGCAACAAGTCTATGGGCCAACTTTAAAATCGTTAAATCTGAAAAGTTCCAGAAGTTCCTAGTAGTAGCTTAGCAAGTAAAGTAAAAGTAATATAGGGATGCGCAAAATAATGGCCGAGTACGTTGAACTTTTTTCAGATCACCCTTCATCCAACTTCACATTTCATTCATGGCGGCTACAGGTATAAGTAGGTACTCACTCGTATATCTATGGGTCTATAAAAATTGGTTTTACTTATTTATTTTGTTTTCTGTTTGTTGAATTGAAAAGCTACCCAGTGCTATTGAGCGTATCATGTGCGGCGTGCGGCGTGCGGCGTGCGGCGTGCGGCGTGCGGCAGATCAACCCGTGAACACTTCCGCGTCGAGGTAGTACCGGCTGAAACACATAGGAGCTACTAAGTGTCTGTGAGCCGTCATCGACGAGTAGGTATCCGAGTATCGACTGTCGACTGTCGACTGTCGACTGTCGACTGTCGACTGTCGACTGCGCCGGAGCAGCGGCTACTTGACACTTGACATACAAATAAACGTTATGTATAAATATATTTTATAGTTTATATGCTAGGTACTAGGTACGTAGAATCCGTTGATTGATGCTTTTATGAACTAATCATGATTCATTGTTTAGATTTAGGTACGGTTGATGCGATCTAGAACAGGTCAACCACAGGTCAACTTTTCAGACGCTAGTTTAAGTTTCGGATGTGAAGTAGTCGGTGCATGTGCATTGTGCATATGCAATGTGGTCTCATAAATAAGTATACATACTTGTATCTAGGAATTAGTCTTTATATTACGTATATTTATTAGGAGTCACAATTTCTCTTTATGTGAGCAAAATTATTGTTTCGCGCGCTCATCACCGCGCGATCACCGCGAGTTGAAGTTCCACGCGCGAAACACCCGCGACAGGCGAGCGACAGGTAATATAGTCAGTGGTCTAGTACGCTGGGAGCGTCCCTTCGATCGCAATAGAGGCTTCTCCGTCACCGTCCGTCGTCCGTGATCGAGCTATCTATGCGACGTCGTAATTCGTACGACACTTTATTTACATGCGGATTGTAATTTATAGCGCGCTAATATTTTTCCACCTCGTGTGTCGATTGTCGGCGAGCGCGCAGGTGAGTGTGCCATTATCTTATGCAATGGCGATGTAATCGCAATTCGCAACAATAGCGCAGTGTTACAGGTACCCGGGCGCCTTGCGAGTTGCGCCGCGCGTCTCGTGCGCCGCACTCCGCAGTGGCCGGTGGTCACATGACTCGGCCGACCGCCCGCGACCGGTTGTCGTCCTGCTCCCGACTACTGGTTTTCGACTTCACGTGCTCGAGGGGCCGGCGGGGCGCGGCGCGAGGGGGCCCGCGACCCGCGTGCGGCGCGCCGGGAAATCCTGAGAGAAACGATCGAATAACTTTCTAAAGACAACGAACGGGTCCGGCGACAGCGCGGGCGCACGTGGGCCATCGGAGGGGCCCCCCGCCCGGGCCGGCGCGCCCGCTGCGCCGATCCCCGCCCCGGCAGCCGTAGCTCAGGAGAAGCTCGTTGAGAAGCTTCTACGACAATTATTAAGCTTTGTCCTCAACAAAAGTTTGTCCTGTGGCGATCTTATTTTTAACTTTTTAATAAGTATAATCTGAATTTTGCAAATGTGGGTATTTTTCAAAGTGTTCTTGCGGCGCCTTGTTCTCCAGCCGCGAGGTCTCTTTATAATCTAATTCTAAGAATTTTTAAACAAATAGAGTAGTTTTAGTTTTAAGAATAGTTGTAACTTAATTAGGATATTATGGGTCTGGCATAATCTCATTCACTGTAAGAGATTCAAAGACCCTTTCAAAATTTAGAATAAAAAAAAAAAAAAAAAAAAAAACTTTAGTTGAAGCGCGTGAAAGGCCCAAACGAAGCGAGCGTGCGGCGGCGGTGCGCGAAGCGAGTCCTTCGGCGGAATCCATAGAACCGATGCAATACAGCCACCCAGCTCTGGGTAGCGCGAAGGTGCAAACGGCTAAAGTAGGTTGAGATGGCCAGACATAGCTCATATTTTTTTTCCCCATTTCTCTTGCATGGGTATTAAAAATAAATTTGAAACGCAGTTTTAAAATAAAAGAGAATTTCTAAGTGAACACTTGGACCCTCATAAATATTTCAAAGTGCAGGCAGTTTATTTTTAAAAACAAAGTATAGGGATTTTGGAAACACATTAAGATTAGAACAAAAAAGGGTCTTTAGAAATTGCAATAGAAGTGCAGACGTTTTAAAAGGAAACATTTAGAATCAGATCATAAATCTAGTTGAAACATTTTGCCTTCACAAAATATTGAAACCAGATGTGTAGATTGACATAGCCGAACCGAGGCGAAGGGCATAGAAAATAAACAAAAAAGCAAGGCGTGACCGTAAAATGACGCTTTCGATAATTGGCCGAAACATTTTGGCGGGAATCTTAAATGGGCGTGACTATAGTAAATGACGCTATCGATAATTGGCCTAAACGTTTTGGCGGAAACCTAAAATGACGAATCAAGTTAAGGCAGTTTACTTTGGTGGGGATTTTCTATTTTTCAGTTTGGAGAAGGGGCGATAAGGACTCGGAAGGGGGGATACACGGGGGTGCTTTTCGAGAAGGCATTCCGGGTTGTGGGCTCTTCCAGCAGAGTCGACTCCATTCTCCAATAAATTAATCCTAAGATTGTATAAATTTTAACCTACTTTAATAGATCTATACATAAAAGTAGAATCAGTGCAATAGTTTATAATTAAGCTTATAAGCAAGTGTGTGTGCGCAACGAGGCCTGAATATTCCCGGTAATGTACAAATATTCCAATAATTATATTTTGAGATAAGTAAATTCACAGATAAAGGGTTTCCGTAACGTCCGGGTTTAGGCGTTCATTATTGTAAGAAATTAAAATGTATCCAGATATAGTTCTCGATGCTTTATATGTAGAATAACAAAGGGATAGGAGACGTGCGAGAGAGATATCTCGAGACGATGGGTTCTCTATTATGATGTATATCTTATTTCTGACATTTGTTCTATATCTGCTCTTTTTATTAATCAGATTAATGTGGTCAAATCTGAGAGAGTGAAATGTAATAATTTGGCACACATACCACTTGCTTTGGAAGAGGAACATTTATATAAAATATAGTCAGGAAGTTGTGAAAACGAGAATAGAATATAACTTATTATCTGTGAATCTATTTAACGTAATGTATTATGTGTTGTAATTTCTACTAAAACTATAAAATGTCTTGTCTCCCTGATACCACTAGTAGAAAGTGTACATATTATTTTAAGCATTTAACACCTTTTGTAGCATGTGTGTATATTTTAGTCTAAGACGTCTTAGGTTAGAATGCCACAAGGGTTTTTCATTTGGGTATTTCCGTTTTCCCTTGTCTTAGAATGGCTGGTAGGTAATGGAAAACCCGGTTGGTTCTCAAATGACCCCATTTGGAACCAATCTAAATAATCAAACAGTTTCTTTTGAGTAGATTTAATAAAATGGAAAATAAATCTATGAAGTCATAATTATCATCTTTTACTGAACAACCCTAATATTTCTCCTAAGGTATTCAATAATGGAATGTTCTCAAAGGTTCTGTCTACATAAATTGATTTAGTGTTTTATTAGTATTCAGTTGAACCCTAGACTTAACATCTGTAACGTGTGGCGGGCTGAACCGAACAATCCAATAGTGAAATACTATATCCAAAATTGAGTCACGACTCTTCAGTAGGCAGTCAGTTTAGAAAGTGCAGACTAGTGCACTAATTTAGGTCAATAGGCGACATTAAATTACTTAGGGTCAGTTTATTCTATCACGATAGAGAAGTCTGATTTCTTTCATAAACAAAACAGATAGGTGAACGAGATGGAACAATATTGCAGTCTAAAGAAACTTTGACTTATTTTGTTTTACATAACTAATAGACTAGATTCTAGACTCACTTCGGGTTAGAAGTTAGGTATGAATGAAAACTTTAGAAATTATTCACTATAAATTAAGTCTTCAAATGTACGAGACTCCGAGATACCAGAGCGACCTTCGAGCTACGGGTGTGGGTCAACGGTACTTCCTACAAACAGGTAAGAAATTAGAATCTTTTGTTTATTGTATTTACAAACTTTAGGTGTAGGGTGACCATGATATTACTTCGGAATAGAGGACAAGATAGGGTAATAGGTAGGGTGACCATGATGAAATACTACAGGGATTGAGACACTGAGGCTGATTGAGTATTGGCTAAATTAATATGTTTGAGTCAGATGAGTCAAAGTTATTACTAAGTGGTACACGGTTCGATGGCGTTCTTTGGCGGCGAATTTCCGGCACACCAAACACGCCATGTCTTGCAGCACGGCTCCCGAACTTAGATTTGGCCAAATCTATATCAAACTGAACAATGAATACAAATAAATAAAACCATGGTATTGGGGCGAGCTATAAGCTCAATGAAAAGAATTGTACCAACCCTTCGGGGTGTATGGGAACACCAAAACGCTTCGCAGCGAAAGGGAGTCGGCTGTGCCCCCATAACAATGATCAAAGGCCGTGGAGCGGCGTAGGGTTTTCCCCGTGCTAGAGGGAATTCGGTCAGAACGACGGCCTAAAACAGGCAAATTCGTACACTGTATCAGCTAATCATTCATTCTACTCGTATTTTAAACTTAAATTGATAAATTAACTCTCTAGGATTTCCCTGTTTTTCTGAAGGTTGGAGAATGCATAACATAATTCTTTTGAAGTTTGTTCATAATTAATCCGCGACAGCTAAAGTAGAATGATTTGGTAGCCTACTTTGTCCATCGGACGAAATGAACTAACCCGCAGGGTGCTTAGTACATAACAGTGTTCATGCCAGAAGCCAAAATGTCTCTCGATCCTGAGGTGTTTTACCTATAATTAGAATATTCTTCTTTACTCAATCAATCCACTAGATATCACTAGACGATCCAGCTGCGTACCATCACAGAATTTTGGTGCCGTGACCAGGATTTAATCCTGGAAAAATCTTGAAAGCCTGGGAATTTTGATGCCGGAGGTGACCAGGGGTCTATGTACGTATTCGAAATAACGATACGACTAGATCTATATTAATAATCCATATTAGAAAAAAAAAATACACAACGTAGAAACTTGTGATTGGATATAGGAGAAATATTTAGGTGAAACAATGAAAAGGGAGAAGGGAGACAAGACACACTGTGCATGTTATTATTATGTTGTACATTTAATTATATGTTGTGCACTTATTTTATTTAGTGTATAGGAGAAGCAGAAATAAGCAGTATGTTTTATAAATGTACAATTTACAGGATTCTAGGAGGAGATTGCAGTGAACGGAGCATTACACTTGCTTATTTCTTAGACTTAATTGTTTATCTTTGCTTTATCTTGCAATTTATTTTGTTGAACCGAGAGATCCCACAATAGAACGGGCCAAACCCCATTGTCATTTCACATCTGGTTTTAAAATTGTGCCATTATTACGTGTTTCGTTAGACGGCTCACAAAGGCGGCTTAGCAAACAAGTAATACAACATCTGGCGGACTTGAACGATTATTAGTTAGAAAGTAGTTAGGAACAGCGTTTTAAAGCGAATTGTTTAAAGATGCCGGCAGGTAAAAAGGAACGGAATACAAAGCGGGTAGCAACGGGTCGATTAGATAAAGGTGCGGTAGAAACAAACGAACAAACGGGAACTGTAGGTAACTCGACGTTAGAGTTGATTCTACAAAAAATCAACGAATTCGATGGAAAGTTGCAACAATTGAGTTCAAAAGTGAATTCATTGCCAAATGAAAGCGCGAGTGTTACGTCACACGAGTCGGTTGGAGTAAGCAATGAAAGTAGTAGTGATGGACCAGGGCCTAGAGTTGGGTCTGCGGGATCTAGTGTATCTCCTTCTGAGACTCGGAACGTTTATGTAGTACAGCCTTCGGTTACCAAGCCGAATTTCGATGGAAAACCATTTACAAACCCTATTGCATTTTTAAAGCGATTAAAAAAGTATATTAGAGCGGTAAATGGGTCGGATCGGGAGATCGATATAGCGTTAGGATGTATAACGGGACACGCGCGTCAGGTCATGGATTTATACTCGAAGGACTGGGCTACGTTTGCCGATTTTGAGACCGATTTTAGACGAACTTATTGGACCGAGCAGATCCAAGAGTCTGTGAGGTATAGGTTGATTAATGCGATATATTCGAGCGATTCTGGAATGACGATGTCCGAACATTTTGCTGTACAGGTAGAATCGATGCAATCATTAACTATTGCGTTTAGCGAAAGTGACTTAGTAAATTCTATTATGCGGCATTATGCGATAGATATTCAGCGGTTGTGGTTTACTAGGACTGGGGAAGTTAACATCATGAACGGGGCAAAGTTTCTAAGAAGTATAGAGCAAAATATTGTTGAAAAGCCGAGAGGAATTGCGAGAGAGGTAGTAGGTAATAATTTTAGAGGTAGGCGTTACGACAGGTCATCGTTAGCGCGGCCTATTGTCGCGGCCATTTCAGCGAATAAGTGGAATACTAGAGGTAACACGACCCGAGGACGGGGTTATCGCCAGAGTAGGTCAGGTTACAGGTCAAACGTTAACAGACCAGCGTTTTCTGGGGCTGAGCGAGCTAGACCGGCTATTACTTTTGTAAAGGAGGGCGAAAACTCTGCTTTGTCGAAAGAAGGAGGGGGAGAGGGACCTTCAAAAAACTAGGTATCCCCACACAAGCGAGGTACAATAATCTAGAATTGTGTAGAACGGGGAAAGTAGAGACCTCGAAACGCGGAAGGCCGAACGTGGCTTATGATATTTTAATTAGCAAAGGATGGAGACCGGGTCAGAGCTTGGGCATTGGCGATAAAGGTCTTAAACGATTAATAAAGGGCGGAAAGGTTAGCGACGAAAGTAGCTGTCAGGTTGAAGCTAGAAGCATAGGAATCTTGTTGGAAAATCAGTTTTGCAACGTAGTAGAATGTAGCGAGATAGGTATTGAGTGTGAGCTGGGTGTAAGGAGAGGAATAAACGTATACACAATGTACCATGAACTTGATGAGTCGATTGACGAAGGAATTGATTATTCCTTACCTAAGTTACCTGAAGTGAGTGTAAGCTTGTATGGGAGGAGTATAAATGCACTTATCGACACGGGAAGTCAGATTAGCGGGATAACTAAGGAATTATACGATTCTATTCTAATTGGAAATAATACTTTGTCAGAAATCGCTATCCCAGCGATTCAAATACAAGGGGCATTCGGTTCACGAAGCGAAAGTACAAATAGGATGTTATTAATAGAGTTCAAATTAGGAAGTACATTAGTTGAAGCACCTGTACTAATTATGCGACGGTTACCTAGGTCGTTGATACTCGGATATGATTGGTTAGAACGAGTAAAGGGAGTAGTAAATTGCGGCAGTGAACGGACACTGACCATCGAGCATTTAGGGGTCAAGTCTTGCGTAAGACTGAACTCGGATTGTAAGGTCGAAAGGTTAGGGGGAGAGACGAATGCTGCCACAATTAATTCGATATTGAATCAAGGTACTAGGTCCGAGGAACGTAGCTTATCTATTAAGGATTCGAATGGCGAGGACAGAAAGGGGTATTGTTTGAATGATTCAAATTTAAGTAGGGAACAAAAGGAAATGTTGTTACCTGTGTTGAATAAGCATTGTAAGGTGTTTACAGATAGATTAGGATTGACTAACAGGTACGAGCACGTCATTGAGTTAGTCGATGAGATTCCTTTTATAAAGCATAGTTATCCAGTGCCTTTAGCGTATAGAGATCAGGTTAAAGAAGAATTAGAGGAGTTAGAGAGGTTAGGTGTGATCAGGCAGGAAGCAACGCCGTACTGTAGCCCACTCACATTTACTAAGAAACGAGATGGGTCAATAAGGCTCTTGTTAGACGCGCGCGAACTTAATAAGAAAATGGTGGGAGATGCGGGGTCACCGCCACTCACATCGGAAATTTTACAATCCTTTCATGGAGTGAATTACATTAGCTTAATTGATTTGAATAATGCTTACTTTCAAATACCTTTGAGTCAGGATTCTAGAAAATATACGGGTTTTTCTTTTATGGGGAGAACATATACTTATAATGTTTTACCTCAAGGACTAAAGACATCTGTCGCGGGATTTTCAAGGGCAATGGATTCTATATTAAAAGAAGTGCGTGGGTTCTGCGTTAACTATTTAGATGACATTGTCATATTTACCACAGGAGACATAAGATTACACTTGGAACATTTAGACCAAGTGCTAGACAGATTAGAAACAGCAGGCTTAACGGGAAGGCTAGGAAAGTGTCGTTTTCTGTGCGTAGAAGTAAAACTGCTAGGACACATAGTAAATACGAAAGGCGTACGGATGGATCCAGAACGAGTAGAGGCTATATTAGATTTTCCCGTTCCTCGAACAATAAAACAATTACGAGGATTTTTGGGATTAATAAATTATTTCAGAAGGTTTATCTCGAAGTATAGCGAAGAGGTTAGGCCACTCTGCGATCTATTAAAACAAAATACAAAATGGTCATGGACACATGAGGTGAATGAATGTTTTGAAAAGGTCAAGAGATTATTTTTAGACACAATACTTCTCATACATCCTAATCCGAAAGAGATTTATTACCTACAAACCGATAGCAGTAATTTAGGAGTCTCAGGGTATGTTTATCAATTGAACGAAGTAGGTGAAGAGCAGATAATAGGATTTTGTAGTAAAGCATTGACTGAGGCGGAGCGTAAGTGGACAGTCACAGAACAAGAGTTGTGGGCTATCATATTTAGCTTGTCGAAGTTTGAAACGTATTTGAGGGGGGCACGGTTAGTGATTAGGACCGATCATAAAAGTTTGATATTCTTACAGACATGTAAATTGTTGAGCGCACGAATGATACGTTGGGTACATTACATAGGACAATTTGATTATACGGTCGAGCATGTAAAAGGGAAATTAAACACAGTAGCTGACGTATTATCCCGACATATAAAAGGGACAACTGACGTATTGAATAACAAGTCTGTGGGGCCTGAGATGAATTTATTCAAGACATCGCTAGGACAGGTAGTACAAGCGAGATGGAAAGAGATAGGTAGTCTACAAGAACGGGACAAGGTCGCTAGTGAAATAATTAAACGTATGAAAATATCAGGTACATCTGAATCAAAGTATTATGTGATTAAGGAGGGGGTCCTTTATAGGTCAGACATAAATAGGGATACTTTGAGACTATATGTTCCCGAGGTTTTACAAAGGAGTTTGATCGTTAGCATACATGAAGAAATAGGTCATTTCGGACGCTACAAGGTTTATGCGCTGATGAAACGTCGTTACTATTTCTCGAATATGTCTCGCGTGATAAGTCGTGTTGTAAGGGCTTGCGGGGAGTGTCAAATGTCAAAGCACGCGTTAGAAAAGCACACGGGGCCGATCAAAACTGTGATAGCGACAGATATAGGAGAACGGGTCTTTTGCGATATTTATGGACCTTTACCGGCGGGACGTTTCGGATTCAAATACATATTTGTAATGCAGGACTCTTATAGTAAACTGATCAGGTTATATCCATTACGTCAGGCAAGCGGAAAGGCTACACTCACATGTGTGAAGAAGTTTCACAAACAAGTTGAGATTAAGACTTTATGCTCAGACAGAGGCGCGAATTTTACATCGAAGGTTTTCGAGTTAGGTGTACGTCAATTAGGTATCAAATTGACGCACACATCTGTTAGGAATCCGCGACCAAATTCGACAGAGAGGGTTAACAAGGAATTAGGTAGACTATTCAGAACATACTGCGAGAAATCTCATAGGTCTTGGGCAGATTTATTGCCGGACATAGAAGATTGTTACAACCAGGTAGTACATACCACAACAGGTTATACACCGAATGAGCTAGTTTGGGGAAAGCGGACCATACTATCAACTGATTTCGGCAAAGACATAGCGGAAGGAACCGATATACAAGGAGAAACGTTAGAACAGATTAGACGACAGGCGCGTCGGAACATAACAAAGGCGGCGGAGAATAGAGAGCTCTATTATAATAGGAATCATAAGTTAATACAGTTTGAGATAGGCGACTTGGTGAAGTTGAGGACTTTTGCGAGGTCGGACGCTGATAAAAAATTAACAAAGAAATTCATGCGACTTTATGAGGGACCTTACGTGATAGGGGCAATTCCATACAATAACGTATACACTTTGGTTGACGCTCGTACTAACGAGATAAGAGGGAATTACAATGCGATCCATTTGTTCCGCTATTATGCAAACTCGTAAAGGAATGAATTCCATTAAGGATTAGCGCGAACAATGGAGATTAGTGAGACCTATCGGCATCAACATAGATAGCAGTTTATGTTAGGTGAGGAAATAGATTTTCAAACAACTAGTAGAGAGTTAGGTATAAGAAATACTAGGTGTATTAAAAATCTATTTGGGGGAGTGTGAGATGGCCAGACATAGCTCATATTTTTTTTCCCCATTTCTCTTGCATGGGTATTAAAAATAAATTTGAAACGCAGTTTTAAAATAAAAGAGAATTTCTAAGTGAACACTTGGACCCTCATAAATATTTCAAAGTGCAGGCAGTTTATTTTTAAAAACAAAGTATAGGGATTTTGGAAACACATTAAGATTAGAACAAAAAAGGGTCTTTAGAAATTGCAATAGAAGTGCAGACGTTTTAAAAGGAAACATTTAGAATCAGATCATAAATCTAGTTGAAACATTTTGCCTTCACAAAATATTGAAACCAGATGTGTAGATTGACATAGCCGAACCGAGGCGAAGGGCATAGAAAATAAACAAAAAAGCAAGGCGTGACCGTAAAATGACGCTTTCGATAATTGGCCGAAACATTTTGGCGGGAATCTTAAATGGGCGTGACTATAGTAAATGACGCTATCGATAATTGGCCTAAACGTTTTGGCGGAAACC
This sequence comes from Hipparchia sbordonii, assembly GCA_038048805.1. NCBI lineage: Eukaryota > Metazoa > Arthropoda > Insecta > Lepidoptera > Nymphalidae > Hipparchia > Hipparchia sbordonii. The sequence continues at coordinate 14,417,669 of CM076109.1, read as the reverse complement.
TAAAATGACGAATCAAGTTAAGGCAGTTTACTTTGGTGGGGATTTTCTATTTTTCAGTTTGGAGAAGGGGCGATAAGGACTCGGAAGGGGGGATACACGGGGGTGCTTTTCGAGAAGGCATTCCGGGTTGTGGGCTCTTCCAGCAGAGTCGACTCCATTCTCCAATAAATTAATCCTAAGATTGTATAAATTTTAACCTACTTTAATAGATCTATACATAAAAGTAGAATCAGTGCAATAGTTTATAATTAAGCTTATAAGCAAGTGTGTGTGCGCAACGAGGCCTGAATATTCCCGGTAATGTACAAATATTCCAATAATTATATTTTGAGATAAGTAAATTCACAGATAAAGGGTTTCCGTAACGTCCGGGTTTAGGCGTTCATTATTGTAAGAAATTAAAATGTATCCAGATATAGTTCTCGATGCTTTATATGTAGAATAACAAAGGGATAGGAGACGTGCGAGAGAGATATCTCGAGACGATGGGTTCTCTATTATGATGTATATCTTATTTCTGACATTTGTTCTATATCTGCTCTTTTTATTAATCAGATTAATGTGGTCAAATCTGAGAGAGTGAAATGTAATAATTTGGCACACATACCACTTGCTTTGGAAGAGGAACATTTATATAAAATATAGTCAGGAAGTTGTGAAAACGAGAATAGAATATAACTTATTATCTGTGAATCTATTTAACGTAATGTATTATGTGTTGTAATTTCTACTAAAACTATAAAATGTCTTGTCTCCCTGATACCACTAGTAGAAAGTGTACATATTATTTTAAGCATTTAACACCTTTTGTAGCATGTGTGTATATTTTAGTCTAAGACGTCTTAGGTTAGAATGCCACAAGGGTTTTTCATTTGGGTATTTCCGTTTTCCCTTGTCTTAGAATGGCTGGTAGGTAATGGAAAACCCGGTTGGTTCTCAAATGACCCCATTTGGAACCAATCTAAATAATCAAACAGTTTCTTTTGAGTAGATTTAATAAAATGGAAAATAAATCTATGAAGTCATAATTATCATCTTTTACTGAACAACCCTAATATTTCTCCTAAGGTATTCAATAATGGAATGTTCTCAAAGGTTCTGTCTACATAAATTGATTTAGTGTTTTATTAGTATTCAGTTGAACCCTAGACTTAACATCTGTAACGTGTGGCGGGCTGAACCGAACAATCCAATAGTGAAATACTATATCCAAAATTGAGTCACGACTCTTCAGTAGGCAGTCAGTTTAGAAAGTGCAGACTAGTGCACTAATTTAGGTCAATAGGCGACATTAAATTACTTAGGGTCAGTTTATTCTATCACGATAGAGAAGTCTGATTTCTTTCATAAACAAAACAGATAGGTGAACGAGATGGAACAATATTGCAGTCTAAAGAAACTTTGACTTATTTTGTTTTACATAACTAATAGACTAGATTCTAGACTCACTTCGGGTTAGAAGTTAGGTATGAATGAAAACTTTAGAAATTATTCACTATAAATTAAGTCTTCAAATGTACGAGACTCCGAGATACCAGAGCGACCTTCGAGCTACGGGTGTGGGTCAACGGTACTTCCTACAAACAGGTAAGAAATTAGAATCTTTTGTTTATTGTATTTACAAACTTTAGGTGTAGGGTGACCATGATATTACTTCGGAATAGAGGACAAGATAGGGTAATAGGTAGGGTGACCATGATGAAATACTACAGGGATTGAGACACTGAGGCTGATTGAGTATTGGCTAAATTAATATGTTTGAGTCAGATGAGTCAAAGTTATTACTAAGTGGTACACGGTTCGATGGCGTTCTTTGGCGGCGAATTTCCGGCACACCAAACACGCCATGTCTTGCAGCACGGCTCCCGAACTTAGATTTGGCCAAATCTATATCAAACTGAACAATGAATACAAATAAATAAAACCATGGTATTGGGGCGAGCTATAAGCTCAATGAAAAGAATTGTACCAACCCTTCGGGGTGTATGGGAACACCAAAACGCTTCGCAGCGAAAGGGAGTCGGCTGTGCCCCCATAACAATGATCAAAGGCCGTGGAGCGGCGTAGGGTTTTCCCCGTGCTAGAGGGAATTCGGTCAGAACGACGGCCTAAAACAGGCAAATTCGTACACTGTATCAGCTAATCATTCATTCTACTCGTATTTTAAACTTAAATTGATAAATTAACTCTCTAGGATTTCCCTGTTTTTCTGAAGGTTGGAGAATGCATAACATAATTCTTTTGAAGTTTGTTCATAATTAATCCGCGACAGCTAAAGTAGAATGATTTGGTAGCCTACTTTGTCCATCGGACGAAATGAACTAACCCGCAGGGTGCTTAGTACATAACAGTGTTCATGCCAGAAGCCAAAATGTCTCTCGATCCTGAGGTGTTTTACCTATAATTAGAATATTCTTCTTTACTCAATCAATCCACTAGATATCACTAGACGATCCAGCTGCGTACCATCACAAGGTGACCTAGCTTTGTCCGTTCACCTACAGTCGTCTGTATACAATATAATACGATAAGGACTTTTATTCCCCGGGTCACGGTGTAGTACCGGTTATCCGGCCGCCGGCCGCCGCCGCCGTCGCCGAGTCAATCAGATGTATCGTCTGCGTTATCGATGTACTGAAATAGACGCTCCACTCCAATCAATCAGTGATTGTATCGCATCATGTGACGAGCGCTAATTGCCCGCCGATGGCCGCTCCGCGCTCCCCCCCGCTCCCTCCGCTCCCTCCGCTCCCTCCGCTCCCTCCGCTCCGCCCTCGGCTGATTCATCTCGACGATGTTTGTGTTTTTTGCGCGACGGACGCGGCTCGCTATAAACAGACGGCGACTTCTCGTTCCGCATCACTTATACCCGTTTACTTAATTTGGCAGTTTTTGCGGTGCTTTTTCATATCCAGTTTAAAAGAAGCGGTTATTTTTATTTTAGAAAGTTTCTCGTATAGATGTAATTAGAACGACGATTTTTTGTGTTTATTTATTAAGAATTAGTCGTTCAAGTGATCTGATCAACGTTTAATATTTGACGTTCGGGCCGCGCGTCACCCTCGCACCTCGCGCCTCGCCCGTGACGCGAGCGCCGCCGATGCTCGGGACAGGCAGGGGCCTGTCCCGAGCATCGCCGAAAACGGGCACAGCACAATACGCGAAGGGTCGCGTATTGTGTTGTGCCCGTTTTCGGCGTCAACCCCGAAATGTAGCACTGAGTCCACTAAGTAGAATTGCTTTTCAACGGTGTTCACGAAAGTTAATCGATGGCACTTTCGTTTTACGTTTGCAAAATATTCATCTCGAGTTTGTTTACGGCGAGCGGTGACCCCTCGAACTTTCATTTCTGCCCAAACCGAGCGCGATCTCAAATAGAACGATAAAGAAATCCACGCTCTCGAGAGCCGTGTCGCCACAGGCCGCTCGAGTGGGCGGTTCGCGGCCCGACGAGGACATCGATACACACAGCACCGGTCGTCGCTGCGGGTGCGTGTGTCGCAAGTCGCGACTCGCGCGATTATACTGGACTATAGTTGACTCGCCCCGGCTTCGCACGGGTAAGCTACGTAGCAAACTTCTCGGTCTTGCGCCGCCTGAATCCAGCGACTCCCTGCGACTCGTTCGATGTCGTCGGTTCATGTAGGGACCGTCGGTCGCCCTGGGGCGGGTCCGCCGACGTTTCGCTAATAGCGAATATATGCGCCGCGGTCGCGAACGCAGAACGGCGGGTGCGCCGCGCTCGAACTAAAGACTTCAACGAGGAGGACGCCCGCGCGCGCCGCACCCCGACGCCCGGCGTCTCCCGGCGTCCCGGAGTAGGAGGACCCGGTGCGGTTCCCGGCGGAGGCGGTTAGGGAATTTATTACTTCTTACCGCTTACGGTACGAGATTTGGGCTGCGGCTGAGTAACACCCTACGTGCCGATGAAATCGCCGAAAACATAAAAGGGATGCGTGTCGAGTGTGTAATAAAGTGCCATACGGTTGTTCGATAAATCAGTTGACATGGCTAAATAGAAAAATAAGTTTTAGCAACATTGTGAAAGAGTCATCGATGAATCAAACAGTTTGATAATTTAGATAGGTACATAAAAATAAATCTGATTTTAATGAAAATAAACTGCACACATTCATTAATGTGTGCACTCGGGAGGGGCGCGGGAGGGGCGCGGGAGGGGCGCGGGAGGGGCGCGGGAGGGGCGCGGGAGGGGCGCGGGAGGGGCGCGGCGCACTTGACCACGGGCGGCGACGCGCGACAGGAGCCTCGCCCGCGGTCGCCGACCCGCGCGCGCTCGCGCCGAATGTTTATGTTTCAGTCACCTGCATCGACGCCACCGGTAGGGTTAGTAGAAGATTTCATTCGATTGATCGTATTCGTATACTATGACATTAGCGTCAAAGTAAAATGAATCTTAACCGTATTGATTTAAAGTCACAAATTCAGAACACCCGATTTTAGTTTGGAGCGTATCCGTATATGTAAAAGACAAAAGTATAAAAGTGCATCCACGAAATCAATTTCGCTCAATCAATCAAGCTCAAGCTCTAGTTGAATGTAGTTATGGTTCATTTTAATTTGACGCTAAAAGTCATCGAATACGAATACGATCACTCTAATTGAACCTTGTAGTAACCCTACAGGTCGCGTAAGCCGCGCCTGCCCTGCGGGACCTCGCGGTGTGGCAGCTTTCAGCTTTCAACTTCATGAAATTATAGTTTAGGGTGGGTTAATTATTTCCAAGTCGCTCGATGCTTCATCGGTCCAGTGACTGCCGGAACTCTCAACACGCATCGAATCTTAACACGCATAGAAATAAAACTACGCATTATCCGAGTCTGCTATAGATAGTCTGTCACACGTTTTATACATATTATAATATTCGTCTTACAGTAGCTACCTACCCCAGCGGCCTATATTTTTTTTACAACATTTGAGTAGGTACACGGCTCCGTAGCAGTCACTTCTCGTATATCTTGTACATTCGAGTAGACGCCTCTGTAGCACTCACTTCTCGTATAACTTTTACATTTGAGTAGATGCCTCCGTAGCAGTCACTTCTCGTATATCTTGTACATTTGAGTAGACGCCTCTGTAACACTCACTTCTCGTATAACTTTTACATTTGAGTAGATGCCTCCGTAGCAGTCACTTCTCGTATATCTTGTACATTTGAGTAGACGCCTCCGTAGCAGTCACTTCTCGTATATCTTTTACATTTGAGTAGACGCCTCCGTAGCAGTCACTTCTCGTATATCTTGTACATTCGAGTAGACGCCTCTGTAACACTCACTTCTCGTATAACTTTTACATTTGAGTAGACGCCTCCGTAGCAGTCACTTCTCGTATATCTTTTACATTCGAGTAGACGCCTCTGTAACACTCACTTCTCGTATAACTTTTACATTTGAGTAGATGCCTCCGTAGCAGTCACTTCTCGTATATCTTTTACATTCGAGTAGACGCCTCTGTAACACTCACTTCTCGTATAACTTTTACATTTGAGTAGATGCCTCCGTAGCAGTCACTTGTTCATCTTCATCTTTTACATTTGAGTAAATGCCTCCGTAGCAGTCACTTCTCGTATATCTTTTACATTCGAGTAGACGCCTCTGTAACACTCACTTCTCGTATAACTTTTACATTTGAGTAGATGCCTCCGTAGCAGTCACTTCTCGTATATCTTTTACATTCGAGTAGACGCCTCTGTAACACTCACTTCTCGTATAACTTTTACATTTGAGTAGATGCCTCCGTAGCAGTCACTTGTTCATCTTCATCTTTTACATTCGAGTAGACGCCTCCGTAGCATTCATTCGAGTAGGTGGCCCAGGTATTATGAGGACATAAAATTTGACTCTGGTTAAACGCGCTACGCTAAGAAGGCACTCAGTAGTCATAATTAAAGTGTCTTGCGTAATCACAATATAGTAGATAGCCTAATTATATTCGGCCCTTTTTTTGTTCAAGTAGGTACCTAAAATAGATAATTTTAGAGGTATATATGTAAGGTACTGGTACTATTATAATTTTTAATTTTTTTTCATATTTACCAACAACACTGGAAACTGGGCTCTGGCACTTTGTGTTTTCCTTAAAGTAACCAGTTTGTTGGGTGGCGTCACAGCCGCCGCGGCCGGGCCGGGCGGCGGTGCGGCGGTGCCGCGTACCAGACACCAGTACCGAAACACCGAACACGGTGAGCGTGTGTGCGAGCTGCCCGCAAGCCGACAGCGTGTGTGTGAGGCACGTGAGCGGGGACGCGGCCCGCACCGTGACGTCGCGGTCGCGCCGCGTGACGTCACTCCACTCCGCGCCCCCCGCCTCGCACCACGCGCCCCGGGTCCCGCCGCCCCGCGTCCCGCGTGCTACTTAACCCAAACATACGTTGTCTGTCTGTTTGTACGAGCTAATCTTCGGAACGACTGAAATAGTTTAGCCGGGTCTTTCATAGGCAGGCAGAAGATTGTAAATTGTCCATTAAAAAGTAGCCTATTAAGTACTTTTTAATGGACTTTCAAAGAAGTTGGAGATATTATTTTTTAGTACCCGCGCCGATTTGATTTACGACCCCCAGATTGATTTACGTAAATTTTTTACTCGTATTTACTTACCTATAATATCTGAGATCTTGTAGCCCTTTAGCACAGGGAACTAAAATTGATTGCGCTCAGAGAATGCTCAGAGATAACGGATTCTCTTTCGGAACGGTTTAGCGCAGTCATTTTTGTACAAAAGTTTAAAATGCCTCGTCCTTCCACTCAGCGGTAGGGTAATGGCTCCACTGTAGGCCCGCACTGCCCGCAGAGACGAGCCCGCGCGACGCGCGGTCTGCGCCTCGCGGCAGACACCGATCTATCTATACTTATAATAAACTGAAACTGGAAGATTTCTGTACATTTCATATATTTTGAAAATTTTGACCGGAGGATGCTTTACTATCGATACTGAGCCCAAAACTGATTTTAATTTAATTTTTGTGTCTGTCTGTCCGCGCATCGAGCGAAAACTATTGAATGGATTTAAATAAAATTCAGTATAGTAGTAAAATATTTTGGCCTCCAGGATAGGGGATGAATGTTTTTGTAAATTTTACTCCATAACTCAGTTGAATCTAAACCGAATGTGATAATTCTTTTTTATTTAAAAGTGAGTGAAAATACCATCAAATATGTTTTGCCCAATTTTAGTGGAGATGTGATAAATATTATTGGAAATCAATAAATGTCATCGTTGGAAACAGATAAATGTCGGAACTCCTCAGGGATATATTGTACGAGTAGTTAGTTTGAATTGCTCCATCTGTTTGTTTGCATACTGTTGCATTGGTTTTGTAGCTCTCCCGAGCGAAGCCGGAGCGGGTCAACTACTTAACATGTGAAGTTATAGTGTTCACAATAAACATTGTGATAGCGGGCGGACAGAAACACACGCACTCAAAATAGAATATTATCTTCCCGTAGACCAGGAGTAGACGCCCGAAGAGATCACGAAGTGTTGCTCGTCTGAACTGTCAGTAGTCAGTACATTAACGTTTCCTTTCAGCTCTCGCCGTCTAGCAAAAAATTTTCTTGGATTAGCTGATATTTATTGGACCCAATTGCTAAACTAGATGGAACCGTGCACCTAAGAGTAATCTCACGCTGAAAATAGTTAATTGTTCAGCTTCGTTCGGGTACCGCTACTCGCTTAGTCGTGCCTGACCTGAGGGAAGGCGTTATCTTTAAGTATATTATTGCGAATTTATCCGTCCGTTAATTTTAAAAGTTACAAGACTGAATAAAACTGTATGAAGCGATGGTGTCGAGTGGCGTAAGTGACTTGGGATCGGGAACGAAACCCTGTTGTGTCGATGAGTATTGTTCCTATTATGTAAAACTTGACGTCCTCTCTGCTTCCAGTTTGGTGACATTACAATACCGACAAAACAAGCTCTTACAAATAAGTTTTTCACATGATGACCCAATGAGAACCGGAATCGGGTCAAATTACCTTATGGCGCAGATTTCCAGTTAAAAACTTACCCTGTCAAATTATAGAGAAATAATATATTTCGACGATATAATTTTATTTCCTCACGTAAATAGCATAATACTTTGTTAATAAATTGTACTAATTATTTAGTATTTACCTAATCACTTACTTGAATGCATTAGCATTACGCATTGAGATATTAGCGGCTACGCTAATATCACAAACTCAAGTATTCTGTATGGCGATCGACGATGGGACTAGACTCGAGTCTGGGATTCATGGTAGTGAGATCCATTTTCCTCTGCAGTGTGATAAACTTTTCCATCTGATGATATCACATCACATCAGGCAACAGCCGGCTTGAAACTTTAAAAAGGGTGGCAATGAAGAACCTAAATCATGATTCATGATGTAACTTTTTAATGCTTATAAAGTCGAGGTTTTTGTTTTTATATTACTTTTACGACTAGAAAATGAAACAGCAACTAGGTATTACCGGAGTCGCGCGTGCTCGAGTAGATCATGGGGAGTAGATCAAGAACGATGTGGAGTGGGATGGCCCTGGCCCTGAATGACATCATGTTTCTGGGTGATTGGATCAGAAAATAAAATGCTTATTGTAAATGGAGTTTTGATGAGTTTGGTTATTAAACAAAAATGTACATTTCGTTTAGTTTTAAGTTTACTCTAGGCACTCGTCCACCCTTCACGTCGCCGGGGGAGGAGCGACGCGGGAGGAGCAGCGGCGCCGGGCGCGCAGGCTCCGCGCGCATCTCGCCTCGTCTCCGGAGCGCAGAGTCCGCGCCGGGCTCCAGTCGTCGCTCGCCGGCCAGCGGGTAGCGGGCGAGCTGCGGGCGCCGGGCACTCAGCCGTCAGCCGGGCAGTCGCGCTCGGGCCGCGGAGCAGTGAGCGCGCCGCGCCTCCGCCCCACCACGCCGCCGCCGCCGCAGAGCCCGCCGCCGCCGCGCGACATGTGCACCTGACCCCGGCCCGCCCGCGCCTACCGCCTGCAGCGCGACCCCCGCCGCAACCACAAGTGAGTGCCGCCGGCCGCAGACGGCGGGTCGCAGGCTCGCAGGACACGGTGTCCACATTTCGTTTCTGCCCGCCGCCGACGCCGGTCGGAACGTGCCGCACTCGCGATATATCGGTCCGATTTATTTTGCATTTGTAATCCCAGATCCGTTGATTTTAATGTGCCGTGCTTCGTAATGCAAATTTATTCGTCGAGTGGATTAACATTATTTAAATAATCGAGCGATTAGATAACTACCGGTACGGGAATCGGCACGGGCTCGCACGCTAGTCGTATGAGCGAAAAAAATTCAGCCGCGTTCTGACAGGTACGGCTACGGGTCAATTTACCTCATTTAATAAATCAGAACATTCGTTCGATCGACTCGCGACTGAAAATGACTGCGAGTTGTTTCGTTGCAAATATCGATTAATTAACCGACGACGAGTTCCCTTTAAATAGTAAACACTTATCGGTGAATAATTATTCGTTTGTAACATTCCGTGACGGAGCCGAGTGTCGCAGTGTTCGCAGAAGGTTTGAATAATTTTATTTTTTTTTGCCAATTTTGACCATTCGAGCTGATCGCACCTGCGACAGCGAACAGATGACAGAACGGCGAGTTGGCAGTTCGCGCGCAGCCTCCCGGCGCGGCCCGCGGGACCTCTCGCGACGAGCCGCGCCGCATCGCGATGCTACATCGAAAAATTAGACAATGACATAAAAGTTGAGACGTAGAAAAGATGACAAGTTCTTCGGGAGCTTAGCCTCTGTTCGTTCGTGCGCTCGTGTCTGCCGATTGCCGACCCGTGGCCGTGGCTGTCGCGCTGGCGGCCGACAGCGCTGACGCAGCGCTGACGGCGGCGCCCGCACCGCCGCCTTATCGCCCGCCGAAGGGACCCCGCCGCGCCGCTAAACTTGACATTTTCCTTCAGTTCTATTTATTTTTAGACATACGATCACACAACAATAAATAAGTACCTACTTAGGTAAAATTGAATTGCCTCATCTCATAAGGCGGATCACGGATTTTTCTTATATTTATTTAATCTCTAGGGTATGCCCGCGATTTCGTCCGCGTGGATTTAGTTTTTAAAGTCTCTCGGGAACTTTTTGTTTTTCCGGGATAAAAAGGCGCCTATGTCACTCTACGGGTCCTCGACTATATTCAAAAAGTCATGTAGATCTGTAGCCCCGTTGCAGCGTGATTGAAGGACAAATCATCAAACAAACACACTTTTGCATTTATAATATTATAGTAAGAAAAAAACTTGGAATTTTATAATATTCTAACGATATAATTCATTTATGAATTTGATTAGGTACTTTATAATAAATAAATAAAATTATTCTATCTGTAATTTCGAAACACCTAAGCGCCTCCTATTATAGACCTACAATTGATTTGTTTATGTGAAAGGCACGTTTTTAAATTTTTGTCCGGGCTTATCACTCGCCCGCCTGAATCAATTTTGACAGGTTTTTCACAAGCAGATAGTGAATATATGTAATAAGAAGGGATAAGTAAGATTCTGCAAAATATTTATTCAGCACAACAGTGAACACTTGTAGGTGGGTTACGGCAGCCTGTCTACTCGTTCAAAAAATGTTTTCCCAAGTTTTCAATAGCAATAATAAAGTAATTATATGTAATTATTATTGAATGTAAGTTTGGACATCGTCTACATTATTAAAATATCATTTCACCATTTGCACAATAGACAGGGTAATAATTTATTTAATAGAATTTAAAGTCATTATTAATGAATGAGTCAATTAACTTATTGAATAATTAAAATATTCATTCATTATACACCATTCCATAGAATAGTCCATAATCTGATGTAGATGACACGATGGTACCTATTCTGTTAAATATGACACCGAACTGACAGCTCAATGAAATTCTATCTCTTTGAAAAATATAGCAATTATATTTTTAGTGCTGTCAATTTAGTTTAAAGATTGAATACAACAGAACCGGTACCGACGGCCATAGATAATACACTATATACTAGCCGACGGCGGACCGGGCCGGCACCGGCTGCGCGCCTGCCGCCCCATGCCCCCTGCCCGCTGCCCCCTGCCCACTGCCCTCTGCCCGCTGCCCACTGCCCGCTGCCCGCTCGCCCTGGCTGTCTGTTTATTCGCTAAGCGATGACCACACTCATTCCGATGATAGATTAGATAATAGATTCTCGTTAATGCTCGTCCTCACGGGCTCGCACTAAGCGCAGGCCGTCGCGTCGGTATTCCGTGCGCGTCTGGCAAACTTCTGCACGAAGTGGCGACTGACGCCCACCAGTGACAACTTTTTACCTGCCCTACTCGCCGAGTCGCTGCCGGCAGGCAGTCAGCAGGCAGTCAGCAGGCAGTCAGCGGGCAGCCTCGCTCGTAGCTGTCCTCCGAGTGTTACGAGCTCCTGTGCGACTGCTACAAACCCTCGCAAATTACACGAGTTCCTTAATTTTCCCGATTGTCTACGGGTTTGAGTAGTTCCCTACCCACCTAATTTTCGAATGTGAAAGGGGATCAAAAATGTCTGTAAAAATACAGTTTCCCTAAAGTTTCACTCACAGAGCAGATGATTTATTATTTACTAGCTTTTGCCCTTTACTTCGTTCGCGCGGAGCCTGTATACCTGTACGGCACTCTCCAGAGTCCAAGTCCTCGACTATACCCACGCAAGAAATCACTTCGATCCGGGGGCGGCGCTGCGTTGCTGCTTCATATACCAACTAACATATTTTGTTCTATATGTATACTAGCGGCCCGTTCCGGCTTCGCAAGGGTATAAAATATATAGCCTATGTCATTCACTGTTAATAAAAAAGGGGGGGAAAAAAGTAATATCTATATAGGTATGTCTTTGCGAAAAATCGCGTGAGTAGCGTGACGCTAAGTAGGTACCATGCCTGATAACAGGCGTCCTGGCACAAGATAGGTATTACGCAGTTAACTACCTATGTACATTGTTTACTCGCGACTTGCGAGTAGTGTACTCGCAGCAGCCGCCGCCGCGAGCGCACACACGAGAGCGCCGACACACGAGCGAGGCGGCGCGCGGCGTCGCTTCCCCTGCGCACGAGCACGCGCCACCGCAGGCTGCGGCCGAGCTTCCTTGCTCGTCCAAGATAAAACTGGCTCGCCTGGGATTGACGGGAACGATGCGATGCGGCGCTGTGCTTGTTTGTCTGTGTTTTTGAAATATATGATAAATAAAATTAATTTCCTCCCATTTATTCATTAAGCTCATAAATACCGTAACCCGAAAAGACGCCGTTTTGTTTATCGGTCAGACTATTAGTTCGGAATCCGGAAAAACTAAAAGACGCACGGATAAAAATTAAAAAATTATGTTCGATTTAAATCAAATCAAATCACTGACACAGGTATCGAAGAAGTCCGCCCGAAGCGGACTCGGCTTCAGAAGATCGGAATAAGTGAGTAGGCATATCCGATTAAGATTAGGTGTAGGTCTGCCACTTGAAATGCGTGGCCGGCGCCGCCTCGGCCCCGGGCTGCCGCCGCGCGGCTCGCGGCAGGCGGCACGCCGTACGTGTTACGAGCTCGAGTGGCCGCAGGTCGTCGCGCGCGGCTTTGTTTTGTTCTCGTTTCGTTTTTGCAATCGGAACAATAATTCGCCGCCGATTACATGAGCCGCGCTACGACGTGCCGCGACGTGACGTTGTGTAACCGTGGACGTGTGTTCGCAGGATGATCCCGCGCAGGAAGCACAACGCGTCGTCCGGGTCGCTGCCGGCCCCCGACGACAAGCACGCCAGCAACGACTACATCCTGTCGGACGGCGCGACGCGCGAGGGCTGGCGCGCGGCGCTGCGGCGGCGCTGCAGCCGCAAGACGCTGCGCAAGCGGCTGCCGGTGGCGGGCTGGCTGCCGCGCTACGGCGCCGCGCAGGCGCTGGGCGACGCCATCGCCGGCGTGTCCGTGGGGCTCACGGTGATCCCGCAGTCGCTGGCCTACGCCAACATCGCCGGCCTGCCGCCGCAGCTGGGCCTGTACGGCTCGTTCCTGGGCTGCTTCGTGTACATCGTGCTGGGCGGCTGCCGCGCCGTGCCCGTGGGGCCCACGGCCATCGCGTCGCTGCTCACGTGGCAGGTGGCGGGCGGCGTGCCCGAGAAGGCCGTGCTGCTCAACCTGCTGAGCGGGCTGGTGGAGCTGCTCATGGGCGCGCTGGGGCTGGGCTTCCTCGTCAACTTCGTGTCGGGGCCCGTGTCGTCGGGCTTCACGTCGGCCGTGGCGCTGATGATCGCCACCAGCCAGGTCAAGGACCTGTTCGCCATCCCGGTGACGGGCACGACGTTCCTGCAGCAGTGGATCTCCATCTTCCGCAACGTGCACGGCGCCGCGCTGTGGGACCCCGTGCTGGGCTTCGCGTGCATCGCGCTGCTGCTGTCGATGCGCAAGATCGGCATGGTGCGGCTGGGCACCGACCGCCCCGGCGGCCCGAGCGCGCGCCAGCGGGCGCTCACCAAGATGATGTGGCTGCTGGGCACGTGCCGCAACGCGCTGGTCGTGGTGGCGGGCGGCGCGCTGGGCTACTTCGTGGCCGCGCAGGGCTCCGCGCCCGTGCGCCTCATGGGTGAGTCGCCTCGCGCCGCACGCGCTCGTCTCGACGCTCGTCGTGCCGACTCGACGCCGTGCTGACGCGTCGCTCGCTCGCTGTTCGCAGGGCCGATCCCGTCGGGAGTGCCGACCCCGGCGTTGCCGCCGCTGTCGTACGTGCGCGCCGACAACAGCACGGCCGACTTCCTGGACATGGTGTCGGAGCTGGGCTCGGGGCTGCTCGTGATCCCGCTCATCGTGCTGCTGGAGGACATCGCCATCTGCAAGGCGTTCTCGGACGGCCGCACCATCGACGCCACGCAGGAGATGATCGCGCTGGGGCTGGCCAACGTGGCCAACTCGTTCGTGGGCGCCTTCCCGGGCGGCGGCTCGCTGGCGCGCTCCGTCGTGTCCAACGGCTCCGGCGTCAAGACGCCCTTCAACGGCCTCTACACGGGTACGTGTGCAGGCGCGTGCGGGCGACGGGCTGCGCTCTGCGGGAACGGAACGCGTGATAAAGCGGGCGTGTTGTGTTTGCAGGCGTGATGGTGATCGTGGCGCTGCAGTTCTTCACGCAGTACTTCGAGTACATCCCGAAGGCGTCGCTGGCGGCCGTCATCATCTCCGCCATCCTCTTCATGGTCGAGTACGACGTCGTCAAGCCGATGTGGCGAGCGAAAAGTGAGTTCTATATTATGCTTAGGGATGGTATAGTGTCCCTGTTTCTTGAAAATATTGATAGTAATGTTATACTCGATGAAATTGTACGCGGTGGTGGCGACACAATGTAAAATATTGCATTCGGCAGTAGTAAACCCCTTTCCTATTCGGTGGTGAACTCAATACGATACACTATTGCTTCTTTCTCGCGATCGCTTCGCGCGATTGGACTAACGCCGGAGTGTGTTCCGCAGAGCTGGACCTGATCCCCGGCATCGGCACGTTCGTGCTGTGCCTCGCGCTGCCCATCGAGCTGGGCATCCTGACGGGCGTGGTGGTCAACATCATCTTCATCCTGTACCACGCCGCGCGCCCCAAGTTCTCGGTGGAGATCCTGAAGGTGAGTCCCGCGCCGGCTCGGGTCCGCCCGCGACGCTGTAGCGGCAGCACTGACCGTTCACCCGTTGCAGACGGAGGGCGGCGCGGAGTACCTGATGATCACGCCGGACCGCTGCCTCATGTTCCCGTCCGTGGACTACGTGCGGCGCCTGGTCACCAAGAGCGCGGCGGGCGGCGCCCTGCCCGTGGTGCTGGAGTGCACGCACATCTACAGCGCCGACTACACGGCCGCCAAGAGCATCGAGCAGCTCACGGCCGACTTCCACGCGCGCCGCCAGCCGCTCTACTTCTACAACGTGAAGCCGTCCGTGTGCTCCATCTTCGAGGCCGTCACCAAGCCCGAGCACTTCGTGGTGTTCTACGAGGACGACGAGCTGGACCGCCTGCTGGCGGCCGACCCGCGCCTCTCCGCCGCCAAGCCGCCGCCCTCGCCGCCGCCGCCGCTGCGCGCCTCGCCCGCCTGACCGCCCCCTTCGCCCCCCCCATCCTACTGAACTGTCGCATAGAGTTATTTTTGTAAGACTATATCGATTTTAGAGAAGACTCCTCGAGTCCTACGCATCGTTGTGATTGTAGTATTACGTTAGAGTTTATGTCGCCGCCGAGCGAGTGATCGCAGATTGCAAAATATTTTATTACTTATTAGAAATTATAAGCGTCGCCGCCGACCGTGGACGGGTCGCGGGGTCGCAGAGCTGAGTCCGAGTGTCATAGATCGTTTTATTTATTTATAGGTAACCCAGTACAAGTTAGATTGTAAATACTACTGGGTAAGGCCGTAGATTTTGCCACTTTGTAACATAGAGTAACATAGACACTCCTATGTTACGGTAACGTAGAAGTAACGTGAAAGTAACACAGTGTTTGTAAGGCTGATTACATAACGTACTTATTTTAACCGACTTCAAAAAAGGAGGAGATTTTTGTAATAAACTTGTAAGTATAGCATTTTTTATAATCGCCGATCATTCAGAGATAAGAGAGAGAATTCAGTAATAGGAAAAATATATTTTTTTAAACTATCATCAATGGAATTTAGTAACCAAAACTCTCTGGCTGTTTATCAAATAAAGGTACATTATTCTGATTATTACGAAGATGAGTTTCAATTAACTCATCCTCTTTTAAACTCATTCTTTATTTAAAAGAACTATTTGAAAAATCCGCTCCTGGCAGAATGTACATTAACCTTTACAACACTTCAACGTTACTAAATAACAATTAACGTTACCAGTAACATAGAAGTCACATAAAAGTAACGTAGAAGCGTAATTTTTGAGGTTTTAAACAGGAATAATTACTAAATGCGAGACGATTTTAGTCAAATACACATTATCATGTTTTTATAAATCACTTTAGCTAAGTATAACACATACATGTGTGCAATAAAAACTGTTATTTACCTTTAAAATCACCAAAATTCACAAAAAAAAGCTGCTGACGAAACACACGCGCACACCTTTGATAAAATTCCACAGGCTAGAAAATGGCGGTTTCTTTTTTTTTATTTCGTTGCCGGAATCTTTAATGTGGCCAGTGCTATTATAAAATACTACCCTAAAGTTATTGAATATTTAGATGCCCAATTTTGGTAACATACAAACTAGTAACGTAATAAGTGAAAATAAGGAGACAACATTTTGAATTGCGATAAAACATTTAAAAACGCATATTTAAATACATGGAACCCAGGGTGTAATTGCTCAATCTATTCACATTTCAGATATTCATAGTAATTTAGGACTTTAAATAGAAATAATGTAGTTATAAAGAGCCAAATACTTGACTGGATTAAAAAGACAGCTGATTTTGGGCAAAATTTCGGGGTAAGGTCAGTTTTAAGTCATTGTATTTTTTTAAATATACGACATACATTCAATTTAAGAATGCACTATAGGAGTTTAAGAACTACCTAACCTAATTAGGATACTTGCATAACAATTTACGCAGTACTTCGATTTTTAATACGCATGTCAAGTCAAGGGACATTTTCTTTTTACAAAAAGTGGCAAAATCTACGGCCTTACCCTACTACGTTTGTGATAGACGCCGCGCGTGCGTGCGTGCCAGCGTGGGTGAACGAGTATGTACGTGTGTGCGTGGAGCGAGCGAGAGGTCGCGCGGCGTCGGCGCTTGTGTGAGCGAGAGGGCGAGCGCTGAATCCGTTTCTTGTGATCACGACTATAGTACCTAATCGATTTATTGTTAGTATAGAACATAAAGAGGTATTTTAAATAAAATTATTAAAATTATGACATATAATTATTATAAAAATTTAAATTAAGCATATGGTGCGTTTAAATGAATGACTAATGTTTCCCAGTTCCAAGAACTAAATAATTACACTCTTTGAGAGTTACTAAGGCTTACTTGGTTTTATTTGACTACAATCCCTCCTACGCCCTTCCTTTCATCCCTCACGCACTGTCTCGTTAATTTTAATTATTATATATATCTTGAGCCACCCGTGCGAAGAAGAGTTGGGTGAGGTCGGTCTACAGTAGCTATACACTAATATTTCAGATGAGGACATGAGGGGCTGTGAAAACAAAACGTATTTGACAGTGTGGTGCTCTATAGAATAAAAAGGAAGCGCGGCTTTTTCTCTTCACAAGCTTCTAACAAATCAATTTTTTCCTATGCAAAAAATATTCATGTAAGTTTTAAGGAAATCACAAATATTCCTAATTCCCACAGCAACCTTCTGTTTCCATGTCGATACAGAATTGTCATCTGATTTACTTAAACAAGCAAAATATCAACTCAATCGGAAACCGGGAAGATGTTCCAATACAGCGTGCAAGATTTGACCCAAAACAAATATAGAGGAGGCCAGGTGAGTCGCGCGTTCCATCCTTTTTCTTGCTAATATTTTACGTCTATCTTTTCTTTTATGACCATTGATCTGACCTTAATTTTCTGCTTGTCCTAAAACGATTACTTACTCCAAAATAATAACGTTTATAAGCCATGCTTCCAGAACTCAAGTGTGTTTATTCACCGCTATACCGACTTTCCGAAATATATCTGAGCCGATTACCGATAGTATTGAGCTTCATAGGCCTTAATGTCTCATTTAACTCAACTTCGGACAATGTATCGAAGACAGGCAAAACTGCGGGCAAGAAACTTGTTATCCTCAAGTAAGCCAAGCGGTACTTCACTCCGGAACAGTTACTTATTTTGAACCAAGCACGAGTTCGATCGTGCACGGAGAACTTTCTTCGGTGCATTGGATTCAATGGCTTCCAAACATTAAAGTCTGGAGCATCGGCGCAAGGTGGCCTTCCGTCGGTATTCCACAAGATATATTTCGAAGAGTGTGCTCAAATTCTATTCAAATTAGTTTCGAACCGCAAGGCATCGCGTAGATCTGCAGCGCTACGTGATTAAAATCCCACGATCTCGCCCTAAACGCTTTGCATTCTCGGTCCTAATACGCACTGCCTTTCGTTATGACCTTCCGGTTTCCGTTTGCCCGACTAATTATTATTTACTTGAAAACCTTTAAATAATCAAGAGTGAATAGGCGGGCGCGTTTTATTTCAGTCTGCATCTTCGATTACCAACAGGGACCGCAGTCGAGCGCCAGTCTGTTTATATTAAAAAAATGTGTTCGGGTAAAATTCGGGTAAGATGAAAAACGATTAAAAATTCCGGCCAGTCTCGCGTCTCCGTCACCCGCAGGTGCGGCGCGGGCGGCGGCGCGGGGCGCGGCGCGGGCGGCGGCGCGGCGCGCGCGGCGCTCACGCTGCTGGGGGCGCTGGCGCGCGCGGCCGCCGCGTGCAGCGCGGGCCGCGGCGCGTCGCAACCACCCTTCTAGTTACGTCCCAGCTTCAAAACTTTAAAACATTCACTGATGCTTTTTACTGACTTTAAAATTCATATAAAAAAAGTAAAACTTTGTTAACCTCCTCCACTGTTTCTTACTTTCTATTTAGTACAGGTCCTGTGCCCATAAACCGAAATGAATTTTTTAAAATTCCACAAATATCGAAAGAGTCATTATTTCATTTTTTCCATCGACGGTCGGCCGCTAGGGCGCGTAATTTGGATCGAAGATTATCTCGAGATACGTTTACGAACATCGTTTCCGTAGACCGTTCACCGAGCGTGACGGGAACGTGTCGTGCTCCGATACCTCAGCGTGGTGCAATAATAATGTTCAGAGTGGTGTCGCAAGAGCTGGAGGCGCGGCGGAGCACGCTCGCGGAGAAGCTGGCGCGCAAGGAGAGGCGCAAGGAGAAGAAGAGGAAGAAGCTGCGCAATCAGAACGGCGGCGACGCGCCCGACCCGGACGACGGTGAGTGTTGTCACGAGGCCGGTGCGGTGCGCGGGACCGCACTGCGGGCGCGACGGTTCCTGCTGCTCCTCGTCGCTGCCGTGTGTATACACTCGAATACGCACAGTATGATGAGCATATTTTTTAAATATATAGACTAGCGCTTGGTTGCGATCACACGTGATGGTAAGTTAAAATGCATCCTAAAATGGAAGGGGACTGCCTTTGCCTAGAAAATGCGTATTCACTTTTAATTTGAAGGTGTTATTTTTAATTTGTATGTTGTACTCGTAGTTGTAACTACATACACATCGGATTAGTTTAAAGTTTAATCCGTCCCGATGGTTAAACTTTAAACGCGGACAGATCGTATCGAAAGTGAAACCTTCACCATCGCCAAGTTTTAGGTTTTTTTTTTTTTTTTTTATTCTATGACAAGATAGCCCTTGACTGCGATCTCACCTGATGGTAAGTGACGATGCAGTCTAAGATGGTAGCGGGCTAACTTGGAAGGGGTATAGCAGTGTAAATTCAACCATACCCCTAATCGGTTTCTAACGCCATCGTGCCGGAACGCTAAATCGCTTGGCGGCACGTTTTTGACGGTATGGTGGTAACTAGCCACGCCAAGCCTCCCACCAGACCAGACCAGAGACAATTTAGAAATAATAAATTACTAAATTGCCCCCGCCGGGAATCGAACCCGAGACCTCCCAGTTTATAAGACCACAGCGCTCACCACTGCGCCAGGGAGGTCGTCAAAAAGGTACTACCGATACTGGAAACAAATAATTTCAGAATTTATTAATCTGTTTGAACCGAATTGGAAATGATCAACAAATATTCGACGAGTCACGCTCCCCGTTGTGAGTTGTGAGCCAACAACCGATTACCCGTCACCCAGGTAACGACAACGCCAGAAATTCAGCCTATCAGAGATGTTTGAAAATCCCACTCCGGGACGAAAGGAGTGTTCCCGCTCCTTTCAAATCATTGCGAGCAATTACTCTAAACCTGTACATTGCGGTCTACAAATTCTTATACAATGTAGTCTAAGTACAAAGAAAACTAAAATCCAAACTTAATTTAATCCTTATACGGACAAATGGAGGAATTAAAGGTTTCAAAGTGCTTTTCGAATTATAGAGAATGAAATGGATAGACAGGCTTGTCGGTATCCAAACCGACTTGTTGGTGACAGACAGAAGTTTTATTGATTTATTTATTTTTATTTCAGGACGACCAACAGGTTACAATAAATTAAAAACTAAAAAAACTACAAGATGAAAAAATTATTATGAAGTAATGTACACCTACTTACAGGTTGCCACAACATGCTTAAAGTTTAGTACCTACTACTTGAGAAATGTTGAGCAAACAAATACACTACAAACAATTAATTGAAGTACCTACATAAAAATTACATAAAAATTAACAAGAGGAAGAATATGAAGATAGAAAGTGACTTGACTTTGTTTCTTTTATTTCACTACATAGTATAAAACAAAGTCCCTTGTCTGTCCCTATGTACGCTTAAATCTTTAAAACTACGTAACGGATTTTGATGCGGATTTCTTTAATAGATAGAGTGATTGAAGAGGAAGGTTTATATGTATAATAACATCCATTAACAGTGAATGACATA
Source organism: Hipparchia sbordonii (assembly GCA_038048805.1). Lineage (NCBI taxonomy): Eukaryota > Metazoa > Arthropoda > Insecta > Lepidoptera > Nymphalidae > Hipparchia > Hipparchia sbordonii. Next base: position 14,397,128 of record CM076109.1, on the reverse strand, counting down.
GGCTATATATTTTGTACCCGTGCGAAGCCGGAGCGGGCCGCTAGTATTTAATAAAGGTTGCACCCGCATGCATCGCGATTTGAACAAAGTGCGAACGGCTAACGAACTCCCGTAACGCTAGACAGTGTGATCGCCCTCGTCTATTTATTGCCACCGGTTGAACGATCCTCAAATAGGTCGCGACTCGCCCTCGCGCGCCGCCACGTGCCGGTGCAACCTTCGCGAGACCCGCTCGATCGAATCCCGAGTACGGCGAACTCGGACGGGGGCCGGAAAACTCTTAAACATTTTGGAAAACGGTCGGAGGATGCTGAGAGTTTAACAGCGCTAGCGATGAGGCGCGGTCGGGGCGCGCGGCGGCTGGCGCGCTGCCAGCGCCGGCCGCCGCCGCCGCGCCCGCCACGCTCCCGCGCCACGCAGCGACACTCGTGCTGTACTCTTCCGGCCTCAGTGAGCGCCGGCGACTGTGTGCGCGCGCGTTCCTTGCGATTTACTTCTCGGCGGATTCCAGCCGTAACCTCTGGAAATAGACCGTGTTATAAATAGTGTGTTTTGTTAGGTTTGTAGCTGTGTGTTTTAATTTGTAAACTTTCAGAATATCTGTGATTTAATCGTGCGATTTCTCTCGAAATACTCGCGGTCCCGTGTTCTGTGACACGAGTGAAATATCGGTTGTCGAAAGTCGTAGCGGTCCTCGAATATCTCTGCGAGCTCGTGCCGATCGACCGCCTCAAATATCTGTGGATATATGCGGCGGCGACCGCGCCGCTTGCCGAACGATTCATGTCGCACGGAGGGATCCGGCTCGAGCTAGTCGAACGATCACTCCGTATTTTTTATACCGAATGAAACTTTTAGAATAGATTTAATATTAATGGCCCAGAATAATCGATAATAATGTTAGAATCATTTATTTCATATTAAAGTATGAAATTCGAACAGATCACCGCTTCGCGCGAACGGCTTCCGGTGTCCGCCGTTTCAATCCGGTGCACACACATTCGCGTGTAAGGCGGCGGTGCTCGGTCGCGGCATTGACAGTGTTTGTGGGCGGCAGACATGGCGGAGGCGGTGGAGACGGCGCCGGAGCCGCTGGCGGCGCTGGCCGGGCCCAGCTCGCGCGACCTGGACGCCGAGGCGGACGAGCGGCGCCTGGAGGAGCAGCGCCGCCGCGAGCGCGACCCGCCCATCCTGTACACGGACATCGACGTGAGTGCCCTCGCGACCCGCACACCTCTGACCATACTGTGGAGAACACGGTATTCTCAAAGGTGTGTGAAGCTCAGTAGCGGCTCTCAATAATATCTACCTTTAGCATAGCCGTATATCTATTTCGTCTCTGGGAGCCATTTCCTCCGTCGTTGGACATAGGCCTCCTCGTGCACGTCGTTCCGGCCTCGTCCGAGTTTTGCTCCCTCTTTTGCTTCTCGATGTCGTCGGAGCGGCGGCACGGTTGCATCCTCACATTTCTCTCGGCGGGACGTGGTCTCCACTCGAACGCCGAGCGAGTTCATCGGTCGCCCGTCCTGGCGACGTGACCCCGCCCGTCTCCACTTTGAATCGGTCACTTTCAAAACAATATCAGTCAGTCCTGTGCTTTCAAGTATGATGGTACTCGGTAACCGATAGCTGGATATAAAATTCGTAAAAAGTATTGGTTCGATTTCACCGATTCATTCATGCAATGTGTCTTTAAGGCCATGCTGGGGAGTCAGGGACGGCAGTACGGATTATGAAACAATGGTTTTAGTTCAGTTTTAATACACAATTTCCTTAATTCAAATCCTTCGACTTTAACTTTTATGCTAACATCGTTTCCCACTTAACGTAAATTGCACCCTTTGACGAACGGTTGAATGACACAGTCGCTCAATCACGATTGGCCTCGAAACAGTCATAATCTATTTTAATACTTTTATGATACATGTGGTGCAACACATGGTTACATTGCTCGTACATGTACAATTTGTTATAGTTAGCGGAGATGGAAATCTCCGCTAACTATAACAAATTGTAATACATTTGACTTACGTATATGTATGCGCGCGCCGGAGGGTCTGGTTGAGATGTGACTTCTTTTCTTTTTTTTTAACAATATTAGCCAAGCTGAACTAGAGCTGTTATTCTTCTATCCCCTCCAAGTACTAATTGTGTTAGGAGTGTGTACACCTGCGACTGCGTCTGCGTTGGGATATCGAGACTCTTCAACTCGGTCGCACACTTGTAACGTCCTTCGTGGCGTTGGTAATGTAGCCTGCCACTGCCCGGCCCTCGGCTTTTCTGATCGCGGCAAGTGGAAAGCCAGGGCCTTCGGGCCGGGTGATCAGCCGCATGGGCTCTTTCCCCCGACGGGTCTGGTAACACTAGATGCTCGTTTGTTGTTGTATACCGTTTTATCAAAATCGGTCCAATGGCACCCGAAACAGCTTGAATATTTTGAAGGCGAAGCCGACGGTAACAATTAGAAAGGCTTGTCACTGTCGACTGCAAGTGAAGCGCCCTCCCCAGGAGTGTCCGGAGAGGCGCGGTGTGCGAGGTCGGTCGCTCGCCGGGGGGCGGCGTCTGTATGTAATGAGTAATCGCGTGTGACTCGGGCCGTGTGAATGAGGAAATCGAAATACTCGGAATGGTCAGTGCTTGGCAATATTATTACTGTCGCCAATTTTAACTTTTCACCTTAAGAAAACAGACTTTCACATTACATCTCTATCGACCCGTGACTCGATGGAGTTTTCGTCTAATGAAAGATAATGAAAAACACTTAAATTAAACTGATTTGAAGTATTAGCAGCTCTTGGATTGTTTTCAAAGTGAAATGCTTTCTTTGCCCCATTTGACACTATCGCAATCGTAGCCCAAAGCTCGGTGATCAAGGAACGGACTGAAATCCGATGTATTCGAATCCCATCTATTGCACTATTGTTCCAATTGTAACATTCTAACACTCTCCCAATTCTCCCCATAAAAGTATTATGCTCAATTTGAGGGGTAAGGGGGAAACATGGGTAACTTTTATTGATCAATTATTATTATTGTTTACACTTATTCTGGCTAAGTACTGTAAACTCATACGACGTTTCCGCGGCGCAGGGCGCGCAGGAGTTTGAGGCGTTCTCCAAGGCGCTGGAGGGCGCGGAGCTGAGCGCCGAGGAGCAGCAGAGCCTGGACGAGCTGCAGCAGTACCTGGTGCAGGGCGAGGGCAGCTGGGTGCTGGGCGACGAGTTCCTCACCTTCATCGGTGAGCAGGGTTGTCGTCTATATCTAGGATACGTTTTGGAATTGTCGTTCTCCAAGTTGTTAATGCTAACGCGTATTGTCGGCGCAGGACGCGTCCTGTCGGACGGCGGGCTGAAGTCGGAGTGCCGCGTGGGCGTGCTGCGCTGCCTGGCCGCGGCCGCGCTGCGCGACGACGTGTCGCTGCTGCTGCACCAGGACCGGCGCCACCACGCGCTGCTCGCCTTCGCGCACCGCATCGACGCGCACCCGCCGCCCGAGCAGCTCGCGCTGGCGCTCTTTGTGAGTCGCTTAATGATTCGCTGCGTGTCGGTGCCGCATTTCGCTGCGCACAAATCACAATGTAGCTTGTAATTTTTTTTCTGGTCAATTACTAAGATTTTTCCATCGCTCTTTGCCACAATCTACTTTCGAGACGAACCGAAGTCGGCCCAAATTAAGCCTACAGAGAAGCCTTTCAAATAGGTGAACGTTATTCGTATCGAAAGCGATCAATATTATCGGCGACGGAACTGACCGAGCGTCGTTGTCGCAGATGTGCAACCTGTTCGAGCACACGTCGTCGTCGGAGTGGCTGCTGTACATCAGCGAGTGGGAGGCGCACGGCCTCACGCTCTCCAACATCCGCGTCACCACCAAGGTGAGCCCCGCCCGCCCCGCCCCCGCCCCGCCCCGCCCCGCGACCCGCTGACGTGTTGTGTGTGCAGGTGTGCGTGCACTGCGTGCTGAGCGAGGCGGGCGAGCTGCGCGACGCGGGCACGGCGCTGCTCTACAACGTGGCCACCAAGGAGGTAAAGACTGTGGTCGGTATCGCGCTTCGCATTCTCTCTCTCTCTCTCTCTCCGCTGCGCCGCGTGGCTCGGCGGCGCCGGAGCTCTCTCTGTGTGCGACGTCGAGCCACGTGCTCGCACTCGCATCGGGAATGGCCACAGCATACGACCCGGCGTGTTTTTGTTCTCACAGATGTAAACCATACGCGTCTGTTGCATTTCTTTCCGCCGTACACCGTTTTGTGCTTCGTTGGCAATATCGGGTCGCGATGCAGCGACACGTAGGATGTGCGCTTTTCGTAATACATTAGCGAGTGTCGGCACGATCGTCCGCCGTCGTCCGAGCCAAAAGTCGGGCTGATTTAATCTGTCCAGTAATTTGAGTGTGTCGTTTGTTGAGTATGCTGTGGCTTTCTATGCGATGTATTTTCCAAGTTCATCTCCATAGATCCGATGTGTACTCGCGTTTGATAAACGAAAGAAGGATTTTTAAACTATCTCGCTGCAGTCGCAATGTGTGCTATTAATTATTACGCTACAAAAATATCAAGATTAACGAACGATGTCTGTACGGTCTGTGTCGAAACCGTACAATTCGCCCAGTCACCATTCACGCTTTATTATAAATACGCTTTTCATTTAATCATACGATCAGTGCAAATAACATCGCATCGCGCTCACATTACTGCTATTAGGTTAAGTAGAAGCCAATAAACTTAAGACTTCTACTCGGCAGTTTCATTACTGTGCGGTCCTGAACCGTACAATGTCGAACAAATTGTAACTAAAAGAGGAACTAATTTAACGAGCTCTGTGATATAATTTAACGAGACGGTCCGCCCCGAATCGGTTCGAGTGGAATTTTTCGAAAATCGGCGAGGGTGGAATTTCCAAAAATCCTGAAACACGTATCTCTTTGTGTTTAATTGAAAACTGGAATACCAAGTTTTTAAATACAAACTTTGACCGCCTATTTAAAATCCCCTTAGGGGTGATTTTTCTGATAATTCTGACTTAGTGGGTACCTACGCGCTCAAAGGAACCTACTGTTCATTCAAGTTTTGTCACTAGTTGTTTAGTCGGTCACCTTCCAGCGGTTATCGGCGATGCTGCGACGTCAACACGGGAACACATCTCCGCCGTGCAATTTCCGAGCATATATTTGCTCTCGCGACACTCGAAAGCTAGCGGAAATTCTTTTCACGTATAATTGAATTACAATATTTACATTACATTTTACTTTGTAATACTTTTAATCGGTTACTCGTGAACGGTGACAGCCTCGACAGTCGCTAAGCTCGGGCTGAGTCGAGTGAGGGCGCTCTTTTCGGAGTTTTGTACGTTTTAAGCAAAGAAATAACGCTCGCTCTAGCCGTGATGGGAAGCAACAAACATCGCTTTAATTAAATCATTAGCTGTTATAGTCTGTTCAATAAGTCAGTCGACTTACTTACGTACTTTCCATTACGTAACTTTTCCATTTATTCCACCTTTAAACATTGATGTTGTAACTGAACTAACTGACCTACGAAAATCTCTACCCTAGAATTCCTATTAATCTTTATATTTTTAAATTATTTCTTTAGAATGGCACGTGAATCGCTAGTAGATGCACAATATGGTGCCGTGACCAGGATATCAAAATGGTTAAATAGAATAGGATGGTCAAACGGCTGAATAGGGAAATATAAAGTAGGCGAAAGCCTACAATGTGTGCATAGTTTATTTTTAAATTAAATCAAATTTATTTTATGTAATTTATCAAATTGTTTGATTCATCCATGACTCGTTCAAAATATTGCTGTAACCTATTTTTTCATTCTGCCATGTCAACTGACCGATCGAACGGCCTGCAGTAGCGCATGGCTCGTTCTGAGAAACGTTCCGGAAAACCACCTCTTTAATTTCTCCTATTTTTGTCGTGTCTGCACTGTTGACTAACACTTTAAAATATTTACTAACTACGTGGTGTCGTTCTCGGGCCGCGGGCAGACGTACGCTTATCGCCGCACGTTCGTTACCGCGCACGTTAATGTGCTTCATTTATTACTATCTGTCTCCTCTCATTTATTATTTGTACCCCCGTGTGGCATAAGATAACTGTAGAACCGATAAAGGAATTGACCAAAACTTGTTTATTTCAGTAATGCATTGGAAAATTATCATCTTAGATACTTAAAAAAATTGGTCGATTCCTACGAGTTCGCGTGGATTTAGGTTTTTAAGTTCACCCCTTTATCCGAGTTGAATGCATTGGAGTGAATCCCCGCTGTCAAAGTGGGCACTGCGAAGCTTGGTACTGCGTTGTTTGAATGCGGCTTGGCGATACACGAACGTGCACTCCGGAATGACGTACGTGAGTGTACGCGCCGGGGCGGGTTCTGTGCACGCGCGTGCTTGTTGCAGCGCCTGGGGCTCGCGCACGCGCTGCGCCGCCGGCTGCCCTCCCCTGCCAAGTTCAAGGTGCGCTCCCCGCCGCTCCCCGCTGCTCCCCGCCGCTCCCCGCCGCTCCTCGCCGCTCCCCGCCGCTCCCCGCCGCTCCTCGCCGCTCCATCGATCTCATCCTTGACTCCTGAACTTCCACCGCCCCGAAACTGTATGTATGCTTGGTTGTCGTGGATCATAATTAACCGAAAAGAATTCTTATCATTTTGTTCCTAAATTATTTTCGAAACCGGTAGAGAAGTTAAAGAACATTTCTGTGATATAAGCATAATAAAAAATCGTACTTACGTTCATGCTTTTAACATCAAAAGTGCCTGTGTGTGCGTGTCTACTTGTTACCTTTTGATTGCTCTCTCGCTCATCTGCCCTTGATGTTTGGCGCAGAGCTCGTGGGGGTCCCGGGTTACATTTTTGTGATATTTCCAAAAATATCCCAACATATTTTGAAAAATCAAAAGTTCTTACAAGATTTAAACAAAAATCCTAAATCCACGCGGTCGAAGCCACACGCTCAGCTAGTTTCTCATATATGTAAGTTTAACGATAAAATATAAGAAGATATCGAATGTAATTAAATATTTTGAACGTTCGATAACCTTTGTTAACGCCAAAACAACAGACCCAGGAAAACGAATATTGTTATTGTTGAGATTGTTCTGACAATTAAAATCGGTAGTACGGTATACGTTTGCGCCGCCGCCTACTGCGCAGCGTTGGTTCGTCGGCGTGCGTGTGTAACATCGCATGTAAGGCTTCCCGATGCGAGCTGTGCCACTTACGACAAGGCGCCGGTTCGGAAAGCGGATGCTGCTGAGCTGAGCCGGTGTGAAACTGCAGTTGCTCTTTTCAAAACAAAGTGTTGCAATCATGGTAAATGGTTACAATATGATTATTTACCGTATTGTTATTCGTTGAGCATATTAAGGCTTTAATTTTAAGCCACCGAGTCGTAAACGTTAATGTACTTCAAACAAGCAATTGAAATGTGTATCGAGTTATGTAGGCCGTGATCGCGACCCCGACCGTCTTGTTTGTTTGTCTGTTTGCTTGCGCGCTGTCAGCTACGCTTTATGGTGTAGTCAGTCCGCCGCGTACACGTTGCACACAAACTGCTATCGGCTAAGCCGCCGCCGGGGCGTGTCGTAACAGCGCTCGGCGCGGGGCCGCGACCTTGCGGCGCGGGCTTCTCTACGCGTCGAGCGATGAACGAGGGTTTGCTGTGCTGGTTCTTGTAGATTGTTGAAACAAGGCTTTTAGGGTACAAATGTTTTAATTCACACACATTTTATTATAGAGACATGTTACACCCGCGAGGTCCCCGGTAGAAGAGAACAATGCTAACAAACAATATCAATTGAGTGTTGCCACTACAATGTAGGTAAATCCTACTTTGATGTTTAATACTTAAACAAACGATAAACACCAATACTGTGATATGGTGTACACCGCACACCTTGACGGACCGACTCTAGACAGTGTCTTTTGGGGTTGGATTCGGGACACACTTTAAACAGTGTGTAAAAACACGTTTAATAAGTAGAAGCTATTATACACTTGCTGGATTTCTTAATGAGAAAGTTGCTTGGAAGCGATCGGCTTCGCTTCAGCAAGTCCACAAGATAGATACGCTACACTACAATATACGATACGCTACGCTAGGTTCTCGTCTAGTCATGAGAGCCAACATTTGGCCTACATGAAATAAAAAATTTTGTTTTGAAATGTTGTTTTCGCCATCAATTGGTATCGAATTTCACGTTACTCCTAATCTAAACTTTCTGTGCCGACTGGTTAGCAGTAGGTAGTAGTATCATTGAAAAAGTTTTCAATATTAAAATCGCCATGACACATTTTACATAACATTCAAATATACATTTTAATAAAGTTTCTGCTTTAAATGACTAAAATTATATATTCATTGTATACTTTTTGTTGCATGTCACTCACATCATGCATATTCTTTTATTTTGATGAAATCCGAAACGAATGCGACGTGAAGGAGACGAGGGCGAGATCGACTCGGTTGTTTTGATCGATGACTCCCCACAATTTATTTGTTTTCCAGTACGTTACAGTTTTTATATCCCGTCATATTGACACAATTTTTTACATACAAATTGCGCACGTACTTGCATGACTACAGTACATTATTGTTATTAGTTTTACGTGTATCTAAAATGATCTCATATCATAAAGGTTTTTGAACTTTGACAGATTTGAGGCTTGCTGTTATCTGCAGTGCATGATAGAGCTTCTTAATCTTCATTGGAATATATTTTAATGAAAGTCACATTAAACAAATATTCACTGGAATGGTAAAACTATGAGTAGTGTTACTCGGAAAACCAATCTAAGACGTGAATAACAACAACACTATATCGTGTTTATAGCACGGTGCCAATATACGAGTACAAAAACTATTCCTAAAGTTTATACAAACTATTAAATAAATATTACGTGCATGTATAAAACAATTTTAAAATGGTGGGAAATTCACAAGTTTTCGATGGAAGATAAAAGTTTTAATCACGTTTCTAGGCCTCAAAGAACCAAGATATTTCCGTCGCATCTAGCGATAGGTTCGGTCTCAATATTTTGTTTGGAAGACATTTTAAAATGGTATTTTACTACTACTTTTATCAGATTGTAGCAATTCAAACACAAACGGCTATCGCAAGTAAAAGAGGACGTTTTGTTTATAATTAGACTACTAAAATTTTAAATCTTGATTTTGAAGTTTTGAAAAGCGACCGTAATTTGTTCTTCAAATTCCTGCGTTATGAAATTATTGATTGAGTGCGATGACTCCTTTGCAATAAGCATCACATTTTGTGAGCCTCGCTCCTCAAATCCGGTTTAACTCGGCGGAATAAACCAACTTTGAAACGTTATTGTCATTTTGTAAACGGTTGTTGCACTCATTAAATAATATGGATGTTTTAAAAATCATATTGTATTTAGAACGCGACCCGGATATGGAGATGAATTTTTCTTATTGTGTGGACTCAATATTTGTTGTCACGAAATGACCCTTCTTCGAAACTATTGGAGATCGATAAACTTTCGATTGGGTGATGCAGTTGCAGCTCACTGAACACTCATAGGTACCCCGTAATTTATTAAGGGTTCAAAGGATGCTCCTTGCGATTGTCACTTCACGCCGAAGTTGTCGAGCACGACGAAGTATCGACCTGTTAATTAGTTTAAATTATTAGATTACCGTTAGTTGTTAGAATTTGAAATCAAATCTGCCAAACTTTTTTATGGATATTAGAATTTGTGAAAATTTTACGACTTTCTTCTTCCATTTTTTGGGTTCATGGCTTTGCAGCGTCAAATCTCAATCGACCAATCGAAAGTGTGTTCTTCTCGGGCTCGAGGGGCCGCACCGCGAATGCCAGACGACGCAGTTGCGTGGCGTGGCGCGGTGTGGCGTGGCGTGGCGCGGTGCGGTTAGTCTAGGGGCGGCGTGGGTGTCGCGGTGTGGTGCGCAGGTGTTCGACGAGGTGTGCGTGGAGCTGTGCATGGCGGCGCTGCAGCTGGTGGCGTGGGCGCCGGGCGAGGAGACGCTGTGGCGCGCGCTGGCGGCGCTGGCCCGCCTCGCCGCGCACTCCGCCGAGGTGCCGCAGCTCGTGGCGCTGGTGGGCCCCGACCCCTCCGCCTTCAGGTGAGCGAGAAGAGACCGTCGCTGCTCTGCTATACATAGGACGACGAAACAAAAATATTGTGATTCTATGTTTTGTCATGTGTAGGAAGTTGGTAGGAAAAATATATCTCACCAAACGTATTACATTGATTCCCATTCATGAACATCTATCATAATGCCGTGCAGTGTACGTCCAAATTGTAAAAAAATCTCAAAACACATTCTTTATCCATATTTATCTGTCAGAAGAATCGGATCCTCAGTTCTAGTTCCGGTCAGTCCGAGCGCTTACCAAAATATATTTATGCACTAGTGCCTTGCTTAGTGATAGAAGATAACGAGAGTGTGGCGTGTTGCAGGGGGACGAGCCCGCGCGTCGACGAGCAGATCGACCTCATCATGAGCAAAGTGAAGAGCGCCGCGCCCAGCTAAGAGCGCGCCACGCGCCGCGCCGCCGCCGCCGCCGCCCGCTCGGCTCTGCGGGGGAAGTACTGCTAAGTTTTGATCTATTCACTTCACTTCACTGGTGTAATTGGTTGTTTTGTTGATATATTTTATAAATGTTTAATTTATAACTGTTGATAATATATTTTTGTTTGCGTCGCTTCATACTGTTCTTATCCAACGGGCAAGTTCAAAATCGTGTACTGCGCAGATGTCGTGATCTCGGATCGATTTGTCTAGCGAAATGTTAAACTGGTCGAAACTTGCTATTTTAAATAGACTTCAGTTTTTTTGGTTTGACGGAGTATAATTATGACTTTTTCAATAACGAGCTGTAAGTTCGTTAGCGATAGCGAAATCGTCGCGTGATAGTTTTCGAATTTAAAAAAACTAATCGCGCGAAAAAGGTTGCCTTTATCATTGTTATTAAATTAGAACTCACGTACGAATATGACACTAAATGAATTAGGTTGTAAGCCGCAGCAATTGTCAAGCTCTACGATTTTGTCTGCCGGACGGACGAGTCTCAACAAAATATGGAGACATTAATCAAACGTAATTATGTACCTACGAGTATACTGCAATACTAGATAAGTTAGAATTAATAATTTTTTATTCGGTTGTTTTATATTCTATGAATTAGTTATTCGTATCACGAGTTTTTGTCAATACTCATACAATAACAACGTTCTATAGAATAAAAGTTTGCTCATTTCGAATATATTGTGTTTAAAAGCAATGAGCTACCTGTGACCGGGCGACTGCGCGTGCTCGACTGACGACTGTGGCATATTGTGTTATTGCGAGCTTATGGCATTCAACATTGACAATTTTCTATTAGATGAAGTATGTAATCATACGGGCCGGGCACCTTTGTAATACGCCACGTCACCCCACGTGTATCGAGTCAAATCAACACGTAATAATATTCTAGTTGTACTTATGACAAGAAACCACACACACTACGCTACGTGTTGTCGGGTGTTGGTAGCGCGTTGTGGTGCCGCGTGGCGTGGCGCGGGGTGTCGCGTGGCGTGGCGCGGGGTGGGGTGGCGTGCTGCAGCGTGCACCGCGACATGCCACGGCACCGGCACAGCGAGCATATTCCGCGACGAAGGAGCATTTACACGTGATATAGTTTAACACTAGTATTGTAGAATTGGTTACAAATAAATAATATGTAATGTTTTAATTAAACATGTTTTATTTTTCGCCATTCGTAACTTGATACGAACAGTAAAAAATACGTAAAATTTCAATAAAACTATAAAATATTTGCATTATTTAAATTTTGTGATCATTATTCTCTACTATCAAAAATCGTACCTAACAGTTTGTCCGTGAAAAATCCTCTGGACCGAAAATTGAAAATGAAACTCGCGCAGTTCAATCAAAGATCTGGAGCGTCAGCGGCATTTGCTTATCACATGTTTTAAAACTGCGAGATTCGAGGGTTCACACAAACACAAACTATTTACGATTCTGTAACAGCAGCGATAAATTTTCCTAACATTTAAATAATGCAAATATTTTACGTACGATCTTGATCTTGAGATATAGCTGCACTCGAAAAGAACGCGGGCGAAGTGGAGGACAAAAATTAGTTTATGTATTACTAAAGTAACTGTTACAATGCTGTCTGCGTCGAGATTGCTAGCAAATTTTTACAAAGTGGTTCTTTACTGACGTAAAAGCACTATACTATTAAATAAAAAATAAGCGTCTTACTGTATCAGAGGGTCTGCAAGACAACTGTGAAGTTGCAGTTTGGATAAAGACGTACCCAACTGCAACGCAAAAACCGATCTGGAAGCAACTTTAGTTGGCACATCCACTGCGCCATCGGGCAGATGTCGCGCCACAGACACTGACCACGAAAACCACCAAAAACTTGCGGTGCGAATGCAGGCCGTCTGCGTGGGCTCTAAGAGCCGTTTGTGATATGTGATGTATCTGATTACAATCTAACCATTAAAATGTTGGCACTATTAATAAAGGTAATTAACATAATAAAAACGCCAATAAAACATGTTACAGGGCCGGTAAAACAAAAGCTGGTTGTCTTTAAAACTGGCGCTAATTTACATAATTTATGAAATTATCATGATGTCAATTTCGAACTCGCACTTTTGCCCCAAAAGCAATCGTGAGTTATTGAAGTGTTCATCAAAATTGATTTAACGGCTATTTAAGGGAAGACTTCGTACAACCTGCATAATCTACACAACTGCATAGTTGTAGTATACAGATAAATCGAAATGAAATGTCGGTACATAATTTGTTATGACTATTTAAGTAATTTACTCTAAGGGAGGCCGCACACCTAATATCAACTCGGAAAGGGATCGTCACCGTATGGCCTTTCGGCTCGACGTCAACCAGGCGTCAAAGTAACGAAAAAGCGGATCAGCATCGTGAATGAAATAAAAATGTTTCCTATGCGATGGTTCAAAACCTTAATATTATGTAGATATGAATACGCGGACAGTCGCGGGCAAAAGTTGTTATACTGGCACCAACTGACACTCTGGTATAGCAGCTTTTGTGTTGTTTATTAATTTGTGAAATATGAATGAATAAATGTAGATAAATACATTTATGGCACGAACGACCTCAATGCATTTGACTGTTTAAAAAATTAACGTTATCTGATGTTTGCTCATTGTACTGGTTACTCAGTAGAACTTGTCGCTGCCTGTACACTGTACAGAGTCTAACCTCGCGGCTGTCCCTTGCAGCAGTAGGTAGATGTGTAGCTAATATTATATTAATTACCCTCGGTATCAATGTTTATTTGTAATGATAAATCGTGACAAAGGTAGTGCTAATTCTGATACCGACACAGATAGCAATAATGTACCTACAGTCTACACCTCGAAGGTTGTACTTTACCCGTAAAAGTATAATGAAAAATTAAAAAATCCATTTATCGGTCCCCTCAAACTTCAACGTTTGTGATAGAAGTAACGCTCGCGACTACCTACTATAATATCTATGATCCTAAGGAAAGGTTTGAACCGATGAACATTTTGAGACTGGGTGTTGAGGAAGTGAGAGAAAACGTGACAGCAAATCCTAATAAGGTTTGTCTTAGACTGAATTAACTTAACTTTCTAAATTAACGTCGATAGAGTCCAGTCCAGTAGAGCTTATCAAAAACTAATACAATGGAGCAGTCAGTATAATTATTTATTTGTCAACAAAGATTAAAGGTTACGTCAACTTTGCTATCATCGGCATCGTTTGCTCGACGAGGGAGGACAGGTTTCCTCCGAAATAAAGGTATCGAACGAGACGCGTACCAGCAGTCCTGCGACGACCGGCGCCCCGCACGAACGCGCCGCGCACCGGCAGCATCCCCGCCCGCTCCTACCGACTACAACCTCGAGCTGTTCCCCAGCCGGCACTCGTCAGTGCGCGCATCGTTCGGCGCCAGGCACAGTTTCGAATATAATTTCCTGCTACTGGGCTGATTTCTCGAGAGGAGTTCGTCGTACGCGGCGGAGCGCGATGGAGTCGGAGGACGAGGTGCCGTTCCCGGGCGCGGCGGAGCGTGGCGGCTGGCGCGGCGCGCTGCGGCGCCGGCTGCCCGTGCTGCGCTGGGCGCCGCGCTACGCGCGCACGGACGCCGTGGCGGACGCGGTGGCGGGCGTGACGCTGGGCCTCACGCTGGTGCCGCAGAGCATCGCCTACGCCTCGCTCGCCAACCTGCCCGTGCAGTACGGACTGTACTCCGCTTTTGTCGGTGAGTTTGTTGTGTGATTCTATTGAGACCGGGGCGCGTTTGGAACCATTGTAGAGATTAAATATTAAGTTGTCGGTAATCAACACACTGATTTTATAAAATTGTTACATACCCACTTCGAATAAAGAAGCTAGTATCTATCAACAGTGTAACTTGGACCATCTCTTATTTTGGAAACATCAATTTTAACTGTAAAGCTGTACAACTACTTGACGATACAAGCGCTCACCTGCTGCTTAGTGAAAACCAAATAAGTAGGTTGACTTTCATTGCATCGACTATAAGTAGGTACACGGTATAGAGGGTGACTGGCTGTGGGAACTAGACTACTGCGGTGTAGAGGACATGCTCGCGAAAACTGAAGCCGAGGCTCCAGTGGTGAAAACATGACTCCCAGTCGCTCAGCGTTGGAATTTTCATCGGCCTTATCGCGATTTTGACATTTTTTTTCAGTTTCTTAATTAATTACCTATACAACACGGAATTGTGTATGTAACCGATGTCAACTTGATTTTAATTGAAGAAAAAAAAAACAACAATTGGCAATATTTAACACATGGAAGTAGGACTATAGCAGGGAAGCGAGTTTGTCTATATACTCGTATTTTAAAGACAACATAAAAGACGAACGGTATGTAACTTGATGTCATTTGACAATTTATTTATTTAATCGTCTGGCATAATTTGACAATTTGAAGGTAATAAACAAAAATTGGATAAAATCATCTGAGGATGAAATATAGGTGTTCAGTTTTTATTTTAGTCAGGGTTCCATGCTCTAGTACTACTTCCATGATTTAACACAAAACAGCAATGCAAAGCGATCAACTGTCTATCAACAGTTCGAAGCACTCGGCCCTACTCGGACGCGGTTTTCACGAAATTGTTTAAACCTCTAATTTCACACGATGAAATCGCGTGTATCATAATGATAAGTGTAAGTAAAAGTAATTCAACTTAAAACTGAATTAAGCGCCTCTGTAGCGCGGCGAGCACTCTTGTCTCCCGACGCGCGGGCTCGGTTGTCTTCACTGTTCGAGACACATAGCGACAGCATCAGTAAGAGCGTGCGCGTGTCGTCAGGCACGATGCTGTACGTGGCGCTGGGCACGGTGAAGGAGGTGTCCATCGGCCCCACCAGCCTCATGGCGCTGCTGACGCTGCACGTGTGCCGCGACCTGCCCGTCGACTTCGTGGTGCTGCTCACCTTCCTCGCCGGCTGCCTCGTGCTGCTCATGGGACTGCTCAGGCTCGGTAAGTCGATCGGCCCCACCAGCCGCGTGGCGCTGCTGACGCTGCACGTGTGTTCACGTCTGTTCCAAAACCAGACGTAACTAGCCGTGCCGTCAGCCTCGGGTAAGCAATATATTCGTCGTCCATCTGTTGACGAACCTTACTGAGGTCATCGAGCACTACTTTAGGGTCCCCCGGAGTATTTTATAACGACTACGTACCTATAGATATTATATTTTTTTAGTTCAAAGACTAAAAAAAGACACCCAGGCAGGTGCCCAGGGGGTGAGAAGCTTAGGACCAAAGAACTGCTAGAGAATGGAAGGCTTATTCGCGTTCTCCTTATTATTTTGGAACGTGCCCACCTTAGACGCTGCGCAGAGAGGGCGTGCCGACACTGAAGCGGCTGTGACGTACCTTCGTTCTACAATCTACATACGAGTACATTTGAAGGGTGTCAAAGTTCAAGGGAGATAATAGATAACTTTTAAGTTTCACAGAAATCCCTTATTCATCGTCATATCTCGAACAGGCACATGTACCGAGTAAATATCAACAAATAAATTACCTAATCGTACTTACCCATATTCCAAGATGAGTCCCTGCTAACGAGCAATAAATGATAAGCCGTGTCAGGGCGGCACACAGCACAAGCGAGCACTTGCACAAGGTTTACACGATTTAGGAAATGTTTAACTAATGTTTAAATGTGACACGAGCCTTGAGACAGTTGTCGCCGCTGTTGACACGGCATCATGTTATTTACTAAATCATTATTTACATGATAAAAGTTTAAAAACTGTATCCGACTACGGACAGTGGGATTTGTTAACATCGGTCATATTTATTTTGTTCGAATGTAGCCGTAGCCCGAGCCGACTGCCGGCAGGACAGGGTCATAACAACGAATCGATTGACACCTCAAATTCAAAATCAAAATCATTTCATGTAGGGCCAACTTGTGGCATTTATGACAGGTCGAGACTACCACCGGTTCAGAAAGCTGATTCATCAAAATCAGTTAAGCTTAGGCGCTAAGGTAGAACATACGTAAAGACACACACACACCCTTCCCTTTTTTTAGCTTTGCCGTAGTCGGGTAAAAATAGAGCCAGAAATTAATGGGTGCACCGGATAGAGCTAGGAATTAAAGGGTGTACCAAATAGAGCCAGAAGAACTCAAATTAGCGATAGGTAATCAACTCCGCTCAAGACTATAACTTCATAAAATACTGGAAATACTAGAATCAACAAAAAACGTATTACGAAACTCTTGATAATAATTCTCAATAATAAATAATTAGATATTTCCTGAGTTCACGTTCAAGAACTGTTTCCATGTTGATTACACTCCTTCGAACCGAGTAGATAAAGTCACTCACGCTACATACAGGCGTATCAGAATTTTTTTCCCCCAATCGATAAACTTTTTCATATTTTGTGCTTTGATTACCAAGCAGTTGATTACCAAATAACTTTTGTGTATCGTTTCTATTTAAGCAAATCCGACTTAATTAAACAAACAAATTCAAAGTACCTAAAATTATTTTTATGTACTTTGAATACCTTTTTTGATGGTGAAGTCTATGCTTTTCAATTTCAATTCGTAAACGACGGTTCCTAAATCCTCACAGTTTCGGTGGAAAGTGCCCCTGCAGCGTCAGGCTTGTGGAGATGCAGGAAAAATTTACATGGGACAATTTTGCAAGCTTTCTCTGTCGATTAAGAAAATCGCGGCGCAAATCGGTCCTGAAATCCTGGAGAAATCGACGAACATACGATAGACGGAAGTCGGTTAAAAATTGTTATTGGCGTAACAAGAAAACCATATTATGACAACAAAAAAAATACAGCGAGTATTCAGTAGAAAAAAAGGTTAACTCTATGTACGTAACGACCTCGAGCCGACCTGCCGTAAACGTTTGTCGGCCCCGCAGGGTTCCTGGTGGACCTGATCTCGCCGGCCGTGACGAGCGGCTTCACGGCGGCGACGGCGGTCATCATCGTGGTGGCGCAGCTCAAGGGGCTGCTGGGCCTCAGCTTCGTGGCCGAGTCGCCGTTCGACAACGTGCGCCTCATCGCGCAGCACGCGCGCCTCGTGCGCTGGCCCGACTGCGCGCTGGCCGCCGCGTGCTGCGTCGTGCTGCTCGCGCTCAGGGTGGGTGCCAGTAGACGGCCTGACGGTAGGCCGGATGCGGCCTGAGGCCTTACTCTCGATCGGGGAAGCCGGAACTGCGTTCCCGAAGCGCGTTTAATGTTACGATCTTACATTTCACTATTTATACGCGTTTTCGCACTAAACGTATCTAGCTTTCGTACAGTCGCGGGTAGTTTTCAGTTTTCCTCATTTCCAAACAATTGGGTATTTGACTCAATTTTTTTATATACTTGAAATATTTAAAAAAATATTTTAAATGTTTTTAATTTTGTAACACAATGTGTTTTTTTTTATTAATATCTTGACTAGTCTCGAAAACATAGAGCTTTTAGTTTCCTGTTAGAAAAAGAGAGCACTATTGCAACATGATGTCACGTTTCAGTAGCTCCACACACTCTCCACACAGAATTTCGTTTTAGGAAGAGACGG
Organism: Hipparchia sbordonii; assembly: GCA_038048805.1. Lineage (NCBI taxonomy): Eukaryota > Metazoa > Arthropoda > Insecta > Lepidoptera > Nymphalidae > Hipparchia > Hipparchia sbordonii. The sequence continues at coordinate 14,379,024 of CM076109.1, read as the reverse complement.
ATACAGTCGCAGTAATGTTGGGCATTGACGGTCAGTTTTTCGCGTCAGTCCAGACGTAAAACTGTGGCGTCACTCCAAATGGTTTAGAAATAAATGTCCCCACTCACTGGCGTCACTCCGGCTCTTCAGTTTTCGATCGGTCGGGCTGAGTAGGGTTGTACAAATAGGTTTATTTGCGTCAAATAGGAAAAAAATGAATTCGGATTCCGAAGAAGAAACATTAATTCTTGCTGCAGCTACTGTTTGTTGCCATATACTCTCCAAAAAACAAGAAAGAAAGCAATTTAAAATGAAAAGAGAAATCGGTTTCGTAATTTGTTTTTCACTATATTAACTCTATGGATGGAAATTATATATCGAAAAAGCATGTTCAACGCTAATGTATTGAAATATTTTCAAAACGCTTTAGCTAAAACGATTTTAAGCATATTATTCCGGAATATCATAGACGTTTTGCTTTATTTACTCGTTTTGGTCAGTCAATTATGTGACGCTTGAAAATTTATTTATGCCCCTAAAAATAGCCCTAATTTTTTTTGGGCCCTAAAAAAATCCCAATAAGCAAAATTCCGCCCTAAATTTGGGGCTAAAAGCCCTAAGTTGGGAACCCTGCGCCATTGGAATGACGATCGCACACTCACGGGCAGTTTGGCGCGACACGCCGTGGATTTATGGTAGTCACGGAAAATTTCCGGGCGCGTCGTCAGTTAAAACTCTGGAGTGATGATTCGACACTCACGATCAAATTTTGGATGGACGTCAGTTCAACTGATGCGAAAAACTGATCATCAATGCCCGGCATAAAACATGTTTGTTTGTTGACTGATTTATATCCTGTTTTTATGAATGTTATTCTTACATGTTACATTCTCGATTGTAAATAATGAATATCAACATTTTGACAATCAGTCAAATACTCAATTATGACACTTTCTTTAGAATATAAACCGCACGAAAACTATTATTTGACAAAGAGAGCGACGTGCTGTGATATATTATTATTATGTATCTAGTAATCCTTTTTACACGGTAGGTCTCAGAACTGTGAGCTAAACCTAATATTATTATAACATTATTATGTTCGCTTATCTGTTACGTATGTAGGAGGAAAATGTGCGCGTAATTAATGAGCTATAAAGAATACATTCCATGGAAAAACGTGCACTTTGGTTTAAAGACGAAAGTCTGATACTGCGATTGTCCAGAAATTGTTCAAAGCTTCGGCTTCCACTTACGACCGCACGGTCCATCCTAGGGTTTCCCAAGCTGAGGGTGTCGTGAACTCGCGAAGTTTCATACCGCATAGCAACGTCAAAGGTGCTAAAAGAGTAGCGCCTGATCGATAAAGAACTCGTCACGCTACCCAAATAAATTAAGGCAAAATATAGGTGAAACAAATAAAGTTGAAAAATATGGTTTTTATTCGATGTTTTTTGTACGAGGAGCCTGCTCAGTGACCCGTCGCGCTCGTGTGCCGCAGAAACTGAAGGACATCCCGGTGAGCCCCAAGCGCCTGCTGCTGCGCAAGCTGCTGTGGCTGCTGTCCATCGCGCGCAACGCGCTCGTGGTGCTGGCCGCCTCCAGCGTCGCCTACGCCGTGCACGACGCGCAGCGCCCGCTGTTCAAGCTGTCCGGTGAGTGTCCGCCCGCGCCCGACCGGCGCTGTCAGTGCAACGTCGCGCTCGTGTGCCGCAGAAACTGAAGGACATCCCGGTGAGCCCCAAGCGCCTGCTGCTGCGCAAGCTGCTGTGGCTGCTGTCCATCGCGCGCAACGCGCTCGTGGTGCTGGCCGCCTCCAGCGTCGCCTACGCCGTGCACGACGCGCAGCGCCCGCTGTTCAAGCTGTCCGGTGAGTGTCCGCCCGCGCCCGACCGGCGCTGTCAGTGCAACGTCGCGCTCGTGTGCCGCAGAAACTGAAGGACATCCCGGTGAGCCCCAAGCGCCTGCTGCTGCGCAAGCTGCTGTGGCTGCTGTCCATCGCGCGCAAACGCGCTCGTGGTGCTGGCCGCCTCCAGCGTCGCCTACGCCGTGCACGACGCGCAGCGCCCGCTGTTCAAGCTGTCCGGTGAGTGTCCCGCCCGCGCCCGACCGGGCGCTGTCAGTGCAACGTCGCGCTCGTGTGCCGCAGAAACTGAAGGACATCCCGGTGAGCCCAAGCGCCTGCTGCTGCGCAAGCTGCTGTGGCTGCTGTCCATCGCGCGCAAACGCGCTCGTGGTGCTGGCCGCCTCCAGCGTCGCCTACGCCGTGCACGACGCGCAGCGCCCGCTGTTTCAAGCTGTCCGGTGAGTGTCCGCCCGCGCCCGACCGGCGCTGTCAGTGCAACGTCGCGCTCGTGTGCCGCAGAAACTGAAGGACATCCCGGTGAGCCCCAAGCGCCTGCTGCTGCGCAAGCTGCTGTGGCTGCTGTCCATCGCGCGCAACGCGCTCGTGGTGCTGGCCGCCTCCAGCGTCGCCTACGCCGTGCACGACGCGCAGCGCCCGCTGTTCAAGCTGTCCGGTGAGTGTCCGCCCGCGCCCGACCGGCGCTGTCAGTGCAACGTCGCGCTCGTGTGCCGCAGAAACTGAAGGACATCCCGGTGAGCCCCAAGCGCCTGCTGCTGCGCAAGCTGCTGTGGCTGCTGTCCATCGCGCGCAACGCGCTCGTGGTGCTGGCCGCCTCCAGCGTCGCCTACGCCGTGCACGACGCGCAGCGCCCGCTGTTCAAGCTGTCCGGTGAGTGTCCGCCCGCGCCCGACCGGCGCTGTCAGTGCAACGTCGCGCTCGTGTGCCGCAGAAACTGAAGGACATCCCGGTGAGCCCCAAGCGCCTGCTGCTGCGCAAGCTGCTGTGGCTGCTGTCCATCGCGCGCAACGCGCTCGTGGTGCTGGCCGCCTCCAGCGTCGCCTACGCCGTGCACGACGCGCAGCGCCCGCTGTTCAAGCTGTCCGGTGAGTGTCCGCCCGCGCCCGACCGGCGCTGTCAGTGCAACGTCGCGCTCGTGTGCCGCAGAAACTGAAGGACATCCCGGTGAGCCCCAAGCGCCTGCTGCTGCGCAAGCTGCTGTGGCTGCTGTCCATCGCGCGCAACGCGCTCGTGGTGCTGGCCGCCTCCAGCGTCGCCTACGCCGTGCACGACGCGCAGCGCCCGCTGTTCAAGCTGTCCGGTGAGTGTCCGCCCGCGCCCGACCGGCGCTGTCAGTGCAACGTCGCGCTCGTGTGCCGCAGAAAACTGAAGGACATCCCGGTGAGCCCCAAGCGCCTGCTGCTGCGCAAGCTGCTGTGGCTGCTGTCCATCGCGCGCAACGCGCTCGTGGTGCTGGCCGCCTCCAGCGTCGCCTACGCCGTGCACGACGCGCAGCGCCCGCTGTTCAAGCTGTCCGGTGAGTGTCCGCCCGCGCCCGACCGGCGCTGTCAGTGCAACGTCGCGCTCGTGTGCCGCAGAAACTGAAGGACATCCCGGTGAGCCCCAAGCGCCTGCTGCTGCGCAAGCTGCTGTGGCTGCTGTCCATCGCGCGCAACGCGCTCGTGGTGCTGGCCGCCTCCAGCGTCGCCTACGCCGTGCACGACGCGCAGCGCCCGCTGTTCAAGCTGTCCGGTGAGTGTCCGCCCGCGCCCGACCGGCGCTGTCAGTGCAACGTCGCGCTCGTGTGCCGCAGAAACTGAAGGACATCCCGGTGAGCCCCAAGCGCCTGCTGCTGCGCAAGCTGCTGTGGCTGCTGTCCATCGCGCGCAACGCGCTCGTGGTGCTGGCCGCCTCCAGCGTCGCCTACGCCGTGCACGACGCGCAGCGCCCGCTGTTCAAGCTGTCCGGTGAGTGTCCGCCCGCGCCCGACCGGCGCTGTCAGTGCAACGTCGCGCTCGTGTGCCGCAGAAACTGAAGGACATCCCGGTGAGCCCCAAGCGCCTGCTGCTGCGCAAGCTGCTGTGGCTGCTGTCCATCGCGCGCAACGCGCTCGTGGTGCTGGCCGCCTCCAGCGTCGCCTACGCCGTGCACGACGCGCAGCGCCCGCTGTTCAAGCTGTCCGGTGAGTGTCCGCCCGCGCCCGACCGGCGCTGTCAGTGCAACGTCGCGCTCGTGTGCCGCAGAAACTGAAGGACATCCCGGTGAGCCCCAAGCGCCTGCTGCTGCGCAAGCTGCTGTGGCTGCTGTCCATCGCGCGCAACGCGCTCGTGGTGCTGGCCGCCTCCAGCGTCGCCTACGCCGTGCACGACGCGCAGCGCCCGCTGTTCAAGCTGTCCGGTGAGTGTCCGCCCGCGCCCGACCGGCGCTGTCAGTGCAACGTCGCGCTCGTGTGCCGCAGAAACTGAAGGACATCCCGGTGAGCCCCAAGCGCCTGCTGCTGCGCAAGCTGCTGTGGCTGCTGTCCATCGCGCGCAACGCGCTCGTGGTGCTGGCCGCCTCCAGCGTCGCCTACGCCGTGCACGACGCGCAGCGCCCGCTGTTCAAGCTGTCCGGTGAGTGTCCGCCCGCGCCCGACCGGCGCTGTCAGTGCAACGTCGCGCTCGTGTGCCGCAGAAACTGAAGGACATCCCGGTGAGCCCCAAGCGCCTGCTGCTGCGCAAGCTGCTGTGGCTGCTGTCCATCGCGCGCAACGCGCTCGTGGTGCTGGCCGCCTCCAGCGTCGCCTACGCCGTGCACGACGCGCAGCGCCCGCTGTTCAAGCTGTCCGGTGAGTGTCCGCCCGCGCCCGACCGGCGCTGTCAGTGCAACGTCGCGCTCGTGTGCCGCAGAAACTGAAGGACATCCCGGTGAGCCCCAAGCGCCTGCTGCTGCGCAAGCTGCTGTGGCTGCTGTCCATCGCGCGCAACGCGCTCGTGGTGCTGGCCGCCTCCAGCGTCGCCTACGCCGTGCACGACGCGCAGCGCCCGCTGTTCAAGCTGTCCGGTGAGTGTCCGCCCGCGCCCGACCGGCGCTGTCAGTGCAACGTCGCGCTCGTGTGCCGCAGAAACTGAAGGACATCCCGGTGAGCCCAAGCGCCTGCTGCTGCGCAAGCTGCTGTGGCTGCTGTCCATCGCGCGCAACGCGCTCGTGGTGCTGGCCGCCTCCAGCGTCGCCTACGCCGTGCACGACGCGCAGCGCCCGCTGTTCAAGCTGTCCGGTGAGTGTCCGCCCGCGCCCGACCGGCGCTGTCAGTGCAACGTCGCGCTCGTGTGCCGCAGAAACTGAAGGACATCCCGGTGAGCCCCAAGCGCCTGCTGCTGCGCAAGCTGCTGTGGCTGCTGTCCATCGCGCGCAACGCGCTCGTGGTGCTGGCCGCCTCCAGCGTCGCCTACGCCGTGCACGACGCGCAGCGCCCGCTGTTCAAGCTGTCCGGTGAGTGTCCGCCCGCGCCCGACCGGCGCTGTCAGTGCAACGTCGCGCTCGTGTGCCGCAGAAACTGAAGGACATCCCGGTGAGCCCCAAGCGCCTGCTGCTGCGCAAGCTGCTGTGGCTGCTGTCCATCGCGCGCAACGCGCTCGTGGTGCTGGCCGCCTCCAGCGTCGCCTACGCCGTGCACGACGCGCAGCGCCCGCTGTTCAAGCTGTCCGGTGAGTGTCCGCCCGCGCCCGACCGGCGCTGTCAGTGCAACGTCGCGCTCGTGTGCCGCAGAAACTGAAGGACATCCCGGTGAGCCCCAAGCGCCTGCTGCTGCGCAAGCTGCTGTGGCTGCTGTCCATCGCGCGCAACGCGCTCGTGGTGCTGGCCGCCTCCAGCGTCGCCTACGCCGTGCACGACGCGCAGCGCCCGCTGTTCAAGCTGTCCGGTGAGTGTCCGCCCGCGCCCGACCGGCGCTGTCAGTGCAACGTCGCGCTCGTGTGCCGCAGAAACTGAAGGACATCCCGGTGAGCCCCAAGCGCCTGCTGCTGCGCAAGCTGCTGTGGCTGCTGTCCATCGCGCGCAACGCGCTCGTGGTGCTGGCCGCCTCCAGCGTCGCCTACGCCGTGCACGACGCGCAGCGCCCGCTGTTCAAGCTGTCCGGTGAGTGTCCGCCCGCGCCCGACCGGCGCTGTCAGTGCAACGTCGCGCTCGTGTGCCGCAGAAACTGAAGGACATCCCGGTGAGCCCCAAGCGCCTGCTGCTGCGCAAGCTGCTGTGGCTGCTGTCCATCGCGCGCAACGCGCTCGTGGTGCTGGCCGCCTCCAGCGTCGCCTACGCCGTGCACGACGCGCAGCGCCCGCTGTTCAAGCTGTCCGGTGAGTGTCCGCCCGCGCCCGACCGGCGCTGTCAGTGCAACGTCGCGCTCGTGTGCCGCAGAAACTGAAGGACATCCCGGTGAGCCCCAAGCGCCTGCTGCTGCGCAAGCTGCTGTGGCTGCTGTCCATCGCGCGCAACGCGCTCGTGGTGCTGGCCGCCTCCAGCGTCGCCTACGCCGTGCACGACGCGCAGCGCCCGCTGTTCAAGCTGTCCGGTGAGTGTCCGCCCGCGCCCGACCGGCGCTGTCAGTGCAACGTCGCGCTCGTGTGCCGCAGAAACTGAAGGACATCCCGGTGAGCCCCAAGCGCCTGCTGCTGCGCAAGCTGCTGTGGCTGCTGTCCATCGCGCGCAACGCGCTCGTGGTGCTGGCCGCCTCCAGCGTCGCCTACGCCGTGCACGACGCGCAGCGCCCGCTGTTCAAGCTGTCCGGTGAGTGTCCGCCCGCGCCCGACCGGCGCTGTCAGTGCAACGTCGCGCTCGTGTGCCGCAGAAACTGAAGGACATCCCGGTGAGCCCCAAGCGCCTGCTGCTGCGCAAGCTGCTGTGGCTGCTGTCCATCGCGCGCAACGCGCTCGTGGTGCTGGCCGCCTCCAGCGTCGCCTACGCCGTGCACGACGCGCAGCGCCCGCTGTTCAAGCTGTCCGGTGAGTGTCCGCCCGCGCCCGACCGGCGCTGTCAGTGCAACGTCGCGCTCGTGTGCCGCAGAAACTGAAGGACATCCCGGTGAGCCCCAAGCGCCTGCTGCTGCGCAAGCTGCTGTGGCTGCTGTCCATCGCGCGCAACGCGCTCGTGGTGCTGGCCGCCTCCAGCGTCGCCTACGCCGTGCACGACGCGCAGCGCCCGCTGTTCAAGCTGTCCGGTGAGTGTCCGCCCGCGCCCGACCGGCGCTGTCAGTGCAACGTCGCGCTCGTGTGCCGCAGAAACTGAAGGACATCCCGGTGAGCCCCAAGCGCCTGCTGCTGCGCAAGCTGCTGTGGCTGCTGTCCATCGCGCGCAACGCGCTCGTGGTGCTGGCCGCCTCCAGCGTCGCCTACGCCGTGCACGACGCGCAGCGCCCGCTGTTCAAGCTGTCCGGTGAGTGTCCGCCCGCGCCCGACCGGCGCTGTCAGTGCAACGTCGCGCTCGTGTGCCGCAGAAACTGAAGGACATCCCGGTGAGCCCCAAGCGCCTGCTGCTGCGCAAGCTGCTGTGGCTGCTGTCCATCGCGCGCAACGCGCTCGTGGTGCTGGCCGCCTCCAGCGTCGCCTACGCCGTGCACGACGCGCAGCGCCCGCTGTTCAAGCTGTCCGGTGAGTGTCCGCCCGCGCCCGACCGGCGCTGTCAGTGCAACGTCGCGCTCGTGTGCCGCAGAAAACTGAAGGACATCCCGGTGAGCCCCAAGCGCCTGCTGCTGCGCAAGCTGCTGTGGCTGCTGTCCATCGCGCGCAACGCGCTCGTGGTGCTGGCCGCCTCCAGCGTCGCCTACGCCGTGCACGACGCGCAGCGCCCGCTGTTCAAGCTGTCCGGTGAGTGTCCGCCCGCGCCCGACCGGCGCTGTCAGTGCAACGTCGCGCTCGTGTGCCGCAGAAACTGAAGGACATCCCGGTGAGCCCCAAGCGCCTGCTGCTGCGCAAGCTGCTGTGGCTGCTGTCCATCGCGCGCAACGCGCTCGTGGTGCTGGCCGCCTCCAGCGTCGCCTACGCCGTGCACGACGCGCAGCGCCCGCTGTTCAAGCTGTCCGGTGAGTGTCCGCCCGCGCCCGACCGGCGCTGTCAGTGCAACGTCGCGCTCGTGTGCCGCAGAAACTGAAGGACATCCCGGTGAGCCCCAAGCGCCTGCTGCTGCGCAAGCTGCTGTGGCTGCTGTCCATCGCGCGCAACGCGCTCGTGGTGCTGGCCGCCTCCAGCGTCGCCTACGCCGTGCACGACGCGCAGCGCCCGCTGTTCAAGCTGTCCGGTGAGTGTCCGCCCGCGCCCGACCGGCGCTGTCAGTGCAACGTCGCGCTCAGTGTGCCGCAGAAACTGAAGGACATCCCGGTGAGCCCCAAGCGCCTGCTTGCTGCGCAAGCTGCTGTGGCTGCTGTCCATCGCGCGCAACGCGCTCGTGGTGCTGGCCGCCTCCAGCGTCGCCTACGCCGTGCACGACGCGCAGCGCCCGCTGTTCAAGCTGTCCGGTGAGTGTCCGCCCGCGCCCGACCGGCGCTGTCAGTGCAACGTCGCGCTCGTGTGCCGCAGAAACTGAAGGACATCCCGGTGAGCCCCAAGCGCCTGCTGCTGCGCAAGCTGCTGTGGCTGCTGTCCATCGCGCGCAACGCGCTCGTGGTGCTGGCCGCCTCCAGCGTCGCCTACGCCGTGCACGACGCGCAGCGCCCGCTGTTCAAGCTGTCCGGTGAGTGTCCGCCCGCGCCCGACCGGCGCTGTCAGTGCAACGTCGCGCTCGTGTGCCGCAGAAACTGAAGGACATCCCGGTGAGCCCCAAGCGCCTGCTGCTGCGCAAGCTGCTGTGGCTGCTGTCCATCGCGCGCAACGCGCTCGTGGTGCTGGCCGCCTCCAGCGTCGCCTACGCCGTGCACGACGCGCAGCGCCCGCTGTTCAAGCTGTCCGGTGAGTGTCCGCCCGCGCCCGACCGGCGCTGTCAGTGCAACGTCGCCGCTCGTGTGCCGCAGAAACTGAAGGACATCCCGGTGAGCCCCAAGCGCCTGCTGCTGCGCAAGCTGCTGTGGCTGCTGTCCATCGCGCGCAACGCGCTCGTGGTGCTGGCCGCCTCCAGCGTCGCCTACGCCGTGCACGACGCGCAGCGCCCGCTGTTCAAGCTGTCCGGTGAGTGTCCGCCCGCGCCCGACCGGCGCTGTCAGTGCAACGTCGCGCTCGTGTGCCGCAGAAACTGAAGGACATCCCGGTGAGCCCCAAGCGCCTGCTGCTGCGCAAGCTGCTGTGGCTGCTGTCCATCGCGCGCAACGCGCTCGTGGTGCTGGCCGCCTCCAGCGTCGCCTACGCCGTGCACGACGCGCAGCGCCCGCTGTTCAAGCTGTCCGGTGAGTGTCCGCCCGCGCCCGACCGGCGCTGTCAGTGCAACGTCGCGCTCGTGTGCCGCAGAAACTGAAGGACATCCCGGTGAGCCCCAAGCGCCTGCTGCTGCGCAAGCTGCTGTGGCTGCTGTCCATCGCGCGCAACGCGCTCGTGGTGCTGGCCGCCTCCAGCGTCGCCTACGCCGTGCACGACGCGCAGCGCCCGCTGTTCAAGCTGTCCGGTGAGTGTCCGCCCGCGCCCGACCGGCGCTGTCAGTGCAACGTCGCGCTCGTGTGCCGCAGAAACTGAAGGACATCCCGGTGAGCCCCAAGCGCCTGCTGCTGCGCAAGCTGCTGTGGCTGCTGTCCATCGCGCGCAACGCGCTCGTGGTGTTGGCCGCCTCCAGCGTCGCCTACGCCGTGCACGACGCGCAGCGCCCGCTGTTCAAGCTGTCCGGTGAGTGTCCGCCCGCGCCCGACCGGCGCTGTCAGTGCAAACGTCGCGCTCGTGTGCCGCAGAAACTGAAGGACATCCCGGTGAGCCCCAAGCGCCTGCTGCTGCGCAAGCTGCTGTGGCTGCTGTCCATCGCGCGCAACGCGCTCGTGGTGCTGGCCGCCTCCAGCGTCGCCTACGCCGTGCACGACGCGCAGCGCCCCGCTGTTCAAGCTGTCCGGTGAGTGTCCGCCCGCGCCCGACCGGCGCTGTCAGTGCAACGTCGCGCTCGTGTGCCGCAGAAACTGAAGGACATCCCGGTGAGCCCCAAGCGCCTGCTGCTGCGCAAGCTGCTGTGGCTGCTGTCCATCGCGCGCAACGCGCTCGTGGTGCTGGCCCGCCTCCAGCGTCGCCTACGCCGTGCACGACGCGCAGCGCCCGCTGTTCAAGCTGTCCGGTGAGTGTCCGCCCGCGCCCGACCGGCGCTGTCAGTGCAACGTCGCGCTCGTGTGCCGCAGAAACTGAAGGACATCCCGGTGAGCCCCAAGCGCCTGCTGCTGCGCAAGCTGCTGTGGCTGCTGTCCATCGCGCGCAACGCGCTCGTGGTGCTGGCCGCCTCCAGCGTCGCCTACGCCGTGCACGACGCGCAGCGCCCGCTGTTCAAGCTGTCCGGTGAGTGTCCGCCCGCGCCCGACCGGCGCTGTCAGTGCAACGTCGCGCTCGTGTGCCGCAGAAACTGAAGGACATCCCGGTGAGCCCCAAGCGCCTGCTGCTGCGCAAGCTGCTGTGGCTGCTGTCCATCGCGCGCAACGCGCTCGTGGTGCTGGCCGCCTCCAGCGTCGCCTACGCCGTGCACGACGCGCAGCGCCCGCTGTTCAAGCTGTCCGGTGAGTGTCCGCCCGCGCCCGACCGGCGCTGTCAGTGCAACGTCGCGCTCGTGTGCCGCAGAAACTGAAGGACATCCCGGTGAGCCCCAAGCGCCTGCTGCTGCGCAAGCTGCTGTGGCTGCTGTCCATCGCGCGCAACGCGCTCGTGGTGCTGGCCGCCTCCAGCGTCGCCTACGCCGTGCACGACGCGCAGCGCCCGCTGTTCAAGCTGTCCGGTGAGTGTCCGCCCGCGCCCGACCGGCGCTGTCAGTGCAACGTCGCGCTCGTGTGCCGCAGAAACTGAAGGACATCCCGGTGAGCCCCAAGCGCCTGCTGCTGCGCAAGCTGCTGTGGCTGCTGTCCATCGCGCGCAACGCGCTCGTGGTGCTGGCCGCCTCCAGCGTCGCCTACGCCGTGCACGACGCGCAGCGCCCGCTGTTCAAGCTGTCCGGTGAGTGTCCGCCCGCGCCCGACCGGCGCTGTCAGTGCAACGTCGCGCTCGTGTGCCGCAGAAACTGAAGGACATCCCGGTGAGCCCCAAGCGCCTGCTGCTGCGCAAGCTGCTGTGGCTGCTGTCCATCGCGCGCAACGCGCTCGTGGTGCTGGCCGCCTCCAGCGTCGCCTACGCCGTGCACGACGCGCAGCGCCCGCTGTTCAAGCTGTCCGGTGAGTGTCCGCCCGCGCCCGACCGGCGCTGTCAGTGCAACGTCGCGCTCGTGTGCCGCAGAAACTGAAGGACATCCCGGTGAGCCCCAAGCGCCTGCTGCTGCGCAAGCTGCTGTGGCTGCTGTCCATCGCGCGCAACGCGCTCGTGGTGCTGGCCGCCTCCAGCGTCGCCTACGCCGTGCACGACGCGCAGCGCCCGCTGTTCAAGCTGTCCGGTGAGTGTCCGCCCGCAACTCTGCAGCTGTCGAGTCTAATGGGGTACAGCCTACAGGGGCTCACTCGTGTCGCCTACAAAACCCGCTAAGTATTCATCTTCAGAAGAAAATGATTTAAAGAAATGTTCGTATCTGGAAGCCGAATATTGCATACAAAAATATAAACAGCTTTATTTCAGGGGGGCTCTCCTAGAAGCGCGTGTGAAGTAAAATTTTTTGTTGCGTTACATAGTCTTGCGATATATCTTTTTAAAGACAACTTTGAACAGAGTACAAAAATATTTTTTTTTAATTTTTCCCTTAAAATTGACGAAATGGGGGGTTTTCAAAGTGGAGATTTAATTTGAGCCATATGTCAAAAACTATTGCATATTAGAACCTGAAACTTGGTTGTAACCACTAGTTATTTATAGTTTACTAGCCCGCGACTTCGTTCGCGTGAAGCTAGGTTTTCGAAAATTCCGCGGGAACCCGCCGTTTTGTCGGGAGTAGCAGTCTCAACTATACCTATGCAAAAAACCATCTCAATCCGTTGCTCCATTATTGCTGCGTGATTAAAGGCCAAACCACTCGTACTGTAGGTACTCGTAGAGCCTCTGTCTCAGCAGTGCGCCGCCGAGATATCCTCGAGACTCGCTGAGAACATTACTGACTTTTGACTATGCCATGCTGAAGTTTTAGACTGCGATCTAAAACTTCAGCATGGCATCGTGCGAGTCCACGCCGAGCGTGTGCCATCTCAAGTTGTAATCGTCTGTCCTTGCGCAGGTAAAGTGGAGTCGGGGCTGCCCAGGTTCGGGCTGCCGCCGTTCAGCACGACGCTGGGCAACCGCAGCGTGGCCTTCCCCGAGATGGTGGAGCGGCTCGGCTCGGGGCTGGCCGTGCTGCCGCTCGTCATGGTGCTGGCCAACATCGCCATCGCCAAGGCCTTCAGTGAGTATCCCCGCGGCCGACGGCTGCAGTCGCCGCACACCTGCGCCTGATATCATACGGGGACGTTTTCTTCGCAGGCGTGGGCGGGCGCGTGGACGCCACGCAGGAGATGCTCACGCTGGGCGTGTGCAACATCGTGGGCGCGTTCGTGCGCGCCATGCCCACGTGCGGCGCCTTCACGCGCTCCGCCGTGTCGCACGCGTCCGGCGTGCGCACGCCCGCCGCCGGCCTCTACTCCGGTCAGTATGCGCCGCGACAGTCGCACTGCGCGCCGCCCCCCTCTACTCCGGCCGGTATGCGCCGCGACAGTCGCACTGCGCGCCGCCCCCCTCTACTCCGGTCGGTATGCGCCGCGACAGTCGCACTGCGCGCCGCCCCCCTCTACTCCGGTCGGTATGCGCCGCGACAGTCGCACTGCGCGCCGCCCCCCTCTACTCCGGTCGGTATGCGCCGCGACAGTCGCACTGCGCGCCGCCCCCCTCTACTCCGGTCGGTATGCGCCGCGACAGTCGCACTGCGCGCCGCCCCCCTCTACTCCGGTCGGTATGCGCCGCGACAGTCGCACTGGTCGCCGACAATACAATAGCGCGCCCGCGCTGTACGCCGTCACTTCTCTGGCTATAGGAGAAATGCCCTGAAACACGGCGGTGTACAGCGGGGCTGCGCGTTTTGCCATACAGATTTTATCTGGTTTAACGAATTTATTTAGTTATTGTATTGTTGTATTGTATTTATTTATTTTATTTATTGGATTGCAGCATAATATTACTTTTTCTTTTAAAATAATGGAATGGAACTCCGTAAAATAACGCCTGCTTCTATCCAATAATAATTCTTGAAGTCAAACAAATGTATTAATATTTTGAAACGCCGAGTATTTTCTACAACGTGTAACCGGCCCCCCCGCAGGCGTCATCACGCTGCTGGCGCTGAACTACCTCACGCAGTACTTTTTCTTCATCCCCAAGGCGTGCCTGTCGTCCGTGCTCATCTGCGCCGTCGTGTTCATGGTGAGACCGCGACACCGCTCGCCCCCGGGCTAACATGCGCGCCGGGACAAAATTATGCCCTCGATTCGCACAGAGATTGCGAGGTTATGTTTAGACAAAATTTTCTCGTGGCGCGCACGATACCCAAAATATAGATCCTAAGGCGGCCGGAGGATAGAATAGAATAGAAATATTTTTTATTCAAATAAACTTTTACAAGCACTTTTGAATCGTCAATGAATCTACCACTGGTTCGGAATGCCTTTCCTGCCGAGAAGAGCCAGCAAGAAACTCGGCGGTTGCTCTTTTCAAAAAAAAAGCTTCTTGAGAAGTTGTTCGCAGCTTCTTGAGAAGTTATTCTTTAAAGTCCCCATATTGATGGGCACATCCTCGTAACTTTTCTATTCTACACACACCACCTTCACATACCAATTTTCGAAAAAACTCATATATGCTCAGATCTGCCCTATCTTTTAACAAAATTTGTAAAAATTATAAAAATCTAGACCTTTTTTGCATCAATGCCACCACCATTCGCAAAATGCTGGCAAACGAATTCTTTAACGCTTATAAATAATTCGTAAACCTCGTTAAGAAATTCGTTGGCTACTTCTAAAATTTTGCTTTTTTTACCCCACATTGTATAGTTTTTATTGATTGATTGATTATTCTTTACAATTTTTTCGGTTTTTGTTCCCCCTGTATTTCTTTTTATTTTTCCTTCTCCCAGTTGAGTGTTTTTTTTTTTCTTTCTCATATGTAATTTCTATCTGTGAAAACTTGTAATTAGCTTTAATTGTTCTTTTGTATTTATTAATTAGTTCTTATTTTTCTAATAAGCTGTAAGTTTTCCTGTAAAATAAAATAAAATAAAATAAAATAAAATAAATTTTTTACAATAGTTAATGAAACTATACTCTGTATACAGTGCTTCCACGATGCAGCTTCCTAAGTCCACATACAAATATAAATAAATACAATCCAATGCATGTTAAGACGAGTAGACAGAAAGCAGACCCATTCCCGTCGGTGGCACCCGTTCACGATATCGAGACGCGCCTCGGAACTAATCATTCGATCGCCAATAATACAAGTGTACCCGATTTAATTAATTTTTGCCCTCATCGGTCAGATCGACGTGCGCGGCGCGGCGGCGCTGTGGCGCGCGAGCCGGCGCGAGGCGTGCGTGGCGCTGCTCACGTTCGCGGCGGGCGTGGCGCTGGGCGTGGAGGCGGCCGTGCTGGGCGGCGCGCTGGCCAGCCTCGCCGCGCTGCTGCGCGACCTGCTGCGCCCGCCCGCGCTCACGCTGGCCCGCGACAAGGTGACGCGCCGCGGCGCCGGAACCAAATCCAACGGTAGAGAAGCGGACCGAGGGTTCAAACGTGTCGTCCTTGTTGCAGGCGAGCGGCGAGCCCGTGCTGCGCGTGCGGCTGCGGCGCGCGCTGGTGTACGTCAACGCGGAGCACGCAGCGGCCGCCGTGCGCGCCGCGCTGGCGTCGCGCGCCGCGCCGCGCCACCGCGCCGTGGCCGTGGACTGCGCCACGCTGGCGCTGCTCGACCACACCGCCGCGCAGGTGAGCCGCCGTGTATCAAGCGTTTTAAACTTTTAGTTAAATCGGATTTGAAGTCTGTTATTGGAGAGGAATTTTCATATTTCCCGCGTTTCGTACCGTTTGTTTTGTACGTTTCAGGTGCTCGACCGCCTCATCGAAGAACTGGAGCGGCAAGGCCGCCACCTAGTGTTCTACAACGCGGGCCCCGAGGCGCTGAAGCTGCTGCGGCGCGTCCCGCGGCTCGACGCGCGCGCGCTCGCCGCCCGCTCGCTGTCCGCCGCGCTCGCGCTCGCGGCCGAGCCCCCGCCCCCGCCCGCGCCCGCGCCCGCGCCCGCCCCCGCGCCCGCGCCGCCGCCCGAGACGCTGCCGCTGCTCGACAAGAGCCGCCCCGCGGACCAGCTAGTGTAGCCCTCGAGACGGCCGGCCCACTGACCTCCATCAGTGGGCTGGCTTTGTATTTACAATAAAGAGTTTTTGTAATTAGGTTTGTTGACAAAGCCGCACACCCCAACTAGAGCGCTTCTACCGAAGACGAGCTTGCTATTGCTTGATGCTTCTATTCCTATTTGTATCGTGAGTACAAAACCAAAGAGTTGAAGAAAGATAATATTATGAGTTTTGGGACACATTTGAGACGCACCGAATTAAGTCTAACTCTCTTGCGTGAT
Organism: Hipparchia sbordonii; assembly: GCA_038048805.1. Lineage (NCBI taxonomy): Eukaryota > Metazoa > Arthropoda > Insecta > Lepidoptera > Nymphalidae > Hipparchia > Hipparchia sbordonii. The sequence continues at coordinate 14,363,561 of CM076109.1, read as the reverse complement.
CTTTGATCGGCTAAGATAATGTAGTATTAATAAACTTAGGCAATTATTTAAATGTTAAAGTTATCATAGTTAAAAGAAATTTGTAATTTTAAGAATTGTTAAGCTATCGATTGTTTAATTCGTGAGTAGGTTATGTTTGATAAGCTTGTTGTGTGACACGAATTGAAAACGTTGTCACATATACGAAAATAAAAAGATTTATGAATATTTTACGTTGTATTATTTTTTACCGATTAGGGAATGGAGAGAGAGACTTATACTCTCTCTCACCTATGTGTTCGACATAATGTTCGACTAATTTTGGGTAGAATTTGCCTTAAAAACTACTGATTTAAAAGCGACCTTCCTAGTGCAGTGTGGGAGTTCGATTCCCGGCGGGGGCAATTTCGGAATTTATAATTTCTGAATTGTCTTGGGTCTGGTCCGGGGAGAGGCTTTGGGGGCTATTCTCTATCTCGGTCATAGATAATACATGATATCCGGGTACCTGGTGGCTACCTACTACCTATTTAATCAGTGACTTTAAAATATAATTAACTAGCTGATGCCCGCGACTTCGTTCGCGTGGATTGAGGGTTTTTATTCCCGCGGGAACTCTTTAATTTTCCGAGATAAAAAGTAGCCTATGTGCTATTCCAGACTATAATCTATCGCTGTACCAAATTTCAGCCAAATCGGTTCAGTCGTTGCGACGTGATTGAGTAACAAACATCCAAACATCCACACTTTCACATTTATAATATTATAGTAGGATATCGGCTAAATATATCAGTGTCCCAAGGTGTCTCAAGTGACTACTACCAAGTATCTAATACTTTGTTTATGTAGTGATTATCGTTCTCTTGCTAACTAAAACTGTCTTATCCGCATTTTGTATGAAGAAATGCGACAGTTCTTTGGTAATTTTCCATTGTTTTCTAATCACTGGAAAAAAAACCACATTACTAGAGAATACAGTAGTACCTACTACCTAGATGCAAATTCTATTACATACTTGTTCTACATGTATACTCTGTTAATACTTTACACTCTGTGGTGTCAGTGCAGTGCTGCGTGCTGCCGATTTTAGTCTGTGCTGTCTGTCAAGTTTCTGTTAGTGTCATCAGATGACAGTGACATTTAAGCACAGAGTACTCATGAAGTAGAAGTTCAAAATCGATTTTTGTATCGAATAACGTTTATATTTTATATTATTTTAGTTTTTTCGTATATCGTTGACTTTGACTTGACAAAAAACGTCAACGTAGGGTTGTAGTAAGTAATAATAATAATTTATACAATAATAATTATTTCTAATTCCAAACGATCTAACCTTTTTCACTTCAAGTAAAATAGAAAATTACGATCGTCACACTGTTAGACAATCGCACAGCAGATTTTGTCTCTAATAGAAACAAATTATTTGTGTTTTAGTCCCAGAATGTAGGTATCTTGATTAAACAAGATTTCCTAAGAAATTATTTAAAAGTAGGGTAGTATTGCCTTGAAAGTCAGACTACATAAAAAACATTAACTCATCCTAATGTATTTTTTGTTATGTTTTGTTTATGTATTTTTTCTTTTCCACAATATTCCAAATCGGCCTACGCGTTTAGTCTCCAGAGTGCCACATACTGATAAACGTAGACTGATAATCACATTACCCTCCTTTACATCGCGCAGTTGGGTAAAAAAATTTTTTATGAATTCTAAAAGTAATCAATTTTCTAAACTATTTGACAGTAACTGCTGTTTTAAATTAAAATTTTTAATTGGTGAAACGATACAAGCTGTATCCATGCTGGAGTAATACTTGTTAGTTTTGTTCCCCATTGACCACACTATGGAACAATATATCGAACGTTTTCGATGAATTACAACAATCGAATCATAATTTTTATCGATATGGGTATTCTGAGCTCTCGCTACAAAAATACGCCGTTATCTGTATAATTTTAGTAATCTGCATTCTGCGTCATTCGTTGTGCAGATCTTTCATTGGGTGGACTTGTTTCATCCGTCGCTCTTATATTTCGTGTTTTCGGGAAACGACAAAGACAATTCAACAAACCGTGAAAGTTATGACTTAAATCTTGAAAGAAAATATTTAAATATTTCTATTACGCCCTTTTAGGCTAATAAGATATAAAAATACGTGTAATCAGTATCGACATCGGAGTCTGCTGTGAGTGACCTTATTGGTGTTTATTTATGTTTTGTGAGGGGGTATCTTTGTGTGTTTGTTTTGCAAACAAAAAGTTTACCCAAATCGGAGGAAGTTCAGTGTGCACGAGCATGTCGGGTGTGCGAGCGAGCGCGTTCGGATGCCGTTGACGGCGTGAGGGCTCGGCGATGGTGCGGAGTGCGGCCGGTGCGGGGGCCATGTTGTGGGCGGTGGTGCTGTGCGCGGCGGCGGGCGGCGCGCCCGCGGCGGCGCAGGCGTGGCTGTCCAACATCACGGAGCACCTGCGCGAGGGCACGTCCAGCGTGCTGCAGATGTCGGCCGTGAACTACTCGCGGCCCGTCGTCAACGCGACCTACGTGGCCAGCGTGGAGTTCGACATGCGCGCCATGGGCCACCTCTACAACTCCACGCACGCCATCATCGACGTCATCGCCAACAAGCAGGCCTATCCTGACGGTGAGCTCGCAACCATTACCTTCAACTGAGTGACTAGACAGTCTGCCCTTCAGGGTCTCTACCATGGGTCATGTTGTTCTGTGCTACAATCTTAGCACATTGGATAGAATATGTTTACCTAAAAGATGCCCTTGATGAACGATGTCCTTAACTAGCTTTTGCCCCCGCGACTTCGTTCGGGTGGAATTAGGTATTGGGGTGGAATTTTCAAAAACTGTGATGGAAACAGCTTGAAAAATGACGGAGTTTCATATAAACTTCCATCCCCTATTTAAACCCCTTAGGGGTGGAATTTCCAATAATCCCTCCTTAGTGCGCATCTACGTCATAAAAGGAACCAACTGTAAAAATTTCAAGTTTCTAACTTCAGTAGTTTAGGCTGTGCGTTGATATCTCAATCAGTCAGTCAACCAGTCAGGACTTTGAATTTTATATATATAGATTACATTATATCCATAAATAAAATAACTGTTTTGCTAGTTATAACTTACCCAATGATCACATCACTATAATCAATAGATTAATTACCTACTTTAAAATTCCTACAGTAAGTTGCAGTGCCGACTGATTCTGTCCAAACTTAACAAAGCTCCTCCGAGTTTGATAGCTTCTTTGTTATGCAAAAGTTCTATCAAAATTGGTACAGCAGTTTTTCACAAGGCTTCGTTTCCTGGGAATCTTTTAAAAGGCTAACAGTAATAATAAAAAACGATTGCAACACTTCAAAACAATTCATACTAACTTATAACTTTCAGATAAATTGAAACAAAGAATTCTTCACACCAATATTCTTTTACAACAAAATATTATAAACTAATATTATAAGTGTGGTAGTTCGTGAGAATGGATGGATGTTTGTTTGTTACTCCTTCACACCACAATAAATGAATTGATTTTGCTGAAAATGCATAGGCTACATTTTATGAGATGAAAGAAAATGAAAGACTTCCCATGGGAATCAAAAACTCTTAATCTTAAATTAAAAACATATAAATTGTTATGTTCTCATTAAAACCCATGAATAATCAAATTGTCTACCTATTCTCATATTGTTTTCTTCTTAAAGTTGAACAAAGGCAATAGAAAGCAAGCTGCAAGGTAAACAGGCAGGACAACACTGTTTGTGTAATGTTCACTAAATAGATCACCCACTTTCAATATTTGCTCACTGTTCTGCAAATATTGCAAGTGAGTCCTTCATTCAATTTATGTACATTGTAAATTGTAATCACTCGCTTATCAATATGCACAAAGTTGTAAAATATGATTTGTAATCATACGCTAGCATAATTTTTACATTTCAATTGTAAGTTAACCTTTGTTTCTAAAAGTTTGGAGGTTCAATTAAGCAGTAAAGTTTGCAATTGAGAGGATAATGTTACTGATTCTGTTGGTGCAGTTTGATATTCTGCTGTCTCCATTATCAAGTGGTTTTCACAATCTACAAACGCCCTGTTTAGTGTTTATTGACAGCAACTAAGATTGGCAATCATCTTAACATTGATTTGAAATAAGTTAAAGAAATTGTCATATTTAACTTGCCATTTAAATGTTCATAACCTGTAGGAGTCAGCGAACAATGGTAGAGCCGGCCAGATTAGCACACAATGGTGCTGCACGCTACAATGCCTGTTGATGCCTGATCAATGCTGTTGCCCAACAGAGCCCACCCACACATCAATAGTGCAGAGTTAAAACCAGATAAAACTTTTGGCTGTACATTTCACTTTTTATTTTTATTTGGTGAGGATATCTGTTGTCCCATCCTTATCTGCTTGGAGTTTTTTTGATATTTTCTATTTCCTGTTAGATAGAGATAACCTGTAATGGAAGTAGAAACGTCTCTATAAATCTCAATTCAGTCAATCTCGGTCAGTGCCATTCATCCAGATCAATAAAGCAATGAAGCTGTAAAAAAGTAACAGAGACAGCTTTCATAAATTGCTCTCAGTAGTATATATTATCTCAGTTGATTAAAGCTAGCTAAGCTTAAAGTCTAACACAAAAATTCTGTTGAGTTATTACTGTGTTCATTTAAATGCCTCACCGGTGAGGCCCTCATTTCTGATTCTGAAACTTTCGTCTGTTATAACTTATAACAGTTTTGATTTATGTTGTGGGAGATCCTTGGGAGATGATAAAATTGTGTAGTTACATTTTTATCCTTGTAAGTACTTCGTTCCTAGTATAAGTTACATCACTGCTTTTAAGTATTATTGCTGTCAAAGTGCATTCCAGCCAATAGCAAGAGGTGATCTCTTCAATCATCTTCAATCACCTTTTGAGACTTACCGTAAGAACTACCGGGCCAGCCGAGTCTGCTGGAGATGCCGAGACGCGTGCTCGAGAAGCTGCAATATAATGGCACGGCACAGACACAGGTTGTCGTCAAGTGCAAGGCGACGGGGCGCGTGCAGCGCGGCGCGACGCGGCCGTCGACCTTGCGTGCCGTGTCACGCATATTAACACTAACCAGCGCGGCGCTGCTCGCACCGCTACTCGACGGCGCTGACGTGACGCCGTGACGCGACCACTTCACTTCGAGTCACGACCATTGCTGAAATTACGTGGAACTTGCCACCACACCTGGCAATACCTATAGTCTGTATTACGACATCAGGAGTCTTAGAATAGTTGACGGTATTAATGTAATATTATTTCGTCGTGCAAAGATCGCCACAGACGATCTTGTGCCGCTTGTGTCCAGCGACTGCCGGCGACTCCTTGTGGTGTCCAAAGCATATTTACCCGACGCGAGGTCTCTCGCTCTATCAGTTCTTCGCGCTATGCGCCCTACCATTGCCACTTCAGCTTCGCAAGCTCCACATTTCTTATTTGATCCTGCAGTGATATTATTAAGGTAGCGTCTGATGCCAGTGACTTCCTCGGCGTAGACTGAGGGTGGCCTATTCCCGTGAAAAATCTTTAATTTTCCGGGATAAAATGTAGCCTATGTGTTAATACTGGGTATGCGTTATTTCCATTCCCAGCCAATTTGGTTCATTCGTTGTGGCGTGAAGGATTAACAAACTAACTTCCATCCGTCCATCCATTCGTCCTCACAAACGTTCTCATTTATAATATTTAGCAAGTTTTGTAGGATTAATAGGACAGTAGGATCTGCAGTTATCGACAGTATTAATGTCATGAGTTTTTTATTTGATGAGTTTATTATTATCAATACACTAATATAGAATACTCGTACCATAATTAATGAAACGTTTGTTAAATAGATTGTTTAGTATATCTCTGACTGAGTCATCGCGGCTGTCTGCAGTGTGCCTCGCAGTTAACAGGCCAGTTGTATCGGGCGCGCGCCTGCACCCGTCTGACGGCTCGCAGCCGCCGTTTTTGTGTTCCCGAGTCGATTGTGCCCGCGAGCCGACTGCGCGTCCCCTGGCCTCCCGCTTGGATATTGTGAATTCAACAGTTCATACTCTCATGCGCCGGCAAATGAGAGCTTTTGTGCTCCGGTCGAATGCGAAAATTCATAAAGCGACGAAGCACTTTGCTCCATTTTGTGTCGAGACAATAGTTTTTTAGTTTTACCCCCAGTATTTACGCGCAGCTCTTCTCGATCTCGAGTAGGTGTTTGAGAACGACTTCACAATAACAATAGCGATTAATCATTACACTTTAGGAATTATTTTAGCCTATTAAAAACCTATTATGCAGTTCGAAGAAAGTCAGCTCATATTGACTTGTATTTATTGTTGAACTGCATTTGTGATTAATGCCTGCTCTCCCACAGAACCTTTTTCAGGTTTTGTTCTACAAACAAAAAGCATTTGACTGTGTTTTGACTCGAAAAACTTAACAAAGATAAGTTCTCTGAAACCCGAACTAACTGATCGTAGGGAGCTGTAGACCGCTAGGAATCCCGGTGCCCAACCCCCACGCAGATAGGTTGCACTGGGGACGAGGAACATTTAGGTACTTACACCTAGGCATAGTTTGGTTGTATGCCATGTTCTCTTAAGCTTAAGACGAGGTTCTGGACGAATTTTAGGTATTTGAGGGGGTGCGGCAGAGGAAAGCGCGCGGTATTAGTCCCGCCAACCGCGGGGGGCCCCCGGACGAATTTAGGGCGAGCGCGGAATATTAGCTTTGATAGCGACAAGGTGGCGGCAAGAAATGACTCAGTCCGGCTGACAAAACTATATTAGGTCTGTACTGTAACTTATTTTCGTCAATCATATTGTAACGTATATGGCTCGGTTGGTATGGCTACAGTTTAATTTCAGAGACAGAGTACAGGTTCGATTCCTAGCCAGTAATGTAACATTGTTTTTTTAATTTCCTTATTCATTTTTAGCTTTTTTTTTTTACCATAGTATGTATTTCAATATTACTTACATTTTCTTAAGTACATAATTTGAATAAATAGTGTTTTAAGTTAGGTGTTGTATTTTTTAATTTATTACCTAATTTTTTAATCTATATTCTATATATTGATATATTGATAAATTACTAGTTGATGCCCGTGGCTTCGTTCGCGTGGATTAGTTTTTAAAATGAATCCCTATTTCCCTTGTCGAAACATCACGCTTGAACGGCTGGACCGATTTTGATGGGACTTTCACTGGCAGATAGCTGATGGTAGGAGTAATATGGGCTACTTTTTTAACCGATTTTCAAAAAAGGTCTCGGGAAGTCTCGGGTTCGATTCCCGGCGGGGGCAATTTAGGAATTTTTAATTTCTAAATTGTCTCTGGTCAGGTCTAGTGGGAGGCTTTGGCCGTGGCTAGTTACCACCCTGCCGTCAAAGACGTGCCGCCAAGCGATTTAGCGTTCCGGCACGATGGCGTGTAGAAACCGACTAGGGTTATGGGTTGAATTTACACTGCTATACCCCTTCCAAGTTAGCCCGCTACCATCTTAGACTGCATCGTCACTTACCATCAGGTGAGATCGCAGTCAAGGGCTATCTTGTTATCGAATAAAAAATAAATAAAATGTTCTAATAAATATTTTATGATTCTAACTTAGAATCCTTCTCTCGCTCGGGATTCAAACTAGGCACTCGCAACAAAAAAACTTTGCTATCTTGTTGAACAAATAACTATTTCGGGCAAACTATCAATTTTAGAGAAAATTTTTATTTCGTCCCATAGTGCCGCCGCCGCACTATGGGACGAAATAATATAAACCGTCTCATAAATGGTTGGGACGAATGTTATGATTCCAAAGATTTTTCCATGGATTAATATCCTCAGATAATAGGACCTTTATGAATAATGTTGAAAAATAAAAATATTTTAGTTCTAGGTATATAAAATTACTAGTAGGGCGCGTGGGTGCGCGGCTCGCTAAAGCGAACCGCGTGTTTTCTGTTCCCCAAGTAGATCTTCGGATCTTGATCATCTTTTTCCAAAACCACTATTTCATCTTGTACATTCTCTAAGATAGACATCGACGAAATTTGTATGGCCAACATCTTGAATCCGCCATTTTGGTAGTTTTTTTCAGCTCATTGCCAATTGGATAAGGTTTCGAGTGATTTTTGTTTGGGCACCCTCAACCTATCTTCAATACCCTGACCGTGCTCCTCACCCGTCTGCGAAATCCTCAATCATCAACTCCCTCCATATTTTTCATACAAATGAATTTTTATCTTCTATGCGAAACCATCAGTTTGGAAAAGAAACCTTATCTTAGACTTGCATATATTTTGTATGAAAAAAATAAATTCCGCCATTTTGAATTTTTTTCTATTCATTAAGTAGACTTTCGAGTACTGATCATCTTTTTCTAAAAAATCACTCTTCCACTTTTTATACTCTCCAAGATAGGCACCGACGAAATTTATATGACCGCCATCTTGAATCCGCCATTTTGGATTTTTTTCAGCTCCTTGCCAATTGGATGAGGTTTCGAGTGACTTTTGTTCGAGAACCCTCCACCTATCTTCGAAACCCTGGCCGTGCTCCTCACCCGTCTCAGAAATCCTCAACCATCAGCTCTCTCCGTATTTTTTCTCCAAATGAATTTTTGTCCTCTCTACGAAACCATCAGAAATTTTGAAAAAGAGCCACATAAAGTCTTGCATATATTTTGTATGGAAAAAATAAATTCCACCATCTTGATTTTTTTTTCTATTCATTAAGTAGACTTTCGAGTACTGATCATCTTTTTCTAAAAAACCACTCTTCCACTTTTTATACTCTCCAAGATAGGCACCGACGAAATTTATATGACCGCCATCTTGAATCCGCCATTTTGGATTTTTTTTCAGCTCCTTGCCAATTGGATGAGGTTTCGAGTGACTTTTGTTCGAGAACCCTCCACCTATCTTCGAAACCCTGGCCGTGCTCCTCACCCGTCTCAGAAATCCTCAACCATCAGCTCTCTCCGTATTTTTTCTCCAAATGAATTTTTGTCCTCTCTACGAAACCATCAGAAATTTTGAAAAAGAGCCACATAAAGTCTTGCATATATTTTGTATGGAAAAAATAAATTCCGCCATCTTGAATTTTTTTTCTATTCATCAAATAGACCTTTGGGTCTTGATCATCTTTTTCCAAGCAACCACTCTTCCACCATTTATAGTCTCCAAGATAGACACCGACGAAGTTTGTATGGTCGCCATCTTGAATCCGCCATTTTGGAGTTTTTTTTCGGCTCTTTGCCAATTGGATGAGGTTTCGAGTGACATTTGGTTGAACACCCCCCCACCTATCTTCGATACCCTGGCCGGTGCTCCTCAACCGTCTCCGAAATCCTCAATCATCAGCTCTCTCCATATTTTTCCTCCGAATGAATTTTTGTCCTCTACACGAAACCATGGGTGAAAAAAATTTTTTATTATGTAAATAAGATCATTCTTATTATTTAATCAATCAGCACGAGTCAGCACGAGTAGCTATATATATAGTAACTAGTAGGGCGCGTGGATGCGCGGCTCGCTAAAGCGAACCGCGGTTTTTCTGTCCACCAAGTAGACCTTCGGGTCTCGATCATCTTTTTCCAAGAAACCACTCTTCCATCTATTATAGTCTCCGAAATAGACACCGACGAAATTTGTACGGCCGCCATCTTGAATCCGCCATTTTGGTGTTTTTTTTTTCAGCTCACTGCTAATTGGATGAGGTTTCGAGTGACTTTTGTTTGAGCAGCCCCCACCTATCTTTATTATCCTGACCGTGCTCCTCACCCGTCTCCGAAATCTTCAATCATCAGCTCCCTCCATATTTTTCATCCAAATGAATTTTTGTCCTCTATACGAAACCATCAGCGGAAAGGAACGCATCAAAGTTTGCATATATTTTATATGAAAAAAAAAAATCTGCCATCTTGAATTTTTTTCTATTCATCACGTAGACCATCGGGTCTTGATCATCTTTTTCGAAGAAACCACTCTTCCATCTTTCATAGTCTCCGAGATAGACACCGACGAAATTTGTATGGCCGCCATCTTGAATCCACAATTTTGGATTTTTTTTTGGCTCTCTGCCAATTGGATGAGGTTTCGAGTGACTTTTGTTTGAATACCCTCCACTTAGCTTCGATAGCCTGGCCGTGCTCTTCACCCGTCTCCGAAATCCTCAACCATCAGCTCTCTCCATATTTTTCCTCCAAATGATTTTTTGTCCTCTATACGAAACCGTCAGAAATTTTGAAAAGGAACCGTATAAAGTCTTGCATTTATATTTTGTATGGAAAAAATTTAAATCCGCCATCTTGAATTTTTTTTTTATTCATCAAGTAGACCTTAGGGTCCTGATCACCTTTTTCCAAGAAATCACTCTTCCATCTTTTATAGTCTCCGAGATAGACACCGACGAAATTTGTATGGCCGCCATCTTGAATCCGCCATTTTGGAGATTTTTTTCAGCTCCCTGCCAATTGGATGAGGTTTCGAGTGACTTTTGTTTGAACACTCCCCACCTATCTTCGATACCCTGGCCGTGCTCCTCACCCGTCTCCGAAAACCTCAACCATCAGCTCTCTCCATATTTTTCCTCCAAATAAATTTTTGTCCTCTATACGAAACCATCAGAAATTTTGAAAAGGCGCCGCATAAAGTCTTGCATATATTTTGTATGGAAAAAATTAATTCCGCCATCTTGAATTTTTTTTCTATTCATCAAGTAGACCTTAGAGTCCTGATCATCCTTTGCCAAGAAACCACTCTTCCATCTTTTATAGTTTTCGAGATAGACACCAACGAAGTTTGTATGGCCGCCATCTTGAATCCGCCATTTTGGGTTTTTTTTTCGGCTCTCTGCCAATTGGATGAGGTTTTGAGTGACATTTGGTTGAACACCCCCCACCTATCTTCGATACCCTGGCCGGTGCTCCTCAGCCGTCTCCGAAATCCTCAATCATCAGCTCTCTCCATATTTTTCCTCCGAATGAATTTTTGTCCTCTATACGAAACCATGCGTGAAAAAATTTTTTTCCATACAAAATTTTACAGGAGAGGTGATCAATGAGTAGTGACTGAGTGAGTGAATCAGTGAATCAGCACGAGTAGCTATATATATATTAACTAGTAGAGCGCGTGGGTGCGTGGCCCGCTGCAGTGGACCGCGGTTTTTCTGCTCTTAGACTTTCAGGGCTTGATCATTTTCTACTAAAAAACCACTCTTCGATTTTTTATTCTTTGTCAAATAGGCACCGACGAAATTTATATGGCCGCCATCTTGATTCCGCTATTTTGGTTTTTTTTTTAGCTCCCTGCCAATTGGATGAGGTTTCGCGTGATTTTTGTTTGAGCAACCTCCACCTATCTTCAATACCCTGGCCGTTCTCCTCACCCGTCTTCGAAATCCTGAATCATCAGCTTCTTCCATATTTTTTCTAAGAATGAATTTTTGTCCTATTTGAAATCATCGGTAATTCTGAAAAAGAATCCTAACAGTCTTGCATATATTTTGTATATGAAAAAAATTAATTTCGCCATCTTGAATTTTTTTCTATTCATCAAGTAGACCTTCAAGTACTGATCATCTTTTTCCAAGAAACCACTCTTCCATCTTTTATAGTCTCCGAGATAGGCACCGACGAAATTTGTATGGCCGCCATCTTGAATTTGCCATTTTGGAGTTTTTGTTCGGCTCTCTGCCAATTGGATGAGGTTTCGAGTGACATTTGGTTGAACACCCCCTACCTATCTTCGATACCCTGGCCGGTGCTCCTCAACCGTCTCCGAAATCCTCAATCATCAGCTCTCTCGATATTTTTCCTCCAAATGAATTTTTGTCCTCTACACGAAACCATGGGTGAAAAAAATTTTTATTATGTAAATAAGATCATTCTTATATTAGTACTTATTTTTAATGAAATAACTAAAATGACAATAATTATTAATAATGAAATAATTTTAAGTATTATAATTCAATTTTTAGTACTTATGGAAAATTAAATAATTTGATTTTTGACATGCTCTCACGAAATAAATATTATCTTTAAAATACTGGTGTTTCATTTTTCTAGTAGCTTATACATTCAATAATACGTGTACAAATTTTCAAATCAAAATGTCAAGAAACAAAAAAGTTATTGATTTTCGAGACGGTTTATATGATTTCGTCCCATAGTGCGCCGTCGCCACACGCAAGATTCGGAGCAAAGGCTTTACTCACTCTTGCAATGTTGATGGTTCCTCAGAACTGAGCTTCAAACGTTTTTTCCGACTGAAAATTAAATATAACTTATTATAATTAATTTTGAAAAAAAAAAATACTATTGTCCTAAAAAAATGCGCTTAGAAAATGCAAAACAAACACGGTAGAAGAACCGAACCCGTAACTTCTAGCTATCAACTCTCTCCTACACTGACTAAGCCCAACGTCTAATACTATAAACGACGAAAATAAGGTCTAGTATAGCTATACCTAACTACCTAACTATAGATATACCTAACAAGCTAACTACAGTTTGATAAGCCAAACTGTACGACGAACTGGGGTATTACACCATTATTATTAGATACTTACCTTCTTCTTCGTCAACCCATAGACGTCTACTGCTGAACAAAGGTCTCTTACGTGGACTTCCACAGATCTCGTTCTTGCGCCGCCTGAATCCAGCGGCTCCATGCGACTCGTTTGATGTCGTCGGTCCACCTAGTGGGGGATCTGCCAACATTGAGCTTCCCTGTGTGAGGTCGCTAGTCCAGCACCTTGGAACCCCAACGACCTTCAGCTCTTCGAACTATGTGCCCCGCCCATTTCCACTTTAGTTTCGCGACTCGCAGAGCTATGTCGGTAACTTGGTTCTCCTACGGATCTCCTCATTTCTGATTTGATCTCGCAGGTAATTTGAAAAAACGTAATAATTGTGAAGAAATTACGTAACTTACGTAATTTCTTCACAATTATTACGTTTTTTCAAGTAATTGAAAATTGATGATGAAATTGATATTTCATGATCCCTTACATAATGCAAAACCTTTACAAAATAATAGGTAAACTCTATTTAACTTCACTAAAATATACAAAATAGTCTTCAACATAAAACAAAAACAATTTTACTTATTATAATTAATTTTGAAAAAAAAAACACTTGTCCTAAAAAAAAACATAAAACCTTTTTTTAGAAAATGCAAAATGAACGTAGTTGAGATTCGAACCTGCAATTTCTAATTATCAAATCGCGACCAAACTAACTGAGCCAAATTTCTACTAGAAAGAATGACGAAAATAAGGTACATTATAGTAAAGTACCACACAACAATTTGATTAGCCGATTTACGCACATTTACGTACTGTACGATAAAATTAAAAATAGGTAGGTAGACACTTATAACTATCACCATCTGCTTTTGTTGTTTTTAACCGACTTCTTATTTTGTTCATTTTCTTTTTCGGACTCATTTTCAAAATTTCTACTACTTAGTACTTATTTATTTACAACTATATTATGGTTTATTTATTAACAATATATTGTATACAAACTTATAACTATTACACTCTATTTGACTTCACTAAAATATACAAAATACTCTTCAACATAAAACAAAAACAATTTTCAATTATTATATTTCGCGATGTTATTTGATAGCCGAGCGAGAGCAGTGCAGCGCAGGTCCATCTAGCAGCACGCCTCAGCGATCACTGTCTAATTGAGTACGAGTGACAAAGAAGCCGCTACTGGGAAATAAAACGGCCAAGACACAAATTGTGATAAAAAAAGATTAAATTATAATAGTCGCTGTAAAAAAAATCTAAAACTGCCATTTTTTGTAGTAAAATATGACAAACAAATTGTACTTAAATTTTACAAAAATTAATGTATGGTAACTGAGAAAAATGGGAATTCATGTATTTGCAGAGGCAACTTTGCAATTTTTTTCTATTGAAAAAAGTTTACGTCATTGTGTTTTGGAAACAGGCATCAGGCCAGAAATATGATCAATTGTAACTCCCTTTTTTTTCATAGTATTATGACCAATAGATTTTGAATAAAATGATCTTCTTTCGGCTCTATTTAGCTGATCACCGAACCTTAAGTCACACGGAGCGAATACTCGTTGCGAATGCAATCGCCGTGAGTAAATTCGCGAGGTGTGACATGCTACTCGCTGCGATTAAAAATTACTCGCCGCGAGTAAAATCGCTGCGAATGGAATTGAACATGTTCAATTATTATCGCCGCGAGCGCGCTACTCGCTGTGATTGCAGTCGTGTGACAAGGGAACTCGCTGCGAATTCACAAGATCACATCGCGATCAACTACCGGATTTCGCGTGTAACGCACGACACGCACTTCGCTACATGTGACAAACAGGCAGCGAGTGGCTCGCTGCGACCTATTCGCAACGAATAGATTGCAGCGAGCAAACTCGCTACGTGCGACTTAACCTTTAGGACGCGTCTCGCGGAGCAGGGCCGAGAGCACAGTCCCCCACAACCTAGCGGAGATACCGTAACCAGTTAGCTGTTAGATTCCCGTGGTAACTGGTTATGTAGTATAATTACGGTTACAATTGCGACAGATACAACTCAGTTTCCTAGCGTTTGTACCACTACCTGCCATTAAGGCGGGCGACCAAGGCGATCTAGCTTCTGACACCCATAGACCATTGGTAATAGATAGGTATGAAATGCTTTCGATGGCCGTTCGAGCTGAGCTCGATAGCTTATACTACTAAAAATTGAACTCTCGTCTACTGAAAAGAGATAACAGTCAATGTGCGTGGAGTGTGGACCCTTTATTTATTGCGTTTCCATTACAACGCAGATGTATCATTTGAGCAGACCGATCAGATCATCATTGACAGATGACGAGATATTTTTGGTGCAGTTTTCCCTGATAGACAACTTCCCTGGCGCAGTCGTGAGCGCTTTTGTCTTATAACTGGGAGGTTTCGCGTGCGACTTTATAATTTCTTAATTCCTGATCTGGTCTGATGGGAGGCTTTGGCCGTGATCTGGTCGGTCCACTGAACACATCTCTGCTGCACTCCGCTTCAATGGAAACGCCCGCTATGAAGCGCCAACTGGAACGGACGCGCTTGGCACTCTTCGAAGATTGCGTTGCACAATAGCAACAACGTAATGTGTGCTCGCATATTGTATCCAACTAGTTAACTCAGATTTATATGTTACTCGTAACCACTTTCGAATGTTATGCCGTTTGCCAAGTCAAAGTCAATGCCACTATTTAAACTCATAATAATTATTAATCTTGTAAAAATACAGTCGCAACTAGGGTTGCCAACCAATTCATACTTTAGGAATTATTCAGATTAATTATTTTGTGATACCTGTATGATCATCACTGCCACGGCTGATGTGACTCTACCACGCGCTGGTTCGGAAAGTAGGTAGGTATGCTCTAAGAAACTTTAGTTTCTCTCTCTTCAAAAGCAATCTTATATTTATTAAACGTATCTAGGTATAATACTAACTTAGCACATTAAACATTAATTAGGGTTATTCCCGTTTAGTGCGAAATGGAGAACGAAATTGTCAGAATTGGTTGATAAGATAACACGAACTTAAATAATACGCATTAAACATTAATATTACACGAGTGTCTATAGTTATAAAATCATATGTTATGCATCTGCGATAAATTGTGAAGGTTATTTGACCACCAGTTTCGGAAATTGCGATGTAAAATACCTACTGTAAAAACATTGAATTAAACAGAAGCATAGATGAGAAGCGTTTCCTTTAAACAAATCTACATTTATTAATTGTACTGAACCACAAGGTCACCTACTATTTCCGAGTGTTATAGTACCTACCTAAGTTACGTATGTACGTAATGTAATGCTTGCGCCACGGCTTGCGCGGATTCCAGGCGGGATGCATTGGAACTATATGCGCCGCCGTTACGTACGAAACATCATTTTCTGAGGATTAAAGTCCCTCAGGGTTATACAAATAGGTATTGGTGAAGGCACATGAGGCGGGTCCCAGAATTCTCCCGTCTTAAATCGAGTAGGTAGATACTTATTGTGTAGCGACAAGTGTAGTCACTGTTTTCATTACGTGAGAGGAGCATTCTATGAACAAACGAGAATCGATAGTTTGACCTTTCCGATGGATGACTCATTATTATAATCTATGTAGATATAAATATTAATCGCTGTTCTTTAGTCAAGTTAAAACTCAAAAATGGCTTGATCGATTTGAATATATATATATATTTTTGTTTTTTGGCTCTAATACAGGGGTGGTTTACAATACATATTAAACAAAAAATAGGGAAAACTCAAAAGGACAGTTGAAAATCGAAAAATACAAATTGATAATTATTTTGTATGGGAATCACCACCGGATTGCCTACCTTGTACCTACCAGTACCTACCTAATAGATGGCGGGAGTAAAGCCGTGGGTAAAAGCTAGTTAAATATACACGTAAAAGGTCGTTCCTTGATATTTCCACGAATTATAATATGTATAATTTGGCGGGCTATAATTAATATATTTTGACCTTTTAACATTTAAGTTTACGATGAGTCCATACGGTATTGATATTAGTTTGGCATGCAGATATCTTTCTATATTTTATTAAACAAGTGCTGTATTTGTATTTTCTATTGTAATTGCCAACACACACATTGGCAGTGTATCGTGAAAAGGTCAGGAGCAGCAAGTTTCTAGAGGCTCCTGAACTGGGTCACTGGGTATTAGGGCGCTCTGGCGAGCTTGCGCGTAAGAGTGTCGTTAATTAGGTGAAAGGCTTTTATTAGGTCTTCTTTGACTTTTTCCAGTTGGCTGTTTGGCTTTTTGTGAAAAAATCTCAACCTTGCAAAGTTTAGCGCTTCGTTTCTAGTGTTTACGTGAGTTGTGACTTGTAAGCGTCAAGTTGGAAGGCATTCTTAGCAACAAAAATTGACATTTGATTGGAAACAACCAGGGTAACACTTGGCTAAATTATACAGGCTTAACAACAATAGGTACTATTAATTCAATCAAAACAATAGCTTATTTCTTACGTTCTTCAGCAGTACCCCTTCGTGGGGTCTCAACTCTAAATATCAACAAACGTCATAGGGTCGACCACCGTTCAACGACGTCGTTACACATTGACGAACAAAAGCGATGGTGGCTATTTACTCTGGTTGGAGGAAGGCTGTTACTTTCAAGGTATCTTTCAATGCAATGACCGCGTACATGTATTGTTTTAAATATTAATTATTAGTGATTTGGCACGGTTTATAAAAACTCATTGATATTGTTACAGCAACGCAACCAACAAAACAAATTGGCATGAATATAAGCACGACAGCCACTGAGCCGCTCGTGTCGAACGATGTCAGGGTCGGCCGCCGATCTGCTTCAACTGCAGTGGATGTGAATTATGAATGATATTGCATAATTTCCTTCTTTGTCTAAACATTGACTTCACTGATATTGTCTGCTTCAGAAAATATTTCAGGAAAGGGTCCAACAATAACTAGTTCGCCTCGGCTTACCTTCGGTGGCCTCAAGTAGAAACCCGAAAGAAAGAACCCCGAGAGACCAATGTCTCTCGGGGAAGTATCTCATCTAAATAGTAGAAAAATTAAAATCCCGCGTGCAGTAATATGGCAGTGGCAACAGCCTTGTGAACTCATAACTAAGTCGTTCATACGAACTATGCGCACCTATTTATTTAGTAAAACTTGTTTCATCTACCGGGGCACGTATACGGAAATAGCTAAATGCTACCGGTCGAGACTCGACAGTCGAGGGAATCCGAGGTGAGGTGTCATCAGCAAGTAACGGTTTGTTTGAGCGGCTGTGCGCGGGCCATGCCGACGCGACGCTAAACGATCGCTAACGGGGGGCCACATAAGATCAAGGCACGACAAGTCCGCTGCAGACTTGAGGGGCGGTATCATACAGACTCGTGCTGCGCGGCGCTCGCGACTTGCGCTGAGGTCAGGGAGGATTAAACCAATAGCTGAAGTGCATATGAAGCGGTCAAAAGTCAAAACCTAGTTGAATATAAAAAGAAAAAGAAAGTCATTCTGAAGAATTATCCTGATTTCTCCGATTTCATAAAAAAACATACCTATCATGTAGAATGGCGACAGGACAACATGTCGATAATATTATTATTATGAACGTATCTACCTACTCCGCAGCCCTTCATAAGCTCCACGCACGCATCTCGTGTCAGTGACCTGCTTTAATTGCTCACTCATGATCACACTGGAAAAACTCATAAATTCTACCTACGAGCTATACGAGCCAAAATGAATGCGACAAGTATGCCAAGTTAGCGCGGGAAAGGGCATTTAAAATTTCTGATCTGAACTATGATTAGTTAACAATAAACCTACTTTCGATATTTCAGTTCCATTAACTCACACGTGCTCAACGCGCGATGAGCGGGTCGATGACTCGCCGCCGCCCGGCGCGGCGTTATCTTCGCACTCTTGCTGCCTTTGTAATGCCCTGAGCGCTCTCTGGGTCTCTCAAACTTGATAAGTTGATAAGTGATATCATTGGGAACTTTCAATGCTCATAATGAAAATAAAATTCAGAGGCAAACTAAAGAAAAAGGCCACAAAAGGACTTCGCCGTCGGGAGAAACTATTTCAAACGAGAGGAGCCGATTGCCGTATTGCACTGCTAGCTAGGAGCATCGAAGTGTGCTAATCGACTTCACGAAAGGAGATAAATTACTTTGTTCTCGAGGACTTCCACTCTTTTAATCTATGACCTAAAATGCCTATTACTTAGTTAAAATTCATACACCACTTTGAATGATTATTATCATCACGCCAAATGGATAACAATTTTATGGGAACGTTGTTTGCTTCGTTCTGAGAAAAGAGAACAGTACGCAATTGTGTTAATTACTCATTGTCGCTTTCAATGGAACGAGTGTGCACGTCATAAATCATCATAACTCGCGCGCCATTGCTTCGCGAACTCGCCCAGCCTCTATTTCAATGATTTTTATGTCTTATAAAATATATATTACTCGTTTATTGCAATGCTAGTCAACCGAATCAAACAAAAATTCTTTCTTTCAGAGTTATCGCGTAAAAAATAAATATTATAAGAAAGTAAGAGGTGAAGGAAAGTTATTTAAGTTTAATTTTAGTAAAATGTAGCACACTATTTTACCAGGAAGACATGATCGGCCGGAGAGTAGCGAACTGCAAACTGACACGCGCGGTTAAAATCAATTTGTCGCGCTCCGCTGATAGCTTATCAATGTGTAAACGTAGTTAACGTAGTTTCACAGATACGGTTTCGACGTCATTCCGGCCCGCGCCCCGCCCCCGCCCCGCGGTCGCCTGTGCTGATAACAATGACTGCCATCGGGTCATGATAGCCTGGTACTGTTTCAGCAGGCGCACCGTGAAAAGCGTTTTTCAGAACCGACGCGTCAAAAACACACAATTTACTCTCCTACAATCTTGAACATAAGCTTCAACATTCTTTTGATTGACTTTTCTTATTGTTTATTTTGTTTTACCATTTTAGAGCCAACTAAAGTAAATTACATTTCCAATAGTATTCTCACGCTTAGTATTTACGATAACGTCAACGTTCTATCTATCAAACACAACTTTATTAATGTATTTTGTTTCTTTGTTAGTGTTAAATCTATTCTCTACTATTGAGGGATGAACTATTCTTAGTTTGCATGTCAGTTAAATAGGTTATTGTACTCGCATTACGCAAATCGATTTCACTACTGCAAACTCGTGAGCTGTGGGATATAGCTCGACTCGATTGTCGCGCTGATGACGTCGTTGGTCGAAGGCAATTATGTCCCAAGAGAAAGAAAGATAGCCGTGTTAAAAACATTTAAATAATTGAGGCGACATTCTGCACAGAAACTGAAATGCGAATATCAGCAAGTTAGTCAAAAGTGGAATATGACCCGGCTGAAGCGATAGCGGGGCCACGGATCTGGGTCGCTCTGCATTGCGTCGTCACTCGCCAGTCGCCAGCAGCGCTCTGCTCACGAATTATGTCATCGATGACTTGTCCTAGCTACCTCCGGCTCCGCTCCTTTACCGCCGAGCCGGTGGGTGAGCGTTGCCAAAAAGTTTAAATCGGTTGGTGAAAGGCCGAGGATGTAGGTCGCACTGCAGTGCGCCGAACGCCGCCCTAAATGATGCACTCGACTTAGTAGTGCGACATGTCTTTCGTCTCTAAATCATGTCATCAACTCATATCGTATCATGATCAACTGATCATGATCAAGTCTGTCATTGTAGGTTTAAGAATTACCGGGTTACGTAAATCTTATAAACTCTATTCCTTTATCCTTATTTAATCGCTATGCACGATCTAAATGGGTAAAATTATCCCCTTTCGAAAAGTAGTGAGCTTTTTACTTGTATATTGAAGTGCAATATACAAAGTAAAAAAAATAGTGAGTTTTTTACTTATAATATGTTGCAGTGCAATTTACGAAGTAAAAAAACTCAATACTTACACCGCGACAATTGCAACTATTGCACTGCGTGGTGACAATTAAGATTCACATAGTCTAAAAGTGAAGCTGGATAAATGGATCGATCAGCCTGTAAGTTCCATAATGGCTATTGGTGTGCCTAGTGCCTAGTGCCTACGCCGCACGCGGCGTGTGGGCGACGAGTCGATGAGTCGATGAGCTGAGGGGAGCGCGGAGGTTGAATCAATTGCACTAATGCGTGCTGCGGGGGACATCACTGTCAGCACTCAGCAGGTACCCCCGCTAGGATTGATTTCATTTCAGCTCTAGCTATTTCATTAATCGTCACCGTAGTTTCAATCGATGTCCAGCTTTATATCTCTTTATTATCTTTCACGCAGCGGAATGTAAAGCTCATTACTTCCATGAAACCTTACCTATCTGTTACGATGTTGTCAATAACGTGATGAACGAATTGGAATCATAATTATTATTTGTTGGTTACTGATTATTCAAAGGAAAGATTTCATAATATTCTTTTCCTTCCCTTCTTCCCATCGTAGCCCTTGTGGAAAAACGACTGGATTTACAGTTGCGTAAACCAGCTAAATCAGCTAACCAGTTAAAGCTAAAAAGCATTTGGGTAAATTGAGCGAAATAGAATTGGAAATGATTTTACTCTTTAACCGGTTTAGCGAATGAAACCAAAACCTTCACCGAAATGATTCCGATATCGGAGTCAATGAAACAGGTTTGAATTTTTTTGCAGTAGCCAAGCCCTGATAAAAATACCTACAGTTCACAGTCACAGTTTTGCTCACGTAGGTTATTCAAGTTGAACATAACAGGACAGTTGACGTTCTTTTGCACAATTTAAAGTAAAGAATATTTCCCCGCTGCATTTTCCCAGGCTTTTGTTAAACGTTATCATTATACATAATATAAGGGTTATTACTATTATGTAGATCAGGCACAGCCCGCGGGCGCAAGGCCTAAGGCGAGAACACAAATCATTTGCAGCCAGCATGACAATGAGGACGACGCTTTGCGCTGCGCGATTCCGCTGCGAGCTTAATTAAAACTTTATAGAGCCAACATATTTCAATTGTTTCTTAAAACATTAGAAGATTCAAATAAGCTATAAAAATGTCTTTGAGACTGATCCAAAATAAATCGAAAAAAATGTTCCAACCGAAATATTGTACTACTTAAGTTCTAATAAGTCCTTAACGATTATCACAATAATAAGGATGCCCTCTCTTATTCCGGGTATATCCGGATTCAATTAACTAATTTGGCTCTCATATCATCTCATATTTTGCAAAGTATTTGGTGTCCTTAATTCAACTTTAGATTTGACATTCCTGAACACATTTTGTTGATCTTGATTTTGCCAAAGCCATCATCAAAAAACCTTGAGAACTCAACGTTCAGAAACTGCAATGTCCAACTCCGTTAAGGACTTTTGACTTGACTTGGAGCTTTATGACCAAATTCGTATAGGCCAAAAAGAAAACTAGGTGAAAACTCACAGCTGTGTTGATTCGTGCGTCAGTTCTCAGCAAGTAGTTCACCGGGCCATGCCGAGCGACCAAAGCTGCGCAAAAACAAGCATTTCCAGTTGTCCGTTCACGCTTACGACACTCGCCAACGGTCACCAACCGACACTGACTCACTAAATACTATTCAGCAAGTGATTTTGGAACTCGGGATGCTGTGATAGAGTTTACTATGGAATGGCGACCGTGGCTGTTTGTGAATTAGAGCTAGGAGCCAGTTAACGAATCCTTTATTAAGGCTATGAATTATTAAAAAGTCTCTCGCGATCATTGTAGATATTTCCAAGAGAAATAGACCCTGTTGCTAAAATCAATTTTCTGTAGCTTTTACGGGTTAATGAAACACAAGGAAACGTTTTAAGGATCAAGAAGAACTTGTCTCTATTTCATTTTTAAGCGTAAAAGACTTGATTCAGTACACGATTTTTGGTATTTTTATTGCAAAAAGAACAAGTTTTGACGTTATTTGACGCAGCTTCGACGAGAAGTTCTCTTTTAAACGTTTTCCTGTTTAGGCCAAGGAATTGAATCGAGGGTTTTGTTATTCTAGGAAAAATACTCTTATAATAATTAGTAACGTACATAGCAGTATGGTTAGTCAGCAAGAAACAACATTGCTCACTCGACCTTTTTGTTTAAAAATGCTTTCGAAGTAGAGTCGTACGAAGGTTTTTTCCTGACAAATGATTCTAATTTACTATCTATTATGATGAATCGTTGAATCAACCTATTGACCAATATTGTTTTCTTACTCGATTAGGTATGTCTTATTACGAGATAAGCTCCTAATTGATGTTTTATCAATTTGTTATGAGCCATGATATCCTTTAATGATTGTAATGTCTAAGGGTTTAGTCTGATAACCTATCACATCGGTTCGGATAGTGTTTGTTGTGTTAGTATTATCTGATGGATATATAGTTGATCCTTATTCCTTATCACGTGAGGTGGGTTGGAATTGTAAGAAAGTGAAATAAGTTTCCGTTAAAACTTAAGTATTCAATTTATATTTAAGGTCGTGCTGCAATTCATACACTGTTCCTGTAATTCCTGGGATATACTTAACTTCTCAGTGCCTAACCTGACAACTGACTGTTCCGCAGCAGTAGTGGATCTAAGCTGTACCTCCTGATAAATGTAAACGATAGTTTAATGTAAACGAGTGAGTGAAAAATGTCATGGACAGATACATTAGTTTTGAGCTATCTAGATTCAGTTTATAGGTGCGTTAAAATACAGTCATCTTTTCTTATCGCACCTTTTTGTTAGGATTATTATTTAAATTAAATACTATTTCACTCATAACATCACATTGTTGTTTGTAATGCTTATTATGACTAATTAAGCCTGTCTTAGATATAGTTTTAGGATTAGATAGTTTTAAGGTTACTAACATTAGTTTTAGGGTAAAGAAAACAATTCTTTACTAACAAATATGATCTTACTAGATGACGCCTACGACTTCGTCCGCGTGGATTTAGTTTTTAAAATCCCGCGTTAGTAGGGATGGTCGAATTAAATGTTTTTTATTTTTATTTTAATTAATTTTATTTTTATTTATGTGCAGTTGATGCTTCACCGCGCATAATGATTTATGCTAACTCATTTCCTGCGTCGCGTCGCTCCGCCGCGCCGAGACGACGCGTCGCGTGAACTAATAAGCAGTAACATTAACACTTTCATTAACTGCAGTTCACTCTATTGACGTAGATGCTCGTATTGTGTTAGTTGTTAGGTGTTATTAGGTACTACCTAATGAATTATTACAACAAGTTACTAGGCAGTTAACAACTTCAATGGTTTCATAACGGAGTCTAAACCGTCATAAAATTCAACTGATAGTTTTGTACAATATCTGCGCGTCTCTAATACTGAGAATGCTGAGATCTATAGAGCGTGTTCTAACTTAACTCGTAGTGTACTTAAGATAGAGTTAAAACCAGATACAAATATGCTGACTCTGTCTTAAGTCTGAGCAACATGAGAGTGCGGTTTATAGATTTCAGCCTGAGACTGATATTTATAGATCCCTCTCTCACTCTGCTCAAACTCAAGACGACACAAACGTGTCTCGACTTTAATTCTCGTTTTAACTCAGTCTTGTATCTGAGTTCTGGTATCTGGTAGAATCTGAACGTGTCATAAAAGGCACAAGTTGGGCTGCATAAAATAAATAAATTTGAATTTTTGAGCAAGTTAGAGTGCGATCTATAAGTAGATCTCTGATAAATACTTAACTTGGAAGCTTCCTCTTTGTTCACGTAGACATTACCGTTGTTTAGCTATTCAAAGGACAAGAGGTGTGGTATCAAATTGGTCGATACTACACTGCAAATAGGCATTGTCGGGAGCCGGGCGCCCCCACCGGCGAGGGCGCGTTTTCCTCGTACGGAGCTACTCGTAAATACGTCTCAATGATTGCCATCCGGAGACGAGCGGTCCCAACAGCCCAACAGTATGGGCGGTGACATTATGATCTACTAGCTGATATTCGCGGCTTCGTCGACCGGGAGTTAGGTTTTTAGATGTATGTCGAGGAACCTATGTTTTTCCAGAATAAAAGGACTGTCACTCTTCAAATCCTCAACTATACTCTATATATAGTTATATACTGTAATATCCGAGCCATATTTTGATGATGTGTCAGTATCGATTCGTTATGATGATAAGGGTAGCACAGGCTACATGTTATACTACAAACAAAATTAATTTGACGGATATTGCGTCCAATTTTTTATAATCGGGTTATTAATAAACTTTTATCGTTGTGCAATTGTGCATGCATAGGCATTACAAAATTTTTTTATTCATTAGAACTAACTTTATCTGTACAGTATTCCATTGATCATTTTATGAATTGAAATTACAATCATTTTCAATCTCAAGGATTCTGATGGGATAATGTATTTTTAATTCAAGGCTAACTATTGTTACCGCCTGGCAGTGTATTTGAAAATGTCGCAGGCAATTCGACGTTATGATACTCGTATAAGGCAATACCTGATTCAAACCTGATAAGTAAATTGTGCTCTACTTCAGTTCTGTACAGCCTTTACTTTGGCTCTGAACATTAATTTACATTTCATTCGTCGACGGTTGCAGGAAAAATAGCAATCCAACCTTACACTAAGGGTTTATTTTATTTTCTTATTCCAGCTATCTGGATTCACATAAATAGCGCTAGCATGTTATTTCCTCTATATATTTTAGCTCCTCTAGCCTGCAATGTCTATCCATCTTGGTGTTCGTAACTGTGCTATGCGGCTCCCAAGGTTTTTGTGGCCTGTTTAACGGCTCCACATAATTCTAGCGGTGTTTTTAATCGTAGTGCAGCTACTTCCCTGTATTGTTTCGCTCGTTCTACGAGTATCTTTGTTTTATTATTCGAACCTGACGTAGCTACTTGTACGTTTTTAGGATAAGATAAATCATTTTTCCACTACTTGCTATCAAGTTTGAATTCAGATAATTTCAACTACTTAACTCTTTCTACTTTGGCAGTTGCCGCTGATTCAGAGAGTTGTTGTATTACATGTTTTCTTTTAGAAATGAAAATTTGTAAACAATCGCACTCGATAATTCACCTGCTAACTGTGTCGACGTGAAAGTAGACCTGCCTATTCACAACCTGTATGTCGATGTGGCGGTGTACAATTATTTATTAGCCACCTGGAGCCCGCAGTCTGCGCCCACTAGAAAGCCGGTCGTTAGTGACGACGCAGCGTAGGCCTGCCTGTACCGTTGGTACTGACATTGATTAGCTCTTGTTATAGCCTTTAGTTAGGGCAGACACCCTTGTGAATCTGTTATGGCAGTCAAAGCTGTAAAACAAGCAGTAGGCAACGCCAAATTGTTAATTGAGTTTCCATCAACTATTGACAATGCAGCTGCCGGTAACGATGGTCGATGCGTAACTGATTTGCTGTCCGAAAAACTCCAATTTGTTCTCTTCAAATAATTATTTACAGTTTTTGATGATGTTTCGTAAGAGAAATGGTGTCAAGGTGATTGAACTGACTGTTTTTTGTGCAAGTCAAAGACCGATCCGATTCTCTTTTCACATTTCAATAGGTACCGACTCTAGATGCCACTTTGTTATTGAGGCTTGAGACCCAGTGCAGCGATTATCGTGCTCTCTGTTGTACTTTAAATAAAATTAATTGTAACCATTAAATTTTTTATGATCGAGTTGTATTACTATTGAACTACCAGTTATTTCGTTAATGAATTAAATATTTAATAAATATTTTTGACGACCTCCCTGGCGCAGTGGTGAGCGCTGTGAGGTTAACTGGGAGGTCTCGGGTTCGATTCCCGGCGGGGGCAATTTAGGAATTTATAATTTCTAAATTGTCTCTGGTCTGGTCTGGTGGAAGGTTTTGGCCGTGGCTAGTTACCACCCTACCGTCAAAGACGTGCCGCCAAGCGATTTAGCGTTCCGGCACGATGGCGTGTAGAAACCGATTAGGGGTATGGGTTGAATTTACACTGCTATACCCCTTCCAAGTTAGCCCGCTACCATCCTAGACTGCATCGTCACTTACCATCAGGTGAGATCGCAATCAAGGGCTATCTTGTTATCGAATAAAAAAAAAAAAAAACTCTACTTATTATGTATTAGTAAAAGTTGGATGTTGGATCGAAATTCCCAGCTGTTGCATAGGCCAGTACGTTCAGCCGGGCCTCAGCCAGGGCTCAGCTGGGGCTCAGTTGTGTGGAGTAGGGGAACGGAGACAAATTTTTTAGAATCTTACGAACTGCTAAAGTTATATAATAAAAATACAGTAACTGGATGAAATAATGAAAACTTAAAGTTTAAAAGGATTTTCACATTAAAATGAAGCCGTAATAATAACCGCCGGGGATAGGTTAACCTCATTTACGTATCATTGGATTTCTCCTCGGGGCTAAATTCTTTGAGGCAAAAGGTTAGTTTTATAAAATGTCGACTTCCATATTTAGCTTTACATGTTTTTAAATGTCACAGTTTTTCTCATATTGCTCTAGAAATATAAGTAAGATAAAGTATTTGATGCGGTTTGCCCGCTCCCCCGCGTCTTTGTAAGGGTCTCTCGTATCGTCATCCACATATTTTAAAGCTTACGACATGTAGGTCAATGAGATATTCTGTACTTACTTATTTGACTTCTGAGTTATACGGATATATGCCTGCAGTACCTATAATACGCAGGAATGTCATGTCTAAAGTCATTCTTGGCATGTTCTTGGTATACGCTTTATCAAGCAAAACCTATGTAAGTATGAAATAACAAAAAAGAAGAACCTCCTTCCTTGTTCGGAAGTGGGTTAAAAACAACTCTCCAGTCTCCATAGGATTCGTATCACAAGCTTCAAACGGAAACGAAGGATATATAACATCGTGACTCGTGACGAAAGCTGCGCGCCTGAAAGTTCTCTATAATGTCCTCAAAAGTGTGTGGTCTGTTAACTGGCATTGGGCCCGCGTGGTGGACTGTGGCTTGTAACCCTTTCCTGAAACCCTCACTCAGTTGTGAGCCGGATGGGCTGCCGCAATCAATGGAATGAAGTTACCCAACACCGAAGTTTATTTTTCGCGCTAAGCCAATCGGCGGGTTAATTGAACGTATAACTTGTTTAACTGTTAACAGTTCCAGCATTTGTTACTGTTTGCTTTCATTCGACTGTAGTCTGCGTAAACAGGCAGTTAAGTGGCTGTAAACTCGGGGTGGTGGTCGGATGCGAGGTATCTGTTTTGTGTAATGCTCATCGGTGCAATTAACAACGATGTTATCTTGCCTCTGAACCGATAGAATTGCTAATTGCTATCTAGCTGAGGAGTTTATTCGGAACATTTTCTTCGAGACTAGATGACTGGCCGCACAGCGCTAATCACTGGGCCGGATCGGGCTGAGCATACAGATAGCTATTTTGACGTAGGCATCCGCTAAGGAAGAATTTTTGAAAATTCAACCCTTAAGGTGAAATAGGGGTTTGAAAAATCGGATTTAACGTGAACGAAGCCGCGGGCAAACAGTAGTCCTATTATGAAACTTATAATGTTAGTCGTTCAGGGAAAATTTATTATTTAGATAAGTTGATAAGAATATTATTTTGGGACTTTCCATTGCTCATAAAGAACTTAAATGATATTGTTTTACTTTTACAAGCGCGATTACAACGCGGGGACGATGAGGCGATAAATGTAATGTTTATGCACAATGTTGTGTCATTAAATCATCATCACACACACAGAAACGCGTGCATGCGCAGGCATTTGTTTGTTGGTTTGTCCTTCAATCACGCAGCCATTGAGCAATGGTCGACTTAATTTTTGCATGGTTAGGTGCACTTAACACAGTGACATGAGATACTTTTTATTCCGGAAAACAGGATTCTCAATAGGTACATATTTATTATATTTGGACAAAGATAAAATAACTTCAATAAAAGTCAATTTTCGTAAGCGATATTCAGGAAGCACTTTAACATTACTCAATTCATCAGTTTTCTAACGTTCAGTGCTTTGCATCTTATGTAATCGCACTGAATTTTGCTTCTGTGACTGTATATCAATGCAATTATTTTTCTAATCTTTACATGGCAAATACTCAGCTCGTTTTGATGGAGTATTTGAAACTAGTCACAGCATTGCATCGTTGAGTTCCAACGACCAGCAATACATTCCGCTCTATTCGGTTTGAGACTCGCGACTACAACGGCAATGATATGATTGTACCTGTGCAGGTGTGCGGTATACCGTGTTAGACTGGTTCCGCATTACTATCAATTTTTTTGTAGAGTTTTTGAAGTAGAGTTGCCACTATCGCTAGTTTAATTTACCTTTACTCCAGCAAAATTGGGATCGACGCAAAGAGTAACAGTCAAAATGTAGTTCAACTCTCGGATACATACGATGGAGTACGACATTTTAGACAATTACATATATTTTAACGCAAAATAAACAAAATATTTACAAATTCCAAAGCATTGATTGACAGAACAACTTAGTAGAGGCCAGAAAGTAACAAAAGATGACGAAAAACTTAATAAATTATTATTATTAAAGAAAGTAATTAATTATCTCCGTCTCTAGACTTTTTTGCCAAGCTGTTTGATCGAGTTCATACTAAATGTGCAGTGAGCGTCTTCGGCATGTCACATAATGAGCGGCCTATCGCGACTGTCGCGATGCTCATCGGGCTGCTAGAATGTGGAGGCAGCCTAACGGCCGGGCGGGCGCGTGTCCTGGCGCGAGACAGGCCGCGGGAGGCGGCTATCGATCCGCGTACGGCTGCACCGCCGACATCCCGGCGCGCGCTACACACGGGGCCGACTGCCCGCCGACTGCCCGCCCGCTGCCCGCCCGCCGCTGCTGGCTCGGAGCTGCCCACACTGTACAAACAATGGGTAAAACATCTGTAATGACCGTGAGCTGGATATTTAAGCTAAAAATGCAAACGGATTCTAATAATACCGTCGTACGGAGGAAGGTGGCTTCCTCAGTATGACGGTTTTTATTTACGGTTACATAAAGAAAAAAGAGAAAGAAGTCGTTCGACGTTGAAAGGCAGTGAGCCCAAGATAATTGTGAATAAAACCAGCAGCATTGTGAGGTCTCTGGAGCCATGAGGAACATTGGTACCATCTTACTCCGGTCAGTAAAGAGATTTATATTATCCTGATTAACAGCAAGTAGGTATGAGGAACGTAAATTCAGGTCGGAAGTTGGTCCCGTGCGTAGAAGTTCAAAGGGCTGCTGCTCCCTAATCCCCCTCCCCCTCCACTCGTCCACACACCTCGTCCCCCGTCCCCCGTCCCCCTCCGCGACGCGCCGCTCCTCCCCCGCGCATCCAGCAACAGTCGTGCAGGCGATGCCGACATCCTCGCGGCGACTTATTTATAAATTAAGATAAGTGTCTTAAAGATGTCTAGTCAGCGACGACGTGCTCACTTTGTCAAAGACTATCGAACGAATGAATAATTAATTTAAACATCCTTCGTGAGGAAAATTAGTAGATAACTGACGCGATGACCTCACAGTTCGGACCCATATTTCATTGTTGAAGATATGACGTGCAATAAAATTATAATTCTTATGCATTTCTTGCGTCACGTTGTCTAGTATTTTTCACCGTATTGCGACATTTTATATCAATGAAAGCATTTTGCAGCAAAAAAATAAAAATATCACGATGAAAACAATAAGCTATCTGCTCGTATCAGTGATAGGTTATAAAAAAATTTAAATAGCTGTTTAATATTTATCGTTTCAAAGGTATAGCATAATGTTCGTAAATTTCAGCGCTATTGATATCTCCCGTATGGTCTAGTGGCTAGGATACCTGGCTTTCACCCAGGAGGCTCGGGTTCGATTCCCGGTACGGGAATATTTTTCTCTCCTTTATTATTTTTTCTCTTTTCTGTATTGTGGCTTTAGAGGTACTTACACAAAAGTTAGTATTTGTTACAGAAAATTCTACACTACAGAAAATTAATTCGGCACACATTAATTTTTATTATTACAAACTACAATCAAATAGTAGGCACCCAGATTACTACAAAACATAGATGTATCAAGTTATTATTATAATAATTGAGGCATTTGATACGATCGGCCTGAACCCTGAGCAGTGAGCAATTATTATCAATTATTATGAACGTTCGTGTCGGGTGATGGGCGAGCTGCCGATTGGACGGTATCTTGAAGCTGGTTCATTTGACGCTCACCTTGTTCCGATTGCGATTAGTGTGTTCGTGCTGCGCGCGATCGATTCTTTACGCTCTAGCGTGGTTTGATAAACCGAGATGTTCATTTGGTGTTCGATTAACTTTTGGCTTAGCTGAGCCGTGAACCAAACAAAATACTTAATAAAATTATATTTTCAATTCCCGGTCTGTCCTGCTTCTATACAACCGCTCCACGTTATAATAAGGAGATTGCTTAGTATTTCAAATAAAAGTAATAGGACACCGCGGCCATCTAATCGCTGAGACGATAGATTGTATCACTTTTGAAGCTATGAATGGCAGTGGGTTATGCAGTGCACGGTGCACGGTGCACGGTGCTTGGTACCGAGGAAGCCTTGGCCGTCGCGCTGCGTGAGCAGAGCCCCGCACACATACACCTGCACGCCATCCGGTGAAGGATAGTGCGGACTGTATGCCAATGCCAGTTGCAAACTTGGAGGTTGCATGTCAAAGAGATAATACCGTAGGTACGTACGGCGTACAATACGGCTGCCCCATTTCAAACCTAGTAAGTGTGATTGACAAACTTTTACAGGGGCCAAAAAAACATGTTTTGTAGATGGCTTAGCGAAGTAATAAATATATCCAATAAAAGCTTTTAAAGTAGTTTATTAAAGAAAATTTAATTTACTAACAGATACTGAGGAGTTCAGAGTTCAGAAGGGCTACCATCGAATATGTTTTTTGGTCTCCTTTAAAATTTTGTCAATCACACTTATTAGGTTTTGAAATGGGGCAGCCGAATATTTACGCGCCTGAAATGACAAACAACAATAATTCCGCTCTAGTCTGTGAATTGAAAAAACTCGTACCCAAATAATGTAATAGTAGGTTTAGTCGTTGCTGTGTGTGTGTGTATAAGTAAAAAAAACTTATACGATGGCAAAAGTCGTGTAGAAAAAGCATGTACTGTATGACGTTGCTCAGTACACGGGTTACAACTTACTACTGAAAATCAGCATCTTAAATTGTTTGCGAATTTACAATTCTATTAGTAATTGGGGTGCAGAATAAATTATTTCTTCCGTCTTCTTGCTTTTTCCAATTGCAATTTTCCTGCGGGTTATCGGGTTCCTTCGGTTATTATATGTATATACAGGCACATCGCTGGTAACATACGGTACATGTAAGTAATTTTAGATTGTCGCTCCCACAGTGATTATTAATTAACTCAGGAGGTAAGTAACTACGAGTACAATTGTTTAAAATTAGATTGAATGTAGGATAGCAGTCTCTGTCAACACCGTACTCACACAGTATTGTTTACATACGAGTACTCCTAAGGAGTATAAAACGATTATAATTATTACATACGAGTATATTACTTAACATTGCCGTGGGAATTTTTCACACTTAGCTATTGTAAACACTAATAACTGCTTAAGTATTTAAGTTGTTTTTTGCACATGTTACGTAGGTTTACTTAACAAACTGCAGCTATGTCTGCGACTCCGTCCGCGTTGTGACTAGGTATACTTGACCTCTGATAAACAACATTATTATCATCAACCGATTATTATGCCGAAAGTGTTGGCGCTACCTTAACCTACCTATGTTGACGCCTACACGTTGACAGAATGGAATAGAAATAGCTTCACAGATCCGTACACTACAATTCTCTGGTTAAATATAAAGTTGCTACTTCCAAAGTCAAATGAGGCAGCGAGAGGCAGCGAGAGGCAGTATGAGGTATAGAGATGACCTCTACACTTGCGCCTCTCACCGCGTCGCTCTCGTGGCGACCTCGATCACCGCGACGCATAAAATGTGTTTCTATTCTAGTCTATTGGTATTGTTTTTAATATAGAAGTTGGGTTATTAATTAAGTAGATATAGTAATAACATGCCAAATGTTTAAAAAAATTAACATTAAAAAGTTTGGGCTCGTCCGGGATTTGAACCCGGGACCTCTCGCACCCTAAGCGAAAATCATACCCCTAGACCAACGAGCCGGGTGGTCGTGACGGCGAAATTATAGAGTAACAACACCTATAACAGTCGACAAAAAATGTGCGTTGTTCATGAACGTTCCTAACTCCTACTTTCATAGTGATTGATGATTCATCATAAGGATTCGTCAATATGAATTGATTTATATTATAAACTAGCTGACGCCCACGAATTCGTCCGAGTGGATTTAGTTTTTAAAAGTCTGTGGGAACTCTTTGACTCTCCGGGATAAAAAGAAGCTTATGTCACTCTCTCGGTCCTCAAATTAGTACACCCATTCAAAAAAATCACGTCGATCCGTGGCTCCGTTGCTGCGTGATTGAACGACAAACTAACAAACAAACAACTTTCGTATTCTTAATCTCTCTTTTCGTCAAAGGCATTAAGTAAAAACCTTGAATAAAGGGTATCAACTACTTGAGCATAATGTATTATTGTGTTCATATGTATTGAGGATCACGAAAAAAACAGTCCTGCATTTTATGCTTGCTAAAAATTTTAACTACTTATTTACAGTTAAAGCTTTTGTAACAAGATAGAGTAATTGAATACGAAAGCGATAACGTCGCGTCGTTTTAATTAACCAATAAAGATGTGTAATTATGTAAAGTACCGTCGCTCGCAGCATCCGCCGTTAAGAGACGGTCAACTCGATTGGCTCGAGCTGCCCACCGCTGGCTCGCATCGCGCCGCGCGCATTGTGGGCTCTGCGCGGACAGCGGAGGGCTCCGTTCCTACTGCCGCAGCTGCTGTCGTTTAGTGGGGCAAGCGTAATGACAGGCAATTGAACACCCGGGCCGGCCATCGCTCGTCGAACTAAATGGGTTACTCCTCATTAAAGCTGATGCAATGTTGTGTGTTGCTGTTACTGTTTTTCGCTGGCTGTGGTAACTCTCGTCATTCTGTTAGGTTGACTTTTCGCTTCTTAGATTCAATTCAATACAATATTGCCTCTAAGATATTTTACAAAGATTGGAACTAGACTAGAAAGGTAGATGGCAGATCAGGATCAGGGTAAAGGTTCAGGAATTCGTGTAAAGTATGTCCTATTTGCCTGTGTGAAAACGTTGGCAGGGTGGTGATACACTTTAATTTTTCGATCTTTTCAAATCTCGACAGAACACGCTATTTTACAGGTCATCCAAATTCCAGTTTATCAAGACGTTTTCCATTAACTGTAGAGCATAACGTCATACATTACTTATTATAAAACAAAGCTCCTCTGTCGAATGTGTTTGTGCACGATAATCTTAAAACTATTGTAGGGATTGTCTGAATTTCACCAATAGGTAGCCCGATGCTTCCGCAGGTTACCTAAAGACCTACCTGATATGCGAAAGCTTTACTGGGAAACGATAATAATATTAAAGTTTTGTATGGCAAGTAATTGCGAACCACTTCCGAGAGTTTCAGTACAGCGTGTCATTGCAATATTGTTCCTTTCGTGACAGGCGGGAGGCGAGTGGTCCCGGCCGAAGTGACGTGCTCTTTGTAATTGTATCGTCTTAACGACAGGGTTCCGGCCCGGAACAAGATCCGCCCGAGCCAGCGCTGGTCACGGCAGTTGAAAACCCGTCCTCTGCGGCTTCTAATAAATTATTATAAAACTTCATATAATGAGAAATTGTCAGCGAAACGCTAACGTGTGCGTCACGTGAAAATTTTGTCTACATGTTTACTCGTGAATCTCTATAGAGATTACGAGTAAATGTGTAGACAAAATTTTCTCGAGGCACGCATGTTAAGCCTACTGGAAAAGTTTTTTTGTGCAATAATTAAACAGGCGCCCATGAGGGTCGAAGCCGAATCACCGAATGAGCTACTGCGTTAGTGTTATGTAAACTTTGCTCCTCTCGTACACGTACGATAAATTACAGGCTAGAAGTTAGAACACTGTAACAAAATCAATTCGAACGACACAAGGACGTAGCGTAACGCGCGGTATCTGTTCCAGGGATCGTGTCGGTGTCGGACGGGCACGTGGAGCTGGCGCCGGCGCGCGAGCACTGGCGCACGCTGCTGGCGCACTACGCCGGGCCCACCGCCGTCGTGGTCTGCGTCGCGCTGCTCGTGGCCGTGCTGCCGCTGGCCGGGTGAGTCAGATACCCAGGGTGACGAGAAGTGGTCGTTCCACTGTTCACATAAACCATCGACACCGATGCTTTAACGTGCTCGTCTAAACAACAATTATACGAAATACCAAATTCGGACTTGTAGAATTCATCATCCGGTAACCGACGTCCACCTTTCGTAGGGAACGACAGGCTTAGGCACGTAACGCCCACATCGAAGTTGCTGTGATTGCCGGTAATCTGTCTCCAGGTTGTTTTGGTGCTGCTGCCAGTGGTGCCGCGTGGGGCGGCGGCGGAGGCCCTTCGACCGCAAGTATGACTCGTGTCTCAAGGGCATCCTCGCGATCCTGTTCATCGCACTGCTCACGCTATTCCTGTAAGTATACCTACTGAAGAAACTCCAGAAAGCGATTAGGTATAATCCGTTCGAGCTGCAGTTCCTCTTCGGTTCGGTTTCAGGTTCGGCGTGGTGTGCGCGTTCGCCACCGACTCGCAGATCGAGAGCGGCTCGGCGGCCACGCCCGACGCGCTGCGCGCCGGCATCAAGGACGCCTGCACGTTCCTCGACAGCACGCAGGCGCACGCGCGCCACCTGCTCGTCGACAACTACCGCGAGCTGGAGGCGCAGCTCAACGCGACGCTGACGTCCAGCGGCCAGTTCGTGCTGAAGCAGCTGGACGAGTTCACGAGCGCGACGTCGGTGCAGAAGCTGAGTCACATGGTGGAGCAGCTGGAGCGGGTGCCGAACGAGCTGAGGAAGGTGCAGCGCGCCACGGTAGACTTGAGGAACAAGGCTGATGAACTTAATACCGGTGAGTGATTTATTTCCATCCTCGCGAACGCGGTCTCGAACTGTGGGCCTCGGAATCTCGGCCTGGTTCAGGAGAGAGTTATCTCTGATGATACGATCGGTATCGATCACCATTCTCCTAAAGAACGATGTGTATCAATTCGGCTTGCAGGTCTGCGGCAGGTGAAGACGCAGCTGCTGCGCACGCTGGCGCGCTGCCAGGAGCCGCAGTGCGTGCAGCTGCAGGAGAAGTACAAGATCGGCCAGCTCGACACCGACATACAGTACGACAAGGTAACGATGCGTCTCACCGAGCCTTGCGGGGTTTCGAGTCCCTGGATTATTGTGTTCACATAATACATTTGGGATTACGCAAGTTATGTTATACTAGAAGCCCGCGCCGACTTCGTCCGGGTTGAAAATTTAAATATTTGTTTTTACGGAACTGATCGCACAGAGCTTCTAATAGGAGACGATTGTAAATAAGATCACCACAGGAATCTCCCGCGCCGAAACCCGCCACCGTGCACCGCCCGCGCCGGCCGGCACCATTTTATTATTTTGTCGCGCGGAAATATTAATTTTCCGATAACTCCTAAGATATTTATTTAAATTGTATAGTGGAAAGGGCAAATATGTTCTAAATTAAACAGTTACGATAATAAACATATTTATTTAGATATAGATTGACATCAAGAAGGTCGAAAATAATTCATTATTTTTAATCAAAATTTGAAAGATAGAAATGGTTACTGTAAGTTATCCTTAGAAGCTAGACATATGCTATCGCGGACTTTTTTTTAGAACTTTTTAAGAGGAACAATTCACCCGTACATCATTTTCATCCAATAACAGTATATGACCCAGCGCACGCCTTGAAAACGTTTGAGAGTCAAAAAATTTTCCGACTTCTTTAACAAATTTGCACATAATATCTAGTCATAATACATTTATTTCATGTGCATAATATATAGCCTATAACCATCTGGAATAATGTACCTTTAAAATGGTGAAAGAATTTTTGAAATAGGTGCGGTGGCTCCAAAGTTTGCTCCGGACATACATACAAACTCACAAAATTCGCGCTCTCTCTTTATTATAATAGTATAGATGATTGTTGATGAATTAAATATACGTAATAATGTGTTTGTATTTTCATGCTGTCACGGAGTAGATGCTTGACAAATACTTTCCAACCGTAAGTAATTGATTCTCGAGATCGATAAGTAAGATAAAGCTTCACAGATGACACCTAGTTATTGTCCTCTTTGTTGTTATTTTGTTATTTGTTTCACTCTATGATTCACGTCCTGTTTGTATGTGACGTCGGTCGTCAGTGGTCGTACGCTTTAAGTAGGTTTTGAACCTATATGAAGTTCTTAATCATGCCGGTTTACTGCTACAATGGTTTTCGATAGATTCCGCCGGTCTCGGATGGTATCGTCGTGTATTTCAGATTCCAGGCTCGCAGAATGCGTGTCTTATTCCAGTTTAGACGTCGTTCAGGCTTACAAATCAATTCATTCCGATACCGACACACGTCCATGACACCATTGTTCGTCGTCGCTGCAGATCCCGGACGTGTCGGAGCTGCTGAACAACGTGACGCAGCTGGTGGACGGCGCCATGCGGGCCGAGGTGTCGGCGGGGCTGCAGGTGTTCTCCGGCATCAAGCGCACCGTGGACCAGCACATTCCGCGCGTGCGCGACGCCATCACCGCCACGGGTGAGGCCGCGCTCCGGCGTCCCGGCGCCCCGATCGTGCGCGCTCCACGTACACGTGTCGTGATCGCGCGCTCGTGTCCGCAGGGCAGCGGCTGGCGCGCGTGGCCGACAGCGTGTCGTGGGCGGCCGGCAACGCGTCGGCGCGGCTGAGCGGCAGCGACGCGCCCGACCGGCTGCAGGAGACGCTGCGGCGGTACGCGCCCTACCGCAAGCACGTCACGCGCACCGCGGCCGCCGCGCTACTCGCGGTGAGTGTCTTCACTCGTAACTAGGTACGCAGTACGGTCGGTGCGAGTTTGTGATGACGAATGTGTCCCGTTTGCAGATCGTGTGCATTATGACTTGGGGGCTGCTGTGCGGCGTGTGCGGCAAGCGGCCCGACGCGTACGGCGCCAGCGACTGCTGCAACAAGGGCTCCGGCTCCTCGTGTCTCATGTGGTGAGCGCGACTTCCTACCTTCGCTTCGCATCAGATTTAAAACATGCGGACTCGATAATCCGTCGACTCGGCAATCCCGGCGTTCTGCTGCTGGAAGAGCGACCGAGCGTCTAAAAGTGTTGTCAGAGTACTCCGTCGAGCGGTAGCTCGCCTTATTACTCAAACTCAAGTCGAGTGTCAAGTGACGACACAATCTCCAACCGTAGAGATTGCGATGGTAGTTTGACGCCGAAGAATGTGTAACCGATGACGCCGACGTGTGCTTGCAGCGGCATGGGCGTCACGTTCCTGGTGGGCGGCGGCATCGCGCTGCTGCTGCTGCTGTACTTCGTGCTGGGCGTGGGCCTGCAGCGCTTCGTGTGTGACCCGCTCACGTGAGTAGGCCGCTCCCTCTTCCCCTTTCTCCATTTCTCTGCATCCCCTCTCCCTTTGAATCACACATACGAGAGGGAGACCTGAAACCCCT
Source organism: Hipparchia sbordonii (assembly GCA_038048805.1). NCBI lineage: Eukaryota > Metazoa > Arthropoda > Insecta > Lepidoptera > Nymphalidae > Hipparchia > Hipparchia sbordonii. The sequence goes on along the minus strand of CM076109.1, from coordinate 14,325,405 downwards.
TTGCCTTGTCTCAGTCTCATCATCACTTTAGTTGCGCAAAATTCTATCTATCTTTGCGATACGGCTCGCTGGTGACTAACGAACTAACACTCGAAGGGGATAAACTTGGAACTACGTAGAGGAAGAGGAAGAAGGAAGGGAAAACTACCGCTGCAAGCTCCAACTCCAACGACTCCGAGCGTCTTCATCAGGTCAGAGTTCATCCAGCTCTTGTGACTGGTGACACCGAAACTGAACAGTGTCTTCTAAGTGTCATCGTAGAACGGATGACTGTAGTACAAGTTTCTCGAGTACTTTTGAGTACAAGTTTTTAGGGATTACTCCCCAGCTTAAATTAGTCTGTTTTGAGCATCTTATTTTACGAGTTTATTAGCATTTTGATATCATGAAACTGTAACTGTAATATATCTTAAACTGATGGCTAAAAATTATCAACAAAGTTCAAGTTTTTACTATCAACGATGACAAGATAACCTAGATATAACGAAAATTTATCAAAATTGAGTTGATAGTCGATAATCTGATGTTTGTATTTCTGACTCACGTTTTGATCAAGTTCATTCTGCCATCTGATAACACGTTCAATAAAAAATACCTAATTGACCGCGGCCGAGGTCTCATTTAAATGAAATATTCATTTTTGCATAATCAACATTAAATTATCTGCCTGCACATAATTTCATTATTAACTATTATTTAGTTTATCGAGAATGCACATATAGAAGCGCAGTGATTCGTGAGCTCGATATATAGATGTACCGACCGTAACAATAGGAAGATCTGTGTCGTGTGTCGCAGGGAGCCGCGCGGCAGCCGCGTGTTCGCGGACGTGGAGCGGTTCGTGGAGCTGGAGCGCGCGCTGTTCAACGAGCGCGCCGACCCCGACTTCAACCTCACCTACGTGCTGATACACTGCCATCGCAACGAGACCATCTACCGCGCGCTGCAGCTGCACCGCCTGTACGACCTGCAGGAGCTGCGCGGGCAGGTGGCGGGCGAGGTGCGCGCGCGCGTGGCGGCGCTGCGCACGGACTACCCGCCGCGCGGCCGCCCGCTGCGCATCCTGCCGCCCGCCGCGCGCCGCAAGCTCGACCTGCTGGCCGACACCGGCCTCTCCGACTTCAACTTCGACCGCATCCTGTACGCGGTGAGCGCCCCGCCGCCCCCGCCCCGCCACCACCGCCCGCCGCCCGCCGCCGCTGACGGTCCGCTCCCTGTTGCAGCTGGAGACCAACATGACGTCGCTGTCGCTGGACGGGCTGGCGGCGCAGCTGCGCAGCACGGCGCGCGCGCTGGCGCCGCGCGGCGGGTTCGCCGAGGTGGCCGACAGCCTGCAGCGCGCCGCCGACAAGCTGGCCGCGCTGCACGACGACGTGGTGCGGCCCATGCTGCAGCGCGTCGCGCAGCTCAACGTGAGTGTGACCGTGCCGTACTACTGTTGAGCTGCATGGGACCGTTCGTAAACTGATATCTGACACTAAACATATTGTGAACTTTTGACGTCGCGGTCGCAGGCGACGGCGTCGGAGCTGCGCGACGTGCTGCGCTTCAACCAGTCGTCGCTGAAGGAGGCCATCAACTCGCGCATCCGCGACACCACCGAGGTGGAGCTGTTCCTCAACACGCAGGGCCCCGACCTCGTGCAGAACGTGAGTTCACCTTCTATTTGCTTCCTCGCCAAGTACGTTACGAATGAAGCACTTTCGCAATTTTTCGTTGAAATAGAAGGTGATCGATATTGTAATGTCTCGTACGTGTGATATATTTGTATAATGTATAATTTTTTTAAAATTTATAATTAGTTTCTCCATTCTTTGACTTATCCCTTCAATTTGACTCTCAAGCAATGTACACTGTGTTACAAATCGCGACAGCTCTTAAGTCGGTCCACACCGTAGCTCAATACTCTGATTGGAATCAAATGACGATCTTGGGTCTTAAACAATAAATTGTTTAACGGGCGGAACACGGGCGGGGCGGACAGCGGCCGCGCCGGGGACGGTGTTCGCTATTAACAACGCAACGCACAAAAAATTTAAGCACATTATATTAATTTATTGCTATAATATAATGTGCTTAAATTTTACTTGTAAGAAGTTTTATTGGACTCCTTATGTGTCATCGCACACAGCTGACGCGCGAGTTCGCGGAGGCGATGGGCGCGCGGCTGCAGGAGTACCTGGAGCTGGTGGTGCACGCCGCCAACCACGACGTGGGCGTGTGCGCGCCGCTCTCGCACGCGTTCAACGCCACGCGCGACTCCGCCTGCCGCGCCGTGCTCATGCCGGCCGTGAGTATACTGCTTCTTGCTTTGGCGTTCCAGTCTGTCGGCTTTTCTTATTGCGGTTGTCACAGGAAGGCCAGTGGTCTCGACCCGGGGGTCAGGGGTGCAAGGGGTGCGGTGTACCCCGGGGACCTAGGGGGGCAAGCCGATCGCGCTATACGAGCGCAAGGTCTCGGGGGCACCGAGCGTCGCTCGCGGCGCCTCACAGGCGCCAAAAGTACGAGAGTTCTGGGTTAGATAATGACGCAATGCAGTCATAGAAAATTTCGCACTCGCTTCGCGGAAGTGTTGGTTGTGAATTAATATCGTTTGTCCCGACTGTGGACTACGTAGGGACATAGTGCTACCGTACAAAATTTCTCGAACGTTTTGCTCGCAAAATTAAAAATCTCCTTTTTTTTATGTCGGTTAAAAAGTAGATTGTTAGATTTGTCCCCGTTTAGAACAAAAGTGTGATCGCCTCGCGCAAGTTTGGGATGTAACCGAGAAGAAGAGAAGTAACTGTCGACGTGGTGTTTTCAGAACGGTTTCTGGATAGCGGTGTCGTGGTGCGTGGCGCTGTTCCTGCCGCTGCTGGTCGTGGCGCAGAAGCTGGCGCGCCTGTACCGCCACCCCGACCCCTACCCCGGCCCGCTGGTCGAGGCGTACGTACCCCTCCCCTCCCCTAGCACGCGGCACTCGGCCACACACACACAGTCACACGGCGGCGCGAACGGCGGAGTGATGACAGAGCGCTGAGTGCATTTTTCGCTCGACTTTATTGAGACTGAGATTGGTATGATCGAAGGAGTTCTCCAAATACATACAATTACACAATACAGGGTGTCCCACGGCTATGCCACATGGAGGGGAAGTACCTTAAATATTGTAGATGGAACATTTTACTGAAAGAAGACTTCATTTTAATTTAAAAAACAATTTAAACTGCATTCATAGATTTTTAAATAATTGCCTGGTTGAACCGGGACTCGAACCCGCTATACGAGAAAAAAAAAATAACCTGTATCTTTATCATACCGATCGGAAGGCTTCATCATAAGGATTATTTTTTGTTAAATAACATAGCATGACAAATAAAAGGAAGACCATGAATTTTAGCCTTTGATGTAAAATTTTGTTCAGAAAAATGAAAAGCTGACATTGGCGTATCGACGTACAACTGACATGAACTATTACTAATGAGTACCCACTTGAGAAGTACGGTTCACTAATGATTAACAAAAAACGTTAAACAAATGATCATTTCACAAAAAACGTTTTAAAAGCTAATCAAATCACAAACGCCGTATTCCACAAACTAATCATTTTACAAAAGATCATTTTACAAATATTCTATTCGTAAATGTTTTATTTTGCAAATGTGCTGGATGTTAAAATATCATTTTAAAATTTATTATTTCACCAAATAATTCTTTTTCCAAATTCGCAATTTTACAAAATAGTAGATGGTAAATTATTTATTATTTGATAATCAGAACTAATAACAAATCAATACGCAAGGCGATAGGAAAAAGTTTATTATTATTTACCTGTCGCAGTCGGATTGTATAATCCGCCGTATTACATTACGGCTAGCTGTTATCAAAAACAGGGCCGTTTTGAAATGCAATGGGCTACGCCAGAAGACTCGCTCCGTCGCCCCTTCATTCAGCTTCGCCTACTCGACCTTCGTTTCGCTACGGAGGTCGCCGGCTCGCTTCGCTCGCCACCTCCCCCCTTCGCTCCACTCGGCCTCGTAGGCTCGCTTCATTCAGGACCTCCTTCGCGAGCTTCTGGCTTCGCGCTTCATAAAAACACTCTAGGGGTAGGGCAGACAAGACTACGTGGAGTCGGGGTTGGCCATTTCGGTTTTGGCATAGCCCATTTAATTTATAGCAAAGCGCAGCTCCCGCCACAGCCTTGAACAGTTCATTTTATCAAAAAAAAAATATGCTACATGTTGTTTTACTAATTAACACAATTAAGAAATCAAATGTTTGTCTAATATTATTTTATGAAATCACAATTTGTCTAGTAATTTGTTTTGTCAAGCGAATTATTTGTGAAACCAGAAGTTTTATAATGATCAATAAATGATTCAAAATTTTGCTAAACGTTGTTTGTGGAATGACACTTTGTTATTTGTTTTTTGTGAATTAATCGGTCACCGAGAAGTACGCATCATTTCCCGATCCTTACTATCCTTACTAATCCTTACTTATATTACCTATAAATGCAAAAGTGTGTCTGTTTGTTGATTTATTGGTTTGTCCTTCAATCCCGCTGCAACAAGCTACAAATTGCATTCATTAATAATAGTTCATGTCAGTTGTATGTCGATACGCCAATGTCAGCTTTTCATTTTTCTGAACAAAATTTTACATCAAAGGCTAAAATTCATGGTCTTCCTTTTATTTCTCATGCTATGTTATTTAACAAAAAATAATCCTTATGATGATGCCTTCCAATCGGTATGATAAAGATACAGGTTAATTTTTTTTCTCGTATAGCGGGTTCGAGTCCCGGTTCAACCAGGCAATTATTTAAAAATCTATGAATGCAATTTAAATTGTTTTTTAAATTAAAATGAAGTCTTCTTTCAGTAAAATGTTCCATCTACAATATTTAAGGTACTTCCCCTCCATGTGGCATAGCCGTGGGACACCCTGTATATACAATACAATTTAAGCTCTATATTAAAGATTCAATATTGATAATGCGGCGCTTTGTTACCTCCGCCGATCTGCGGTGAGCCATTGATTTTAAAGATTACGAAATTCCATTTTTACGAAGTGACAGACGCGTAAAACACACCCACAAATCATTATTGGCGCTGGAATTTATTATATCTAATGAGATTTATACTTATTTGAAAAATAGAACAATAATTTGTTAAAAATCAGATACAGTAAATTTTACGCGGCCTTCCAAATGATATTCTTGAACTACAAATTGCACAGACGGTAGGTTCTTTCACTGTTTTCAAAACTATTTACATTTTTAATCTCTTTAAAAACTCATATACATTAGCCCGACTATTCTATAAATAATGAACTTTTCCTGGGTACTATAAAAGAATCAGTAATAATCAAATAGTCCTTACATTTTATACTCCTGGTATACGTAACTTTCAGTAAGTTATTGAAGTCTGTGCAATTTATTATTTTTATTGAATAAATGGTGGTCGCAACGATTTTCGTGTTAAGAAAAATGACTTCATTGCGACTCCACAATACGCTGTCTTAGATGTAAGATGTCATCCATATACCATTGTTATCGTTCTTTTGGAATCGCCTGCAGTTTTGATGACTTAACATTAAGATAACAGGTATCGGCCAATTACTGACAAACACCCTTTACACGAACCATTTGTATGTTCAGTGAGGTTACAATTTAAGGAAATGCTGATCCCTCAAACCTGTTTCATTTCATACAGTGGAAAAGTCGAGAACGAAAATTGTTTTCATTTTAAATGTGCTATTTTAAGTGTAAAACGCAAAAGGCCCTGGCATCGCTTCGTTCTCGAGTTTGTGCCCTTTTGCATCATGCAAAGTTATTCATCGTCCTTGCTCAAAGAACTAAGTATTCGCCGAGACTACGCCTGTTATCTAGTCTAAGAAAAAATTTCATCTGTGGCCACAATACTGCAGACGATCTGTTTGTCTGATAATTTTAATTTGAATTTTACGTTAAATTTAATTTGAAAATTGTTTTGTATGATTTGAGGTCTGTTTACCGTTCCCTTGGTTATGTTGTCGATGTCTTGTCGATGTTTTATCACCATTGGGTTTGTCGTGCACCCTCATCCCCGTAGTGAATGAATGAATCGCCCCGAGATTCTTTATCATTTGACAAAGCACTAAGTTTAGTTCTACGAGTAGTGTTTTACGGTCGGGACGTATCTGTATTCGAGAGAGTGGGAAATCTCAGAGAAGTGTGGCCCAACCGCCGTCGAATGTTACGGATTTTATCGAAATTAATTCATAAAATGAAATCTACCGCAATTTCGTTATCAATTGGTTTAATTTACGATACTTCTTTCTATGACTATTGTGTACTTTTAGCCATTAGTTGGAATTTGTCTTTATTTCGAAAGGAATAAATTTTATAGCTGATTAAGTTAGGTGCTAGAGGTGCAAACCTGGCATCGATTGCGAGAACATGTCCGGATATCTCTCGGATTCCATCGAGAACTCCGGGCACGAGTTGTGCGGAGACGTAAACCGTCTGTTCTGCGGTCACGCTGTGTGCGTGTGCATGGACACATGTGACACTGATATCCCGCTCTATCGTATTACTCAATCATACTCGACTCTTAAACGGACTAAACGTTGCGATTCATTGAACGTACGAGCCCCTGTGCGGTTGAAGAGCCAAAGAACACGTTTAAGGACTGAAGTAGAAAGTAGCAAAATATGTGATAAATAATAATTAGTGTAAAGTTTAAAGTTGGGCGTTTGGCACGAAAACGTGATCCACAAGTGGATGAAATACTGAAATAGTCGAATAGAAACAAAATAATTTTGACTAAGTACAGGGGATTATTTAAGGAAAAGTATTTTAAAATTATTTATCCTGATAGATTTAGATTTCCTATTAATTAGTTCTTTAAAATTAATTTTTCTTTGTTTTGATTCATCGCCATTTTAATATTAATCTTCTTATATAGTGGTAATAAGTACTTACTTCCAATCGTTTCCTAAATATGGGTCGTATACTTCAATCGAATTACTTATATAAACTGAATTAAAAATTCTTTAATTTATTCTCTCGAATTTTAACAAAAGACCAGGCCTTAAATTGATTCTGTGCAGATTAAAATTTCGAAATATAAAATAATTTTTACAATTTAAAAATATCAATAATGAAATCTAGATATCAACTTTACTTTTCTTCGGTCAGACTAATCATCTGTGTGCACAATAATTGTGCTTTATTTGGCAACATCGAAGGCAATACTAAATGTGATTTTCAAAAACTACGAATGTAATGTTATAGGGAAATCAAGTCGAGCCAAGTCCTGGCACCTAGATATGCCTAGATGGGTAAGCGTAGGGTGCGCGGGTGTAGTGGGCGTGTGTGGGCGTTTGTGGGCGGGTGCGCGGAGTCTGTCTCACGGAGTGTTGTTCTCGCAGCGAGTGCGAGGCGCTGTGGCGGCGCGGCGCCAGGTGACGCGGCGCCCCCTCGGGTAACACGCGCCGCCACCGCCGGCCGATCGCGACCGTGCCTTCCTCCCTTTGCCGCCAAGCCGTAACCGAATCGCGCTCAATAGCAAACGGCTGGACGCCTCACAACGACGTGTTCGAATATTTCAATCCTTACAGTACAATACAAGAGTACTAGCTTTTAATACAGCATCGAAATGCCAGTTTCATGCGTTGCAACAAAACGCTTAGAACGGATATTATAATAACTATATCCTTTTATACATTGAATCAGTGAACAGTTTTGTTACAGTAAATGACATGTGATTATCGTCTCACCTTAGTAATAACTCCTCCTCGTTAACGCTCGACTTGAGAGCCTATTTCTCAATCGCCAGGTAAACTTTAACCGCCGAATGTCGTTTTGAAAGATTTTCTTTCAGGCAAAATACTCAAAATGTCTTTATGTGGTTGAAAATTATTTGGTGATTGTGAAATAGGCCTTTCTTCTTGAAGAAGAAACGAGAAGAGTTTCTGACTCTTGCCTTCTCTTTTTGAGACATTTTGAAAAGGATTGAAAGCGTAGAGCGTAAGGATTGAAATGACTCGGTCATGTACTCGGTCATACTCGTAAAGTGCGGAGAGCACGGCGCGGCGACGGGCGCGGCGGCGGCGGCGCCAGCTCGGCTCGGTCGTGTGCTCTTCGACCCATAGCGGCTTGCACCAACATGCCACGTTGACTTGACCCCATTATCCCCCGTTGGCTCATTGGAATCTGACACGTAACGTTGTGATTCTCGTTGTTTGCTCGTTTAATATATTTTGTGTGTCCACCGATTGCCTCACGCGTATGATTGGACCCGATTTCTTTTTGTTTTATGTTAAATGCATTTTTTAAATTTTAATATTTGACTTTAGGTATGAAAAGTGTAGAAAAATTTATGATATCGTACCTGCACCTGAATTTCATTTTGACGTTTATACTAGGCGAGGTTATCTTTGAAGTCAACTTGCAGTTAGTTGCATTACCCACCCTGTGATATTACACATCGAGCTTTGGAAAGAGAATCGGCTGGCTTTGGCTTCGTTGAGCGTTGTCTCTTTCGAAGGAAGCGTCAAAACGTCAAATTGAGAGTCGACGCTCTACGCGACCGGAACTGGTTTTAGTCTCCTTCTAGGGTTCGATGTATGTTATGTGACATTTAATGACCTTTTAGTTAGGCTAGATTGTAATTGTACTGAGCACCACTTTGGTGCTCAGAATGAACAAAAAAAAAATTTAATGACCTAGTTTTCCAATTCAATAGGTACGATTCTGAAAAATTTTTGACTTCATTACATCCGTTTGTGCATTATTATTTTAATTACTTTACTCTGTTAACGTCCCTTATAAGTTATTTTGTGTAATCGTTCTGCTCTTGCAGTTTATCGATTTTTACCCAAATTGTACGAGTGCACATCTCAATCTAACGCCCCAACGCCGTCGTACCGTGCGGCGCGCTGCTTGCCTCCAACCACTTAATGCATGCATTCCAATGAGCCAAGTGCCCAGTGTTGGTCGTTCGTTGTTGTGCGTAGGCCCTAACCGTAGTACGGGCTTGTATTTAGCTCGCTAGTCCGTAGTCATACATTGCTTGCGGTCGACTCATTGAACACACACCTCCCCGTTGAGCCCCAATGTAGCGCGCAATGTATGCGAACATGTGTACTCCGACGCATAAGTGCATGGCGTAAATTGACAGATTTTAACTGGATCTGTTAACTTGAAACAGTAGCTTCTACCATGCCCATCAATATTACGTTGATAAAATATCTAAATCACTAAAAGTAACTAAATATTATAAAAAGTTCATCTCCTGACTAAATTGCCTATTTTATTTTATTCCATGCATTTGTGTATCGGACTACCAATAGTTTGTACAAAAGCACTGATATGTTAGATAGAGGTAATTCCCGTTTGATAGTTTTTGGTATTTTGATTTGATTCATGGAACATCAACATCCTAACCAGTTTACTTTTCAGTGTGGTTGTCGACAGCTATTCCGAAGTACTAGTCGATCCCTGCTACGAGGTGTTGCCTAGCCGCCATTCGTACCATCTTATACTATTTATTAATTACTATTGTCTTAAATAACATTTTCCTTGTGGACCTCTTATTTAAGTATTCACCTTTTATAATAATACTTCAGCAAACATAATTACGTAGATGTAATAACATTTATGGACAAAAGTTTTTACAGAATATATTCGTAGTTAGATTTAGTTGACAATATAATATCACTTAATTAGTAGATATGAACAATTATTTTCGCAGTATATTTGCGACTTTACGGCACCTTGCGAACTCGCGAACTCGCCGATTTAACTCACTAAATGTGAATTATTTCAGTTAATCAGAATGGAAAGTATAAAAATATTTTGGGAAGGACACCCTATGCCTTTAAATTCTTAAACTGAAGGTACAATTCCTCAATGTAAATCGCTTCAGATTTGTTGGCACAACGGGGATTAAGGTGGTGAAAACAGGGGTTTCAATTAACAATTTTCTTCTGTTTGCGTCCTCCTAATTGCATTTTAAATATTAAGTACGCCACTTATATTGAAATGGTAAATTGTATTTTTTTACAAAAACTAATAAAGTTTGTAGAAGTTCGTGTGAGTTCAGGACCCTCGCCCTCCGTGACATTAACGTTGTAACTACCCTCAAGTGAATCTATCGATATCAATTCACTGAGCTCTATCGTACCTGGATACCTGTACCTGGACAGGCTACGCCACACAAAATTACAGTTTCTTTGGCAAAGCATCCCCTCGAGCACGCCGGCAACTAAACTTGACATGTCCCAGTACAATTTCTGACAATCCACATTAATTCTGAGTACTTCTACTCTCACTTCTCTTAAGAACCAAAATGGCACTCGAGTTGCTTCACTTGACGTCGTAAGCCAGTCCAGCGTGCAGGTGTCGCGGATGTCACGGGGGCGGGGCGGGGCGGCCAGCGCGCTAACGCGTGTGTTGTCTGTTGCAGCGAGTATTTGTATGACGCGTACGCGGACCGCGATAACGTACCCCTCGCCAAGTAAGTGCCACCTCGCCTACCCCTTCCGTTAGCGACCCGCCTGTGGCCTCTACACTCCATGCATGCTCGCTATCAGCTTCCGTGTGCGCTCGGTCTTAACGCTGACATTCGTAGCCTACTTTCACACGAGGGGATCCATTTCTACGCAACGTCACGGCCCGAGTGATCGGTTGAAGCTGTCCTTCCCGTATGAGAATAGGCTCTTTGAACAAGAAAATAGTTTGGCAAATTATCCGGGAACCGTATACGTTCGATTAGTCACAGTTAATGCTTCAAGGCCGAGTGCGCATATTCTTTTTGCATGGGTGTCTAGGAGAGGATTTGTAACTTTCTACTAATTCCTTCTACCGACTGTGGAATCTTTAGGGAATCTGTAGAAGATAGATACGGTGTAAAATTAACGTAATGTTATGTTACATTAAAAAGATAAATAACATAATGTACGAGTGAGCATGTGTACGGAAGAACGCATGGCATGCGAGTCCCGCACGAGGGTACGCAGTAACAGACTGTTCAATTATGTTTACTTAATTTATAATTTTTAGTTGTTACTTTTTGTTTGTCGGTAAGGAATCTAGGAAATAGCATTAATTACGGGTATTAACGATCGTGTAAAATTAGCTGCCCGGCGGGCTCGAGTATACCGATCAAAAATAAAGATGATATAAAGACAGTTTCATCGTATACTCAAGTCTCCAGCGAAGTAAAAAAGATGATCGAAATCGCGCATGCCAATTTATGCATCGATTTATGATGTAGTTTTAACAGCCCCTTATAGCGTTAGTTTTTCTCTTAGCGTAAAATATAGACATCCGAGTGTGACAGGCACACTCTTAAATATAAATCGATTCAATAAATTTGGTCGTTGAAAGAAACCGCTTCAGGAAAATGAACCACAAGGACAAGCAGTGGTAGTGATAGGAATTTTACCGTTCCGGTCACCTGTCGTGCGATTTCATTTTTCTGAAGGCGGTCGCCAGGCAATGTAAGTTCAGACCGGGCTCCTCGGTCCCGGGCCGGGCATGCGCGAATTTGACTCTCCCGCGACACGCAGCGGCTCCAAGCGCAGCACGCTGGACATCGAGGGCAAGATCGCGGAGTGGCGCGGCCGCAACGCCGCCGACGCGGACGGGCTGGGGGGCGGGCTGGGGGGCGGGCTGGGCGGCGGCGTGGCCGGCGTGGGCGCCACGCGCACGCAGGTGGTGCTGGACGGGCGCGACGTGGTGTGCCAGCTGGTGGCGCCGCCCGCCGCCCTCATCGACGACCTCAAGACGAGACTCGACGCCAAAGACGAGGACAACGAGTCCGGCATACACGAGTCCGACTAGACGCTCCCTCGGCGGAACCTCACTTGCGTTACTGTTACTCTCGAAACGGAAAGCTCATCGAAGTGACAAGTTTTGGCTCCTTCAAAAAATATTTCCTCTTCGATGAGTAACTGCGATTATCGAATGTTTTATTAATAAAACATTCGATAACAAACAACGAAAACTATTAGTAAAATGTGGAGGACTTATAATATTTACCTTATAAATTGCCGTCACTTATTTTACCGTTTGTACCCACTTTTATATGAATGCAAACATTTATAAAATAATAAATTGTAATACATGTTTGATAAAATACCTTCCCTTTATATTTATGTAATGAATTTTTCATAAGATGCATTTGTACGCATTCGATTTAATAGTTTTTGTATAAAAATTTAAAATTTTACATTTTTATTCGTATCTTTGAAACTGTACTCGTAATTTTTAAAGATGTTTCAATATTTAAGATAAACGCATTTTTGAATTTTATATAGTAGTTACTTTTGAATGTAAGTTAATGGTGCAAGTGTTAACAGCTTTGGTCGACTCCGAAGGCGTCCAAAGTGTAGTAAGGGATGCGAGTGTGCTGCGTTTGTCGAAACGACCAATTTATACTAGTCGAGACGTGGTTTCGGTTCGTTCGTCTTCCACACCATTGTCCATGAGATTGTAAATTTAAAAAATATTAGCTGAATTAAATTACGTAATATTTTATCTCGCTTCTTCATAAGAATTTACTCGAAACTATAAAGAAACTCATTAAAATTATTCTATTAATATAAATGCTTTTTTACGTGCCATATTATTTGAATGTAGCAAATATGTAATAGTAGCTTATGTAAATTGTGAAATTCGTCCATTGCTAACTTCTGTGGCCGGCTTGCGCTGCGAGTTGCGAGATGCGTATCTGCACTTTGTGTTATACAGGATGTGTCAGACAGAGTTTAGTAAGACGGAGGCTGCTACTTGTAGAGGTCTGTCTAAGGAACCATGGAGATCAACTTTTTTATATTTATGTGATTCAAAAATCCAACCCGCACATTTATTTGTGTGATCACTCATTAATGAACGTAGAGTTAAACCAAATCAATTAGATTATAAGACATGGAATATGTTAGTAGATTGTTATATGTTTTGCTTCTTATCAGTTTTTATATGTATTAATCGACACTACGGTTCCTTGGATCTCTAGTAGTTCATAGATTCGCCTCACTGAATACTGCCTTGCAACTGTATATTAGTTTGGGGTAATTTAGCAAGTCCGGTCCGACGCTTTGAATTCCTGTGATGTTGTATACCAATCGATCTCAATAATGTAAATTAAACTATTCCGGCTGAGAGTGCTGTAGCCATTTTGAGCAGATTTTTCTCAAAGAATTGGCATAGTTTTGATACGAAGATTGTACGGTAGTGTTCTCGTTTTAGAAGCATTTACAGTTGTTGGTAGCTTTTTGACAAGGTCACGGGAGGAACGTAGAACCAAGTTTTGATACAATCATACGACTGATGTCTTTATATTTTATAGATTAGCTTTATGAGTGACGTTTGGAAATATAATAAGTGCCTCTTCACACGTCACGGTTGCCGGCGCGCGGCGTCGGCCACCCGGCAGCCTGCACGTCTGAGAAGGCAGCGACTCGATGACAATAGGGATGTTGCCGACTCATCAAACTAGCGGCTCATTGTCAAACTTCAAAACATGCGCATAGTCTGGCAGCTTGAATAAAATAGTGAACTGTGACGTCATAAACGTTTGACGCGCTTTTTGTATTTATCACACTTAGAACTAACAGTGAACGCGTATTTTACTTGCTTTGGAAGATCCAAAAATCGGTAAGGAAGAAAAATGCGGCAGCATCCCAATTTAAATCGGAAATATGCACACAGTCTTCATTGTGATACCTGTGGTAGCAGAAAGTGTTAGGTCACACATTGCGAACCGTTATTTTTTAAGCTTTTTAAATTTATCTTTACACTATTTACTTTATAAGTAGAATATAAGATATGTGTAATTCTATATGTTCGGAATATGCTTATTAACATGCTTATTTTTTTATCGATACTTAAGCTTAGTGAATAATCACGATATTTACAGGATTAGAATATTGACATTCATATCAAATTCTTAAACTATTTATCATATCATTACAGTTACGTAACTTGAAACTATAAAAGGTTTATATTGAAAATTAACTAATAAATTATTATTACACATAATCCAGTAATCGTTACGAAAAGAAGCATCATAATCATAGTGATAGGTGTGCGCACTGCAGTGAATTGAATTAGGTTTAACTGAGCTATTCAATGGAATTAAACTTAATCTATATCGTAAGCATAACTTTTGTCTCCCTTGCGATGTAAATGTGTAACCCATTTCGTATGTATTGATATGTATATAATAACAATACAACTCTATTAAGATTACTATTATAAATCCTATTAGAGTATGCTCTGGCGACAAACTTTTTTTTGAATGAAAACTTATTACATTTTATTCGTATTAAATGTCCTAATACATATGATTTCATGTTAACGTAACCCACCACAAACGTTGAAAAATTAATCTTTGAAACGTATGTGTAGTATATATATTGTTTTTTAATTGGGGGTATTGTACTGTTGCATATCGTAAAGAAACAGGCATTAAATTGCGAAAATGCGTGATACACAACAAATTTATTTTGCTATAGTCAGCCAAACTAGAAAAATCTGTATGATACAACGTACAGCACGCACCGAGCACTTACAACCACACAAACTCACTAAAACACACTCGTCAAAACTCAGTCAGCTGTTGACTCTACGTTGCGGGAGGCGCGTATAGAGCGCCTGCGACACGTATCTAGTATGTCCGACTATAGCGAAATAAGTTTGTGGGTCACTGTATATTGTACTCTAGTATAAGTCGGTTAGTAAGTAATTGTGTGTGTAATATGTGGTGTTTGAAATAAGGGAATGAATGTGACTCGAAGGCGGTAGTAACTTCAGGAGAGCGTCGGCTTGTACGCGGTAACTAACTATCATTCATTTCATTGGACCCAATTACCTCATTATCCCGGGTTTGATTGTTGCACGGCACGGAGCGTTTTGTTGAGCCTTTACTTATAATAATTTAAATTACATTGCTGTCTCGGTGGATATCTAACTCGATAATTTTTGGTAACGTTATATTTCTGCAACGAAATTTTACAATATATTTTAATAAGTTGCAGTGATCAAAATATTCGTGAGCATTTAATAATGTGCAACCGACCATAAATGATTTATAATTCTACCATTTCATCAGTCGGTAGGATTATAAATAAATATTTAAAGGCTCACAAAACATTTCTATATTTATATTTAGTGCATGGTTGGCTGTCTTTCACCCTAGAATCTAACATAATATGTGAACAACACATGGGAAACTCTTGACTCTCTATGACGAAACAGAGCCATGTGATTTCTGCTTTAGTTGGCTCCATGTTAAACCTGTCTTCCTTTTCTTTCTAACCTTTCTTTTTGTCGAATTTCGCTTTTTCTTTTTAGAAACTTTCGTGTGATATGATTGAAGTGTATAGTCTACTTGTACGTTAGGCTGTCTGGTTTTTCAGCTTTGAAACTTGGTATTGCATGAGTATTTGCTATCGGTGTTCCACTTTCTATTAAAAGGATACAGACTATTACAGCTGATTCAATGGAATTGATTTTATTTTGCACAAACTCTAAAAAACAAATAAAAGCATCATTTTTAGACCTGCCTTTTTGGTTTGCATATTGCGTACAACCGAATACTCACATAATTTTCTATTAATTACTTAATATTTAAATCGACAGCTACAATAATAGTCTTATCCTTATCCTATTGAAGATGTGTTTTCGTCGTACTCGGGGCCGACGCTACAATAGCATCAATCATTAAATTGATGTAGAAATTTTTAATATTCATCTCCACCATGAAGGTATAATTCAGGTTTTCAAACGTTTGTAGTAGTGTCGGCTTCGCCAGTACTCTCCTAATTGGTCGCCTCCACGTGGTAGAGTGGAGAAAGGGGCAAAATTATAATATTCGATGACCCGAAAAGGTACAAGATTACCAGATTGTCTACCGCGTGGAGGCACGCTATATACGCCTCGATTTCAAAGTAGCTCCAAAACGATCGCAAACATTGTCAAATATTGTAGATTTTGAAAAAAGGTGTAACTTGTAAGCTTTCCTTCGACTTATCGCGAATGCTTTGATGAGCGATGGTTTTGCATAATGAGAAAAGGAACTGTAAGCAATTCATCGCTATGCCGTACTCTATGCCGCGGGAGCTATTTTTGCCAATGGGATGCAAGTTGTAGAGGTATGTTTGCGATCGTTTCGAGCGTGACTGAAGTCGCTTGGCGCGGATCCTTTGCGCTGAGCCGGTGCGGTACCTTGCAGTGCTTACAAGGCCGAGAAGCGCAGCGCCGGCGGCAGCGGCAGCGGCAGCGGCGGCGGCGCGCGGCGCGGCGCGCGGGAGGAGGGGGCGGGCGTGGCGCCGCCTGTCGACGCACTCCACGCGCGCAGATATAATGATATGGCGCCAAAGTGAGGAAACACACACACACACACAGATGTATATATACAGGTAGAACGGAAAAGCCGGCTAGGCTCGCGTGCCAACAATTTCCAATTTATTGTAAGAGTTTTCGAATACAATTGACGTGTTTTTATCCAGAAATAGGTACGCATGAATCTCTAGTAATACATCGGATAACCGTTCTATTTCGATATATGTACACAACAAATTCATCCATCTTTATTCTGCATATTTTTTTACACAAAAGTCATTTTATCCTCATATCTCCACATCCGTGATGGAATACCACCCATTGCTTATATCCTCAAGCTTTACACATTTTCAACCATTTTGCGCGTTTAAAACTTCACCCGCAACACGTATCTGCAAAACAAAATTATCTGTCTGCGTTGAGCCACATTTCTTAAAACTTCATTCATATGACATTGATCTCGTTCACGGTGTGGCGGCGGTGTCTGACGTGGGTGGTGGTTGCAGGCACTGGGAAGAAGGACCGCCCCGCTACCACGGACCTACGGAGTACGAGCGTCCTCCGCCGTACTACTATCCCGGACCCGCGTGAGTACTCCTCGCTCCTCTACACGACACACTCATCGATTATAGACTAATTCTTACTTAAATCGATTGATTTTGATTTGATGTACACACATTGAGTCCAAGGAGCAAACAGTTAGCCGGCCCCTTTTGTTGAGGATCATACCTGTCAATCGTACCTAACGGGCTTCGCGACGGAGATGATGCTCTACGAAGGTGGGGCCGGCAGACTGTGTCTGGGTAAAATGTGTAATGCTTACTGTAATATCCGTTCCCTAAATAATAACCGTATTGTTCGTTCAGTATATTACTCAGATTAAGACCTTTATTCTTTTCAGTTAGTGTTTATTCTCATTCAACTTTCGAATTCCGACCAGCCTGGTGAGGAAAGTGACAGATTACTGAGCGCCTCTCATTTTAATTTTAGTTTGATTTGTTATTTACGTTTGTGTTTTCTTGTTTCCAGTGATAGACAGTAAACTGGCGCTCACTGAACTGGACGATGACTTCCTGAAGTACTGAGCGTACGCCGCTCTCACCACACGCCACACACACCACACGCCACACGCACCACACACCACGCGCCACACAACTCACGCCCCACACACACCACACACGTCAACACCAGAAGGACGTATACATTATATGTCTACTGTATCCATTACAAGTTATTCCATTGTAAGTGTAAGCATGGTAACAGGAGGTCGAGTCAAATGCTGATAGTACATCTATTCGAATGGCTAATGTTGTAGGTGCCGATAAGGTCTAATATGTACACAAATTCGAGGATCTTTTATGTAAGCGTATTGCCATACCAATAATAATGTTCTACTGTCTATGAATTCATGTACCCGTAGTAGGTATACTCTATAAGAAAGGAAACTCGTGGGCCATGCCACAAATAAATTATAGACTACGAGTATAGATATAGACGAAGTAAAATACAAAAAGCAAAAAAAAAACTATTTTTCTAGACTAATTACTGAATAGTATCCTCTACACGTAATCCGGCCCTTGTATGCCCTAAATATAGTTAAATTTAAGTTAAATAAGAAGAAAAGCAAAAGATCGGTTTGATTGCGTAGTGGGGGAGTGGAGTTCGGTTCTCGGTCACGGTAACTGCCATATTTTGACTGTCTCATAGTTTACTCTTTTAGTGATTTTTATAACTTCGGCGGGCGGCTTCTATCGAACAATTCCCGTAATATTAACCAAAGGTATACGTTTGTTTACCTTTACCTGCAGACCTTGCAGCAAAGTTCAGATGACCGCCATGTTCAGCACAATCGATAGAATCGTTTGGTGACGTCAGGTTCGATAACTTTCCATAGTTCTTTGTCGTAAACAAATAATTGTTAAGTGTTAGTATTTGAATGCCGTAGCGAATAAACTAAAAGGTGAAAAACTGGTCTGTTTTGATATCTATATACCTAAATATAAGTATGTTTCCTGCTTAAAAATCGTAAATTTTTATGTCACAAAAACCTCTTTAGAGGCATCTACGTGCTAAATTATTTCCTTTGTAAAAGGTGCGGAAATGTGTTCGATAGGGGCATCGCTCGTGGCTCAAGGTTTATATTATGTACTGTAGGAGGTCGCGCTTTGATGGCTTCAGAGTTGGAAGGCCTTACGTTGCGTTGTCGCGGGCACCGCACAAACACGGGGATCTGAGAGACCCCTGCACTAGCGTACTCTTCTAGCATAAGTGTAACCTATCCTCACACGGGACACCCTAAAATAAGTTAAATACCCAACACACGCAAGAGCATGTAATATTAAAATGTATGTGCAGTGGTATATTTGAATGTTGATTCTTGGACAAGTGGCTTAGACGTGGTGAACAAACTTGTTTCTGCTGTAGACTTGTTTGACGTAAGTCATTATATGTATTAATAACTCAATATATCATAGAGACCACACGTATCCCTGCCGAGACACCGTTGCTCGCTTCTGCTCTGTAAACCCTGATTTATTTTTTAGAATTTTATGGCTTCAAGTCGAATCAAACTGGACTCTTGTGAGATATCCTGTCAAATCTCACGCGATGTGACGGTTAGCGTATTTCGATGTGATATAGAATCGGGGATTAATCTTCCGGTGTGGGGATAGGTGATGAATTCGTTTAGTCTATTATTTGACCTCGAGCACTGCGAGTGATACGAACGAATTTTAGGTGTAAGGGAGGTCGGGGGCGACGGACAGTTCCGGGCTCGAAACTATAGCTTCGAGGACGCGATGCGACCACGCGGCGCTCCTCGCAGCTATACACACACGGACACTCCTGTTTGACTTTAATACAAAGTCCGGAACAAATCAGGGGTGTGAGCGTTGTGAGTGAACGATTTGTGCAACGAAGCGGCGCGATTCTTTTGACTTATTGAATTTACAAGTTTAGGCTGCCTGTCCTCAAGCGGAGCAGGGATGAGTTGGCGCCATTCCGATTATCGGTAGATGGTTTGAGAACTTGAACACATCGACTCTTAATAATCTAATTGGTCCTCATTCATTCATTCATTCATTCATTTATTTATTTGCATTCATGAATCCAATTACATGTATAATACATAATGTCTTAAGATTACATGAAGCCCCGTCAGGGCGCTGCAAGTCACATAAAATAGTTATAATAAATCATATTAATACAATAATTAAAAAAAAGAAAAAAAAAATACAATAAATAATAAAAAAATTTGTAAATACATGCATTAATGGTTCAAAATTCCTCATCTCCGTTCTGCTTCAATGGACAGACAGACTCTGTTAAATCTTTGAAATTCAGTATGAAACTCTGAAATACGTTTCAAAGAGACACATACATCTTGTAAAAAGATGTTTCAAAAAGTCTACTCTTCGAACAAGTCTGACGACAAAAATTGTACTTGCTAGTAAGTTAGGACACAGATAGGGCGATAGAATAGCGCCGTCTTCATGGCAGTAAACAGTTCCCGAGCGATGCAATTGTGGGAACGTCCGTGATGTAACGGGAGGGGGCGAGGAACGACAATCTCGTTCGGTAGAACATCACGTTTTCGAGATTCTAATGCATTTATATTGTGAAATTAGTATTATAAAATTTACTCTCAGTGTAACGTAGAACGTAAGTTTAAGTGAATGTGGAAAGAGACGGCGCCACGCGCGCTACAGGGCCCGCGCCCGCAGGCGTTCAGATCGTAAAACTGTGGTAACTTTGTGATGTCAAAATGGCGTCTCAAAATGGCGCAGTTACGATTTCAATGCCATCGAGAAGGGCCCTGCGGAGCTAGCACAGTAGTTGGATGTGATAATTGCAATTGATGTATTTGGTGCATTCTAGCCAGTGATGCCAGAGCTCGGCCACTCAACTGGTTGCGACTGTCACTGCAGCTGTCGAACTGCGGTGCTAGCTCTATTGATTTGTCCGAGTAATTATTACCGACTCATTACTGAAAATGTTATTTTATCCAAGTTCTAAGAAATTAGCGCGGACGCGTCCCTATCTGCCAATGTAGAATATATTAAAATACTCTTAAGATGACGTCACATCAAAGATTTGTCGAGTTAGTGCTAGTCTAATAATTAGTGACACTAACAAATCTGTATGTTATTTTAGATTAATTGTGATTATTCGATTAGTTAATTGATAAAATTAGTAAGTTTTAATTGTTGACTCGAAGTGCAAACTTTGTTGAGGTGATTGTGTCATATCGTTTTAGTTCGTCGAAGTAATGCCAAATAACAGAACGAGAACGTACAACTTCGACTGCCTGCAAGGATCAGTCGTGTATTTAATAGCGGCTTCATTTTGTGTATCGTATCGGGTAACTTCTGCTGAAGTAATCGTAGGGGCGGGCATACAATGATCGATCTATGATTTCGGATTGACGACAGCTTAACATTTTTCGTCAATCCGCACATCACGCGATCAATCTGACTTCGGTCACAGATCGAGGCCAGGTGGTTCATACAATGGCCGCCGGAGAGTGATCCAGTAGGGAAGAGCAGATCTGGTGTCGAATTTATTTTCTCCTAACGTAACTCAATCTTTTCAAAAATCTTGCCACCCGTTGTGATCTCTCGGTGGAAGTCTTCCTAACCTCGAATCTATACGAGGATCTCTTCGCTCATTTTTCTTAGAAACTTTCGTTTGGCGAAATCAAACAAATCACATGAAAATGAATTTAGGCTGCTCAATATAAATATGTTCTGTTGAAATTATGGTGCTAACGAAGCATCTTCATAGGGTTATTTAGTTTGGATTTATCGAAGCTCTATTGTATCGTAGGTACCTATGTATACTTATTTTATTATTTTCGTGTTTAGCGAAATTAGATAATTACGAAAGGGCGTATGAAAAATATTTGTAACTTTTATTGGTAAATTTTAAAAGTGAGACTGTACACTGACGCAGTTGGTGCACGATTCAGTTGCGCAACTATTGCAATTTTTTCTTTGCGAGAAACAATTTTATAATCGTCACAAACAAAAAAGTTGCGCGACTGAATCTCGCGGGAAACTTTGAAAGTCCAAAATAATGTAAGAAACTATTGAATTGCATATTGGATAGCGAACTCATTGGCACATTGAGCAAAAATTAAAGACTGTATGTTTAAGATTCGAATGGTACTGGGGTCAATTTCGCAACGCGTTCCCAATCAAATTTTACTTTAAGGGAAGAATGCATGACATTGTTCAATATGAGATGATGATAAAACGTCGCCGTTTGCCTTGCGCAATTACCCCACTTTGGTGCATAATTAAGGAATGCAATGGGCAGCGTCGATGATTGTCGATTGGTTCTCTGTGATATTCAAATATTGTTACTGACGTGTAATTTGTGATGTCAAATCTGATGGTGCAAATAAAATCGTTACAAATGTCTCTATTGGAATATTACAGTTAACAATGGGCTAGGTCCAATATGGCAAAGTGAATTTATCGATGCCAGCCACGTGGCCCTTGACGTTCCCTATCTAGTTGCAGTGCTAACGATACTGAAGTAATGATTGTAATTCCATGAAGTCTAGTTGTAACGTGCTGCGAGTCGCAGATCTGGACTGTCTCGACGATTGTAAAATAAATATTTGATTATCTCTAAAATTGGCTTTTCATTTGGAAGTCCTTACCCTACAACGTTTGTACTGAGGCGCGAGTTCCGACTTCCGACTCGCGTGAGTCACGTGACGGACTTGCTCGATAGCAAGGTTTATGTAGGTCATTTTTGATTTTGTAATAATTTTAAACATTAGGTACTTCAAATATGTTCAAAAGAACTTGAAGAAGAAAATTACTTGTTTTTATTCATATTAGTTGCTGTTTAAATCCAATATAATTTATAAAATTAATACGACCTTGTCTTATCAAAATATTTTATTTTCTAGCTTAGTCGTGTATCTATGTACAATTGCTGTAAAATTTGCAATGGTAAGTTTTATTTTTGCGGAATTCCTGAAGAATATTATGGTTCTTTAAAGGATTTTGGAAAGTCTTAATTTATTAACCGTAAAATAAGTTAGTTCATATTAACAGCATTCTTGGAATATTTATTTTTAACAATTCATTAAAATCTAATACTGAAAAAACTCCTAAGTATTATAAGTTATTTTAACTAGTATAATAATAATATTATCTACCTATTTTATGTTACATAAATATACAAATTACAATGTATCTAAAATACTGTCTAATTTGTCACAAATTCACAAAATTACTAATTCGCACTTAGACAACATTTCGAAAGATTATCTAAAAATATTGACAAATACTTATTTAATTTTTTTGCCGATATAAAAATTGTTTGACTACTTTTGTACGCGTCGCCTCTTGCACCGGAGATCGAGTCCATTTCTTGCGTTCCATTCCGTTCTGAAAACAACAAAAAGGGTTCATAAATTGTGAAGGGAATTTTCACTTTACCCAACTGTCAAAGTAGAACCATTCGTTCGTTCTATCATGTGTATACAGAATGTTATGAACTTTATTTCTTTATTTTATAGGGCTCTCGAAACCACACCATTCGATTTAAGAATCGAAATAATTTGGATTTGAAAATATCTACTCTTGGCTGTGTGTACCTTTACCTACCTATCTCAAGTATATCACCCTCACCATCTGGGTGCCTGGAGCACTTCGACCATCCGTTGCTCCAGATCTTTTTTCCCCGTATTTACTACCAAATGTGGAATCATCTCCCTTCGACGGCGTTCCCACTTAATTACAATTGGG
This sequence comes from Hipparchia sbordonii, assembly GCA_038048805.1. Taxonomy (NCBI): domain Eukaryota; kingdom Metazoa; phylum Arthropoda; class Insecta; order Lepidoptera; family Nymphalidae; genus Hipparchia; species Hipparchia sbordonii. The sequence goes on along the minus strand of CM076109.1, from coordinate 14,302,323 downwards.
GTTATTCGAGGGGCGGATCAACAAATTCCTGAAAAGCCGGCAACACATTGGTGGTGCCTCAGGTGCTACAAGTGTCGATGGGCGGTTGTACAAGTGTGTGGATGTACGCACCACGCGCCCTGCCGCTGCTTGGCCTTGCGCTGCGCCTCCAGCAGCAGCCGCTCCAGCTCCACGCGGCACGAGCAGTGCACGAACTCGCGCGGCTTCACGCCCTTGAACACCTCCGCGATGGACGGCTTCACGTTGTAGAAGATGATCGTCTGTCCGCGCGCGTGGAAGTCTTCGATCAGTGACTTTATGCCCTGCAACCGGACACGAAACGATCAAGTACCCAGGTTGTAAAACTATCCCATCTATTAACAAGCCAGAATTGATGGATTCAGATTGAGCAGTAGGTACCTACTATTTTTTTAAATACCTTGCCTAGTTTTCGATGGTTGCCGTATTTTGCAGTCCGGCACTCGGCCCGATTTTGGGTCGGAAAACTACTCAAGAAATCGAGGATCCACAATTCGTATTAAACTGCATCGTCACTATACCAGATTAGGTCGCAGTCAATGGCTAACTTGTCAACGAATAAAAACCGGTCAATGTTTGGATCATTTTTGAGCGCAGAATCTTTGACCGTTGGACAAAAAAGTACTAATAAGTATCGCCTTCCAGGGAAATGGGGCGATGAAAAGAGTGGTGGGAAGTGAATGAAATATTTTGGAGATAGAATATGTTGACAAATAGTAAAAAAGCATTTGTCCAACAGCCGCGCCGGTTGTGATGAGCGGATACCTTGGCGGCGGTGAAGTCAGCGGCCTGCACGTGGTGCGCGTCCAGCACGAGCGGCGCGTCGCCGGCCGCCTTGCGCAGCGCGCGCCGCACGAACTCGGCCGCCGGGAACGCCAGCGCGCGGTCCACCGACGCCACGGCGTAGCGCACGCCGCCCTCCGACTGCGGGAAACCAACGCGGGTTACACAAGTCGCGAGACTATCGGCGAGAGTGAACGAAAATACTCACAAAAGTAGTCGAGTACGTACCACGGCAGTAGTGACCTTGACGGCGGGCCTCGCGGACGCGTACAGCAGGAACAGCAGGTTGACGGCGATGCCCAGCACGATGCCCAGCTCCAGCCGCGTCACCAGGCACGCCGTGAACGTCACCACCGCCGGGATGATGTCCACCTCTGGCGATGCGAACACGCACGGGTTAACTAGGGTGGCCCTCTAGCGTCTGGAGCCTTCCGAAGAGACCGTTTTCACCGAGAGAGTTTTGGTGAACGAGGAAGATACGATCTCATATAATATATCTTATGTAATGTATAGTGAAATTATTGAATATCTTCCTCAAGGCTCAGATGACGTCCGTCAAGTCTGTCTTAAAGAAGAAGAAAATGTACACAATGATTTGATGTTTGACAAAAATCTGCACGATAGGCGTGTGAAAATGCTCACTTTTTGTCCGCCATATCGGTTTGAAGACGTGCAGCTCCATCATGAAGACGACCGCCGCGATGATGACTGCCGCCAGCGATGCCTTCGGGATGTAGTAGAAGTAAGGTGTGAAATACTGGAAAAAGTAGACAGCTACCGTTACAGGGAGAGTCTAGTGCTTAGCTTGCGTTAAAGAAAAATATTTTGTTTTATTGAGAGAACCAAAGTCTCACATGCACTCATCCTTTTTGTGACCGACAACGACCTTCGTCTACATAAAATATTCCATCAAATCGTACGCATTTACACAGTTCCATTTTTCGCTCTTAATTGAAGTCGCAGAACTTATTAGCCTAACTCTCGATTAGCGGGTAGGATATGATGCATGGGGTCCGCACCTGGAGGGCCAGCAGCACCAGCGCGCCGGTGTAGAGGCCGCCGGCGGGCGACGCCACGCCCGACGCGTGGTTGACGGCGCCGCGCGACAGCGCGCCCGACACCGGCATGGACTCCACGAACGACGACGCGATGTTGCACACGCCCAGCGCCACCATCTCCTGCGTCGCGTCCACGTACTTCCCTTCCGCTGCGGAGACAAACATTCAACTAAAAACCGATAACATTGCGCTGCGCTACGAAAAACTGCCAAGTCAATAAGTATACGTACTTACATCGATTTGATTCGAACTGACTCTAACCGATACCGATCGCTGTAGGTTCGGGCGAGTGATGAAAGCCTGCTGACTTCCTCTACGCTGGATGGGACGACGCATGCGGAAAAATTATATTCTACTCACAAAAAACTTTGGCAAGAGCGATGTTCTCGAGTATGGAGAGCAGCGGCACGACGAAGATGGCGGAGCCCAGCGTGGACGCCATCTCCGTGAAGGTGTAGGTGTGGTTGCCGACCGTCGCCGAGAAGGGCGGCGGCGCGAACTGCGGCAGCCCCGCCTTCACGTTGCCTGACAAGTGGATAAACAGCTATATTAACTACGCTTTATAAACTTTATCCTATTTCATCAATGGAGGAATAGGTAGATTCAACTAGATTAGTCTTGCAGTTTTACGAAAAGTACCGAAAGCCTCGTAAAGTTGCATAATAAGCGAAAAGCTTATGCTAGGAGTGGATACGACAATAGTGCAACGGGTGGGCTCGAACCTGCGACCTGTCAATTTTCAGCCAGCACCTAACCGTTGGGCCATTGAGCCTTTACTATTTGATTTGCATAGTTCACCTTTGTGATTTGCTGCGAGAGTGTGTTTTGTGTGTTTTGTTGATCGTTTGCACTTGTAGCGCCATCTAGTGCTCGATGTGGAATCCGCCATGTAGGAACAGAAGGCTATTTACCGGTGAGGACGAAAGGCTGCTGGTTCTTGGTGTCGAAGTAGTAGGCGAGCGCGGCGCACACCAGCACCACGAAGATGTTCCTCGTGGTGGACAGGAACCACAGCGTCTGCGACAGCGCCGCCTTCAGCCGCGAGCGCTTCTCCGGCCCGCCCTCCTTGTCCGCGTCGTCGGAACCGATCTTTATGTCTTTCACCTTCTGCAATATAGAAGTACATTTTTATGGAAAAGATTCGCGAAAATTCTCAATCGAACGGTTTGTTTTTGGCCTCAGGTACCTATAGGTAATTTCTGTATTGCACACTTTCTGTTAAAATTATGGAAATTTGATTTAAATATTTACGACTCTTGTCTTCTGTGGCAGTATTAAACTCTAGAGCTTGAATGAACTGTTTGATTTCAATTCTACTTAGGTATTTTATCAAACAACCTCTTTTATTACAATGGCGGCTCAGCTGTTGCTAGGCACACAATCTCAAAGCAGAGACAGCTCTAGTCGGGCTATGACGTGTGAAGGTGGGCTAATGTGGGTTACGTGAACACTAAGAGAAAAGTAGGTTTCTGACGATCGTTTCAGTGTCTGGTGCTTTGAACTACCCTAGAAAATAAGGTTTAATGAACCGTAACGTAACCAAAAACTGGAATCTACTATTTTATACAACCACAAGTAGGTACTATGATCGGTGCCTAAGGTTACAAAAACAAGTCTAGAACTGCTAGTGACGTCAGAGCTGACAAACGCCATTGTTCCGGTAAACTGCTCTTTGCCGAGCGAAGTGGCTGCCACAATGGACGTAAACAGGATGCGCTCAACTTAATGTCCGCGTTTAGCGACGATAGCATCGGCGGAACATCGTGCCTTCATCAACAGCAAATAGTTTCAGTAATTGACATCATTTATCTTCACAATAAATATGCTTTTAATTTTTTATAGTGTTATTGTTATATCATGTGAACTTTGTAGTTTTTTTTTAAAGTTTATTTAGCTGTTTAATTTTTTGAAAAAAAGAAGTTAGACATCTCGAAAAAGATACTAAAATCAAATCTTTAACAAGCAACTTAGGCTAGTATTCAAACTGCTCTACAAAATTAGTCCTAAGAAAGATGTAGAATAGGAAGCGAGGCTCACCCTCAGCAGCAGCAGCACCACGATGCAGGATGCGCCCAGCACGGTGTCCCACAATCTGGTTTCGCCGATATGCTCGTACATACCCGTCCACACCTGCAACCAACACCGCACGCTTTGGGCACGCGCTTTCAGGGGAGTGTCGAGGACGTAGGATACTCATTTTGAACACATCAAAGAGTTTACACGGGGTTTTTCTTCTTCTTTATCAACCAATACAGCTAGACAAAGGTCTCTTGTAAGAACTTCCACATGACTCGGTCTTGCGCCGCCAGCAACTCGTCTGATGTCGTCGGTCCACCTCAGCCATCTATTATCTCTGCATTTTTCGGTGTGAGATCGTGACTCCAACACCTTGGGAACCCAACGACCATCGGCTCGGAACCTCGATACACGCGGACAAAATCGTACTTAGTAATCCAAAATGTGAATATGTGAAACTTCACAAGTCGAGATCTTGATAAGTTGACACGGACTTGAAACAGAGATAAAACGAATCTCGAACATGTCCTGACAAAAAGGAAATACTTAGTTAATCCAGTTGCAGAATTCTAGGCGTGGACCTTTCAAAATGCGAACTACTGAGGTGCATGTCCGCATTAATTTAAGAGCAAGGTGATAAGAGTGTAAGTGTATCGATAAGCTGCAAGTTAATGACTAGCGGGCGAAGGCCGCTAGAAAGTCTCGAAAGGAGCAAAAAGTCAAACCAGCAGCGTCGGGAAAAACTAGCGATAGATCTACCTACAGTTTGAAAATAATAGGACCCAATCTAAAATAACAAACATTATTTAAATAACCTGCCACTTTATCAATTCAATCCCATTTCTGCAGCTCAGTGATATTTCCCAGATCACAATAACAATATTTGGTAAGGTATACTTTTTATACAGGGTGTCCCACGGCAATGCCACATGGAGGGGAAGTACCTTAAATATTGTAGATGGAACATTTTACTGAAAGAAGACTTCATTTCAATTTAAAAAACAATTTAAACTGCATTCATAGATTTTTAAATAATTGCCTGGTTGAACCGGGACTCGAACCCGCTATACGAGAAAAAAAATTAACCTGTATCTTTATCATACCGATCGGAAGGCTTCATCATAAGGATTATTTTTTGTTAAATAACATAGCATGAGAAATAAAAGGAAGACCATGAATTTTAGCCTTTGATGTAAAATTTTGTTCAGAAAAATGAAAAGCTGACATTGGCGTATCAACATACAACTGACATGAACTATTACTAATGAGTACCCACTTGAGAAGTACGCATCATTTCCCGATCCTTACTATCCTTACTAATCCTTACTTATATTACCTATAAATGCGAAAGTGTGTTTGTTTGTTGATTTATTGGTTTGTCCTTCAATCCCGCTGCAACAGAGCTACGAATTGCATACTCATTAGTAATAGTTCATGTCAGTTGTATGTCGATACGCCAATGTCAGCTTTTCATTTTTCTGAACAAAATTTTACATCAAAGGCTAAAATTCATGGTCTTCCTTTTATTTCTCATGCTATGTTATTTAACAAAAAATAATCCTTATGATGAAGCCTTCCGATCGGTATGATAAAGATACAGGTTAATTTTTTTTTCTCGTATAGCGGGTTCGAGTCCCGGTTCAACCAGGCAATTATTTAAAAATCTATGAATGCAGTTTAAATTGTTTTTTAAATTGAAATGAAGTCTTCTTTCAGTAAAATGTTCCATCTACAATATTTAAGGTACTTCCCCTCCATGTGGCATAGCCGTGGGACGCCCTGTATATATAGTATAGAAAATGTATAATCAGTACCCCGTACCTAACTTGTTTTCAGGGAGAAGCAAAGTGTTCACAGACGTCATTCATTTCACTTACCTTATATATTAACCCCTAAATTAAATAAAAGAATTAGACCTATCTAAATAAGCCACAAAATACTTATTGCTAACTTAAAAATAAATCTAATTCGTGTTTTTGTTTCGTAATATTTTTTGTTCTTTGCTACCTATTATTATTTATTTATTCTCGTTTCATGCATTACATCTTTTCTTAATAAAATACAAAAAGACCGCAGATACCTATAGGAAATGTCAGAGATTTTATATACCTAAAACTGTAGATACCTACTTGTTTTTATCTTATGCAGACGTAATGACAAATAATTACCTACTACCCATTGTTCCTGGAATCATAGATCCTGATCGAGATATAGTCCTCACGATCTATCACGTAGCTGTGTACCTACAGGTAGTTTGTACATAATAATAATAATAGATTCATTGTATTGTGTTGCAGAATTTGCAATGAGGACATTCGAACAGCCAGATAAAGACTCCTACTGACCGCATTGGGTTTTAAAATGATTTGAAAATAAATGAAATGAAAATCTTCTTCATAAATGTTTTACGCTGTTGTGATTAAAGATCAGTGACGTAGGATGTATCTACGAAGATCATGATCAGGTTCTAGTTAAATCTTGTCCTAAACGTGGCCTACGAGAAACTAATCTTCTTACATGTCTCATTATAATAATTATTGACATCAAGAGTATTTTCAAGAGAACCAACTTTGACTGATTTTTTACTCGATAACTATCTAACTTCACTCAAAAGTTCATTCAGTTCAAGGAATCATAGATTAATTATTGTATAGGTTTGTGCGCCATTTGCAATATTATTAGTTCCAGTGTCTCTGTTCAAATTGGTCTTTTTTTTAAATCTTTTATTGGAAGGCTTTTACGTTAAGACGTATGTTATCGTACCCTAAAAAACTATTTACAAAATATTAAACTAAAATACTATTTACACTTGAATAGACTGAACAAACTGCATGCTTCGGCAGAATTTGGGTTTGCCAATAAATTGTGAAAGACACCAACGTACAGTCTGTTCCGTCTTAAATCTTCCATCAACTGGACTCTATCAGACTGATATCGGACACATTCCACCAACAAATGGTGCACATCGTCCCAAATTGATCTTATTAAGTATGCTATATTTTTATTGGGTCAGCAAGAGATAGAGATCAGTGGTGTGGCGCTACCTGTAGGAACTTTCCGCCGGGGAAGCTGAGGCCCAGGATGTCCTTGACCTGCGTGGTGGCGATGATGATGGCGGCCGCGGACGTGAAGCCCACCGACACCGGCCCGCTGATGAAGTCGATGAGGAAGCCTGCAACACGACAAGCGTCAGCACACCACCGCACACCACCACACACCAGCCACTGCTGCGGCGACACCATCCATTCAGCCAATCACAACATTCTAATTCTTTATGTACATATTTCATGTAGGCTAACTTTTATCTCGTATAACATGTCGAGATTCTATCACCCGTTCTAAATGCAGATTCTGCTGAGAACAACCGGCAAGAAACTCGGCAGTTGCTCTTTTCATAACAAAACGTTACAATATTAATGTATGGCTTCATAATATTATTACAATGTAATAAGTTATTAGTTATTACAGTATCTTGTGGGCAGCTGGATTGTCATTAAGAAAGTCGCTGAAATTTAAAATTGGCTGGATTTCTGGTAGTCTGTCTGAAAACCGAGGCGAGTTGAGGCCCTCGGGCCAGACCCTCCAATATAACTTACAAATACGTACCCCGGTAGGTACCCTGTCATATCCTTACTGTGGGCAGTTATTCCTTGATAAATAAAACACAAGTATGATAGATACATTGCATAGCAATAGTCACATTAGGGCATGACCTTATTCAATGAACAGATCCAGAGTTCCAGTCGCTGTTGCCGAAATTATCAAATCAAAAATTAGCCAATAGCGATAGAGTGTCGGCCACGTGTCGGCCAGGTGTCGGCCAATCCAGGGTGACGGCGATCGTCACACAGTTAGCGCTTCTAGACAGTCCAGCAGCAGTAGCCGCATAGTAATTGACATAACTTCGTGTCCAAGTCGGAAACATTGCGAGGCCGGAATAGTGTTCAATGAGAACGGGCTCGGAGCGAGGCGCCTTGTACGGCGCACGGAAACTAAGCGGCCAAACGAAGCTCTGCCGAAGTTTAGACGTGCGTTGAGCACAACATTACCTACCTATCTACTTACCTACTTACCTGCTTACTATAGACAAGAAAGAAGTTTTTACGTTAGGTAAGTACATCTTTTTGTTTATCAACCGATAGACGTCTACAGCTGGACAAAGGTATCTTGCATTGACTTTCACAAGCCTTAGACTTACGCCGCCTGTATCAGATGCACTACTAAGTTTTAGAGTCAAGAGCGTTAGTTTTCCACATTCTCAAAGATTTGTAAAGTCGGCCAGCGTGGACTGTGGTCGATGATGGTGAGATTTAGAGAAGTGAGAAGTCTATTTTCTATAGCTTTTCTATTTTATATCTACCTACATCACTGTGATATTATTATCAACAGGTGTATAAACTATACATCCTCCATTTCAAATTAAGTACCTAGATAGGTATAGCTTTTATAAACCGCACGTGTCAAATTAAATGACGACGTAAGATAGTTACAGATTGATAGCATCTACCGGCCGCCGCGCCGTGTTCACAGTTCAGTAATGAGCAGCTGATGGGATACGGACAGACGTGAAGGACTGTAATCGACAGGCAATTCATTGTTTCCGCCATTCGCTAATGACAAGGTTTAGGTCTTGGCATCTTCAACGTATAATGTTGGCATGATATGCGAATTTCGTGGAAATGCAACGTCTTTCGTATTTTTCATAGGATCGTTTATTTTTTCAGGTTTATAAATTAAGTATTTAACAACAAGAAAATTATTTGAAAACAAGCTAATTAATGGTTTGTGGTAGTTCGCAATCCGATAAACCAGCAAGAGACTCGTGGCAACAACGGCCTATATTTTTACCGACTTAGGTAGGTACATAAAGTTTTCAGTAATTAGCCTACAAGAAAGAAGTAAAGAAATGGTATTTCTTTGGTACAAGGTTCTAAATTCAATGCTACAAAAACGAGTTTTTTTTTTTAATATCCTAAATCTAGGATTTTAACAATCCCGTGATGTCCCGGGACAAATGGCTCGACTCGCTTTAATTACGTATGCATGTAAGTTACATGCGTGCCTATCGTCAAGATCGATTGAGCCATGCAAAGGTAACATTAAATACCTATTTAAGCGGACACGCTTTCGCATAAAATAAATGGATGTTAATGAATGCTTAATGCATACAATGGAAAGTTAATGACTCATTTAAATAAGGGCTCGGGTGTGCTTCGGCTTACGTTAGCCCAACTAGTCCGTTCTACATTCTAACGAGTAGGATGGAATTTCTCTTGCCATTTATTTGCATATTTTTGCGTACGATTCTCAGCAAAGACAAACAATGTGACTGTACCTGCTTGACGGTGATATTGACAAAATGGTTGAAGCCGATTGCGGGATGCTTGGCGCCTCAAGCCCGTTGCCATTTTACACCAACCATACCTAACTAACTCATCGCCTAAACAGGAGTCTCTTAATATAGATAGCCCACAAATGCCATAAAGTTGGTGAAAACCACAGTGAAAAAGCATTGTCAGTAATGCTGAGATCTATAGAGCGTGCTCTGACTCAGCTCAGATTTAAGATAGAGTTAAGACGAGACACAAGTATGCTCTGACATAAATATGTCTCGTTTTAACTCTGTCTTGAGTCTGAGCCGTGTGGGAGTGCGGTCAATAGATTTCAGCCTAAGAATTACCTACCTAACTTAAATAATCCCAAAATTAGGGAACGTTGTTGAAAACGGGCATTATTTTCCTACGAGCACGTGTAACATTATTGACATTAGAGATTATAAGCCACATGCTCAGGTTCAAACGCTTATGATTAATGCAAAATGACGAATACAAAAATACATCTCTACTGTTATGAATTCCGATTCCGTAATGAATTCTTTACAACAGGTAGCAAATCGCAAAGAAGAAATGCTTAGTTTTGATTGCACTATTTATATTAGAGATCAGCAATATTTACATAATCTAACGAACAGCGCACGCTAAAGGCGTGTTCACACCAAGCTCGTCGTCAATTTCTCACAGTCAGTGGCCTGAGCCGCAAGATGAAGACTCGGGGAGCAGCTGACCGGAGCCTGACTAGTTAATGGCAAACTGTTTTCACCACACCACTCACTACGTTGACCGAGTTTGAATTGTCAGGCTTCCCCTACTTTTGAGAACATTATAGAGAACTTTCAGGTTTCTTCGGCTATCGTGATATTAATTGCTCAAAACGCACATCTCCAAAAAGCTAGCGGCGCGTGAAGGATTCCAACCCCGAAAAGGAAGCCGCAGTGGTTAAGAAACTACTAGACCATCACGCAAGCGAGCAGGGTGCACGCTCCGTTCTAAAGGCTAAACGGCTCACAGTCACAGGGCGCCGCAAATTGTAAACGCAATGTGAACACGCCCTAAACGACGCGCGACGTCGTTGCAAAATAGCGGTTTGAAAACATGGGGCTCGTACGACAGAGGCATCAGTCGGCACGTGCGCGCTGCTACCTGCAGGAATTTTCAGCGAGTGAGAAAATGCGTGAGCGCACCGCTCAGCTATTTATTACGTGAAATAATTATAGGTTTTGTTATCGTTGAATTTGCAACCAATAACGTAACTAGGTTGACAGCATAATATGTTGTCATAGTGAGTTCGATACAGCTATCTACTACATCTACCTGTAATTCTATTGAACTATGTATGTGTGAATTTAGATTTAAAATTTCCGTTAGGGGCTCCTTGGTTACTCGGAATAAAACATACGCTTTGTCCGTAGCGAGCCTACTCTATGCTTTTTATTAATTCAGCGAGTCCTCGCAATGCAAACATGCAGACAGACACACTGACACTGACAAGTCTGAAATTCTTTTCATGAACTGTGAATGAATGAAAAATTCTTTAAATTATAAAGCATTAAAACAAAATATTAAATAACATTAGGCAGTGGAGCAGAGTATCTACAAAAGGCGGCCTTATCGCTAAGAAGCGATCTCTTCCAAACAAACGACTTTAACTCCAGTAAATAAAATCGGTATAACATTATAGCTGGCTGGCAAAATGAAGCCATTCTGAAGACAAACTACGTTTTACAGCATATTTTACTCAAATACGAATTGTTGTATGGCGGGTCGGCGGGGTTGGTCTGTTAGTAGAGTCCTTTAGCGAAATCATGTCATAAACGAAAAGAAAAGCTCCCAAAGTATCTTTTGTTTTGAAAGTTTTATTTGAGAACAAATTCCTACCGTTTACGCGTTAAACAACTTACAACAGAGTATTCTTACTAATGTTATAATTGTTCTATTCTATTCTATTTTATCCCGAAAAAATAGAGGGTTCATTCGGCATTTTTGAAAACCTAACTCCACGCGGACGAAGTCGTGGGCTAAGTTTTCAAACAATTTTCCGTCAAAGTTTAAACTTGATTTCCACCGAGTCGGAAGCGCGCGCTGACCTCAGCCTCCGCAAGCGGCGGGTATTCAAATGAGACGAAACAATGAACCAGCGCCATCACAGCGCGTCTCCGCGGGAGCATTGTCTGGCGACAATGCACAAATGCCTGTTGTGCACTGCGCGCGACGCACGCGGCAGTGAAAGACTCGCTATAATATTCACTATTTAATATTTATACAATCTGAAGAATGCCCCAACCGAGCTGCTCTTTTATCTCAAGAAGAAACGATTTCTATAGCGCATTGTATCGCTTGCTTATAATGACATTATAGGTAAGTAGGTATAAACTTCGCAAAGAAACTTCATATACGGCATGTATTGAAGCAGGACCTTTTATTTTCCGACCAAAAAGATTTATCGTTAACTGTGCGACTATCGCAAATATTGCGCCGCTCGCGTTGCACACTGACGATCTTTCCCTCCGAAATACGTTCTATGACGTTTCTACAATGCACAATTGCATATCAATTCATGTATTTCGGAGTGTTCGTATGGTGTTGCGTTGTGTTGAATCACGAAGCTGAAGTGGCCAACGAGCGGCGCTCTTAGCTCGAAGTGATAATCGCAAGAGTCGCGAGCTAAACGTAAAAAGCTCACCTAGCTGCAGGATGCCCATGACGAGCTCGACGCAGCCGCTGAGGAAGGAGAGCAGCACGGCGAACTCGGGGCCCAGGCCGTGCAGGTTCTCGCGCGTGAGGATGGCGGCGATGGCCGTGGGCCCGATGGCGGAGTCCTTCACCGAGCCGAACACCGTGTACACGAAGCACGCCATGAACGACGAGTACAGCCCGTACTGCGGCGGCAGCCCCGCCACGCCCGCGTACGCGATGGCCTGCGGGATCACCGTCAGCCCCACCGTGATGCCTGCGGGCAGAAGCGACACCGCTGAGTAATCAGATTATAAGTCATATTAAAAAAATATTATTCATAGCGACAAACGCCTGTTTATGCATGTTTTCTCGATCTGTCCAAGGCGTTTGACCTGGTGAATTACGATGTATTATGGAATAAACAGAAAGTTACTGGTATGGTCGAAGAAGTCAGCAGGGTTTCAAATTTTGGTACCAAAAGCATGTTAATATCATGCGATTGTCGGAGAACTATATTCAAGTCCGTACAGGGTGGTCTTAGCTCACCCGAACTCTTTAACGTTTACGTCAACACACTGATTGCCCTCAGCAGCACGCACGTTGGGTATCAATATCATAGTCACGAAGACGACATGGTGTTTCTGAGTGCACATGTTTGTGGCTTAACAAAAATATTGGGCATCTGTGAGAACTATGACTACCGCCATGGCTTGACCTATGATGTCAAGAAAAGTGAGTGTGTGGTACTTCAGGTTTGAGAAAATCGCACCCTGTCACATAAGCATCTCTACTGCGTGGGTGCAGGACTGATTTCAGGAATGGACACGAAACTACTTAATTGGGATACGGATGAGTCATGAGTTGCCGTGGATATGATTACGTACCTATCTAGGGCCTAGATACCTAATCATATCTATAGCCTAGAATTATTCTAGGCTATACCATTTTGATTAATTTTTATGTATTTATTATTAAACTATAACCTCGACTTAAGTTAATAAATGTTTTTTGTTTTGACACATTATTTAAATTACTTTGCATCATATTTTGCGTAAAATGACAAATCTAAAAATTCTTTCAAAATCACGGTTTTAGCATATTTACATATTTATTTCTAGCAACAATTCACGTTCACGCTATAGTTTCCGATTGCATGCAAAAAATATCGCAATGCCACTAACTCTACGAACTTTACGAAACGTAATAAATCATCAAAGGTTTTTTTGGGAAACGATAAAATTATAAATAAAAAAGCCAAACAATTTAGATCAAAAATAATAAGAATACGTTTCAAGATACCGTCTCTACTTATTTCATCTGGATCAACTTGTGACTCTTCTGACAAGTCAAGACTACCACCGCGGACCTTTTACATATTCGGTGATTGTAATTGTATTGTGTTGTGCACTTCACATGACCCTTGAAGGCTTTACAAACATGTCAGGGTTCTTAACTTTTTAAAATTGTGTTAAAAAACGTGACCAATAATATCTAATTTTAATATTTTACTAGACCATTCCGAGTGGCTGACAACAATGAGCCTAGATCTGGGCCGGGCCTTATTGCTCAACACGTCGCAGGTAGACAAAAGCCGCACCAAATCAAATATCTCTAATTTCACGGTCGAGCAAAGCTACGTTTTTTGAGAAATTCAATGTTTATACAATGTAGGGTCGTTATCCTGTCTACTAGTTCCAATTAAAACGGATTTTTACCTTATTACAATAATGTAATAAGGTAATAATGAATTATAATTCAACTCAGATAATTGTCTATGTATTTATAAGCTTACAATCATAAGTTACTAAGTATTCATGTACTTAGTAACCACGCCAACGATAATTATTTTGTTGAATCGGATGAACGAGAAATAAATTTTTCTGACGGACATTTCCCCATAGCAAAATATTTAAAATAAATAAATAATACTAGTCAGAAATACTTAAGCAATGTAAGTAACTGTAGAACAGTTCGGAAAGACCAACAAATAAATACATAAATGTACCTACGTGCTGAAGACCTTTGACTAAGAACTTTTCAGTAAGATCCAAGGTTATAGATGAACTTAAATTAGAAAACGAAGGGGGCGGTGACGATCGTCGTGGCTTTATTGTCAGTTGGTAACTACTCGTTCAAACCAATGTTTGTTTTCTAATCAGAATGCTAAAAAGTTGAGCGCGAAGTTTTCTGGGAGTTGGGCCTTAGGGCTTGAAGATACCGGGGGATAACGTCTTTCTAAGGACACCCTCTGTGAGCCTCGGAACTTAGCTTAGGAAGTGACATTAGGCACAATATATCGCAGAGCCCGCGCGCGGCCGCGTGCTCGCCGCGCTTCAGCGGTCGCGCTGTTATCCGACAATTGCAAACGATTCGCTATACTTCACTGCCCCTCGGTTTTTATAACGTATTATTAACAATTTTTAAAATTCTTGATCACATTTTCATCATTAACCTATAACCAAATTTTCAAACAGTAGTTCGATTTTTTCTGGTAATGTTAATAGGTACCTCTTTTTGGTTGAGTTTATGCTTTTTGTCTTGTTATTTAAAATTTTCGAATTTTGAGATGGACTCCCATGAGTGGCAGCTACTGGTGGGTCGGAGGGGTAGCGTACCTGCTATGGTGTCCGCCAGGCCGCTCCGGAACGAGTATTTGGGCAGCCAGGCCAGGATGGGTATCCGCCGCAGCAGGGTTTTCTTGGAGCAGCAGGCCCGCATCCGCCGCGCCGCGTCGCTCTTCCATTTGCTCTTCTTACTTGTGGAGGGGAAGGGGGGGTAGCCGCCGTTGGCCACTGTAACAAAACACTGATTTAATAAGTATCATTACTGACCAGTATAAGCTGCGATAGTCTAGTGGTTAGGACTGCGGTCACCGATTCGAGAGGTCACAGGTTCGATCCACGCGCCTCTACCTTTTTTGAAGTGATTAAGCGAGAGTATATAATCAAAGAATTAAGCAATAACAAGCAGATAAGACTGATTTTGTTTGTTGATTTTGATTGTTCGAGGAATTTTTTAGAAAATCCACCGGAAATTTCAGAAATTAGGATCATATTTTTGTATGAAAATCTCAATTTTTTTTACTTGCATCCGTGCGAAGGAGGGGCGGGTCGCAAATAAATTAATATTATTGAGATATCATTCGACGGGTGATGCTCTTGAGCTCTTGACGTCAACCCTGAAACAGCTGTTTGGAATCATTGTTGTTAACTCAAAGTAAAGATACGCCAATTATTACCTATAATAATAATACAATAATTATTTCTTCCACCCGCTACAAATACCTACTTATTTGTGCAATGTATATGCAAGTTTATTTATCTGCGTATATATTTATGTTTATTAATAACTCTTTGGCTTTATATGTATTTATTTTGTAGGCGGCTGTGTCAATCAAAATACATGCTGGGTACATATAATATGACATTTTAATACATATTTTTATATTTAAAAAGAAAAAAAAAGATACTTAACACATTCGTAATGCCATAAGTTTTATTTAGTTAGCTGTTTTTACCAAGCTTCAACAAAATATATCACCCCCGACATTTGGAATTTATTTATTTTGAGTTTGACTGTCAACTGTTGAATTATTGAATACCTACTAGATGATGCCCGCGACTTCGTCCGCTGGATTAATGTTTTTAATTTCCGCGGGAACTCTCTTATTTCTCCGGATAAAAAGTAGCCTATGTCCTAACCGTTGCGACGTGATTGAGTAACAAACATACAAACTTTCGGATTTATAATATTACTAGTGGTTCGCCCCGAACTGAGACCTCGCGATATCCCATAATTCCCAAAAGTTTTAATTATATATTGTAATAATTAACTTTTAACATTAGACACAATAAAAAAAATAATAGTTGACATAAAACTGTTTTACTGACACAGCGCCATCTATTAGCATTATAGTGAAGCTATTAGCTTCACAATAATGCTAATAGATGGCGCATTAAAATTAATTTCGTTTCTTTATAACATTTATCTAATTTTAGTATTTGTTGTTCAAGTACAGGATATAACTGAATTTTCAACCAAGTTTCACGTTCTAATATTCAGTAATTCAGAAGTTATATTTATTTATTTATTTATTTATTAAATTTACCACCATAAAATGTGTGGCTCTGACAGACATTTAGACGGACACACTTCTCTGTCTAGTAGGCAAGCGCCCTAGTTGACTCAGAGAACTCGCTTCGCTCGTTCAAATAGAATAGGATAAGGATTTAGCCAATACTTTTTTAACAAACAGTAAAATACAGCTACCTAGCCTTTTATTCACAAACTGCCCGAGTAGGTCAGTGGTGTATCGAACGTGGAACTGGTTCGCCGGAGCTACTGGCCGACTGGTGAACTTGCCGCTGTACGAGGACCTTGATCGCGAGTGCCGCGCTCGTGGACCGACTAGCACGGAACTTGGCAGTATTGCATTGCAATTTGCAATTATTGTAATTGGTTCAATTTATATGGCATTCTTGCCAACTGTGCGTTTTGGCCTACAGAGTGTAAGCTGTCAAAGGGGTTTGATTATTTTGGCCAACCGACCGCCATTGTTTTTTCAAAATAGCGGCTCCGCATAAAAACAGGCAAAATTTACATCATATTTTCAACTGACGTTAATGAGTAGAAACATAAAATAATGGTTCGACAAATAAAACCGTGAAGGTCTAATTTTTAATCAATTTGCAATTATTTGTTAGTTTTATGGCAGAAACAAATAAATTCCGTAATAATTTTACATTTATTTTCAATGTGTTGCATATTATAGAGCCAAAATTTTTATATGGAATTCCTATACATATTCCATATTCCTAAAAAAAATTAATATCTTACGAGTTATTAGAATTTAGAATACCTACATAGGTACATGATGCAGTATTTGGCGTTTAGTTACTACACTAGCATATTTCGCGTTTCACACGAGGTTTAGGGTAAGTTTTATTTCATCTATCGCGGGGATTTTTTTCTGGCATTATTTCAGTCAACATCATCATTCATCAATCATGATTTTCGAAAAAAAATTTGTAGCCAAAATTAGTCAGCGATCGATTTGATTAATGTCTAAGAGATTTTTTCGTCATAGACCTTACTTGCTATAGGTACCTAGTTAATTATACTTTCAGTCAATAATGAAAGGAATTCGATGGTCAAGTCGATCAGAGGCAAAAACTAGAGCTAAAATACAGCTCACTGTCGGCTGCCACTACAGGTGGACAATGGTTCGCTCCTCTGCAAGGACTTGCGGCTTTTTGTGTCGTTCTCACCGATTTACAAACGGCGAGATTGCGATTCAGCTTCCTAGTTAATAATTAAAATCCCAGCAAAAGTGTCTTTTTATTCACTCCAAGCTGAGAGATGTTAATTAAGTACTTTTAGAGCAGCAAATTGTAACATGCATCGAAAACCTCACACCTAACCTAATGATAATATCCTCCCGACTGAGTCCGGTCGCGGCGACCAACTCCTCAGAGACTAAAACTATTTGTGATTGATTAACTAATGTACAAAATAGTTTTACAATCTTTATTCCATAGCTGATTACTTTACTTCATGAGTCATGACCCTAATAATTTTATATTCTGTGACTCATCGCAATTTATGAGCTTTACTGTCCAATCTCTAGAAATCTTTAATTTTAATTTTTTACACAATTCTAGGCTAAAAATATCAACATGCATCGATGTTAAAATATACCAATTCCTAATTAATTTTTAATTTAATTTGCCAGTCTCTCATTATTCTGTCCGCTAAAAGTACTCTCTAGTAATATTACAACTCTCTGGGTGGAAATCGGTCACTTTAATTAACTTTATAATCGATAATAATTGTTTTCTTTTTAATCCTGAGAGAATTGTTAAAATTAATTGTTAATTTGATTTCGCTGATTAATTGTTTTGTGACACGCCAGTAATTGACCGATTGAAGTTTGTTGCACATGATGGTTCATCACGGAATCATTATTTTTGAAAAAAAATTTCAAAGCTACCTACGCGTTTAGTTTCTTGCCGGTTGCGTGAACTGACCTATAAAATTTATATGTTTTCTTATCAAAGCACGGATAATATGGCTGATTTATTTATTGCAGTTACGTCGTGTGTACCTGTTTAATAAATCAGTTCTTGTGATAATATTGCAATATCGTGGCGATCGAATTGATTAACATGCATTGTTGCAGTAAGAACGCTGTGAATGCAGCCAATCAGAGGTGACTACTATCGTCACACTGTAGCAATCATTTTGAGACATTTAGAGACTCTTGCCGCGGGGGTGGAAAATAATACTAACTTATTCCCCTGCTGAAGTCTTTATTTCGCGTGTCCACACGTGTGTATGATACAGTGACGGATAACGTACTCTACACGTAATATAAAAATTTTCCCTATTCGCGTCGGTTCAACTCACCGTGTCAGCGAGTGGAGTCATGTGGAGTCATGCATGTGTCCCTACCAAGGTCCCTACAGACAATCCCACAGCTGATTGTAAGTTTAGTTGTCAAATAATGCGACACCGCAGAGTTATGTCGTTATGGTTGTGTGGAAAAAAGAATCATCAAAATCGGACGGCTGTGTAAAAAAATATACGTGCTCATACATAAAAAAATATATACGCAATAACTTGAGAACCTCCACCTTTTTTTCGTCGTTAAATAAAATATGATGTCCTTCCTACTACAATACTAATTTTATTTATTATTAAAACCTCTTATGCGTAAATCTAGGAACATGGTACAAATAAAAAATAATTTTAGTTTAGTTGTGTTTAACGTTGTAAGTAAAACGACGCCGATTCCCTGATGGCACTCGCTTGATTGATACGTTGATACCACGAATTATCACGTAACCTACTACCTACATTAAAGTATTTCTAAGACTATAATTATTATTAACTAGCTGATGCCCGCGACTTGGTTTGCGTGGATAGAGTTTTTTAATTCTCGCGGGAACTTTCTTATTTTCCGGGATAAAAAGTAGCCTTTGTGATTATTCTAGACTGTACCTAATCTATCTCTGTGCCTTTCAGCCAAATCGGCATCCAAACACTCGTATTTATAATATTAGTGGGAAATAGGATTTAAAATACAACATAACAATGCAGCAATAATAATGATAATGTATTTTTGTAAACATTTTTAAAAATAATAAGATAAATGTGTGTGAAAATAAATGATAGAAGAATGATAATGTGAGGACTGAGGTGGCAGCTACCTTGGCCAGAGAATTAAGATTGCAAGATTGATGCAGCTTTTCCGCAATCGAACAGCTGATCCTAACACTAAAGTTCAATGACAACAATCATTACGTTTAATCTACTATTACATTATGTAAACAATTTTTTAAAACATACAATTTTTAATTTCCACATTATAAGTACTTATGTCTAGCAAAGTTATTTGAAAAATTACACTTGCATCAAGTCAGGAGCTAAAACTAACGAACAACGAGGATTAAGAAGAATGGGGTTGTGGAAACCCCCGCCAGAGTCCTGTGTCAGCAACGTGCAATACGTCCATCGGAGACGAGACACCCTTGTTGCATGTATCGTGTTCCGTCAACAATGCTACACAATCGCGCGATTACCATCAAAACGAGGACAATGGCCAATATACCCATTGCTGCTTATTGTGATAGCTCGTATGGCTCTAGCTTGTAGAAGTTTTCCGCTTGATGACCTTGATAGCGGTGGTAGCCTAGTGGTTTGGACTTTAGCCTTCCTTCCCGAGGATGTAGAATCCGGGTCGAATTCCAGACATCTCAAGTTTCACTTTGTAAAGGTAAAAGAAAACATAATTTCTTCTGCGGCGGTAGCGGCAGAGTGCTTGCAATACTATTCCAGCAGAGGCATTAAACCCTTGAACTTCTGTCATTAAACATAAATCGCCATAATTGAATTTGTTCAACAAGCGAAAACCACAGCATCAGAGGAATTGTAATAAATAAAATATAGCTACTTAATCTACCTCTTCATTTATACAAGAAATAAAGTCTCCAATTCTTGATCCATAATTTTTATTAAAATTTTTACCTACACTTGAAGGAAAACCTCTGATATAAAATACTTAATAGTGTATATTTATTTTATTTAATCCTTGATCCCAAATGAAAAGATGACCTTTTCTTTTGCTAAATACCTGTGTGCATTAATAGATGGCGATAATATTATGAGCGCGGTCAGTGCCGCCTCCAGCTGTTGCCTGATGCCAAGTGAAAAGATATTTATATTTATATCTTGTGGCTATTTATCAACTTTGAAAAGGACATAACTGAACAGGAAAGTGTGTGTTTACTTTTACGTAAGGTTTAGGCCGAGCGCTATCGCGGAATCCATCTTCGAGCTCGTTGGACTACTAACCAAGTAGGTGACGTGAAATGTTTACATCCGTTTGCATCGGTAAATTTAAAGGATTTAATTAGTAGGCTATATTCGAAAGAGTATATTAGATACGGCGAATGTTGTGCCCTCTATAAACCTGAAAAAATATTCAGTTTAACATCCCTAATCGGGATGTTGTTTTTAATTTTTATCAAATTAGTCTTTGATTGCGATAATATCTTGTGGATCACGATGCAGTCTAAGATGGAAGCGGGCTAACATGAAAGGAGCAGTTTTTATGAAACCAATACCGGTCTTCGCTGGTGGTGTGCTATCAAGTTACGACTGAAGTCTCCTCCCACCAGATCAGCGGTCATTTATAAATTCACAATTCCATTTCCGTGCCTTAACATACCTAGCTTTGACTCTCAGACATGCAGGTTTCCTCACGATGATATTCTTCACCGACAAAACAAGTGATATTTAATTGCTCAAAACGCATATAACTCTGAGGTAACTTAGAGGTAACTGGGTATCCGATCTCTGATCTCGAACAAGGGCGCCGAAATGTTAACCACTAGGTCAATAAAAATGAATACAACTGAAATGCATCGTTGATGACGATTCATTTGTGATTGTTTTTATCTCATTGTTTGAATGGATCAAACCATAGCGCAAATGTTTCAGCCAACTGTCCACCTTCCTATTTATTATGTAGGTAATCAACTAATCACTAATCAGTTTTAAACTAATTGCACTCATTAGCTGCTCGTTTATTTTAAAAGTTCTTTTTAGTTTTTCTATGAAAACTAAAATGTTGGAATGTTTTTATTTTATTTTCATTGTTACCCGTTCATCTAACTGTATTAGTCAAGCGTCAAGCCCAATTAGCTACATTACGCCTTTCGGTTGTTTACTCATGTGCCTTTACGCCTTGTTATACCTATTATGTTTCGAAACACCTAGCACGAGCACCCAGCCTAACCTGTGTGTGGAAATACGGTCTTTGTCTATAAGATATTCTATTTTACCTACTAATTTATAATAATATTTTTTTCTGTTTTACTGTTGGCTAAAGGTTTTATTAGTTCAACGAGGAAGTTCATTATGTTTAGGTTAGAAGTCACGTTTAGATCTGTTACCATTATCAGCCGAATGGCAATGTTTATATAATGTTAATAAAACTAAAAAAAACATGTTTTGTGGTAGATGGCTTAGCGAAGTAATAAATATATCAGCTTTCAAATTAGTTTATTTACGAAACATGAATTCGTCAACAGATACTGAAGAGTTCTGAAGGGCTAACACAAAATATGTTTTTTTGTTCTCCTGTAAAATTTTGTCAATCACACTTATTAGGTTTTGAATTTGGGCGGCCGAGTTGAAGGTCTATGGATGATTTTTAAGTCAGAGGTCCTATCTAATTTGATTGCAGATTTATTGAGCTATTTAATGTTAGATAGAAGTAGGCGTCACTTCGCGGAAATCCATGACGAGGAACAACAAAATTTCTTTGCTTTGATTCGCCAACCTTTGTAGAATAGAATCGAATAACTTTTACAAAATGCTTTTGAATCAAGTGAATCTACTACTGCCACTGGTTCGGATTGCCGTCCCAGCCGAGAGGGTTTGCGCAAAGTATTTTATGACTAAATTCGCCCTTTCATAACACAAGATCCGTGTACAATTGACACACTATGCCAGGCAATGTAATTTTAATCCCGATTGGATATCTATCTATACTTATAAAAAGATTTGTCTACACTTGAGGAAGAAGCTTGAAATTTCAAACAGAAGGCGGGTTCCTTTTAAGACATCGGCACCCACTAAAAAACGATTTTTTAAAATTCCACCCCCAAAAGAGTTAAATAGGGGATGAAAGTTTGTGTGAAAACCCGCCATTTTTTAAGTTATAATCATGAAAATTAATACTTATTTAAAGTTTGGTTTTGAAGAAGTGTTTCATGACTTTTGGAAATTCTAACCCCTACCGATCTACAAAAATTCCACTCAAGCGAGGCCGGGATATTGAGACAGTTCCTATAGGTTTTTCATACATTCCACATTTTCTTATTAACATGAAATCTTATATATCTACTACCCAGGTAGGGATAGTATGTACGTATAGCTCACAGATTCGTGCACAAACGGTCATACAGTTTGCTCTCAACTACAAATTAAAGTATAAACAGACGATCGAATTTGGTGCGACCGGACCAGTGGACTGTGCGGTCAGCGGTGTGCTCTACAAAATAGCGAGCGAGCATATAATGGCTAGCAAAAACGTTACTAATGTAACGGTTTTTTAAGGATTTGGCCCGTAACTGAAAATAACGACACCCAAATATCCCTTACACCTCTGAAAGGCGTCGCGGCGATAAAAAGCGCTCAACAAAGCACGTCGCCGCTCGTCGCAGCAGAAGGAAGGCGCACTTCGATGGCCGCCTTGAGCTGCCAATTAGCTCGTAAAAACTTAATTAGGTTCCACCCAGGCGCGCCACGTCGAGCATCTCGTAAAAAATACACGCTCTTTCATAAACAATAAACGTAATAGCATTCCATACTTTCGTTATGCGTCCTAAAAGGTAGCACTAGCTGGTGCCCGCGACGTCGTCCGCGTGTATTTATTTCAATAAAATTCCGCAGGAACTCTTTAACTTTCCGGGATAAAAAGAAGCCCATGTTACTCTCCCGGTCCTCAAATAGAACCACGCAAAAAATCGCGTCAATCTGTTGCTCTTTTGCGGCTTGATTTAAGAAAGATCGAACGGATCGAACAAATACACTTTCGCATTTTTAATATTGTAAGGATGCGAAAAATGGAAAGAAGCATGCTGGGCATAAAAATATCAGATAGAATCAGTAATCAAGATATTCGGAATAAAACAAGAGTTAGCGACGTCACTAGGCAGATAAGGCACTATTAAAATGGAAATGGGCTGGCCATATTAGCCGAGCGTGTAACACTAAATGGACAAAAATCTTGACAGAGTGGTTACCACGCAACGCTAAGAGAAAAAGAGGAAGACCCAGGAGACGCTGGGCAGATGTGTGGCTATTTTATTTTATTTTTTATTTTATTAAGGATGCGAAAGTGTGTTCGTTCGTTGGTTTTGTTTGTTCTTCAATATCGCAGCAACTGGGCAACATAACAGAGGACCTACCGCCTTAGCTATTACACTAACGTTTTGTCTCTTTCTACCCGTCCATCGATACGCTAAAGAAGGGGCTCCCAAAGTTTTTTTATCACACTTCCCTTCTGAAAGGATAGGACGTGCGATAAAAAAAACTTTGGGAGTCCTTGCTTTAGCATTATCAATCGTAGAAAGAGACAACACGTAATATGGCTAGGGCGGCTGGATCGCTACCCTTTCCCGGAAAAATAGAGTTTTCGCGGGACTTTCGAAACCAAACAGAAAAACTGTACCTATCAAAGTAGGTTCATTTGTTGAAAAGCTACGAGGGAACAGACAATCACACAGATATACACACGTTAACTTATAACCCACCCCTCTTTTTGCGTCATAGGTTAAAAAACGCAAAAGCCTGTAGAAAATAAGTGGTAGAGTCTAGAGCCATTGGTTAATCTAATCATGAAATAAATATTTTTCATTTTCATTATCATAAAGTATAACTTATGTAGGTATGTCTGACATAACTACCTACTATTGCAGATGCCATTCCACTCGGAAAACATGTACGAACTATTTCATTATTGTTACACATCAAGTATAATTAAAAAATATGTGTCTTTGAATGTCGTAGATAGGAACCTAATTGCAATAATACTTTTAGTTAAAAGACCTCTAGGCTACCTGTTAGCCTTTACAACTTTATTTGTCTAGAAATAAGTTCTTGGGTAGCTATCACAGATGACGCGGACGGTAATGAACTCGAATAGTTACATTGTCGGAAGACTACGGTGGTTTTGGGCGTCCTATAAACTGTATCTATATAATCTAGGTCATTGACACATAAGTGCCGATCATAGAAAAGCTATAGACGTGCTAAAATAAACAGTTATTTTAAAAATAGACAGGTTTAGGTAATTTAATCAAAATACCATTAAAAATAAAAAGTTTTTTTAAATTAAGTATTTGTTTTTATTATAGAATTAGGTACCTACACATTCTGTGAAAATTTCAAGTATTTAACTGCCTTTTAGTACGGTTCGTGAGATACAGCCCACTGACAGACAGAATGACGGACGGACGGGCAACGGTAAGGATAAGGAACCTTTAATATAACTACTAATTAAAACGTCTGCGGTCGTATAAAAATGGTTCTCATAATCAGGTATTATAAGAACCAATTACGTCGATAAAAAATATTTTCTATGAAAATGATTTATGTATACCTAACGCGGAAACATAATTTAGATTTGTCACGTTCAGTGAGCGTTTTAGATACTCATGAAAAAAAATTTTTTACACGTACAAAACGCAATATACAGTTAGGATAATACTGGTATTCGATCATATTATATTGAAAGTAGGCACAGGTTAATGCCCTCATCGCATAACGGTTTCCCAACACCCAGAGGTGTCCGATTTGATCCTTGCTATGAGAGGTCTGTTTTGGTAAATTTATTATTGAAAATTAGAATTACTACATAATTTAAACGTCTAGATGAAAGAAAACAAAAACGATATTACCTACTTTCTTTTTTTAAATTTTTTTAAAATAAATTTAATTTTAATTTAATCCTTGCTGCAACAATGCATTTTAGTTAATAGCGACAGGGAATGGGGTAACTACTCGGGTGTGTTAAGAATCTCAAATAATATTTTAATAAAAAGGATGTCAATCGGTAGTTCTGGTTCTGTTTTGATCTGTGACACCGTTTGACAGTTTTCAATAGAGAGTGACATTTCGAAAAGTAATGTAAGATAGAAGAGATTCTTGATGGTGATTTTTGTGAGTGGACTCCACCTAATTAAAAGAGAAGATTGATTAGCTGGATGTGTTTTATTTCTATTAGTTCAGAAGTGGTCTACAATTCACGCGCTTGTAAGGTTTGTAAGGCGTTGAAGGAGGATCGGTGAGTTCATTATTGTTTGTAACTATTACACAGAAATGCAAAGGCACTTAGGTCTTCCCACCATTTCGTTAAGGTTTGGGTATCGATATTATTTGGTAACTAAAATATGATGCAAATTAACGCAAGTTTTTGGAAAATAGTTATGAGTGGAACTGTGTTAAGGAGTGAATTAATAGAAAGTAGTAAGTTGGTGACATTACCCAAACCATTGATAGGTCAGGAGACTAATTATAATTATGTAGTTACCTGTAAATTCATGGATCATTATTCATTGAAATGTTAGTTATTATGGTGTTAAAATATAGCTTAGTCAGGTGTTTAATTTATACTTATTAATACTTTGACATATTTTTTTTATTTAGAAAACTGAATGTTATGTCACTCTAGTTTAAAAAGTAGAAATAGTCTGACAATTTAAACATGTATTCTTGACTATTATGAGGGAATAAATAATAATTTACAAAAGAAATGAGCTCTTTCATATTCACAAGTTATTCATCAGGTATCTAACCGATGATCAGTTCAAAGAGAGATTTGCATGCAACAGTGTGCATGCATTAATATAAAATAGGTATGACATGTTTGGAAAGATACTAGTGAGGACTAGATACAGTTATTAACTAATCAAAGCACACAATCCTGATTTTGTTTGACTTAATTCTGGTTAATTTTGTCCAGGTGGATTATTTTACTTTAAATATTCTCTCCACTAAATCAATGCAATACTTTAAGTTACATTAAGTATAGTCTTATTGCTTCATCACCTTAAATAATTATATAATTGTGATCAGGGAAATTATTTTATCGGACAGCATAAACTAGAAACGAAGCTATATCAATCACTATAGATAGTGGATGAAAAGCTATTTTAGGTGGAAATGTTTATCATAAGTGGTGATGCCCTTTGTATAATGTTGCTATCAAATGAGTATCAGACATTTGCCATAATGCCCGTGCATGAGAAATAAGAATAAAAATTATTACTTATTTAATGTTTTGCAAGTAGTGATTAGCATGATAATAAGAGAACTGTGAAGTCATTTCTTAAAACTCAGTAGTATTTATTAACGAAGACTGGTTATTATTATATTTAAAATTATCAAAATAATAAGATAACGGTGAATTAATTTCTTGAAAGTAGGTAATATATTTTAACAAAGATTGGTTTTCATTACATTCAAATTGTTACAAACTACTGATTTCAAAGTATGTAATTGGGAAAAGTAGTTGTCAATACTTAAGAGTCGACAGTATGCCAGCTAGAATTCAAATTTTGCCCCCGCCTCGCTGCCCAGCGTGGAGCCGCCCGCACCGCGTAGTTGCAGCTATCTCACTCGCACGAGTTCATCACGCGGCAGGGGTCACGCGCCGTACGATAGGGTATATGATACATTTAACGAACCTCTAGTACATAGGTATGGAAATAAAATGAAACTAATATTATTATATATTATTAATAACTAAGACTTACAATTAGACTTAGACTTAGTCTAGTCTAAGACTAAGTCAAGTTTAAGTCAAATACTAAGTCTAAGTCTAAGCAAAGCCTAAGACTAGGTCTAAGTCTAAGTCTTTCACTAAGGCTATGACTTAGTCTTAGACTTAGTCTTAGACTTAGTCTTAGACTTAGTCTTAGACTTAGTCTTAGTCTTAGACTTAGTCTTAGACTTAGTCTTAGTCTTAGACTTAGTCTTAGTCTAAGTCTTAGACTTAGTGTTAGACTTAGTCTTAGACTTAGTCTTAGACCTAGACTTAGTCTTAGACTTAGTCTTAGACTTAGTCTTAGACTTAGTCTTAGACTTAGACTTAGTCTTAGACTTAGTCTTAGACCTAGTCTTAGACCTAGTCTTAGACTTAGTCTTAGACTTAGTCTTAGACCTAGTCTTAGACTTAGTCTTAGACTTAGTCTTAGACTTAGTCTTAGACTTAGTCTTAGACCTAGTCTTAGACTTAGTCTTAGACCTAGACTTAGTCTTAGACTTAGTCTTAGACTTAGACTTAGTCTTAGACTTAGACTTAGTCTTAGACTTAGTCTTAGACTTAGTCTTAGACTTAGACTTAGTCTTAGACTTAGTCTTAGACTTAGTCTTAGACTTAGTCTTAGACAGTCTTAGACTTAGGAAGCCTAAGGAAGACCTTTAGGAAGCTATGTATTTGCATTCTGTAACAAAATACTTAGTCTTAGACTTAGTCTTAGTCTTAGTCTTAGTCTTAGACTTAGACTTAGTCTTAGACTTAGTCTGAGTCTTAGACTTAGTCTTAGACTTAGTCTTAGACCTAGTCTTAGACCTAGTCTTAGACTTAGTCTTAGACCTAGTCTTAGACCTAGACTTAGTCTTAGACTTAGTCTTAGACTTAGTCTTAGACTTAGTCTTAGACTTAGTCTTAGACTTAGTCTTAGACTTAGTCTTAGACTTAGTCTTAGACTTAGTCTTAGACTTAGTCTTAGACTTAGGAAGCCTAAGGAAGACCTTTAGGAAGCTATGTATTTGCATTCTGTAACAAAATAGGCTATAACTAGTCTTTTGTTTATACTACTAAAATAATGTGACTGTGGCTACTAACTGGGAAAACTACCTTAATATTTAGTGATGGTAGGTGTATGAAACTATGTACCTATTCCACAGACAAGAGCCAATAAAGTTATTATTGTAGTAATCAATTCATGTTTTTAGCATTTTCTATTCTCCAATTTCGTCTTATTTTTCTTATTCCGCTTATTTCCTATTTCACTACACTTATAATTTCTTAGATAATATACGTATTCTGGTAGGTATGCGTGAGAACAAGCGACGCGGGTTCCCCGTTCGAATGCCGGAGCGTGAATGAATTCATGCGGTGGACACGAGTCGCCCGTCGGCCCACAGCCCCACACGCAATATTTTTCAGAATTTCATTTCTAATAACGAAAAAATTACTTAATTTTAAATAATACATAGTATAGGACCCTTATTGTACTAAGTTGAGTATATATTTTAAGTTTTATTAGTATAGGTAAAGTATTCATTGACTACTGCGTTTTATTTGTAAAATTCAGAGGGAAATTTGTGAATTTTTTTTATCGAGAAAATTTTTAGCAATCGTGTTTTCACTTAATACAACATTCAGTCTATATCGTCAACTTTACTATATATTTCTTTCAATATTATTGATTCAATATTTTTATTGATATGGACGATCAAACGTGGCACGCTGGCATACTGTAAGCTCTTAATACAAAGTTTAAAAACTTTATGATAATAAACTAAGACTACCAATTGATTTTTTTTTTTCAGTTAAATTGGTTGTATAGTTGTATAGTCCGTTCACTCTATTTAGGTGTTTGTCAAAAGTTATTTTTTATCTGTATAACTAAAAAAAAAGAGGGGGCCTAGTAAAATATGGGGCGAAATACGAGTAGGTCGAGAGATGGTGGAACACCTTCACCACCACTTTCTCGGGGCCGTAAGAGAAAGCGCTCTAAAACAAAACAAAAAAGCTCTAAAACAGAACAAAAAAGTCGTCGGCGGAAGAGGCGATCCAGGACGAGCTCTTCCTCCTCGACAAACTCATCATATGATCGCCAAAGACACTCGAAACGTCAACAACACGGCAACATATTAAAAGAGTTAGTGGATGCGTTAAATGACAGAAACTCTGTACACCCTAGTTCGCAAGGTCTACATGGATCTCAGAATGTCATACCGGAGTTTAATCCACAATGTAAGACACAGACCATGAAAGATTGGCTCTCAAAAATTAACGAGTCTGCTCATGTTTATGGTTGGTCTGAGCGCCAGACAATATTTTACGCATTGCCGAAATTGACGGGCTTAGCTAAAAGGTGGTACGATGGTTTGACAAGTGTAAAGTTTAAATGGTCTGAATGGCAAAATAAACTACTGACCGCATTTCCATGCGAGCAGAACTATGGTGAGCTGCTTTCGGAGATGTTAGCCCGAAAATCAAGACGGAATGAATCCTGGGAGGAATATTATTATGATAAGATAATGCTGATTAACCGATGCGAGTTAAAAGGAAAGCAGGCTGTAGACTGTCTCAGTCATGGAATATTTGATTTAAACGTGCGCATGAATGTGCAAGGAAGCAATTTTAATGAACCGGAAGAAGTGCTCAAATACTTCAGAAATATTTCTGGTCAGGTTGATAATTCCCGGAAATTTTTTAATGTAGGGCGGGAGAATGTGAAACGGGATCATCCGGTAGGATTTAAACCAAGCGATATAAAACGACCCTTCCAAGTAAAGTGCTATAACTGTTCAGAAATCGGTCATACAGTTACCAGTTGCCCGAAAGAGATTTTAAAATGCAAGAAATGCCGTCGTTTTGGTCACATGGAACAAAATTGTGGGTCGGTAACTGCAACTACAACTAAAAGTCAAGATACAAGAGGAGCGAACACAAACATATCAAAGAATGTTCTCAGCATAATAACTACTAATGATCGCAACGAAAAATATTTCAAAGAAGTCCGTGTTAATGACAAATATAATATGACGGCATTCGTGGACTTAGGTAGCCAATGTACGCTAATGAAAAAGGATCTGGGCCTACGACTGAATGTACCAGTTGAGAGGACGCAATTGCCAGAATTAAAAGGATTTGCGCACGGGAAGGTCGTTCCTTATGGGAAGATAAATGTGAGGATTGCATTTGACGCAATAGATGAGCAAGTCGAGGTTTATCTGGTTGACCCAGCACTAATGAATACGGACGTACTCGTAGGACAAACCTTGACCGAACTACCTCGGGTAAGGGCTTTTAAGACTGATGATAAATTAGTGTTTTATAAAGAATTGACACAACAATCTGGTAGGTTGAAAGTGTACAACAGTGTTGATGTTGTCATAACTGGTGTTAAAAGTATCGCAATTAAAACAGAAACTAATTTCACGGGTTCCATATATGTCGATACAGAGTCATGTATGAAAGACGGGAAGGAGTATATGATTTTGCCAGGAGCATACGCTATTATGAACGGACTCGGCTCGTTCATAGTGATAAGTTTAACTCTTGAACCCTTTACCATAACAAAGAGTACTTTGTTATCTAGAGCTATCATCCTCTCAAGTGATATGGTTCCCGATGCACCGCTTAATGAACCTGTTCCGCACAATATCAATATGATAAGTACTGACGAAACTCAAGCAGCTATCGGTGTTGGACAAATCAATACCGATGATACTTTCGACCGCGAGACAAAAGAGAACTTATGTACCATTCTGAATAAGCATCGCAATTGTTTTGCATTTTCGTTGGAAGAGTTGGGTCTCACATCCTTGGCAGAAATTAAGATTCAGTTAAAAGATGACGTGCCCGTAACTTACCGACCATATAGGCTGTCATTTTCGGAACGCGCGAAAGTTAATAGTATTATAAGTAATATGCTCGCTAACGGCATCATACGGGAATCACAATCGGAATACGCCAGTCCCATCATAATGGTAAGTAAAAAGAATGGCGACGTAAGACTGTGCGTTGACTACAGAGCACTGAACCGGAAAACTGTGAGAGACAAGTATCCAATGCCATTGATTGACGATCAAATCGACAGTTTGTCTGGTCAGATATATTTTACTACATTGGATTTGACATCTGGGTATCACCAGGTACCTGTTGCGGAAAATTCAAAGCATTTAACCGCATTTGTTACTCCGGACGGACACTTTGAATATAATCGGATGCCGTTCGGTTTAACGAACGCACCGGCAGTATTTCAAAGACTTATCTTAAACCTGCTTAAACAAAAAAATATTCCTGGTGTCATGGCGTATATGGACGACATAATCATATCCTCAAAATCTATCGAAGAAGGTATGGAAAAACTAGAGTCTGTTCTAGAATTGATTGGACAGGCCAACTTGACTCTAAATTTAGAGAAGTGCCATTTTTTTAGAAGATCCATAGATTATCTGGGGTTTGAGATTTCCGCTGAAGGTGTACGTCCTGGGAAAAAAAAGACTGAGGCAGTCGAGCGGTTTAAAGTTCCACAAAACGTGCATGAAGTGAGACAGTTTGTAGGACTAGCTAGTTTCTTTAGACGCTTTGTAGCTGGTTTCGCTTCAATAGTTAAACCTCTCACTAAACTTACCAAATCAAATACAAAATGGGAATGGGGAGAGGAACAGTCGAAAGCGTTCAATCACCTAAAGGAAGTCCTTACCGTACGACCGATATTGGCGATTTATAATCCAACGTATGAAACAGAGTTACATACAGACGCTAGTTCTCATGGTTTGGGCGGGATACTTTTACAACGTGAGGACTGTAAGTCACCACTTAAGGCGGTTGCTTACTTCAGTCGTCAGACGACTGTGGAAGAACAGCGTTTTCACTCGTATGAGTTAGAAACCCTTGCCGTCGTGGAATCACTGAAGAGATTTAGAGTCTACTTAATAGGACTGGATTTTAAAGTCGTAACAGACTGCAATGCTCTACGGCTGACTTTAACAAAAAGGGATCTTATCCCACGAATAGCTCGTTGGTGGCTCCTGGTTCAGGAATATACATTTAGTATCGAGTATCGACCGGGTACTCAAATGGCTCATGCAGACGCACTTAGTCGGAATCCTATTCGAATTGATGGTAACGAATGCCAGGTGTTGCATGTGAGTGAAGTACATTGGTTACAATCGGTTCAAATGAGTGATCCGGAATTATCACATATCAAGGCGGCGTTAGATCCAAAAAGTCTAGAAATTAAAGATATTAAAAACAACTACGAATTAAAAGATGGAAAGATTTATAGAAAAGTGAATGGAGAACTACGATGGGCCGTACCCAAAGACGCTCGATGGAGAATATGCCAACAATGTCATGATGATGCCGGACATTTTTCTTATGAGAAGACATTGGAAAAGGTGAGACGTGATTATTGGTTTCCTAAAATGGCACAATTCATAAAAAAATACGTAAGAGCCTGCATTCCATGTGCGTATGCTAAGCAGCCAGGTGGGAAGAAACCGGGTTTTCTTCACCCAATACCTAAGCCGAATATTCCTTTCCAATGTCTTCACATTGATCATTTAGGTCCGTTTAATAGGAGTAAGAAAGGTAGTACGTATATATTAGGGATAATAGATAGTTACACAAAGTTCATAATTCTGCGTGCTGTGAAAAATACGAAGAGTAAAACATCTGTCGCTGTTCTTCGGGATGTGTTTAGTTTATTCGGCACGCCTAAATGTTTGATATCTGACCGTGGCACTAGTTTCACATCTCGGGAATTTAAAGCTTACCTCCAATCTCTCGGAGTGAAACATGTACTGAACGCTGTAGCAACGCCTCGGGCGAATGGGCAAATTGAACGATATAATCGTTCAGTCCTTGCGTCCTTAACGGCTTTATGTCATGGCGATACTGACAGAAATTGGGATACATATCTTCATCAGGTTCAATGGAGTATGAACAACACGATAAATCAAGGAACGGGTAAAACTCCAACGGAAATAATATTTGGTAGATCAACTGTAAGCTCGTTCGAGGGCCAGTTACATGACATTCATGAAACAACTTTAGAATCCACTGAAGATGCTATTAAAAGGACTCGTGAAGAGGCCAGTGTAAATATACAGAAACAGCAGGAGAAAATGAAATCAAGATATGACAGTAAGAGGTGTAAACCAAAAATGTATAGCGTAGGAGACTTAGTAATGGTTCAAAAAGACATCAGGACTCCGGGTCAAAGCAATAAACTGACTCCTTCATATAGTGGGCCATACCGGGTAACTGCTGTTATGGAACATGATCGCTATGAAGTGAGTAGTGTAGATGGATATTCAAAAAAGAGGTATCAGAGCATTTTTTCTGTTGATAAATTAAAGCCATGGGTAAGATTTAGTATTTCTGAATCCGACAGTGAGACTGATGACGTGGAGAGTGGATAAAGTTGAAACTAAGCTTAGACATTATAAAAGTGTCTCGTTCTGGATCAAATCTTAGAATTATGTTTTAACCTATTATATTAGTATTTTTATCTAGTAGTATTACCTAACCTGAGTGAATGGACGTCACTATTGACCACAACGATCCACCGGATGATGGCCATCTCACCTGGGGCGCCAGAGACCGAAATACGTTGTTGGAGTCAAACGGTGCCCGTTCATTATATGGGCTGAGGCTGAAGCTCCTTGTGGGGGCAAGCGGTGTCCCTTCGCTATCTGGGCAGAGGCCGAAGCTCCTTGTGTGGGCAAGCGGTGTCCCTTCGCTATCCGGGCAGAGGCCGAAGCTCCTTGTGTGTGCAAGCGGTGTCCCTTGGTTACCAGGGCTGAGGCCGGAGCTCCTTGTGTGGGCAAACGGTGTCCCTAAACAACTCATGATTCTGTACTGCTACGGAGGAGCCATTAGTTCGTGACATTCAGCGCGCCTGCCGAGGTGCCCATCAGCACGCCTTTGAGGGCGTCGTACAGCGCGCCCGCCGAGGCGCCGCTCAGCGTGCCTGTGAGGGTGACATGCGGCGCGCCTACCGAGGTGCCCATCAGCACGCCTTTGGGGGCGTCGTACAGCGCGCCTGCCGAGGTGTCGTTCAACGCGCCTGTGAGGGCGACATACAGTGCGCCTGCCGAGGTGTCCCATCAGCACGCCTTTGGAGGCGTCATACAGCGCGCCTGCCGAGGCCTTGCACGTGGTGATCGTTTAGTGTGATAAACAAAGATGTTCAGTGAGTGATTGATAAGTGAAAATAGGTCGTGTTGTGGCTGTGATTAGCAAATATTAAGCTGTGATGAATGAGGACATTCTGGAAAATAGGATGGCCGAGGGGTGTGTGTAATATATCTAAAGTTAAACTTGCTTAGTGTACAAGTAGATTTGTCAGCAGCAAGTAATAATGTTTGTTATCTATGAAAGTAATTAAGAATGAGAAGTAAAAGTTTTTTTTTTTAAATGTAATCAAGTGTATTTGTTTTAACCAATTAATAATTGATTAAAATAAATATAAATTAATGTTTTTATTAGTTAAGTTGTAGTGTGTGTTGTAGGTTATAACTGAAATTGGTTACTTTCATAATGTGCAAGTAAATGAAAGTTATTAAGTAATAATAAAAGTATATCATGTTTTTCTCTGTAAGCAAGCTAAGTATGTTTATTTTAAGCAAGTAAAAGCTGTTGTTTTTATTATTTTATTCTTGTTAGGATTCAAATCTTAACTTTTTTTTATAATAAGTCTTCGTCTGAGATTGTTATTATTGTACAGAATTATAGATCATGGAAATCATGTAGCGGTGCTAGTGCTAATTAATTTAAATGCATAATAGGTATTTCACTACCTACTCAGTTTTAACATATTTTTACTATGTCTTGTCGTCTGGGACAGACGAAACAGAATCAGAATGGCCGACTGTTAAGAATCTCAAATAATATTTTAATAAAAAGGATGTCAATCGGTAGTTCTGGTTCTGTTTTGATCTGTGACACCGTTTGACAGTTTTCAATAGAGAGTGACATTTCGAAAAGTAATGTAAGATAGAAGAGATTCTTGATGGTGATTTTTGTGAGTGGACTCCACCTAATTAAAAGAGAAGATTGATTAGCTGGATGTGTTTTATTTCTATTAGGTGTAAGTTGCAGTAATACCTTATTTGTAGATAAACCTACGGCAGGGGTTATAGATTAACGTGTTCTCCGACGCACGCAGGATATCCACGGCTTGCCACGGCCAAGGTCACACGTTCCGCGAACTCGGCAAGTTGCCACACTGCCAAAGAAACCCTACCAAAGTAACCGCTAAGCTATAAAGGTTTTGTTCCAGTATCATACTGGAACAAAACATTTATAGAAATGAGTAGGTAAATTATTTGAAACCAAGCGAAAAGTGGTAGAGTCTTGACGTGTTATAAGAGCCACATAAAATAAATAATTTTGATTTTTTCTAAAGAAAAATAAAATGATTCTCTCGTGTTTATAGGCCTACCGATGTATGATCTAGTTGATTTACTAATAGAGGTTTATAAAAACCTTTTGGTGTTGTGATTATTTCTTTCTTTATTATGTCTTTTTATTATCTTGAAGAGCCTTATCATCGCGTAATCAGCTTTGATCAGTGATATTTAATGCTGAAACCTTAGCAGGCGCAGGTACATAGACAATATAATACCTGGATCTTTTATGAAGAGAACTCGGATACTCTTCAGGCAATAATAATTAGGTATAAGGGCTAAAGAATAATAATCCGTAGGGTTATCCGCCGGAATTTGTGAGTCCTATCCGAGGCATCTGCCAATCTCTGACCCTTTTGATTCTTGAGGAGACCTGTGCCCAGAAGATACGACCGTTTAAGTTGGATGGATTTTAGGCATGAATGGTTCCGCATTGCCCAAATAAAGGTTCTTCAAGTGATGGTGGAGGTAATTCTTTCTGATGCTGATTTCGGTCAAACACCAAACCGATTGCTATGTGCTCTCGCATTAGGCTACATTGTGATGGACTTTGTTTTAAGGATCTGTCATCCCGTCTCATAGAGTCCGCTGGTGTTCGGAGGGCTGGTATAGAACTATATAGTTACCTCGACAAACATAACAAACATATAAAGTTATACTTGTAAGTTTGGCCATTCATGCGGGGTAACACATTTCTCCGTCCCAGTGATTTAGATGATAATATTTTGATAATATTCAGGTTTTATTTGATTTTGTTTTAATTTAGATTTAGCGGAGTATGTTTGCTTTGTATGGTTGATGGTTAAGATGTCAAAAAGAATCGAGTTGTTATGGGGTTTATAAGGTAACAAGTGAATTTACTATACTATATTAATGTACTAAGTCGGTTTAGTAAGTAATTGTAGTCTGCTTTTATTATAAGATATACTAACTGACATTTGGACACCATAATACATGTTAATTGTTAACTAATACTGTAACTTACGTAGGTATGTAGGATATACTGATGTAGATACGTAAGTTTAAAGTAGGTATAAGTAAAGCGATTGTTCCGTGCTTGATTACGATCATTACGTCGATTACGTCGTCCGACAGACCTCTTGACATCGATTATATCCGCAGATATCGATAAACGAAACCAATCAATCTCCGGAATGACTTTACAAGATCTTAACTCTTACAACATGCGAAACATTATCACCTATCAACGGCTCATTATCGAGTGCAGATCTTCTGTCCTATAAGGGTTGTAGGCCATAGTCTACCATGCTGCCAATACAAATTGGCAGACTTCAGACACCTTTGAGGACGTTATGGAGGACTCTCAAGTGCACCCGTTTCCTCACGATTTTTCCTTCATCTTTGAAGCATGTGATATTTAATTGCTTCATTCCGAAAAATCAGAGGAGTGGGATCGTACCTACGACTCCCCAATACGGGTCAATCCCGCAGTGGTTTTGCCACAGAGGTTTAATAGTATTCCACGTGTTTTGCTTGACTTTGCTATAGGTATTTATTATTTCGTGGTGGAGGTCTCCTTAGGCTCTCGATTTTACGAGTACACTTCGCTGGCTGGGTAGCGATGAGCCCATAAATGTGAGCAAGAAAAAGAACAGCTTCGCTTCTGTCTTATGTAAGGCGAACATCACGTCTTTTTTGGATTATGTAGATGTGGACATTTAGCACAATAATTGCACATCTATACAACACAACTCTACAACTTTAGGAACTCTATGGCTAATTTATTTCAAATCATTAAAAAACAACATCAACATGATCAACATCATTGACAAACTCTAGTTTATTGGTTTCAGCGAGAATATTTTTCAAATCGCAAGCAAAAATAAAAAGAAAATTCACTAACTTGCAGGGACAAGATCCTCCTTCTTAAACGCAATTTTTCTAAAAACTCCTCTCAACACAATCACCTTCCCTCAGTGGGACACTACTCGCGTGTACTCCGGCGCCAGGTCGCCAGCGCGCCGGTCGCCAGGCAGGCAGGCATCAGCTTATTGTTTTTAAACACACCGAGATGTTTTGAATTGAGCTGCGAGGCGGTGGGTCGGTACGTGTGAAATAAACAATTATGTGTTTTGTTCGACTCTTCCGTATTTCTTAAGACCTATTAATGCTTCGATATCAATTTTTATTTATTTACTAGATGCTGCCTCCGACTTCGTCCGCGTAGATTAAAGTTTTTTTGATTTCCGCGGGAGACCCGTCTCAGTCGCCTGCAGTGGGCCGGCGATGGATAATCATAAGCTGGTGATAATGATACTGCTGTTGAGATGAGGCAGGCTAAGGATCTTTTACGACATATCGTTCCACGATCATAGCAGCGGGTGTCGCAAAACTGCACGACAAAGTAATATGTACCTACCTACTTACGTCGTTCGTCGTTGTTGCTCGTGAACGGGTGCCACCAACGGGAAAGGGTCTACTTTCTGTCTGCCCGTCTTAACATGATTTGGATTGTGTGCAGGTATACATATTTGAAACTCCATTGTATTTTATTGGAAACACTGTATACATAGCATCGTTTTGTTACTTATTGAAAAAAAATTTTTGGAAACAGCAACCGCCGAGTTTATTGCTGGCTCTTTTCGGCAGGAAGGGCATTCCGAACCAGTGGTAGATTCATCGTCGATTCAAAAGCACTTGTAAAAGTTTATTTGAATAAAAAATATTTCTATTCTATTCTATTCCTACTTACGTCGATGGTACCTACTAGGTTTATTAGCAAACCCTATCGTGTCGTGGCCGCAGCCCAGTAAGTAGTGAAAGTAATCAAAAGTCTTTATCTCTGGAATGTATTAGCAAGGTCGAGTTCAATAACTTGAACATTACTTCATTTTAAATCATTTCCAATAAAAATACTTTTTATGCAGATTTTTTCCATAGTTAAAGATTGGTTAATGCATGCCTACGTTTTATTTTGGAGCATAACAATAACATTGAGTAGCAGAGTAGGCAATAGTTTAACTATTCTTTACTTCATCGGAAGAATGCTAAGCAGTATACTCGTGTCATAGAGTCTGTAGCCACATAGGTACCTACCGCAGCGTCCTAAAAAATTCTTTGGCTAAGACATATTTTGGAGTTGAATTAATATTATCGTTTCCATATAATATCATTTTAAATGAACCTAACCAAACGCACGCTTTGAGGGTATCACCTAGTTCATACTAAGCGATCCAAAATAAGAAACAAGAGGCATTTATTTTGTAAACTTCTTTCTTAGCCAACTCTATAATACCTGGAACTCTGCATCTATCGGCGAAATGTCCTCAAAAAAACGTGCAGATTTAATTAAGTGCCATTAATTCAAGGCAAAGTCGAAGATAACAGCGTGAAGCGTTTTCTAACGAGTTCTGTCACAAAGTGAACGAGACTTTCACTTGTTTTGAAATCCTACTCGTCTTGTAGTGGTTGCTAGGCTGGTCGCCCATCGGCCCCTATCACCCGAACGTCTACTTCTAGCTTTCATAGCTGTAAGTAAAGACTAAACGTTAAGGTCTCACTCCAACTCAGGCAATAAGAAGCTACACTTAATTTTCCGCCTCAGAAAATAGAGGCACATTCAAAATTTTTGTCAATACTTGATACCCAAATAATATTTTATTTTTCATTTATTTATTTGAATTAATTTTAATTTCCTAAAATGCCTCCATTGTTTTTTTAAAGCTACGCAAGTATAATCACAGAGTAAGGATAGACTCCTTATACTGTGGTCTAATAACGGTGTTGGATATTAAAATAATATAACTGTATACTTACTTAGCTTTATTTAAGGTTATTGAATTTCAGTATGACATTTAATGGCACCTTTTGGTAATATTAATATGAGTTTTGGAGCATCAGTTGTGTGTACTACTGATACACACATTAGACAAAAAGAAAATTTAATTGGCCCCCAGCCACCCCTGATAGTATCACAACTCTCAATGGAAGCTGCTGAAACAGCGGTCATTTGCTGCAACGCGAACGCGAACGAACGCGATGCGAATGCTCCATCGAGAATAGCCAATGGGCAATCAGCTTAGTGCAAAAACCTGTCTGGCAGCGACACTAGACAAAACGATTCGCACGTATCGCGGAAGTTAAATCAACCATTAGTAGAGTTATAGCGATGCCTTGATGCCACTGAGTTACTGACCCATTTCACTGGCAGCTAGCCTGTACTGGCTGGGCGATAACTACCGAGCGTTTCCTTTATCGACATATCTAGACAAAACATCTACTACATTTATCTCGGAAGTATAATACATAATATTATGTAGGTAAGTACGAGTGATCTGTAGGCCTCGATGCTACTGAGCTACTGCCCTTTGGCGGTCATGAACGCCGAGATACAACGATCTTTTCGGAAGGGTGACGCAAAACCCTTTCCTAGCTGGCATATCCTTATTCTTTGAGATGGGGTTTCGAAGACCAACTGCTGAGTAATATCACAGAATACCTAATAGTACTAAAGGGTTATATACTAAGTACAAGTTGAGAGTTGAGGGAGAGACTTAAGTTTAGTACATTAAATTATTTATTTATACAAATGCTACGTAACTATACCTTATTATTATATTATTTTTTTACTTGCGCAAAACTTTGTTATTGTTCTAGACATGTTTTAGAAGTCTAGAGAACTGTTGAAATTGCTCGACTCCTACTTAGGTAACCAAAAATTACGAAAAATTAAGTTTCAATAAAATTATGTCTATCATTTGAAATACTCACTTAATGAAAGTGTTTGCGTAAATCATTAGAATTTTTTAGTCCTTAACGAGGTTTTGCCTGTTTTTCTACGGTGCAACAAAAAACTGCTCCGGCATCCACGAGTATTTCATTGGGGTTTTCACTGATAGAAAGTTCAAGATTAGGTTTAAGATCTCATTCAAATTCCGTATTGTGCTGATGACTTGGCTATATTCTAAAGTTTTGGTAGAATGAAGAATTTCATTTCAGTATTTTAAAATTCTTATATTTCCGTCTATTGTTCTTCGTTTTGTTTACTTTTAAGTGTTGTTTTTTTGTACTTTTGGGGTACCTACTTAAAGCTTTTGCAAAATGGAACGGAAGAGCTCACCCTGGTCGGGCCCGCCGCAGCAGGCGCCGCTGCAGGCGAGGCACGCGCCCTTGCCGTGCGCGCCGTCCATGCTGGCGGTGAGCGTGGGCGCGAGACTGGGCCGCGGGCACAGCTTGCAGCCGCCGTTGTACTTCTCGCACAGGCAGCCCCGGCCCAAGTTCTCCACCTTCAGCTCGTTGAGGCTGTACTTGTCGTATCGCTTCTCCAAGGAGGCCGCGATCCGGCCCGGCTCCTGCAGGAACTCGCACGAGTTGGGGCACACGTGGCACTTGCCGTCCTCCGGGGGGTTGGAGTCCGACATGTCGTCCCGCTCGTGGTCGGCGGGGTCGGCGGGCATCTGGTAGCACTCGTCCTTGCGCTCGCTGTCGGTGCTGCCCGTCATGTACGACGTCAGCGTCACCTCGGAGGACGAGCGCACGGCGTTGTTCAACTTGTACTTCGTCATGGTCGCGTTCCGTAGCTACTCGAAATAAAACGGAACCCTAGTCGGAGGCCTAGAAGTAAGTTTTGAAGGCGGACGCGCGAGACATAACGCTACCGTTCATAGTTTAAAGTTTTTCACAGCACTTTACGAATGTTTTCGTTATCTTTGGGGTGTGTATCACAGATGGTCGTCGCTCGGCTCGCAGTGTGGCTGGAGCGAGAGCGCGCGGGCGAGTGTCGCGGTCGCGGCGAACGGCGAGGCGGCGGATTCACGACAAACTCCACGCGACAAGTGGACAAATGCCTTCAGAGTTCAGGCTGTTAGGGAAATGGTGTGAAACGATTTCACGGCGAGTTTATTAGTTGGAAACGGGTTGTTTTTCCCGTTGTAGTCGATTTAAGTTGTTTCAGTATACCCTGTAGGTAGGTATATAGGATACCGTGATGTTTCTGTGAAGCTATTTAGGTATACCAACATAATTACACACTGTTTATTATTAAACTAAATGGGTGTTTAATGAAGGTTTCTTTAGTATAATATTTAATTTAAAGGTACATTTATAAAGTCTTATAAATTATTCTCGGACTTAATTATGCATAATTAAGTGCTTAAATTAAATCTAATTCTACTACCTATTTATTTTATTTTTAAAGTAGGTAAGTACTTATGTCAAGACTTTACCTGCATTTTGAAAGAATTTCGGTAAGAATATTAACCCGATTAATTCAAAACGAATAGAAGTATATTATTATAGTTATTTTAGTTTTGCTAGCGAGAAAAAAAATTGTTAAAAAATATTACTTATTAAGTCTTTTTTCATTGAAATATTTTAAAATAATTTTTAATAAGGTAAAAATTATATAAATAAAAAATAGATTAAAAAAAAAATAGAGCCGCCCGAACAGGGACTTGAACCCTGGACCCTTGGATTAAAAGTCCAATGCTCTACCGACTGAGCTATCCGGGCTCATGTAGTAGGTGTTGAAATTACGTTACGGTTTCCGTACAATTAGGCGACGTTCTATTTTCAAGCATCAAATGCTGACGAGTGACAAATCAACAATGACCAAAATGAATTTTGTTTACGTAGCTACTGTTATTTTATGTTAAATCAAACAAAAACCCGCGAGATTGCCTGCGTGTTCTTATTTTAAATCTAACTTTCTAAATAATGGATTCGTAAATCTGTACTTAAATAAGTAAGTATAGGTATTTTCCAAAAATAACGTCTCTTCTTAGAATAGAATATCCTTCAAATGAAACTCGAAATTCCAGAGCATAGAGCGAATTTATAACCAGAGTTGTAGCAAGTATTAAAAGTCAGCAACTAACAGAGCTTAGAGCTATAATACCTACACAATGTATGGCGATTTAGGTCTCTGATTGTATGTAAGTAGTTCTTCGGTCGTATACACGGAATAGGCTTCATAATTAGAGAGAAAATTCAACCGCAAAAATAAGTTTGTTTGTGACGATATTTTGTAAGAAATGTTTTTATCACAGAAAACTCTAAGATCCACTTAAAATAAAACTACCCTGATCCTTTTGGTCAGATTTTTTGTACGCGCTAATCATGTAAGTTGGGCCGACATGTCGGAACCTCTAGTGCGTCAATGAGATAGTTATTGGTACATTTACGGGCACAATTGATCGCGCCGCGCCTTCCCGATACAGATCACTTTATTGCGTAATATTGTATGCTGATTATTTGATACAGCACCAAAATACAGAGTTCATATACATACCTTCTTCCTTCATAGTTATTATCATATTTATCCCCGATAAATGTGTGTTATGTGTACTTATCTATTTTCTGTCTGTTCCATTGTGGCTCCCTACGACGGGATCGATTTTGATGCGGTTTTTTTCTGTTTGATAGCCGACTTGATCGAGACGGTTCTTAGCTATGTTCAAGCGTTTGAACATCATCAGCTTGTTTCCTATTTGATAAAGGATCTTACAAACCTTCACAGGTGTGATGCCAACCCCTCTATTTGTCTACAGCAAATAATATGTTTGGGCGTTTTAGGCTCATTAGAACTGTCTCAACGAGTAAGTGTTAGATAGATGACCGAGGATCGAGGAGGAGGAGCTAGTGATGGTGCAGATAACGTGGTAACAGTATATCGGGTTTAAAGTGTTAATTGACACTTACAACGAATGCGAAATGCCATGAAAAAACATACTTTTCATTCGTTGGCTTATTTTCATACCTATAGAATATATCTATAAAATGTAATAAGGTTCAAAGAGTAAAGTACGTTATTAAAAAAAACAACACCTACAAAAGTCATATCCGGTAAAAAAACGAGTTTTTGTTCATTCCTCAATACCTAAAATGCTATGAATAGGTTTAATTCTGTACAAATCCACCAGATGA
Source organism: Hipparchia sbordonii (assembly GCA_038048805.1). NCBI lineage: Eukaryota > Metazoa > Arthropoda > Insecta > Lepidoptera > Nymphalidae > Hipparchia > Hipparchia sbordonii. Next base: position 14,259,323 of record CM076109.1, on the reverse strand, counting down.
ATTTTTTATAGTTTAGATTTCAGGCTTGTATTTTTTTTAATCCAAAACAAGTTCAATAACAATTAACAAACCAGCAGCAGGTAGGTAGGTACGCTTCCGACTGTAGACTGAGGCCAGGAACATAATAATAATAATATTATAATATTTCCGCCGATTAAATTATTTATTTATTGGAATTTTCGGAAACAATTTAGCACGTTCAAACCAATTATTATTTTAATTTTATATGAACACTTTGAACAAAAATAACGTTTATCTACAAAGATCTAAAATTCAAAATATTACAGCTGAAGTATAACAATGTAAGTAATTCTAAAGTTAATCCGAAACACTTGATGCAAGAAATATTATAATTTATTTACCTAATAGCTAAAAAACATTTAATACTTTGTAAATATATTTAAAGCATTTTAGTTATGTACTGCCAATGACTGCCAAAGATTTAAAAAAAATATTGTTTACTAGCTAATGCCCGTAACTTCGCTCATTTCGTACTGATTCGCTTATATTAATTTTTTTATTTTATTTTTTTTTCATATTAGAAGGTAAGCTTGCGCTTGACGTCATGCCAAAAGCAATGATGAGGCCTTGATTAGAGAGCGCTTGCCTAGAAGATATCTATTCACTCTTGTCTTGAAGATTCAAGAAAAATCCAAAATTCGAAATTATTTATTTCATGTGGGCCAACGTGTGGCTTCTATGATACGTCAAGACTCTACCACCGGTTTAGAATGCAGACTTAGGGAGGCCACATACAATCAAGTTTGCCGTCAAGTTTGCATGATGCTTGGGGATTCGAAAAAAGGATCGATGCCTGAGTAGTATCCATACTTTTGGTTGGATACCTACGAAAGCTCCAGTCTGCTGTCTGACGTGTGAAATCTAGTGATGAGATAAAAGTATCGAATAATTGGGAAAATGCCGTAAGTAAGCAGACTATAGTCTATACTATTCTCTTTCTGCTGTATAGCGTTATCTCTCTCGATGGAGTGTAGAGCTTTCGGGAGTTTTCCTTGGTAGCGAACCAAAAGTATCGACACTACTCAGGAATCGATACTTTTTGCGACTCCTTAAGCATTATGCAAACTTGACGGCAAACTTGATCGTATATTACCTCCCTTACAAGATACTTAAATGTACGTGGCAAGAAACAGGCGAGACAGGCTTCCACACCTTCAATTCTTCTTTAATTCTTTTTTTTTTTGGTTTTTTACTTAGTCGAATTTTGATTAATTCAATTAATTTAATTCTCAGTCAACTCGTTGATTTTCCGGGGTAAATAGAATTATGTTTCCGTCTCCAAGAGGCAAGCTGTCTTTGAACCCGCCAAGATCCATTCAGCGTGAAAGTGAGACAGACGGGGTAACTTTCGCATTATAATACTAGCACGGGCGCAACCTGCTATCTAAAGCGTTAAGCGTCAACCGCTAAATCATTTGCGCGTTTTCACGTGTGTGATTTCAATTATAATAATATTATGATTAAGGTAATAACAACGAATTGGAAGCCAAAAAAGTGTGATCTTTCGTCACACAATGTAACATCCGGTTTAAAAGCGATATCCGGTTAAAGGTTACAGCACACATATCAACTCGGAAACGGATCACGACCGCCTCGACTTGTAGTGAGAGCCGTTTAGTAATTTTTGTATGAAAGTCCTTGATACAAAACTATACTTCATACAATATCATATAATAATAATAAATAATCAGTCTCGCCTCAGAATAAGCTCGCGAAGCGCGAGCGATAAGTGGTCAACTCGCTTTCCCCGCGTTTACTTTTGTTTAATCATGCGGCGCCGCCGTGGCATTCACAAAGAAACTCTCAGCCATAATGCGAGCAAGTTCAGTTGATTTTATACGTTAGATTTAATACAAAAATAGCAATGAGATAGGAAGAACTGGGTGAAGAAGAGAGAAAAGAGAAGCCATCCCCTCGGTGACGCGCTACAGTCAACCAATGGTCCGAGCCTAAGCGCGGTGTCACGTCGACGAGCCGGAGGAGCCGATCCGTTCCGGTTACGTGCATGTTACGTTCGGTTGACGCCAGCAGGCAGATTATTATGTAAAAGCTGAATAAATCATTGGCTGAATCTATTTTTTTCGTTCTTTCGTTAAAAATACATTTTAGCCAATAGCGAGTGAGTATCGGCCAGCCGCCAGAGGGCCCAAAGGCTATTGCAATTGTCACACTATAGCAATCGTTTTCAGAGCTGGCGTAGGTACGATGAGGTGATAGGCGAGACGGTGACGGTCCGTTTCCGAGTTGTTGCGTGTGCTGCAACCTTAACGTTGGACAGATGGGTGGCTGCCGGCCGCGCCGCGGCGGGTGTTTTTGAGGCGGAAGGCGCGAGGTCGGCCGGTTTCCGCGCTATCCGCGAATTAGCCGTGAACCGCCGTGACGTAGTGTCGCAAACCCCGAGTACGCAGGAACCACGCTGTTTACAGCACAATACATAATACCCAATGTACTCCTGACTGATTTCAACACAGCAGCGGCCGAACCGAACGGAAGCTGACCAACTATTTGAAGGAAGGATTGCGAGGCCACCGGCGGGGATCGAACCCACACCTCTCGGGTATTGTGCCTGCGTGTTGACCCGCCGCGCCGGCCGGCCCCGCAATTTTTGATGTTTATTAACCGGTCAAAGCAAGTCGGACTTGCATAAGTCTAATTTGCTTGTATGATTTAGTTTGGTTTAATTAATCTTTAAAAAAAAACTAGGAGCTGGGTGCCTGCCAATACACCAATAAGCAGTTGTGGAGTAAAGGGGCAGTAGGTATGTATCGATTATAAGCTCGCGAGCCACATTACCGATGATGGGGTAATTGTGCGCTTCCTTGGCGCCGGTCAAGAGCGCTCTACGTCAGTGGGAGGTGCGGCCGTGGAGGTTGCCTAAACCTCGCCGAACATGTAAACAAATATTGTTAACTGGAGAGATGGGGAAAATCGTACGAGTTAAGTAGGTACCTTCTTTTCCTACGAATGATATTTCTCTTTCTATACATAATATAATGTCATTCTAATTACCTTAAAGGTAAGAAGTACTCTTGGTTCCTACACTATTAATGAAAATTATATTTTTTTGGCTGATAAGAAAGAGAATGAGAAGGAATAAATTCCTGAAAAGGTCCAGAAAATTCCTGAAAGTGCCTCATCTGGTCTGGTGCTCCAAATGTTCATGTGCGGCGGTAATTACTTTACGCCTGCTCATTTGGTTGCTATTCATATTTATTAAATAAAAATAAATAAAATCCCGCTAAAATTGGTTCAGACATTTTGAAATCAAAAATCAAAAAATCAAAATCAAAATCCATTTATTTGTTGAAATAGGTAGTATAAGTTCTTACAGGTATTGCTGTGTATCACTACTTCAGGTCGTGAGGCGTAAAAATTTTTAGCTTAAAACTAGAAAATATACCTACATTAAAATAATTAACTAGATACATACATTAAATTTTTTTTAAGAAGAAATTGAAGATTTGTTCAAACAAAAAAATGACATACCGACCGACCGAGAGACAGACACGTAATTATGTTTGCATATTGCGTAATTGTGTATATTTTATACAAATTGTACCTACAAACAAATTAGTATTTTATGTATTGTAATGAGTTTTATTTATGTATTGCGACGCCATCTATAATCTGGCGACACAATTATATTTAGTGACATCTAGTGTGGACTAACTAAATTAGGTAGAAAACGAACTGAATCCAGAACCCAAAAACTTTTCGTCAACCTAGTTTTACAATCTGACGACAGATGGCGGTATAAAGTAAATATTGGTAAAATAGGTTTTAAACTTTTCAGGACCATAAATTATTTTCTAAGATTTCAAAATTTATTTTGTAGTTAGTTATATTCTTGAACGTGATTAGAATCAAACAAAATGACTAAAAATACTTTCAATGTTATAACAATTTAGTCTTTTGTTTGAAACTGTTGAAAACTGAAAGATGACGGTTCAATCTCAATCGGTATTTGGAGGGGCCGGACGAGGGGAATCTTGGTCAAGTTCAGCATGGCTAATATTAATAATTATTGAGACATTTCCTCAAACAAATAGAAATGAACAAAATGCAAGTCATTTAAAATTAATATTATTGTGTGACTCAATTCATGTACTAATAGGTACTACCTATGATCATATCAGGTCGATGTAAATTTTTTGCGTCGTCATGCCGTGCACTTATGAATGAGGCTCTACCGCTGACACCGGCTGATACCGATTAACATTTAATCTATAGGTTTGTTATATAATATTAGGTATCTATCTAACATACAGGTAGGTTAGGCATATTATGTAGGTAGATACATATCACACACCTAGATCATAAGAGAGACAATTCAAAAAAGATCTCTATTCCCCAAACGAAAAAATTCTGAATCATCTTTTGTTAGTAAAGTTAATTTATGTCATAAATAATGTTGTGAAATGTAACCCAAAATGAAATTGAGTTTCATAACTTTACTAACAAAAGATTCAGAAAGACTTTTTCGTCTAGGGAACAGAGACCTTTTTTGAGTTGTTTCCCTTTTGATCTAGGTGTGCGATAATTCGTTAGTAGGTATCTAATAATTCTATATTAAAATAATTGCATCTGCCATGCTATGGCTAATATTTCCCTTTTCTCTTCAACTTAAATCGTTAGCTTGTGTTGGCTGGGAATGGATACGACAATAGCAGCGGCGATCTGGCGTCTGCCCTGGCCCTAGTTCAACGTTTCTGAAAATAAGTTCTATAAAGTTTGGAACGCTCTTCCGGCGTCCGTATCTTTGACTACGTATAATTTGAGTACCCTCAAGGTAAGAGTAAATAGGTATCTTGTAGGCAAGTACGCTCCAACCTAGACCTATTAGTGCTTTCCATCATTTATTGTCTTCAAGCAGAAACTCGCAATAAAAGAAGGTGTACAACAATATGATCTAGATAACTTCATAAATAAAAAAGAAGAACTAACCTAAGCCTCCGTCGTTAACTGACGGAAATGACTACCTACTACTTACATGAGGTTTCCCTCTACTTACCTCACCTTAGCCTCACCTTACATAACATTAAGTTGAGTTGAGTGTGCATATCGTACGTGTTTACCCCGCGGAGGCTGACGTCATCCCGCCAGGGCCCGTGTTTCCCCTCGCCTCGCTTGAAGCGTGATCACAGCGCATAATTGCTTCGCGGTGACTAGTTTAAGCACGCGACTTCCTCCACGTGGTCATCGATGGAAAGATGTGACATCGCTTTGCAAGGTGAGCGGTTTGAGGTTCGATTTGGTTGGTTGGTATGAATACCAATTCATCGTCGTCACCCCTCACCGTCCATAGCTGGATACAGGCTTCTTGCAAATCACCACAGGGCACGATCATGTGCCGTTTGTGTTCAGCAAAAAGCACATGATCGTGCCCTGTGGTGATTTGCAAGAAGCCTGTATCCAGCTTTGGACGGTGAGGGGTGACGACGATGTACCAAAGATTAAATCCAAGAGTTGAAAGGAACCACCAGGAAAGTTGACAGCTTTAGCAAGCTGTTGGTGAGCGCTGCCATGAACCTAAAGTCTGTTTGGGTTGCCCCGCGGGGAGCAAGCTTTTGGAACGCGTTAATTAGCGTTAGAGTTAATTGGCAAGAGCTTTAAATCGAGGCTATAAGTTTCTTGTGGCGTATAACTTAATAACAAGCGCGCGCGGCACGTTATACTATCCAAATTTTTTCTGATTTGGAGGATTCAACACTTTAACGTCTCCGCCTACAGTGCGCAGAATGCCAGAAAAAATCCCGCGATAGGTGATATAAACCATATTTTTATTAATACATAATGACGTATTCTAGATATTAATTTAAAAAAAAAAATCTGTATCATCTCTTAGTAGGTAATATGTATAGGGATTTCATATAATTTTGGCTGTGTATTATGTAAGATACCTATTGAAAATAAATGCAAATTGGTTAAAAATTAGTTAGACCTAAAATTGTCGAACAAACATTAGGTATTTTATGTTTCTACTCAGTATCCTGGAATATGATGTTACTTTTGCCTGTTTTTTTTTTCAGATACTCAAAACTTGATCTGCAAAATCAAATCTGCATCTGAAGATTTACCATTACAAGCGCTCCTAATCGACCACGTTGGTCCAATGCGAATTGGTAGACTTCACACACCTGTGAGAACATTATGAAGAACTCTCATGTATGTGTGTGAGTGCATGCTTTAGGAGATTATAACAAAAGAATTTTCCATTATAACAAAAGAATTTTCCTTGCATCATAACCAGAGGCGTAACTATACCGTTTGAGGCCCGTGGCAAATTCATCGGACGGGGCCCTCTGTCCCCCAATATAAAGAAGCTCAACCAATGAGATAATATTTTTTTGCTTTATAATAAATCACTAGGTGAAGTAGGTGCATACAAACGCGAATACAATTACTTGATTTTCTAATAACCTTTCATTTCATTCAGAGCGTATTGAACTGTATGTCACAATTTTTGTATTAGTACCAAATTTCAAAGATTAAAATTCCTTTTTTCGGGATTTTTGTTCAGCAAAAGTGTTAATGACATAAGAACCGAAAATGTCATTATCGCGAGCGAAGCGAGCGCAAAATTTTTTACGATTGTATTCTGCCACTACTCCACTAGTCCATATACTTGATGCTTAACTACCTACAATACCAATCCACAACCGATGGTTTCTAAATCGTCACAATTTAGGTGGGCCTTACCAAGCAGCATCAGGATTGAGGAGTTGGTACCTGAAGTTCAATGATGTAGCCCAATATTAACGGCTGCACCGCGCAGTTATGTATTCCATACTTGTTACTCCGAAAATGTTGCGAGCGAAGCGAGCGCATTATGATTGCATTACGGCACTTAGTAGCCCATTCTTGGCACCTACAACAGCAACGTAAAAGCGATATTTTCGCGAGCGAAGCGAGCGCAAAATTTATGATTGCATTAAGGCACTTAGCAGTATATTCTTGGCACCTACAATAGCAACGTAAAAGCGACAATTTCGCGAGCAAAGCGAGCGCGAAATTTATGATTGCATTACGGCACTTCGTAGTCCATTCTTGGCACCTACAATAGCAACGTAAAAGCGACATTTTCGCGAGCGAAGCGAGCGCGAAATTTTTTATGATTGCATTAAGTACAGCACTTAATAGTTCATACTTAGCACCTACAATAGAAATGCAAAAGTGACATTTTCGCGAGCGAAGTGAGCGCGAAATTTTTTATAATTGCATTATGGCACTTGGTAGTCCATACTTGACATCTACACTAGAAATGTAAAAGTGACATTTTCGCGAGCGAAGCGAGCGCGAAATTTTTTATAATTGCATTACGGCACTTAGTAGTCCATACTTGGCACCTACAATAGCAACGTAAAAGTGACATTTTCACGAGCGAAGCGAGCGCGAAATTTTTTATTTTGCACTACGCCATATTTAGTCCTGTACTTTTGACGCTTGAGACCCTGCGCTTGTATGCGCCGCACACCTGGCATCGTAGATAAAGTCGGCTCTACCAACTATTTAGTTATTGTTTGAGGTACCTATATTCAGTAATTAATTAGATATTTTATAAAATTTTAAAATATGTGTTTATGGACCTAATGACATTTAGGTACATACTTATACAAATATGTATCTTTTTCATTTCTGTAAGTCATAAATAAAAATTTTGGGCCCAAATTTATCGCCCCTAAAATCTGCTGCCTTAGGCTCCAGTCAACTCAGCCTTTTGGTAAATCCGACACTGTGCGAAACCTTTCTTGTCCAAAAGAATTTAGTTTATATCAATTTTAATTTTGAAAATGATTGCTCGGCACTAGCCGTAATCACAGGAATGGCTATAAATGTTTGATCATCTTGTGCTTCTGGCCTTCTCTGATCGGGGGCCCCTTCCAGCTGGGGCCCGTGGCATTATGCCGTCATGCCACCCTATAGTTACGCCTCTGGTCATAACGAACTAAGCCACTCTCTGTAAAAGCTTTGTCTTTCAATATGTTAAAATTAGTTTCGCATCGGTGCAAATAGATCTGTACCAGATATTGTAATGTCAAATAGATACACAGGTCTATAACACGTGAATGCGAGAAATCCAGATATAACTTCCGATTTCCTACAAATTACACATTTGTAGGAAACCGGAAGAGGTATTGAAAGTAGAAGCTAGCTTTACAGTGTTCCACCGCAGTTGCGGGCATTTACGAGTAGAACATAATTCACAAAAATGGACCTACCAAAATATAAAATAGGTCCGTCCATGTTCGTAAATTACTTACTTTTGGTCAATTTTTTAAAATAATGGCGTTGTTGTTTGCCTTGCAAGAGACAATAAAATCTTTAATACTGTCTTCACGGGCATCACTCAGTAAACAGCTAGTTATAAAACACCGAGGCTACGAAATCTACGTTATTCGAGATTTAATCTCTTTTCCACGCTTGGTACTTTTATTTAAATACTAGACGATACCCGCGACTTCATTCGAGTGCATTAAGGTTTTCCTAATTTCCGCGAGAACTCTTTAATATTCCGGGATAAAACGTAGCCTATGTGTTATCCTGGGTATCAGCTATCTCCATTACAAATTTCAGCCAAATCGGTTTATTCGTTGTGGCGTGAGGGAGTAACAAACATCCATCCATCCACATATCCATAAGGAAATAAGATACTTAGTATGATTTTCTATATCAAGCTCGCAGAGAGCCTTTAGACCTAGTAGAACCGACAGCGTTTATCAACTCCTTTCCTTGACCGATGTCATGCGCAGCTTGAATACCAGAATACAAAGGGACAAAAATTTATCACACATTGCACAATACACATGCAAAAAGTACAAATTTTGTTTACGTAGCGTAGGAACAAAGCAGTTACTCATACAGCCACACAATTATTCAGCGTTAGCCCAATAGTCCGGCCTCGCGTGAATGCCAGCCGGTGCCCCTCGCTCGTGCCCGCCATGCTAATGCGCGGCTGCTGCTTGGGATGCGGCGCTCGCGCGCAGCACGCGGCCGCCAATGGCCGACGTCCGTGAGGTGGCGGTCGACGGAGTATTGCCTTACCCTTGCTGGTAACAAAATTAACTCATACTTATTCGGTGTATCATTATTTTTTTGTCAAGAAAAATTGTTTACAAGAACATTTTGGTGCGAACATAAACTCTTTCGAGTTTTTCCGTGCACCATTGTCGTCGACATCGATACAAAAACTTATAAAATGACTATCGCGGATAATGCGCAAGTGTGTTTGTTTGCAGTTCAACCAGCTGCAAAGGAGTCACGGATCCACGTGAATAACGTTTAATCGACGTCATAATCAAAATAAACGAAATTTTTTTTTTTACAAAACCGATTTCAAATAGGTACCACTACAAAGTAGATTTCAATTGTGTCTATATTTGAAGAGTGCTCTCCATTTCTCCAGGATCCCATCACATAATACAAAAACTGTCAGAACGTCAAAGGCGAACAGATATAATTTCTTCCTCTATTCCGGGGTTTTAAATTCACATGTCAACACATAAATGAGTAGGTACTTAACTCAGTTTCCAGTTAAGAGTTAAAATGATCATGATGTAAGTTTTTTAAAAATAAGGAATTATTAATTAAAATGTTTACATGACTTTATTCAGGTTTATTTCTATCACATTGTTTGTGTAAACAGCAGCTCACTGTAATATAATTAATAATTATAATAAATTAGCTCAAGGGAAGAGTACGATAGGTATGTAAAATACTTTGCAGCCACAAACGCGTCAGTTTCAAACCCAATTAGGGCTTAGGAATACCCAATTTATAATATTTTATTGTTTGTTTTTTTTCCATGCCACGTGCATTAGGTATATTCAACCATTTATTGTCCGTTTTGTTGTTTAATTTTTAGAAATCCCGCAGAAATCATCTTTTTAACCGACTCCCAACAAACAAGGAGGAAGTTCTTAATTCGTCGGAAACCTTTTTTTTTTTAATTTTTTATCTTTGTTCCCCGATTACTCAAAGATGCCTGGACCGATTTTGGAAATTTATTTATTTTTTTGAAAGGGTATATTTCCCAGGTAGTCCCATTGTCATTAGGTCAGGATCTGATGATGGGATCCTGGAGAAATCAAGGGAACTCTTCTTTATAGGCACAATTGATATACTTTGTAGTCGTACGGTAGTGGCGTTTGAAGCTACATTTGAATTTTGAAGTCGGTTTTGTAAAAAGTATTTTTACGTTTATATTATTTCCGTGATAAAGGTAGTCAATGTCCTTTTCCAAGTTCTCACCAGTAGCCAGTACCCATGCATAAAGTTACATCGAAACACATTTTCGCATTTATAATATTAGAAAGGATTTTAATAAAAACACAAAAAGATATACATAGTTTTTGAACAAAAAACCTGTGATGAATAGACACCGAGATAATTCTACGTGTTATTTGTTTTTAATATGAAATACTTAAATGTAAAGATCAAAAGGAAGTTAAGAGCCCTCAATAGCCCAACGGTTAAAGGTGCGGACTGAAAACTGAAAGGTCGCTGGTTCGATCCCCACCCGTTGCACTATTGTCGTACCACTCCTAACACAAGATTTTCGCTTATTTGGAGGGAGAGAAGAATATTAGTCAAGTTTAGTTTTGCTAATTTTTTTTTTAAAAAAGTGAGAAAGTCTCTCTGTGATAGGTCGGTTAACGCTCATTGCACCGTCCGGCAATGTTAATTAAGCATTAATATAATAATTATGATGTTGTTATGGCCTCCTTCCATGGCAATTAGAGCCATGGGAGTTATCACCGCGGTTATATTTACAGTTATCGTGCGTCACGCCGGCCGCGGCGACTGGCGGCGATATGGCTAATTAGTACAGTATGTGGTCGAATTATCGAAAATCGGTTTTATATGTTGCGTTGTGCAAGCCAGGGCTCGCTTGTTGTGAGCGTTTCAAGGTGATAACTGTTCCACCGCTGCAATATGAATCCAGTGCGCTATCCACAGCATCCAGAGCTGTTCGCAGTAACTAGATGATTTTTTTTCAATAGATGAAGATGATAAACGATTTCGTCTGCAAGGATTAAGCTTTTATAATTCCCGCGGCAATTCTTTAAACTTCCGGAATAAAATGTAATGTTTTTATTCTTGGAACGAACTATCTCCATTCAGCCAAATCGAACTTTCTTTTTATTTTAAAAAAAGTTGGGGTGTGATAAGTTTGTTGTGTGTGTCTGTTGTCTGAATGAACCTATTTTGATGCGGTTTTTTAGTTTTAAAACTTTCTTTCTTTCTTTCTATATAATTTTTGAAGATCTCTTCAGGCGTTTGAAGATCATCAGCTCATTTCTTACGTGATATAGGGTCATGCAAACTTTCACAGGTGCAATCGATTTTAAATTTGGTGTACTGTTAGTTCAGATTGTTTCCAAAACATGGTAATCTTGAGCTGATGCTGTGGCATCGAGTAGTCTGCGGTATACCCAACTTTTCAGCAACTTACTACAGATAACGTGTTTGCGTTCATTAAAATAGGCTCAATGAGCTGTAGGTGTTAGATAAATAAGGAAGGAGTTAGAAGAACGAGGATTTAATTTAAAAGAAGGAGAGCAGAACACTGGGTAACAGGATATCGGGTAATCGTACATAGGCTCTAGATTCACATGCCGAGGGTAATTTTTTTTAATTTACACTTGTAACACAAAGTTCTCGCGCATTTAGGAGGAATTGGTCATAGTGAAAGCATTGCTACGTCATGTAGGTAACGCGTAAGCGGCGTAGCGTGTAGATGCAAGGCACTTGCTACGAACTACGAGTGAGACGCGATGTATCAATGTGCTCTTAAGTTATGCAACACACTGCCTGGGTTTTGCCAAACAGCCTTCGTGAATGGTTTCGTGTCGAAAAATACAAATCTTGCCACTGGGCTAGCCCCGACCCGACTGCCTTCTCTTAGAAGGATAATTTTATTAAAACTAGTTAATTCCTTCGTCTGTGTCTGAAAAAAAATTGCCAATATTATAAATGCGAGATGTGTGTTTGTTTATTTGTTTGTCCTTTAATCACACTGCAGCAGAGCTATGGATTGACGAGACTTTTTGCATGTGTATAGTTGAGGACCTGGAGAGTGACATAGGGTACTCTTTATCCCGAAAAATAAAAGATTTTTCGCGGGATTTTAAAAGTAAAATTCACGCGGACGAAGTCGCGGGCAACATGAATAAAAATATTGCTATTTGTTCTCTTTGTTTGTCAGTTAATTATTATTTATTCAACTGACGTGTCATAATTTATTTTATTTAAAAAGTATTCTATTACAATCTACGATTTTGATTTGTATAATTATTGATTGTACAATTACATAGAATTTATGTAATTGTACAATCAATAATTTTCATTTTTCGTTCTATCAATTAACTATGTTCTTTTAATTAGGGTCTAGTAGAACCATAATATTCTCGTAACTATTTCGGAGACTACTGAGACTCGCTACAGGATAATTATTATAGTGCACAAAAATATACAAACAAACAAATACACTTTCACATTTATAATGTAATAGTTTATCTCAAGATTTCTTGATGTGCACGCAGAGGGTTTCCCGAACAATTAACACGTGGGGGTTTGATCAGATCACTCTGGCAGGTATCACACCTGACTCAGCTAATGAACTATGATCTGCATTATGTAACACAGGTGTAATATTATAGGTAAGTAATAGTATGTACATAATAGTTCACTGTCAAGGAAAACGGAGTCACATATTTAATTTGGGAAATACTATTGGATAAATAATTTATCGTTCCGTTGAATGGCTGTTGAACATGTTGTATGTTGAAAAATAAAGAAAAAAAATCCTGTTATTATAAATGCGAAAGTGTGTATGTTTATTGGGTTGTCCTTCAATCAAGCTGCAATGGATTGCTGTGATTTTTTACATCCGTATAGTTGAGGACTTGCAGAGTGACATATCTGGGCTACCTTTTATCCCGGAAAATCTGAGGGTTCCCGCGGGATATTTAAAAACCTAACGCCACCCGGATAAAGTCGCGGGAAAAAGTTTGTCATACATAAAAATACGAATCTCCTTCTTTTTCAAACGATAGACGTGCAATGCTCGACACAGGTATCTTGCATGTACTTCCAGAGGTCTCGGTTTTGCGCCGCCAGTATTCAGGCTCCCTGCATGTCATCGGTGCACCGCCGAGGGTCTGCCAACACCGCGCTTTTCACTGCGGAGTCGCCACTCCAGAGCCTCGAGACCCCAACGACCATCAGTTTTTCGAACTATGTGCCTCGTCCGTGTCGACCTTAGCTTCTCGACTCGCTGAGCTTGTCAGTAAATACAAATCCATAATAAATAATTTTATAAATATACCTATAATAATATTTATCATTCATAAGAAGAATTTTAAAGTAATATTTCAGGCCTAGCCTCATTTTATTAAAGCCATGTAATAAATCATATTGCGGTGCGCACAGAGTGGCAGCCAGGCCCTGACCTTAGCGCGGCAGGTATCGCCAATAAACAAAAGCGCGACCAAACCAGTCCGTCGAGTCCCGTGCCGTCTTCTTTTTTGCCCAAACCCGCGCGCCTGCGGTGCGCGTTCGTTGTGAATTGTGGTCGTTGCTAACAGATTTTTTTAATTCTGCGATCTCACCTGATGGTATGTGACGATGCAGTCTAAGATGGTAGCGGGATAACCTGGAAGGGGTATGGTTGAGCGAAGCAACGGCTGGATCATGCGTCATGCTCGTGAACGGGTGCCACCAACGGGAATGGGTCTGCCCATCTTAGCATGTATTGGATTGTATGTACCTACGTATGCATTTTTGAAGCTTCATTGTGGAAGCACTGAATACATAGCATAGTTTTGTTACGTACCTACTAAAATCATAAATCTGCTGTTTGACTTTGCTGAAGTCAGGTTAAAGCAATATTCTTGATTTAACCTAAACCAGTTGGTTTCTTTCTTTTGACTGTAAAATATATGTAAATTGTAAAAGTTTCAAAATATTCAAAATTATTTATTTTAGGTCAACTTTGGGCTCTTATGATAAGACAAAACACACCATGCACCGTTCGGAAGGTACATTCTGCTGAAAAAAGCCGACTATAAACTCAGCAGTTATGTTTGAAATTGAGCTGTCTTGTGGAGAGCTGAAGCAAAGTAGCTTGCTTCCATGCAAGATTATTAGCTTTACTTTAATTATTATGTAGATACATATGCAAAAAAGAGTAGAACATCACTAGGTAGCGTTGTAAAAACACGACGATCCATAGTTCTGATGAGGTATAAAATAATTAATAGAAAACTTCAAACAAACACATTTTCCCATTTATAACTATAGTGCTGTGATATAATTTTTTTGTTGTGGTATTTAATAATAGAACAATGCATTGTAAATTCCTGGAAGTAGGGAGTTTATTTATCAATGAGAGAACAAAGGAATGATACTGCCAGTTTGCGTCAACTTTTGTTTATATAAACAAACGTATAATGATAGATATTAACATTAACTGTATGCTCAAGTGTCAAATAAAAAATAACAACTGTTAGTCCCCTACGGGTATGGGCCTTAAAAAATAGACACGGGTCATTAAAACAGGGTAAACCCGTAGTAAAATCGACCGTCCCAACAAATTATGGGGTCTGGAGGAATCGGTTCGCAGCTTACATCAGGTTCTTCAAGGTCGTCCGCGACCCGTGGTAACATGCTTGTAGAAACTAGAAGCGCAGTGGCTTGCTCGGAAACCGAGCTAGTGTGGCTTCGGCCTTGAAAAACGGACCTTGGCCAGTGTGATACGATCCTAATGTCTCCGACGTGCTCGCTCGACGAAGAACATTATAAAATAAGAGAAAAAAAAACAATTAACTTTTGACGTAGAGTGTCCACACCAACTCATGGCAGGTTGTTGATACAAACCGAATTCAATCAAGTGTAACAAACCAAATTAGGTGATGTGAGTAATTAACCAAATTACTCACATCACCTAATTTGGTTTGTTATATTATATTTGTTAGTAATAAATCTGTGGTAATAAAAGGGAAATTGTAGGTAGTAGGTACCTAGGTATTTAATTATACAATCATTATTCATACATTTCCAGGGTTCCGTACCCGAAGGGTAACCAACGGGACCCTATTACTAAGCCTCCGCGGGCCGTCCGTCCGTCCGTCTGTCTGTTAGCGGGTTCTTATTACCTGTAATAGGACGACAGTTGAAATTTTCACAGAATGCACAGGTTTTAAATGTTCTTCGCGTCTTCTTTTTCTTGTACGTGTCAACCTAGACGTCCACAGCTGCACAAAGATCTCCTCCATGGACTTCCACAGACTTCGGTCTCGCGCCATCCATTCAATCCAGCAGCCCCCGGTAGATGAAGTATATTCTGAAAGTTAAATAATAAATGCTTTATTCAAGACAAGATAGCCCTTGACTGCGATCTCACCTTATGGTAAATGTGTCTAGCTTGAAAGGGGTATAGTTTTAATTAAACCCAAAGCCAGCCCAAACCCCTAATCGGGTTCTACACGCCATCGCCAAATCGCTTGGCGGCACGTCTATAACGGACGGTAGGGTGGTAACTAGCCACGGCCGAAGACTTCCACCAGAATAACTAGATTTGTACGAGTTTCGTTATATTACATTTCATGACGTTAGCATTAAGTTAGCAATGTATGGGTATATTCTTTACTAACCTCCGCTAAAGGTTATTTTTTTGTGCGGCTTAACATAAATATTTTAAAACACGCGTTAGTAACACGCGGAGGGAGTCACGAGCAAAAACTAGTGTGTAATATTTGCATGAATATTCAAAAGACAGCAGAACGATGAACCAAAACCAGTCGGGCGGGTTTACACCGGCCCGCGCTGACCGCGTACACACCACGATCATAAAAACTTGGCTCGATCGACGAGCTGAAGAACTGCAGCGTTAGGGACACTTGAAGGACACTGACGAGAGGTAGGTATTTCATTGAAATATTGTTTCTCCCCACGGCTCTGCCCGCATGGAGTTAGGTTTTTAAAATCCATCCGGAATTCTGTATTTTCGGGATGAAAAGTAGCTAATGTCCCTCTCCAGCTGCCCTAGCCATATTAGTAGTAGGGAAACGTGATAAAAAAACTTTGAGAACCTCTGCTCTACACCGTTATTATGTATTTAGAAAGTAGTGCCTGTTTTCGCAAATTGTGCAAATTTTGGAAAACTCGCAAGTTAAATTAGGTGACACTTATCTAAATATAATATAAAAAAGGCAATGGTGACTGACTGACTGATCTATCAACGCACAGCTCAAACCGCTGGACGGATCGGGCTGAAATTTGGCATGTAGGTAGCCGCAGCAGATAGCTATTATCACGTATGCACCCGCTAAGGAAGGATTTTTGAAAATTCAACCCCTAAGCGGATAAAATAGAGGTTGGAAAAATCGAACTTAACGTGAGCGAAGCCGCGGGAAAAGGCTAGTAATACGTAATACACAAACTGCATTATGCTGAAAATGGGCATAAAGTTCTATTGAAATCTGTGGTAATGCCGCTTTCCTTTTAAATAGCTTTGAATTAGTCCATTGTATTCATTATTATAATGTCATTTGGTAAAACCGAAAATTAATTGACTCACGCAAAATTACGTCAATGATGATTTTGACAATTTAAATCTATTTTGGACAGTTAATAAAATTATTATAATTATCTGGTTTCTATATGTTGGACAAGGTTGGACGTTCTGTGTCGTAGTTCGGCCGCTCCAAAAAGCTGTATCTCAATTGACACTTTTTCTTAGCTATTCCTTTTTGTTGAGCATCGTGGCCCCTTCCATCAATACCTCAATCCTCAATTACATTTTAAAGGGTTGAATTTTCTTAAATTTTCTTGAATAGAGTAAATGCTTAGGTTATTACTTCAATCATCTATTTGACCATCGCCAAGTATGTAATTATGAATATTATGAAGAACTGTGAGGTATGCAGGTTTCCTTACCATTGAAGCATGTGATATTTCCACATAGCTCCGAAAAGTCAGAGGCACGTGGGATCAAACCCGCGACCCTCCATCAAGGAGGCCGCAGCTACTAACCTAGTATAACTGCTCACAACTCCTAGAGAGAGAGTTGTTTATGTGAATACAGTGAATTGCACCGCAAACCTCGTTGCAACTCGAGTCTAAAAGCAAAGCAATGATTGTTGGAGCTTTTCCGCAATCACCAACGCATCATTATTAATTTCTTATTTTGTACATTCCAGTTGTATTAAGCGAATAAATACTCGTATGTCAACATAATTATAACTATGCTATAAATAGCCAATCACTGCATAGTAGCCGTGTTGGAGGAAAATCATAGTTTCCTCATCGAAGTAATGTGTCGCTCAGGATTTCCTTCGTGATCGGCGATCCTTCGCGCTCAGACTACAAGGACAATGTAGACGGTAGGTAGGTGCGATACGAAACATATACGCGGAGAAAATGAGAGCTGTGAAACTATTTAAAAATATTGCTACGGTTTGATTATCGCATTGACCTCTGATTGGCTGAATTGATGGCTGCATGAACGCATTTTAACCAATCGTAGAACTAGCTAATCAGACGTGATTGCCATCGTTATCTACTCTGTAGCAGTTATTATTGCACATTTTCACAGCTATAGCATCGTTTTGAGATCAGTTCGCTTCTATTTTAGATTGCATTGTCAATTACAACCAGAGGAGATACATCGCCTCTTGCTAGTACAGAGAATTTCTTGACAAAACCCAATACATTTTTTGTCCGAACGGGACTCGAACCAGGTACTTCGTCATCCGCAGTTGAATATGCTAACCACTAGCTAGCTAGACCAACGAGGCAGTCAAATATTTTGTTTTGGTGAAAGCCCCGTCTATCATTTTGCTCTAACATGTGATGATGCGATTATGGGGAGCTCATAATTGCTGTATCATTATCACGAACTTGCACTGCACGTGATATAATTATCACGTGCTATGCGTGATACGTGTTTTTGAGCGAAAAGATGTGCTCTTTACCTTCTCAACATTCACGTAAGATGAGCACCAACTACTGTCGCAGCAAGCTAAAGAACTACTGAATTTAAAAAAAAGTACCTACGCTACGCATAGTAATCATAAATCATATTTGCTTTCTTCCAACCGGCCTGGAAGGACCAATTCCCCCAACGTCCAATATTTCTGTAACGTCCTATTCGCGAAACGTCCAATCCGCGAATGTCCTATTTCTGGAAAGTCCAATACTTTAAAGTTCTAATTCGCCCGAAGTCCACGTCTTTTACCAAGTGGAAGTTTTTATGTCTTATTCTCCGAGTTTGTCTATTCTATCCCTAGGTCCTTGTTCTATGAATATTCATTCAGTTGATAGTTCTCTAGATGAGGCGATTTCTCTAGCAAGTTTTGTATCAGTAAATTGAAAACGCGAGTTGCTCTGATCATGCCTTGCCTGTGTAGACAACTTGGGCTGTACTGTATTGTATGTATGTATGATAGCAATTATTTTATAGTCATTAAGTATAATCAGGTTTGAAACACGCTGTAATGACTAGTGGGCGGGGCCTAATAATGATACAACTATATGGCGCAGTAGGTAACAAGGAAATAATAATGAAAATAAACTATTGCAGGAACAAGTTATTTTAACTTTTTTTTATTCAATGACAAGATAGTCTTTGATTGCGATGTCACCTGATGGTAAGTGGCAGTGCAGTCTACGTCTACAGATGATTAGTATGAAGGAACCTTAAACATTTTCTTTACCTAGAATTTCTGGTCTGCGATAAGAGCAGCACACTTCGAGGGGTAGACAGGTAGACACTCTCACAATCTCAGAATTAATTAGACCAATATATTATGTGGTTTTGAGATCGCTGAGTTGTAAATAATAAATATCATAAAGCAAAAAAGCGCGGCGTATTTTGTCTTCGCGAATTTGTCGGAGTTCGCGTCGCGTGACGTCACTGGCCCCGCCCATCGTATATAATTTCGTAAAAAGGTCAACCGTCTCACAGCGGTGAGTTCCCTAATGTTTGCCAAATATTATGGCCAAGCATCTTATTTTTATAGGAACTTAATTTGAGTAGGTACATAAAAACTTTTTCCAGACAAACGCCCACGTTAAATTCGATTTTTCAACCCCTATTTTCCGCCTAGGGGGTTGATTTTCAGAAAATCCTTTCTTAGCCGATACCTTTATTATAATAGCTATTGGTAAGCCAAATTGCAGCTCGATCCTTCTAGTGGTTAGAGCTGTGCGTTGATAGATCAGTTAGTCAGTTAGTCAGTAAGTAAGTCTGTCAGTGAAAATTAGAAGAAAGAAGGACAAGATAGTAGATTTGAGATAAAGGGAATCTGAATTGCAATGTGAAGTGAAGTTGCCAAATGATTTTGAATTGAGCTGGCGGACCTCAGGTAGATTGCACACAATTTTCTAGACCTGAAGATAGCACACCCTACTGTAATCAAAAAATGTGTACAAATACAAAAATACAAACATACGGAGAAGATGGCTAATTTATACTGGTTTGAGCGTAAACAGGTTTGCAAGTCGCGTGATTTGTTACAAGTTTGTACAGTAGCAGATATTTAGCTTGGGTTGATTTAAGGCCCTAAGAAGTGAAAATGCCTAAATTCGTGGATGTTTAAATCAAATTGTTGAACAGAATGGTTGATTTGAGCGAAAAATACAGAATTAAAGATAAAGGCTCAATAAATGTTTTTAAATTGTATTTTTCTCCTAAACGAAATCCCCAAAAAGTATCTATTTCTGTCATAATTTGCAAATGTTCTCCAAAACGGCACAAGCTTTTTAATTAATTCTTGCACACAAAAAAAGCTCTCAAAAATATTAATATTTTTACTTGAGAGTTTTACTTTTATTCCGTATTACATTCGTGTAAAGCAATTTTTTCCTGAAATATAACCAAATCTGCGCGAGCGTGCCTGCTCCGTCACCCTGCCAAGCCATCAAACTCATTCAAGCCTCAACCCTTATTTAACCACATAATACGAATAACTTTTCATATTTTTCATATTTTCATATTTCTTTATGTTGCAATTTTCAAATGTCGTAAACGAACACAATGTGTGTTCGATATCATCTGCGTGGATTTCGATTAGTTTTATCCATACATTAGAACTCTTTGATCATTAGATTATTACAGTAATATATATCGTATAATAATTATTATTTATTAATACAAATGACGCATTAAATTTCCGTAATTATAAAATTGATTATATAAGGAAGGAAAACGTTCAGTAAATTAATAACGTAATTAGGACCTGATGAAATATCAATTTGGTAGTGTGATTAAATTTCAGGCAGGCACTTAATTTACCCTGTAATGTTATAAGTACTTAGAATATACCTACTTAGTACGACAATAATTCATAGAATTGAGTGTATAAATCTTGTATAAATTGATTTAAGCACAAGGAAGAACAAAATTTTGCAAAACTTGAGGATTTAGAAAGTGACCAAACTGCTGTTACGACTAGACAAAATAACCGCAAAATTTAAAAAAACGGCCTGCCCGCCCGCCACACGCACACGCACCAACCACACGCACCAAAATCACCACACAAACTCACAAGTACGGAAACCAATCCCGCAACTGCGGGGTCCCGCTTTTAGCAAGTCAAGACTCTACCATCGGTTAGTAAAGCAGATTCTGATGGAAAAGTGTGTTTGTTACATTGTTTGTTGGCTTTTCCTTCAAACACGCCTCAGCACCGCTACAGATCGACGTGATTTTGCATGGGTATAGTTGAGCAATTGGAGAGTGGCATTCGTGCTACTTTTTGTCCCGGAAAATCAAAGTGTTCCCGCGGGAATTAATAAAACTTTATCCACGCGATTTTATAATAGTCTTACATGGAGTTTTTTTACTGTGAAAATACCTTTTGCATTAGCCGTTCCGTAGATTAATTCGTTCAAACAAATATACAAAAAAAAATAACGATTAGATTAGGTATTATTTAAAAAATAATCATATTTGTTATTATGAACATAATAAAAGGCAGTTATTTCAAAATGACAGATAGACACTTCGATTTTTTTTATTTGTATAGATTGCAATACTTACCTTGTAGAGTTAGAGTAAATCCTCGTGTGAATAGCTACGATTTTTCAACATAGTACATGAAAACTGCAGTAGGTACGTGCGCGACACCACGGGGCAGTGAACTCCAGATAAGGGCGGTAAGCGATAATTCTTTGTATAGGGCTCAGTGTTGATACAGGACAAAGTATACGTGAAAAAAACTCGTATTTCCATTGCCTTAAGATTGAAATTACTTCGCTGTTCACATCATACTGATTTAAATGAGTATGTAGGTATTTATAAATACTAATATGCCACGTGACTGAGTATAATTACATCTGATCATGCAGTCTAAAGCAGCGTGTACCTACGCTTAGGAAAACTTAAGTCAAACTCTACCTGCTAGATAGTGAATTTACCGATCCGAAATGTTGATTTTCTCGATTAAATTAAGTTTTAAAATTGCACTTGACAATATGTAATCAGTAACTAACGTAATATAAAAACTTTTTATCATTTAACATTATTTGGCGGATTGCGGAATGTTTGTAGCTTATTGTAAAACTTTTTTATAGGTAGGATATACTCGAAATCATGTAAGTAAGTGATTTGATTTGATTTGACAACAATGATTGTTTCAAGATCTACAACAACATAATATTATATTGGTTAATATTGGAGAATACGGACGAATATTACGAGTATAATTGGGTTTAAAACTACGAATAAATAGGTTTAAAACAATATAAATATAACAGAATGAAAATTTGATATGAGGTACGTTTTTGATTGAGATGTACTCGTATTAAAAAAAGAGTATACAAGAGGTATGTACAAAAAAAACAAAATTAGCGGTCGAGAGACGCGGGCATTTTAACTAATATTTTTTGCCATCTCAAGGACAAACGCGGAATGATTGGCAAAAAGTTTCGAAGTTGGAACAACTTTATTTGGAGTTCTTCGCCGAATTCCAAATACCTAGGTATAAACTTAAGTTTCAAACTCGTTTGGACCGTCCAAATTTTGATGTATCACTATTTATTGCTGTAAGGCCGGTTAAAATATCTCATCAAATTGCGTGGCAGTATGCGATACATAGCTCGAATAGACGTTTACTTTGGGTTCGACCTCACATCGTGAAACATGAAAGTAAAGGAAACTCTTTCTCTAGGTATATTTTTTATATATATTTTTAGCGAGCGAACGAGCAGGCGGGTCACCTGATGTTAACCCAAGTAGCACACGGAGGCTGCTTAGCAGCTGAATAACGAATTCCCGTCACGCTTAAAGCTGTATAAAAAAGCTGCATAAGGGCTGTATACGGCCGTATACAGCTCTTATACCTCTTAAATGGGCACAAATTATACAGCCTTAAGTTCAAATAGCTGCTTAAGAGCTGTATAGCAGCAAAATAACAGTGTTATAAAGGGTAACGACAGTACTATGGGCTGAATAACGACTGAGTAAAAGATAACAAGTTACTCTTTATTCAGTTAAAATTACGTCATGTGACACATGACGTAAAAGTGAAGTAGCAAACTTTAATCTAGCAAATTATAACCTTGTAGCTTAAACACAATTTCGTGGAGTGAAATGAATACGTGGCTATATATATTCAAAGTTCCCTGATTAGTAAGAAAAATGGTTGGGAATGTAATTTTACTGACATTATACATATATATTACCTAAGAAAATTTAAGTGCGCCACGAAAATATTCGGTTTTTAATTAGTTTCGTGATATAAATAAGCCGTGATGAAAACTTGAATAAACAATTTTTAGTGCTTTGAAAAGAATTATAAGATAAAAAGTTATTATTATGATATACGGAAGTAAAAACTAATGCAATCCATTCCTAATTCATACACAAAACATAAAAGTTGAAAAATGAATCAGTATATTTATGTGAGGTTATACAATAAAATGGTGGATTCATGTTATAGTTAGAGAGCTGGTGATATGATTTTAAAAGCCTATAGCTTAGAATAAAGGCCTATATAAAAAAAGAGTGTTCGTCCGAAAAAAAGTAAATAAAAACGGATCTTTATAAGTTTGTCTGGTGTAAGAACTGCGTAATATTAGTACGTAAAGATGAAACCGACAAAATACATCATATACGATCTAGCAAGGATATAGAGAGATTGGTGAATCTAGCCACCACTAAATGAAGTTAGGTTATATTTACTAACAATCGACAACCCTCATAATGCACTAAATGAAATGATTTCGTGGACAACGGAGAAGTAACAAACCCTTCGGAGAAGTAACAAACAACTTGTGTACTCTGGATGTAAACATAAGTCTCAAGAACTTTAATTGCAATAGCAGACTTGGGCCTGAATACATAATAAAGAACAGCTCGAACCAAATTCATATTGTCGTTGTTACTGAAGCTAACATAAGGGTCACAAACTCAAAATTGTTTCAAAGATAACTACAAGATGTTTTCACAGCTACTGAATCACCGATGAAGTAATGGTGTAATCCCATTGTAATCCTCTATGTGCATAAAAGTGTATTGTTCTACAGGTTAACAGTGAATACAAGCTACTCTGAATCAGTTATTGGTGAAATTGTCACAAGTTTCAATTAAGTATAAATTAAGTGTTTGTGCATTGTACTGACCTCTGAATACTAACCAAGTATGTTTCATACAGGAACTTAAACAAATAATCTCTCAATTTTCAGGTAAAAGTAATCTTGTAATTAGTGGTGATATGAATATAAACATAATGTTAAACGATCCCAGTGTAAAGGAGGTAGGTTGATAAGGCCCAAAATCCGCCCCTCATACACTCGAAAAAAAAAGTTCCAGATTCCGACAAATTGTAAATGTATTTATATACTTGAAGATATAAACTTTATTTTAATATAAAGTTTAGGTGATAAAAAAAATAGTAAGTTACAGAAAATATTACCCAAAAAGAGAGTGTTTCTTTTACTTTTCTTACATTTTCATACATTTTAGTCGTTTTTTAAGCTTTGATTTAATATTTTAGAATGAGGCGCTCCATGAACCAAAATAAATTAATACTCATATAAAAGCTTATAAAAAGGAGCATCATTATCAGTTACGTTTACCATGGTTCATGGAGCGCCTCATTCTAAAATATTAAATCAAAGCTTAAAAAACGACTAAAATGTATGAAAATGTAAGAAAAGTAAAAGAAACACTCTCTTTTTGCGTAATATTTTCTGTAACTTACTATTTTTTTTATCACCTAAACTTTATATTAAAATAAAGTTTATATCTTCAAGTATATAAATACATTTACAATTTGTCGAAATCTGGAACTTTTTTTTTCGAGTGTATGAGGGGCGGATTTTGTTGCCTTATCAACCCACCTCCTTTATACTTAAATTCTATGAGTGAAATAGGTATTGACTGTAGTATAAGGCAGTATACACGGATAGAACCTAAAGGGGATAGGATAACTAAAAGTTGTATTGATCACATATTCATACGATGTGTGGACAATCCCAGCCAACATAGCTTATGTATACAAACAGCAGTTATAAACAATCCTATAGCAAACCACTATTTTACCAGTTTATCCACAACTTGTTACAAACCTGTATAAGTAAGTATTGTACTAAAATAAATCATAAAAAATTGCTAGAAGAATTATATAGGTAATGTATGTCATGAAGTTTATTTCCAATAAATATAATTATTTACTAAGCAAATGTCAATATGTGGCTAAAATAAATACAGGGAGAAGGTAGGCATGTTTATGGATAAACAATAAAGCCTTTAAAATGTGTATTAGGAGAGATAAACTATTTAAAATATGGAATCAATCAATTTCTTTATTGCGAATTTGGGTAATATACAGGTGTTTACAAGTAAAATAAATGGACAACCAAACTCTGCTTAAATACAGCATGCAACATTAAAAATTAGCTTAAAATCTATTTCATTACATTACTATTAATTTATTACAATACATTATTATTAATTTATTTAAGTTAGAAGCTTTGTGTTTACATTGCAATATTATTTAAATGTCTAATATAAAATTTCTTATTAAAATGTCAAAAGTTCATAATTAAAATTTTTCCATGAGGTAATCACTGGTTTTATAGTATGTCCTGTCAAAAATTTAAGCCTTTTTTTAAAAAGTGGTATTTCTTGTGTTTCTATAATATGTCTAGGCAAATGGTTATATAAAAGGGGCCCAGTGCAGAAGAAACTCTTAGAAAAATGTGCACAACAACTGGGTGGTGGACGCAGTTCAATTAGGTACATGCCTTTTGCTGTGACGATTTTGAAATAAATTCAAGTTACCTTTGACAAATATGACAGTTTCATATACATACAGACATGGCATTGTAAGAATATTATATTGTTTAAAATAGGGTTTACAACTATCAGTCGATTTTAATTTAAATATTGCCCTTAAGCATTTTTTTTGTACCTTTAATACAGCCTCTTTTTAAGTGGAATTACCCCAGAATAAAATACAATATCTCAACAGCGAGTCAACATAGCCATGGGAAACAGTCAGTAACGCTGACACATTTATTACTGTTTTCCCCAACATATAAAGTGTGTAGGAGAATTGATTTAACTTTGTGCAAATATGACTCAAGTGTTCTTTCCAATTTAGAGTAGAATTAATATTCAGACCTAAGAATTTTGTTACATTGACTTCATTGATAGTTTTCCATTCATAATTTACATCTAAAGCAAATGATGCATTTTCTCTGAGCTTAAAAGTCATTAAGTTCGTTTTGTCTAAGTTAATTATGAGTTGGTTGCGATTCAGCCAGTGTAGATAATAAAATTAAACTGTCAGTCATGTATGAAGAGTGGGAGCATGTGAGCTCACTAACAAAATACAGTAGATCGGAATACTTAAGACAACTTAAAAACTTGCCAATTACAGCAGTACCTCTGGAAAAATGACTTGGGAATACATGCTTCCTTTACTGCTCAATGAACTGCCAGCTGATTTATTATTTATTTATACAATAAGATACAAAATAAAAAGAACTATCACAAACTTTATGATTAAATAAGGGTGATTTTGAAAATAATTTATAAATACATATTATATTACATAATTAGAACATAATATTATATATTTAAAGATATTATTTGCTAGAATTAATTTATTTGTGTTTTTTTAATGTAATTAAAATGTAAAAGTATACTATGTCTGCGCAAAAACCCTGCGTGGTTTATGTGGAGGCTTTCACAAGAACCTTGTAACAATTTCTCCTTTATGTTTGGATAATAAAGATTAAAAAAAGGAATCTTTTTGGCTTTTTATGATCATTTTACTTAACTTCATAAAAAATCTTTTGAAAAAACCTACTTCTTAACTTGTCCCTGCTCTCTTTCTCTCTTCCCTCCAAAACGCTACTAATGTAGTCTATACTTGGTACCTACCTGTGGTACCTACTTATTAACAATCCACAATTCCAAAATCCCCGCAATTTATGTGAGCAATATCAGGGTTCAGGACGTAGACAGAGAAGGCAATAGACCAAGGTACTGTGTAACCGCGACTGAAATAGAGATAACATGACGTAACGATGACGTCACATGACAAGTTCGAGTTTAATGTTGCCACAATAACTGCACTCCCCTAGTACCCCAAATTAGATGGAAAATTCTTCCCAGGATTTTTAAATAAAACGACAAAACAGATGCTGAACTGTTTTATTTTTTAAATAACATACCTACACATATAAGGTTGTCTGGGAGAGACATACCTATTAGGGTAAGCTTCTATTTTTTACATTAATATATATATAGCTACTCGTGCTGATTCACTGATTGACTGACTGACTCACTGACTCATTGATCACCTCTCCTGTAAAATTTTGTATGGAAAAATTTTGTTTCACTCACGGTTTCGTATAGAGGAGAAAAATTCATTCGGAACAAAAATATGGAGAGAGCTGATGATTGAGGATTTCGGAGACGGGTGAGGAGCACCGGCCAGGGTATCGAAGATAGGTGGGGGGTGTTCAACCAAATGTCACTCGAAACCTCATCCAATTGGCAGAGAGCCGAAAAAAAATTCCAAAATGGCGGATTCAAGATGGCGGCCATACAAATTTCGTCGGTGTCTATCTCGGAAACTATAAAAGATGGAAGAGTGGTTTTTTCGAAAAAGATGATCAGGACCCGAAGGTCTACTTGATGAATAGAAAAAAATTCAAGATGGCGGATTTTTTATTTTTTCATACAAAATATATGCAAGACTTTAATACGGTTCTTTTTCAAAATTTCTGATGATTTCGTATAGAGAACAAAAATTCATTTGAAGAAAAAATATGGAGAGACCTGATGGTTGAGGATTTCGGAGACGGGTGAGGAGCACGGTCAGGGTATCGAAGATAAGTGGGGACTGTTCAAACAAAAGTGACTCGAAACCTTATCCAATTGGCAGGGAGCCGAAAAAAACCTCCAAAATGGCGGATTCAAGATGGCGGCCATACAAATTTCGTCGGTGTCTATCTCAGAGAGTAAAAAAGATGGATGATTGGTTTCTTGGAAAAAGATGATCAAAACTCGAAGGTCTACTTGATGAATAGAAAAAAAATCAAGATGGCGGAATTTATTTTTTTCATATAAAATGTATGCAAGACCTTGATACGTTCCTTTCCAAAATTTCGGATGGTTTCGTATAGAGGACAAAAATTCATTTGGATGAAAAATATGGAGGGAGATGATGATTGAGGATTTCGAAGACGGGTGAGGAGCACGGCCAGGATATTGAAGACAGGTGGGGGCTGCTCAAACAAAAGTCACTCGAAACTTCAGCCAATTAGCAGTGAGCTGAAAAAAAAACACCAAAATGGTAGATTCAAGATGGCGGCCGTACAAATTTCGTCATTGTCTATCTCGGAGACTGTAAAAGATGGAAAAGTGGTTTCTTGGAAAAAGATGATCAAGACCCGACGGTCTACTTGGTGGACAGAAAAACCGCGGTTCGCTTTAGCGAGCCGCGCACCCACGCGCCCTACTAGTTAATATATATATAGCTACTGGGGCTGATTCACTGACTCACTCACTGACTCATTGATCACCTCTCCTGTAAAATTTTGTATGAAAAAATTCTTTTTCACGCATGGTTTCGTATAGAGGGCAAAAATTCATTCGGAGGAAAAATATGGAGAGAGCTGATGATTGAGGATTTCGGAGACGGGTGAAGAGCACCGGCCAGGGTATCGAAGATAGGTGGGGGGTGTTCAACCAAATGTCACTCGAAACCTCATTCAATTGGCAAAGAGTCAAAAAAAAACTCCAAAATGGCGGATTCAAGATGGCGGCCATACAAATTTCGTCGATGTCTATCTCGGAGACTATAAGAGATGGAAGAGTGGTTTCTTGGAAAAAGATGATCAGGATCCGACGGTCTACTTGATGAATAGAAAAAAAATTCAAGATGGCGGATTTTATTTTTTTCCATACAAAATATATGCAAGACTTAAATTGATCCTTTTTAAAAATTTCTGATAGTTTCGTATGGAGGACAAAATTTCATTTAGAGGAAAAATATGGAGAGAGCTGATAGTTGAGGATTTCGGAGACGGATCAGGAGCACGGCCAGGATATCGAAGATAGGTGGGGAGTGTTCAAACAAATGTCACTCGAAACTTCATCCAATTGGCAGAGAGCTGAAAAAAAACTCCAAAATGGCGGATTCAAGATGGCGGCCATACAAATTTTGTCGGTGTCTATCTCGAAGACTATAAAAGATGGAAGGGTGGTTTCTTGGAAAAAGATGATCAAAACAATAAGGTCTACTTGACGAAGAGAAAAAAATTAAAGATGGCGGAATTTACGTTTTTCATACAAAATATATGCAAAACTTTGATACGGTTTTTTTCTGATGGTTTCGTATTGAAGACAAAAATTCATTCGCAGCAAAAATATGGAGAGAGCTGATGATTGAGGATTTCGGAGACGGTTGAGGAGCACGGCCAGGGTATTGAAGATAGGTGGGGGGGGGGGGGGTGTTCAAACAAAAGTCACTCAAAACCTCATCCAATTGGCAGAGAGCCGAAAAAAACTTACAAAATGGCGGATTCAAGATGGCGGCCATACAAATTTTGTCGGTGCCTATCACGGAGACTATTAGAGATGGAATAGTGGTTTCTTGGAAATAGATGATCAGGATCCGATGGTCTACGTGATGAATAGAAAAAAATTCAAGATGACGGATTTTTTTTTTCATACAAAATATATGCAAGACTGATACGGTTTCTTACAAGATGGAATAGTGGTTTTGGAAAAAGATGATCAAGACCCGATGATCTACTTGGTGAACAGAAAACACGCGGTTCGCTTTAGCGAGCCGCGCACCCACGCGCCCTACTAGTATATTTTAATATTGTGTGCAATAAAGAATTTATTATTCTTTATTGCACACAATATTAACTTCAACCACCACTTAAAAGTATAAAATAATTTTAGTTTGTACACGTAAGTCGGTTTTTTAAAAATATTTTTTTTTAATGTACTTTCATAGGACCAATTCACTAGATAATTATTTGCTCCTTAAAAAAAATATTGAAATGCCGAATAGCAATTTAGCATATGTGAGTCACTTTGAAAAAAGATGTATGTAACACAAAGGAAAATTTTTTTTCGTTACTAGTAAGAATGTTACACAAAATAATTTGTAATGAACAGTTAAAATTTTCCTTCGATCGAGTAATGCTATTGAATTAAAAGCAACAAAAATTGTATATTTAGTCATCAAAATCATCATTAATGAAATTAACAGTATATTCCTTTTTTCAGGCAGTCGTATAAAACTGCAACTCTTCATAGTTTAAGTTAATAATTATTTAAAAAAAACATTAAAAGTCTGCCTCTAGCTATTTAAAAATGGCTTTAAAAATTAAGAACTTTGTAAATAAAATAATTCTTAAGATCGCCAACAGTTCTCGACTGGTTGTTGGACATTCGAACGAAACTTCAGGATGATTCAGAACAGTAACCGACACTATCTAACTGAATACACTTTAATCATCGCCGACATATATTATATTCTAGTATCCATCATCTTTCTTTTCTTTTCTCATAATATTCATTTCTTCCATCACGACTTTATTTTGTTTCAACAAAAATTAAAAAAAAAATTGAAAAAGTAGCCAAAGTAACCCGCCGTTACGGTATGTCAGAGGACATTACTAAAAAAACCTATCTCCGTTCCAAATTTCAGCCATATCGGTTTAGTGTGGCGTATTGAGTAACAAACATCCATATGTTTGTTACTCAATCACGCCACACTAAACCGATATGGCTGAAATTTGGATGTATGTATGGATGGCCCTACATACATTCAAACTTTCACATTTATAATATAAGTAGGATAGGGAAAATCGGGACATTGTATAGGTACCTAAAGCTGGCAACACACATAGATACTAAATTTTCTTATTAACTGTCAGTTTGTTTCGCACAAAAGTGTGTCGACCTTGAAAAAAACTGGTTACACGATGAGGGACAAAAAATTGGGTAGCTGCGTCTCTGTTTATCACATTAATAACTTTATTTCTGCTCTCTTTTTAGTGTGAGTGAGAAAGAAATCGTCACTGGCTCTATGTCTTCTCTCTCTACGGTTCAGGAGCTTGAACCTAGAGCTCCATGATGTAGTCTATGCTTGATACATACAATATCAATTCGAAACTGACAGTTTAGGTAGGCACTACCCAGTAGCATCAGGATTGAGGAGCCAGGACCTAGTTCTCCTTGATGTAGTCTATGCTTGATACATACAATAACAGTTCGTAATCTATCATGGTGGTAGACGAGGTTCTTGATGTTTCTTAGGGTATAATTATCACTATTAATAACGTCTGCCATGTGTGCTGATCATATAGAAATTTTGCTCGCCAGCTCCCTAACTATTAAACAGCTACGTGAATAGTTAAAACTCTGATATTCTGCCAAAGGCTGTCTAATAGTTCACACGTGCCCCCTTAATAAGTCAGTGTAATAGGAGTTCACAAATACCTTCTTATACAGCATTTGGCGTAATTTTATCCACTAAACAGCCCTTAATCAGCCTAAGCTGTTTAAATATCACTGACAGCTATTATGCAGCTGTAGGATCACCAGTGTACTCTTAAAAGAGTCTTAATACGCTTAGAGGTTCAAATAGGTCTAAAAGTGAATACTTACGCAGCTATCTGTGCTACTTGGGAAGTGATTACCGCCGCCCATGAACATTTGTAGCACCTGAGGCACTACCAATGCGTTGCCGGCATTTTAGGAATTTGTTGGTCCGCCATCCGCCCCTTGAATAATGATATTGTAGTTTAGTGGGGAGACCGTCGCAGGAAGTTGGTTCCACAGTAGATTCCATAGTTCTAAATCTAAGACATTCACACATATTGGATTTCTGATAAGTAATACATTATGATATTTTTATTTGATGGTATTTAATAAATTTTCTTTGATATCTGTATTTGAAGAAAAAAGTCTTAATTTAATAATAATAAAAATACTTAGTTATTTTTATCAAAAAACTTAAGTAAATAATCGTTCATCTCTCTTGTAAAACATAATGTTGTACAAGATCAAAAATCGGAGATACTACGATTGCAACGAGTAAGTATAGAATAGAATAGAATAGAAATATTTTTTATTCAAATAAACTTTTTACAAGCACTTTTGAATCGTCAATGAATCTACCACTGGTTCGGAATGCCTTTCCTGCCGAGAAGAGCCAGCAAGAAACTCGGCGGTTGCTCTTTTCAAAAAAAAAAAAAATTTTACAATTGTTATTGAAACTATGCTATGTATTCAGTGCTTCCACGATGAATTTTCCTGAGTACAATACAAGTAAAAATAAATACAATACAAATACAAATAAATACAATTCAATACATGTCAACACAGGCAGGCAAAAGCAGACCCATTCCCGTTGGTGGCACCCGTTCACGAGCATGACGCATGATCCAGCCATTGCTTCGCTTAACCATATTTGAGGGAACGTAACAACCCGCAAGTTTAACTGAGGAATAAATTGGACGTTCTGATAAATATATTGAAAATCTGCCAAATCATTTAACTTATTCTACGATAGTAAGGAATGTTTGTTTATTCCACGGTTAAAAGTTACTTTACAATTATGGTAATATTGGCACTAAGGTAAACATCGACAAAAACAAGAAGGATAGGTAGCTATACTTTATCAAGAAGCGAACAGCGATCACGTTGTTCCACGTAAAATATTAGATAGTCATCTTCCGGAGAGTATTTTTAACGTTATTAAAAATAGATAGACATATGCGCAAATCTATACTTCTAATAAATTGAAACTGCATAAAAGTATGTGTACCTATGAATGAAAAAATAGGGCTTTACCTAATCCCCGTTTTCACCAACATTATCTGAATCATCCCCAAAGCAGGATGAGTCCTTTAGAAAGCGTCACCAACTTAGCTAAGGTTGTAAAGGTTAGGGAACGTTGGTGAAAACTGGATTAAGTTTATTTTAATAATACGAAGATGATTGGACATAGGATAATATTTTATTCTTGAAAATTAAAAAGGTTTCACGAGATTAATTATATTATTCGTCTCAAAACACCGAAATTCAAGTGGATGAAATAAGTATGTACCTAATTGAATGAATCACAATTTATACCTAGCGTAATTTAGTGAGTTATTCGCTAAGAATTTTCCTGGTGCCATTACCTAGGTATCGCATTTATTGATTAATCTATGGTATGACCATTGAAATTACATAGATAGATAAATTAAAAAAAAAAAACACTTATC
Organism: Hipparchia sbordonii; assembly: GCA_038048805.1. NCBI lineage: Eukaryota > Metazoa > Arthropoda > Insecta > Lepidoptera > Nymphalidae > Hipparchia > Hipparchia sbordonii. The sequence goes on along the minus strand of CM076109.1, from coordinate 14,226,548 downwards.
CTATTTATTTAATATTATAAATGCGAAAGTTTGTATGTTTGTTACTCAATCACGCCGCAACGACTAAACCAATTTGTCTGAAATTTGGCACAGAGATAGATTATAGTGTAGAATAATACGCTACTTTTTATCCCGGAAAATAAGAGAGTTCCCGCGCGAAACTCTTAATCCATGCGAACGAAGTCGCAGGCATCAGCTAGTGTAAACTAATAGGATTATCATAGTTCCAATAGCCCGAAGGTTATAGGTGCGGACTGAAAACGTAAGGTCGATGATTCAATCACCACCCGTTGCACTATTGTCGTACCCAGTATCTTCCCCTAACACAAGCTTTAGTTTATTTGGAGGAAGACGGGTACAGGAGGTAGTTAAGTTCAGCACGGCTTTTTTTAAATACTCGTATATTATAGACTAACGCTTGACTGAGATCTCACCTGATGGTAAGTGAAGATGCAGCCTAAGATGGTGCGCGTTTGCCTAAAAGGTGCCTATTCACTCTTCATTTAAAGACACGTACATTATAGTTAGTTGGAAAAATGAAAGCCGGAAAGCTCCCAAAATATTATAAGTCGAAGATTTGCTCACTTTAACTACTCGAGTCTATTATATCATTGTTATTGCGAATGTGAAGAGCTATTGAGTTGTTAACCTTCAGTTTTTTCTAGTCATCCTTCGGACACATAAGAATTATGTCGTTTGGATACAACAAATCTTTGTATACGTATAGCTAGGTATATTGTCTCGGTAGGTATTATTATATTATATATCGCACGAACATTCCTCTTCTGCAATTACAGAATACCGAAGAGAGAACACCACTTTTCAGTTTGTGGACTATTTATTTATTTATTATGACTATGAATCACTCCCGTGCCTCGGAGAGTACGTAAGGCCGTCGGTCCTGCGCTTGATCTTGAGGACGAGGGAATAGAAAATGCACATGTGTTTGTGCACAAACTTGTGCACTATAATATCTCCAGCGCGGATGCCTAATCGCTGTAGAGATTGGCTGCCATAGCCGGATTCCTTGAGAGGATATTAATTGATTTTGTTAACATTAACATTAGATAAGTAATAAATTCTGGTCTCGTGAGTTAAGATTCAACTTATTATCATACTTGTTGATGTACGCGACTTCGTTCGCGTAGATTAAGGTTTTTTAATTCCCACGGGAACTCTCTTATTTTCAGGGATAAAAAGTAACTTATAAGTTATTTCAGACCTCTATCTCTATCTATCTATCTCTGTGTCAAATTTCAGTCAAATCAGTTAAGCGTTGCGGCGTTGAGATCAAACATCCATCCATCCATCCATCCATCCCATCCATCCATCCACCCATACATCCAAACTTTCGCATTTACAATATTAATATCATATTAAATCCAAGTTCCCAGCATAGTTACCATAGCGGCCGAACCTCGGAAGGTCAAACATGTTCGGCGTGAAAAAACCGAGCAAGAACTAAATAATAACATGATTTAAGCACGTGTTAACTACGAGTATCAAAACGTTCCGACGCAGTTTGTTGTTGTCAGAGTATGGAACTTTTGTTGCTGGGCCACTTAGCCACAAACAAACACGACGTTCCTATGAATTTTCCGTAGACGCATAGCACGTAGACCTACGCGATCGTTCCATAAAATCGCTATCTTACCGTTACACCTGATACTGGTTAGTAAATTCATCAATTTTATTTTTGGTCAATTCAAATATAACCAATTTTTTCTGTACATACGTATCACGAGCAATATTTGAGCAACAACGTTGGTGCATCAAGTACACATATCAGCGCGATGTACTCTTATACTAGGCCTGTGTGTAACTTAACAAAAAACAACTTGTGTACAGTTTCCGTTAACCTTCAAATTTTATGGCGAACCATGAGATATATATAAGTATCCTTATGTAAAATTTAGCGCCTCTCACGCATGAGTCACCGAGTAGAGACTAGATTAGTTATTTGAGAGTAAGATCAGAATGTGAATGTTACACTATCATGTTATATTATGATCAATAAAAACACCTTTATTTGAATAGTTAGCATGTTCACTTTTCGTTTTTCAAACAACATCGATCAAAGCAATTTCAAAAGGATGTATTGGATGTAACTTAAAAATCAAGTTGTATATTTTGCAAATCGATACGAATTACATGTCTAAACTTTACATTGCGTGTTTTTTTTCATTTTATTTCCCCAATCAATAAAATGCCTTTTCTTTTTCCCGTGACAGCCCGCGTGGAGTTTTTCCGGAATAAAAGATATCAAAATAATGTAAAAAAAAAACTTTCATTCCATAAACACATGTTTTTAAATTTTTGTCTTTCTGTCTGTCTGTTCGTACGGACTAATGTTGGTAACAGACGTAGATTTATGTCCGCTAGTTGAGACAAGTGACAACGTAGGCGACGTAAAAATTACGGAGTTTTAGAACATTTTAATGAATATGTATAAAATGACGCAGCCAACGTTTATCGCATCAAACGGCCTACGGCTCCTACGAGTTGCGACTGGATGGCGGCCTGATCTCGTGAATTTGATAATTAATCATATTTATTAGCTTACGTCATACATAACATAATAGTGTACACGTGTAGTCGGAAATCGAATTAAAAAACTTGTTACTGTGAATAAGTATCAGAGTTCTTCTCGCATTTGATTAGTAATTTTTTAATCTTTTACATTTTATTCGCTCACATACAGCTCAATACTGTTTTTTATAAGTCATCATCAAGAGCTAATCTATCATGAAAATATTTGGATTAAAATAAAATTGACTGTACTAATGTAGGTAGGTATAGATGTAGCGTAGAAATTAAACTTATTTATTTATTTATTAAGTCAGGACCAGAAAACAAAGAAATTAAACCTAAACATAGTTCACAAGAACAGCTTATCTCCAAGGAAGCGATTTCTTCCAGAAACCCTCGAATGTGAGAACATAACTCTGTAAAGTATGATGTTTAAAACTATAAAAAATAATAAATAACTACAGATACTCAGTAATCTAATAATGTCCTGTTTATCTAACTGCTACGCTAAATGTCATCGACGATTTACTTTAATACAAAAACAAATTATATTGAAATCTTCACCAAACTGACGGCATTTATCATTCCAAATCAGAAATAATTTGTTCAGATTGAAGAAATCATGGATCAGAAATTGAACTTATTACCTAAAACTAAGTGGTTTATGTACCAGTGATAGGTACATGGCCTACGTGACCCTAGCAATGTGTCATTCCAAGGAGGAGAAGGTATAATGGCTGTGACACGTAAACGGAGTCAGTTTGTCTGTAAAAAACTGACTCACAAAGGTTTACATCATACAGTTCAGAATATAGGTATAAAAGTGGACGGTTCTGAAATCCAACAGAAAAACTGGTAAAATAATAGTATAAACGTAAAAATTCTTTTTACAAAAACGACTTCAAACGCCACTACAAAGTATATCAATTGAGCCCATAAAATTTAAAGAGCTCTCTCGATTTCTCTAGGATCCCATCATCAGATCCTGACTTGATGACTATGGGACCACCTGGGAAGAGTAAACTTCAAACAAAAAAGAAATTTTTCGAATCGGTCCAGGCTTCTTCGAGTAATCGGGGAACATACCTACATAAAAATAAAATAAAAAAAGGTTCCGCCGAATTGAGAACCTCCTCCTTTTTTGAAGTCAGTTAAAAATGTTTAAAAACAGTAAACCGACTGCGAAAAATTAGATCTATCATCCGTTATTAATTTTGTTTGTTTGAAATATAGCTTGTAACACCCGGACAATAATAACGAATCGATTGACACCTCTTTCATCAAAATCGGCTCAGTAGTTTAACCGCTACGGTGGAACATACATAAATAGTCACATACATAGACTGCGAATATCATAACAAAAAGTGTTTCTTTCTTGGATGTAGGGTTGCCAGCTCTTTGAACCAAAAAGCCGGGCAGGCCAGCCAGTTTAGCCGGACATTTGTGTAAAAAGGCCGGACACCCTTAATTTTTTAGACTTAGTACAAAATGGTAGATTTTTTTAAAAGCTCGCTTACTTTTTTTAAAAGCTCGCTTGCGCTAGCGTAGCAATACAAGGTGAAGCGAACGGAGCGGAAACCAACACATGACAAATATGTAAAAAATGGTCAAACTCGAACAGGCCGGACACCGTTGATTTTGGCCGGACACGCAACCAAAAAGCCTGACTGTGTCCGGCTTTATCCGGACGCCTGGCAACGCTACTTGGATGGATACTCCAAGTAGTTAGTTCTGTGCTTAGTTCATTCAAATTCAAAATCATTTATGTATTTCATGTAGGCCAACTTGTGGCACTTATGACAGGTCGAGACTCTACCACCGGTTCGGAAAGCTGATTTACTATAATATGATCATCAAACTCCATAGCTTGATGCCTATTAAAACACATGTACTATGCAACCGTTTCATAAGCTGCAATTTTTTAACGTTCCAATATTAGAGACTAGCTGATGAAAAAGGCATAGAGACTAATAGAAATTCTTTGATTTTTCGGAATATACCCAATGTCCTTCAGGCTTCTTGCCAAATAACTTTAAATCGTTCGAGCGTTTCAGGCTGAATTGGTAACAAATAGATAGGCAGAGGTATTTTACCATAACTAGTAGTCTGTTTTCGTATGGCTGTAAGTGAATAGATTATGCCATTACTGATTAATTATTATTATTCACACTTTTTGAATTCGTAATCAGAAGTTTAATATACTCGTATGAGGGTAGGTAGATAAAGCTCATTTTTCGCACCATAATGTGAATTATCTTTGGGATGCTGTAGTTCTACATTTTGTTATGCCAATAAATTACTCATTTATGATTTTGTTGTTGTGATGACTCTGCAAAATTACATAGGTATTGCGCTATTTTATATGCCTATCGTGTCTCCACACATGACGACAAATATGTATATGTATAGGTAAGTAAAAACAATAAAATTTTAATTGAATCCCTATTAATATTATCCTACTAATATTATAAACGCGAAAGTTTGTAAGGATGGATGGATGGATGGATGTTTGTTACTCAATCACGCCGCAACGACTGAACCGATTTGGCTGATATTTGGCACAGAGATAGTTTACGGTCTTGAATAACACATAGGCTACTTTTTATCCCGGAAAATAAGAGACTTCCTGCAGGAATCACAAAACCTCAATCCACTCGTACGAAGTCGCGGGCATCAACTAGTAATATTATAAGCTTTTGCCTGCGGCTTCGCTCACGTTAAAAGTTCGATTTTTCTAACATTTTTGCTGTAGGCTTTGCGGAAAACCATGATTGTTTTCCACAAAGCTTCCTTCTGTATAATAATAATAATCATATATTTTTTTTATTTGCAGTGAAGTTTGTTGAAATCCGACGATCGAATAAAGAAATATTTTGTTTATTTCATGTAAGTCCACTAGGGACACTTAGTAACGAGAACAGCTGAAGATGAAAGAATCCACCTTGAGAATACCTAATTAAAAACAAGAATGAAATTATTTATAATAATCGGGACTCATATAAGCAACTATTAACAGTCTGCAGTAATTGCAAATCGCGAGATACATGAACACTGTAATGCAAGCTTAGACTCGTTGTTCCCGCCCATTTTCCTTATAAAAATAGCAGCTTTAGTTTATTATCCTTTTTCTATTGGCCAGTGGGAAAACGGAAAAATATATTGACGTCAATATGATAAACGGTCTTGAGCATTTATTGTTTTACCTATTATATAAACGACTGAAAAGTTCAATCACTTTAACGGGACAAATTCCGATGACTTGTGTAGGAAGGCTTATCATTGAGGACATTGGCAAGGACTTGTTTACCTTTAACAGGCTGCAGAGGCCATGAGATGTTGTACTCGGTTCAAAGTAGGTATGTGCTTAGAATTGAAAGTAGACCAGGAAAATGTTGGATGAAAAAGCCGAAACTAAAGATCACTCAGACTTACACCCGGTTGTTTTATTCAATTTATTTAAATAGGGTCATAGTTATTGTATACAATTAAAAGTAAAGAATTCATAGTACATACCTATACGCAACTTTTGCAAAAAAATATCTTAGAAATAAAAATACCTTTAGCTCTTTTTATAAAGGGCTCTACTGGTTATTTTATGAAAATATGAAATATGGGCCGTAGAGTTGATAATAACACTTATAACGTATCTGCCAAAGTAGGTACCTATTGAAACAGGATTTTTGAGATTATCAATGTTATAGGACTGATAGATAAGTAATCTAGTTGAAGGTTATTTACTGCCATAGATGAACACAATCGAGCCGTTTACTACTTATCGATCAACAGAAATAGAGCTGTTGATGATGCTGCCCGTATCAACATGTCGTGCAGAATGTAAGACATAAACATAAACAGCGTACTTAGTACAAAGAAAAGCGCTCTAGTAACGTACCGAGTAGCGGGTAGCATGCACGCTACGCAGTCGCGGCGCGGGGAGCGATGTAAACAAACAACTTTGGATATCGTAGTATGAATAACGCGCTCCCAACGCTCGCCGCCTATTCTGTCGTGAACCGTCGGCCGCGCCGCACGCTGCCATGATCGATTACGCGCGCCAAAACATGTGTGACTACTACATGCCCCCCGGTCAAGCGGCGTCGGCGCCCCTCGACGCCTTCAACGTTTTCAAAAAGGGAAACGCTAGCTTCACCTACGGGAACCTGTACAACTCGTACGACATGTGCTCGGACCCCGAAGCGGACACCAGCAACGTTTACTACAACTTTATAAACTTCCGCGAATACCGCCACGACCCTGACGCGTGGAAGACCAAAGTGGTGGACGAATGGAACTGCGACGATACGGTCGCGTGGATCTACGACTGTGCCGTTTCGCACGGTTTCAGCGAACTAGATATTCCATTCCACAATTTCAGGATTCCAGGACACGAGTTGAGAAATAAGAGACACGAGGAGATCATGGAACTCATGGCGCATTGTCACGTTGAACCACAAATTTCGACAAGGATAGCCAACACAATTTACGACAGGCTCCAGTGCCGTCTGAACGAGGATCTGAGACCACAGTCAGTGTTGAGATACGCGGAGAGTGCTCCTTATACCCAAAGCAATGAACAAACAATATTAACGGATTTGACTTATTGCACAGACAGGAACAGAGGGTATTACACATCGGATTACAAGACGAACGATCTTAGTTTAATCTGTGCCGCCGACTCTAGCGATGATCACGATGATGCATTCCGTATCGACACCGCATCGCCGGCTTGCTCTTACGGCAGTGACGGAAGCAAATCTGGAGACGAGGATGAAAAGAAAAAACCGTTCAAAAGGCCGCCGGGCCGTCCGAAAGGGTCAGTGAAGAAAGACAAACGTCCACGAAGCGTTTCCGTCCCACAGTTCCTGAGAGATCTTTTGTTGGATGAAAGATTTTGTCCCTCAATAATCAAATGGGAGGATCACTCGCAAGGAAAGTTCAGGTGAGTTAAACGCAATGTTTATTTTGTTCTTTCTGTTTAGGTATTTAAGTAAGCAAAATGCAAAGTCGTGATAAGTCCATTTGTCAGTTGCATCTTGTGTTCTCGCCGGTCATAATTTATCACGTCTAAGGCACGTGGAACATCGCATGTCGTCAATTTTAACAGCTACACAGTAGAGCCGAGCGCGTTAATACATATTAACTTTTAAAGACTTAGGTTTGCTGATATTCTATTGTATTGCAAAAGCAACCATTGCAATTTTTCAAGATCATAGATGAAGCTCTGCGTTACATACAATACATGTTTATTGTATATGTAAAACAATACATTATGCTTTTAAAATAATTTGTAACTTTAAAATACAGATATCATAAATGAACACTAGTTTTAAAAATGTACCAATTAATGACTCTGTAGAGAGTTACAATACAAAATATTGAATTACATTGAATTCTTGATAAACAGTATCTATCTTATTAAAAATAATATTGATGTAATCACAGAAAAGATTATATCTGACTGAACTCGGAAAAAGCGTCGAATAGAAAATCTGAGAGTAAAGAAATGAGTCCGAAAATACTCGAAGTTAGTTGATTTTTTTCGGATTTAAAGTAAGAAACAAATCCAGATAACATGAATTGTTCAAGTTGGAATCTTATTGCGCTATTTTTATATTCTTGATAAATCATGGATGCTAAATGCACATGTTAATTAATTTTATAGTTTGTATTTCTTAACACGTTTTGATCTGCGAGGTGTAAAATATGTATATCAACTTGAGAAGCTGATGTTAGGAATTTTAATTGCATGGTATTATTAAATTTATTTACTTATTTCAAGAAAAAAACTAAAGCAAACCATAATGGCCCCAAATAACCCAAATACTATCCAAGTACACTATGGATTTATGCTTGATACAATTGGCATTTCGTCCAATGAACTATCAAAACTGACTACACCACACGAACAAGTTTGCATGATCTTAAAGTTTTTAACTCTTATGCAAATCGAAATCGAAACTTGATAGAGTTTTTACATCTTTTAGCCTGAAACGATGCATCTGCATTTTATATAATCAAAGTCCAGGCTTCACGTCTGACCTTCGTGCAAACAAATAAAACAACTTCAACATGCCAATGTGACTTTACTGACTGGTCCTGTACGGTCATTTTCAACTTTAGAGCCAACGCACACGTCGCGTTAACCATCTGCAATCCGCAAGTATGCATCTGCATTGGTGTTGCATCTGCAATTAATAATTTATAAGCTCTTAAAATCACGCGTTTTAGAGATGGCTCAGATATTCCTTAATGTTTTGCGTCTTGCTGCATTTCAGCCTGATATGCCAGAACCTCATTTAATCGTCTTCGGCTTTCGAAGTTTTGCTGTGTGAAAATGCGATCGATAATGTGAGAAGTTAAAAGTTCAATAGCAGTTTCTAGCTCCCGAAAAGTTTTTGGGTGTATATTGATCCTTCTTCTTATAAAAACTTTTTATATGATTTGCGATTCATTGAGTTGCAAGATGGGAACTTGTTTTAAAATCATTGCCTGTCTTATTTTTATTTTAAGTATAGATATTGATTGAAGTTCATTTTTAATTTGATAATAATATGCGTTAGCATTTCGGAGAATTATAATATTTACGATTTAAGAAAATTTATGTTTTAAGATTCGGATCCTTTTAGCTAATTTCTAAATGTAAGGATGAGATCATAATATTAAAGAATTTCTTGAAATTGCATTCATTGAAGGAAACGCTTATATTTTCAATAACATCATGTTTCCTCCAAAAATCTCATTTTCGATAGAGCTGCATTGTTCAATGTATTTTGAACTACCTTATTTTATTTCTTGACATATATTCAACTATCCTGTATTACAAGACATCCTGCACACGCTTTAAGTAATTCTCTTTAATTATTATATTACGACTATCTAATTAGTACGATGACGAACGCACGAATGGATAAACCAGCATAGAACATATAAACATTTTCGCATTTTTGATAATAATAGTTTATGAATACTAAATTATAGATGAAAAATTAAGTTAAGCGCAAGTATTCACTTAAACAATTAGCTGCTTGTACTCAAGCCCAGGGTTCTCAAGCACAACAGCACATGTTTTTATACTTTACCTTCACCTTGCTGGTTTGACTTTGTCCTTGTTCGATTCACAGTTTCACACGTTAACATGCAATTTTCAATTGCCGTCTAATTCACCTTTAATACTTGTATCGTAAGGTTATTTATCGGTCGATTCAACTGCATTATTCTCCGCAGAAGTTGCAAAAAGTTCAATCATTAAATGCGTCGTTCGGCGTGGCTGTGGCGTCGGGTAATTACAGCGATGACCTTTATCATCTTATCTTTAGGCTTAGATTTGCATTCAGACGGTGGATATAGTTGTTGTTAGGTTGGTAACGTTGTGTTTTGGTTTTATTTTACAATAATTAAGGATCAGTGAGATCACTAAAAAACCTCATGATCCCAATCAGCGTTATGTACATCGAAATATAGTATCTCGTTATTCTCTCTCTAATTTTATACTTACTTCAATTAGTTTAAATAACTCTTTATTCTTGTTTTACAAAGAGATGTTGAAGAAGATAGTTATTGTTTCCTTCTGTGTTACAAAAAAAATTATATTTATTTACCCCCATTTGACTTTTATAAAATATATTATGAGTACTTATCTCAAATGACTGAGCTGATTTCAGTCATACCTACTTCAAAAAATTAAACGTTATATATCACAAATAATGATCTTTGATATGATATTTTAAAAAACGATGAATTCCATAATTAATTGCATAATATGACTCTATGACTTCGATAACATATTTATAAAAGTTCAATAGTAAACTGAAGATTGCCAAGGCTTAATAATAATATAATTATGTTTAGTATGGCTAGACCGGTTTCTGTTAGTCTAACAATTCTTAGAATACTTTGTACATAAACACTGGCTGAGGACGCCGTATGTAATCTGTTGTTATGAAATGATGTAAGTATACACATATTATATGTCTTGTATATGAGGACGTTGCTTTAAATAAAACTTGATAAAGTTCTTAATTCCAAATCGAAAGGTCAGTATGTACCTAAACAAAAATGTGTTTAACTCATTTTTAATTCTTTTTTTAAAATTTCTTACTTTGAATACATGAATATATGCAGTAATATATAACGTATCTCAAATATTTTGAAGGAAAAATGTTGTTTGACACAATTAAAACCCGGGACAATAAACTTTACTACGAGTAGGTACACCTACTAAAACGTAGTTTATTGTTCATGAAACACACATAATGCAAGTTTTATTACTAACTTATTGACGTTCTGAATTCTATCACTGAAGTCATCGACATAATAATACTGGACTTCGGGTCAGCGCTAAAAATTGTCCGAACTGAAAGAAATCCAAAACGCGAAAAAGGTTTCCAATCGACCATCAGTTGAAACAAATTATTGCAAGTAAAACTAGACTGTATAATAATGGTCTAAGACATAAATCACAATGTATTAGTTTGTTTATAAAAATACACATGTACACTCGTATATATAGGTTTTCTCGGGACACTTTTCGTGAATTTTGCGTTAAACCCAACGTCCAAGTATTATTATGTCAATGACTGAAGTCATAAAAACTACACTAATTGAAAAAATCACTGACAACCTGACACGACATAGTTTTATCTGATCGTAACCTTTTTTATTTGTCTTAAATACAATTGAAGTTTTTTTTCCAATTGTCTCGACAGTTTCTGTTATGAACTTTTTGTAACATTTTATCGGCATTATCATTTTAATATCATAAAACAGACCTATTGTTTCTTCTAATTTGAGTATGTTCCTGTTGATTTTATAGTTAAGAGATTATGTACGAGATATTCTCTAGAAAATAACTACACTGTCTTGTATATAATTTCATAATATATTACCTGTTTTACTCTGGATTATTATTTTAAATCAATTCATACCTTGGTACCTTTTTTATTTTTTTTTACCTTTTACTTTGGGGTTCCGGTATTATTTAATTGAACTGCTAAGACCATACTCAAAGAATAAGTTTTAGATAAAAATTAATAAAAGAATGACTGTAAATCAACTTAGTTAAAGAATGAAAATCAAAAAAATACTCTCAAGGTTGTCTGCTGAAACCTGTTATGAGTAAGTAGGTATGTTTCTATTTACCAAGTTTAATTCCTAGTTATCAATTGTAAGTCTAAAGGTTTTAGTGAATTCTAATTACCAAGAAAACATACGTATAAATTTTTAGAGCTTGTTATTTTTGTACTAGTTTATACCCGCGACTTCGTCCATGTGGATGTGTGCTTTGAAAAACCCATGGGAATTCTGTTTTTCTTTTATAAAACGTAGATGAATGAATATGCAATAGATTTTTTTTACAACAGGTATTGTTATTCAAAAGTCTGTAGGTTTGGTATAAGTATATATTGGCCAAAATAAGAGAAAATTGTAGAAGTCATGAAGATAAACGGTCACGGTGAGATGTTAGTGTGTTGCTGCCACCGCTGTCGATAGTTGGTGGTTATGAAACTGAGTTAAAATAAGGACCAAAATAACTGTCACTGTTTAGTTAACAATGCCAGCTGTTTTGGTTATCAAAGCCGCGGCAGCAGCCAGCGATAAGCAGCTGATAATGTGGATAATAATATTATATAGCCGAAAAATCCAATACATTTATTTTCGAATAGATTTACGTCATATTGTGGGATTTACCGATTTCAGGACACATAAGATCAAAAAAAACTTTGTGATTATACTTCACTTTAGTGACCCCACGTATCTCGACTCGATGTTTATTACACAGTGAATGTGCGGACTATTGCTAACATTTCTTTATTCATCTTTAACAATAAGTACGACCAACAAAGAAACACACTTTCGTATTATAAAATATGTGAAAATGTGTAATTTGTTTGTTGGTTTGCCTTTCGATCATGCATCAACGGAGACTTGCAGTTGAGGACCAAAGATTTCCTACGGGATTTTAAAGCCTAACTCCACGCGGACGATGTCGCGGGAATCTGCTAGTTCAGAATACAAGTAAGGAGTAAAGGATACCGAAGTTCGTTATCGTAGTAGTGTTTGAGAAAATACAAGATCCTCAGCTAGTGGGGCACTGGGAGCGGAGTGGAGTGGAGCGGAGCGGGGCGGCGCCCTGCAGTATAGATTTTTTCGTTGGCACGACACTCAAGGCCGGCCCGCTTCCGCCGTGCGCTTCCTCGAGACACGTGCGAGGTGGCGCGGACTCCGGCCAGGAAACCCGGATGTTGACAAAAACTACAAGATGAACGTTGTTTATTTGCTCGAGAATCTCACACACAGTCGAATTTGGTGTACCTAATTGTTACCTACTCTACATTACTAGGTGCGAAAACATCAAAACAGCTGATAATGCCCGCGACTTCGTCCGCTGGATTATGGTTTTTTAATTCCCACGGGAACTGTTTAATTTTCGGGGATAAAATGTAGCCTGTGTTAATCTTGGGTATGAGCTATCTCTATTACTTTCAGCCGACTCAGTTCATTAGTTGTGGTGTGAAGGAGTAACAAAACCTCATAAACTTTCACATTCATAATACAAGTAGGATTAGACACACAACAAATTATGTCAATAAAATCAAAAATAAAACAGCTAGATTAAGAACTGTGGCTAGTTCTTAATTTGGCTGTTTTATTTTTGTCTCCAATACAAAATGTGTATACCTACCTACATAAGCAGCAAATAGTCGGACGTGGCTTAAAATAAAACTAAAATAAACCATTACTATTTATAAATGCGTGTGTTTGTTTGTTGGTTTGTCCTTCAGTCACGTTGCAACGAAGCAACACGACGGCTCAACGTGAGTTGTGCATGGATATGGTTGAGGGATTGGAGAGTGACTTAGGTTACTTCTTATCCCGGAAAAACTGAAGGTTACTGCGGAATTTTTCAGAACCTAATTCCACGCGGACGAAAGCGAGTGAAAATATAATATTTGTTTAGAGACAAATATCATACATTAATTACCTGTTACTAGTTACATTACATAATTTAAAAAAAAATTTCAAAGGATGCAGTGAAAATTATAATATTATTTTACACATGGCTTAGATAAAGAGTTTATACATAACTAGACCTTAAAATAATTTAAGCGCCTTTCACTGTATCAGCATAATTTACGAGCATGTTTCTGCGACATGGTATAAAACAACCTGATAAATTTCGTTTCTACGTGACATACAGACTACCTCAGTAACTGCGTCGCACATTGTGAAATTTTTCCCAAAATCGGACATCCCTTTTTTATGATACTAATCGAAACTTTAAGCTTTTTTTAATGCTAGAGTAGAACACCCAGAAGTTAATTCTGTTTAGAACCGGAGTTATAATTTTTTTAAATTTTTTTTATGGTTACCAGAAAAAAACTAAGAAATGCTGTAACTTTCTACGTAACGAAAGTTTTCAAATTTCAATTATAGCATGCTATAAAATCAATTAAGTGCTATTTTTGGAAACATATAATTAATTTCTAAGTGAACAATAAAGGAAGATATGCTTTTTTAAAACTAATTTTGAAATTAATTTTTTTCTCATCTTTGTATAGATATTAGCATCTAATTTTCACATATTGTATTTATTAGTGTTACGTTAACCCGCCTGTATAATATCAGATATCTAACACTTAGGACCTCGGAGTAATATTTTTTTTTAGAAAATTCTGTATTTTCAGAAAAAGGCGAAATAAAAGAATTGTATATGATATTTATACAATTCCGGTTCTAAACAGAATTAACTTCTGGGTGTTCTACTCTAGCATTAAAAAAAGCTTAAAGTTTCGATTAGTATCATAAAAAAGGGATGTCCGATTTTGGGAAAAATTTCACAATGTGCGTCGGTAAAATCACAAAGAAAAACATTGTCGCAGCCCTGTTCGCACGAACGAAAATACGAGTCGCGTCGCGGCCCTGCCGTTGCCATGGCGACGCCCGGGAAGCATCCAGTCACGTGTCGCAGCTTCCGCGTTTTTTCTCGCATTTTTCTCCCTCTGCACCCCCCCACCCCCCTCTCTGGGCTCGTGTACGCCTTAATTGCGTCTGTGAGAGTGTGGTGCGCAGAAATTAGAGCGAGGGTAGTTCAGCCACAGAGGCTGCACGCTTTTTGAACTAATTAACTGATAAAAAAACGACTACAAATAATTTTATAATAAAAATCAAATTTAAAAATAGTCTTTTTTCTGTAACCAAAGCGACATGATCAAAAAGATGTAATGAAAATAATACCACTAGAAGTTACATACTTTGAATTAACTTATTTTGTGACAAGCAAGAAAATTGAAAATACATCATAATATAATATATTACATAAATAATTATGTTTCTAGTCAATACATATAGCTCCAATGTGTTTCCATGGATGATAACTTACAAGTATAATTAATTTATTATTTGTCCTTATTTTCCCTTGCAGGTGTTATCCGAATAATGTTTTAATAATGTACCCACAACCACTAATTAATGTATTTAATAATAATTTTATAATAATACACTAACATTAAATGCCTACATACGGTCATCCGGTACGTAATTGGCAGATAATGCTCAATTAATTTTAACAACAATGTTAACTTTAACAGTTATTTCGGTATAAAATTATGGCGCGGATTATTATTAATCTAAAGTTTATGTTCTTATCGATATATTGTTGTGTTATTACAAACGAAGTACAAACGCAATCTCCATAAACTTATCGTCCATAATAAATGTAAATTGTCGGTTTTATTTATAGCAACTTCATATTGAAATTAGTTTTGTATTCTAAGAATTATTGTGTATTATATAATAGACATATGAGGATAGAGTTTTAGTTAAAAGATAAAGAACTTCGCAAGCTACTTAAGCAAATGTCAGGGCATTTGCAATTCGAGCTATCTTTTATCATGCCCTTTAACCATAACTGCCTGATGTGCACCCGGCCCTAAAAAATATTTTCTGACAGCACAGAAAAAGGACTGTAGGATTGTAGAAAAATTATTTGGAAAAGAGCCTATCTATAACCCTGCTAACACAGGAAAAACACTGTTGACAAATGATTTGGAAAAAGGAAAAAGTTGTTATAACTCTCTATCGTTAGGTACTCTGTGGCGATGCTTGCACCAAAGTCCCTGTAACATTTCTTTTTCGTGAAAATCTATTTATAACTAGGGCAGCCTCGTGCTGTCGTCGCAGTTTCTAAATACACTCTATTCCGAAGCCATAAGTTCGAAAGTTCGTTGAAAAAAAAATGTGCGTAGATACTTAGATAGGAGGTACGTACTATGTATATATACATTTTTTTCTCATAGTGGCTCTATTATATTGATTAGTAAAGCTCCCTTTCCGGGCCGGGCGCCTTCTGCGAATTCTCCGCACTTTCTTTGTTTTTGCTTTTATAAGGTTCGCGATGTGAATGAAAAATTCAGCCGCACCGCTAGGCTTTCGCCCCGGTTGTTTTCAGTTAATCTTGTTCCGTCGTTCAAATATAAATTTTCCCTATTTTTTCCCATTTAATTGCTGTGAATCCTTCCATTGAAACGTAATTTTGCTATTTATGTGATAGTTTGACCTATTTTGCGACATATTAGTCTTAGGTTAACTTTTAAAAAGCGATTTCCGGTTTAAGGACAGGAAATCATCACATACATAGACATATTGAAAATGTCTTAAATGGAAGCTTTCATGTTAAAAAATCTTAATAGCCCAACGGTTAAGGGTGCAGACTGAAGACAGAAAGGTCAACCGTTCCATCCTCATCCGTTGCATTATTTTCGTATCCACTCCTAACACGAGCTTTACATTTAAGTTCAATGATTCAAGTTTAATTCCTTCAAACGAAAACTGCAGGTTGTATCACCGACACTTCACAGCCGGGATTTGAATCCGCTTCCTAACCATTTAGCTGTTGTGTATCTAAAAATTTAAATAAGTAATATATTCTAGTCGTAATTACTTAGTGGAACTAGACCACGTTTAATGGCTGACGACGAGTGTCGAGGTTAGGTGATAATAGTTTTGTGTAATGTTAGTTGTTACGATTGGAAGGTGAAGTGTCCGCTAGTTAAGTAGTACTTATAGCTGCACATACCTGTCACCACCGGAGTATGATATAATACAGACAGGCAGATGTACATTATGAAAAACATAAGTATAATCTTAATCTAGTACTTATACTTAGATATTTCGGCGGAGGTATAATTGCTAGCGTAGCATGCAAAAACTAGACCAAAATAGCACAAAATAGGAAAGAGTGATGCAAGTTGGAGGAAGTCCTTATCCGCAAGGGGTCCCTTCTCCTTAGCTAATGACTAACTGATTATTTCATATCAACCTAGTATTTGTTTTTCGTAAATAATTATATCAATGTTAGTACTTAAATTATTAAGAAGATTTAATTGTAACTAGGGAACAATAAATGCTCTTTTGTTTTTACAAAGTTGAAAATACCGTATTTTAACGGCCTAAGGTGGTCACCCGTCTCTGTCCCTGTCTGTTTGTGTGTGTGTGTTGCTTACCCTGCGCGATCGAGACAAACACACACACACACCAGCTTCGACCGAAAAAATAACCTTTAGGTACAATTAAGTCCTACAATTTCTATTATCCTGAAGCCTCTATAGCCCAACGGTTAAAGGTGCGGATTGAAAACTGAAAGGTCGCAGGTTCGAACCCCATCCGTTGCACTGTTGTCGTACCCACTCCTAGCACAAGCTTTTTCGCTTATTTGGAGGAGTTGGAGGATATTAGTTTATTATCAGTTTGGCTAATATTTAAAAAAAATATATTATTCTCCTGAGAGTTTCTACTATCTTACGTAGACGTCCTGTAGACGGATACCGAAATATCTTTTCTAGCGCCTCTAGATATTTCTGAATCTTAAGGATACCAGAGAACAGTAGGTTTCCCACCAAAAAACTTAATTAGAATTGTGTCTATGAGAATTTATTTTGTTAATATTTTCATTTCTGAAAAATTTCCCATCGGAATTTTATTGGAAAATTGCAATTCCAATAGGCCCAGTAAATTTAATTCTTTTCTTCTTTGGAAAATTTAATTTCCTTAATTTTTCTAACTCGGAATTGAACCTGAGTGATTTCATTCCACTGAACCATCGACACTTTGCCGAAAGGCCATCACATCATCCATAACACGAAATAATTTATTAAAGCTTCTTTTCGTCACATCTACTATATAAAAATAAGTCGGGTTTTCCTTCCTGACGCTATAACTCCAGAACGCACGAACCGATTTCCACGGTTTTGCATTCGTTGGAAAGGTCTCGGGCTCCGTGAGGTTTATAGCAAAGAAAATTCAGGAAAAATTTCAATAATTTAAGAACGCGGACGAAGTCGCGGGCGTCCGCTAGTGATTTCATAAAACAAACCATTATTATAATAAAAAAAGTATACCTATTTTTTCGTCGGTTGATAACAAAATACTACTCTTCAATTCAATTCAAATTCATTTAGTTTAGGTATGACTACTCATATTGATACAAACTTTTTCAAATGCATAAAGTAAATTAAACAAAAACATAAATGAAACGATATATACGAGATAATGTCGGAAAAAAACTTTACTACTAGGTACTACTTTTAAGTATTATTGTATCCGATTGTCAACTACTAAGAAATGATAAATCGATTTCTTAATAAACCATAATATAAATTACAATTAAGATAAATCTAAAATAAAAACGAGCTACCTATCTGTCAATAAAGTTCCAAATCGAAGTTTCGTCGTTACACAGTTTCGAGGAACCCTAAAAATATAGACAACAATTTGCACGATGGGATTCCCCCGCGGTCGACCGCCACACATATGTACAAGCAACACACACATACATGCTGTATTTGTATGAGGCTATGACGTAGGCAGCAAGAGAACGTAACACTTTGGCAAGGCATCAAGAAACCAGTTCGACTGGTATTGGAAAATGTGTTTTTTATTACGCTACGACAATACTGTTTGAATAATTCTAATTAGCAAATGTCACTTAACACCAATAAGACTTATGCCCGTTTTCACCAATCGTATCTGAATCATCCCAATATAAATAATATAATCATATAAGTAGAAGTCTCTTTACGTAGACCGTTTTCATCTTTAGGTGTAGGTCCATGAAAACTAAATTGACAGAAAGCGCCACCTAACTTAGTTTAGGTAGCCTGTAAAAGTCAGGAAACGTTGGTGAAAACGGGCATTACGTTTATAATCATCATTTCAGCCTGCGGACGTCCACTGCTGAACATAGGCCTTTCCCAAACATTTATGATATATATAATTTTTTTGACCCTCCACGTACGGTTGTGTTTTTTACAATAAAGCCAACAAACAGTTTTTGATAATTTTTTTCTTTTATTGTAAATAAAAAGCGTCTACTTATACGATTTATTAAAACGAGAGATGAGCAAAAACAATATATGTAATAATATTTATACTTACATTGATTTCGTGACCACATGTGCGAGCACGCACACAGCGTTGTTTGCGCGTTGTTGAGTGAGTAGCCATTTGTTTGGCCGATAATTAATTAACTTTAATACTTAAGTGACCTTCAATTTAGTTGTTGTAGTGCTTGTATACTATATTAATATATGACTTCAAAATATATAAATTATTTATTGATACCTATTTTAATAACTGCTTGCTATTCCCCACTGCCAACTTCTTATTAGAGTAATACCTACTCTTTATTTAAAAACAAATAACATTTGGTACACCATAATGTACATTGTAAAGCAATGTACATTATGGTGTTAAATATTAAAGCAGAGTATGAATAATATGAAGCAAGAGATTAAGCTTAAATGGAAGGCGTTAGAACGACACAATATTATTATGTGGAATAACAAATGTGAGGATCATAAGAAAAAGACAAGTTCTAGGAAACACTTTGCATATTTAAGAGCCGATTTTATAGCCGTCTTAATAATTCCGTGCAAAGTTATTAAACTAATAGATATAATACGACTTGCTGGCGTCCAATTCAAATGAAACCCGTTTGATTGTTTAATTAGAAGATTCTATGATAATTTATATTCAAATAATTACAACTATAGTTTGTAAATAATTGGCACCTACACAAGTTCTTGCATTCGACTACGTCGGAAATCCAAGTCAAATTGTATCGCGCGTTCTATGTTATCACTTATCTTGTTATCAGTGTTATGATAATGCTGTTATTCATCTCAACTAATCGCCAATAATATAAGTATAAAATGTATAAAAAGTCCGCCAAGTCCGAGTCGGACACGCACACGAAAGGTTCCGTACAAACGTAACAGATCGAGCAAAATTCGCCGAAAAAATCACGTTTCTCGTATCCTCTTTAATTTTTTATTTAATTTTATTTTTATTATTTGTTTTTATAGCGGAAGTAGAATCTGTGAAAATTTCAAGTATCTACCTGTTACGGTTCATGAGATAGATACAGACTGCTGATAAACAAACGGACGGACGAGTGGACTAGTGAGGCTTAGTAATAGGGTTCCGTTGGCATCCTTTGGTTACGGAACCCTAGAAATGCCTTCAAAGTCAAAGGTCTATATTGTACTGGCACTGTCTTACAAATAGAATATTATGTCACTCATTGGCTGCAAGACTGTTTCATCTCAAAAATTCAGATTTTTCATAAAATATGTCTAAAGGTTTTAAAATTTTCAAAATCTTAGGTTTTGAAAATTTTATAGTGATGTCTTCTGTGAGTTTCTTTTGCAATTTGCAACTAATGTAGCAACTAGTTTTCATAGAACATGAAATATCGATTTTTCCTACTTTATGCGTTCTTACAAGGTTCTTACCTAGCAATTACATAGGTATCCCTAAATAGACAACTTTCTTATTTATAGCTGTTTATGTGCCATAGACTTTGTTCGCGTGAACTTAATTTTTTAAAAAACCTTCTTATCATAAATCTGAATGAAAAGTACTCTAAACTAGCTCAAAATCGGTGCAGTGCGCAACGTTAAAGACAATGAGATAATATAAGATTGAATATAAAATATGTTTGGCATTTAGCGGTGGCAGAATTCACAAGTCATTCAATAAATATAATATAATGATATAATGAAATATAGATAAGTAAGAATGGATTTTGAGTCGAATGTTACGGATCATAAAATAAAAAATAGTTTTTGGCCAATGAGACTTTCACCAATGCTGATTATCAGTTATGAAAATGTTATTTTACCTTACTTATGAAAACGCCGCGTCATAATCGAATAAAAGTTAAGTATTGTGATGTAATTGCCATTCTAAACCTCGAAACTAATGCTCGTTTTCACCAACCATACCTAAATCATCCCCTAAGTAGGAGTTTCTTTACGTAGATAGAAATAGAAATAGAAATAGAAATAGAAATATTTTTTATTCAAATAAACTTTTACAAGCACTTTTGAATCGTCAATGAATCTACCACTGGTTCGGAATGCCTTTCCTGCCGAGAAGAGCCAGTAAGAAACTCGGCGGTTGCTCTTTTCAAAAAAAATAAAAAATTTACAATTGTTATTGAACACAGGATAGTTATTACTGTCTTATGAATCACTGGAGCGAATTATATCCACGCTTTTTTATCATTTACATAGTCTTCAATTGTATAATATGCTTTTTTCATGAGAGCAGATTTAATTGATTTCTTAAACTTGTGTAGAGGCAAGTCTAAGATTGACTGTGGAATTTTATTGTAAAACGTCACGCCCATTCTCACAAATGACTTTTGGACCCTCTTGAGGCGCAGCCCAGGAAACATGAGCCTATTTGGATTTCTACTTGGTCTATCGGACAAATCACTCTTTTTTTTGTAACTCAAAATGTTTTGTCTGACAAATATTATGTTGTTATAAATATATTGTGAAGCTACTGTAAGAATGCCTATCTCTTTAAATCTTTCTCGAAGGGAATCCCGCGGCCTCAAATTATAGATTGCGCGGATTGCCCTCTTCTGCAAAACAAAAATTTTTCCAATATCGGCTGCCTTACCCCATACTAAGATTCCGTATGACATAATACTATGGAAATATGCAAAATAAACAATTTTTGCAGTTTCTATGTCAGTCAACTGTCGAATCTTCCTAACAGCGTAAGCAGCAGAGCTAAGTTTGCCAGCAAGCGTTGCTATATGGGTGCCCCATTGTAGCTTTGAATCCAGGGTTAACCCCAAAAACACTGTGGAGTCCTCAGTTTTCAAAGGTTCATTATTTATCTTTAAATTTTTACTGACAGTTCTCGTGTTAGGTAATAAAAACTCAACACATTTTGTTTTTTTAGCATTTAAGAGGAGATTATTTGCCGTAAACCATTCAGAAACTTGAGATAATGCATTATTTACATCGTCAAAATTGTCTTTCATCCTATCGACTTTAAAAATTAAAGACGTATCATCAGCAAATAGTACAATATCGCAAGTATTTTGGACAAAATGTGGTAAATCATTTATGTAGACCAAAAACATGAATGGACCTAGAATAGAACCCTGGGGTACACCCATTACTGAGGCTGATCCGGATGATTTTACATCATTGACACATACTCTTTGGACTCGGTTGCTGAGATAAGACGCAATGAGACTAAGTGCAAAATCTTTAATGCCATAGTGGCTCAGTTTAAGCAAAAGAGTCTCGTGATCAACGCAGTCGAATGCCTTTGACAAATCACAGAAAATACCAATGGCATTCTGTGAGTTCTCCCACGCATCGAATATGTGTTGTAATAGCCTTGCGGCTGCATCGGTTGTTGATCGACCCTTTGTAAAACCATACTGCTCAGTGTGTAGGAGTTTATTTAAATTAAAGTGTAAAAGCAGTTGGTTGAGCATTATTTTTTCGAATATCTTGCTGAGAGTTGGCAAAATTGAAATTGGCCTGTAGTTATTCGGGTCACTTTTGCTGCCCGATTTAAAAAGCGGTATTAGCTTACTACATTTCATAAGATCTGGAAAAGATCCAGAATCTACTGATTTATTAAAAATTAAAGCAAGATACGGCGCAATAATATCAATTACATTATGAATTATTTTAACTGATATCCCCCATAGATCTGCTGTTTTCTTATTTTGTAAAGATTTAAATGTTTTGACTATGTCATATGGGGTAACGTGTTCAAACCTAAATAACTTATTGCACTCAGAGACATTGCTTCTTAGAAGACGATAGGCTTCTGCCGGCGAGGAATTTAGAGAACTGGTTGTGGTAATTGGAATATTTTTGAAAAAGTTCTCAAATGTATTTACAACTTCTATATCGGAGTTAATTACATGATTATCAATTTTAAGCTCCAATTTATTATTATTATGCACCTTATGGTTATTCATTTCATCGCCGATGATGCCCCATGTTGTTTTAATTTTATTATCAGAATTGACAATTTTTTGTTTTATGTGAAGTGACTTTGCTTGTATGCACACATTTTTAAACAATTTAGAATAATTTCTTACATATTCAATAAACGCGGGGGAATAATTATATTTTTTTTCTGCATACAAGTCAAACAGCTTATTTCTACTTTTATAGATGCCGGCAGTTGCCCAGTCACTAAACTTAAGATCTTTAAACAGTGTTTTCTCCATCACCTTAAAGATAGAGTTATATTGTGAGCTTAACAAATCAAAAAACTTTGTATAAATTTCATCCGGATCATCCTGTGCAAGGTCAAGCGTCGGCAATCCAGCTGAGATGCTTTGTTTAAAATGCTTTACTTTTTTAGTGGTAACTGGCCTGTATTTTATTACTTTTGTTATATTTTGTTGACTGCTTGGAATAGATATCATTTGACCGCAATGATCAGATCTGAGATAAGTGATAACAGATTTTTCAATAATGTTACAATCACAAAAAATGTTGTCAATACAGGTAGCTGAGTTTGCAGTTACTCTTGTAGGTTCATCAAAAATATTCTCTAAATTAAAGCTTTTAAATAAGTTAAGTAGCCTACCAGTAAAAGGAGTGTGAAGCAAAATATCAATATTAAAGTCTCCACAGACCACTATTTTTTTTGATGACCTACATAGCCGCCTTAAGGCATCCTCCATTACCTCCTCAAAAACAACAAAGTCGCCCGAGGGTGGGCGGTACACGCAAACTACAATATATCGGTCCAGCTCAACACAAGACAGCTCAATAGTGCGTTCTATAGAAAGACTAACAACGTCTTTTCGCTCTTTATAATTAATGTTATTTCGCGTTACTATCAATGATCCCCCGCGTATAGCAGTCTTTCTTGAGAACGCACTTGACAGTGAATAATTATTAAGGTGTACAATTAACTGATGAGTATTGAGCCAATGCTCAGTGAAGCATAAGATTTCAATATCAAATTTTTTAATAAAAAGCTCAATCTCATGTTCTTTGCCAGATAAGCCCTGTATATTTTGGTGTACAAGATTAATTTTATATTGCTTATCTGTTGTCTTACTGCTTAGTTTAAATTTTTTACAAGTATTATTTTTACTTGAGTCCAAATTCACCATACTGCCGGATAGGCTCTGTATATTTTGATGTACAATGTTCAGTTTGCAGAGCCTCTCCGTTGTCTTAGTATCTAGTTTAAACAAGTAATAGGCTTACTATTACTTGGTTCAACAACAGAAATATTAGTACTTAAAGTACTTGAGTCAAAAACAGAAATATTTGTACTAGAAGTACAGTTTGTAAAATTGTCAAAAGACTTTGTTACAACACTTGTAACTGTATCATTCATTAAATTATATGCTAGCAATGAAGCTATATGTATTTTACATTTTCTAGGCAGGTACATATTATCTGCGGTCAATTTAAATTTATAAATAAATTTATTCAAGTCAAAAAAGGAGATAGCACTGTCATGATGGCTTGACAAATTAAACATATGCAAATTTAATTTATTTATGCGCTGGTTTTGCTCCTTACTTAGTGTACTAGAGTAAGGGAAGGCACATAAAGTAAATTTACATTTGGTTTTATTATGCAAATACAATAATTTTTCAAAACATTTTAGGATCTTGTGCTTTTTTATCAATAAACTGTCCCCAATCAATATGATAACATTAGTATTTATATCCAAGCTTTCTTCATTCAAGTTATTAATTAAATAGTCAAAACTAGCCCCTGGTGAACATTTATTAATCACTGGATGTTGCATATACTTGTTCATATAGGCACCAAAGTCTTTACCTAACTGGTCGGAGATAATTACAGTTTTTTTACTGACATTCACAGAGAGATTTATGTTTGAGGATGAAGAACTTTTTGTATTTACACTACACTGCGTGGGATGGGAAGGCAATTTGACTGGGAGCAATGTACTACTACTGTGATCGTTGCTAGCCATAGGTATAGGTGAGAGGTTACATTGGCATTTACTTGTCAGTGATTCAAAGCGAGCCATATTGTAGTTGCCTAGGGCTAACAACTCGTCAGCTGCCTGTAACTGTTCACAGATCTGATTTTGTGACCGTTCGTACTCCATAGTAACTTTTTTTAGGGAATCATTCAATTTACAAATCTCATTATTAAGGTTTTTAACGTCAACATCATATTTAGTGCTCATTTCTGTCAAAGATGAGCAGTATGTTTCAAGCTTATGTAATAAATGTGACCGTTCCTTCCTTAATGCAACATTTTTAGTGTGAGTCCTTTGTAATTTAATTAAATTTTTGGTTTTTTTAATTATTTTGCCAATTTTAATGTATTTTTTAATTTTATTATGACTATTTAGTTGTATCTTATCATGGTTCTGTATTGTCTTACTATTTCTAGTATAAGGGCTGTCACATGTCAGATCTATGACCGGCACAATTGAGGATGAAGTAAGCAGTTCATCATACAATGTGTTGGTTGCTTGAGCTTCATAGCTTTTTAATTGAGACTGAAGGTCATCAATTGTTCTGTGAGCCCCACTCAATTCATCCTCTAGTTCAGATATCTTCCCTAGAGCCTCTTCATAAGTCTGAATGCACACATTAAAAGAGCTGACTGCCTCCTGGAGTCGGTCACGTTCCTCTGACACTAAAGTATGTGAGCTATTCAGGGCAGCGAGTTCAGCTTTTAACTGTGAATTTTTGGCAATCACAGCTTTTACTTCAACCTCACTTTCTTCTTGCTCCCTCAGCAATTGATCATTAAGTTGTCGCAGTGATTTCAGTTCATTGAGGGCAGTTTTAAGTTTCAGCTGTTCTTCTAACGCTGCTGCCCGTCTTGTTTGCATTGTGATGATTGTTGTTATACAATAATGCACCTGAAACACCAAATAATGTGTAAGTGAAGGAAGAAAAAGAAAAGTGGGTGGGTTACACAGAAGAGAGTCTGAGATATATAGAATAGATTTACAAAATGAGTAGAAAGAAAGATAGTACTATTTAGTGTGTTTGTATTACTTTCAAAAACAAGATTTATAGAGCCCACACTTATTTGAAAATAAGCAGCTGTTAATAGGTAGGTATTAACCTATTTGAGTTATTTATGACTATTGTCACTTCTATTGAAGTGCTTAAGTAATCAAAAGTTGCAAGGGACAGTGTACAATCTATTATGTATGCTCGTGTCGTGAAATGTCTGAGGCAGTACAAGTTATTCTTCTACTTCACTTCCACTATTGTCAAGTGAACAGAGAAAAATTTTGCCTTTCAATGTGAGGAAGGACGTGTCTCGAGACTCGAGAATGTACCTAATGTGCGTGGATAACGTATTTATTCAATAAACTAACTGCACTAAGTAGTTATTATAATATTTTTAAGAAGATAAAGGAAATACTCCCCCGGTTTATCCAGATGTCGTTGAGATTTGAATCACGCCGTCCGTCCGACAACTGCCTTGGGTATTAATCAGGTACTTTTCGACGACAGTGGAGCTTATGTATGAGAATTATAAGGAAATCTATCACAAGATAAACTTTAACACTTATTTTAAAACATTAATTCACTAAGAAATAAATTAAAAATTAAAATTTAATGTTTCACAGCTGATTTTGCAACATTTCAGTTTGACAGCTGTCAACTGTCAGCTGTCAGATAACTTATATAGAGCGCTTTGTATGAAAAAAAAGAACGTCCGTGCGCAATACGACTAACGCACCGCTTCGGCACCGCAGCAGGCCGTCAAGAAACGCATAAATTGAAGGCGCCCTTAATGTGAATGAAGCCGAGGGCAAAAGCTAGTAGTGCATTAGAAGCTTTTGCACGTGATTTCGTACACACGGAGTTTTCGCGATGAAAAGTAGCCTATGTCAGTCTCCGGGTCCTCAACTATACAAACTAACCATGCAAAAAATCCTTGTCCCGTTGCTGAAGCATAAGCCAATAAACTATTAAACAAGCAAACACACTTTCGCATTCGTAATATTTGTAATCATTGATGCTAATTTTGTCGCACAAAAATAATTAATTTACGTTGATGCTAATTATATTATTTTTCGAAAAGGGCAGAAATATATTTAGACCTGTCACTAAGTCTCGTGATTCATTTTAGTGTACAAACCATATTTTTATCTATAAAACCGCAGCTACGAGTAAAACTGAAGATAGTCTGGATGATAATGACCGTTCTTATCAGTGAGGTGACGTAGGAGTCAAAACATAACGATCATACGGATCATACTAATTGATATTTAACATATGATATGACACATTGATATCAACATAAATAAACCGATTACAATAATTTAATCGCATCAAAGTGTGCGAGCGAGACAGCATGAGGATAACGTGAATAAGCGTGCAAGGTATCTCGTGATGTTCGCAAAAAACTTCGCAACAAATACACCCACTCACGTGCGAGGTACGCCTAGCTCTTAATTCCGGGGGATAGGGTCGAAAATCGTGCAAACTTGTCGCGCAGTTTGTAATACAGTACTGCGAATCGCGGTGGTTCCGTTAATTTATACAAATGAATAAAATTTGGATACTTTAAAAGATCTTTTGGCGTTTAGTAATTTGTCTCATTTTCATGTGGATCGCGGATAACTTTTTGTGCTTTTGTTTTATCTTCGATTTTCTTTAAATTTTCTCATTTTCTTTTGTGCAATAATTCTGCGTGTTTGGTTTTAGGATCTCATTTATTAAATACGTTTTCTGATTTCGTTTAATTTTTTTCATGTCCATTTTGAATATCATAGGGATTTCTTTTAATTCATTTCAAATCTAAAGCCTTAGTAGAGCAACGGTTAGGGTGCGGATTTACAACCGAAAGATCTGTGGTTCAGTCCCCACCCGTTGCACTATTGTCGTACCACCTCCTAACACGAGTTAAAGCTCGTATTTTGTCATGTTGATGATACAAAAAATTTGATTGAAAATGTTTTCTATCATTTATCGAGGAACTCTAACATTCATCTAAAAGTAATTGTAGAATACTTTCAAATCTTACGACTTCTGTGAGTCAACAAAAAATATTATTGATGTTGTTTTTTTGCTGCATTTTTTAATTCTGTGGTCAGTGATAGATTTTTTATTTGTGTAATTAGATGACTTCTAGGAATAATTAATTTTTAGAAATCACAGAAAAATAACTTTTCGTTTTGAAAGTCATATTTTTAGGTGCTCCAGGCTAACCAAAAAGAGTACCCACTGCAATGCGCGAAAGCAATGTACTTATGATAGTATTTTCAATTTTCATGATAACTCATGATGGACATCTGGGTATATTGCCGAAATAAGTCGATTGCGTAGTTAAGCGACGTTTACTCAAGTCCGTACTTGGATGGTTGACCGACTTCGGAAATCTAATGCTTTTTCATTTAATCCATGCCATCAATTTTTGCCTTTCTAAACTCATCCTTGCCGCGTCCTTCTATTATCTAATGGAGCTATATTTCGCATTTATTCCGTCCTTCCTTGCTATCCAAAATCAACTTCCCCAGGTTACCTTTTGTGAGAGGTTCTCTACCTATTTTACAAGCTTGACTGAAGTTTCCGGTAGGTATTTGAATACATTTGTACAAGGATTATGTCTATACCCCTATCTAATTATACAGTAAATCTAACATGCGCCTGCCTCTATAGGTACCTACAAATATCGCCCATGACGCAAATTCTTTGTGACTGGTGGGGACATGTGCTAGTTGAGTGCACGGTGTGTACCCATTGTTGAGGGTTACGACGTCATACTCTGAGGTTTATGTTCCACCTATATTAGGCATCTATACCTATACAACACCCGCGATTGATCGGAAGTCCTTACGAAGTAGGCGAATGAAATATGCTGTGTAATGGAGTTGACAGTTCTGTGGTCGATCACTGTAATATTTTTGCTTTAACATTTTGTATATTGTCAAAGAAAGATATATTTGAATCCCTTAGTCCTTTTATATAATTGTTGTCATATACAAGTTTTATATCTGTTCTGCAAAACTCTTTGCTGAGACATATGGTGTCATAATTTAGCATCAATTAATATTTTCTGTGCTTCTAATTCTCCTTTAAGATGTTAAATACAAATAAATGTTGTTGATATAAAACACAAACAAACACAAATAAATGCTTTCGCTTAAAGTTTTAGTTTTTCTTCGTTTTTATGTGTGATATTTTTATTTTAATTATCGAATGCATACCTTTTAACGAAAGTTTAAATCACAGCGCATCCTCAGTTTCTTGGTATTCATTTTCAATACTAATGCATTATGTACATTGTGGAAGTAAAACGGAATTTACCTTGCTTTTAACAGTAAAGGCTAGTTTACACCATTCGAGTGCACTAAGACAGCGCTCAACAGCATCGCACTGCATATAGGGGGCTTCATTTGACGGACGAACAGGGCAGTAGATTAAATATATTTTATTTGCTATACTAATATTCTTTGCTTTTAGGCTTGGAGCTGATTCATTTTAGCGATAAAAACCACCTTGGCAATCTTAGCAACGTAAAAAATGCGATAAATAATAATTAGTTAAAAATGAAACTCATAATTATATCAACGTAATATGCAACTTGAACAGCTTTTTATGTAATTTCTTAAGAATATCTCAAAAATTAGACATTTGATTTTAGCACAGTTTGTCGAGATGAGTATAATGCAGCCTCAATAGCCCAACGGTTTAAGGTATGGACTGAAATCTAAAAGTTCGTAGGTTCGAACCCCACCTGTTGAACTACTGTCTAAGCTTTCCGCTTATTTGAAGGGGATAGGAGGATATTGGTCAACTTCAGCTTGGCTCATATCCTTTAAAAAAACACGCTAGCCACTCGGTCAATATAAAGGGGAGTTATACTTGTTTTTCGTTCGAGCGCGGCGCTCGAGATTCGCAGAACCATTGCCATTCATTCGATGAATCAGATAGTATAATGGCTCGAATGTGCGACGTGACGATAACTTATTATGTAAATGCTTTTATTTAATAGCCACACTTACGTGGAACGGGGCCTTAGGATGTCCATACGGCTATACAATTACATACATGGATGACTATTCGTTTTAGTTTCGTACAGAGCGAATATGTTGGTGGCTTAGAAGCTATACACAAATTTTTTACTAAACTGATTCGCCTGGCTTCGCTTGGGTTGCTTAAAAGAATTACTACAGTGTAAAGAAAGCGTACAGTGATTTTTGCATGACTAAACTAAAATCACGTTGATCAGTTGCCTCGTTGATAGACAAACCAATAAGCAAACACAGTTTCACGTTTATAATATTACTTAGTACGCACTCTATCTTTTGCTAAACACTTAAATATGCTGTTTGAGTTTAGCACTATCAAAAAAATTGCGAAGTTGAAGTTCCGCTTGGATTCATACAAAATTGGAGGAAACTTCTTTTTAGTGCGCTACGTCTAATTTACATCAAATTCTCACCAGAAAGCGTCATAAACAATTTAAACATAAAAAACAAAATAGACTCTAAATACTTGTAATAGAATCCATTTTGTTTGTATGAAATGCAAAGTCTATCTTAAAATTCAAAGCATGTCAGATTTGATGGTTTCCAAGTATTGCGATGCGCAAGCGCAGGTGAGCTAACAAACATGTTTTGTATCAGAAATGGGGTATTAATTGAATTTCTGAAGAACTACTATGTAAACCTAGTCCCAGCAATCTAGTTTCGAAGAAAAATTGGACTAATTAACCGATTTGCCGAATCAAAATAAATAATAATTACCTAATCAAAGCGTTGATTTCTTATTTCTGTAATAATAATTTTTAAAGAAATCAGCGCTTGGGTTCAACATAAAATAACTAGATTCAGTAGCAGTAGTAATAGTATTATGTAGAAGGAAGTTTAATTGCACCAAAATACATAGAAATTATAAACAAAATATTACATAGACACAACACAGAAGAGAAAACAGTAATACTGGATGTAAGGGTGGCCTTATCACTAAAGTGACTCAGGTAAATTCCACTTAAAGAGCGGAGAAAAAAAATCCTACCTAATATAAAATAAAGTCACATAAACTATTAATAGTAACATAAAAAGAACTCAGATTCACTTTATTTGCATAAAACATGACAAAGTACATTAAAATACAATATGTAAATGTTTGGTCACTAGGCGTTATGATTAAGTTGAAAAACTAAACAAAATATTAAAAATGCATAATTTGGGACTTTACCTGACGAATATAATTTATTATAACGTCCTTGGAAATATAATAGATTCTCAGTAATGACCGCGAGTCAAACCCAAACGAATCGGGTAAAAACAGAAGCAATTGCCAACATAGAATAAATTATATATGCAAATATTTGTATGGCACACCGTATCAGTGCAATAGGTATTATGCTTGATTTTAAAATGTTTAAAACCAAACTAAATTGGCATTGTATGAGTCACATTGCGAAAGTGCGGTAAAACCCCGTGTTACCACGTTTACATACTGAACCGGCTAACAAAGACGAATGATGCATTTTGCAACTTTCTTGGCAAAGAATTTACAGTCACTTAGTTATTCTTGGGATATAAGTTGTGTAAAGTGCAGCAAGGTTGGTGCAAAGAGGAAAAGATATGGGAAAAGAAGAACAAAAGTTAGAAAGAGAGTAAACCTGGTGAATAGACAGGATTACTAAAAAATATATAACAAGGAAAACCATTACATTAACCTAATCGTCAAAGAAATACAATCCCACTGAAGATAGATTAAATTCTGCATAATGAGAAAATAATCATTACGATAATTTTTGTTAAAATTAACAAAACCATTTCAAACGAAACAAAACAGAAAAATATGAAAAATCGTCGAGACTTGAGACTGTAGATTAGAGATTAGATGCAAGTAAACAGTAATAAACAAATGGATTTAACCTTACATCATGTTAAAAAAAAATATCAGTTTAAACTAGCCCTGAAAGTATTTCCTTAGTACAGTGATAAAGCCCTCATTTTATCAATTATCACCGGGTATCGTTATGGCAACCGATAAGAGTTTAAACACCCGGTTAAAGTAACTACGAATATGAAAAGTAAAAGTCATAATAGCCTTTTACGTAACTCCCATGACTTATCTGATCGTCATGATAAAGACATCGGTGAGATTAATATAAAAAATATGATTACGTAAATAAACAAAAATGAGAAACATGCATCACGGGATATACCGAGGTCGGTATTAAGTTAAAGTACTTGTGGAATTTTAGAAAATGATTTGGATTTTCTCAAAATTGTTAAAACCAATGATCTAAAGTTCGATACCACAGTTCACAACAAAAGCTATAATGTAAACTATGGCTCAGAAACTAAACAAATGTAAACTATGGCTCAGAAACTAAACAAAAGTATATATTTTTCATTATAATTCTCTTAATGGACTGAGTTATTAACACCTTTGCAGATTAATTTGACCTCACGTTATCGTTTATGTAATCAAGTCTCACCGAGTGATTCCCCTGGCCCGCGCTTCTGTGAAGCCCCGTAGTCTCAATAGGTACCAGTATGGTACCAGTACTCACTTTACCACACTTGTACGCTAGGCACGTCTTACTCTTGTGACTACTCTGATCACCTTGGACACGCGCCGTATCAATTAGATCATGAATAATAAAATTATTATCTAGTACTCTGTTGGAGGAAAGGCGATATCGGTCAAGGATATCTATTCTTAGAACCTTCCCCGAGAAAATAAAACTCCATTGCTATAATCGGCTGAGTGTTGTGAGTGACCCAAAAGCATTAAATAATATGTGGAGCAAATCTCGGTGTGCTGGCAATAGTGTTATGGGTATCATCATAGTCGACTCATTGCTGGTCCTCTTCTGGACATAGGTTTATTCTCGAATGAGAAGAATTTATTTTATTTTATTTATCAGATATCACAATAGCTATTATTTTTTTATCACAATAAAAAATACAGTCTAATTGGGGGAAAAATCGACAGTATTATAAGTAACCACCACAGTAGTAAGAGAAGTAGGTTCAACTTATCTCTCTAATAAGCTTACATCTACAAAGTCACAATATTTGAGCATGATTCTTCGTTTCGAAATAACCATAAAACCAAAACTCCTGTAAACACAAAAAAACTCGTAAACTTTAACCAAGTTAAGCTCTTTAGAATTTATTGTCATTAAAATGTTACCAGCAACAAGTTGTTTCGCTAAAAGGTCCGGTGCATTTAATTTACATATACGAGCTACGAGGCATCTGCTCCTTGGCCGACTAACGAAGTCGGTCAAGTGTAGACAAGGTGTCGGCCAATGGTGTCGGCCATTACGTTTCGTAGTTTTTTCCGCGAGGACATTGACTTGTTACACTCTTCCTCAATGAAATTCTAATGTTATTGTTTTGTTTTCCGCAACCGTCTTGCCGGATGGAAACATACTTGCAACTGCTTATTTATTGTTAAAGAAAATATTCCATTCTTGCTTTAAATTTGCCCATTTCGCCGATATTTCGGTTGCTAGGTAAGTTGGGACATGTTCTCAAACATGACCGTCTACCGTCTCCTGCAGACCATTATGAGGAGCGAAATTAAGAGGAGCGTCAGTAAAAGAAAGAAGTCATCAGCCTCAGGAACTTCCGAGAATAGATGGGAACCACCAGCGTAGCCTAATGGCAAATTTTTTGTTTTGCCCAATAACGTTGACGGTCAACCGTGAAACAGAAATTATATTAGTTGTATTGCAGTGAATACTATTTTCCAACTAGCTTTTGCCAGCGACGCGTTGAGTAGATTCGAAAAATCTCGCGAGAACCTTCTGTTTTTCCGGTAAAGGTAAAAGGAATGCCGTAATAATGAGAGTATCATAATGGCCTATGTCTATTCAAGTCCTCAACATACTCATTGCTGCGTGGTTGAAGGACAAACATACTTTCGCATTTACAATATTAATAAGTATTCATGAGTCTCTTCATCATTTTATGGGCGTGCGTGGTTCTTTTTATAGATTTATGTTATGACATCACGTCTAATGATGCTATCTATATGATGTACTTACAATCAAAGTAGATATAACTGACCTACAGTAGTTTTTATCATAATTACTATGCTTGATATTCTAGGTAATAATAATTGTTAGTATAATAGCGTTATCCAGTTGGTACTAAACATTTTACAGTCAACAGTGGTTGCTGGATTGAATGATAAGCAAGTTTTGTAGTCGCAAAGTGATTTATATCTTGGTGACTTGCGTTTGCTCGTAGGCACCTTGGACGTCCACAAATTAACTTAAAATACGTCTTAGTATAAAAACTTACATTACCTAGGCTTTCCGATAGCATCGGATTTTAGTCAAAGGTAATGAGCAACTGTGGAGATTGTTGAAAAATCTTTTCCTAAAACGATGGTAGAGTCTTAACATTACACGAGCTTTACGTCTGCTTACATTTAATAAATAACATTGAATATTTATAGAATTTCAAGTTTTGTTTTTTAATATTCCTACCTACTTAACTTGATAATGTGATTAATGATATTTTGTACTTAGATACGGGTGCTAAGTTGGAATACACATGCCACAAAAGGACCTATCATCAATTTCTCTCATCTCGAATTATTCATTTCATTATTCTCATCATTCTATCATCTATTTCTCAATCTGTTAATAACAACGTTATCTATGAACTATGATTTACATAAATCAACAAACAAACCAACAACAAACAAAACAAAATAGAACCGCGACTGACTGAAGAGGCAAGCACAGCCTTATCAGTGGAAATAAAGATTTGAAATTGATGAAGTTTTTATGAAGAAGCATTTTCTTAAACCTGATTTAGGAGGCGAAGTGTTGAGCATCAACTACTTCATAATGTTCAAGTGATACTTTGGGAAAGGTACCTAATGCAAATTTAAAAATGGTTTTCAAATTCGACGAACAAATAAAATTCGAAGTCACCGCGTGACTGGTTGGTGCCAGAGGTGGTCGTAAACATGGATATTTGGATTGAGTCATCCATGAGTTCAAGAGTTTTAACCGCTTTAAAAAAATATCGTTCCAGAAATTCTTTTTCATAAAACGCATTAAGTAAAATTCTGGCTTTGCCATATCTACACTCAACCTTAGTTTGAAGAAAAGCTTTACACAAAGCCATCATCTCATATGAGTCTCTACTAAATCAAAAAATTGCTTCATAGTGAACCTGGTAGGGACCTAATTCTGGTCTTCGATGTTTTTGTCAAATACATTTGGTGCATAAACTCATCCATTCCCTCCTTCATATTGATGACTGATTTCTACTAATAGGTATAATCATTCGAGAATTCCTATCAAAATAAAAAGTTAAACTAAATATTAGGTTACTATTTGAATGTCAACATTAGCATATTTTTGGAATACAAATGTAACTCTCGTACGAAAAAAACCATAAAAACCTTATAAGAACTTTATAGAAGCACGAACTGTTAGTAAAATATTCACATATCGCCATTTATAATACTTTATCAATTTATGAAGACGGTGCAAGGTCCTTTAAAGTGCATTTTTTACACAACTCCAAACATTTGTCTGCCTCGTGGCCTCTTTAAAGAATTTTATTGTTTGTTTATATTTTATAAGAAGTTCGTGCTTTATTTATTTAAGTAACTACACATTTTGTCAAATATTTGTTTATGAGGAGTTTATCTCGAATGCCCCGCCCCGTACAAGAAAAGTTTGATTCTTATTTGAATAACATAATGAACTAATTATACAAAGTTTAATTATTTTGTAGATACTAGAGAGTTCCTATGTTCTGTTGCTTGTTTATTGTATATGAGAATCAAACAGTATTGTGATGGGACCCATTAGTCCACTCTCTGGTTTCATTGTCATTACCAACAGCAAGCAAATCAAATGTAAGTAAGTATAGTTCCTTCTCGAAAGTCGCGCTTAACTCTCTTGTGGATATAGAAATGCATAGCATAGCCTTTTTTTCCCTTGCCAACTTAACTCTCCGCTGTACTTCATCCTATTAGAACAATAGAAAATGAACCACAAATTTAAATTTTTGTGGTCGTCGTAAATGTAACAATTCAAAAAATTCAAAATGGGCAAATTAATACGTATTTCCATTTTTCATACTGTTAATATTTTTACATCTAATCTTTTTACTAATAAGTGTCTGATGATCCAACGTGTCCTTCCATACGGATACAGTTAACCAAGCTAGTAGGTTACATAGGACCACAAAGTATCCAATGAACCATTTTTTTGTTACGCCATATATATGTAGTAGTAAGGGCAGATGCAGGCTTTGTTTGTACAGTGGTAGCCACCGCCCAACCGCCCAATCCAAACCAAACCAAGGCAATTCTCTAAAACTCCGACAGAGTGTGGAAAATTCAAGAGCTACAGGCGCATAATTATCAATTTGTGATCTTTTTATTCTACATGCCCATGCGTTGGCGAGGTCGAAACACATTGCAGTGTCGTGTCCAGAATAACAACAGCAACAACAGCCTTACGAAATGCACCCGACATTTACTGACTACATACCTACCAATGACAAACAACCGTACAGCGGCCTTATTTAACTTTGACTGTATGCCAAAAATACTACATATTATAGATATATGAAAGGATAGGATTGAGGTAGGTACCTTTACGAGTTAAAGATAAATTTCTAGTAAAACGACTCCAAAATTACTCATTATAAAGTCGAAATCCTTCAATCTACAGCCGTAATGATCAGTATATTGACTTCGCTTGTTAAAAGTACAGCTTAGATTTTAGCGCTCATTCAGCAAAAACTTTAATAGAATCTACATTTAGAATCGGCGATGAAATCAGAGAGAGCCTATTTTTGTTTTGGGGTTCGAACCGTCGTCCTTTTGGTTTCAGTCTGCGCCGTTACCCTTTACGCTATTGAGGCTTCTATAATATTTTGTAATAATATACGAGTCCATATCACACTAATCACACTAATATTATAAATGTGTGTGTGTGTGTGTTGTGTGTGTGTGTGTGTGTTGTGTGTGTGTGTGTGTGTGTGTGTGTGTGTGTGTGTATGTGTGTGTATGTTTGTTAAACTTTCACGCAAAAACTACTGGACCGATTTGGCTGAGATTTGGAATAGAGATAGATACCCTGAATTAAAACGGCTACTTTTTATCCCAGAGAATTAAAGAATTCCCGCGGGAATCAAAAAACCTTAATCCACGCGGACGAAGCCGCGGGCATCGTCTAGTTGATAATAAAATACTTTCCTGTTGTATTTGGCGTGCGTAGAGCTCAGTGTAAAGTTTTATTAGTAACCATTTAGATAAACCTCCTACACAACCAAATTAAGGACCTTCTTTTTCCTTGTTAACCTACGAGTAAATATAAGGACAAGACAATGACTAGGTACTAGCATCTTACCTCGATAAAATAGCACCAAGGAAAGTGCATATTAACGATTTAACGACTTGCAAGTTTAGAGCGTTCAAACCACAATTAATAAGTAATTTATAGACAATTAGAAAATGTATTTATTAATTTTAATTTATACAGTGACGTCTGCCAGATGTTTGCCTGGTGCAATCATCTGGTGTAATCAAAAGGTTTCTTACTTAGGTGTGATCTGAGGAAGTTTATTATTATTTTTTTATGATAGGTTTGCGTTTTACGATAATCACGGGTGAAACTGCAATAATGTTTTCAATGTTAGAGCTCTATATGCAACTACAGAAGATATAGAACTATAGATTCATTTTTTTTATAAAAAGAATATTAATAAACTTGACTTATATTCTCCTCTCCCCTCCATATAAGCGAAAGGCTTGTGCTAGGAGTGGCTACGAGCTACGATAATACTGCAAGGGGTGGGGCTCGAACTTGCGACCCATCAGTTTTCAGTCCGCATCTGGCTTCTTTCATTGTATTATGTATTGTGGAATTGTTGGACTAAAGATGTTTTAACGCTGAACTACGACAACGACGTACGTTGCCCAAGCTATCATCGTCATCGTCATCTTAACTGATAGACGACCACTGCTGGACATAGGTGTCTTTAAATGATCGCACAGAATCCGATCCTGTGCCGATGTGCGCGATGCTTCGCGACTCTCCTAATTTCTGATTCTTGACGAGCTTAGCTGCAGAGCTTAGCTCTTTCCATCGCCTGTTGACTTCGCCACGCTTGTTGCGCCAAAATTGCAACTCGTAATGACTTTACTACTTTTTTTTTAATGACTGACTGTCAGGCCCAAAACTTTAGTGAATAGTGAATATTTTTTGTCCACTAAAATGACAACATTGATATGTCAAAAACTTAAAAAACCTTCACCCCGATGAGATAATTTACGATCGGTGCACAATCATGTGTCCTAAAAGTCCTCGAACACCTTTGTTTGGGATGCTTATGCAGCTTAACGGCCTAATAAGGTGTTTTATTTGGCAGTTATATGAATTTTATAGATATAAGCGGCTGACTGAAACATTAATATCATATGCGAAACATAGGTCAACCGAATTCAATATTATTATAAAACTTTGTTAAGATTTAAGCGGGGTGTAGATACGTGATGGACATAACTACAAGAGTCCGGGACTGGCAGCAATGGACGTCTTCTACATCAAAATAAAGGGTAAA
Organism: Hipparchia sbordonii; assembly: GCA_038048805.1. Taxonomy (NCBI): domain Eukaryota; kingdom Metazoa; phylum Arthropoda; class Insecta; order Lepidoptera; family Nymphalidae; genus Hipparchia; species Hipparchia sbordonii. The sequence continues at coordinate 14,188,145 of CM076109.1, read as the reverse complement.
TTAGACAGTTCATTTTCCGAGATTTTTGCTTTAATTTTCGACGCTTCACTGATGACTCATGAAAAATGAACCATCTAAACACCGACCGTTCTCCGTTCACAGACGATGCCTCCGCGACGAAAGCTTCACTGGTATCCGTGCATCGTTCATCGCAGAAAATGAACGATGAACGCTGCACCGTCTAATTTGGCCCTAAGAGGAACTCAAGCCATGAATTAAATTTAAAATGGATAATAAACCAAAGTTTAATGAATCAATACAATATAGTAGTAATTTAAAACCTAATGTTATAAAGCTATGAATTGATGTTATTAACTTGGACGTCTGTAAATAAAATGTTAAAAGGTCAAGCCTTTAATTGCTTGAATCACTCCTAAGCGACAATTAACTAGTTATTTGCAAACCTAGTGAATAAACTTGTTCTGCTTAAGCTATAGATATCATTTATAAAATTTATACTTTTATTATAAATAAAAATGTTATTATGCAATTAAAAACTAAACTTTTTAATGTTTTTTATAAAACTTCTTAAAATTGTTTTTAAAACATCGACTTCTAGCGCCACTACAAAGTATATAAATAATTTTAGCGGTACACCAACACAAGACCGAGGCCTGTGGAAGTATATGTAAGAGACCTTTGTGAGCAGTTTTCTGTCTATCGGTCGATAAAGAAGAAGAAGAAGAAGAAGAATGTAAATAATAAAAAGTACATGGCGCTCGAACCATCTCCACATCGTCCTTTTATAACACAATCGTGTGTCGAAAATATTATGAGTCAAATAATGAATAAAGGCGGCGCGAGACGGTGGCCTGTGGAAGTCCATGCAAGAGAGTTGAGCAGTGGATGTCTATCGGTTGATAAAGAAGTAGAAGAAGAGGCTAAATTATGTAATAGTTAATTATGCAACTGTTGTATCGTGTTATTATGAAATTCACTACAACATTATATCATCCCTTTGGAAATAGATTATAGAGGATTTTATAGTAGATAAATAATAAAAAGTACACGGCGCTTGAACCGTCACGCACTCCACATCGTCCTTTAATAACACAATCGTGTGTCGAATATATGAGTCAGATAATGAATTTGGATGCGGCGTGCGGCGCGAGGTCGGGGGCCGGCCTTGCCGGGTATCGCGGCATCAGCTGGGCCAAGGAGCGCCCCTACGTGCTCCGAATCCTGACCGCCTCGCGGAATAACCGGCCGTTAAGGCTGACAACCTTAAGTTACTGCTCACAACATGCCTACCTCATCCATCACGCGGTTAAGCTTCACGTCAAACTTGGCGAACATGAAAGGGCATAATTTTCATATTCAGAATATAAATGCTTAAGTAATTGTTTACAGTTTATTTAAATGAAAATGTAATATAATTTAAAAATAAACTTAAAGCTGTCTAAATTAATAAATATTAAAATTAAAACTAAATAGAATCTAAAGCCTCATCGAAGTCACCGTAGTGTGGCATAGTACACAAAATGCTGGCATCATTGTCCCTTTGGATGACCAAACTAATCCTTTGGCCAAGGTAGCTGCCAGTTCAGTCGAATTCTCAGTTGAAAAGTAGGTGATGTACGAGAACAAAGTGCTTCGGCACTAAAACCTTTGGTTTCGCAAATGATTTCTCTACGGTCCTATCAAACTATTAGAGAGGCCTAGAGAGTGTGCACTATTGTCTTCTGCGGAGTTGGTTGGATAACTGCCACCTATGAATCTCTGCAGCACGAAAAGAACTGCCTATAATTAAGAATAATTAGGGAATTATGGTACGTACCTACTCCGCTTCTTCCTATCAGGAATCAGGAATATTGGAACCATAATTGACTTTTTGAATAGATATTATCAATCAAAGTTGTCCACCGTATGTTAGGTACCTGTTAATTCTACAGTTACTGCCATCTTTAACATCATAACAACTTTTCACGATTAATATTTTTGCGATTTGTCAAAAACCATTTATTAAGTAATAAATGGTTTTTTGAAAAAAACAGCCGTGGTCAAGGCTCCTGTCAACTGAGGTCGCTTAATTTATTTAAAGGCAAAATAATTGAACGAGTGAAGCGAGTTCTCTGAGTCAACAAATGCGCTTGCCTACTAGACAGAGAAGTGTGTACGTCCAAATGTCTGTCAGAGCCCTATAACTTCAGAATTACTGAATATTAGAACGTGAAACTTGGTTGAAAATTCAGTTATATCCTGTACTTGAACAACAAATACTAAAATTAGATAAATGTTATAAAGAAACGAATTTATTTAATTTTAAATGCTAATAGCTTCACAATAATGCTAATAGATGGCGCTGTGTCAATAAAACAGTTTTATGTCAACTATTATTTTTTTTATTGCGTCTAATGTTAAAAGTTAATTATTACAATAAATAATTAAAACTTTTGGGAATTATGGGATATCGCGAGGTCTCAGTTCGGGGCGAACCACTAGTATTATGTTTTATTATTTTGTTTTTTTTTTCAATGTAAACCTACCTTTAAATCAAAAGTGGATAAGTACCTACCTTCTTGGCAAGAGCGCTCCATCTATCTTCACCTACTATCAGGTGTGATCGCAGTTAAACGCTATTTGTATATTTAAAAAAAAATCATGTTCGCTCAAACAAATAAAATCATTGAGATAACTACACTTAATTTCAAAGCTACTACAACAAGCTACGTCATGCTTAGATACTAAAATAGTATTTTATTAATTTCTTCTTCTGCTTAGCATTGAGTCCTAAGGTCAGTAAGGACTTGAACAATTCGATATTGCAAAGCAAATAGTGCATTAATGGTTAATTGATCGTTAATAGTTTAAAGCAGGGCCATAACCTTGTCGCACGAGCGACAGCTGAGGGTAGGTTTGGATGCAATTTGCTTCACACACATCATGTAAAGCTAACCATAATTTCTTTCACCATTACAATCCCTTCATTTATCATAGCTTAAAAGAAGATACCGGCCGAATTGATAGCTTCCTCCTTTTTGGAAGTCGGTTAAAATCCACCTACAAGTTTAGGTGGTATTCACTCATAAATACAGATTGCGATTTTCCTTCTTACTATCCTTTTTTAGTAATATTATAAACGCGAAATTGTCTTTGTTTATTGGTTTATTTTTAGTTATAGTTTTTGGCGTTCTTTGTACATCAATGCATTTTACCCAATAGTGAGAAAGTACCAGCCAATCAGAGATAATTGCGATCATCATTGTAGCACTCAACACACTGTAGCAATCAATTTTAGCCATTCTTATCATGCTTATGGAAATGCACTGCCCTCTAAAATACGGGCTTTCCTAATTTAGGAGTCAGGATTCCAATGATGTGTACTATATCGAGTTTTTCTAATAAAGATTATTATAAAAATATTATGTTCAGTTGCTCTACCGCTATTGTGACGAAGTTGTGGCTCCACGGTGAGCTAGCATGAGCTATGGCATTGGACTTAGGAAACTTCGCGTGTCGACTCGGATTATTTCACCATCTCTGATAAATAATAATTACTTACCACTTAGGCAGCACAACTAGAGCACAGTCGACGATGGTCTTCTTGGTAAAGGCAAGGTCGAAACATTGTTACGGGCTTTGCATTGTCAATGCCAACAAATTCCATCGACTGAACGCTGATTTTATTTGATTTACCACCACACTTCGATATGCGCTGGTCCTTTTTGCACTGAATGTGCGAAACTTATTCTGAGATCTATAGAGCGTGCTCAGCTCAGACTTAAGATAGAGTTAAAACGAGACACAAATATGCCTTGACATAAATCTGTCACGTTTTAACTCTATCTTGAGTCTGAGCTAAGTGAAAGTGCGGTCTATAGATACCTTTACGTCAGCCTTAGACGTAGTTGTAAGCTCTACTATAACTAACTATTCTATGTCAATTCTTAAGACATAATACTTATATCTAGTTGTTTGAAGTCCTTTTATTACTTTACTAGATGATGCCCGCGACTTCGTCTGCTTGATTGAAGTTTTTCGATTCCCGCGGAAACTATTCAATTTTCCGGGATAAGATGTAGACTCTGTGTTAATTCTGGGTGTGACCTACCTCTTTAGTCTATTGACAGCCAAATTAGTTCATTCGTTGTGGTGAGAAGGAGTAACAAACATACACACACACACACAAAATTTCGCCTTTATAATATTAGTGTGATTTAAGTAAGTATTATTACATCAGTTTTAAGGGTCCTGTTTAATAACTTTACAACAATTTTAATCCTATCCTAAAAAATTGCCTTTAGACCACGATTTTTGCTTGACACAAACTACAGTTATTCAGCAATTAACTAACTATCAACGAATTTTTATTCCTTCCTTAATGTTAACGCTAGCCATCAAACTAGTCAACAGCCAAATCAAGGATAATAAGGCTTGGTGTACTCATTAATGAACAAAGAAATCAACTTCACCAAATATTTGAAATTACTCTTATCAATACCAACACGTTACACCTTTCTTTGGTCCCGTAGTTTCTTCTATTCCTTTATTTGTAACTAGGTCTTGCTCGCGACTTCATCCGCATGGAGTAATGTTTTTAAATTCCTGGGAAACCCTTTGTTTTTCCGGGATAGAAAGTAGCTTATGTTACGCTCCAAGACTTTAATAGCATTTTCTATTCTTGTTCACCTACTTCGCAATTTTTAAGATCGTGGGTATTGAATTGTTTTAAAATAAAATAAAAACCTATCAGTACTAGGTAACCTCGGCAGTAGTAATGTACTCGTAGGTCAACACACTGATAGTGATAAAACAACGAGGTTTATAGACGGAAAGTACCTATGAAATGATGGATCTCTCTTCTCTTTACATATATGTAGTAGGTACTAGCTTTTGCCCCCGCGACTTCGTCCGCGTGGAATTTGATTTTGGCGTGGAATTTTCAAAAACTGTGACACACGTACTTCTTTATTTTTAACTGAAAGCTCAAATACCAACTTTGATGGAAAAAGTTTGAAAAATGACGGAGTTTCTTATAAACTTCCATCCCCTATTTAAACCCCTTAGGGGTGGAATTTCCAATAATCTTAGTGTGCGCCTACGTCTTAAAAGGAACCAACTGTAAAAATTTCAAGTTTCTAACTTCAGTAGTTTAGGCTGTGCGTTGATATCTCAGTCAGTCAGTCAGTCAGGACTTTGAATTTTATATGTATAGATAGAAGAAGAAGATAAAATAAAGTTCCAATCTACGTTTGTCCGTGAATTTGCTCACAACTCTAAACTTAGAGAATGTCGATGGAATTTTCACCATCATTTAGCTCATTTGAACGAAAAAGTTCATAGTAACATCCTCTTAATATTAAGTGAACAAAATTGCCGGCAATTTCAGTCGCTAGCAGTTTTCTGCCTACAAGTAGATGCAAATTGTAATTGATGCAAAAACTCCGAATATATAAAGATTAACAATAAATGTTTGCAGAAAAAAAGAAACAAAAACGTTACAGCCATTACCACCCATCACTACGGTCAAACTTATATACGTTTACATATATCAGAGATGGGATTTTCTAGAGGAGGCCATTTCCATTAAAACGTCCCTAACGTGACCGGTAAATAAGATCGTGCTCTTTGACATTTGGTTAATTGTCACTAGACACTCATCACTAGCAACCCTTAAACGACTGACTGCAAAGGACTCTTCTCAGATAAGGTTCATAGTCCAATGAACGTATTGGCAGATTTTACGCACCTTTGAAAACATTATGGGGAACTCTCAGGCGTGCAGGTTTCCTCACAACGTTTTCCTTCGCCGTTAAAGCATGTGAAATTTAATTGTTTAAACGCATATAACTCTGAAAAATCCGAAATCAAACCCGCAACCCCACGAATATAAGACTACAATCCTAACCACTAGACTATCACCACTTTTTAACACTAGACTCAAATAGGCTAGAAGTTAATCCGTGTTTTAGTAAATATACTTCCATAGTTTTTCGGGGAGCAAGTTAAGCCATCGGCCTCGGTTTTAATCACTTAAGTTAATGAAAGAGTATTTATTTATTTATCTCTATGGCATATCTAATCATGGAACGTCTATAACTCAATGGTTCGACTCGTAATTATGTTTATTGGCATACAAAGTCATCCGTCAGTCTGGAGCGGGTTTTCATTCGCTCCGGCACAAGGTCGCTATGATGCTCGGCTGGCGTGTCATAAATTATATTACGTTGGCCCCTTTCACACTGGCGGTGTTTGAACGCTGCGTTTATGCAGTGAACCACTTTGTTCAAGATATTGTAGCAAGATATTGGAACGTTAATGGATGGAAGCGATAGCACAGAATCGCGGTAGTAAACAGTAAAATTTCAAACAATGGGAGAAATGGTGAAGTAGAAATGGAAAATATTGGATATCAGCAAGCTTTATTTTGCGGAAATCTATGACACACAAGGAGCAACCAACTTTGGATTATAGCAAAATAAGTTTAATGTTCCTTGAAAAATACAGAATTCAACACCAAAATCGCCATAACATTTTTATTTTTGCCATTTAAAGAATTAGGTAGGTAGTTGGAAGGAGTTTTATTTTTTAACGAAGATGATAATTAAGTTAGTTCATTCGTTTTGTTTTCAATGATTTATAAATAACATGAATAGCTACGTTTACTGTCGAATTTGAGAGCGAAATTGCCGTCTAAATTGCGAACTCTTCTCAGCAGAATCTGCTTTTTAAAACAACGGTAGAGTCTTGACTTGTCATTTAAGCCAGCCGCAAAATTGTTAATTATAAATTGATTGCAGAGGGACCTGTGTGTGTGCTCAATGTGTATATGAAACAAAAAATTATAAAAAAATATGTATACCTATAGAGATAAAAACGCTGTGAATATGAGAGTGCCACCACACATCGCAGTGCGGCCAACGGTTGGCGCTTGCCACGCCACTCGCGGTTGGCATGTTGCGTTGCGCCCGACTTGATAATGGCAACAAGTAATCCTTGACTCCGATCACAATTATCTGGACACTTTACATCACTTGACACCGTTGCTTCAATACCCGCTCCATACACACACCGTATACGTCGTGTAGATGAGAATTTATTTAATGACTACGCATACATGAGGGCATGATATTAGATGCTGGTTTAATCTTTACTACTACTATAGAAATGCGAGAACCTAGTTTGTCTGTTTTAACCTGCACTGATGTTATAGAAGCTCATAGCCGTTTGCATTTTTTATATCTTTTTCTAAATTCTTGGATCCGCGAGAATCTGAAATGCAACTCGACCCGAATTTTGTTTTTCTTCTGCTGATTAGGTTTTTACTTGACAAAAGTCATGTGCTATAAAAAGCAATGTCCAGGTTGGACTATGTCTAGAAGACATCTTTTTTGATTTATTTACCTTTGTTTTGCAAGCACTAAAGTTACATTAAGAGCAAAACCAAAATCAGGATTAATACATTTCATCAATGCTATCCAAGCACAGCTACGAGATAATTTACACGTGCGCACAATTAAGATTCCACAACCCTACAATTCTTATAATTACTACGATTGTGTGGAATAATAAAGACTGAATTGCAACTAGCAACTTGCTGATTAGCTACTGCGCCTTATCTATATAATGACGAAGATATATGAAAATAAAAAAAAAACAAAAATCATACTTAGTCTAGGTTCATGAGACGACAAGTTAGCTATCAGTTTTGCCATAGTAATTGAGACTGAGGTTGACCTAATGCCTATCTTTGCAAGACAAAAATGCAATTATGATAATTTTTTGTATATTATTCGTTCATCAATCATCGCTCTTAATAATTGTTGGACTGATGCAGAGCTTATTCTCGAATTGATCCTCAGATAGGAAATTGTGAAATGATGCTTTGGGATAAAAGATACAGCTGAATTTCTGTTCCTCTTCTGAGTAAAAGATAAAATATATACACACGGGCGCGATCGCCAGTTCCTTTTTTTTAGCTTGAACTTAGCTTGACATGCTGCCGCGTGTCTTGATGTATGGATCAGACGTGAAAGTTATAATAAAAGAGCTAGTTAAATCAAAGTATAACTGTAAAAAAGCCTGAACTCCTAATTTTTTTACAAGAATTTTAAAGCCAAAAATCTTTATAGCAAGCCTGCTCTCTACTTTCAACTTCCTCTTATTTAAAATTTATTAATCAATTTTATGCAAAAATAAACAAGAACTGTTGCGTGGACATAATTGCCATCAAAGGATCGACCTTGTCTGTTGCATTAAAACCTTGAATTAAAGATGAATCGGAAAAGAAATTTCTTTGCCATAGAAACAATTAAAGTAAGTCATGGAAGATGACGATGTTAAGGGTCGAGAAAAATTAATTCCCATTGATTATTTATTGAACTAGAATTTCTACATTCGAAGGTAAAACTGTAAAGTGTGGTAACTGTGCTCTGATTTATAAACAAATTATCTGACAGAAAAGCACATAGTTAATCAAAATATCCAAAAGTAATTCTTGGGATCAATTATCTTCTAATTCTTCTTCTTTGCTAGGCCTTCGTTTCGTCCTTCATTAGGCATAAGGCTTAGACAGTTGCACGCCATTCCTTTCGATGTTATGTCAGTCTCTTCCAAGGCCAGGCCAGGCCCATCTCACTAGCCTGATGATGTCATCAGGATTACCTTTAAATATTATGATAATTTTACCTCCAACTATTTATGGATATATGAATAATTTGTGTTCAAAATTAACAATACCTTTTCTTTCTTTCCAGATTTGTCAAACCTGACGAAGTGGCAAAACTTTGGGGGCAAATGAAGCAGAATGACAACATGACCTTCGAGAAGTTCAGCCGAGCCATGCGTTACCACTACCAGCACCTGGTGCTGGTGTCAGTCCCCACGGCACGCCTGGTGTATCAATTTGGGCCCAAAGGACCAGATTTCAAGACAAACAACCCCAACTTTGTGAAAGTCAAATCCGAACTTGAAAGCCCGAGTTACTCGTAGTTGAATTTTTAGAGAAAGGATTTTTTTGGAAAATGATGCTCATATAAAGTTGAAGCAAGGATAATGTTACTGTTTCGTGTTTTGAACCCAGGTACAACTCTCCAATGCAATTTTTGCCTAAGAAATAGTTTTAGATGGTTTTGAAGAAAAACAATGTGGTAAAGGAGCTAACAGTGGCAGAACCACATTGAATTATGTTGTTTTTAATGAAAGAGAGTTGTCTTGTGGTTAAGTTGTTTGGATAAGAAAAGACGATGTAGTAGGGGTCTTCGAGATTATTGAATAGATAGATGTTTCCGGAAATGTTATGAATGTGGTTAAAGTAAGTTCGGTGTCCGATTAGGTCTTGTTTTGAAGGTTGTATCTTGACAGATATTGTTGGATTGTTGCCGTCAATTAAAGGTTGTAAGCCCAACTTGTTAAAGTGTCCATATTATTTTTTAAGTGGTACTTTATTGAATTTTTACAAAATGGTTTTTAGTCCTCGACGTGAACTTTTAGTGGTCGAAATATTCAAGGTTGTTCAGAGTTACGAATTTTTGATAAAGTATTTTTAAAACGTCGGTTGTTGTTACCATATTTGTAGGATAAGTTATAATTATGATTATCGTAGTTAAAAGATATATTTTACACATTCCGATTTTATTTATAATTATTATTAATATTAAATCACTGATGTCATCATCGTCATTCATTTTCGAATATTAAATAGAGGTAGTTGAAGTTGCCATAATTATTTACTTTGAATGTACTTAAATATAATAATTATTATTTTGTTTCTATATTTTCTATGAAGCTTTTACTTTGTGCTTTATTATTTTAAGATCATTTAAGCTCTATATAAATAATTTATAATTACCTCTCCCAGTGTTAGACGATATTATAGACTACTTTAGATTATAAACAGGCGCGAACGTGCAATCAAAAAAATGACAAAAGTAAAGATCTGTAGGCCAAAGATTATGTAGGTTTGAAAAAGAGGTAAGAACATTGTTGTCCTAAGAAAATTAAAGATTTTCTTAACATTTTAAATGTAATTTAGTTTTAAGTTGGAGACTCTCAGGCAATTGCTGTGATGTAAATTAAATGAATCGTTTTAATTTTTTGTATATAGATAGATACTTTCTACGTTATGATTCAACAAGTTATGTAAATATTTTATATTTTTTTTTGTCTATTTCGTTTCGAATTTCACCAACGTTTTCTGTTTCATGATAATTTTCATTTTATATCCATTGCTCATTTTAATACTACTTACCTCATCGACTTACTAGATTTATACGAAATATTTATTAAGAATTTTACTGTAAATCTTTGACTTAAAGTACAAAATTAGTGTCTTACGACATTTTTGATGAATAAAAAGTACACAATTATTCTTATAAGCAATAGATTATAAGATATTTTTTTAAACATACCCTTGACAAGTTTTATTTTTAAAGAAAATCATGAAACAGCATTTTTACACGTGCAAACTTGATTTGCATATATTTTGGTCGAAAAAGAAACATAAAAACCCTTCCAGGTTTTGACAGCACTGTTGTTGACTTGGGTGTACCAGGGTAAAAGTGCAGTTAAATGAAAATGTAGTTTTTAAATATGAGCAATATCCCTGAAAACATTCTTTATAATATGTATTTTGTGAACCACATATTATAGCTGCACGGTGCACAGGTTCACCGGACCATTGAATTATAATTGAAGATAATTATCTTCAGTATCCTCTTATTCTATGGGTGAGACATGGTGAATTATTTATTCTGTCAAAATCAGCCGTCTGTGGTTCACAAGACAGTGAATGTGTTTCATTGTAAACAAACAGTTTATTATTGTAAAAAGTAGGTTCTTATTAACATTCTTATACATCCTCAGGATAAAGCTCAACTCAAATGCTATTTTTTTTCTTAAACTTAAAGGTTCTTATATTCTGCACTACCCAAATGCTAAAAACTAGTAAAAGAAGCATTTTTATGTGTCAAGAAATATTAATATATTATAAAAAAATATATGTCTAGGTATTTTGAACTGCTCAGTCAAAAAATATCCATTTTTTAATTTAAATTATTATACTTAGGTACTTATAAAATTATTTTATTTTTATAGGAAAGTATTGTTACTTTAAGTGAAAAAGAAAAAAAAACAGAGTTCGAAAACGAAGTACCAACATTTAAAATCCAGTTCTAATTTTAAGTTACTTTATTACATAATAATTTGTTTTAACTTTATTATTACCAATTTTGATCTGTGGATTAACGTGCAATTTATAAATATTTATGTATTACAGGATTATAATTATAATGAAATAGATTGAAAATATACGAATTATATTAATGTGAACAATGTTTTTTTTCTATTATTAAGTACCTAAGTAAATTATGCAAAAATCTAGGAAAGAGGCCTCGGTCGGGATTTTTGGTTCGAACCCTACTGTAATCAAAATTTAAAATTTTTCATACTCATGATATTAAATACTAGAGCGGTGCTCGGGATTTTTAAAAATCCCGTGGCACTCTTTCCCGCAGAAAATGCAAACTGGACACAGAAAAATTTAGAAACGCTATCGACTTATCGATACAGCAGACTTATAGATACTTAGCCATAGAGCTCACACGTACGTACATGTACGTGTACGAAATTACAAATTACGAATAAGAGAATTATTTTGTGCCAACATTGAAAAAAACGAGAATAAGATTTGATCCAATGACACAACCAATAATAAATTAATATTATCTGTGTTATTATGGTCCGAATAGAATCACATACTTCAATCACGGAAGAAAATAAATTAAGTAAAGCAAAAATAAATTGTTATTTATTTAAAAAAAAATAGATATATCTGCACTAGTGTGCCATCTGTCAGAGTAAAAGAATTTATTTGAATGCTACTAACACGTAGGTTAGATGGCGTTGTACGGTGCTCTCTGAGAAGACGAGGGGTTATCACCGACAAATCACCGATGACAAAAGTGAATTGGTAACGGGCTTCGAGGCTGGGCCATCTTTCTCGCGCCTTATTTTCCTACGGAGTGTCATGACGTGTTTATAGATGGCGCTGAATACTCGTAAGTTGAGCTAAATGCTCTTTCTTAAAATCCATACATCTACTAGCTGACCCGACAAACGCTGTTTTACCATAATATTATAAATCCAAAAAAAAAAATTTGAGGTGGGTCCTATTCTCAGACCTACTGAATAACAATCGGTCAAGCCGTTTCGTAGGAGTTTTGTTACAAACACTGTGACACGAAAATCCTTACTTCTTTACTAATCCTTACTAATATTATAAATGCGAAAGTGTGGTTGTTTGTAGGTCTGCTGGTTTAGTTAGTTTGTCCTTCAATCACGCCACTACAAAGCAACGGATCAACGTGATTTTTTGCATGGACGATTGAGGACTCAAAGACAGACAATTTTATTAATAATTCAGACTTCGTCTCGAATTGCCTGTAGTGGACGCTAGCCCTTAGAAACGCAACCGACAAAATTATTATATGCCTATCAGTGTCTCTTTACACACACCTATTGAAAGACATGTGTTTTGTATTTTTTTTTTGTTATTGTGAACAGATAAAATATAATAACTGCCAATAACCTACAGTTCGCTGAGGGTATCATAGACATACAATAATATTTTTATTCTTATAGAGGACAGCATTCAAAAACAACGTAAGTATATTTAGTACATATTTTCAGTAATAACTAGTTATTTTTAAAATTTTATTGGGTGATAACAATAATAAGTACATAAAAAATAAACAAAATAAGTAAGTATTGATTAATTAGGTACATAATGAAAAAGAAATTAAAATTATTTAAGTGGAAGTTAGACGTGTTAACTATTCTATAAAACATTATTATAAAAGTAATATTAAAATCAAAGATTAAAATAATATAACAATACACAATTATGATGCAAGAAGTTAGATTTACCTACGAGTACCTACCTTGTTTACATGCGAGTTACGCAAGTATTTAATTAATTAGTATTACCAATGCAACTAGAATAAGTACCTACTGCTACTACTGTTATACAAGAATCACTGGACCGATTGAGGCGAAACTTTCACAAATCGATAAACATAAAAATTATTTTTACAAAATCAACTTCAAACACCACTACAAAGTATATCAATTGTGCCTATAGAAGAGTTCCCTCGATTTCTCTAGGATCCCTCATCCCATCATCAGATCCTGACCTGGGATGTATACCCTTTCAAACAAAAAAATAATTTTCGAAATCGATCCAGGCGTCTTTGAGTAATCGGGGCACATACATAAAAAAAAGATTCCGACAAATTAAGAACCTCCTTTTTTGGAAGTCGGTTAAAAAAATAGATTATCCAGATGTAATTATAATAAAACATAGGTACTCGTAGAAACGTATGTTATACCTAACTCATTACTAACCCCAACTTAGTACTGTTAAGTATTCTGTGCCTTAACCCTGTTGCTAAGTTTCTGAAGGTGATCAGTTGTTGTTTACAAACACGTAAAACATGTTTTAATCATCACCTTGATATCTCACCAAGTTCACAAAAATTGACTAAACTCTCAGTCAAAATTAGCTTCTATTTACAAAGTTATTAAGACTAAACTGTAAAACTGCCGTATAATATACATATCTAAGTGCAAAGTAATACTGTGTTTATGGCAAAAACAGACTATGTAGGTATCATTTGTAACATTTCTAGGGTTCCGTACTCAGACAGTGCAAACGGGACCCTATTACTAAGCTTCCGCTGTCCATTCGTCCTTCCGTCTGTCAGCGGGCTGTATCTCATGAATAGAGTTGCCAGATTTTTTTTTAGCCTATAAGGGACAAATGGTTAAATAGGCAAAAAATACGGGATTTCAGTTTTTTACCCGGGACAAATAAAAAACAAAATTATTCAGTGTCATTTTTTTTTTTGATATTTTTCCGAGGATCGAGTCAGTTTAAGCATATTTTTATTCGTTTTAACATATCTGCAAAAATCAATACAATTATAATCGTAATTATAAACGGTCATCAACTCGCTTTTTTACGAATGTTACGTGTGTGTGTGTGTGTGAATGCTTGGATCGATTTCATAATGAAAAACGAAGTACGGTTCAAATACGGGACAGAGTCAGTCCCGCCGGGACATTTTAAACTATGCCTAAAATACGGGATGTCCCGGGAAATACGGGACGTCTGGCAACGCTACTCATGAACCTTAAAGGTATATACTTGAAATTTTCAAAGAACGTATATTTCTATTGCCGCTGGAACATAGAATAGTAATAACTTAAAATAAAAAAAAAATTAAGTAACGGAAGCTCGGCAAGGTCACACAATGACCGTGTCGTTCTACACCTAACAGTGTTATTCTTAACATAATAGTCTCGCCTAACGAGTTCCATGCTGAACTAGCTCTATATTATTTTGAACTAGATGATGCCCGCGACTTCGACCGCGGGAACTCTAATTTTCAAGGATAAAATGTAGCTGATGTTTTAATTCCGGGTATTAGCTATCTCTATCCCAAATTTCGGCTCAACACACACACACACACACACACACACACGCACACACGCACACGCACACACACAAACAAACTTTCGCATTTATAATATATTATATTATTTTTATTATATTGGATTAGTAGGATTATTGGTAAAGTTCGTAAGAGAATATATCTGATGAAATACGATTTTTTCATGCAATAAAGTTGTATAAATAAATAAGTACAATCCATAAACAATCCAACTCAATTAAGGGTATGGGTTTAATGTGTGCTGGTGGGTTTAATGTGTGGGTATCCCTTCCAAGTTAGCCCGATGCCGTCACCAGGTGAGATCGCAGTCAAGGGTTACGTATCTTGTAATCGAATAGTTAGCTCATTAAAATGTTAATTGTTATGTTTATACTTAGATGATTGTTATGCGTTGTTCACAGATGATTCTCTTGATATGGACGGCTGTGTTTGTAGCCGTGCTAGGATTATATTTCCGCAAGAGCTACACAAGATTCAGTGACTATGGTGTAAAGAATCCTAAAACGTACCCGATTATTGGAAACATGGCAAGGATCATTTGTCGCCTAGACAGCATTTCCCAAGATTTGGATTGGTATTATAACACCTTCCCGGAAGAAAGGTTAGTATGTTTAAAATAGCTTTCGATAGTCAAAGTGCAACAAAAAAAATTCGCAGTGAATAAAGCCAAGTTAGTTTTAATTAAGTCTCAAAAGCCCAACGGTTAAAGAAGCGAACTGAAAACTTAAAGGTAGCAGGTTTGAATTGTAACCACTCGTAGCACAAGCTTTCCGCTTATTTGGAGGGGATAAGAGGATATTAGTCAACTTCAGCTTGGCTAGTGTTCATTTTAAATTAAAAAAAAAAAAAAAGTAATTCTTGCCAACTTCTTGCCAATTTACGAATTTCTTGCCTATTAGGAGATGGCACAAGAAGAAGTCTGTGGTATGAAAACAAATCAACTCTAGAGGTGGATTTTATGGAAATTCGTTGCTTCGAAAGATTTCTTTGCATTAAGAAAGATTAAGGATGTTGTCAGATTAAGGAAATTACATTCACAAAAATATTGAAATTTTGCAGGTTTGTGGGAAAATATGAATTTCTAAAACCAGTCGTAATTATCAAAGATTTGGAATTGGTGAAAAGAATTACCGTAAAGGATTTCGAACACTTCTTAGACCACAGAAGTTTCACTAATGAAAGTGTGGAGCCACTGTTCGCAAGAAATCTAATTTCTTTAAAAGGCAGGTACTTTAAATCAGCTTTATGTTTCATAATACAGACTTCACAAACAGAACTTTAGAACAACTTGAAGATATGTTGATTAAAAATTATACAAAATTTATGTTATTGTAATGGAGAACGTTAAAAAGGGTGATAATTACTCATAAAGCACATAACTCTGAAAAGTCAAAGATGCGTGCCGGGCATCGAACCCGTGACCCCCGGGAGGAGTCTTATATCACCGCTTGCACAAATGTTAACAACACACTATACAGGGCGTCCCACGGCTATGCCACATGGAGGGGAAGTACCTTAAATATTGTAGATGGAACATTTTACTGAAAGAAGACTTCATTTTAATTTAAAAAACAATTTAAACTGCATTCATAGATTTTTAAATAATTGCCTGGTTGAACCGGGACTCGAACCCGCTATACGAAAAAAAAAAAATTAACCTGCATCTTTATCATACCGATCGGAAGGCTTCATCATAAGGATTATTTTTTGTTAAATAACATAGCATGAGAAATAAAAGGAAGACCATGAATTTTAGCCTTTGATGTAAAATTTTGTTCAGAAAAATGAAAAGCTGACATTGGCGTATCGACATACAACTGACTATTACTAATGAGTACCCACTTGAGAAGTACGCATCATTTCCCGATCCTTACTATCCTTACTAATCCTTACTTATATTACCTATAAATGCGAAAATGTGATTGTTTGTTGATTTATTGGTTTGTCCTTCAATCCCGCTGCAACAGTTTGCAGCGGGATTGAAGGACATGTCGATACGCCAATGTCAGCTTTTCATTTTTCTGAACAAAATTTTACATCAAAGGCTAAAATTCATGGTCTTCCTTTTATTTCTCATGCTATGTTATTTAACAAAAAATAATCCTTATGATGAAGCCTTCCGATCGGTATGATAAAGATACAGGTTAATTTTTTTTCTCGTATAGCGGGTTCGAGTCCCGGTTCAACCAGGCAATTATTTAAAAATCTATGAATGCAGTTTAAATTGTTTTTTAAATTAAAATGAAGTCTTCTTTCAGTAAAATGTTCCATCTACAATATTTAAGGTACTTCCCCTCTATGTGGCATCGCCGTGGGACACCCTGTATATTACATGTATGTATGTATAAGTAGATACTTTGTTTTGTTAACATTTACATTAAACAAATGTTAACAACACAAACAAAATATACAATGATATACAAGGAATGACACGGAATAATACCTGTTTGAACATTCAAAAGCACTTTTTAAAAGTTTATTTGAATAAAAACTTTTAGATTCTATTCTATTGTATTGAGTAGTAGCCGGCAAGAAACGCAGAATTCACTTTTCACAAAAGCCACACTTTTAAACTAATCATAAAATGTCCAAATCTAAAT
The DNA here is from genome assembly GCA_038048805.1 of Hipparchia sbordonii. Taxonomy (NCBI): domain Eukaryota; kingdom Metazoa; phylum Arthropoda; class Insecta; order Lepidoptera; family Nymphalidae; genus Hipparchia; species Hipparchia sbordonii. The sequence continues at coordinate 14,171,095 of CM076109.1, read as the reverse complement.
CATTAACAAAATTACTTAATAACTTAATTACCGTGCATAAATTCGCACCCTCGATGGAGCAGGATTTTGAAGTTAGAAGATTAGATATTCATTCGAAATAAACATAACAAGATACATTTGCTACCTTCCAAGTGTAATTACGAATGCGTATATCGACTAAAATTCAAGATCCTGTGCCTTAGACTTTCTCAAGACTCTCCGATATACACCATAGTGTTAGATTCTATCTTCTGATAAATTGGAAAAATCTTAGGTCAAGAATGGAAAGATATGAGATCGACTTTGAGTCCAGCGTTCACCAGCTCCAAGATAAAACTAATGGTTCCCTTCATGCAAGAAGTTGGAGAGCAGATGATTCGTGCACTTAAAAAACAGATAAAGGAGTCTACAAGCAAGTTATTATTTTAAATATTTTTTGCATTTTTGGCTACGTTTTGCAAATTATTGAACCTCTAAAAACAAAAAGGGTAGAGTTCATAAACTCTACCTTTTTGTTTTTATGTCTTAAACTTTACCTTTTTTGTTTTTAGAGGTGCAATAATTGCAATAAACAAAATCTTAACAATCGAGAAGTAAAAATTAAAAGTTACCTATAAAAATATCATCCAAACCATTGGAACGAGGAAATGTGCTCAGAACGCTGACTGCGTTACCCACTGAATGGCCAATTATATTGTCCAAGGTGATGAAAGATCTACGCCACTTGACGTACTTAAATATTTGTTAAGAATTTTGTCTTTTTTTTGAATTTTGAATTCTTCTTGTAATAAAGTTAAAGCATAGTATAATATAGTAATATATAGTAAGCATTTAAATACTATGATTTATTGAATTATAAATTAAAAAAGTAAGATTTGTAAATAATCATGTTAAAGATACACCTTATAAAGTTCAATTATTACACAGGTCTACAAAAAATGAAAAACTTTTTTTGCTAGCAATCCTATATTATAATTTGATGAATTACTTGATAATAAGTCGTACAGAAGTTTTTCAAGGTCAAAACTACGTGTAGTTTCTGAACTACCCTCATCCGAAAAAAATACCCATTTTGCTATGTTTAATGTGTTCGTATTCCGCCAATTTGTGTGATTATCCGATAATATCATTATGTCGTCATATAGGAGGAGTTGATTAATTAATTCGAATACATTTTTTTACATTTTTGGTGAACATGTAGTGAAAAAACTCAAAAAATCTATAACGGCCTTCATAAAAAGGGCGTATTTTGTCTCTTTTAAGATCAAAATCAAGGACTTTAACCAGCCCTGGGTACAAAATGTCTTGTGTAAATTGTGTATTGAATATTCGAGTCAGTGATCGAGTGGTAAACGAGCACAATTGAGGTTCGGTGTACCTATGATTTGATCAGAACCAAAAAACTATTTTGATGATTTTTATTTTTGTTTAGTCAAATTGCATGGGGTAAATTGAAAAAAAAATGACATATCCCGACCTATCGTCTGCTAGACGGCCTTTACCTTTACTATGAGGGCAGCACCATCGGATTCGTTGGAGACAGGTATGATGGAGGTCTCTTCAAGTGAACTTGAATCATCAGCGACGCACGTACTCTTTATTCAGTACTTTACGTATTTACCTTTGCAAAGAGAGGTCTGAGACTAGCATCCAGACTTAAAGAAAGGAATTTAATCACTACAGGCACGAAAGTCTCATTCTGTCGTGAGCGTGACAGAGAAAAAGTTTTCAAAAATTTTCTTATGTAATGAAAGGCAAAAAATTACGTGGAATTAGTTCAGGACCTTCTAGATTACTTAAAAAATGTTGGCTGTAACATGAACATAAAAGTGCACTACCCGCACAGCCTCTTGGACAAGTTTCATGAAAATCTTGGTTCCTACAGCAAAGAACGAGGAGAGCGCTTCCATCAGGTTCTAAAAGTGATGAAAGATAGGTACCAAGGTCATTGGGATGAGCATATGAGCAGATTACTGTTGGAGTATTACATGGGACAATCATAACAATGAACGTTGTAAAAAAATCTGAAAAAGAAGCTACGAACAGTAAAATAATGTAATTAAATGTTTAAAATTAGCTTATTTTGTCTTTTTTAGACATATCTCGTATCTCGAAAACTACACGTAGCATTAAAAAAATAAGTATGCAGTTGTAATCCGGGTACCCAATTTACTAAAAAACAGTTATAGTTTTGGCTGCAACATTTTCACTGTAGACCTGTGTTATTTATTTGTAGCCGGCTCTATCGGAATAGACTGCAAAGATTTGACGTCACGCTATTCCAACGACGTGATCGCTTCGTGTGCCTTTGGGTTGAAGGTGGATTCTCACTCGGATAGAAACAACAAATTTTTTCAAATGGGAAGAAATGCTTCATCTTTCAAGTTGAAGCAGATGATCTTATTCTTTACTACTACTGCTTCTCCTACACTCGCAAAAGTAAGAACTATAGTCTGCTTTAAACGCAATCTATCCCTATTTTATTGAGTTCTTGGTTTATTTAATTCTTGTGGTTAGTTTAATAAGCTATGCAGGATTCATAACCTGTTTTATTTTCTAACGACGTAGTTTTGATATAAAAATATACGGTATGTACGTAATGTATTCAGTGTTTCACCACAGCATGAACATGATATTTTATAATAATTTTATTTATTATTATACGATTGAAACTTGATACAAGATATATTGTTACAGAATAGTTTTTACAGTTGCTTTACACTTGGTTTGTAAAGTTACGATCATGATGATATTTTTTTGATATTTTAAGCATGCCAAAGTTACAAAAACTTGGTTTATTTTCTTTCAGAAATTAAAGCTTTCTTTTTTCTCAAATGAAACTAAGGAGTTCTTCATCGATCTGGTGTTAAGGACCATGAAAGATAGAGAAACACGGAACATTATACGACCAGACATGATTCATCTGCTCATGGAGGCTAAGAAAGGTGGCTTCTCTTTGATAGCTTGATACAGTTTAACACACAAAGGTCTTAAGATATTTTGTAAAAAGGGAGAGAAATAATTTATTATTATATTAAATTGCAAGTATTCAAATTTAAAACGTAATCTATTTTTAGGTCAACTTTTTCATGAAGATAAGAATGGCACAAACAATGATCACAATGGCCGAGATGCTGGTTTTGCAACCGTAGAGGAATCGGCTGTAGGAAAAAAGAACATTGACAGAGGTTTGAACATTTTTGATGGTCTGAGGATTATTCTAGATGCTATATTACAATTTATTATTACAATGACGTATCAGATAAAACTTCAATACTAAAATTAAAAAGGCTTCGATCATAGAAAAATAAGTAAAAAGGTCAGAAACGTATTTTACATAGATTCAAAGTCAAATAAGCCTAAAGCATAAAAGTTAATAGCGTGACATAAAAAGCATTGGATAAAGAAAATTAAACCAAGCAAAATCCACATGAGGTATTTAGACTTGAACTTCGTATGTTAAAATATTAAATTTTGTAAATTTCCTTCTAGCTTGGTCTGATATTGACTTAATCGCTCAAGCAACGCTCTTTTTTATTGCTGGATTCGAAACAATTTCCACAGCAATGTCTTTTGCACTACATGAAATGGCCGTTCATCCAGACATTCAGGATCAGCTGTATAAAGAGATTAAAGAAAATGACATCAAATATGGTGGCAAACTAAATTATTCAGCAATACAAAATATGACATATTTGGACATGGTAGTATCAGGTAATAACAATACATTATTTAATATTTACGAACAAGTCCTGCTGTAGCAATCTAGACTTGTGACTGAATAGTGCAAAGGAAGGAAAATATGAGAGTATGATACAAGAACAAGTAGTAAAAGACCTTATGATCCCTAACATAAATGCATGAGTGAGGAATGTATAGTTCAGAGATAAATGGAGATAGACATATCAGTATACCAAGATGATGATCACAATTACTGTTTAGATAGCAACACGAATGAGAATGAAGCGAAATCATAAAACTATATAGTAAAGAATATATTTCAAATTATTTGCAGAAGTGCTCAGGATGTGGCCGCCAGGTCTAGCTTTGGATAGACTTTGCGTGAAGGACTACAATTTAGGGAGGCCTAATGACAAGGCCACTACAGATTACATTGTACGTACAAATTATACATTTTTCTCCTTTATAACACTTGTTTTAACTGTGAAGAAAACAAACTGCATACTTGACATTTTTCCGTAATGGTCTCAAAAATGTAAGAAGTCTGCCAATCCGCCCTTGGCGAGCGTGATGGACTATGATATAAATTCTTCCTCATTCTTCAGATTCGTGTCCAGTAGTAAGCCAGTGATGAGTTGAGATGATGATGATAATGATGACGGTTTTAATTTTGTTCATAATAATGTGCCGCAAATACTCCTTATTGGCTACAATCCTGTACACGGTAACACAATACCACGGGTATTGGGATTGTTGACATTCGTAGACAGAGAAACGATAATTTTTACTGTGGAAAAGTTAAGATATCCCCTGGAGGTTTTTACGGTTAGGCTGAACTAAGTTGCTTTTTTGTTAACAGTTTTGTAGTTGTCGATGTATTGGACTAATTTTTGTCTCTTTTCTTTTGCGTAGATTCGTAAAGGAGAGGTCGTCTCCATTCCGGCGTGGTGCTTCCACCGCAATCCTGAGTTCTTCTCGGACCCCGAAAAATTTGACCCCACTCGTTTCTCAGACGAGAATAAACACCTTATCAATCCCATGGCGTACATGCCTTTTGGACATGGACCTAGGAATTGTATCGGTAAGTGTAGATGATGGAAAGGTATAGAATCCATTAGAAAAAAATGTGGACACAGAGAAGATATTAATTTTATAAGGTTTTTATATCTATACCGGTTACAATATTGTAACCGCATAATGGCCTCATATGCTTCTCATAGTTCAATGGTAGACATTAAGCTAATTTTTTGTAATTGTTAACTGGCAAACCCGCATTTACACTTTTGCGCATAAGCATGTCGGTTTGCCTGTAATTGGGTGTGTACACTGTGCACTTGAAATGTTTCTCTAGATGTAGTATAATTTTTTATAATTCTTGTGTGAGTTCTTGTTGGCAAATAAGAGAAAGAGAAACAGATTAGAGGTATGGGTTGAATGTATCCCTTGAAAGATAGCCCGCTATATATATAGGTGAGATGGCAGTCAAGAACTATCTTGTCGACGAATAAAAAAAATATTTGTTCGTTTTGATCCAGGTTCAAGGTTCGCGCTGTGCGAGCTGAAGGTCCTCTTGTACCAGATTCTGCTGCACAATGAGATATCTCCGTCTGCGGAGACGCGTCTCCCGGCGAGGCTGGCTGCAGGATCCTTCAATCTCCGACTGGAGGGCGGACATCGGCTGACGTTCAGATTGAGAGATTCAAATTATTGAGATCTCTGCACTAGAAAATATTATTATATTTGTATTATTGCTAGGCAAAAAATTTATTCGAATGGTTCACAATAAAATCACAAACGGACAGACGGAAAGATGGACGGACTGGCGAAACTATAAGGGTTCCTTGTAGTTTTTCTACGGAACTCTAATTAGATACTACCATCAGTTATCTGCAGAATAAACTTTAGGAATATTATTGCACAATCCTTTTTTATTTTACAATAATTACCCAATTTAATCCCAAATTGCATCTAACAACGCCATAATATTAAACCAAAAATAAAAAAGTTAACTGGCAATTTCAGATAACTTTTACCTTTTTAATTGGTATTAGATAAATAATTTTATTATTACCTAGTTAAATAATTGTAGACAATAATCAATATATTATTATGTTTTGAGGAAGTACTAGTTTAGATAGGAGTGTATATTGATAAAATTATCACAATAACATCATAGACGCATAGAGATTGGTCGGATTGTCGATAAAGACATATTATAAAACATAGGGAACCCTCGTCAGGTTACGCATAGTGCGACATACACGTATCGAACAGTGCTTTGATATTTAACTACGCAGTTAATTGTGATATTTGCAGTATAGTTACGAGTACATAGTGACCTGTAACGTTCGTGAATCACTATTCACTACTCACGTTCAAGCCTAAAGAGCAGCATTAAAGGACGTAAGTTCTACTTTTATACCTTGGTCCCTTTCCGCAGTTATGGCCGGTAATCATATTGAAGAACTAACCAATGTTAAGTGTGTATCAACTCACTTTATTGTTAACTAGTTTTTGCCCGCCATTTTTCGTCCACACTGAAGCTAAGTTTTTGAAGATCCCGCGACAAACCTATGTTTTCAATATAAAAGACGGCCCATATCACTCTCCAAGTCCTCACCTATTGGGATAGGTCCTATCCCATCCGATTCAATCCATTGCGCCGTTGCTGCGCGATTGAACCACAAACCAACAACCATACTTTCACATATTTTATAATAATTAGTATGGATTACAGTACCAATGTGGTACTGTAATTAGTACTACCAACTAAGGAAAGTACTTTGTCATTTTTTTGTTTTATATCATACAAGCTTTTACACGTGGCTTCACTCCCGCAATCTATTAAAAGTAATCCGAAGTGGGGAATCTTATATAATTTTGATTTTTTCGATTTCTTGACTGTTCTTTGGGGGTTTTCCTATTGTTTTGTTTTTAAACCATCCCTGGATAAAAATAAAAATTACTCAAATCGTCGTAATCGTTTTAATATTTTTTTCACAGACGATGATTGTGCTAATATGGGCCGCCGTTCTTATAGCGTTGCTCATATTATATTTACGAAAGAGCTATTCAAGATTCAGCGACTATGGAGTCAAGAACCCTGACACAATTCCAATTTTTGGAAACATGGCAAGGGTTTTTTTCGGCATTGACAATTTCACCAGAGATCTCGATAGGTATTATGATAATTTCCCCGAAGAAAGGTTAGTTTGTCATAAAAATATGTTATCATTCAAATAAAAACTAGTTAATGGCAGGGCTAATTTGTCTGGTGGTAAGCGATTTAGCGTTCCGGCACGATGGCGTTGAATGCACATTGCTAAGACTATACATACCCCTTCCAAAATAGCCCGCCACCATCTTAGACTGTATCGTCACTTGCCATGAGATGAGATCGCAGTCAAGGACTATCTTGTTGAAGGCGGGGAAAAGAGTCTTGCTGTGGCTATCGGCTCAATCATGAAACTCAACAATGACAGAGAAAGCTAGATTATTCATAAGTACTATGTCGATGGTGTGGTTAGAAAAACAATATAACCAAATTGATTATTTAATTGATATTCGCGTCTTAACCACAATGCTTACAGGTTTGTGGGAAAATATGAATTTCTGAAACCAACCCTAATTGCAAGAGATTTGGATTTAGTAAAAAGAATCACGATTAAGGATTTTGACTACTTTCTGGATCACAGAGGATTTACTGATGAAAAAGTAGACCCGTTGTTTTCAAGAAATCTGTTATCTTTAAAAGGTTATTATCTAAAAGGTTTTACAGGTATATTAAATATGAAAAATAGCACTAACATTAAAATATTCATATTATATCACGTACGAGATGTCTAGATGGTTGACTCGACACAGTTGTCCACAACACCGAATCCACATTTCAAAATTTAACTATTTTTAATAAGCGCCTTCTATGAAAAAAGGAGTTTCTCAATTCGGTGCATATAACTTTTATAGAAAACGCAAAAAAATATGAAAATATTTATGATAATTGCGAAACAGCAGAAGAAAATTGTATAGAATTTAAATGATCATTGCACGACAATTACAGATTTAATAATTCTCAGGTCAAGAATGGAAGGACATGAGATCAACTTTAAGTCCAGCATTTACCAGCTCCAAGATAAAACTGATGCTTCCCTTCATGGAGGAAGTCGGAGAGCAAATGATTTGCGCACTGAGAAAGAAAATAGGGGAGTCTGCGAGTAAGTAGCGTTTTAGTATGGGTACTTTTAAATTACAAGATTTTAATGATCATTAGTATATTTTCATACTGTTCAAGGTATTATTTGGAGGAGAGAGGAGAATATAAGTCAAGTTCAGCTTGACTAATATTCTTTAAAAAAAATTAAGTTAATTTTTTACTTTAACCAGATACAAAGGACTTACAAAACTATAATCAGCCAAACTAAAAAATCTTATTTTGCAGCTGGTTCGATTGACATCGATTGCAAAGATTTATCGACACGCTATGGCAGTGATGTGATCGCTTCTTGCGCCTTTGGGCTCAAAGTGGACTCTCATACCAATGTAAATAATAAATTCTACAAACTGGGAAGAAAAGCTTCAGGCTTCGAGCTCAGGCAGATCTTCATCTTCTTTATAATGTCTGCTTGTCCTATCGTTGCGAACGTAAGTTAAATAATCACTCTTAGAATTGCTCAAAATTACTAATTCTATTTATGCTTTACTTGTAGACAGCATGGTTTAGTCATGAAAAGGAATAGGAAACACTAACGACAGATTACTTTATCAGTTTATGATACCAGGCCACAGTACTAGGCGCTCTTGAATGATTAGCCCACTTTGCATAATAATAATTAGTATTTTGATATAATCTTACCATAACTTATTTTCTTTTGTAATGTTTCTGAAAATGTATGATATATTTTGTGACATCGTATTTCATCATTACAGAAACTAAAGCTCACTTTGTTCTCGAGTGAAACGCAGGATTTCTTCGTTGACTTGGTATTGAATACAATGAAAAATAGAGAAGCACACAACATTATCAGACCAGACATGATCCATCTCCTTATGGAGGCGAAAAAAGGTAGTATGTTTGATTTAAACTAGATTTTTTTTACTTTCTTAGAATTTAATATATACAATGTAGTCCACTTATTTGAGTAAGAGTATATCATCCCCCGTGTATCAATCAATTGTAAAAACGTTTTTTTAAAGGTCAGCTTTCCCATGATGACAAAAATATCTCTAACGATGACAGCTGCGGCCGCGATGCTGGTTTTGCAACCGTAGAGGAATCTAATGTTGGCAAGAAGAATACGGATAGAGGTAATAATAATATATTATAAACAATAGTTCAGAAAATAGAGATAGTGATTTCTGTTATTAAATTTTGACGACCTCCTTAGCACAGTGGTGAGCGCTGTGTCTTATAACTGGGACTCTGGGAGGTCTCGGGTTCGATTCCCGGCGGGGGCCATTTGGGAACTAGTTACCACTACACTACAAAAATCAAAATCAAAATCAAAATTTATTTATTTCATGTAGGCCAACTTGTAGCTCTTATGAAACGTCAAAAATCTACCACCGGTTCGGAATGCAGATTCTGCTGAGAAGAGCCGGCAAGAAACTCAGCAGTTGCTCTTTTCAAAAAAAAAAAAATTTTTTTTTTTACAATTGTTAAAAAGACCTAGGCTATGCACACAGTGTTTCCACACAGAAGTTTCAAAAATGTACACCTACCGCAACCAAACACATGTTAACATGGGTAGACACAAAGCAGACCCATTCCCGTTGGCGGCACCCGTTCACGAGCATGACGCATGATCCAGCCATTGCCTCGCTCAACCATGACAACCCTAGTTACTACCCTACCGTCACAGACTGCCACCAAACGATTTAGCGTTCCTGCACGATGGCAAGTAGAAATCGATTAGGGGTATATGTACGTACATTGTACACTACCATGTGGGGTTCTAAAAGTTAGCTACTATCTTAGACTGCATCGTCACTTACCATAAGGTGAGATCGCAGTCAAGGAGTATCTTGTCATCGGATAAAAAATAATTAGCAGCATTATATAAAACAGCATAACAATAAATAATTATTATAAGCACAAACTCATGTTTGTGCTTGAGTGGTAACTCATAATCCGTTTTTGTATCAATCGCAAAATTCGTTTTAAATCAAGTAATGTGTAACTCATGACTGTAATCGAGGTTTTTATATTACAGTTTGGTCTGACATCGATCTCGTCGCACAAGCATTTCTCTTCTTAATCGCTGGCTTTGAGACAGTATCAACGGGCATGGCGTTCGCGTTACTTGAATTGGCCCTTAACCCGGACGTGCAGGATCGACTGTACAAGGAGATAAAGGAACATCATGTCAAAAATGGGGGCAAGCTCAACTATAAGACTATACAGGATATGACGTACATGGATATGGTTGTTTCAGGTATCGTTTCTTCTAATTAAGTGACAGCTTTTCTTATTTGTGTGTCTTTCTACCTTTCTCCAATTTGAAGAATCAAAAGAAGAAGTGATCAAATCTTCTACATTTAATCACTTCTTCTTTTGATTCTTCTTTAGTTGGAGACCGGCTTCGTTAACGACTTTGATGCACCGGTTCAATACATTCCTAAATGATCAGCCTACCAAGATTTACTAGATAAACTTATAACATAGCATTTACTCGTATAACTTTTTATAAAGATTCGTCACTGTATTTGTAGAAGTACTCCGGATCTGGCCTCCTGGTGTTGCCTTAGATAGAGTTTGCGTCAAAGACTACAACATGGGGAAACCTAATGCCAAATCCACCCAAGATTACATTGTACGTATAAACTTAAATTGATGTTAAGATGGGTTAATCACATCAATCATACGATCTTATCTATTAAAGTAATAATTATCTGTTGCTACTAAATATTATATTTGTTTTAATACAGATGCGGAAAGGTGAAACAATTTGGATTCCAACTTGGTGCTTCCACCGCGATCCTAAATATTTCCCAAACCCTGAAAAGTTTGATCCCGAACGTTTCTCAGATGAAAATAAACATCTTATTAATCAGACGGCGTACATGCCTTTTGGACTTGGGCCTAGAAACTGTATTGGTAAGTGCACATTTGGGGCCAAAGATATTCTACCCTATTCTACCCTTTTAGGGTGAATTTCAGCATCACCAGATGACGTTTAACTGAGGAGTGAAGATATTCAGACTGTTTTGTATCGAAAATTTACGAAAATCCCAAATGTTCTAGGATAAATTGGTCGTAGTTTTCTATTTCTTTTTCATCCTGTATTTTTATTTCTTTAAAAATAATTTGATTATGCTTTCAGGTTCAAGATTTGCACTGTGTGAGCTGAAGGTGTTTTTATACCAGATGTTACTCAACATTGAGGTGTCGCCATCTGTGAAGACCCAGCTTCCAGCGAGGTTGTCTGCGGAATCCTTTAACCCTCGACTTGTGGGTGGCCACTGGTTAACCTTTAAATTAAGAGCTTGAAGATTAAGGTTACCATCTTCAATGTCAAATATTATTATTTATCAAGATTTATTGTAATTGAATGTAATTGAACTTGACTAATGTTTTACTCTCCCCTCCAAGTAAGCGTAAAGCCTTTGTTAAGAGTAGGTACGACAATAGTGCAAGGGGCGGGGTCCCAACCTTTGAGTTTTCAGTCTGCAAAGCGTTATAGGCTATTGAAACTGTCTTTATAAATAAGCATACTTTTGTTTATTTGAATAAACTTTTCTTTTGTTAATAAAGAACGAACAATAAAATTATATTTCATTTCATAAAAATGATTCAACCTGCTTAATAAGTAATAAGTAAAAAAAAACAAATCACAGACATTAATAAATTAATTAAATACTTAAATATTTGAGATCGGATTTGTTGATATCAAATAATTTATTCATATACACTGTTGAAGTATATAGCCCAAAATTACAATAAAATAATACAAACACAAATTTTTTTTTCCTCCGAGTATACACTAGTTGACGAAAGATAAATATTTTTAAACGTAAACGTCAAATATTATAAATTATCATAGAACAATTATTATTATAATACTAGGTTGATAAAAATGTTTAAACATCAGTAAACTTCCATTATTTCGAGATCATAACACGCATACAACAGTACTTTGGGAGATAACGTTATTGATATTTAAAATAACTTCGCATAATTAATTACGATTTGGTATAAAGGTGATCTTAAATGCAAATTATTCAACGCTGATTTAACAGAAAGACGTAAGTTTTTAAAATTCCATAATTCTTCTCCTTCTTGTCAACCGATAGACATCCATTGCTGGACACAGGCCTCTCGCGTGGACTTCTGCTGGCCTCGAGGCTAAGCTGAAGTGGCAATAGGCGGGACACATGGATCGAAGAACTGATGAGTGTTGGATTCCCAAGGTGGCGACCCCGCACCGTGAGACGCATCAAACCAGTCAGCGCCAGACCAGACGTACTTAGTACTTATGCTTACTAGATCCGAATATGACTTTTCCTGTACAAAATACTGACTTTTCAATAAAGGATAACGGGTAATTTTGTATGGGCCCATAACCCAAGATATGAACGTATCAATAATATGCCCAACAATGTAGCATTATAAACTATTTCGAGGCTTTTGTTGCCCTCATGGAGTAGTTTAATTAATTATAAGGCAGCATGTCTGAGTTCACTTGGAGAAAAAAGAAATGTGCGTTAGAAGAACTGATTTTTCTTAATAATTAAATCGTTAATTAGTGTAAACTATCAATAGTTAGCTTAGGTCGAATATCTTTTTTCTCCAAGTGAATTCTGATACACTATTGTAGGATCTATTAAGCTACTCTATAAGAGCATCAAATGCTGATACCACACTAATATTATGAAGGCGAAAGTTCTACTCTTTCACACAAAAACTACTGAAAAGATTTGGCTGAAATTTGGCATGAAGATGGATTATACCCTGGATTAACACTTAAGCTACTTTTTATCCCGCAAAATTAAATGGTTCCCGCGGGAATCTAAAAACCTTAATCCACGCGAAGTCGCGGGCAACATCTAGTAGTTCCATTATAATACAATTAACTTTGTGCCCATTTTTGCCCATCCTTTATTCCTGATATTTTTGTCTAAACAAAAGCAACAAAGAGCAAAACAACAGCACACGACGCAGCAAAAGTATCTTATTCGAGTGTAATCTTGACATTTAGTTAATAAATTAATTATCATTATCAATGCCTGTGCGAGATGCGTCATGCGGTGTGGTTCGCTGCGTGAGTGAGCGCTTAGGCTTTCTACTATTAACATTAGAACACTAGGTACATGTGACGAGTTCCATAAAATTGTTGTGAAAGACCAGCAGTTGCTGACAAAAATATCAAGCAGCAAAAAGTGCGAATCAGCCAGACCAGTGTGTTGATTTGATTCTCTAAATGACTGCATCAGTGTAACGATCGCAATAGCCTCTGATTGGCTGAATTTATAGCGTTCTTGCTGCAACGACTGACATCATTGGTCGGTTGCATTCAACCAATTCATTCTCTGACTAACTCGCTCGGACGGGTAAGCATTGATACTTATTTTTCTGATTAACTTTGAATACAAATATTGTTATCTTTAAAAATTCATGACAATTTCTTATTTTCTCTGTTTCTCTGACAGAGTGCTCAAATTCCGGACGTGTCAGGAGAATTTCTGTCATCTAGTCAGATGTTCCTAGACGCAATTCAAGAGACCTATATCCAGCAGTGGACGTCTATTGGTTGAAATGATGACTATGATCGTATAATATACATACCAGATATTCTTACAAGTTAGCAGCCTCACCTTTTAAGTATTTTTGTGACAGACGATGATTTTCCTCCTATGGACCGCTGTACTCTTGGCATCGCTCATCCTATATTTGCGCAAAAGTTATTCAAGATTCAGCGACTACGGCGTCAGGAACCCCACCGTTGTTCCGTTTCTCGGGAACATGGCGAGGCTTTTCTTCGGCATTGAGACCTTTCCCACTCATCTCATTAAGTATTATAATGATTTCCCCGAAGAAAGGTCAGTTTGTTTAAAAATAATTTCATTGGTATTTACCGTCGTCTTATATTATTGGTCTAGTTGTTAGCAAGTTCAACTGGGGGATGACGAGGTCCCAGGTTCGATTCCCGGATCAGGCCAAAAAATGTATTAGGGTTTTTCTGTCAAGAAATTGTCAGTACTAGACCGGAGTTAGGAATTTGGAGGTGAGTCACCCCTTTGTCTCGTAGAGCACGTAAAGTTGTTCTGCGCCTGGTCTCTCTCCGGTTATCTCGGATTTCCATCCCATCGGACTATGAGAGAGAGGGAATAGACAGTGCACCTGTGTCTGCGCAAACATTTGTGCACTTTAATATCTCCCGCGCAGACGGCTAATCTCTGAGCAGTTTGGACGCCGGGACCAGATTCGCAGTGCCTATCATTGTAGTCTGTAAAGGATCGATATGCAGTTGTTTAAATTATTGTCAATGACGATATGTTTATGAAATTAACAATAACTGTAGTGATAACCGCATCTTAACCACGATGTTTGCAGGTTCGTGGGGAAATATGAGTTTCTGAGACCAACCATAATCATAAAAGATTTGGATTTAATTAAAAGGATCACGATTAAGGATTTTGACTACTTCCTGGATCACAGAAGGTTCACTGATGACTTAGTGGACCCGTTGTTTTCAAGAAACTTGTTATCCTTAAAAGGTTTTTATCTGACTGTCTAACTGTAATTTTACAAAATATGTAATTCACACACGTCCTGGTAAAATTATGAAGGCTCAATTTTTTATTACTTGAGCCACAGACTTGAGCCGCAATGATTTAAATACTTTTAGGTCAGGAATGGAAGGACATGAGGTCAACTTTGAGCCCAGCGTTCACCAGCTCCAAGATAAAACTGATGGTCCCCTTCATGGAGGAAGTTGGAGAGCAGATGATTCGAACGCTGAAGAAACAGATAAAGGATTCTCCCAGTAAGTAATACGTGAATATTTAATGCTATGAAAGCACACTGTCCAAAGAAAAACCAACAAGCAAGCACACCTTCGCATTTATAATGTTACTAGTTGATACCCGTGACTTCGTTCACGTGGATTAAAGTTGTTTAATTCCCGTGGTAACTCTCTTATTCTCCGGGATAAAAAGTAGCCTATGTTTTATTCCAAACCATAATTTCTATGCCAAATTTCAGCCAAATCAGTTCAGTCGTTGCGGCGTGACTGAGTAAGAAACATCCATCCATCCATCTATACATCCAAACTTTCGCATTTATAATATTGGTAGGAAGTAATAGGATTAACAGGATAGTAAGGAAGTACATCCACACATACGTTTCCATTATTATTCATTTCTGGCACCATTTATAAGTTAGCATTAAAAATCGTATTTGGTAAATGTTAGTTAACGAAGTTATAGCTTTAGGAGGGAAGCATAGTGCACTACGCTGGCCGGATGCAAATTAGGAGACTTCGAAGACCATTAGTTAGGTAGAACTCTCAGGCGTTTCCTCACGATGTTTTCCATCTCCATTGCATATAATAATTGTTTGGGGATGAACACAATAAAAGTTAAACGATGAACTGTATCCATATAATTTTAAGATTAAGATATTATGACAAGAAAAATGTAAGGCGAATAACGCGACGCCGACAGCCGAGCGTGGAGGTTAGTGAATGGCGCGCTCGCGCCGCCGCTGGTCGCCCCGCCGCCGACCCCCCGCGTCTCGTCCCGCGCCTCCGGGGCACTGGCCGCTGGCGCGGACATGCTCCCCGCGTTGAAGGACTTCAAGTTAGAGAGACAGGCTCCTCTGGGAGAGGACATATGTTATTAAAGGCTCTCCGGACCGTTCCCTTGGACGTCTTCACATCAGCGACCCTGGCGACGCCGTCGCGGCCCGGATAGAGCTGTACGATTCTTCCCAAATTCCATAAAAGCGGTGGAAGGTTTTTGTCTTTCAGAAGAACGAGAGCACCCATCTTCAGCTGGTTATGTGATGTCTTCCATTTCGTCTTCTGTTGTAACTGTCCAACGTATTCTATGGAGAAACGACGCCAAAAGTGCTGCTTTATGGTTTCTATCCGTTTGAAGCGCTCCAGTCGATTGATGTTCACATCCGGAGAAATAGGTGGATGCGGAATGCAGGTCAGCGGTCGTCCAATGAGGAAATGGGCGGGGGTAAGGACGGATAAATCGGATGGATGAGAGGAAATAGGAGTAAGCGGACGCGAGTTTAAGACAGCCTCTATTTGTGTCAGGCACGTCGCCATCTCTTCATAGGTAAAATGTGTTGTTTGAAATAACCTTTTAAGATGATGTTTAGTCGAACGCACAGCTGCCTCAGCTAAGCCATTAAAGTGAGGAGTGTAAGCTGGCACGAACTTAAATTCTATACCTTCCTGCGCCAATTGGTACTGAATATCTGATTCTATTAACCATTTAGCGAGCTCATTGCACGCTCCTACAAAAGCAGTTCCTCGATCCGATTTGAGGCTTTGAGGCTTTCCTCGTCGCGAGCTCATGCGATTTACGGCCGCGATATAAGCATCACTAGACAGCGCCGTAACGAGTTCGATATGACAGGCTTTAACCGAATTGCAAATAAAGATGGCTATGTAAGATTTTAAAAGTTTACAACCTCTGCCTTTCCGGTCAGCTATCAACACTGGGCCCGCGTAGTCGACACTGCAATGCAGGAAGGGAAACTCGAGTTCAGTTCTAGAAGTTGGTAACTGCCCCATGATGGGCTGTGCATTTTCAGCTTTAAATCTGAAACATCGTACACATTTATTTACGGTGACCTTGGCTAAGTTTTTACCACCTAAGGGCCAATATGTTTGCCTAATATTGCCTAAAAGTAATTGTGGTGGAGCATGTAGGTATTTAATATGAAAATGTTGGAAAAGAATTTTAGTAAAATGATGTTTACTACATATCAAAATTGGATGTTTTGTATCGTAAGTGTAGGGAGAGTTATCGAGCCTACCACCTACCCGAATAATGCCATTGCTATCTAAAAAGGGAGTTAATGAAATGAGCCTATTCTTTTTAGGCAATGTCTTCCCGGTTTTGAGAATGTTACACTCATCTGGGAACATTTCTTCCTGAGCTTTCCGAATGATAAGTTTCAAGGAATCTTCAAGCTCTTGAACCGTGAGATAACCTGTGATTTTATTTTTATTTTTGCAATTACTTAAAAATCTTTTGATATATGCGATGATATTTTGCAATTTTGATAAGCTTGATATTTTTTGTATTAATTGACTTATTAAATCGACATCAATAGATTTGTCAAGTGTAAAATTACACACTACTAACTCTGGTAGATCTTTTCTCTCGTTGACATTAGGAAGTTTTGGCCAATCAGCCTCCCCTTGTACTAAAAAGACTGGCCCTGACCACCACAAGGCGGAGCTGCTGATATGATCAGCCTTCAGCCCTCGAGAAAGAAGATCCGCCGGATTGTCTTTTGACGGTACGTAGCTCCACGTGTGACCCTCTGTAATTTCATTTATTTCATGAACACGATTACGAACGAAGCTTTTTAGCTGAGCTGTTGGTGTATTTAACCACCCCAAAACAATCATCGAGTCACACCAGAACTGACACTTATTTATTGGTATAGTCAAAGAATCTAATACCTTCTTACACAGCCTTGCAGCCAACAAAGAACCGCAAAGTTCGAGGCGTGGAATTGTCGTAGGTTTTATGGGAGCTACTCTGCTTTTTGACGTCAAAAGATGTGTTGTAATGTTTGATTTATGTAAGGAACGAACATATAAACAGGCGCCATAGGCTCGTTCTGAAGAATCTGAAAATACATGGATTTCATGAATGATGGAATCGTCGCTAAGTACCCAACGCGGAACCTTTAGTTGATTCAAAATAGGTAAGGTCTGAGCAAATGAAATCCACGATTGTTTTATGTCTTGTGAGACTTCTTCATCCCACGAACATTGCTCGATCCACAGCCTCTGCATTATAAATTTGGCCAAGACTATGCAGGGGCCTACAAGACCGAGTGGATCGAAAACTTGACTTATTACAGATAATATATGACGTTTGGTAACTTTTTCACAAAGTTCAATGTTTATCGAAAATGATAAAATATCTAAATCACAGACCCAATTTAGACCCAAGGTTTTAGCAGAACAATTAACGTTATCGCTATTTGAAATATCTAAAATATTCTCTGACACGGAAGATGGAGAAGCAATGGATTTAAGAATAATTTGATTGTTTGATTTCAGTTTTCTCAAATTAAAATGTGCTGATTTTAATGTGTCTATTACTCCTTTAGCAAGCTTTATAGTGTCATCAATAGTTGATGCACCCCCCAAATAATCATCTACGTAAAAATCTCGCTGAATTGATTGTGAAACTTTATCATCTAATGCAGTGGACGCTAGACTAACTAAGCTCTTAGTGGCCAGATATGGGGCGGATGCTGTACCATAAGTTACAGTGTTAAGTGTGTAGGTTTTTAAGGGTTCAGACGAGTCAAAACGAAAGATAATTTGCTGAAGAGAGCGTTGAGTAGGATTAATCTCAATCGCCCTATACATTTTTTCTATATCTCCGGTAACAATGTACTTATGCTGACGGAATCTTAAGAGGATTGAATATAGGTCATCCTGCACTGTGGGACCGACCATTTGTATGTCATTAAGTGACAATCCTGATGAAGAAAGAGAAGACGCATTAAAGACGGTTCTAAGACGCGTTGTCTGGCTCGATTCGCGTATGACACCGTGATGCGGTAAAAAATAATGTATGTTATTACCAGAGTTGTTTGCAGATTGTTTATTTTCGGTCATGTGACCAAGAGTCTCGTACTCATGCATGAAATCCATGTACATTTTCTTAAATGCAGGTTCGCGTAGAAATTTACGTTCTAAGGACAAAAAACAACACTTTGCTTTATGATAAGAATCGCCTAAGACTGAAGGGTCTTGCTTCAGTGGCATGGTTACAACAAACCGACCATTTTCATTGCGTATTGTGTTTTTTAAAAAGCTCTGTTCACAGGCACGTTCCTCAGGGGATAATGAGTGCTTAGCTGCTACTGTGTCTAATTCCCAAAAACGAGTTAAGTCTGGATTGGGTTCCTCATTTATAAAATGACAAATGAGAGATGAAGACGGTGCCTTAAGACGGGGAACATACCCCGACACCAACCAACCCAGTTTCGTTTCATATAATTTAGGTTGATTTTTACCTAAATCAATTGAATTATTGCATAAGACCGACCAAAAGACTTCAGCCCCGACTAATAAGTCTATAGCTGCAGGGACGTTAAAGCTCGGGTCCGCTAGGTTTATTCCCGTTGGAAAGGGAATATTTTGTATGTCAATATAAGAAGATGGTAAGGTTTTTGTAATATGTGGTATTATGAAGCAATCCACATTAAGAGTATATTGATTGTAATGAGATCTAATTGTAAGGCTGCAAGACTGCGTAATATGAGTAATATTATTGCTTATACCTGTCACCGTGGAGCTCACGCTACGCCGAGACAAACCCAGCTTACCGCAGAGTGATTGAGTGATGAGATTGGTCGTACTGCCGTTGTCAAGCAGCAAGCGGCACTGGTGCTCGTCACCCTTGTTATCGAGTACGTACACCAACGCTGTGGAAAGCAAAATTTGCGAAGAGGTACTAAACTGTTTTTCATTTTTGCTGTTAACGAAGTTACTTATTACTGGTGTCGCAGGTTCTGTAGCTGGTTGAGGCTCAAGGTGCAGTAAAGAGGAATGTCGTTTTTTACAATATTTACAACTAGAGAGGGGGCAATTTTTCCCCGGAAAATGCTCTGGCCGTAAACAATTTATGCACACCCGACTATCGTTGGCCTTCTGTAAGCGAGCCTCAACTGGTAAAGCCCTGAATTGTTCACAAGCAAACAGGTAATGTTGTTCCTTGCACATCGGACATGAATATGGCTTTTTGTTAGATTTAACTTGATTTTTATTTGAGTTATAATTATTAAGGTTTTTTAATTTTTTGGTTTCACTAGTTATAAGTAAATTATTAGTACTAGGTTGTTCTATTTTCTGCGAAGATCCAGTTTCTTTAAGTGTTTCTAACAGGTCAGCTCGGTTACTTAAAAACGTTATGAAATCATTTAATGAAGGCGGGTCAGACATGGTGTTTCGATGTTCCTCCCATTTCCTTTGTGTGATGTTGTCCAATTTTCCTGCTAATAAATGGATTATTAACGTGTCCCAGTGCTGTGTAGGTTGATCTAATGTAGACAAAGCACGTAGGTTTTTATTCGTAATATCTATGACACGACGAATAGATTGATAAGACTCATTTTGCATCTTTTCAATGCTAAATAATGCACTTACATGGTTATTGACAAGTAACCGTTTATTATCATACCTACTGCATAATAACGACCATGCTGCCTCGTAATTTTTGCCATTAAAATCTAATTTGTCAATGACAAGAGATGCACTACCCTTGAGAGATGCTCGAAGGTAGTGTAACTTGTTAATGTTATCTATGTCTTGCCTATTATGTATTAAGGAAATGAAGGTTTCTTTATACTCGAGCCAGTGCTGATAGTGACCGTGAAACAATGGTAGCTCAATTTTAGGTAATCGAATGCTATTAGATTTAAAACCTGCCTGAGTATCCTCGTGACTCGTTACGGAGGTGTCCCGACGTGAGGGGGAACGCAGCAGCGCTGGCGGCGAGCCGAGAAGCTCGCGTGCTGTCGCCACCAGCTTGTGGTATTGCGCTTCAAACTGCTCACGTTCCTCAGTTTCGTCCTCGATGCTCTCTGAGAGCATTTCGATATCACTCTGTAATTTATCGAATACCCCGTATAAAACTTCAAATTTGTTGAATCTGCTTTCCAGGTCGAGTAATTGTAAATTGCTTGGTGCGTCGCAGCTTTGGAAAACTTTAATATAATTGTTAAAAATGGTAAGTTTCGATTTCATACAGCTGCGACGCTTAACCAATTTTTCGTATTCTGACATCTTGATGTATCCGATTTATGTCATAAATAACACAAATTAAGAATAAGAATTAAGAAATAAATACCGATTTATATGAATTAATTATTAAGTATTTTAGTTTTATTTAAGTAAGAATGAGATATTAAGTACCATATGGTAATGCTTAATAATTATGAGGTTATGACGTGCTGACCAAATATGGCTGCCTTATCAAAGAGAATGTAATCACTCCGTGCCTTATGACACAGGGGACGTATAAGTAAGGAATTGGAACGGACTCACCACGATACCGCATAATCCACCTTGCACTTTTGTCGAATCACATCATAGGTAGTTCGGGTGGTTCTCTGTTGCTTTGAAGGACCAGCTTGTTTGGGGATGAACACAATAAAAGTTAAACGATGAACTGTATCCATATAATTTTAAGATTAAGATATTATGACAAGAAAAATGTAAGGCGAATAACGCGACGCCGACAGCCGAGCGTGGAGGTTAGTGAATGGCGCGCTCGCGCCGCCGCTGGTCGCCCCGCCGCCGACCCCCCGCGTCTCGTCCCGCGCCTCCGGGGCACTGGCCGCTGGCGCGGACAATAATAATAATTATTAATTTGGATTTTCGTATTATTTTGTAGCTGGTTCTATCGATATGGATTGCAAGGATTTAACGACACGCTATGCTAGCGACGTGATCGCTTCGTGCGCCTTTGGGTTGAAGGTGGACTCTCTTACAAATGTGAACAATAAATTCTACGTACTGGGACGGAAAGCTTCGGTCTTCGAACTTAGGCAGATCCTCATCTTCTTTATTATGTCTGCTTGCCCTATCGTTGCTAACGTAAGTCTTTTATATATACGTATAATGTATATAACTACAAGAATAAAATTTAATAAAAAAAATTATGTAAAAAAAATCCGTCATTTTGGTTTTGTTCGTATAAAATGTAGCCTAGGTCACCCGGACCATAATATTAAATTGACTAGCTTTAACCAGCGGCTTCGCTCACGTTAGGTTTGATTTTTTAACCCCCTATTTAACCCTCTTGGGGTTGAAATTTTCCAAAATCCTTTCTTAGCGGATGTCTACGTCCTAACAGCTACCTGTATGCCAAATTTCAGCTCGATCGGTCCAGTGGTTAGAGCTGTGCGTTGATAGATCAGTCAATCTGTCACCTTTGCCTTTTATATATTTAGATTCATCAAAATCGGCGCTACGTTGGAACACACGTAAATACAAACATCCTTACTAATATCATAAATGCGAAAGTGTGTTTGTTTGTTGGTTTGTCGGTTTGTCCTTCAATCACGCCGCAACATAGCAACTGATCGACGTGATTCTTTGCCTGGGGATAGTGGAGGACCGGGGGAGTGATATAGGCTACTTTTTAGCCTGGAAAATCAAAGAGATTAAAAAACACGCAAGCGAAGCCGCGGGCATCAACTAGTCATGCAATAAATGAATTGAATTGAATTGAAACTTAGCATACCACAAGCAACGCAACGGTATGTGAGGTAAGTACAACTAATTCCCACTGGTTCTCAATCTAACTCTAAACTCTACCATTCCAGAAACTGAAGCTCTCTTTTTTCTCAAGGGAAACTCAGGATTTCTTCATCAGTTTAGTGTTGCGCACCATGAAAGACAGAGAAACACGACATGTCATCCGACCAGATATGATTCATCTCCTTATGGAGGCCAAAAAGGGTAGGATTTAATTGTTTTGTTGTTATTACTGCAATAAAAATACATCTGTCTGTGAAAATTTCTAGTATCTACCTATTACAGTTCATGAGATACAGCTCACTGACAGATTGACGGACCGAAGGATGGACGGGGAGCGGAAGCTTAGTAATAGAGTTCTGTTGGCAGTTGGCACCCATTTTATACAGGACCCTAAAAATTATATATGTGATGTAAATTAAATACTTCATTAAATAATACAAGTGTATTTTCAGGTCAACTTTCGCATGAAAGCAAAATTGCCTCCGAAGACAGCGGCCGAGATGCTGGGTTTGCAACCGTAGAGGAATCTAATGTAGGAAAAAATAATGTAGAACGAGGTATGGCTTTTAGAACACCTGATTAATACCTTTTGAAGTCTCAAAGTCCAATAATACAAATCGCAGGGAATATAAAATTATTTCTGAAACACACTTTTTTCAACCTTGTTTAAAATTTTAATGTTCATTGTTATTTTAGTGTGGTCCGACATCGATCTCGTGGCGCAAGCAACTGTCTTCCTAATAGCCGGTTTAGAAGGGGTGTCCATCGGAATGTCCTTTGCATTACACGAACTGGCTCTCAATCCACACGTTCAGGACCGATTGTACAAGGAAATCAAGGAACATGCTGCTCAAAATGGGGGCAAGCTCAACTACACAGCTATACAGGATATGAAGTACATGGACATGGTCGTCTCAGGTAACTTTTTGCTAGTTCATGCCAATTTGATAGAATCGTCGTGTATATTGGCAGATTACCGCCGCCCATGAACATTTGTAGCACCAGAGGCACCACCAATGCATTGCCAGCTTTTCAGGAATTAGTTGGTTCGCCTCTTCAATTGTAATTTAGTGGTAACACCGTCGAATGGAGTTGATTCCACGGTTTCGTAGTACGTGGAAAAAAAGATCCGGCACAGTGTATGGTCGAAGTACTCCAGGCACCCAGATGGTTAGAGCGAAATTGCATTGGGTGGCGAGCGATACGGTTGTAGAAGAGAGAGGGTAGGATAATTTGGGGCATTATCTCAATCCATTGCCGGCCCCTGGGAATGAATCTCCTCTCGGAATGAGGAGTTAGGCACAAATAGTCTACCACGCCGGCCTAATTTTGGCACTGTAAGTGTAACTTGTTTGAGATCAGCTACGTTTATAACACTTTTGTGAAAGACGATAATTTTTTTATTTGGTTTCGTTTTTTTTATTTGCAGAAGTTCTCAGGATGTGGCCTCCGGGATTTTTTTTAGACAGAGTCTGCGCTAAAAACTACAACTTGGGGAAGCCTAATGCCAAATCTACCCAAGATTACATTGTTAGTATATCGTTATATTTCACTATTGTCAAGTACACTTTTATCGACGAAGACGTTTTGACAGTTTTTGTATTGGCAATCTTTAATCGTCTTTATTCCTCGGTTGATGCTCTTTTGTTGTGATTGTGTGTACAAATGTATCTTATACTCGTACCTGTACTTAAGATTGTGCCTGTTCATGGACATATTATATATGTTTTATTATAGATCCGCAAAGGAGAATCAATCTGGGTTCCAGCGTGGTGCTTCCACCACGATCCTAAGTACTTCCCGAACCCTGAAAGGTTTGATCCCGAACGCTTCTCAGATGAGAACAAGCACCTTATCAATCTCACGGCATATATGCCTTTTGGACTTGGACCTAGAAACTGCATCGGTAAGTGCAGAATGCAAATAAGTAGTGTTTATTGTGGTGATCTCATAAAGATACCAATGATTCACAATACTGCAAGTGGTCTGCGGGATACCCAATTCCTGAGCAACTTACAGCATATGTAGTGTATTTGGGTTCATTAGAATCTCAATGATATATGAATAGCTGTTCGATGGATGATGATCAAAGATCGAGGATGTTGTCAGGTATATGGGCCATAGATTCACATGTTGGGGGTGTTTTTGCATTTACACTGGTTTAGATATTATAGAAATGGTTAACACAAGTATGTAGATATTTAAGTTCTCGTAAGTCAACTTCAAGTCAACTTCAAGGTTGGTATACTTACTATTTTCACTTCTTTCATAATATTTTGATTGTAATTTCAGGTTCAAGATTTGCGCTGTGTGAGATAAAGATCTTCTTATACCAGATCTTACTGCACTTTGAGGTGTCACCATCTGTGAAGACCCAGCTTCCATCGAGACTATCTGCAGTATCCTTTAATCCTCGACTGTTGGGCGGCCACTGGTTAACCTTTAAATTGAGAGCTTAACGCTCAATATCTTAAATGTTCCAAACGCTTAAGGAATCTTGCATATACTTTATATTTAAAAAGTTACCTTTGGCGTGGCGTGGTTTATAAATTTTCTATTAAGAAGAAATATGTAATTTTGTAAATATAATGTGCATTAATCATCAAAACTTTTGTTTTATTTCCTTTATTCTATCTATCGGGTACACACCTGTAACTTTTCGGAGTTATTTGCGTTTAAGCAATTAAATATCATATTATTGTGCTGCAATGGTGAAGGAAAACTTGTGAGGAAACCTGCCTGAGGGTTATTCTATTTTTGAACGAGCGAAGCGAGTTCTCTGAGTCAACTAGGGCGCTTGCCTACTAGACAGAGAAGTGTGTCCGTCTAAATGTCTGTCAGAGCCCTATAACTTCTGAATTACTGAATATTAGAACGTGAAACTTGGTTGAAAATTCAGTTATATCCTGTACTTGAACAACAAATACTAAAATTAGATAAATGTTATAAAGAAACGAAATTATTTAATTTTAATGCGCCATCATTATTGTGAAGCTATCAGCATTATTGTGAAGCTAATAGCTTCACTATAATGCTAATAGATGGCGCTGTGTCAATAAAACAGTTTTATGTCAACTATTATTTTTTTTATTGCGTCTAATGTTAAAAGTTAATTATTACAATATATAATTAAAACTTTTGGGAATTATGGGATATCGCGAGGTCTCAGTTCGGGGCGAACCACTAGTTATATGTAGGTGTCTAGTCTGCCAATTTGCATAGAGCCAGCGTGGTGGACTATAACCCTAATAGTCTAAATATTTGCCTTCTCTGAGAAGATATCAGTAGTGAGCCTTTAATGGGTTGCTGTTCTATTGCTGTGAATGATGATGATGATAATAAATGATATTTGACTTTATGTATGATGTGTATGATGCGTATTTTCTGGAGAACGGACTTTCATAAAAACTTTCAACTGGTCTACACCGGTTTAGGCTGTTAATTGATAGATCAATCAGTCAGTGAGAACAAGTCATTTTAGAAGTATAGACTAGAAATTCGTCGATGCACTGCAACCGCCGTAATGCGCGCTTACCTTCAGGAATGAAAAATCTTAAAACCTGCCTTAGTGCACCCCCGTGGTACTCAAAAATATTTTCTCCAAACGATGTAAAAGAAATTGGTGAACCTCTTGATGAGTTTGAAAATAAAACAACATAATATTTAGTACTAGAAAAAATTAAATTTTGATTTTTAACATTGAAGATAGAGCTGTATTGATAAACGGTAAATTTTACTTTAGTAACTTCATATTGTATCTAAGGGCATCCTGTATTGTAATGAAGTCATACAATATGCGCACTACACGATTACCTACGTCGATAAATTAAGATATAAGAAAATTATACCCTCATCTGTTATTTATTAGTGACTAGCTTTTGCCCCCGCGACTTCGTCCGCGTGGAATTAGATCTTGGGGTGGAATTTTCAAAAACTGTGACACACGTACTTCTTTATTTTTAACTGAAAGCTCAAATACCAACTTTGATGGAAACAGCTTGAAAAATGACAGAGTTTCATATAAACTTCCATCCCCTATTTAAACCCCTTAGGGGTGGAATTTCCAATAATCCTTTCTTAGTGTGCGCCCACGTCATAAAAGGAACCGGTTAAGAAATCACGATGATATACAGAGGTAGAAAAACCGATAATATCAGCTATCTACCAGTGAAAGTCCCGTCAAAATCGGTCCAGCCGTTCCCGAGATTAGCGGCGATAAACAGACAGAAATATCATAATTTAAAATAGATGGCGCTGGCTGTAGGCGAAATGTCGATGAGTATCTTATCTGTCATATATTTCTTATCACTAGTAAATAACAGATGAGGGTATAAATTTCTTATAACGCATCTTGCACTAAAATATTTCATCCATCGTCGACAGTCGACGTATTTCGCGGCGTTAGAGTAACACGTTCGTTGTACAGCTTTTTATGACTTTCGTATATAAAGTGACCTTACCTCATTTATACTTTATTTGAAGACTATTGATTAATAACATTAGAGGATAAAATAAAGATGTAAGTTGTTTTTATTTATTATGGCTTTACGTGCATTTTTCAATTTGAAGACGAATTATTCTCTAAAGAAAAGAAAAATCGGTCTACGACTATCATTACAAATTAAAAAATAGTTAATTTAATTTGTTTCTTAATTTTTTTATCTTATTAATTAACGGCCATTTTATTTTTAATATATTAATCTCCCTTGGGAGAGAAGCCTCGTATTAAGCAACCCATTATCTTCTTCATCAATATCAATCAATAGCTAAAGCTCAACGTTGCGTTGCATTAACTTTCACGTAACTTGGTCTGGGGTTTAATTAACATTAACATTAACCAAAAAAAGGGCGATATATCCGATAGACGATTGAGAAATCCAAATAGGCTCGTGATTCCTCGACTACGCCTCAAGAAAGTCTGGAAGTCGTTTGTGGGAATGGGTGTGACGTTCTGTAATAAAATTCCACAGTCGATCTTAGACTTGCCTTTACACAAGTTTAAGAAATCTATTAAGAGTATTCTAATAAAGAAGGCATATTATACAATACATGAGCATAATTAACTCGTGAATTGTACGCAGCATAGTATTATTATTACATATTATTTTATTTTTAAAAGAGCAACTGCCGAGTTTCTTGCTGGTTCTTCTCGGTTGGAACGGCATTCCGAACCACTGATAGATTCATATGACGATTCGAAAGTACTTACTTACTAAGTAAAAGTTTATTTGAATAAAAAGTTATTCTATCGTGTATCGTAGTGGTGGGCAGTTATTTTAATATTAAAAACAGAGGAAAGAAGAAGGTACTTCCAAATTGAACGGTTAAAAAGTATCTAAAATATGTTCAGGACTAAAATTTAATCTACTGTTGGACATAAGTCTCTTGCATGGACCTCCACAGACCTCGGTCTTGCGCCGCCTGGATCCAGCGACTCCTTGCGACTCGTTTGAGGTCGTCGGTCCACCTAGTGAGGGGTCTGCCAACACTGCGCTTCCCGGTGTTCTCAGTATTCTAAATTAGTTGTTTATCTAATATTTATTTATATTAATAATGATATTTTTTCAGATTTCTATGTTACTAAGTCAATCGCTAAGAAATCAGTTTCAAAAACATCCGCATTTTGTAGTAGTCCTATCCTATCCTGTCGAAGAAAGTTTAAGCCTTATTGCAATAAATACGTAGTATTTTCTAACTTTTTTATTTTTCCTTGACAGAAAATGATTCTCCTAATGATATGGGTAGGGGTAATCATAGCGGTGGTACTGCTGTACTTCCGTCAGGCCTATTCCAGATTAAATGACGGCGGGGTGAAGCATTTTAAAACCATCCCGTTCTTTGGTAACATGGGCAGAATCGTTCTTCGCATCGACCCCTTGGCTAAAGTCTTGGACAAGAATTATTTTGGTTTTCCAGAAGAGAGGTCTTTATCTCAAGATTGTTTTAATTTAATTATTAATAAAAATAGAGTTGATATTAGAAAATAATAGAATAGGTATTCAATGGTGAAGAAAGACATTGTGAGGAAACCTGCAATCTGTATACGTAAGAGTTATTTAGAATGTTCTGAAAGGTGTATGAAGTTTGCCAATTCACATTGGACCAGTGGAGAGAGGAGAGGAGACCAGTGGTCATAGTTTATGGGGTGCTGATGATTAAGTTGATGACTCCTCTTTGTTATCCCTGCAAAATGCTTAATAATAAATAATAATATTTAAGGATATAATCATATAATCAGTTGCAAATGTTGTTCAATCAGTTGTCATTATTGTAGTAAATCAAAATGTAGGTATAAAAACATGTAATTTTTGCATAATCAAAAGCCAGTAATTTGAAAGCAAAAAAGCAAAAGTTTGTGTTTTTTGTACTTCGCAATATACTATTATTTTTAAGGTTCGTCGGCCGATATGAGTTCATGAGGCCGAACGTGATGATACGAGACCTAGATTTGGTGAAGAAGATTACTATCAAGGACTTCGAATACTTCCTCGATCATCGTGATTTTGATTCTGGAATCGACCCGCTCTTTTCGAGGAATCTATTCTCTTTGAAGGGTGAGATTTTTTTTTATCGTCACTTTTGTCATCAACTGATACACATCCACGGCTGGATAGATCTTTATTAGGCATTTCCACAAGTAGTTCTTGCACAAATAGCAGGAAAACAGATTTTTATTGTAAGCTTTGAGAATTTTGAAGATTTTGCTAAGATAAACCTTTCGATGATCGACGCCTATTTTTTGTGGCTGCAACGCCATTGCAACGCCACAGTGTGTACCAGAAATGAGTATTAAGGATAGATAAGAAGCGCTGACTTTGACAAAGTTGTTGTCAATTACCTAGAAAATTATAAGAGGTCCAAAAGTTTCTGAATCAGTGGTAGAATGATTCAGTTGCATCACTTTGAATAGATGACCAACTTGCGCTTATATAATACGGACTTACTTATTGCAGAGATATTAACCTTTTTGAAATTTTTAGGTCAGGAATGGAAGGACATGAGGTCAACTTTGAGCCCAGCGTTTACCAGCTCCAAGATAAAACTGATGGTTCCCTTCATGGAGGAAGTCGGAGAGCAGATGGTTCGAGCGCTTCAAAAGAAGATCATGGAGTCCGTGAGTAAGTTGTTACTTGTTTATCATCCCCAGTCCAGTGGTTTGATTTGAGCGTTGATAGATAAGTCCGTTAGTTAATCAGTCAGTCACCTTTCCCTTTCATATGTTCAGATGGGGCGATTGACGTCGACTGCAAAGATTTGACGTCACGCTACGCAAACGACGTGATAGCTTCATGTGCTTTCGGCCTGAAGGTTGATTCCCACACCAACCAAAACAACCAGTTCTACGAGATGGGGAAGACTGCCGCCACGTTCAAGTTCAAGCGGCAGCTGATGATGTTTGCTATGTCGGCCTGCCCATCAATCGCAAGGGTACTTTACCGTTTTTAAACTTATCACCCGCTCTCAGAAGTCTTAGTTCATCATCATCATCATCATCATCACGATAATAATCATCATCAGCAATCCATCAACGGCTCAGTAGTGGCGTAGTTTTTGTCTTAGAGGTTATAGGCCCACCACGTTGGCCCAATGCACAAAAGCAGACATGGCACATCTTTGAGAACATGATGGAGAAACCTCAGATGTGTAGGTTTCCTCACGATACCTTTAATCACACGTAGATATCGGCGTTCGATGTTTGCGATATTATTGGCATTTGTGATTACATTAGTTTAACCTATTCACAAAATTTTCGTTAAAGTTTGATAAAATATGTGTTAATTTGTTATTATCCTCACTAATATTTTAAACCGTTTGTTGGTTTTTTGGTATGAGAACAGAGCTACGGATCGAAGTGATTTTTTGCATGGGTATACATGATGACCTGAAGAGTGACATAAGTTACTTTTTATCCCGGAAAATCAAATAGTTTCCATGGGATTTTTATTCTCGTAAAAAAATAGGGTACTACATTTTCACAAAATAATGTTTTGAGTTGTACAGTGGTTCATTTATCTGTAAAGTCTACTAATAAGAGCCATGTGTACATTGTTTCATATCATTTAAATTCAGATGTTGGCATTCGTTTGAAGTTGTGCTTGTTATAATTTTTGTTATCAGATAAGTTGATAGGTAGCACTAATTCAGTGTCTAACCTTAACATTTATAACAATATATTACATCAATGACGAGATAATCAATTCCTTCGAATTTTTGAGCGGTATTCGACATTCGGTATAACTTCGACAATGTTATGAAGATAAAGGGTTCGTTTGCTAGTTCCAAGTTAGACTCTCTTCTCCTCACCTCTTCTCTAATCTCCTCTATACTAAATTCAATTCGTGCGTCAATTCTCACAAATATTATAAATAGATAGTCTTCACTTGCCATAAGAACCGCATGTAGAGAAAATATATGAGAATTATTTTTTACATTTCTTCCAGATTTTGAATTTTTATTTTATTAAACGTAACTATTAGAAACTACAAAAAATGAAACTTGGCAAATATACTCAGTTAATAAAGAATTTAATGGTTTTTAAAAATTAATCCATGATAGGATTAATGCAATTGTCACAATTT
Source organism: Hipparchia sbordonii (assembly GCA_038048805.1). NCBI lineage: Eukaryota > Metazoa > Arthropoda > Insecta > Lepidoptera > Nymphalidae > Hipparchia > Hipparchia sbordonii. The sequence continues at coordinate 14,140,383 of CM076109.1, read as the reverse complement.
CTGAAATACATTACATACTCGTAATATGTGACTGTCAGTTAATTCATCAATCAAAATATAATATTATTTTCTCAAACATGCTTGGAAATGTGAGCATTATTTTGACAACCTTCTTCGAGTTAAATCGAAATTACCATAGCCTCGGAGGAAAAAAATTTTTGTGTATTGAGGACCGGGTTAGCTGTCAAATAGTGAGTTTACTATGTAATATATCTGCCGCGTTATTTAAAAGTGCCAAATATGGCAACCAAGGAGGTAACTTATCAAAGGTTTTATTTAAGTTTCGAACTAGCTTGCAAATCTTGTTGCAAATATAGAAAACTGTTTTAATTTCCACGCATTATTTGAGAAAAATACTATACAAGCCTTGGCCACACCTAGGCATTGATGGACTAACGTATGTGTGCCTCGGCTTCGCTTCGGCCCACATTTAAACGTTCGTCCATCAATGCTTCTTTTGCTGGCCGCGGCAGTAAATGTACCATAATTCAATATGACTATTTTTTGTCTCTTTCTAGAGGTTGAAACTAAGGATATTCACCGACCAAGCGAAGGACTTTTTCATGGACCTGGTGATGAGCTCGATGAAGGACAGAGAAAAAAGGAACATCATCAGACCAGACATGATCCACCTTCTCATGGAAGCCCAGAAAGGTATTGTTTAATTTCAAATTTAAGTCCCGAATTCAGACTATTCTATTCTATTTGCGGATAGGTATTCTGAAATCTGAGATCTTAAAACTAAAGGAAACCTTGAATTCAAGAAATACCGCTGTATTTCTTGAATTCAAGGTTTCCTTTAATTTTAAGGACATCCTTGTTTCAACGAAGAAAGTTACCGGAATAAATATTAGTTATGTACGAGTACAATTAACAAAAATAGGTAGGGTTTCCGTCTTATTGGACTTATATTGGACTATAACAGTGATAGATAAGAGAGAGCGTCATTAATTTGCGCAAACATTAATTGTGCAGTACCTATAGGCATCTCCCGCACAGTTATTTAGTACTCAATGCCCACAAAAAACGATTACTTATTTTTATTGTAGGTACTTATCTACACATTCCATTGTTATACAAACTTCCAAATTATTATCTATACTTTATCTTCATGTTGTTGCATAGTGATATTGCACCAAGTACCTCCGTTGTTTGTTTGTTAATTTACAGGTAACGATGACTTGCGATATTTCTATTTGTAGTGCAATTAAAACTATTTACCACCATGTTAATGTTACTTGAGTCGGTTAGGATTTTTAAAAACCAATTTGAACTATTTCCTTTTTCATCCGGGATAAAAAGTCTAAGACAGAGTGTCTTCTGTCCAGATCCTAAATTATGTTACCGATGCATGCAAAATAATATTCTGGTTTCTGTTCCAAAAATTAAGAGTGGAACAAAGAAAGCAAAGCTAGCACATTCATGTTTGCCATGCCATTCCAAATGCAGTATCGTCCAGGTCGTCACAAAACTGAAAATACAGCAGCTACACAAATACACGATGCCCGTGTACTCAAAAAATACATTTTGTGACGGTCATCTCTCAAACAGCCGAATTCACAAAGTGCAGCGATACGTGGAAGTTTCTGTTCTGTCGTTTACTTTTATTTTGTACGCAAGAATAGAATTGGCAACTTCTTTTTTAATTATGTTTATAGAATAGAGCTTGACAACGATCACACAGACAAACAGAAAAACAAACTGTTTTTCTGTTTATCTGTCTCTCTGTCTCCCCTCGAGTATTAATAATCGTAATTCCTACTATTTCACAAATAATACGTTAATCTTTATTCGTGAGACATAAAAAAATTTTGAAATTTAAAAATTCAATTTTCTTTTTTTGAAGTGAAATCTTTCGGCGTGCTGAGCTATTTTTGGTAGAGGCATTGGCATATAAGGTAGAGGATACTCTTATGCGTTCGCGTCACTGACTTGCTAATGTAACAGCATATGTATCTGTAGCTATGATATGAGTTTTATACTTCTGTTGGCAGTCTCCGTGACTACTCCTTTTTCATTTTCTTTGTGTCAACAGGTCAATTGTCTCACGATGACAAAGGGTCTACAGAAAATGGTCAAAATGGTTGCACTGACCTAGGTGCTGGTTTTGCGACTGTTGAAGAATCTAATGTGGGCAAGAAGAAAATCGATCGAGGTAAGTCGCGCTTTGCATTATGTTAATATAATAAATTAGGCAAGCCGCAAGTCTTTCTCTGCAACTCTACTCTAATACTACTAAACACATAGGTACTAATTTTTTTTGTGTTGATAATGTGTTTGACCAACGAATAAACGTTATTCTATTCGACTATTTGGCGCAGCAATTTTGTCGAGGCCTTGTTATATGGCTCCGGAGTAATACCGGAAAAGGTTTATTAATCAAATTTTAGTATTTGTTGTTTAAGTACAGGATATAACTGAATTAACACACAAGTTTCAGTTTGCAATATGAAGTAGGTTTTAACATATGGCTCAACTTAAATCTCTACTTTGAAAGCCCCCATTTCATCAATATTAAGGGAAAAATTAAAAATATATATATATATTTTTGTACTCTGTTCAAAATAGTCTTTAAAAAGATATAACGCAAGTCTATGTAACATAACAAAAAATATTTTACTCCACACACGCTTCTATGAGAGCCCCCCTGAAATAAAGATTTATATATTTTTTTATGCAATATTCGGCTGAAGGCCATATTATATTTGAAGTAGGCTCTGACAGACGGACGAATGGACGGACGGACAAGTGCAAATTCACGCAAATAGACTCAGAGACCTCGCTTCGCTCGGTCAATTATCCCATGAAAGGTAGGGGTTACCGTACTTATTATCTTATGGAAACACCTATCGTCATTATTATTTGTGAAAACCTCTATAGTAATGTGATCAATTTTAAGCGACCTTAGCAATGATTAACGCGACGCAGAGAGGCAAATTAGAATTTTTCAGTAAGATAAAGGAACCTTGTTCGCTGTACAGTTTGGTCAGACATCGACCTCGTCGCCCAAGCCGTCCTCTTCTTCATCGCGGGCTTCGAGACCATCTCGACCGCGATGGCCTTCACCTTACACGAGCTGGCGATGCACCCGGATGTACAGGACCGCCTTTACAAGGAGATCAAGGAGTACAACGAGCAATACAACGGGAAGCTCAACTTCGCCGCTATTCAGAACATGGCTTACATGGATATGGTTGTTTCAGGTAATGTTGAATCCCATCAAAAACATTTATGTGAAAATGAGAGCCAAGTTCAATATGAAGAATATGGGTGGTTGTCGTCTTCGCTGACAAAAGAAATATGATCTAAATGGGGTGCCAAGTTCTGTAGATAATCCTGAAATTTATTTATAAGAACATACAACATTCTTAAAATATAAATTCCAAGCATAGTTTCTTGTATTTTCTGCTGGAACAATGTTTGCTATTTAAAAATATAACTTCTTAAAGTACAGTAGAATTATTTTTAAAAAGCAGATTACTTAGGATAAATTGAAGGTCCATATTTGACTTCTATACCATTTTTTTTTCGAAAAGTATTAATTCTATCATTTTTTTGCAGAAGTACTCAGACTTTGGCCGCCAGTTACATCCTTAGACAGAATCTGTGTTAAAGACTACAACCTGGGAAAACCTAATAAAAAAGCTACCAAAGACTATATTGTAAGATTTTTCTATTATATTGTTAGGTCTTGGTACGGCATCGGCGGTTATTATAATGAAGACACCGTAGCTGAAATTATCGTTCGGTGCTCGAATCAGAGATGGATGATTAGGTCGTCGATCTCACGTCCGCGCCACGTCCCGTACCTGCGCTGCAGCATCGCTCCTTACCATTTTGGACCGGTTTTGTTAAAGCCGGAACATTATTCTTCCTCCAAAAACACAGTCTGACAACTTCTATCCTTGGGAGTCGCTATCCCACCTACCGCTGCCGTAGAATGTGGAGACCCTTACAAGAGATCTATATTAATTAAGCAGTGGACTAAGAAGACGTTGATTATTTCGTACACTTTAAAAGTCCTGGTCGAGTATCAGTAAATGTCTTTTTATAACTACTTTCTTACTCAAAGAGTAAGAAAGTAGTTAGTTTGAGCTCAATCTCTATTCTATGAGGTCTTCGGCTGTTGGATATTTAGCGAGGTTTATAATACTTTTCTTGTTTTTTTTTTCCTTAGATTCGGAAAGATGAAATCTTATCGATCCCGTCGTGGTGCTTCCACCATGATCCTCAGTTCTTCCCGAACCCCATGAAGTTCGACCCTGAACGCTTTTCCGATGAGAACAAACATCTAATCAACCCCATAGCTTACATGCCATTCGGACTTGGACCCAGAAATTGTATCGGTAAGAGCAGATAGTTCAACTCCAGCAAACTACACCTAATATAACACTTACCATTCAAAATCACGACATTAGATTAGATAAGAGAAATGAGCTGAAGATAAAGATGTGCAGATAAACTCAGCTTAAGTTGATTGACACCATTCATGCATCTTTCATTGAAATCTTTAATGTTTGGTATCTTATTAATAACTTATTAATATTATAAATCCGAAAATGTGTTTATTTGTTTGGTTTATCTTTTAACCAAGCTGCAACAGAGCTATGGAACGACGAGATTCTTTTGAGATGAGTATAGTCGAGGACCTGGAGAGTGACGTAGGCTTCTTTTGATCTTAGAAATTCAAAGAGTTTCCGCGGGATTTTAAAAATTAAAGCGAACGATGTCGTGGAGATCAGTTAGTCCGATAAGCTTTAAAGCCGCGGCTGAAGCCTCCGACTAGAGAATTTCGCTCATTTGCGACAAGATTGACATAATTCAAAATCGACGCTGAGAGAATTCTCTCATTAGAGAGTAATGTTTTGTGGATGCTGCGGTCTCGAAACAACACAGCGGCCAACAAAGCGACAGAGCATTAAGTCACAATCTCTCTCGCTCTTATTTTTTTGTGCTTAGCGTAATGTTGTTTTTATAGCAAAAAGTCGACATTAAAATTGGCGAATTTTGAATTATGTCACCCTCATCGCAAATGAGTGATTTATTAACAAATTTTTTTCTTTATTTCGTTCTATTTTTTTAATATTCTGGTGTGGGCTAAACATCTCTTAATCGTAGATCTGACCATGCATGTCTTGCGTATACCAAAAACTTGTTAAAATATCCCACTAAAATATAATTTTTTCTACTGACAGGTTCAAGATTTGCCCTGTGTGAGCTCAAATTCCTGGTGTACCACATTATCCTGCATATTGAGGTGTCTCCGTCGCAAAAAACTCGTCTACCCGCGAGACTCTCTTCAGAGAACTTCAACCCTCGCCTAAAGGGAGGTCACTGGTTAAAGTTTAAACTAAGGGCTTAAAACGTATTTTTACCCGACTACGTGATGAAGCGTCAACTACTAACCGCACAACAACAATAAATAATTAATTAATGATTGGTGTTATCGCTTCCCTGTCGTATTTACAGATGCTTTGTGATATGTTATGTGTTTGCTTTGTGATACCAAAAAAGCTTCTCGCATCGACAGATGTAAATGTCGGAGAGGCAATAAAGACGCCTTAACTACGTAGTGCCGTGCGCCGCTCATTCTGTTCGACACGTGCCGAGTAGAATTTTTCAAATTTTAGAACAGAAAAATAAATATTTAATATTTATAATTTTTGTACGAAAAAAAAAATTTCCATTCCATTGTTCCATTGTTTTTAAACATCTTTTTTTGCCTTATTGTAAGAGTTTGTTCAAGCACCTACAATTTGTATTTTTATATTTACGATATATTAAAAGATTCTTTGAAAGAATATGGATTTTTATTGCATTTTTACCAAATAGAGTACTTTATTGTTAACCCTTTCCTGAAAAACTACTAACTCGACTTTGAAGAAGTTTTTTTGCAATAGGTATCTACAGAGGTATTAAAGAAAAATCCTCAGACCAAACTCTTATTATGCTTATGTAATATTATGTTTTATCATAAGAAAAGGACGAACGAATTTTAATTTTAGTTAGACATTGAAACTTTAGGTTTCAGGACTTACCTAAGGTAGAATTGAATAATATAAAACTAAATTCTAAATTAAAACAAAATAAACAAAATCATATAATAATACATTAAAATAAACTCTAAATATTAGGGTCCACATCCACGCCATACCAGTAAATTTAATTTTATTAATTTCATATTGTATCTAAGGACATCCTGGTATTGTAACGAAGTCATGCAATGTGCGCAGTACACGATTACCTATGTCGATAAATTGATATAATATTTGATCCATCGTCGACAGTCGACGTATTTCGCGGTGTTAGAGTAACACGTGCATCGTACTGCTTTTCAAACGTTAAACGTACGTTCGTATAAAAAGTGACCTTTCCTTTATACTTTATTTGAAGACAGTTGATTACTAACATTGAGGATAAAATAAAGATGTAAGTTCTTTTTTATTTTTAGTGGCGTTACGTGCATTTTTCAATTTGAAGACGAATTATTCTCTATAGAAAAACAAAATCGGTCTACGACTATAATTATAAATTAAAAAAATATTAAATTTAATTTACTTGTTATTTTTTTTTTTTATTTATTAACTATTTTATCTAAATATATAAAAGGCAAAGGTGACTGACTGACTGACTGACTGACTGACTGATCTATCAACGCACAGCTCTAACCACTGGACCGATCGAGCTGAAATTTGGTATATAGGTAGCTGTTAGGACGTAGACATCCGCTAAGAAAGGATTTTGGAAAATTTCAACCCCAAGAGGGTTAAATAGGGGGTTAAAAATCGAACCTAACGTGAGCGAAGCCGCGGGTTAAAGCTAGTTTTTAATATATTTACCCTTGGGAGAGAAACTTCGTATTAGTTTAAGCAACCTATTATCTTCTTCATCAGTCAATAGACGCGACATTTTAGGCGATATTGAGTTATATATAGTTATATATATACATACATCATTGAAATTGGCTCTGCGTCAATTATTGGTCTTACTCTCGTACCATTAGAGAGAGTTTTGTTGTCGCTTTTTAACTTTTGTGATGAAATTATTACTTATCCACTAACTATTTCATAAAATATCGAACAATTCATAATTAAATATCAGTTTATTAAGCCTAAAGCCTAAAGGCTTAATAAACTGATTAATTTTAAAGTTGTAGTTTAAAAACTACAACTTTAAAATTTGTTGGATTTAATAGGCGTTATTTATGAATTATGATGAGTACTCGTATGTACAAACTAAATTACACAACAAAATGACATTCAAATTTTTGACGGCCAAGTTTATCATAACAAAGATAGGTATGGCATTTAAAATTAAGCTCTATGCAGTCGGTAATAAAGTAGAGTAAGGTAGTAGGTAATCTTTGCTTGTTTAACATAGTTATTTTCATTATGTTTTAAATATATATTGACAGTTCTAGGAAGTTATGACTCATTAATGTAAAGATGGTAGAAAAAAATGAGATCTTGACATCTTGCTTAAATTATTAATTACTATAAAATAATAATATAAAATGACTTAAATTATTTTGAAGACTAAAACTTTCTAACATATTATAATAAACAGGCAAATGTTATCCTTATGAATATTAATATTATCAGTTTCCTAAGATATATAAATGCGAAAGTGCGTTTTTTGGTCTGTCCTTCAGTCATAACGTAGCAAGAGATCAACTTGATTTTTTTGTATTAATTTAGTTGTGGATTCGGAGAGACATAGGTTCCCAAAAAAACATAACTCCACGCAGACAAAGTTGCGGGCAAAAGCCAGTAGAGATGTTATGATGTTATCGTAAATGCAGTGATTTGTTTAACAAAGGTATCTTAGGAAACTGATAAATATGAAGTGGGTCGTTCAGTTGGAAGAACTGAACAAATATTACTCCAATTATAAAGCATAGGAGTAGCAACTATGCAATTAGGAAGTACCAAATTCTTAGGTAGGCCTTGATGGTGGCAACAATTTACCGACATCAAGAACTGTAGGTGTAATTGTCTTAATAAGAAAACGGCATCGGTTAATTCTTGCCAATGTAGACCTATTAAGTCTGAACGTTTAGTTTATTGGCGAACAAAAATTGGTCTTGATTACGTTTTTAAAGAGATATTATAAGTTTGACCGATGTATCCGCTGAATTGGATGGACCTTTTTGAATACAGTTCCTTTTATTCGAAGTTAGACTTAATCGGAATTGTATTAAAATCACAAAGACATGTAAAATTAAAAAAAAAAAAAAAAAAAACAGAAAATAAAAAAAATGTAGAGTAAAATTCATAAGTCGCTAAGAAATCAGTTACAAAAAAGATCCGCATTTTGTCCTATCCTATCCTATCGAAGAAAATTTAACCTTATTGCAATAAACGCGTAGTATTTTCTAACTTTTTTATTTTTCCCTTACAGAAAATGATTCTCCTAATGATATGGGTAGGGGTAATCATAGCGGTGGTACTGCTGTACTTCCGTCAGGCCTATTCCAGATTAAATGACGGCGGGGTGAAGCATTTTAAAACCATCCCGTTCATTGGTAACATGGGCAGAGTCCTTCTTCGCATCGACAACTTTGCTGAAGACTTGGACAGGAATTATTTTGGTTTTCCAGAAGAAAGGTCTTTATCTTAAGCTTGTTTTAATTTCACTTTAAAAAATGGAGTTGATATTAGAATATAGTATGCTGTATGATGTTCTTTTAGTATTATAGTTTAAAAGCATTGGTCTTGCTTTACTGGGAATAAGAGATCCCAGTCCTGACCAGGCCAGTCTGGAATTTTGAAGTTAAAAAAATGCGTCTAAGCAATGAAATATCACGTGTTTCAATGGTGAACAAAGACATTGTGAGGAAGCCTGCATACATGAGAGTTCTTTATAATGTTCTCAAAGGTGTATGAAGTCTGCCAATTCGCATTGGTGGCGTGGTGTCCAGCTATGGCCTATCATCATTTTCTGAGAGGAGACCATTGGTTAGAGTTCATGGGGTGTTGATGATTAAGATGATGATGATGATGATCATTGGTCCTCTTTATTATCCCTGCAAACTACTTAATAATAAATAATAACAAGTATCTTTGAGGATATAATGATATAATCAGTTGCAAATGTTGTCATTATTGTAGTAAATCAAAATCTACATGCAGTTTTTAATTGCATAATCAAAAGTCAGTAATTTGAAAATATAAAAGCAAAAGTTTGTATTTTTTGTACTTTTCAATATAGTATTATTTTTAAGGTTCGTCGGCCGATATGAGTTCATGAGGCCAATCTTGATGATACGAGACCTAGAGTTGGTGAAGAAGATTACTATCAAGGACTTCGAATACTTCCTCGATCATCGTAATTTTACTGATACTGTCGAACTGCTCTTTTCGAGGAATCTATTTTCTTTGAAGGGTGAGCAAATTTTTTTTATCGCACTTTCGTCATTAACTGATACACATCCACAGCTGGATAGGTCTTTATTAGAAATTTCCACAAGTAGTTCTTGCACGAATAGCAGGAAAACATGTATTTATTGTAAGCTTTGCCAATTTTGAAGATTTTGCTAAGATAAACCTTTCGACGATCGACACCCATTTTTTGTGGCTGCAACGCCATTGCAACTCCACAGTGTGTACCAAAAATGAGTATTAAAGGTAGATAGAAGCGTTGACTTTGACAAAGTTGTTGTCGATTACCTAGAAAATTATAAGAGGTCCAAAAGTTTCTGAATCAGTGGTAGAATGATTAAGTATTCAGTTGTATCACTTTGAATAGATGACGAACTTGCGCTTATATAATACGGACTTACTTATTGCAGAGATATAAACCTTTTTGAAATTTTTAGGTCAGGAATGGAAGGACATGAGGTCAACTTTGAGTCCAGCGTTTACCAGCTCCAAGATAAAACTGATGGTTCCCTTCATGGAGGAAGTCGGAGAGCAGATGATTCGAGCACTTCAAAAGAAGATCATGGAGTCCGTGAGTAAGTTGTTTATCGTCCCCAGTCCAGTGGTTAGGATAAGTCAGTCAGTTAATCAGTCAGTCACCTTTTCTTTTTATATATTCAGATGGGGCAATTGACGTCGACTGCAAAGATTTGACGTCACGCTACGCAAACGACGTGATCGCTTCATGCGCTTTCGGCCTGAAGGTTGATTCTCACACTGACCAAAACAACCAGTTCTACGAGATGGGGAAGACTGCTGCCACGTTCAAGTTCAAGCAGCTGCTGATGTTATTTGCTATGTCCGCCTGTCCATCAGTTGCAAGGGTACTTTACCGTTTCTTAACTTATCACCCGCTTTCAGAAGCTAGTTCATCATCACGGTAATAATCATCATCAGCAATCCATCAACGGCTCAGTAGTAGCGAAATTTTTGTCTCAGAGGAGGGTTCTAGATATAGGCCCACCACCTTGGCCCAATGCAAAAAAGCAGACTTGGCACATCTTTGAGAGGAGAAACCTCAGATGTGTAGGTTTCTTCATAATTCCTTTAATCACACGTAGATATCGGCGTTCGTTGTTCGCAATAAAAATTATAACATTGGCATTTGTGATTGCAGTAGTTCAACCTATTCACAAAATTTTCGTTAGCTAAATTCAATAAGTTTGATAAAATACGTGTTAATTTGTTATTATAGATATTGTGTCAAGCTTGATAATATCGTAATCAAAATACTAAGATAGCTATTATTATATAGTAGGTATAGTGGTAGTTTCAAGGTAAAGGTCAAAGTAAATCAACCCTTTATTCCAACCACAAACTACAATTATATTGCAAATTACATGCCTTCTGCAACTTCTTATGGTTATAGATATATCTATATAGTTTATATAGTTATAGTTTCTTAGTGAGTGAAAATAAGCGAATCTTTTTTAAAATATACCTCAAAGTAAAGGTAAAAGTAAGTAAAATAAAAACAACCGAAAGCGCAACCCTCCTGATGTTGTACGAGTATCCACTCGAAATACAAGCTTTTTGCTATTTTAAGTCAGAATTTAAGTCATGTTCAGCATCCTTACTCATATTTATTATCCTCACAACTTTTACTAATATTATAAATCCGAAAGTGTGTTTGTTTGTTGGATTTTTGGTTTGAGAACAGAGCTACAGATCGACATGATTTTTTGCATTTATGTACTTGAGGACCTGGAGAGTAACATAGGCTACTTTTTATCCCGGAAAATCAAATAGTTTCCATGAAAACTGGATTTCTATTTTTGTAAAAAAATATGCTACTACATTTTCACAAAATAATGTTTTGAATAGTATTATGACAAATATCTGTAGTCTCTACTGATAAGAGCCATTTGTACATTGTTTGATATCATTTAAATTCAAATGCTGCCATTAGTTTGAAGTTGTTTATAATAATGTGTGTTATCAGATAAGCTGATAGCACTAAATCAGTATCTAACCTTAACATTTATAACAATATGTTACATCAATGATGAGATAATCAATTCCTTCGAATTGTTAAACGGTATTTAACTTTCTCAATGTTATGAAGGTGAAGGGGTTGTTTGCTAGTTCCACGTTAAACTCTCTTTTCCTCACCTCTTCTCTAATTTCCTCTATAATAAATTCAATTCGTGCGTCAATTCTCACAAATATTATAAATATAGAGTCTTCACTTGCCATAAGAACCACATGTAGAGTAACTACATGAAATTTTATTAAGTAATAGTTTTTCATTAAACGTAACTATTAGAAACTTTAAAAGAATGAAACTAGGCAAATATATTCAGTTAATAAAGAATTCCATGGTTTTAAAAAATTAATCCAGGATATTATGATTAAAGCTCAATAATTTTTAATCCTACCAGAATTTCTGAAATTCCATGCACGCGGTCGATAATTTAGTTTTACAAACAGATAAATTTATTTTTAAGAGTTTTTAAGAGTAGAAATAAATCTGTTGAAAAACAGTTAGATTTTAGCCAAAAATAAACTAACAATATTCAGGTGGCTCCTAGATCAAAGAAACATTAAAATTTAAGCAACATTTCTGAATAACATCTGCATTAAATGCTCTAAGCATCTGGATATGATAAATAAATAGCCTCTATTGCAACTGAGAGACATGATTTGTTATGTTATTATGTAATTTAATGTTTTTTTGTTATTTGAGTTTCAAACAAATAATTCTGACGAATCAGATGCCCAAAGTCAGTTGAAGGCCAGTGGGATATCAAACTCAGTGGACAATAATTGAGCTTGACACGCCGGCCCTGTTGAGTAGAAGGCCATACTATTATCTTAAACGATGTTAAGGGGACACTGGTCATGTAATTTTTTGATTTATAACATCGAACTGTAACGCTCAGAAGCGCTATAGTCGACGAGGTGATGAGCCATTTTTAGGGTTCCGTAACCAAATGGCAAAAGACGGAACCTTTATGGATTCGTCATTTCTGTCTGTCTGTCTGTCCGTCCGTATGTCACAGCCACTTTTTTCCGAAACTATAAGAACTATACTGTTGAAACTTAATAAGTAGATGTATTCTGTGAACCGCATTAAGATTTTCACACAAAAATAGAAAAAAAAAAACAATAAATTTTGGGATAATATGATGTACATTGCCATGCAAACTTCCACTGAAAATTGGTTTGAATGAGATCTAGTAAGTAGTTTCTTTTAATACGTCATAAATCGTTAACCGCAATTCACCTTTCATTTAAAGTTACAACGAACTACAAGAACTTTTAAATTATGTTACTTGCTGCTACGGAACCCTTCATGGGCGAGTCCGACTCACACTTGGCTGCTTTTTATTAACCTTAGAAAGGCCAACTATGCAATATCGTCGCGTTAGTACGACGAGCTCGCAGAAAATTATCAAAAAATGACGTACCTACTGTGCTGTGAAAGGGAGCCATAATTCATCAAAATCATCATCGAAAAAGTAATTATCCAGATAATAAAAGTCCTTAAACTGAATTCGCGTACAACTTGTATAGTGGTTGAAAAATTTGAACTTGAAAATATTGCTTATTATGTTTTGCTGTTTATTCTGTACATACTCGTAATATGTTACTTTCAGTTCAAAATATAATGTTATTTTTTCAATATGATTAGTGACAAAATTAGTAATCATATTGTTAGCTCGCACTCCAGAAACGGGTATTGGAACTCTTTAACTAATCACGCCTTAAGAGAACCTATCTCTTAACACGCGGAAATGCTACCTAAAGCCGCCTCCACTCGCCCCTTTAGCGGCTTTAGCATATTTATAAAAAAAGCTAACAATATCTAATAACTTCTATCTTCAAGTTGAAGAATTTTACAACGTAATGACACCCTTGTTTTTCTAGAGGTTGAAACTAAAGTTGTTCACCGAACAAACCAAGGACTTTTTCATGGACTTGGTGCTGAGCTCGATGAAGGATAGAGAAGAAAGGAACATCATCAGACCAGACATGATCCACCTTCTCATGGAAGCCAAGAAAGGTATTGTTTAAATTCAAGTCCCGAATTCAGACTATTCTATACTTACTAACCTTGAAATTCAAGAAATACAGCGACTTAAGTACTGTTCGAAGATATCCTTGCTTCAAGGAAGAAAGTTACCGGAAAGAGTAGTTATGTACAATTTCCAAAAATAGGTAGGGTTTCCGTCTTATTGGACTTTGACAGTGAAAAATTAGAGAGAGCATCAATAATTTGCTTATAAGTACATTAATTGTGCAATATAGCTATCTTCTGCACAGTTATTTAGTTCTTAATGTCCATAAAGGATCCAGATCGAGTCGGAGGCCATTATATTGTAATAATATTGACATCCCAAATCTAAAACTTAACAATTAGCAACTTTGAATAAACTTTGTAAATAACTAGTTGATGCCCACGACTTCGTTCGCGTGAATGTGAATTTAGTAAACAATTACTTATTATAATTGTAAATACTTACCTACACATTCTATTGTAATACAAACTCTTAAACTGTTATCTATACTTTATCTTCATGTTGTTGCAGTGATATTGCTTTGAGTACCTATAAGTTGTTTGTTTTTGTTGATTTACAGGTAACGATATTTCTATTTGTAGTGCAATTAAAACTATTTACTATACCATTTACCACCATGTTATACCATTTACGTTTATTTATTATCGCAACAAAAACAATACAATATGTTCAATGTATGTGTATTGTATGTATGTATATATATGTATATAATTATGTTTGTATTCATATATGTATATTTATTAATTATCAGGTTTTTATTAAGTTTTGTGTGACTTTTGAATTATTTTTCTGTACATGAATAATGTGTGCACCCTCAATTTCAATCCTATCATCATATCCACCATGCATCATGGTGTCCTGGAAGAGATCGCTTCTTAGCGATAAGGCCACCATTTGTGCTCTCATTTATAATTTATTCAAAGTTAATTTTATCTTTTATGTTTCTATTTAATGTGGTGTACAATCAAGTGTATCCATCCATTTCATGTCGTTTCAATCTGCAAAATATCAATGTAAAGAATAACAGCTAAAAGGAATTATAATTTTATCTCTCAGTAATATGAACCTGTGCAATTATTTATTATACGTTACACTTGTAAAACTAGTATTACCGATGTTACGCAACGACGACGCCGTGCCCTTATTATAATATTGTTATCACATTATGTTATTATGAAAACTAACAGGAAACCGGATAAGCCGAATGTTTTTGTACATTAAACAGTTCCCACTGATTGACGCGTAGGTATACATTGTTTATTATACAGACAAACGTAATAAGACCATATAAATATATATTTTGAATTTTTTTACGTTTTTTAAAATTTCAGTCAAATCGGTTCAGTCGTTGCGGCGTGCTCGAGTAACAACTATAGATGTGAAAATACGGTATAATACCAAATGGCTCTTTATTTTTCCGGTATTATTCAATAGCTTACGGTATTTTTCGTACTTATTTTATTTTTTCATACAAAATCATAGTTTGATTTTCTTGTAATTTTGTTTTTGACGTGTTTTTGAATGCATATTTATTGGTTGGTGATCATTAATCAGAAATTGGCCCGCCGCTTGCTGCTGATGCGGGTGGATGAATACTTTGTCATACAATGTAATAGAATGAAATTTATAATATACTAGCTTTTGCCCCCGCGACTTCGTCCGCGTGGAATTAGATTTTGGGGTGGAATTTTCAAAAACTGTGACACACGTACTTTTTTATTTTTAACTGAAAGCTCAAATACCAACTTTGATGGAAACAGCATGAAAAATGACGGAGTTTCATATAAACTTCCATCCCCTATTTAAACCCCTTAGGGGTGGAATTTCCAATAATCCTTTCTTAGTGTGCGCCTACGTCATAAAAGGAACCAGCTGTAAAAATTTCAAGTTTCTAACTTCAGTACTTTAGGCTGTGCGTTGATATCTCAGTCAGTCAGTCAGTCAGGACTTTGAATTTTATATATATAGAAGATTATGAATAACTAATATTTCGTGTTTTTGGCATAATGCGTGGCAGAACGAGAAACGTATTGTGTGTGCGACAGTAAGGGCCCTCTGCGGCTCTGTTACGGGCCGGCGCGGTACGACCACACGTGACACGATGCACGACATGGCAGCGTCGCCCTCGTGTCGTGACTCGGGATTGACTGCGTGTTATAATAAATATCTTCAAATGAAGCGTACTCATATAATATCGATCGAACTTCACTTTTCAAGTTCGTTTGATCATATATTATGCTTTGCAACAGTTAGTTTCGTCTAGATTGCGCGCATGAGCAGTCGTTTGGGTTTCTGACAATGTCACTACGATTTTTAGACGTCTT
The DNA here is from genome assembly GCA_038048805.1 of Hipparchia sbordonii. Lineage (NCBI taxonomy): Eukaryota > Metazoa > Arthropoda > Insecta > Lepidoptera > Nymphalidae > Hipparchia > Hipparchia sbordonii. Next base: position 14,124,618 of record CM076109.1, on the reverse strand, counting down.
AAATTTAAGTGAATATAATAATAAGTGCTATTATTGCAAAGCGCAGTGCAAAAGTGTGTTAGCATTACGGCTTCATATAACTAAATGTCAGAAGTGTCCAGAAGTCGTGAGAAAAAGATTTCATACCACTGAAAAGTCAAATAGCAAAATACCTCGGCTAGTACCGTCGCCTTCGATAAAGGTTGATGATTTACCTACTGTTGAGTTACCATTAGCAAGCATATCTTCATCAACTGAAATAAGCCTTACATCTTGTAATTTAGATAATCAAAACTATTCGGCTTCGTCATCGTCTGGATGTATTGATGCTGCATTAGCTCGAGCCTTATATGCATCTGGCGCTCCTTTGTCGATGTTGGAGTCACACTACTGGAAAGAAGCGTTTCGTTTACTTAACCCAAATTACGAAGTGCCATCCCGTTATCTCATAAGTAATACTTTATTAGATGCGGAGTACGAGCGCGTAAAAACCGACATCAACACAAAAATAAAAGACTCCGTAGCACTATCTCTTATTGTCGATTGTAACATACTCGGCAATGGTGTGCTCAATTTCATTATCACTACTCCACTACCTATATTTTATAAGGCTATTTATCCCGAAGAAAGAAAGACAGCTGACTATCTAAGTAAGTTAATGATTGATGTCATTTTGGAAATTGGCGAACAAAAATTCGTGGCTGTAATTACTGACATCACTAGTAATATGAAAGCAGCCTGGCGTGTAGTACATGAACGCTTCCCCCACATATCTTGTGTAGGCTGTGTTGCACATTCACTGTACTTAATTTTTAAAGACATTTTGAATATTTCTATATTTGCTGATATTATTAAAGAAGTGTCAGATGTTATTAAATACATAAAACGTACCCATATGGCTATAACACATTTTAAAAAATGTCAGCAGGAGAAATACGGACGCATTAAATGCACTTTAAAGTTACCCAGTAAAACAAAAAGGAGTGGCGCCGTGATAATGCTTGATTCGTATGTGCAAAATAGAGAAGCACTTGAAGCATTAGTAGCAAGGGGATTTACAATAACACAAGATGTCGAAAATGTCATTCTAAATGAAAACATATGGACGAAAATCGATGAAAATCTTAAAATTTTGAAGTCAATTGCCGATAGAATACTGAAGCCTGAGTCAGACACATGTTTTTTGTCAGAAATACCACCATTGTTTCAATCATTAGAAAAGGACGTTGCATTACAATTAATTAAAAATACGACTATTTGTATGAAAGACAAACGCCTTATATTAGATTCAATCTCTAAAAGGCGGGACTTCTGCTTGCAGCCCATTCACTTTGCAGCCAACATGTTAGACCCTAGATATCGTGGAAGTGATTTAAAGGGCGAAGAAGTTATAGAGGCGTCTAATTATATAAAAAGATTGGCAACTCATATGAAAAAAGATGTATTTTCTGTCCTGAATAATATGTACGATTTTAAAACCAAAACGGGGCATTTCGGGAGTTCTAATATAATTTGGATAGCAGCAAGCACAGTGGAGCCAAGGATTTGGTGGGAAACCTTTGCACATAAACAGATTTTGCATCCCATCGCAACCAGAATCCTTAGCGTGCCTTCATCATCTGCAGCTAGCGAGAGAAACTTTAGCAACTTTAGAAAGATTCATAATATATCTCGAAATCGATTGGATACAGCGCGTGTATCTAAATTAGTTTCAATTCATTCAAATTTACGTCTTCGTCAAGGTTGTATGGGAAAGAATGAAGAAAGCGAAGATGAATTTGACTCATCTGAAAGTTAGATCCTTTTCGATCGAGAATATTTCGTGCGAACAAGAAGATGTTAGTGGGAGAAGATCCTCTTTGTAAACAATGAAAAATTTAACGCTCTATGATTATGATTAGATCATTGAAATTTTAAGTAAAGATTTTTTTAATAATTTATGTTTGAATCATTATGTCCTAATTTGTTTATAAATCATTTTAATAAAATAAAATTAAACGCAGAACCACGTTTTTTATATTCCTTGCTGATTTTTTATAAACAAAACGTATCTACATTGAAAAACATGAGATAATCGTCGAGAAATGGAATAATACCGAAAAATACGGTATTTTTCGTATTTTACCGTTTTGCATTTTTGGTATTATACCGGCTTTACATCTCTAGTAACAACTAACAAACCAAACTTTCGCATTTATAATATTATAGTAGGATAGCACTAGCTATTGATGTGTGCAACTTCGTCCGCGCGGAGGTAGAACGACCGCTGACATATAATTTCAAGATGGCCGACTTCGAACAACGATTTTGACAAAGAAATGATCGACGATTGACTTGGATAAAATGTGCGGGCTACCATAAGTAACTAGGTATGCCTATTAGTAGGCATACTCTCGGATTGAGTTGGTTAGGTTTTTTAAAAACCAATGGGAACTATTTCCCATTCCGTTTTTGATCCGGGATAAAAAGTTTAAGACACTCTCCAAATCCTAAATTATGTTAACGATGCAAGCAAAATCATATTGATTTTTATATTAGTGGGATTAATAGGAAGTAGGATAGAATAGGACAGGATTTGGATTGTATGCATATGCTTATTTAGGTTTGAATAGATTTGCACGATGCAGACAGTTTTGATCCAGCTACTTGCAGATGGTCTTTGATGAGATTGCAGGCACATTGATGCAGGCAGTTTGATATTGGAAAATAAAGCTCCACCTAAAATTGAGCTATATTTCGGCTCTCCAAAGTTGCAAATAACGACACCGGACCAAAATCTGTGATTAACACGAAATAGCAGGGCGTTTGTAATAGCATTGCAACATACGCTCAGGTCTTACTGGATTGAAGCTAGTAATTGCAACCACAAACTTATAGGCTAAGATACGATGGGCATTTTGTCTGGTTGGAGACTTTGGCTAGTTACCATCCTACCGTCAAAGACGTGTCGCCAAGTGATTTATCGTTCCGGCACGATGGTGAGTAGAAATCGATTAGGGGTAGATATGGGTTGAACGTACACTGCCATATGGTAGTAGGGATATCCCTTCCAAGTTAGTCCGCTACCATCTTAGACTGCAATCATCACTTACCATCAGGTGAGATCGCAGTCAAGGACTATCTTGTTGTTGAATAAAAAAAATAAAAAAATTCTTCGAAATGTTTTGACAAGCTCTGTGGTATAAGAATAAGTGGGAGATCTCGGGTACGATTCCCGGCGGGGGTAAATTAGTCTATCGCTGATCTGGTAGGTAGGTAGAATAAAAACGGTAAATCGGTTAATTAAACGTTTATATCGGTCTAATTGACAATACCGCTAGTTGTCTCTTCTCTCTTGAGTTTCTGGAATAAAAATTTGCCTATGTCACTCTTCCAATCTTTAAGTAGGTATATCCAAGCAAATAGTCAAGTCGATCCGTTGCTTTGTTGCGGCGTGATTGAAGACCAAACCAACAAATAAACAAACTTTCACATTTATAATATTAGATATTAGTAAGGATGTCCTTTCAAAGATCCCTTTATAATAAAGTGCGCTATGAATTTATGATTCCTAAAAAAAGTAAAATGGTTGATATTAGGAACTTTATTCACTATCGCTCACTAAATCTTATAATTCAACTAGTTTTTGCCCACGGCTTTGCTCACATTAAGTTCGATTTTTCCAACCTCTATTTTTTTCAAAAAATCTCTCTTACCGGATGCCTATGTATTAATAGCTATTTGTTTGCCCAGCCGGGACCGTCTAGACTAATTTAAGTACATCTAACTTATTTAATTTTATTGACAATTTATTTAGTTTAATCAAACTCAATATATCTTTATCACAAGAATGATTGTAGTTTCTGTTCCAAAAATAAAGAGTGGAACAAAGGAAGCAAAACTAGCACATTCATGTTTGCCATGCCATTCCAAATGCAGTATCGTCCAGGTCGTCAAAAAATTGAAAATACAACAGCTACACAAACACACGGTCCCCGTGTACTAAAAAAATACATTTTGTGACGGTCATCTCTCAAACAGCCGAATTCACAAAGTGCAGCGATACGTGGGAATTTCTGTTCTGTCACGATGCATTTAGTAAGCTGCGTTATTTGGTGTGATTAGTTTTCGCTTGCATATAATTGTACAATTACTATAGTATCTCCTCCCATGGAACCGTTGAGGTTGTTCGTTTAGGCTTATTTTGTATGGAAGAATTGACACCTATTTTTTTAAATTTTGTTTATAGAAAATAGCTTGACAACGCTCACACAGAAAAACAGAAATTGTCTTTCTGCCTATCTGTCTCTCTGTCTCCCCTCGAGTATTAATAACATGAATAATCGTAATTACTGCAAATACACAAATAATATATTAATCTTTATTCGAAAGACACAACATTTTTTTTTTAATTCAAAAATTAAATTGTCTTCTTTTTTGGAGTGAAATCTTCTTTAGGCATGCTGAACTATTTTTGTTAGAGGATTCTTCTATGGGTTCGCGTCATCGACTTGAAAGAAAGAAAGAAAGAAAGAAAATAGATTTTATTTGATCAACACAATTCAAGTAAAATGAAGAAACAAAAAATAAAAATAAAATATTCGCATAATGTGATCAAATAGGGTCCCCACTCAGCATCATGCTGCAGCAAGCTGCTGCGCTGGTTTTCAGTGGGAACCTTATATGAGTGCGGTCACGGAAACATATGTACTTGCTAATGTTAAGAGAATATCTGTAGCTATGATATGAGTTTTTCACTTCTGTTGACAGTCTCCGTGACTACCCGTTTTTAATTTTTTTTTATGTGTCAACAGGTCAACTGGCTCACGATGATAAAGGGTCTACGGAAAATGGTCAAAATGGTCGCACTGACCTAGATGCTGGTTTTGCGACCGTTGAAGAATCTACTGTGGGCAAGAAGAATATCGATCGAGGTAAGTCGCGCTTTGCATTAAGTTAATGTATTGTAATAAATAAGGCAAGCCGCAAGTCTTTCTTTGCAACTTTACTACAATACTACAAAGCATGTAGGTACTCATACGTTTAAAAATATTTTTTTTGTGTTTATTATGTGTTAGACTAACGAATAAACGTTATTCTATTCGATTCAACTTTCGGCGCAGCAATTTTTATCGAGGCTTTTTTATATGACTCCGGAATAATTAGCTGGGCCTGTTTTGGAATAATTAGTATCATCAGTAGAATTAAAATCCCATACCCTTCCTCAAGTCCTTTGCTGGATCTGGGTACCCACAGCTGTATTATCCCATGAAAACCCCTACCGTAATTATAATCCCAGGAAAACCCCTACCGTAATTATTATTCCATGAAAACCTCTATCGCAATGTGATCAATTTTAAGCAACCTTAACAATGATTAACGCGTCGCAGAGAGGCAAATTAGAATTTCTCAGTAAGATAAAGGAATCTTGTTCGCTGTACAGTTTGGTCAGACATCGACCTCGTCGCCCAAGCCGTCCTCTTCTTCATCGCGGGCTTCGAGACCATCTCGACCGCGATGGCCTTCGCCCTACACGAGCTGGCCATGCACCCGGATGTACAGGACCGCCTTTACAAGGAGATCAAGGAGTACAACGAGAAATACAACGGGAAGCTCAACTTCACCGCCATTCAGAACATGGCTTACATGGATATGGTTGTTTCAGGTAATATTGGACTTGTCTTTGTCGCTAGAGTGATAATTAGCTACTCTCCACTGGTCACTTAACCAGACCAGGCATCGCTTAATAATTAATAACCCTTTGTCTTTGCTGGGTATCGTACCGGGAACCGTCCACTCACAAGACCACAGCGCTCATCTCTGCACCAAGAAAATACTCTATTTTTTTTTTCGAAAAATATTAATTCTATTGTTTTTTTTGCAGAAGTACTCAGGCTTTGGCCGCCAGCTATGGCCTTAGACAGAATCTGTGTTAAAGACTACAACCTGGGAAAACCTAATAAAAAAGCTACCAAAGACTATATTGTAAGATTTTTCTATTATATTGTTAGGTCTTGGTACGGCATCTGTACATAATATTATGTGGTTATTATAATGAAGACACCGTAGCTGAAATTATCGTTCGGTGCTCGAATCAGAGATGGATGATTAGGTCGTCGATCTCACGTCCGCGCCACGTCCGCGCCACGTCCCGTACCTGCGCTGCAGCATCGCGCCTTACCATTTTGGACCGGTTTTGTTAAAGCCGGAACATTATTCTTCCTCCAAAAACACAGTCTGACAACTTCTATCCTTGGGAGTCGCTATCCCACCTACCGCTGCCGTAGAATGTGGAGACCCTAACAAGAGATCTATATTAAGCAGTGGACTAAGAACACGATGATTATTTCGTACACTTTAAAAAGTCCTGGTCGAGTGTCAGTAAATGCTTTTTATCCATACTCAAAGCACTCTTTGAGTATGGTTAAAAACTCAAACTAACTACACTCAGTTGGTTTGATTTGAGCTCAATCTCTATCCTATGAGGTCTTCAGCAGTTGGATATTTAGCGAGGTTTATAATACTTCGTACCCTATTATTTTGGTCACCAAAATGATTTGCTCTAAATAAGTATCTAATACTTAGTGCTCGTTTCACCAACGTTGAGTGACGATTAACAAAGGAATAAATAGGGTTTTCAGACAGTTTTTCTATTGAAAATCTACCAAAATACCAAAACGCTCGAATAAGACTTATTTTATATTGGTGAAATCGGCTTTTAGTGATTTTGTGTGATAATGATAATTTAATTAAAACTATAACCGGTAGTATTCAAGGATGGGATAGACTGATGATGAACACATGATAGAGTTATAATTTTGTGTTTCTTTTTTCCTTAGATTCGGAAAGATGAAATCTTGTCGATCCCGTCGTGGTGCTTCCACCATGATCCTCAGTTCTTCCCGAACCCCATGAAGTTCGACCCTGAACGCTTTTCCGATGAGAACAAACATCTAATCAACCCCACTTACATGCCATTTGGACTTGGACCCAGAAATTGTATCGGTAAGAGCAGATAGTTCAACTCTATCGAACTACACCTAATTACACTTACCATTCAACATCACGAAATTAGATTAGATAAGAGAAATGATCTGAAGATAGAGATAAGCTGAGTTCATTGACACCAATGAACTTAGCTTAATCTGATCATTATCGGATACCAAACATAATATAATGTTTGGTATCTTACTAATAACTTAGTAATATTATAAATCCGAAAGTGTGTTTATTTGATAAAATTCTTTTGCATGGGTATAGTTGAGGATTTGGAGAGTGACGTAGGATACTTTTGGTCCCAGAAATTTTAAAAATTAAATAATAAAGGCGGACATCAGTTAGTGCGAAAAGCTATAAAGCCGCGGCCGGAACCTCCGACCAGACAATTTATAACCAAATTTTTTTTCCTAATTTATTTCGCTATTTTTTTTTAATGTTCTGGTGTCGTAAATATCTCTTAATCGTAGATCTGACCATGCATGTCTTGCGTATACCAAAACCTTGTTAAAATATCCCACTAAAATATAATTTTTTCAACTGACAGGTTCAAGATTTGCTCTGTGTGAGCTCAAGTTCCTGGTGTACCACATTATCCTGAATATTGAGGTGTCACCGTCGGAAAAAACTCGTCTACCCGCGAAACTCTCTTCAGAGTCCTTCAACCCTCGCCTGGAGGGAGGTCACTGGTTAAAGTTTAAACTAAGAGCTTAAAACGTATTTTTTACCCGACTACGGAAAGCCAAAATCATGTATAAAATATGAATGTATGTGACTTTTTACGTATGTTCTTAGTGCCTAAACTACTGAGCCGATTTTGATGAATGAAGTGTCAATTGATTCGGTATTATAGGGTATCATGATCTAGTTGACACATGCATTATACAGGGTTAATTTTAATTTACCAACAACCTCCCACGTCTAACTTTTATGCACTATACTCAACAAAATTTATTCATCGACTTTCACATACCTCAATAAATTCACAAAAAAAAAAAAATTCTTAGTTTTTGTTGAAAAGTCTGTTATTTTTTTAACTCTATGGTCGTTTTATGTAATGCCTCTTCCACACCTACGTGATGAAGCATCGAATACTAACCGCACAACAATTAACGTCCGAAGTTGTCGCTTCTCTGACGTATTTACAGATGATTTGTGATGTGTTTGAAAAAAAAAGCTATCGTCTGCAGGTCAATAATTTCTTCCTAAAGTAGCGTTTGTCGCTAATACCAAAAAAGCTTCTCGCGGCGACAGACGTAAGTGTCGGAGAGGCATTAAGTACCTACGCTTTACCTACGTAGTGTTAAAGTTCTGTTCGACACGTGCCGCGTATAGTTTTCAAAATTTTAGAACAGAAAATTAATATTTTTTACATTTGTATGAAAAAAAAATTTTTGTTCTTTGGAATTTAAAAAAGTACAAACGTCATTTACTTTGATGCGTAGAATGTTGTTGGCATTTTACAAGTAACCCTGTATATACGTACAAAATCGATATGTCTTAATATTTGATTTTACGTAGTCAGGTTCCACTGTTTTTAAACATCCTTAACAAACATTTTTGCCAATTGTAGGAGGCAAATCGCATGTTATAATTATTTTTTGTTAAAGTACAATTTGTATTATTATTTTTACGGTATATTAAAAGATTCTTTGAAATCTGAATATGGATTTTTATTGCATTTTTATCATTTGATAGTACATTGATTTACATTAATTTTTATGATTTGACAGTACTTTATTGTTAACCCTTTCCTGAAAAACTACTAAATCGATTTTGAAGAAGATTTTCTGTAATATCCACAGAGGTATTGAAGAAAAATTTTCAGACCAAATTCTTAGATGTTTTAAAGGTTAAAACCCCTTGCAAATTATTTAGTCGTATTTTTTTAATTTTATTATTTGTTTAAAGAGCTGATGAATCTGTATTCTTTAACGCAAATTACAGCATGATTGTCATAAATTAAAAATACATAACACTACTTACATTCCATTTGAATAGTTTTAATCCAATTTGATTGAAATGTGCCAACTTCAAAAGAGAGTTTATGTCTGTTTCCTTAGGTCATGTTTAAACACCTTAGCAATGAACCGACGGTAGCTTCCAATTATTGGATAAATGTCGGGTTAAGTTACCGATTCAGTATACGTTAAGTGAACTAAACTGAAGTTTCAAACACACCACTTAACTAATGCTACAGGCACGTATAGCCAGCAAGGCAACAATATCTTTGAGGATTCATATAAGCTTATACGCAGTAGTATTTTTGTGACAGGCCTGTGATCAGGGGAGAAGATAAGTGGATCAAAGTGATGAAAATAATTATTTACAATAAAACTGTACTGAACGTTTAATAGTTAAATCAACACCATGGTTTATAATAATATACGAATTTTAACACCTTAACTTGAATCGAAGCCAATGTCCATTTTCAAAGCGAGGGTTAAAGGAATCTGCCGCCATCTTTTCTGGATAACGTGTCTTCGAGGACGGAAAGACTTCCATCTCCTTGATTATGTGATAGAGTAACACTTTCATCTCGCAGAGGGCAAATCTTGAAGCTGAAAAGACTATCCATAATGACCCTTTCCTGAAAAACTACTAAATCTACTTTGAAGAACATTTTATTATGTTGAGTTTATAAACGTATTACTTGTTAGGTTCGATTCTAAAATAATATTATCTTGAGCGATATTTATAAGCGATTTTGTTTTTATTCGAGGACAAGATAGTCCTTGACTGCGATCTCACCTGATGGTAAGTGACGAGGCAGCCTAGGAGACTGTTAAGGTACCCACATCCGAGAAAGCCAATGTAAACACGTCACACGATGCCACTGTAGTGCTCTTAAAAGTTGTAAAAATAAAACCAAATGAATGAGGCAATAAAGTTTTGACTATTCCAAATACTAAGTAAAAACTAACCGATACAGTTCCTCGGACCGATTCCGAATGGCATATAATACAGAGGGCTGATAAGGAGTCTATTATCTGCGGAGAACCTCTCTGGGCAAAACTTCTCTGGATCCGGGAAGTGCTTGGGGTCGTGGTGTAGAGACCATACTGGTATATTGACTACCTCCCCTTCGTTTACCTGTAATATATAAATAAATAATTAATGTGTTGTGTTGTGGTTTGTCATTTAATCACCCAGCGATGGATTGACGTGATTTTTGGCATGGGTAAAGTTGGGGACCTGGAAAGATGTGACTGAGGTTAGGTACTTTTATCACCACATCACAGATTACTTTTATCTTGGAAAAAGAAGGATTCGCGTGGAATTTTGATTTGTGTCACTATGTCAAGCTTTGCCTAGAACTTGTATATGCCTTATTTTCAACTAAAGCTTATGTTTATTTTTGAATAATATTTCTTCTTCTTCGTTATCAACTGATAGACGTCCACTGCTGGACATAGTATGTCTTTTGCATGGACCTCTACAGGCCTCGGTCTTGCGCCGCCTGAATCCAGCGGATCCCTGCGACACTCGCTTGATGTCGTCGGTCCACCTAGTGGGGATTCTGCCAACACTGCGCTTCCCGTATTTACTAACTTACAATAAATTCATTAGTCGCGTTGGCGTTAGGCTTTCCAAGGTTATACTGCTTCACACATACTCTGTCCATAACTGTCAGTGGTGGCCAAATCCGAAGAATCTCTGAAAAATTCGTAGGAACGTTTAAAACTGCAGATGCTTTGCTTCTGTCCTATCTAAATATGAAAACAGCCCAGTTGCTACGACTAACGTAGGTATAATACCTATTATGTTGTTTTTTATCCTTTTAGCTAATTTTATTTAAGAACCATTTAACAGTGTAATGTACAGGTACAAGATAGGTTTCCTTCTAAAGACAAGCCATATCTGCTATCTACTTTCATCTTAGTCTGCACCACCTTTTACCATCATCATTACTCCTAGAGTCGCTGGTAAAGATCTCTTATAGAGATAAGTATTTCTTTGTACACCTTTTACTGTACGTTGTTTCGTATGAATAAAATATTGGATAGTTTTGGGTTTTGAAAACAATCCTGCATTATGGAATGATGAGGCCTTTAGAATAGTTAATCTACAAGACCGTTACCGTATAACGAGAATAATAAAAATATTGTACAAAAACAAAACATGACATGCAATACTAACCAGATATAACCATATCCAAATATGTCATACTAGACACGGAGCTGTAATCTATTTTACCGTTATATTTGGCTTCAAACTCCTTTATTTCTGCAGCAAGCTTGTCTTGGATTTCTGGGTGTATTGCTAGTTCGTACAATGTAAAAGTCAAAGCTGCAGATACTGTTTCAAAACCAGCTATTAGAAATATCACCGCTTGGGCTACTAAATCTACGTCGGACCAAACTGAAAGAAATTTTATATTTTAATTATACCTGATAACGTTCACTGAACTTCAAGATTACTTTATTCTCGAGCATACTAGAGCTGACATCTCTTGAGGATGTCTGTATGGTGTTGCGTGCTGGTGGTGTAAGTCGCTTGCATAATATGTTATAGCAGGAGGTTAGACGCTTTTGCCTTTATCTTTTTCTCGATTTTATTTATCGAATAATTGCAAAACACGCTATTGTCTAATGTACCTATACCAAGAACTTCTATAGAATAAGATCTGCATTTACTACACATTTCACAGTCGGTTGGATTTTATTTAGTGTCCAAACTGAATCCACAGCACTGGTAATTGATTGGAAATTGAATTGAAAAAAGAAATTTACGAAGGATATAGAATTTATTTTTACCAGTCTGATCTCTTCTATTTGCTGAGGCCGATTCTTCTACGGAAGCAAAGCCAGCATCTTTGACAATATTTTTACTATCACTTTTCAATGTACCTGTAGGATATGTATAGTTAATTAAGTCATATTGGTGGTTGTAAATTATTTAAAATAAATTTTCCTTCAACTCGTTTCCAGTATACGATCATAACTACTTTCTAACGTAGAATTAGGAAAGAGGAATTCAAAATTCAAAATTCAAAATTAATTTATTTCATGTAGGCTAACTTGTAGCTCTTATGACACGTCATAAATCTACCACCGGTTCGGAATGCAGATTCTGCTGAGAAGAGCCGGTAAGAAACTCAGCAGTTGCACTTTTAAAATTTTTTTTTTTACAAAGCTATGCTATGTATACAGTGCTTCCACAATAAAGCTTCAAAAATGCATAAATGCATACGTAGGTACACCAATCCAACGCATGTCAAGATGGATGGAATACCTATTTCTCAGATATACAACGTTATTAACGATAGATTTGCTGCCAATTTTAGCACACAATTGTATTTTAATGGATGGGATTGTGTCGTTGTGTTATTGTTTAATTAATTTTAAATTATAGAAAAACCTTTTTTTGCTTCCATCAGCAGATGTATCATGTCGGGTCGTATAATATTTCGTGCTTCTCTATCCTTCATTGTGTTTAGGACCAGATCTTTGTAAAATTTTACAGTTTCCTTTGTAAGTAGCGTGAGATTTAATATCTGAAAATGTGTTTAAGGAAATAAATAACTAAAAAAAACCAAAATAATTGTTTCACTAATTATCCCCTAGGTATCTTCGGAGATTCTCGGAAGGGGCGATTGGTTATTCTCAGGTCACCTATAAATTGTTGATCGCAAGATGCATTAAAAATAAAGACAAATATAGCATATTATCGCTTCTCACATAGCCAGGCTGTGTGATTAAAGGTGATTATTATTAATTTCGTGTGTATCAAATCATATCAATCGGAATGTAAATTGAAGCTGAAAAATATAATTATATATTTTTATTGCCCCATAAAATTATGGACCCACCAATAATGTGCAAAATATAATATGCATGCTGTGAAAAACCATATTACACATACATAACATAAATTGAAATAACAAACGTAGGTTTACATATTATCAGGTACAATCGAATCGTGCACCAATGACGGGAAAATTGCATGCATCCGTAACATGCACTTGTGCATCAATGACCATTGTTATTGGCCTTGAAAATGACTGAAGTGATTGATAATACGAGTATACATTCAAGTACGTGTATGCCGTATACCTGCTTTAATATATTCGACCGTTCCGTAGAACAAAGTCTCATCTGCTAAATTCACAACTTGAAATTTGAGCCTTAAAAGTCACATCTGTAAGGCTCAAATCGTAAGTTATGGATTTAGCAGATGAGACTTTGTTCTACGGAACGGTCGAATTATCACTTATATTATAAGTCATATTATATGGCCAATGATATGATATGGCGTAAAAATTCATATTTTGAAATAATATTGAAAATGCCAAAATAGGTAACTGTTAAACTGTTCAATTCAAAGGCAGTGAAAAAAAAGATTAATGGTAATATACAAACTCTAAATAAAGCAGGAAACGCCGAATAACAGAAGAACAATACGAACTGGCGTAGATTGAAGGAAGAGGTAATTTTTGCCATTGTGTAGAATCGATTATTTGGTTCCTTGTAAGAATCTGTCTTCAATCCAAAGCCGCACGATGCAATCACGTCAGAAGTAGATCGTGTTGTCAAATCCTTGCAGTCGACTTCTATGTGAGTTGCTAATGAGAAAAAAAAATATAATAAAGTAAGGAGTATAATATCCTGATAAGATATATAAAGTTTTTTCTATTCGACTCGAGACACTCCTTTTATTGAGATTCAAAAATTGGATAACGCTTAGAGCCTCAAAAATATTCTCAATATTTTCTGGCGTAGATAAAACTGCAAACTACTGTTACGCCGTCAATCCCCGTTTTTAAAAACTAAAAATCTTAAGATGGTGAACAGACGGCTGTTAAGTGGGAAAGAAGTAAATGCTGTACATAAAGTATTTCAATGAAAACCGGCCAAAAGAAGGATATCAGGTCGTTAAACATAAACCAATATTGAATTGAAAAGAATGTTTTCTTCGTAAACCATGACAAGAAATACCAGTATCCAAAGACAGGGACGCGTCGAAACCTATTGCTTCAGCCCTGTGTTTCGCGGTAACAATACTGGTTTCTTTGAAAAAGCCTATTTGGATATTTGGACAAAACAATTGAACGGTAGTAGTAGTAAGGATATTAGTTAGCAGTTTCACTAGGCCTATATTGAGGTCGCAGTGTGGTTCGAAAGAGGTGAACATGATGGATAGGTAGGAGTGTTGGAAGAGGTGACAGTTGAGAGTTCCAGTAGTCAGGAGTCCTCGGAGTCAAGAATCGTCTCAGTTCAACGGTAGCCCTTTACTTATATTTGGAGTTTATCTATGTGCAATTTGATAATTGGTCAGCAATTGATTTACTTACATTTAGATTTCTTAAGACCATCCTTCAAGGCTTCAATCATTTGTTTACCGACTTCTTCAATAAAAGGGACCATGTGTCTTATTTTAGCACTGGTGAAAGCAGGACTTAGAAATGACCGCATTTCCTTCCATTCCTGACCTGTTTTATCCATAAGTATCATTATTTTTTTTTTAAATTGAATTCAAAGTTAATTCAAAATTCGTCATTGCCATTCGATAGATGTTTACGATCGCGGTTTTGTGTATTTACTACACTGAAGACTTTATTTTTAAATCTAATACAAAAAATATCGTCACCTGTTAGAGAAAATAAATTTCTGCCAAACAGTGGATCAAGATTCGCATCTGTGAAGTCTTTGTGATCTTGGAAGGACTCAAAATCTTTAATTGTGACCTTTTTAATGAGCTCCAGGTCTATGAGGAGCACTGAGGGATTCGTGAATTCATATCTTCCAATAAACCTACGGAAAAAAAATGTTTTTTTTTTAGTTACAAGCCCCAAGTAGCGATTTTATAAGAGAAAACCAGCAAAATGAGAGTCTGACCTATACACGAAAGGTTACGTATCATCCTATAAGATTTAACACCAGTTGTTATTGCAACCAAGCAAAAACAAAAGTGTATAACAATAGTTTATTGGTAGATTAATTTGACGATTCGTAAGCACTTTGTAAAAGTTTATTTGAATAAAAATACTTCTGCTATCGTATGGAGACCCTTTTTAATTTTTAACTTTTTTTATTATTTGTTGCTATAGTGTATCTATCTATTACGTTTCATGAGATACAGCCCGCTGACAGACAGACGGACGGACAGCCGATGCTTAGTAATAATATCACGTTTAATCTAATAGGTTATTTCCTTTAAGTGTAGGTTAACACTTCAATAAAAAATTAAAAAATAATATCACATTTTTTATACTATTCATTTGAAAGCTTAAAACGTGTGGTTTTACTTATTAATACATAATATAGAACATGAGTTTTCGTGCTCTCCGAGGCACGAGGACGATACACTGCCTACTTCCTAATTCCGCAGTGCCAGTGCCGAGAATTTCTTGTAATGCTACTGCTCCATCTGCATTAATGTTAGTGTTAACGGCTGCGCTCAAATGGATTAGCGCTTAGCGTCTAACGTCATTAGTAATGTTACAACACATTTAACGCAGTAAAATATTGGCCCCATCTGCGTAATGCCTTCATTATAGTGTTAATTTACGCGTATCGGCGCAGGTGGAGCAGGGGCATCAGAAGAATACAAAAAAAACCCCGATTCAGATGTTACCATTCTTCTTAGACTGCTTAGGCTGTTGATTTTCCTAGTGATTGTATATTATACTAACCTTTCACCAGAAAAAGTCTTATACATCCTGTCGATATTGTATGCGACGTGTTCTTTCTTCAGGATGACAGGCAGCATGTTGCCGAATGGCGGGATCACCCAGAAGTGCTTCACGCCATAGAAACTGAACCTTGAGTACACCCGGCGGAAGTACAGCCACAGCGCAGTGAGCGCAACTATGCTCCAGATCACCACGAACATTACCTGAAGTATAAAATAATCTATATCTTCTATATATATAATAATATAAAAAAATATTTAAAAAACCGCGACATAGCCCTGCGAGTTGCGAAACTGAAGTGGAAATGGGCGGGGCACATAATTCGAAGAGCTGATGGTCGATGGGGTCCCAAGGTGCTGAAGTGGTGATCCTGCACCGGGAAGCGCAGTGTTAGCAGACCCCCCGCTAGGTGGATCAGCAACATCAAGCGAGTCGCAGGGAGCCGCTGGATTCAGGCGGCGCAAGACCGAGGCCTGTGGAGGTCCATGCAAGAGACATATGTCCAGCAGTGGACGTCTATCGGTTGATAAAGAAGAAGAAAATTAAAAAAAAAAAAACAGACTTAAAACGCCACTTGAATGTATAAAATAATTTTAGTTTGTACAAGTATGTTGAAGTCGGGCGGGCCTAAATAGAAACGATGAAACCGATGCGCGACACTAGCTAATTTGCGATGTGAAGTGTGATATGTGTGAATCCACACTTGGTCAGCGTGGTGGACTACGGGCCAAACTTCTTATTCTAGTGGGCATCCATGCCCAGCAGTGGACCGGCGATGGGTCGATGGTGATAATTAGGTGACACACAAAACGACTTACAATTTTTTTCCTAACCTTTGTATAAAACAATATTTTACACTTTACGACACTCTTCCTTTTCCACTGTCCAATCTCAACTGTGCCCTAGCGTTGCGTCACATATGGCCCGCATCTAGTTGCATATCCCTCTACGTACCGAATCTGGAAAAATAAACCCACTGTACGATGTTTTCCCATAAATAAATAAACGATAACGATATGCAACTGCTGAGTTTCTTACCGGCTCTTCTCAGCAGAATCTGCATTCTGATACCTGCATACCTGCATACCGGTTCTGATTTCTGCATACCGGTGGTAGATTTATGACGTGTCATAAGAGCTACAAGTTAGCCTACATGAAATAAATTAATTTTGAATTTGAATTTGAATTTATGAGATAACCTTTCTCCTCCTTGCGGGGGTTCCGTGGTTCGATTTCTGGCGAGCATCTGTCAATTTTCGGCAACCTACTAAGAATTTTTTTAAATTTCAAATCGTCGGATTTCCCTTCTATCTCAAGTTGGCCGTCGTCGAACGTTACAAAATGACGTCATACCGTACCGTTGACAAGAAAATAATAATTGTATTTTTTAATGCAACCACAACTATAAAGTTTTCTTCTCTGGCAATGCTTTTTCATGGCAATGATATCTTGAAAGTCTTAAGGCGTAATTTTTAATTTCTTATTTATTTCCGCTTGAAAAAGTCATTAATTAAAGTAATTATTACTCTGCGCTATGCAAAACTTTTCCTTTTTTACTCATCGTAGAAGTCGATGCGCTATCAATAGTAACCAAACAAAAATAAATACCTAATTTAAAGTTGACAAAAACATTCAAAACATAACAATAACAAAACATTGAAAAAATTTGGTAGTGACAATTGCGAGCGTTACGTTGCTATCTGTACTAAGCGGGTCTGACTTGAGGTGCGGTGCGGGGAAGCGCGGGGCGAGGTAGCGGCCAATTTGAGATGGAAATTTAGTATTTACG
This sequence comes from Hipparchia sbordonii, assembly GCA_038048805.1. NCBI lineage: Eukaryota > Metazoa > Arthropoda > Insecta > Lepidoptera > Nymphalidae > Hipparchia > Hipparchia sbordonii. Next base: position 14,107,240 of record CM076109.1, on the reverse strand, counting down.
CGGAAGTATTTATGAGCTCAATGTTCTCAAAGGTATCTGAAGTCTAACAATTAGCATCGGGCATAAATGGGTTGCTAATCATGATGATTTATGAGCTCAACACATTTGTACACTCACCACACTATATACACTGCACATCACTTCAAACAAACTTTTATTACGAAAATTACAAATTCACTATATACAACGGGCACCAGGAGGAAATAGCGATTTGTAAGTTCCTAGTGGCGCCATCTAGTTGGTGAATAGTAAAACAGTCATAAACAACATTATTATCACAAATCCTACCCTTACGTGATTAATGAAAAGGGGTCATGACCTTCAGTAATGAGGATTATGACGTATAAAGAGAGACCGAATAGGGAATCACAATCAGCCCGTAGGCTTGGAGAGTCCTTGGGTCCGCTTGAAGAGCCCTAGACGCCGAGCTTTGTAACAAGATGAATTTGATATCAGCCGAGAGTGTGTCGCCACTGACCTCAGTAACTGCACACTCTCGGGTATCTTGTGTGTAAGCCTTTACACTCAAGATTGCTTCAACATCAATTACTTACTGAATTTCTCATCTATATACAAATCTATACAAATAAATTTTTATTATTTTTATTTTTTTAGAAAAGAATATTGCTGCCAAGCTGAAGTTGACTAATATCCTCCTATCCCCTCCAAATAAGCGGAAAGCTTGTTTTAGGAGTGGGTACGACAATAGTGCCACGGGTGGGATTCGAACCTTTCAGTTTTCAGTCCACATCTTTAACCGTTGGGCTATTTTGACGGAACTTTCACTGGTAGATAGCTGATGTTTTCGGGAGTAACATAGGCTACTTTTATAACCGACTTTCGAAAAGGAGGCGAAGGAGTTGTGTTTTTCTACCTATGTAGGTATATCGATATCGCCACGATTTCTAAACCGAATTGTGTGAATCTTTTATTAATTGAAACAAAAACTTTGCAAGATGCTCCCATACAACTAGCTTAGCATTGTATAGCTGTCATAAATCTGCTTTCCAAAGCCTACATGAAGTTTTAGCAAAGTGAGATACTAAATAATCATGTATCACGCTGTGTATTTTGCTATAAGTTTTACATCAGGCGAAATAAAACGCAATACACTTTACAGTACTTTACACAAATCAAAATAAGTGTCAACTGTTAGCTAACTACATACCTATTGATACAAATATTATTAAATATTAAAGTATTGTTGATAAACGGTCCTACGGGTGTCAGGCCATGCGTAGTGTAAGGTTTTTCATTATATGCATACATAAAAAGGAAGTACCCACATGTTATTACGAAATTTTCAAAATAAAATACATTTTTTACATTTTAAAATAACCTTACAAAATTTTAAAGCGCCTAAATTTAAATTAATGGCAATAACGTCGCTAAAAATTTTGTCTAGCATTACGCTTTGAATAGCTGTAACTTTTCATTGAGTTAAACTAGAAACTTGAAATTTTCACAGTATTAAGGGACCGACCTGACCTTCATTTCAACATAGTGAAACAGTAGGAAATCGAACCCAGGAATGGACAGGAAAAGTGAGAGGCACTCATAAGTGCACAGCACTCAAAGCTGCGCCAGCTGGTTTGCGGAATCTTAATATGAGCAGTGAGCACGTCTTAAATCTTGTATGGAACCATTCAAGTGTGGGTTCGCCTCGCACTTGCCCGGTTTTATTTTTTCTCTATTCAAAAAAAGATGTTGATAAACGGTACCCTAGACAATTATATTAAAATCTAATTCTTATCCAATTCCGAAATGCTCACGGCCCCAGTGGCGGTATCAACGCCACCCGCGCACCTCTCGCTGACAGATGAGGTTGATAAATGGCGGTTGCGATCTTCAGGAATCTTCGGTCTTCCTACAATTTTTTACCTGTCTTCCTTTTACGTAGTGCTTTGAAATGATGTCGTGCTCAGATTCAAGTTTGGCGTGAAATCGTAAGACGAGAAGTATAAATTACTTTGGTTTGCATTCTTTACTAATCATTGTCATACAGAGATAGTAGTTAAGAATGCAATAACCAACCAAAATGCTGTAAGCGTAGCACGTCGGTAAATAACAGGATATTTAACCGTAACGGTAAATAGTTCCAAGTGCATATCATACGATCCGAGATCGAGACTCGTTGATAGTTGCATTTATTTTTGTTGTCTGAATGTATGACAGTTAGTTGCGAAAGAAAACAAGTGCAAATAACAACAAATAATAAATACAGAAATAAATTAAAAATTAAAAATGTGTTTTTTTTTTGTTATTTTTTTTTTGAGCTCGTCCTCAATAATTGCTTTTACAACGGAACCCTTCGTGTGCGAGTTTGACTCGCCCTTGGCCGGTTTTTAAACAACCCCAAAGGGTCACCCCAGGCTGGCAGTAGCAATCTCTCGTTCTTATCGCATCGCATGTTGTAATAGAGTTCCGCACACACGCTGAGTTTGCTGTGCGTATTTAACCAATCTCACTTAAATAATGATATGATAATACGTAGGTAGGTACTTAGGTATAAGGCTTTCGTGTGGCAATATCAGTTTCGACGAGTACCTTGTTGAGTGTGGACTCCGTCGTTATTGGGATATCAATTTGAGGTAAGTATCGATAACAGTAGTGTTTTTATTTTAAAATATCCTTTCAGAAGTTTGCCACTGTCTTGAAGTCAGTAGATAGACACAAATTCTTCTTTGTTGCTGCAAGCTTGCTACAGATTTTTATTGCTACAAGAATTTATTGATAAATAATTAAAACAAATAAATGTAGGTATACAAAGTGCTCAAAGCCGGTCTTATCGCTTTAAGCGATCTCCTTCAGACAACCTTAAAGTTAGAATCTTATTGAGGGATATGGGAAACTGCAACAGATTTATATAAATTACATAAAAGGTACACGCTAAATATACACATATATCATACCTAAACAAATAATAACAAAAAACAATCTTAATATAATATGATCCCAAACAAAAAAAAAAATAACACACATATGATTATTATGTAAAAAATTTCAATGTTAATTTTAGTGCAAGACAAATAAGTACAATAACAGAACACCTATACATATAGTGTTACAGTGTAATTATGTTTTAAGCCTCATGACTCAAACTTGACCCCACATGCACATCTTAATAGGTCAATTGGACGCACGTAAAATAATAAACTTTTGAACTGATAAGTTGTGTGGGTTGAATTTTTTTTTAAATATCAGTCAAGCTGAACTTGATTTATATTCTCCTCTCCCCTCCAAATAAGCGTAAAGCTTGTGTTAGGAGCGGGAACGACAATAGTGTGGGCCTCGAGACAAACGGGTGGGGCTCGAATCTGCGACCTTTCAGTTTTCAGTCCGCACCTTTAGCCGTTGGACTATTGAGGTTAGCACTTGATAGATAGGTGACGTGACAACCTTGTTGGTTCGATCCCGGGAAAAATAAAATAAATTATGTAGATACCTATTCTAACGAGCTAAATTCTCATTTGGACAACAAACGCTCGCACTATAGGTAATTTACCCATATCAGCAAGACAGTAGGTACTAGGGAATGCAAATCTCGCGAGATTGGGGCTCAAGCGAGATCTCGCGAGATTGTAAATAACAATACTGCGAGATCTCGCCAATTTCGAGATCTCGCGAGATTGGCAGTTTTGTGTGTTTTTTTGCAAATAATCACAATATTTGAATAAATTAGGATAAAAACTATAAGTATTATAAGATAACATTTATTTTTACGAATTTTTTCAATAGAAAAATGCATCAAATTGTCTATAATTTTTTAATAAACTTCTAAGTACTTAGTAAACTTTGACGTACATATCTATCAAATCACTGTGGAAGCACTGTATACATAGCATAGTTTGGTTACCTATTGTAAAAAATTTTATTTTTTATTTTTTGAAAAGCAACTGCTGAGTTTCTTACCGGTTCTTCTCAGCAGAATCTGCATTCCGAACCGGTAGTAGATTTATGACGTGTCATAAGAGCTACAAGTTGGCCGTGTCAGTCCGCGCTTCGAATTCTTACTTTTTTATGCTCGAGTGCAATCTCGTTAATCTCGCGAGATCTCGCCCTTTTTTCGTCCGAGATTAATCTCGCTAAAAAAGGCCGAGATCTCGCGATAACGAGATCTCGCGAGATCGAGATTGCATTCCCTAGTAGGTACAAGATGTTATTGGGACAAAATTTTTCGAGATGGACAATGAGGAAATACCTCTGACTTTTCGAAGTTTATGCATTAAATATCACATGTTTCAACGGAGAAGGAAAACATCGTGATGGAACCTGCAGATCTGAGAGTTCTTCATATTCTTTTCGAAGATGTTTGAAATCCACCAATTCCCATTAACCGAGCGTGGTGTACCCTGGCCCTTCTCTAAGAGGAGACTTGGACTTATTAGTGAGCCGTTGATGGATTACTGATGATGGATAGATACAGGTTTTGAGCTGGGTATCTGACGTTTGCACAGTGGTGATCAGGAGTTATCGCATTTATAAGAGTTCACATCTCAACGCTGCACTTGCATGTCAAATTCAAATGCTTAGTATTCAATAGTATTTTCTGTGACCATTATTGCACCACGAACAACCGACTTGACTCATGTTCAGAGTATGTTTCTACATGTTCGAGAGGCTGCTGACCTTTGTTTTACTGGATTTACGTGATCAGGATTATAATGATCTTTTGGCATCAGTTCAAATCTGAAATCTGCAGTTCTTGTTAGTGAAGAGCTGTCACACACCAAGACTCATATTTTATTTTATATTATTATAATGAATTCAAAGATATCCTATCCTCTCAATCTGCGATAGCTTAATCAAAATCTTATTTGTTGTTTATCATATTAAAGTTAATTGGGAAACAGCGTCCTTACTCCTAGCCCATTGCATAATTATAAACTTAAATATAAAAATGACATAAATTATATTATCCTATGCTGTACCAAGATTTTAAAAATGGAACCGTTCATAAAACTGCTAATTTCAGTATCTGCTAGTGTTATCACATTAAAATTTAATTCTTTTCTAGCTTAATTTATTTTAAACGACAAGTAATTTTAACGGAGTTTTACCAGTAGTTATCAGAAATAATGTTGTGCAAACAAACTTAGTTATGAGATTTCAAGCAAAAGGGCTTAGTTAAATAATATAATCAAGCTACAGAACACCCGGTGCGCAAGTTTGTCATACTTGACTGGTATCATATAAATGAACATGAAAAACAATTTACTCTGTTTCAGTGATCGGTCAAGTCAGCAACTGCGAACATGGCTCGTGAAGTAAAGGGAAAAGTTATGGTGATCACTGGAGCAGCTGATGGCCTGGGCTTGGCTATGACCAAAAGCTTCCTACAGAAAGGTGCAAAACTTGTGATAAGCCTCGACGTCAATGAGAAAGCCGGAAAAGAATCTGAAGCCTCTTTAAAATCAGAATATGGCAACGACAGGGTTGTCTTTTACAAATGCAACGTCCAAACTGATTTGGATACTATTTACAATAAAATCATTGCCGAATACAAGAATATCGATGTCCTTATTAACAACGCAGGTGTACTTGATGAACTTAACATCAGAAGAACAATAGAAGTTAACACCATTGCTCTTATGGAGTGGACTGAGAAGTTTTATGAGCACATGAGGATCGACAAAGGTGGGAAAGGCGGTACCATTATAAACGTATCATCAATTTATGGTTTCAGAGTCCTATCTTTCATTCCTTATTACCATGCATCTAAATTTGCTGTGATTGGTTTCTCGAAATCTCTCGGTCACGAAGACAATTTCAAAAGGTCGGGCGTTCGTATAGTTACACTATGCCCAGGTTTAACTTACACAAATATGGCTAATCATCCTAAAATAAAGGAGGAAGAGATGATGCCACAGTTAAAAGAGTGTTTGCTGACACATGACTGGCAAGATCCTGAAGATATTGGAAGAGGAACAGTCGAGATTTTCGAAAAAGGTGACAGCGCTTCAGTGTGGCTCGTAGAGGGTAAGAGACCAGCTGAGAAATTGAAGTTTTGAGTTTGGAACCTTTTTGTATTTAACTTTCAAGAGGATGGTCGATGGTACCTATTTTGTTTTGAATTTGTAATAATAATAAGATGATTTAGTATTCCAGATATTATTATTTTGTTTGAGAATGTTTCACCTTGTATTTGTAGTTTTTATGTAAAATTCAAAATTATGTATTTTATGTAGGTCAACTTGTGACTCTTATGATAATTGTTATGTAGGTTTTTAGGAAGTTTAAGATTTTAAGGAAGTTGTTCAGGTTTTTCGAATATTCTGTAATAATGCGTGTAGTAAAAAAAAGAATGATAATGATTTTGTACTCTACTTTTATTTGTAGGTACTTTTGTATGTTTTATATTTTATAATAATAAAAATACATAGGTAATATATTTATTTCTATTCCTTTTACTTTTGCTTTATATTTAACTTTCATTTTTGAAGAGAATTTAATTTCAGTGAGTGGTGCCCCTTTTCACATAACCAATGTCATTTTCACCTTTAGGAATCACCTAAAGATGAAAATGACATTGGTTAGGGGATTATTTTTAGAGGCTACCTACGTAAAGAGACTCCTACTTAGGGGATGATTAGGGTATGGCTGGTGAAAACTGGCATAAGGGTAGAGTGACTTATTAGCAACTGCAACTGCCATAAAGATGAGCTTGTACCATATAAAATATAATTATGCATAATCTTATGAAGTTATGATTCATTTGACGATTCGAAAGCAATTTGTAAAAGTTTATTTCAATAAAAAAATGTTATATTTCTATTTACTTATTAATACTAGAAATAAGAATGTGTGTTTGTTTGTTTGGGTTGTCCTTCAATCATGCAGCAACGGACCACTGGATCAAAGATTTTGCAATCAACAAGTACATAATATAAAACTATATAATGTACATACAATTGTTTAAAGCGCGATTAACGTGATTTCTGCCACTTTCAACTTTCTTGGAAAACAAGGAGTCCTCGCAGGATTAAAAAAAATAAACTCCACGTGGACGAAGTCGCGGGCAGAAGCTAATGCCTAGATACAATAAAATTTTGTTGAATTGTAATTTTTATATTATATCTACGCAACGACAAAAAATAATCAAATGTTTAGGTTTCGATAAAGTTGTGATTATAAATTGTTATTCAAGTTGTCTCACAACAATGCTATTAATATTAATAATAATGAGTATAAAAAGATAAAATTAATGAATATGCATGTTGTCACTAAAGCAACAGATCATGACAAAACTATCTTTTGCCCGCGATTTCGTCCGCATGGAGTTAGGTTTTCAAAAATCCCGCAGGAATCCTCGTCCGGCATAAAAGGTAACCTATATCACTCTCCAGGTCCTCAACTATATCTATGCAATAAATCAAGTGGTTCCGTCGCTCCGTTGCTGCGTGATGACAAAACAAACCTACAAACAAATATACTTTTGCACTTATAATATAAGTAAGGAAATATAAGTAAGGATAGCACCGCCACCTTCCCCAGATTCACTCCTGCGCTGATTCCGACGAATTGAGAACCTCCTCCTTTTTCGGAAGTCAGTTAAAAAACGTATTTATTTTTTTACTAGCTGACGCTCGCGACTTCGTTCACGTGGATGAGGTTTTTTATTTCCCGCGGGAACTTACTTATTTTCTGGAATCAAAAGTAGCCTGTGTATTATTCCAGATGAGTTAATTTTTATTTGATAATATCGTAATTAAAGAAAAGAAAGATAGCGGCTTAATTGAGAACCTCCTCTTTTTTGAAAATCGGTTAAATATATCTCTGGCTCTCTTCCATAGATCAATGAATATGCGTAAGGTGATTATACTAATCAGTACTTATAATAATTGCTATAATAATTGTTGTTTGTTACGGGTCTGCATTGGAGAAACAGCTGCACGCCGTCAACAATTAAGTTTGTTATTAGACATCGGGATGTCGATTAGAGATTAAATAAACACACCTTATTTATCTCTACAAAGAGTATATTTAAAGATTTTGCCAGCATCTCAACTGTACTTATAGTCTGCTTCAGTTAATTAAAATTTAATCTTTATCTGCAGTTTGCGAAGTCAACATGGCTAGGGACTTGAAAAATAAAATTGTGGTCATCACTGGCGGTGCGGCTGGTATCGGTTTCGAAATTGCCGATAATTATTTACAAAAAGGCGCTAAAGTTGTTCTACTGGACATTGCTGACGCACAAGGATTGGAAGCATCAAAGAACTTTTGCGCCAAATATGGTGCGAACAAAGCAGTTTTCATGAAATGTGATGTCACGAGAGATCTGGATGTCGTATCAAGTAAAATAATCGACACATACAAAACCGTCGATATCCTTATAAATAATGCTGGAATTTGCGACGAACTTCATCCTAAAAAGACTATCGATATCAACGTTCAAGCTCTGATCGACTGGTCTATGAAGTTTTGGGAGCACATGAGGACTGACAAAGGGGGTAAAGGTGGTACGATTATCAACTTAGCGTCGATCTACGGTTATAAAGTCGACCAGTACATCCCAATTTACCAGGCTTCCAAATTTGCCGTGATGGGTTTCACAAAGTCTTTGGGACACACGTATAACTTCAACAGATCCGGAGTACGAGTAGTGGCCATTTGTCCAGGATTTACAGAAACCCCATTGATAGCTGAACCTAAGACTTGGGACAACGAATGTTTGGATAAAGATTTCGCTGCGTTCCTGAAGAAGCAGGCTTGGCAGAAAGTGGACTCCGTGGGTAAAGCTGCAGTGGAGGTTTTTGAAAAAGCCAACAGCGGCACAGCGTGGGTGATCGAAGGAGCCAGGCCTATTGTTGAGGTTTGAGGTTACATATAATTTTAAGGAACTAATTAAAATTGTTGTATTTTATTGATATTAATTTGAATAGATACTTTTTACCTTTACCAAAAATTTTTATTTTGAAGAACCCTGATTTTCCTATTGTTGAGGTTTGAGGTTATCATGAATAAGGTTGATTATACTAAGTATCTGTTGCTTTTTGGTGATATAAATACTTAAATAATAAAAAAAGCACACATTTTATTAATTTGATTATCAATTTAATATTACTGAGATATTGCTAGTTAATTTTATGAGCATTATCCCATATTTTAGGACACGTCTTATATTTCCTTTGACTACATGACAATATGACAATCCATCTATACTAATATTATAAAGAGGAAAGATTTGTATGTAAGTAAGTATGTTTGTAACGAATTGGGTCAAAAAGTATTGGACCGAGATAGACTATACCTTGAATTAAAACATAGCCTACTTTTTATTCCGAAAAAAATTATAATTCCCGTGGGACTCCAAAAAAACCTCAATCCACGCGTACGAAGTCGCTAGTAATACAATATTTATCTTATGATGATGAGACTTGATTGTGAAGTTTTATGATTGCATTCTCGAAATCACTATATCAATCATGAAATCAATTTTTTGTGAAAATAATTTCAAAAGCTTCCCAGAAGTGAAGGTGCCGGCATCGGCTATTTAACAGAGGGAATAAGTGAAGACTCCTCGGGAAAAACAATGAATGTCAAAAGATGATTAAAAAGAGAAAAACAACTTTTTATAGTTTCAAAGTCTATATTTGTTTCAGTTTATGCTCATTTTGTATAAATATTGAAATAACATATTACTATTTAAACTTTTTACTTGACTTTATCAAAAAATATACTTTAGTTCTATATTTTAGTAACAGATGACATTAAAGGCTCAGTTTCACGAAAAAAGGCTCAGTTTCCCGAGGTGTCTTCAAGTGAGTCCTCCGAATCAACTGAGTAAATTTACACTTGACTATCTGTGGCTATCAAGTTATGTATTTTGTTTATAGTCAGAGACTTTAAATTGACGAATAAATTAATTTCAATGTAAATCACATTACATCATATACTGCGTTACGCGAATGCGTTACGCAGTCATTATTTTGATTTTTTAAATTTAATATTTTGTTGCACACTTTTTCAAAACTTTGTCAAAACCTTTAATTTTTCGTAAATCTTAAACGGTCATTCAAACTTAAAAATGATAATAGAATTTGAATTAAAGTTCAAATTAATGCTACGTCTAGATTAACTTCTAGATAGGTACAAACTACTGAGACGCGAGGCCAAAGCAATTGTGCTCTAAATGCACGTGACCGGAGAGTAAACGTCTTCCTTATTGTAGTTACGATACATATTAGATCCTTTTATTTTCCATCTACCGATTGGCTATTTATATACATTCACTTGAGAGGAAAGATACTTATAAACGTGGTGTTATTTTGAGAGCAGACCGTGAGGTGAAGACTTTTATAGGAAGAGTTTGGTCAAAGAAACTATACTGTCGATTAACTTAAATACATTGTGAAACAAAAAGATTGACTGATTGACTGGTTGGCTAAGTGATCGATCTATCAACGCACAGTTTTAATCGCTGGACGGATATTGCTGTTTGGCATACAGATATTTTATTATAATAATCTGCTAAGTAAAGATTTTTGAAAATTCAACTCCCATTGGGGTAAAATAGGGCATTGACATTATATTGACTCTATTATACCCATGCAAAAAATCACGTCAATCCGTTGCTCCACTACTGCGTGATTGAAGGACAAACCAATAAATAAACACACTTTCCCTTTATGTTATTAGTGAAATTAATGTCACGACTTTGGTGACCCTACAAGACCTAAAGTGCAAGTGACATTGTTTCAACTTCTACACTTACATCAATAAACATCAATTGCGCATTGAATACAGAAGGGCCACAAATAAAAGAACCTTTTTTTACAGGATCATTAAAAGAAAATTGAAAACATAATTTTCTTCTACATTTTTATTCGATTATAATATATTAAGTTTGTACACTACTATTAAAAAGAGGGAAGATTTGTATTTTTGTGTGAATGATTGTAATGAATAAACTCAAAAAGTACTGTGCCGATTTCAAAAATTCTTTCACCATTGGAAAGCTACATTCACCCTGAGTAACATAGGCTATATTTGATCTTATGTAATTCATCGTGGAAGCACTGAATACATAGCATAGTTTCAATAACAATTGTAAATTTTTTATTTTTTTGAAAAGAGCAACCGCCGAGTTTCTTGCGGGCTCTTCTCGGCTGGAAAGGCATTCCGAACCAGTGGTAGATTCATTGACGATTCAAAAGTGCTTGTAAAAGTTTATTTGAATAAAAAATATTTCTATTCTATTCTATTCTATGTCCACCCGTGCGAAGCCGGGACGGGCCGCTAGTGAGTAATATGATAATCCGATATAATTAATGATGTGATAAGAGTAGGTAATCTGGTTTTTAGATTTCTTTGATTTGCTGCACTTTAGTATTTAATAAGCGGAATGGTAATTATGCTAATCACTTGTCATTGGGTCAGAGTAGTGGTGTACTTGCACTCAGTAAGTAAATAATGTTTGTTAGTAAACATTGCATCGTCGATTAAAATAAACACGCCTTATTTATCTCGACATAAAGTATATATAGACCTTTGGCAGCGTCTCAGTTGCATTTATTTTCCACACCCAGTACATTAAACTCAATCTAGAACTACGGTTTGTGAAGTCAACATGGCTAGGGACTTGAAAAATAAAGTTGTGGTTATCACCGGAGGCGCGGTCGGCATCGGTTTGGAAACTGCTGACAGATATTTACAAAAAGGCGCCAAAGTTGCTGTTCTACTAGACGTTGCTGATGCACAAGGATTGGAAGCATCAAAGAACCTTTGCACCAAACATGGCGCAAATAAAGCGGTTTTCATGAAGTGTGACGTCACGAGGGATCTGGATGTCGTATCAAGTAAAATAATAGACACATACAAAACCGTCGATATCCTGATAAATAATGCTGGAATTTTGAACGATCAGCTCGGCAAGAAAACCATCGATATAAACGTTCAAGCTCTGATCGACTGGTCTATGAAGTTTTGGGAGCACATGAGGACTGACAAAGGGGGAAAAGGTGGTACGATTATCAACTTAGCATCGATCTACGGATACAGAATCGATCAGTACCTTCCGATCTACCAGGCTTCCAAATTTGCCGTGATGGGTTTCACAAAGTCTCTGGGACACACGTATAACTTCAACAGATCCGGAGTAAGAGTAGTGGCCATTTGTCCAGGATTTACAGAGACCAAATTGACAGCAAATCCTAAGACTTGGGATGACGAAAGTTTAGCCAAAGATTTCGCTGCGTTCGTGAAGAATCAGGCTTGGCAGAAAGTGGACTCTGTGGGTAAAGCTGCAGTGGAGGTTTTCGAAAAAGCCAACAGTGGTACAGCGTGGCTGATTGAAGGAGCCAGGCCTATTGTTGAGGTTTGAGGTTACATATAATTTTAAGGAACTAATTAAAATTGTTGTATTTTATTTATATTAATTTGAATAGACACTTTTTACCTTTAACAAAATTTTTTATTTTGAAGAACCCTGATTTTCTAATGTAATGTAAATATTTTATAAGAATATATTGAATTTTCTATATCTGATTTTTAATTGCGTGGAATTCTGACGTATCTTAATGTTACCAGAGATTTAAAAAAATCCCACAAAAAGGATATCAAATTTAAACTTTGAAAATTAAATATCAATTGCCGCACATAGATATTTATGAAAAATGCCTGACAGATAGTTTGGGGTAAAATCGAACTACAGGTGGTAATACTGTTTTTCATCTTTTTTTTTTCTTTTTTGTACCTTTAACTTTTGTAGTGTAAGCGTTTAATAATATATTAGGTAAATTATGTCCAAAAATTTATGCGGTCTTTTAGTTATAGCATAAAATTATATTTTTTAAATTACCAAACAAATAAAGACTAGGGGTTCTGAAAAGAGCCAACGAAGCTTTGAGTTAAGGACAATGACCGTCACCACCATCTCTCTTTACGAGTTCAAAAAATGACGTGAATAGATTTCATAAAGTAGGTCAACATTTTCAACCCGCGCTTAAGAGTCTTGAAAATACTTATAAAAAGCGTGAAAATTTGAAGTCGCAATGAAATGACAAGGTGGCCGGAGCACCCCGGGCTGGGATGAAGGTTCAAAAGCCGCCCTTCACGAAAGGTACCTCATTAATATGACGATTGTATTGAATAAACTCGAAATGTTTCGCTAAAGGAACTCCCTTTTTTGGGAGTTAGGTTTTAAAATCAAATGATTTTGGTATAAAAATTAGCCTATATCACTCTCCAGTACCCTTACTATAGCCATGCAAAAATCATGTCCGATCCGTAGATCTGATGCGACGTGATAGAAGGTCAAACCAACAAAGCAAATGCTTCTTTTCAGCGGAACCTCTCACCTGTGATTCAAAGGACAATACAGGTACGGCCATTATACAGGTGCAGCCAGCATTACATGGCGATCAGCGATAGTAAGAAACTTTCAAAGTTTGACGTTAAGATACAATAATTATATTAATAAGATCTAAGAACCAAGACATAACTCCAGCAGCTTCTCTTCTATTTAATGATAAGGACGGCGATGTATCTTTGCTGCAGCGTTACCACGTAATGAGGTACTGTTGTAGCACGTGGGAAGAGGGAGGGGGGGCTAAAAGCTTTGCAACATTAGTTCACATCAACTGTGCTTCAGACTTACTGGGACGAAATACAGGGGAATATAAAGCACCAAGCACACGTCTCATAACTTATTTATTTATTTATTAACCAACTCTTACATTAGCCTTACAGGACAAAAATCCCAATTCGCTAGTGTATATACCTTAAAAACTATCATATATCTAATGTATTATTAAAAAATAAATAACCTAACCTTATAACCTAATCTATATTATTATTCTAACATATTGACCACATTGTTGCAGCTCTCTATTGCCGCTTGAATGAAGGACAGACCAACAAGCAAACATACTTTCGCATTTATAATATTAGTAGGGAATAGGGATATGGCCTGCAAACATTGTCGATAGTTCTTTCATTTCACGAGGGCTCATGGTTCACGGTTGTGTGTGTCTTATCTGTATAAGTGTGAGCCAGAGCTCACGCTCGCTCGCGCCTGACCGTTCCCACCTAGGCTCCTGACAGGCACACTTACGCAATATGCATGTACACGACGTAACCACAAGTAAAGCGCCCGTAACTTCGTGAGATAAACGTTCTATAGCGACAATTATTTTACAAAATAATTAGTTATTGTGGTTAGATATTAAAATTTTGAAAACGTGTTTGTGAATCAAAACAAAGTTATATTATAAATTTGATAATATTAATCCAGCTATTTCCAAATCCAGAATATTTTGAGTAAATATATTATACAAACATATTAAGATAGTGAAATGGCATGCAGATTTCATGTATAAAGTCTTTTACATTTAACCTATTATTTATTATTGATTTAACTAAAGTCTTAGACTCCTTCCAAGTTAAACTATTTCGATAGACTAAAAACTGTATCGTTAAACTTACCACTGCAATCATCGAATTAAAAAGAAAATGCAACTGCAAGTGGATATCAACCCTAGTTTATTCAGGGTTAAGTGATAATAGAAACCGAGTTCATCTGACCTTGCATTGACGCCCTTGTTATTTAATAGGGGTCATACGTACTTTGTTCGATTTGTAGCTACATAATATGTCTTACTATAGTGTTATTAGTATTATTCTATTACTAGCTGATGCCCGCGAATTCGTCCGCGTGGATTTAGTTTTTAAAATCCCGCAGGAACTTTCTGATTTTCCATGATAAAAAGTAGCCTGTGTACTAGTATTTCACTGTCCAGGTCCTCAATTATACTCATGCAAAAAATCACGTCGATCCGTAGCTATGTTGAGCGTTATTGAAGGAAAAACCAACAAACAAACACACTTTCGCATTTATAATATTAATTAGTAATTAGAAATTCTTCTTCTTCTTCTTTATCAACTAATGGACGTCCACTGCTGGACATAAGTCTCTTCCATGGACCTCCACAGGTCTCGGTCTTGCGCCGCCTGAATCCAGCGGCTCCCTGCGACTCGCTTGATGTCGTCTGTCCACCTGGTGGGGGGTCTGCCAACACTGCGCTTCCCGGTGCGGGGTCGCCACTCCAGCACCTTGGGACCCCATCGACCATCAGCTCTTCGGACTATGTGCCCCGCCCATTTCCACTTATTCACAATTAGAAATTATTAATTAATAATTAGTATTAGTGCGATACCATCTAGAAATCGCTTAGTTGGCTTATGAATTCATTAAGCGTCAGATATCAAATCTCTTATCCTGTACGTACCTACTCCTATCTCAGTTAATCGTTCTTGGGGTATACATATTCAATTTCTGGCATTCTGCATACAATTAAAGTTGTCATTATAATGACATCTCAAATCAAAATTGAAATAATACTAGGTACTTACTTTATGCATTGGTAGTACAGGCCCCGCTCCCACTTTGCGCCCGTGTGCTCCCACGCCGCAGGTCGCCCGTCACACCGAAGCCGCGCTTACACTTTTATTACGACTGTATAAGTGTGCCGCGAGGTTTTGCCGTAATTCTAAAGTTATACAAACGAAGACATTAGAAATATTTAGATTTAATAGATAGGATACAGATATATTTCAATTTTCATAATCGGTGTAAGCACAGTATTTACTGTCTCGCTGGTGTATCGGTCAGCATGTTTGACTGTGAATGACGAAGTCCTAGGTTCGATCCCCGGACTGGGCCGGAGCCCGGAATGTATTGGGCTTTTCTGACAAGAAACTCTCACTAGCGCGGAATTAAGAAGTGGGCGGTGTTATCATTTCCGTGCTCCAAAGAGCACGTAAAGACATACGCACGCACGTAGTGATGCACATCTGATGTTTTTTTAGTCTCCGGTGGAAAAACCATAAATTCCTATACCGCTCTTGCACCACTACAGCACTTACTATTGCACCATGGAGGTTTCGAACTTGTTGGAGGCCTTAAATCATTTATTTATTTAATTATTTGTTTTGCTAGCGATAAAATTGCAAAAACATAATTCAAATATATGGTTTCAATAGCGCTAGTACCTACTGTTGCAATTACCAATTATAGGCATATACAACACTACAAAGAAAAATTTGCTCACTCACAGAGAACTTTTAGACTTTAGACTATAAAATTAATAAAAATGTATAATCATTACCTGAAATATCTCCGATTAAATTTGAAAAAAAAATAACAATAACAAATCAGGTATACAATAATAAGTTATAGTTATCATGATCTGGTTTGATCAGGTTCAAAATTATGTAGTGTGATTTACAATGATATTAATATAAGTGAGCAAGTGAGTTGCAGCCAATCTATTATTTAAATATCTCTGTATAAGCGGAGTTTAGGGATGGTGCTAAGTGGACGGCTTTACTTTGTAACTGCTGGGGTACAATGAATGTGACACTTTTATTCCCCTTCGCATTGTGTTATTTTAGTTCCTCTTTGACTTTGACTCTTTCTGTACTTGTTACATGTTTAAAACAAATGGATATAAAATAATTAAGATTTTCTATCGCTTAAATCTTTAAAGCTAATCCATGCTAATAATAAATTATTACCATTTAATCATCATCAACCTATCTACAATCTACTTAAACAGACGATACCTAACGACGGTAATCGAATCTCTTACAAGTGAGCAACACATTTCTGCGAAAGCAGAAGCCCAACATTGTTTTAGAAAATTACCCTCACATCCTGATTTCCTATATAGCCAAGTATTAACCTTATTCCCTAGTTGGTCGATGTACATTAACAAGTTATTACAAACTTTCCCGATAGCAAGAAACTCTTTATTTTATTAGCAATTGTCTTAATCGCGTGCCATTCGATTCGCAAAGTTTTGCCAATTTTCCGAGTTGGGTAACTCTACCAGGGGCAGTTATCCTTCTAGACTGGGTCAGATGTAGTCCAAGAGCTCGCGAAATTTGATAGAGGTAGACAGATACAAAATTCTTTATTGCTACATAAATCTATCTATGTAAAATATAAAGGCGCTAGAGTGGCGACCGATCTCGAACCGGGAAGCGCAGTGTTGGCGGACCCCCCACTAGGTGGAGCGATGACATCAAACGAATCGCGGGGAAATGCTGAATTCAGGCGGTGTAAGACAGAGGCCTTTGGAAGTCTATACAAGAGACCTTTCTCCAGCAGTGGACGTCCATCGGTTGATAAAGAAGGAGAAAAATATAACTCTGGCTAAAACTCAATAACCACTTTACCGGTTTTAATATATATTTTTTGTTTTGTGCAGTCTAATGCAGTGGTGGTTTAAAAATAAAAGAATAGGGAAAATCCAAATCAACAGCTGAAAATTCGAACATTCCAAATTGGTAATTCTGCCGAATCAAGACTGAATGGCTACTTCGGATTAGTTTTGATAGAAAACGGGAGGGAAGCCGGTAGTATCTTAACCTATTTTATTTAGAATTGAAATAGACAAATAAATAGAAAGTGCGCACAGGTGGCCTTATCTCATTGGAGGTAGGTATAACCTAGATCCAACAGCACATAATATTATATTTTCAGTATTGTGCTGGTTAATTAGGAACGTTGGTCCAAGTCAGTAACTGTATAATATTATACGACTGACTTGTGAGGTCCAGAAGGCCGCGTTAGTTTTAAGTTTTCGCAATTAATTATTATCATTACCTTATTTGCATAGGGCATGTGAAATTGTTGATAGTTAAAAATGTAGGTAGAGTTTTTATTTAGAAACTCCTTACTATTTGGCAACTGCCTTCTCCATTTGGAGAATATATGGTGGGATATTTATCCCACCAGCTCTCTTACTAGATCCCCGGCCCTTAATATCCACATTACCGCGGATTTACGCGCTTTCTTTTACTTTAACTTGTTCGCGGTGATTTAGATACGAGCATCGGGGACGTGAGAATCGATTTTTATGGTTATCTTATACACTGTTGATGTTAGTGAATGATTTACTGCAGTCAATTTTATTTCGATGATACAATTTTGAGAATCTGGTATTATGATAATTTGGTATTATGCTCTGGAGGGATGAAAACCATTGTAACTATTTTTTAGAAAGCTGAAATTGAAACAGACTGTTATGTATTCCTTTTCTTGGAGGTTGATGTAATTTGCAACTCCCTGACTAGACCAGTGTAGATAATTTTTAAAACGAAACAAAATAGTAGTAGGATGAAACTCATTAGAAAAGGAGGGGAATATTATAAAGATGAAAGGAAAAATAATTTACGGGCGATCTGAGGTCGGGAAGGGGTGGGGGTGAGTTTTTAAGGGGGAAAAACGGTTTTTCTCGATTTCCGGCAAAACTAAAAGTTCTATCGAAAAAAGTCAAATGGCAAAGTTGTAGGTAATAAAAAGATCTAAAACTTTTGTATTCACACTTTTTTCACATAACCTCAAAATTTATGTGAAAAATTCAAAAAACCAAGTTTTTGGTTTTTTATTTTTATCTTTTACAAAAATTATTTTTTTTGTAACGAAATTTGGCGAAAACTTACCTTTTTATGTCCCAAATACGCTGTAATTTATTTGATTAAAAATATTTATTTTTTCACCTTATTTTGAATTAATATCGAAAAAAACACCCTAATTTTCAATCGAAAAGTCACCCGTCAAAATATCAGCTTTTTTCAAAAAGTTAGTATGTATTCTGTTCGTTGAAATCTCTACTTTCCGATGGTGAAAAAAAAAATATATGTTACTACAGTAAATCTTCTCAGAAAATAATTTCAATCTTTAGGTTATGTTACGTTAAGCATACTATTTTTTAAAGAAAATATTAGATTTTAATGTTTGAGTTGATTTTCTTGAAGATAATTGTGACAAGTTTACTTAAAAAAATAAAACAAAAATTTTTATCTGTATCAATCAACTCAAACATTAAAATCTAATATTTTCTTTAAAAAATAGTATGCTTAACGTAACATAACCTAAAGATTGAAATTATTTTCTGAGAAGATTTACTGTAGTAACATATATTTTTTTTTTCACCATCGGAAAGTAGAGATTTCAACGAACAGAAAACATACTAACTTTTTGAAAAAAGCTGATATTTTGACGGGTGACTTTTCGATTGAAAATTAGGGTGTTTTTTTCGATATTAATTCAAAATAAGGTGAAAAAATAAATATTTTTAATCAAATAAATTACAGCATATTTGGGACATAAAAAGGTAAGTTTTCACCAAATTTCGTTAAAAAAAAATAATTTTTGAAAAGATAAAAATAAAAAACCAAAAACTTGGTTTTTTGAATTTTTCACATAAATTTTGAGGTTATGTGAAAAAAGTGTAAATACAAAAATTTTAGATCTTTTTATTACCTATAACTTTGCCATTTGACTTTTTTCGATAGGACTTTTAGTTTTGCCGGAAATCGAGAAAAACCGTTTTTTCCCCTTAAAAACTCACCCCCACCCCTTCCCGACCTCAGATCGCCCGTAAATTATTTTTCCTTTCATTTTTATAATATTCCCCTCCTTTTCTAATGGGTTTCATCCTACTACTATTTTTTTTCACTTTTTATTATTTTTACAGGGATCTACCCTGGTCTAGACGGCTTCATGTAATCTAACTCACAGTTAACATGTTATTGAACGAGCGAAGCGAAGTTCTCTGAGTCAACTAGGGCGCTTGCCTACTAGACAGAGAAGTGTGTTCGTCTAAATGTCTGTCAGAGCCCTATAACTTCTGAATTACTGAACGTAATTACTTCAAATTTAAATATAATATGTAAACTGATGGCCTTCAGCCGAACATTGTATAAAAAAATATAAAAAGCTTTATTTCAGGGGGGCTCTCATAGAAGCGTATTTGAAGTAAAATCTTGTTTGTTGCTCTACATAGACTTGCGATATATCTTTTTAAAGACGACTTTGAACAGAGTACAAAAATATATTTTTTTTAATTTTTCCCTAAAAATTGACCAAATGGGGGGGTTTCAAAGTGGAGATTTTAATTTGAGCCATATGTCAAGAATTACTGAATATTAGAACGTGAAACTTGGTTGAAAATTCAGTTATATCCTGTACTTGAACACAGAGGCGTAACTATACCGTTTGAGGCCCGTGGCAAATTCATCGGATGGGGCCCTCCCTCCCCCAATATAAAGAAACTCACCCAATGAGATAGTATTTTTTATTTTTTCATAAATCACTACGTGAAGTAGGTACATACAAACGCAATTACAATTACTTGATTTTCTAATAACCTTTAAGTCGGAGCGTATTGTATTTATACTAAGTGCCGTAAAGTAATATTACGGCACTTAGTAGTCCGTTCTTAGCACCTACAATAGCAACGTAAAAGCGACATTTTCGCGAGCGAAGCGAGCGCGAAATTTTTTATGATTGCATTACGGCACTTAGTAGTCCATTCTTGGCATTTACAATAGCAACATAAAAATGACATTTTCGCGAGCGAAGCGAGCGTGAAATTTTTTATGATTGCATTACGGTACTTAGTAGTCCATTCTTGGCACCTACAATAGCAACGTAAAAGCGACGAAATTTTTTGTGATTACATTACGGCACTTAGTAGTCCATTCTTGGCACCTACAATAGCAACGTAAAAGCGACGAAATTTTTTGTGATTACATTACGGCACTTAGTAGTCTATTCTTGGCACCTACAATAGCAACATAAAAGTGACATTTTCGCGAGCGAAACGAGCGCGAAATTTTTTATGAATACATTACGGTACTTAGTAGTTCATTCTTGGTACCTAAAATAGCAACGTAAAAACGACATTTTCGCGAGCGAAGCGAGCGCGAAATTTTTTATGATTGCATTACGGCACTTAGTAGTCCATTCTTGGCATTTACAATAGTAACATAAAAATGACATTTTCGCGAGTGAAGCGAGCGTGAAATTTTTTATGATTGCATTACAGTACTTAGTAGTCCATTCTTGGCACCTACAATAGCAACGTAAAAGCGACGAAATTTTTTGTGATTACATTACGGCACTTAGTAGTCTATTCTTGGCACCTACAATAGCAACATAAAAGTGACATTTTCGCGAGCGAAGCGAGCGCGAAATTTTTTATGAATACATTACGGCACTTAGTAGTTCATTCTTGGCACCTACAATAGCAACGTAAAAGCGACATTTTCACGAACGAAGTGAGCGCGAAATTTTTTATTCTGCACTACACCATATCTAGTCCTGTACTTTTGGCGCTTGAGACACTACGCTTGTATGCGCCGCACACTCGGCATCGTAGGTAAAGTCGGCCCTACCAACTATTTAGTTATTGTTATTGGGGTTATTTTAAAATGTGTTTGTGGACCTAATGACATTTAGGTATTACAAATATGTATCTTTTTAATTTCTGTAAGACATAAATACAAATTTTGGCCCCAAATTCGCCGCCCCTAAAATCTGCTGCCCTAGGCTCCAGTCAAATCAACCATTTGGTAAATTTACCAATGTGCGTAACCTTTCTTGTCCCAAAGAGTTTAGTTTATATCAATTTTTATTTTGAAAATGATCGCTCGGCACTAGCCGTAGTCACAGGAATGGCTATAAATGTTATGATCATCTTGAGCTTCCGGCCCTCTCTGACCAGGGGCCCCTGCCGGCTGGGGGCCCGTGGCATTTTGCCGTCATGCCACCCTGTAGTTACGCCTCTGCTTGAACAACAAATACTAAAATTAGATAAAATATGTTATAAAGAAACGAAATTATTTAATTTTAATGCGCCATCTATTAGCATTATTGTGAAGCTAATAGCTTCACTATAATGCTTCACTATAGATGGCGCTGTGTCAGTAAAACAGTTTTATGTCAACTATTATTTTTTTTATTGCGTCTAATGTTAAAAGTTAATTATTACAATATATAATTAAAACTTTTGGGAATTATGGGATATCGCGAGGTCTCAGTTCGGGGCGAACCACTAGTATTTTATTAGACATGTAAGTGGATACATGAAGGCAAATAATAAATGAAATAATAGTAATACGTTTTCTTTATTAGTCAAGATGAACTTGACAATTATTCTCCTCTCCCCTTTCAAATAAGCGGAAAGCTTGTGTTAGGAGTGGGTACGACAATAGTGCAACGGGTGGGGATCGAAAAGCGACCTTTCAGTTTTCAGTCCTTTTAACCGTTGGGCTATTGAGGCTATTAAAATTATTGTTATTTAGTTGCCATTTCCTTAAAAACTTTTTACTAAACTTTTAACTAATAGCTTTTAGCTATTTTTGCATTAAAATGATGATTCAATGGGCGGGCCACATAGTTTGACGAACCCAAAGTATTCCAAAATATTGGCCATCTTGCGCCGGTAAAATGAGCGTTGGAATATTCCCCCACTAGCTGGATTGACGACCTAAAGCGAGTCACTGGCAGCTACTGGAAACAAGCGGAAAAGATCATCTCCTGTGGCGACCCAGACCTATGTCACGATCACAACGAAGCAAGTTCGTGGTATTTCTCGTAGAAATACTACCTATTACCAGCGCTTAAAGCAGTATCATTTCAATATTATTTTGACATGTCATACAATGTCAACTTTAAAGTTGTCATTATGTTATGACATTTCCAAACAATAAAGAAATAATACTGTTTTAAACCCTCCTGTTGTGTTGTGACGACCTCCCTGGCGCAGTGGTGAGCGCTGTGGTCTTATAACTGGGAGGTCTCGGGTTCGATTCCCGGCGGGGGCAATTTAGTAATTTATTATTTCTAAATTGTCTCTGGTCTGGTCTGGTGGGAGGCTTTGGCCGTGGCTAGTTACCACCCTACCGTCAAAAACGTGCCGCCAAGCGATTTAGCGTTCCGGCACGATGGCGTGTAGAAGCCGATTAGGGGTATGGGTTGAATTTGGTGACCGATTAATTCACAAAAAACAAATAACAAAGTGTCATTCCACAAACAACATTTAGCAAAATTATGAATCATTTATTGATCATTATAAAACTTCTGGTTTCACAAATAATTCGCTTGACAAAACAAATTACTAGACAAATTGTGATTTCATAAAATAATATTTGACAAACAATTGATTTCTTAATTGTGTTAATTAGTAAAACAACATGTAGCATATTTTTTTTGATAAAATGAACTGTTCAAGGCTGTGGCGGGAGCTGCGCTTCGCTATAAATTAAATAGGCTACGCCAAAACCGAAATGGCTAACCCCGACTCCACGTAGTCTTGTCTGCCCTACCCCTAGAGTGTTTTTATGAAGCGCGAAGCCAGAAGCTCGCGAAGGAGGTCCTGAATGAAGCGAGCCTACGAGGCCGAGTGGAGCGAAGGGGGGAGGTGGCGAGCGAAGCGAGCCGGCGACCTCCGTAGCGAAACGAAGGTCGAGTAGGCGAAGCTGAATGAAGGGGCGACGGAGCGAGTCTTCTGGCGTAGCCCATTGCATTTCAAAACGGCCCTGTTTTTGATAACAGCTAGCCGTAATATAATACGGCGGATTACACAATCCGACTGCGACAGGTAAATAATAATAAACTTTTTCCTATCGCTTTTCGTACTGATTTGTTATTAGTTCTGTTTATCAAATAATAAATAATTTACCATCTACTATTTTGTAAAATTGCGAATTTGGAAAAAGAATTATTTGGTGAAATAATAAATTTTAAAATGATATTTTAACATCCAGCACATTTGCAAAATAAAACATTTACGAATAGAATATTTGTAAAATGATCTTTTGTAAAATGATTAGTTTGTGGAATACGACGTTTGTGATTTGATTAGCTTTTTAAACGTTTTTTGCGAAATGATCATTTCTTTAACGTTTTTTGTTAAACATTAGTGAACCGTTGAATTTACACTGCTATACCCCTTCCAAGTTAGCCCGCTACCATCTTAGACTGCATCGTCACTTACCATCAGGTGAGATCGCAGTCAAGGGTTATCTTGTCATAGAATAAAAAAAAAAAAAAAAACGCAACTAAACAAACAACCAATCTCGTCGTAGATACGTGTGGTAAATCTTCCAATTAAATAACTGGCTTCAATTTAACATGCAAATCAGTTTCGCGGAGAACTAAGTTCTTAAGCGAGCTTAAATCTTCCGCAAATTTTATTGAAAATTTAATAGCCTGAGCATTTTAATATTCTTTGAGTAGGGTTTGGCTGAGATACTGAAATTTTGTAAGCCGATTTTGTGTAAGCCACAAAAGTAAACGGCTTTGTATATCTACTGGACGTTTTTAGAGTCAGATAAAATTTCATAAAACATATGACAGTGTTCCTATATTTTTGTGGTCAAACAGTTGTTCATATACTAGCTGAAGCCCGCGAAGCTGACCACATGGGTTAAATTTTCAAAAAATCCCGCGGAAATTCTTTGATTTTGAAAAGTAGCCTATGTCACTTTTCAGATCCACAACTATAACACGTCACTCAATAAGTCTTTGGTCTGACCTATAGATGGCAACATTTTTGACAAAACCATATGATTGCAGAGTAGTAGGATCCTTCAGATGACACGTGTCAAAATTTGACGTCGTTCTGACAATTAGTTCAAAAGTTAGAGCGGATTAAGTAACCCAAGTTCTTAATTGTTGTTTGGTCCGGTGTGAGCAAGCGCACGGAATCCTTACAAGGATTCCGTGAATTCCATAATTTCGTAATTTTTTGATACTAAAGTCGGTACCAATTTCACCAATTCGCAAATCACGACCGTCTCCGGGGAGGTGCAATTATTTTTACGTTAGCTTCGGAATCCGGCAGCAGCGCCAATAGAAATGAGCTCACGAATCACGGTACATTTAGATAAGCGTTTTCCAATCTCGAATTGTTTCCATTCCACTATCAGTCCTCACTTAAACTTGTTTTTAATTCGCTAATTCAGGTGAGTTACAGTGTTACAGTCGAAGTTAAGTAATTTTATGCTTCTAACCTCCTCTTTTTATTGTGCACTAGAAGCCCGCGCCGACTTCGTCCGGGTTGAAAATTAAATATTTGTTCTTGTGAGCTTCTTATAGGAGACGATTGTCAATAAGATCACCACAGGAACCACACGAATATCCCGCACCAATACCCGCCACCGCCGCTCGCCGCGCCAGCCGGCACCATTTTATTATTTTGTCGCGCGGAAATATTAATTTTCCGATAACTCCTAAGATATTTATTTAAATTGTAGAGTGTAAAGGGCAAATATGTTCTAAATTAAATACTTATGATAATAATATCATTCTCTAACCTGGTTCAAGCTAATTTTCTAAGCGCCATATTTTCGGATTAGCTCAGATTCAAAATAAAATTCAAAATCATATTTTATTTTACTATAATATGGCCAACCTAAAGTTCTTATGAAAAGTCAAGACTCTACCATTGTCGCCGCGCCGGTTCAGAATAAGAGTCTGCTAAGAAGAGCCGGCAAGAAAATCAGCAGCTCTTTTCAAAATAAAATGTTACATATTTATTATTTAGCAATTACAATGCAACCACTATCTTGCGAGTGTAAAGCTGGTTACTCCCAAATGCAATTTTATTCTTTATTCACTTAAAAATTACAATATTTTTATGGGTTCTTTGTACCTTTTGAATTTTGTTATTAATGGTAACTTAGTGAGGAATCGACCTCACAAAGTTCTGAAGCCTTTTCGTAGTCGATAGAGTAATCTTTACGATGAGAAAGTCGTAGCTTGCACTACGACTTCTCCAATGTCTTTTCAGACAATTTGGATTGTAACTCCTTAACACAATGTTATTTTTAGGATTCCAAGAAATACGTTACTTAGGAGTTATTGGCACTTTACCGAAGATATACAAACAGACAATTACTTTCGCATTTATATTATTAGTATGGATGTTATTAGTATCGTAGTGTACACAGTAAATACAATAATTAAGTAAATTAACAAACAAAATAAATATAATTGTTGTTTGTTGAGTCGTCAGCTGACCGCGCAAGCGAGAGGTCGCTGACACGGAGCTTAGAGCGGTGGAGGGCAATGGCCTCCAACGTAGTGAAGTGTACGGGGTGTAATATTCTTATAAATGAAGTCCTGGCATTTATCAAGAATAAAATGAATGTAATGGATGAAGACACGCTCATTAAGATATGCGGTACAGCCTTTACGCCAGAGGAAGTTCAAATAGCGAAAAAACTTCTATTCGAAGCGGTACCAGTGAAGAGGTTGAGAATCAGGAAAAATGAACAGAGAGCAGGAAAAGACTTGGAAGATATTATTGACTTACTCAAGCAGACTGACGCTACAGACCCGGAGCGACTACCTATTTTTGTGGCAAAAGAGCTGCATCGATTACCACCGGTAACGTTTGATCATATTGATGTTACTCGTTTGTTGAGAGATTTGAACCTACTAAGGGAAGACCTGCGGGAGATAAAAAGTGAGTATGTTACGCAAAAACAATTACAAGAAACCATAAATCTTACACGGGAAAAATCCATCGATTATGTAAATAGAAAGCGTGGAGCATTTGCAAGAAATAGCTTTAATAATTGTGATAGTGGACCGATGGGATTACGTCATGTAAACGGTGAGTTGTTTGAATCCGACGTTGGAGACATAAGGAGTGAGGAGTACAACAATACATCCTTATCGCCCCCAGCAACAGGTGTACGAAGAAGCGCGGAGAGTTCAGTGACCCCGCCCGTGGAGGCCCACTGCAGTAAAGAACGCACTATCGTGGTTACTCAGCCAAGGAGCGAGACGGTAATGCACGTGGAGGCCCAAACTGCGGTTTCGAACACGAAATCTGTTTGCAACGTTGGAGGATGTTTTGTCTCTAATATGCAACTGAGCGAGAAGGAGACAGTGCAACGACACGTGGAGGCCCAAACTGCGGGTTCGAACACAAAACCGGTTTGCAACGTTGGAGGATGTTCTGTCTCTAATATGCAACTGAGCGAGAAAGAGACAGCACCACAGGCGCATTTGGAGACTGAACCAATGGGGAGCGCGTGCGCTGTGGCTAGCGTTACTGCGATGACGTCTTCGGAGTCGAACGCGAACAGCAGTCGACAGACGGGACAGCAGCGTTCAATGGCGGATGTTGTACGTGCGAATATGGAATGTAATCAGAAAATAGGTGATTCGGATGGAGAGTGGATTACAGTTCAGAGGAAAAAACCGTTGGTGAAAAATAGGTTTGTGAGTGAGGTAGGGAGCGCGAGTTATGATTTAAAATTTAAAGCTGCACCCAACCTAGTGCCACTATATATATCTAACGTCTGTAAACAAACCAGTGAGAGTGATATTCTAGAGTACATCCGAAGTAAAACGAATGAGTCGGTAGTATTAGAGAAAATTAGCAGCAAAAGAGAGAGGGATTATAACTCATATAAGATAACTGTACCGAAAAATAAGTTATATGTTTTCTTGGATAGTAAAATCTGGCCAGAAGGTATCTGTTTTAGGCGGTATATAGTATTTAGGAATACAGGCAGACAGCGTTCTGAATCGAGTA
This sequence comes from Hipparchia sbordonii, assembly GCA_038048805.1. Taxonomy (NCBI): domain Eukaryota; kingdom Metazoa; phylum Arthropoda; class Insecta; order Lepidoptera; family Nymphalidae; genus Hipparchia; species Hipparchia sbordonii. Next base: position 14,079,893 of record CM076109.1, on the reverse strand, counting down.
ATACCCTGCCTCAAGTAAAGTAAATCTAAAAGTAGTTGTATTTTTAAGTCATTTTACTATGGATAAACAAGTATGTAGAATGGTTAGTTTCAATTGTAAGTCGCTAAAGCGATCAATGGATGGTCTTAAGGATATATGTTCGTATGCGGATATTTGTTGTGTCCAAGAACACTGGGCGTTAGAATACGATTTACCTCTGCTAGGCACGGTACATAAGGATTTTGACTACACAGGAAAGTCTGCAGTAGATCTTTCTGTCGGCTTGAGGGGCAGGCCCCACGGAGGGGTAGCGATCTTATGGCGGAAGGGTATTTTTAAGTCAGTGACAATTTTAAACTGTGATAGTGTAAGAATAAGTGCTATTAAGGCAATGTTGTCAAATAACCGAAGTATTATTATTTTTAGTATCTATATGCCAACTGATATAAGTGAAAATCTAGTAGAATTTACAGACTGCCTGAGTCAGATCAAGGCAGTAATTGAGAATAATGATGTTGATTGTGTTTATATGTTGGGCGATTTTAATGCACACCCACATCAGCCGTTCTGGACTGAGCTTTGTGGTTTTTGTAGTGACCAGTCATGGTTATGTGCTGACGTTGAAAAGCTGGGGGTAAATTCAAATACGTTCACATACATTAGTGATATTAATGGTAGTGTGAGGTGGCTTGATCACTGTATAGTGACGCGATCTGCCTGGCAGACTGTTCTAAACGTTAGCATACGTCATGATGTCTATTGGTCGGACCACCTACCGCTCATAATAGAGTGTGACCTGAATTTGATAGTCCCAAAAATACTTGTAGGTGATGATTCATATAACAAAGTAATATGGGGTCAAAGGTCAGAGGAACAAATTAGTAAGTATCATGACAATTGCAACGGTAAGCTCAGAGGTATTTGTTTTCCTGAGATTTTTATATCGTGTGGAGGAAAAATGTGTGAGGATCCCAGGCATAGACTAGAGCTAGATAGTATGTACACAGAAATAGTGAAAGTTCTTTCTGATGCCGCCACTGAGACGCACAAGGGCAATAAGAGCGTCGGAAAGGGTCCAGTAATTGGATGGAACAAGCATGTTCGGGCTGCGCACTGGGAGGCTCGGTCGAAGTATCAAACATGGTTGTTATATAACAAACCAAAGTTTGGAAGGGTTTGGGATGAGATGCGTGAGAGCCAAAAAATATTTAGAAGTCGGTTAAGGTGGTGTCAAAATCATCAAGACCAAATTAAGATGGATATAATTGCTTCTCACAGAGCAGCTAAAAACTTCTCCAAATTTTGGAATTCGACAAACAAATTGAATGTTCGACCGAGCCTACCGGTGAGTGTCTCTGGTTGCAGTACACAGAAAGAAATAGCCAATATGTTTAGGGACCATTTCAGGGTATCATCACCACTGGGACCGTCGACTCGAATGTTCGATGCTCAGGTAAATAACGATAAGGAGTTGCTGCGTTTTTCCGGTAAGCAAGTAAAAGAGGCTATACAAAAAATGACTGGAGGGAAGTCGCCTGGATACGACAGCCTCAGCGTCGAACATTTGAAGTATGCGGGTTTCCACTTACCCAGGGTGCTAGCAATGTTCTATTCACTCTGTGTGAGTCACGCGTACATCCCGAGTGACATGATGAGAACTGTGGTGGTCCCTATCCCTAAAAATAGAACTGGTGATCTTTCTGATAAGTCCAATTATAGGCCCATATCACTAGCTACTGTTATAGCTAAGGTTCTGGACAGTCTGTTTGACAGAAAGTTGAATGAATCACTCAATTTCCACGATGCTCAGTTCGGCTTTCGACCCGGATTATCCACTGAAACCGCGATATTTGGTTTGAAACAGACTGTACAGTATTATACGAGCAGGAAAACACCTGTGTACGCGTGCTTCCTTGATCTTTCAAAAGCATTTGATTTAGTGGCATATGACATACTGTGGGAAAAGATGGAGGAAGCGGGCGTACAAAAGGAGTTGCTTAAGGTTATGCAGTTCTGGTATTCGAATCAAATAAATAATATTAGGTGGGGGAGGGAGCTCTCTGATGCATATAGGCTGGAGTGCGGGGTGAGGCAGGGGGGGTTGACCTCAGCGAAGCTGTTCAGCCTGTACGTCAACAGACTAATCGTGGAACTCAGCAGCAAGCCAGTAGGTTGTTGGATAGATGGCGTCTGCGTAAATAACATAAGCTACGCCGATGATATGGTGTTGCTGGGTCCCACGGCTGGTTCTATCAGGGAGTTGCTTCAAACTTGCGAGGAATATGCTGCCAGACATGGTCTTATATATAACGTGACCAAAAGTCATTATATGATCTTTAAGGCTCCTCGTAAGCAGGTGCGATACGAGCCAAGAATAACAATTAATGGGGTGGCGCTCACACGAGTGCAGCAATTTAAATACTTGGGGCATTATGTCACGGAAGACCTCAAAGATAATGTAGACATTGAGCGAGAAAGACGAGCGTTGGCTGTGAGGTGCAGTATGTTGGCTCGCAGGTTCACCCGATGTAGTAAGGAAGCAAAGATAACGCTTTTCAAGGCGTATTGCCAAAACTTCTACACGGGAAGCCTGTGGGTCAACTACACGCAAAAAGCTATAGATACACTAAGGGTGCAATACAATAATGGTTTCAGGATGCTGTTGGGGCTGCCGCGGTTTTGTTCAGCATCAGGCATGTTTGCAAAAGAGCGTACCGATGACTTCTATGCGATAATGCGGAAGAAGTCGTCATCGCTGCTGACGAGACTGCGCTCAAGCCCCAATAGCATCCTGAACATGTTTGCGAGGAAGATGGACTCACCAATGCTTGAACACATGATTCAAGTGTTGGTGAGGCCACATTTTAATTTATGATATTGTTTAATTTTATTTTTGTGTACACTCTAGTTTTAAGTTACTAACATTAGTTATAAGTACAAGATTGTTTACTAACAAAATGGGCCTCAGTTGCTAAAAATAAAGAAATTATTATTATTATTATTATTATTATTATTATTATTATTATGCGATAACACTGTCACTTCCCACTATTTATCTTTAATTATCTGTTTGGCTATCACTCCCCCACTATCAATCTCCGTTATTTGCTCGACTTCACGAATGCGCGCTGAATTTGGTATGTATCAGTGAACGAACAGCCCTTCATCGTAAAACAAATCTCTGTGTCCCAAGTGATGAGCGGCGAATGGTTGAAAAAGTTAATCGCAACTGTAACGTAAAAGCGAGCATTGAAGACTTTCGGTACTACGTCATCTTGCATGAGATAATGCTATTTCAATCTTATAACAGAATCATAAGATTTACCGTAAGAGACAGAGTTAGAGGTATGACTTGTCATAAGAGCCACAGGTTGGCCTACATGTAATAAATAATTTGAATTTTTTTCTAAATTGCATTTTGTACATAATTTTTGCATAAGTTTGCACTCTCTTGTTTGTTTTAGAAAACTTAGCAAAGTTCATAACTTCTAAATTAAATATTATTTTACCAATTTCCTTTACGAGTAGATTACATAAAGATTATCAAGAGACAAATCGATCGAGTTTAGTTATAGATCTAGGATTAGAACTGTAAAAAATATATTTATCAAATTCAAATTTCAAATTCAAAATTATTTATTTCATGTAGGCCAACTTGTAGCTCACGTCATTACTCTACCACAAGTTCGTATCAGCGTAACAGATTTGTATAAAGAATCGCGCAGCTAGCGTAGCTTTAAAGTTTTGACAAGTAAACACTATGGAGTGATATTTAAATAAGAAAAAGGCAAGACTTTTAATTTTATGATGATCAAAAGTCTATTATCTTATAACTTGTACCGCCTCCCCAACCCGTGTCGCTTCCAATGACGCGCGTCAGTCTGCGCTCGACGTGACACAACATGATTAATACGCTGTCACCGCGATATTCGCGAATTCCCCTCCGAATTACAACCCAAGCCACATTCTGCTCATCCCCCATACAAAACCGACGCTTGACTGGCTATTCTCATCTTTATTTCATAGCAGAGTAGCTACTCTGTGGGTACATCCGCGTCACATTCTACCCGACTCCCACATAAAAGCATCAATTGACTGGTCATCCTTAACACAGTTTTATAGTGGAATGTTTACTCTGTGGCAGTGGCCTGCAAATAATGGATCCAGCGTTTGTGCTGTGTCACTTTATAATGGACATACGTACGTAATGGAATGGGGAATTTTTTGAGAGTTCTGTGTTAAGTCCGTGATGATAATGACGATAATGATGATGATATTGTTTTTGATACAGATAATTTGGATAGAAGCAAATATTACTTTGGAGACGTTCTTGATACATAAACTGAAATACTTTTACTTCATTTAATTAATACGCCAAACCAGAAAAATCTGTATGCAGCATCTACTACGGATAATACAAAATGATGTCATTTGTAACAAGTTTGTAACCTAGCAGCTAACTCTTATTACAGTAGAGTTTTGAAAAGATGAACTGTTAGATTTTTTGCTGGCTCGTTCACGCAAGATTTTCTTTATGAAGCGGTATGTTTGAATCTTGATTTGTTATAATAGCCAACGGATTGCCTACTCGAAAGAATTTTTATTTTTTGAATTTTCGTACTACCTTTTCTGTTAAATTCTTCTTTACTAAGTTTACCTACAATAAGAAAACTTGCAATCTTTTAATTGTTTCCTTTCAGAGATCTCAAATTCCCCAGCCATAATATAAGAGAGTGGAATCGAAATAACATTCCACAAGGCGGATTATTAGCTCTAGCAGTAGCTGCAAAATATAATGCTTTATTTTATTTCGACCCTCATAACTAATCCTACTAATCCTGATATCCCACTAATAATAATAATAAATGAGGATGGATGGATGGATTGATGTTTGCTAATCCTTCACGATACAACGAATAAACCGATTTGGCTGGGATGGCTCATACCCAGAACACATGAACCACATTTTATTCCGGAAAATTGAAGATTTAATCCACGCGGGTGAAGTTGCGGGCATCATCTAGTAATTAGTAACACAAAAATAATTAATCAAATCATGATATAAAAACAAAAATAAATATTTTCTTTTTACAATAGAAAATTACGTTGCTATGTTTGTTACATTTTCACGTAAAAACTACTGAACGGATTTGGCTGAAATTTAGAATGGAGATAGATTATACTCTGGATTAACATATAGTAACGGGAATACAAAAAACTTAATCCATGCGCATAAAGTCGTGGGCATCATCTAGTAATTACATAATAGTAACACAAAAATAATCAAATCTTGATATAATAACAAAAATAAATATTTTCTTTTTACAAATGGAATGGAAAGGCCTGTAGAGTAAGCACGTGCCTTATTTTGCGACCACATTACAGATAAGGGTGGAAATTCCTCGGGCGGTTCTACACCCCTCCTCGCTCCCGGGGGTGAAATCGAAAATATTCAGCACTAAGATTGATTGCGGACCATCACAGTTCAGCATCCAATCTTTTGGAGGAGGATTTAACTTTTACAGCGTACCGTTAAACTCGAGTCCCATTCCCTCTTCTTAGAAGCATTTTTGAAATTGCATAATAATTTTCGATTGAGATTTGAGGATGAAGTAAATGAAGAAATTCTTTAACTTCTGTGCATGTCAAGTATAATATTAGCAAAATCAAACACACATTTATTTTAGTTTTTTTTTTTTTTAATTTAATTTGCGGCATATTGTCTCCTCTTGAATAAGAATTGCTTGTTATAATTAATTATTATTATTAATTTACCTGTTTTTCGAAACAATATGAAAGGTGCATTTAGCTGTCAAGTGGGGTGTAATTTATAGCGACGGGTGATAGATCAGATGTTTACTTTTAAGGCGTCTGTAGCGTCTTCAGCCAACGTCTCGTAGATGCAGGAATTATCCATACCTTTTGTGTTGGATATAAAATGGGTGTAAATGACAGTCTTATGGAATCCTGTCTTTGAGTGAATAATAATGTAATTTTCATAATTAAAGTGGATATTATTATTAAAATAGTATTATGGTAACATCAAAGGTCCAGAAACCTCAAAGTAAGTGGTCGGCATACAGCAAATGAATATAAGCATATACATAGAAAAAAAAAATACCGGCCGAATAGATAACCTTTTTGAAAGTAGGTTAAAAAAGGGATACGCGGCTCATTATTTCCTCGTGAGCCCGGGACCTCTTACTTACATTCTCACTAGCACTACACATAGAGGACATGACCTCAGTTCGTAATAACTGATTGTGATGTCGTCATTGTTACGCAATATCCAGCCAAAGGTCCTTAATCTTGAGCAGAGAGGTCAAAGGTCAAAGAAGGTTAATTGATAAACGCTGCTGTTGCATCTCTTTTTGAGATAAAATTTTATCTGTTTATGACAATGAAGAAAGCTCATAATAAAACTTTAATTCATTAATTCTAGCTGATGCCCGCGACTTCATCCGCGTGGATTTAGTTTTTAAAATGCGTCATGCGTCATGCTCGTGAGCGGGTGCCACCAACGGGAATGGGTCTACTTTGACTACTCGTCTTAACATGCGTTGGATTGTATATACCTACGTATGCGTTTTTGAAACTTCAGTGCGGAAACACTGTATACATAGCATAGTTTTGTTACCTATTGTAAAAATTTTTTTTTTTTAAAAAGAGCAACTGCTGAATTTCTTGCCGGCTTTTCTCAGCAGAATCTGCATTTCGAACCGGTGGTAGATTTATGACGTGTCATAAGAGGTACAAGTTGGCCTACATGAAATAAATAAATTTTGATTTTGATTTTTTTGATTTTGAAATCCCGTAGGAACTCTTTAATTTTCCGGGATAAAAAGTATCTTATGTCACTCTCCAGGTCCCCAACTTTACCCATGCAAAAAATTACGTCATGATATTCTGGGTTCGTTATGATATTCTGGGTGACATAGACTTTTTATACGAATAAAATTAATATGACGGATGTTATACGCGATTTTCCGTAGCAGGGTTACAGTTTTTAAACTTTTATATCCGTGGCTTTAGCCGGGTGCCCTGTGACGGAGGGCAATAAGTAATACTTGGCAGAGTGTAAGTTTTTAATTTGATCAGTTCCTTTGCAGAAGCCCGCAGGATCTAGCAATTAATTGCCTCCCGCACAAACCTTTATTACTGAGCCTCCCAACTTGCAAACAATTCGTTGCCAAGACACCTCGCTCATTTAGAAATGTCCATTCTTCTTCTTCTTTATCAACCGATTGACGTCCATTGTTGAACAAAGGTCTCTTGCATGGACTTCCTCAGGCCTCGGTCTTGCGTCGCCTGCGTCCAGCGGCTCCTTTGTTGTCGTAGTTCGCGGGGGAAACACTGCGCTTCCCGGTGCAGATTGCCACTCCAGCACCTTGGGACCCCAATGACTGTCAACTTTTCAATCTATGTGCCCCGCCCATTTCCACTTCAGTTTAGCGACTCGCTTTGCTATGTCGGTGATTTTGGTTCTCCTTCGAGTCTCCTCATTTCTGATTTCATCCGAGTATAGCTCTCTCCATCGCCCGCTGAGATTTCCATCCATAGTCGCTGATTACTATTCACATTGTCTCTGGTCTGGTGCGGTGGGAGGGTTTGGCCGTGGCTAGTTACCGCCCTACCGTAAAAGACGTACCGCCAAGTACATTACAATAATATGAATAATAGCTTAAAAATTATTATCCTTAAAAATCTAAAAGAAATAATTTTAAAATCACGTTTCTACGACAGGAAACTTCTATTTGATCAAGGCTTCGGTATATCTCTCAGTGGTTTTTGAATAATTCCAACATCAAACGTCTGAACTTGGAACTCCAGAACTTTGGCGGTATCTTTGTAAACTTTGCAAAACTTTGTCGCTTTTACTTTAAATAAATTGTTCACGTTTTAAGATGACTCGTGTTACGGTCTCCCGCAATATATTATGAACATTGTTAACCAATATAATAACCCTACTAATCACACTAATATTATAAAGGCTAAAGTTTGTAAATGTGCATGTGTGTATGTTTGTAATAAAATAATCTTATTGGAGGTATAACCTAGATTCGTCAGTCCATAATTTTATATTTTCAGTATTGTACTGATTAATTAGGAACTGTGTACAACAACAAATGTCGTATATTTATTCCATGTCAGAGCAGTTGTTTGTGACTTGTTCTCTCATAACTATAGCAGGTATTCAACGCAATAGTATTCAAGGCAACTTTGTAGTTAATAAAACCGATACAAGCAAGCAACGCAGCGTAGGTAGCACAGAGCATAGAAGATTTGCAATGGACGAGTATGAACCTATTTTAAAATCAATCTAAGCACTTGTTTGTCTTTATCATGGAGCTGTGAACTACGAGTTAGGCACGTAACATGCAAACACGTGTTTACCCTTTTGTTTGGCAAAATCTGGTATAGAGAACACTGGTCAACACAGATTATGGCAGAGTTGAATAAGGACTCCATAGATTTACTGATGGAGCCTCTGTTTATCTGACCGTGTCTTTACAATTTCATGTGATGGTACCTACATATAACACGTGAGTCTACCTTTTTACATAAAATGTCCCAGATAACTCATGGCACACATTTCTCGGATGATTGAGGGATAAGACGAAAATAAGACGCAACGAAAAAACGCTTTAATGGTTTTTAATGTCTTGTAACGTCTTTCGTTACAGTGGACGGATAGAAAAGATTGACGTATTTTTTATCGGAGCTTCTGAAATTATCAGTATTTTGCAAAGTTTCAGAGAATTGATATGTCGTTCGCTAATCCTACTATAATGCGAAAGTCTGTGAGGATGCACGGAGGGATGAATAGATATTTGTTACTCCTCCATGCCATAAAGAATGAACCGATTTTGCTGTTTGAAATGAAGATAGCTCCAGGACATAGTACCCAGAACTAACACGTTGCTTACATTTTATCCCATCAAGTTCTTGGGACACTACGCCCCACCTGTTGCTATTTCAACTTCGCGACTCGATTTAGTCAAAGAAGTAATCTCTGACGTTAATAAGATGGCCTGTTTGGACTAGTCCTAAGTTCTGATCAAAAATTATTTTATACGTATTCAATTTGTTCAATTAAATATATTTTTAATAAATCTAATAAACTCCTCCTTCTTCTGCGACTAAGCGTTGTCCCACTAGGTGGGGTCCACTTTTTTCGGTCTTGTGCATCCAATTTTCTCAATTTATAGGCTCTGATATCGCCGCCTACAGGGTCTAGCCAGCGTTTTCTTGGACGGTCGCGAGATTTAGCTCCAGGGTCAGCGATGTTAGGACATCTATTACCAACGTAGCTTTATTGTTTCCGTGCTACACATGGAGGAATTAATTTTTTTGGGGTACCATCGGGCTATTTGCAGCTTATCTCCGATGTCACGGACACTAAGCAAATTAATCTAATAAACTATACTGTTTCAATGTTATGATTGACATAACGTGGTTGTGACGTATGACAAGTGACTTTCCGGCATTACAATGAAATGCTTTAGTCCTACTTCCATGGATGAAACGTTATACATATTGTGTAAGCTCGTTAGTTGGAATCAACAGAGGAAACAATAATGATAGCACTGCACCCGGGTCTGATGGAGCAGGCATTGTATTGTATGGAAACAATGTATAAGAGAACTGTAACAGCCTTATTAAGGGAAATCGAGACTCGCGCGTGGTGCAGTACTCAATCTGAATGAAAGACGTTTATTAAGGTCCCATTGAAACGAGTAGACTTCTCAAATATGCAGCGATTCTTACTTTGTTATAATACGAGTCATTCAATATTATTTATCTGTTAGTTGTAGGATATCTATATCAATAGTTGAAGGTATAAGAAAAGCTTCAAAGGCGGCGTAATGATCACAAACACACGCCTAATGTTACACGCCTAATTATGTTTTATCGTAGCAGAAGGAAAGCGTAAGGGTTGCGTACCTCCTAAATAAATTCATATAAACATCAATTAATTGATATCAAATCCCTGGCTTAAATACGAAATAACTATTTAAGACAAATTAGTGAACTATAACAATTTATTGAAAATAATAATGAAATCAACACGCCTTTATAAAGAGGATAGCAAATTTGTATCGAATAACGTTGCTATTAAAATTAATGAGACGCTTAGTTTCATTAAAATGAAATTAAAAAATCTTTGATCGAGCTTTTTTAATAGTTTATCAATAAATAAATAATTTGTGTTTGTCTGCAACTTGATAGAAAATAAATATGAAACTGAAATATAATTACGTATAGGGTCAGATGTCTAACAATGAAACAGTGGTACACAATAAAACACTGTGATATTTCTAAAATTCTGCGTTGCCAGTTCTTGCATAATATTGCGTTAGGACACTCTCGTGAACCCCCCGCCCTAGCCCAATTTGCATCGAAGCCGCGTGCGAGAAGATGTGTTTGTGGAGCACTTTTGTTTTTTTTTTCGACAAAAAGTAAATATTTTTAGCATTCTTTATAGATTTTTTACTAAAGTATGGTTGAAAATTTCATAAATTTCATGATTAATTAGCATTACACACATTTTGTAGATTAATGTGCAATAAATTATATCTTAAAGTGTTACAATTTAGTGGGTAAAAAATTGAGATTAGTAAAAAAAACCTTAGGTAGTTCACAATGAAACAGTTGCACAGTGAACACAATGAAACACTATTTCAATGTGTATCATCTTGTTTCATTGTGTGAAAGTGCATAATATCATGTACTTTCTGGGAAAATTAATAATTTTTGTGGGTATAAATTCACAAATTAATCTTATTAACATTAAATTTTTTATAATACCAGTAATAGTACTGGTAATCTGAAGTGTCTGATTAAAATTAATTATAAATAAATCCTTTTGTGATTATTAACTCAAGCATTTTTTTTTATACACCTACTCCATAAATTACACAAAAGTCGAGACAATACTATTAATGTTTCATTGTTGAATTTGTGGTGTTTCATTGTGTACCACCACTGTGGACACAATGAAACATTTCCCATTGTTTAGTTTGTAATTTTTTGCCGATTGATGACATATTAATTAAAAAAATTGTAAATGAAATCCGATGCGGAATAAAATTACCTACACACCTGTAAAAAATTAGACTTCTATCTGTAAAAACAAAAGGTGCATAAGACTTTGAATTTTTTGTGTTTCATTGTTGGACATCTGACCCTAGTGGTTAATAAATAACAAAATATTTGCTATCAGTTGATTTATTGCCTTTAAATCTAAATTATCTTACACTAAATGGACTCATCCTGTCCCCTTCAATAGGGATTGACGCAAATCCCTCGATATCGCTTCTTAACTACCTAAATAGCTTTGCAGTAGCTCATTATTTTTGCATTATCCTATAGGTCTTCATAGATCTTCTATGCCTAGGTATAAAACTTTATATAGCTTATTGGGAAATTTATCTTGTTAACATAATATTCGAAATATAGGAATTAATGATTCCTTATTGAAGTCGGATCCTTCTGAAAATGTGAACCTACACTTTTAGCTTTAACCTAGAAGCTTTTTATAATGATTGATTGATACTTGGTAATATTTGCAGTTAACATATGGTTATAAAGCATCTAATCCTTTTGAAGTCGTTAAAAAGTTTCAGTAAAATGTATTGCTTAGTTAGGAGTTACAAAAATAAATAGTTAGGTATTATCGTAGTACTTAGTTTAAATTCAGTCTGAACACTTCTTAATGAGTTTTGTAACGCCGTGATGCTTCTCAAATAGGTATAAAAGTTGGCGAGCTTGGGAACTGCTGCCGACTTGGGATCCCTGTTAAAAATACATAATTTCAAGAGAGGCTAATTTATCGCCTCTGAAAATGCAGTTTTCATAAAGCCAAGCTAATTGCAATCTATAGCAAGAGCTATATAGAATTACTCGGTCCTATAATAAAAAAATCTCCCACATTGATCTTTTCCGCTACTTAAAAAAGACATTTAGGCGATACATCTCACAAAATTCCTGATATTTTTAGGAGAAAACATTTACACACACTTAGTCAATTCCTAACACACATGCAGTCACGAACACACACACATACAGTCACACACCCACACGCACACACAGTCACACACACACACACACACAAACACACACACACACAGTCACACAGTCACACACACACACACACACACACACAAACACGATTACACACACGAATACACACATGCACTCACACACATACTGATTCATTGACTCACTCTCAAAAATATATCTTTTTCTATAGTTACAATTGTCACTATCTCTTAAGTTTAATATTATTCTAATTCGCTGTTGATTTTCGTAAAATAAATAAAATATAAAGCCTGCGACTTAGTCTGCGATGAGTTTTCCGGGATAAAAAGTTAAGTAGGTTTATGTACCCACTTTTCACTTTTCAGGTCACTTTAATATCCATACAAAAAATCATGTCGAACTGGTTGGTAAGTTACTGCGTGATTGAAGGACAAACCTGGGTAGAAGCAGATGTTACTTTGCAATAAAAAGTAATATTCTTTTACTACAATCCGCCAAATCAAAATAATCAAATCAGCACGTTTTAGCATAGGATTTCTTCTGGTTTGAAAGATTAGCAAAAGAATACTGCTTTTTCTTTTAAAATGACTTACAATCTGATAAACAACACAATTTTCCTTTAACAATAACATCAGTAATTTATTAATTAATGCGAAAATGTGCCTGTCTGTCTTTTCACCTCATACCGTAGAATCTTTCTTTTTCTTTCTGATCTTGAAGCTTGCATTTTGGGAAAACTACTGTGTACCTACTACTACGTAGTATATGAATGCGATAATAATTACCAGCCTTATGTCTATGGCAACACGATATAACATAATACCTTATCGGACATAAATTATGCGGTATTAATGATATACAATACCTACCTACCATACCTTCGATCGCAGACAATACCTACTGTTTTGAACGTGGCTTATATTAAGAGTCACTTACGAGAAAATGTATTGAAAAATAACAATGTTTTCATAAAATCGTTTTTGAAAATTATCGTACCTATCGTAAATGGTATTTTATAGAACGTGAATAATAAAACAATCATATCACAACTTTTTATAGTACTTACTAACATATAAGAACTGTATGCATAATATGGAGTTATAACGTCATATTGTATTAATTCTGTTCTTAGACACCTTGTTGACTTGCTTATAACGTGTAGGAGAAGAGGGAAATGTTCCCGTATTTCGTAATATCATATTATATAAAGCTTCACGAAACAATATGATGCAATATTGAAATTTCAAAATCCAGAACAATCCTTTTAAAATCATACAAATACCTAATTTGGGTTTATACTCTTGAACTCTACCATCGGTTTGGATAGCAGATTCTACAGTTGGTAAAAAGAACCGGCAAGAAAGTTAAAAATAATATAATATGTATGCACTATCAATATACAAAAGAAAAATTCAATTACCTATAAAAGTGCAATATTGCAAATATAATAATATTTTTCTTCACTCTATTTCAATTACATCACCTATATTATTATATAAGCAAGCAAGTATTGTCTTAAAAAAGTTTGTAAAGTTTATACCTACTATTTTTTGACTTCAATAAGGTAAATTCTAATTAAAATGAATTTTAATCAGGTTTACGATACGGTATCTAGTTCGTTTGACAATAAATTACTTATTGCTATAATTGCGTCGATTAATTTGGAAGTCAGTGAAGCTAGGCTGCGTATTTTGGGCGGCAGGGATGCAGGCAAAGATGAATTTCCTTTTGCTGTTCGCTTGGAGGAGCAGTATTCCAGAACCGTCAAAGGTAAAACGGAATTCGAGTATCAGCAAATATGCACAGGTGCTGCCCTCACGCCCGCGTGGATACTGACCGCAGCACATTGCGACGATGATGCCGTACTGAAGATTTTAAACTATCAGCTTATCACATCCAAACCACAGATATTCGCGAGATACAATAGTTATTTTCCGAAAGAGTCGGGACAATTGAGTCCCATAACTAAAGTGCTAGTTCATCCAGGCTACAGCGAAATTTTAGAATTTGGCTCCGGAATAGCCCGAGTGAAATACGACATCGCACTGTTTCAAACTGAGAATATAATAGTTAGTCGGTATGCAAAGGTAAGTGGAATCGACTACACGTACTTTGTGGGACACGAGGCATCAATATTGGGCTTCGGTGGTACTAATGCTACTCCGACGGAAAAGCCTTTGCAGGTTTTGAAGGGCATGTTAATACAGTGTGACGTAAGAGAGGGCCCTGTTTATGGCATGCTGTGTGTTGTGCCACTTTGCGGCCTGGATGCAATCAGTTGCGGAGGGGATTCAGGTGGTCCTGTCGTCCACATGTCAGGGGTCGTTGGAGTCGTCACTGGTGGATTTGGATATTGCGACGAGTTCAGCCACGAAATACCCCCAGGATACTCTTCCAGTACAATTTCCATGGTCAGCCCTGTTATTGATTGGATATCGAGCGTCACCGTCAATAAAATCGAAAGTTGACTACCTACGACTTTAGTATTACTTAATATTCTTCCCTTTTCAAACAATGGACCATAATCAGGTTTACTTAAAGTTATTCAATTAAGTATACTTATATTTCTATAACTTAAGAGTCTTTACGTAAGGACAAATCCAATGAAAACCAACAAATAGAACGCTTTGCACATTTTTTCCTCTTGTATTTTAAGTTTTTTTTTCTTTAAAAAGATTATTAGTCATGCTGAACTTGACATATATTCCCTTACTATGACACAAATAAGCGTAAAGCTTGTGTTACTATAATTATTATAGTGAGTACTACAATAGTGGAACGGGTGGGGATTGAACCTTGCAGTTTTTCAGTCCGCATAGAAATATCTTTTATTCAAATAAACTTTTACAAGTACTTTTGAATCGTCGATGAATCTACCACTGGTTTGGAATGCCCTTCCTGCCGATGAGAAGAGCCAGCAATAAACTCGGTGGTTGCTCTTTAAAAAAAAAATATTTTACAATAGGTAACAAAATTATGCTATGTATACAGTGTTTAAGCGGTGGTTAGTGAAGTTTGAAATCCACGACTACTTCCGCATAAAATATATCGTTACATTCATATGTAGGTATGGTTATTTTGTAACTAGAAAACTAATTTTAGATTATGTTTTATGATAAGTAGTGGTTTTTAAATAAGTTTTTTCTTTTTTTCTTACCAACAACAAATCCTTAGTACCACATTATAATATTAATGTGGTATTAAATTTTTTTATTATTTTATTAAGTGTTGTGGGTAATGTCAAAGGGCTTTTAAGTTTTAGAAAAAAGGCTAATTCCCTTTTTTCATAAGAAAACCATTTCCCCGGTTGTCAAAAGATTTCTAGAGCGCAATTCAACGCGTTATTCTGCCTCGCTGAACAAAAACACAGCATGTCAGAGCTCCTTTTGGAAAAGAAAATCTAACTAAGTACACAATTTTTTTTTCGAAAAATTCCATCTCTATAATATGCTCTATAATTTCTAAATTAAGTCTGCGGAGTAAGAAACGTCGCTACAGTCTTAGCTCTACAAATCTATTGTTTTATCTATAAAACAATATTTATATACCTGATAAAACTACACGGACAAATAAATACTAGCTCGCGATATATACTGCTCTTCCAAATGAACCATTATGATTATAGCAACCACATAGCAACAATTGATTTAATTTTGAATACCACTATACGAAAATGACTGCAGCAGTGCATTATAAGAAATAATATATAAGAATCTCGTATATGCAAAATTGAAGAAAAAATAAATTTTTTAAGTACCAAGTTGGAATTTAAAACAAATTAAAATTATATTGAAAAATACCACTGAAGTGTCTATCTGTGATTAAAAAATAACTGGCTAATAAATAATAATGATTATTATTTGAACAATGCCAATTGCCCTTCATCAATGACTCAATCTTCGCATGCATCTTCGGAATGACTTAACAGATTAACATTGCACCTACATCGCGATAGTGAAATAATAATACAGTTGTAACTAGTCTCTTTACTAACACACCACATACCTACATACAGATACACACCACAATCACCAGGAGTATACCGTTAGCACCAGGTGGTTGTGACCCATACCACTGGGTTTTAGTAGGTATTCTGGCCGCCGCCAGCGAGTCCTACATACCCACCCATTCGGGGTGGTATGCGTAAATGCTTTTCCTAGTGGCTTAAAAAAACTAGTCTCTTTTAGGAGACTGGGGAATTAAATGGACTAGCCGGTCTCCTGGCGCAACACAAGGTACCCCTGACGAAGATCTTTCTATCGCTACGTTCGAATCCCATACACAAGCTTCCCAACAAATAAATAAAATCAAAGGTAGCCAGTATTAAAAATCGAGATATCCGGAGTATGTTTTAAAACAAATAAATGAGAATTTCCATTTTAATACGGCGATTATACATTTAATGTGTCGCCCAAAGAGCGTTATGGGGCAGATTTCAATAAAGGTCCGGACGTTGATCCATTTTGTGAAATTGGTAATTTGTTATTGAATGCCACGTTTTATTCGCTCATTTCGGGGATAAAAGGCCCTTTTGATGTATTCATACCACATTACATTTATTAAGCGGCGTATTTCTGTTGAGCAATTTACAATTTTTGTTTTGCTCTTATGGTGTTTGTAACACGTGAGGGTAGTTGCACTGTTGTCGTATCCGCTCCTTACATAAGATTTCTACTTATTTGGAGAGAAGTGGAGAATATTCTTTACAAACCTTACCTTGGCTAATATTCTTTACAAAAAAAAAAATACATTTTCAGGTTAATTTCTCGAAGTATCAGACAGTCGTTGGTTGCTCGCTTTAGCAACAAATATGTAGCTCAAACTTTTTTTCTCAAATATAGATATTAGGTCCGGGCCCGTTTTTAATAAGAAGTCGCTCGAAATAAAGATTAAGGTCCCAGACAAATATGTTTATAAGTATTTGAGTGTTTTCTTAACTTTGCGAACACAGCGCACCTAAGTCATAACAACCTTAAGTTTAAGTTGAAAAACAATTTAAGTATGATGTCAAACAGAAGTTCATAACGACTACGCGCCGATTCCAAAAGTTCTGAATTTCTCCATGAATAAAAGCGTTCTTACGAGTAGCTACCTATAGTACCCTAGTACCTACTGTTGTAAGAAACAGTGAACTTTATGTTCTGTGTTTTGTAAGCAGTGAGGTGGTTACAGTACTTCGCGCTGTCAATTCTTACTTATTCGAATAATTTTTCGTTTGATGGGAATAACTACAAATAATGGGGTCGTGCCATTCCCACTCTACTTTTGCCATATTTATGTTTGCTATTATTCCCTCTTTATTACCTCACTCTCATAGTCCGATGGGACGGAAAATCCTAAACGACCGGAGAGAGATCAGGCGCAGGACCGACGGCTTTACGTGCTCTCCGAGGCAAGCAGGTGACTCGGCGCCAACTAGCTAGCTAGTATTGAGAATTTCTGGACAGAAAGCCCCAATACATTTTTGGCTTTACCCAGGAATCGAACCCGGGGCCTCATCATCCACAGTCGAACTTGCTAACCACTAGACAAATGAGGCAGTCAAATGGATATAATAGGCACTGGATAGGTACATTAACTAGTTTGTTTTTATAAGATGACATAAAAGTCACCGTGTATAAAAATGTTATTGTATAATTTTAATCTTCATCCGTATGCTGGTAGGAATTCTATTTCGGTTACTTTTTAACCGCAACGTTAGTTAGAGTGCCCACTTTTAAGTAAATGCAAAGGTACCACTCAAATTCCACAGTTGAAAGTTCCAACGTTTGATGTTGAAATTATTCACAAACCGCTTAGACATGGTTTATTTATAGGAGAATTGTTGACAACTTCGGTGCTTAAATAATGTTAAATGCTCTTAATGAAGGGACAGCGGTATACACAATACGAACCTGCTTATTGCCCGACTAATCAAAAGGAGCTCTAGGTATCGTTTTAGCTACGTTAGTTAGAAAGCTTTTGAAATTGACATCAGTTTCTAATTTATAATTGTTATTTCATTATAACAAATGATAAAGAACTAGATTCAAACAAATCAATAGGTTCTATTCCTGGCATGTGAGCGTTAGCAAGAGATCTACGGATGTTACTAAATGTTAAAGAATTAAACGTTTATTTCACACACACGCACGAATACACACCACACACACTTTGTTCGTAAAAGGTCTCTTGCAGAGACTTCCACAGGTCTCGGTCTTGAGCCGCTTGTATCCAGCTAGTAAGGGGTTGCCGGTGCGACATGAGACTCTGCAAGAAGACGAATCTCTGCAAGAGTCCTATCTCCAGCAGTGGACCAAAGTTTCATTATTTTTCTATAAAAACATTTGAATAAACCTATATTTTGATAGGAAATAAAATCTACTTGCAACCGTATCAGGTATAATGCAAAGTAAATAATGAAAACTTAAAATAACTTATCTTAATGTACCGTGAACCCAATTTCGCTTGAAATTGCTATTGAATTCCGTAACGGAAAAATAATGGCATCTACGTGTCAGGGTTGGCTACGCTAACTTCTTGTAAACTCTTCTAAGTAAAATCTGCTTTATAATCCGGTCGTAGTCTTAACTTACAATTACCCTATTCACAAGTTGGCCAACGAAAAAGGTTGAATAGTTCTTGTGGCCCACATAATATACTAGTGGTTCGCCCCGAACTGAGACCTCGCGATATCCCATAATTCCCAAAAGTTTTAATTATATATTGTAATAATTAACTTTTAACATTAGACGCAATAAAAAAAATAATAGTTGACATAAAACTGTTTTACTGACACAGCGCCATCTATAGTGAAGCATTATAGTGAAGCATTATAGTGAAGCTATTAGCTTCACAATAATGCTAATAGATGGCGCATTAAAATTAAATAATTTCGTTTCTTTATAACATTTATCTAATTTTAGTATTTGTTGTTCAAGTACAGGATATAACTGAATTTTCAACCAAGTTTCACGTTCTAATATTCAGTAATTCTTGACATATGGCTCAAATTAAAATCTCCACTTTGAAACCCCCCCCATTTGGTCAATTTTTAGGGAAAAATTAAAAAAAATATATTTTTGTACTCTGTTCAAAGTCGTCTTTAAAAAGATATATCGCAAGTCTATGTAGAGCAACAAACAAGATTTTACTTCAAATACGCTTCTATGAGAGCCCCCCTGAAATAAAGCTTTTTATATTTTTTTATACAATGTTCGGCTGAAGGCCATCAGTTTACATATTATATTTAAATTTGAAGTAATTACGTTCAGTAATTCAGAAGTTATAGGGCTCTGACAGACATTTAGACGAACACACTTCTCTGTCTAGTAGGCAAGCGCCCTAGTTGACTCAGAGAACTTCGCTTCGCTCGTTCAAATAAATTATATAATAAGGAATTTAGTTAAAAAATACCCTCTACCTTCACTGTTCTACCATAGAACTGCGAGAAGTCGTGAGCTTTGGCATCCTTATGTGGTTGAAATCGAGGATAGTTGCACAAAATGCTTCAACATTTCTGAAACAAACCGCTAAGATCCTACATCTTCATCATCACTTTCTTTCGATGTCTGTGTTTTCTGCCACGTATAACTTCAGTATCTTCAAGGCAAGAGCAAAAAGGCATGTTCTAGTCAAGCGCGGTCTAATCTAGACCTCTCTATCAATTCCATCATTGATTGACATTAAAAATATTAGTAGAAATGTGTGTCTTGGCATTGTATGCTCTATCTCATATTAAGAAAATGTAGTTGCTTAAGAATTTAGGTTAGAATTAACTAATATTGTTATCTTTTTTCATTGACTTTTAAATAAAATTAAAATAAATCTAAACCTGCTGTGTTGCAATGACTTCTAATTAGCTGATACTCTCCCGCTATTGGTTAAAATGCATTGATGCAGCAAGAATGCCATAAATTCAACCAATCAGAGCTGATTGCGACCATGATAATATAGCAATCAATTTTATACAATCTCTCAGTTGTACTTGACAATGCCACGTTTCATTTTTGTGCTAACCCTGCCAAATGAAATTACGAATCACCGCGCAAAGAAACTCTTCGGAAGAAATTGTTTACAGGTAGATAGATACCTATTTTACTGCATTTATTGTTCGGTAGTATTTTTTAAGAGATACCATCTATACAAATATTATATCTCTCTGATTTCAAAATCCGATCCGGATTATCCGATTTTGAAGATTTTTTCTTATTGAATAGGGTTTACCTCAAGGTTGGTCCCACTTAAATTTGAAAAATAAATTCCATACCTAAGGGTAGCTACACACCTTTTATCTGATAACCGATTCTAGGTATATTGGGACGGATTACAACATACAATAAAACATACCTACTGGCTATACCAACACCATTAACAGTTTTAGCATAATCAGCAGAATTCAAAATTTCCCTCTCAGGTTTATCTTGTACTTTGCTTCGCTTAGTTTGCGTTACTAAAACTATCTCTACTAATAACATAATATCATAAATGCAAAAGTGTGTTTGTTTGTTTGTCGGTTTGTCCTTTAACAATCACGCAGCACCGGAGCTACGGATACGTGTTTTTTTTATTGATTGACAGGATAGTCCTTGACTGCGATCTCACCTGATAGTAAGTGATGATGCAATCTAAGATGGTAGCGGGCTAACTTGGAACGGGTATGGCAGTGTAGATTCAACCCATACCCCCTAATCGGTTTCTACACGCCATCGTACCGGAACGCTAAATCGCTTGGCGGCACGTCTTTGACGGTAGCCTAGCCACGGCTAAAGTTTCCCACCAGACAAATCACGCTACCGCAGAGCTACGGACTGACGTGAATTTTTGCATGAGTACAAAAAGGAAGATGAAACTGACTGCCTGATTGTCTGACTGACTGACTGATCAACGCAAAGCTCAAACCACTGGACAGAACCGGCTGAAATTTTATAATGACGTATGCATCCGCTAAGAAAGGATTGTCGAAAATTCAATTCCAAAGGGGATATAGGGGCATGAAAAATCGAAGTCAAAGTAAGCGAAGCTGCGGGCAAAAGCTAGTGTAATATAAGCGCGTAGGTAGTAGTTACTAGCTACTAGCTACCTCATCAACGGCAGGCAGCATTAAAGTTGGAGGAACAGCGCACTTGAGCAGCAACGACAGTGATTATGTCAGCAAACTAACCTGCGCTGTTTGTCTTGCGCTAATTAATCCGCCACGGTGGAATATTATAACTATTGTTAAGTGAATGTTTAAACTTGGCTCGTATTGGCATTAGCTGTTGGCTCATCCCCACTTCGCAAAAGTTTCATTTGTATTAATCAGCGGACTGCGGTCTTTTAATCGGGAGTCACAGGTTCGATCCCGAGCACGACCTTTGACTTTTCGGAGTTATCTGCTTTTAAGAATAGTTATTTGTTCAACAAGATAGCAAAGTTCATTTTTGTTGCGAGTGCATAGTTTGAACCCCGAGCGGGCGAAGAATTCTGAGTATAGTGAGGGATTCAAAGGCACAAGAAACAAAAACTTTGCTATCGTATGATACATACAACTTTTCACTTCACTAGTAGTAGTAGTAGTTGATGTTTAAGATTATAATGTACAGAATAAATAAATAAATAATTCAAAAAGGGCGCCTTTGCTGTCTAAAATCAGTGAGCAAAAGTCGTTTTTGCTTACTGGTTTTAAACAGCAAAGGCGCCCTTTTTGAGCTAATGAGGTGAAAATTTAATGTCACATACTTCAATGGTGAAGGAAAACCTACTAGTATGTACTCTTTGCTACTGGGCCGATTTTGATGAATAAGATGTTAATTATTATTGCTCCGTTATGATGGTCATAATAAACAAAATTAATTTTCCATAGCCATGTTACACTTTTTAAACTATTTTCTTGTTTGGACTTGCTTAAGAGGCGACATCGCTTGTTGTCTAAAATCTGCTTTCAGTTATTTTGCATTACACTTTCAAAGGATAAAATCTGCTGTTTTGAATGCTCCATATTCGGGAGAGCTCGCTCAGCAAATAACAAATAATAAATAAGACAAAAGGACACTCTTTGTAGAGCGGCACTTTGTCTTTGTGTCATTTCGAAAGGTGTTTGGCTTTGAACGGGTTCGCTGTACTGTGAGCTGCTGCTGTCGTGTAAATATTGTAGTAACATTTTAAGTTATGCAAGTGTAATCTAGGTGGTGATACCATCGTGGTTAAGTCAGCCTTCTCGGAGGATCCAGGGTTCGACTTCTGATTTTTCAGAGTTATGTACGTTTTAAATAATTAGAATAGAATAGAATAGAATTTTTTTCTATTCAAATAAACTTTTACAAGTACTTTTGAATCGTCGATGAATCTACCACTGGTTCGGAATGCCCTTCCTGCCGAGAAGAGCCAGCAATAAACTCGGCGGTTGCTCTTTAAAAAAAAAAATACAATTAGATATCAATTCTTCAGCATCTCGTTAACGTTGATTCGATACAGCTGTTGGACTTAACGCAATTAGTGAGAAGCCTACAAAGGACAACACCCTATAGAATAGTTCTTATAAGTGAATAGTGATTAGTGACTAGTGATAGTGTAGTGTAAAAGCTGACTCAAAGAAGACAAGAATAAAATGTCTTCAATCGATAAAGAGAGACTAAATCTATAGACCGCAGCCTCACTTTGCTCAGACTCAAGACAGAGTTAAAACGAGACAGATTTATGTCAGAGCATATTTGTGTCCAGTTTCAACTCTATCTTAAGTTTGAGCTAAGTCAGAGTACGCTCTATAGATCTCAGCATTAGATAACATTTATGTCCTCGATACATGGGGAATGTATGAGTATAATAAAAATAAATAACAATAATTTTGAATTATATTAAATTTAATGTTCAGATGCAATTAATTAAGAATGCCACTGCACGATGATGAATTCTTTCAGCCATAAGTAATGCAAGTAATCATCAAGTCACTATAATATAATATAATTTTCAACACACTTGCTCATAAAATGGCTCCCGGTTCACCGCAATTAGGCACACAATGACACCTTTAACTCAAACTGTGACTTTTGATTACTATTATTCACAATGTGAGTTATAGAATTTTTTTTTTTAATTTTATTGGTTGAGTTGCATTGTTCTTAAAAAAGTTTCTATTACAAAAAAGATCCTACCTATTGCCAAGATACCTATTGCTTGCTCATTTCATACAACTTTGTATTTAAATAGATAATTTCAACTTGTACGTGTTTAATAAATAAAACTTTTGTTTTTTCTGTAATAAAGAAAACTGGAAATTCCCCATTTTGTACGTGGCTATAAGAGAAAAGCCAAAAAAAAAAGAAAACTCATTCTTTTAGTCTATGGCCATTAAAGGTGCGCGCGCATTCCGGAAAACTGATTAAATCAAATAAACACCTGAATAGGCTGTATGGTCGTCGATCTTTGCATGCCCTCAAGAGCATGTCAAGAGGGCGAACAAAAGAACAACGTTAATTTTTCCCGCCATTGCGAAAAAATTTTCACAACTCGATTTCACTGTTTTGTACCATAATGTACTATTTTATAGTATTATTTTCTTCACAAGTGTGTTGAAAAACGTCGTATGATACACGTGTATATTGATGATTACCGTCCTCGGCTACCTTAAGACCCTCACCTAACGGCTCGGGTCTCAATAGCGCCTCAGCGGTAATCACCAACTTTTACACTTGTACCATAATGTACTATTGTAACATCTTTATATACTGTATTAACAAATAAATAAATGAATTATGAATTATAACAACTCTTCTCAACTCAACGCAACTCTTTGAGTATGGTTTTGATATCTATTTAATACGAAATGTGTGAGGACTCGACTCCCACTTGTACTAATTCCTTAATTAAGTGGGCGGAGTTAGAGGAAAAGTTACTGCCTTATAAACCGGATTATAAGGGTTAGTATACGGCTTAAGATAGCGGCCTAAGGGCTTGTCCACAACCACAGCGATACGATTTTTGTAGTGCAACCCAAAACGACTGCTGTACGGCGTGTGTGCTAGTGGATGTGTGTTGATGCAAGTGGGCCTTAGGCCCGATGTCACCATTTTCTTACTCTCGAGAATTTATTTATTACTCACCATATTTACTTCTGGCAGATCCTCCTTTCCTTTTGGCTCCTGGATATTAGTAGTAACAATAGCGATTTTAATGCCAGATTAGACTATTGTAAAGCGTCTATTCTTGGAATTACGGCTTTAATCTCGATTACAACTTATTCTAAGTTAGTGAAGTGGAGGTTAGTGGCTTAAAATGTTAAGAGCCTGAATTTTTCAAATCTATCCACTTTGATTAAAGTTTTTTATTATTAGTAGTAGTAGTTTGTGTTTGTGTAAACTAAAAACTAACAACTTGCGGACAAATTATGCCTGATTATATTAAATTATTAATTAAATAGATTCATTCTTACACAATACAAAACTTTTCTTTTACAACTCTTTGCGTGGTCGTCGCGTCATCTTGAGTATAGTTTCGCTACGCCGTGCATCGAAAGCACTTTGTAAAAGTTGAATAAAAATTATTCTATTCTATTCTA
This sequence comes from Hipparchia sbordonii, assembly GCA_038048805.1. NCBI lineage: Eukaryota > Metazoa > Arthropoda > Insecta > Lepidoptera > Nymphalidae > Hipparchia > Hipparchia sbordonii. Next base: position 14,055,358 of record CM076109.1, on the reverse strand, counting down.
TTCATCGTTGCGCTGTCGGTGGAGAGAGACTCTAACGCTAAGGGTTAGTGTAGTGCTTTCGATTGGCGTTTAACGAGCTACGGCGCGGCTCGCGGCTCATCGGAGGAGGTCCCACGTTGAAGGCTTGGTGTAACCATCTAGAGTAACGTCAACGGAATTTTATGTCATAAAACTAGCTTTTCCCGCGGCTTCACTCACGTCAAGTTCGAATTTTCAAACCCCTATTTTATCCCTTTAGGGGTTGAATTTTCAAAAATCTTTTCTTAGCAAACACCTACGTTATAATAGCTACCTACATGCCAAATTTCAGCCTGATCCGTCCAGTGGTTTGAGCTGTGCGTTGATAGATTAGTCAGTCAGTCACCTTCGCCTTTTATATATTTGGATAATTCGTAATTTTATATCATGAATATACGGATACGCTCCAAATTAAAATCGGTACTGAATTTATGACTTAAAATCAATACAGTTAAGATTGATTTTACTTTGACGCTAATGTCAAAGTATACTATTATGATCAATCGCGTAAAATCTTATACTAACCCCACTGATCATCATGACGTACACTTACCGTCGTAAGCCTGAAAATTGTGGTCCTGAAATATTTACATCGACTTCATTTTATGAAAACATAGCATTTCATTTAATATGCTAAATCTATTTAGACTTTATCAACATCATTTATACCCAGTGTGAGGTCGCAGCAAACTCAGCCAGGTATAAATGTTGCTGATTTTGCATGTTGTCTAAAGTGGATTTAGCATATCAAGTGGAATTGTATGTTCTCATAAAATGAGGTTGATATTTTAATCTTCTCCGACTAATACGCTTTTAAAACCCTGGCAGCTATAGTTTTAAGCTATGATATAGTATATGTATAAAAAGATGTGGATATGTTACAAGCGTGCGGTAAATGAAGCACGTAATGGCAGATATCTTTTATAATTTGTCCTGTCATTTAACAACCTACTCTATTATATTATTTGTCGTTCGGAACAATTTTTTCACCTGTTTTGTGAGTATATAACTCATCCCTAGTAGAATATCATAGGTTTTAAGTATTTGTAAATAAAATAATTTATTATCATCATTATCTCAATTCTGTTATAGTGCGCTTGTAAAATTGTTGATATTAAAAAAGTATAGAGTTGTATCGATTTAAAAAAATAAACACAAAACTGAAATCAGTTCTGATCAAGTTCTGTTATAGTTCAAATTCAAATTCAAATTCAAATCATTTATTCATACAAAAATATCATACATATACAAATGGATTTTGCCAACAGCTAAGCTAAAATCGTTAGATTTTGTGTTTTAGCTGTTGGACCTCTTCGTGATCGAAGATTCAGTTTTGATATTTTACAAATTTGATATCATGCTTCATAAAACAGATTGAAATTCATAGGTACATAAATTAATCTTAGGATACATATTAAAACATAAATACAAAAATTGAAATTGAAATTCATACTAATTTAAAATTACTCAATATGCTTATGACATTGAATAATAAATGAGTGTGTGAGTGTGTGTGTATGAGTGTGTGTGAGTGTGAGTATGTGTGTGTGTGTGTGTGTGTGTGTGTGTGTGTGTGTGTGTGTGTGTGTGTGTGTGTGTGTGTGTGTGTGTGTGTGTGTGTGTGTGTGTGTGTGTGTGTGTGTGTGTGTGTGTGTGTGTGTGTGTGAATGAGTTATATAGTATATGTGACTGTAGCGAATGGATAAATTTATTTCATAATTTTTAGCAATTTTTCCGTACTTTCATAATCAAGTGTTTGAAGCCATGCTTTAACCTTTGCTTTACAACTGTGTCTTGTCAAACAGTGTATTTGCACATACTTGCTTGCTGAATCATATAAATATTTCCCGAGAAAGGATTGGTGCCTTTGAGCAAAACTAGTTCTACAAGGTGTGACACCACAAATCTTATCTTGCCTTCTTTTTTCCAAATAATTATTTTTAAATTTGTTTTTAGCATGTTGGTTCAATATAGTATTATAAATAAAGTGCTGTCTAACTGTAAGCACCTCACACTGTTGATACAGATCGCGAGTTGGATAGTCGAATGGCCTACAAGTAGCAACTTTTAGGACTAATCTTTGGGCTCTTTCAAGTGGAAGCATGTGTGAAGTATATGCTCCTCCCCACGCTGTAATGCAATAGGTTATAATTGATTCACAAATAGCGCTATACACACATTTTAGAGTCTTTGCGTCAACTACATGTCTAATATTTCTAAAGATAGCTGAGAGTTTACGAACACGCTGAGTAACTGCATTTATATGTGGCTGAAAGGTCATTTGGCTGTCTATAATAACCCCTAGATATCTTAAACTATGTACTCTTTCTAAGAGCTGACAACAACAGTGTTTATCTCGTGCTATCAGACAAGGGGCCGAATGTGCGTAAAGTCTAAAAGCACCTGTGTCAGTATTTAAAGCGTTTTTAATGCTGAAAGTGATATATTTAGTTTTAAGAACATTAAGAGTTAGTTTATTTTCTGCAAGCCACATACAAACTTTATTTAATCCTGCTTGTGCATTTTCAAATGCTTTTTTCCACGAGTTAGCCTTAAAAATGATTACTGTATCATCTGCAAATGTTATTATTTTTCCATTTTCAAGTTTCATCTCACACAAATCATTGATAAAGGTCAGAAATAGGGTCGGGCCAAGAATGCTGCCCTGGGGTACCCCAAAATCATTATTTGTGTCGTTGCTTATCGTATTACCTATTTTAACACATTGATTTCTATTTGTTAAGTAATCACGAAACAAGTTAAGCTGTTTATCCCGAATACCAAGTCGCTCTAATTTACTTATAAGGAGTTTCCCAGAGATTGTGTCAAAAGCCTTGGCTAAGTCCAGAAAGACAGCTATAACCTTGTACTTTCCATCCAAGGCTTTGACAATATAATCAGTAAGCTCTCCAACAGCGTCAGAAGTCGATCTACCGTGTCGGAAACCAAACTGATTATTGGATAGAAGTTTTTTTGTTTCCAAATAATTTATAAGCCTTTTATTTATTACTCGTTCCAAAACTTTAGAAATGGTAGGTAAAATTGAAATTGGTCGATAGTTATTGATTTCAATTTTACTGCCCGCTTTATGAATGGGAATGACTATAGCCTTTTTAAAAGCGTTGGGAAATTTTCCACTGTTTATACAAAGGTTACAGATATATGTTAAAGAAGGTATAAAAGCATTCTTAAATAATTTCACTAGACGAGATGGAATATTGTCCCAACCAACAGAGCTGTCTGCCTTGAGGCAGTCAATAAGGTTTCCAACTTCCATTTCATCAGTTTCTAAAAGTACAAATGAGTTGACACAAGATGGCTTATGTTGAATGATTTGTGAATTGGAGGGATTTAAGCTGTGTGCATGTTTTTCAGCAAGAATTTTACCAACGGTAGCAAAGTGTTGATTAATTCGGTTTACAGACTCAGCTTCCGAGTTTTCTAGTTTTAACAGATCAGTGGAGGATGAATTTTTACTTTTATATTGCGTTAATTCGTTTACGAATTGCCATATTTTTTTAGTGTTTTTACCAATTTTTAAAAATTCTGATCTATCGTATGCTTGTTTAACTTTTTTAACTAATTTGTTACAAAAATTTCTGTATCTTCTGTAAGATAGTTTTAGAATATCATTATCAGGATGTTTTTTAAGATTCCGATGCATTTTATCCCTATTCCTAATGCAGCGCAGTAAACCTGCAGTCATCCACGGTTTTAACATATTACTATGATTTGGTCTCGATTTAGTGTAAGAGTTTTGTTTAATTAGATTATTAATAGAATTGATAAGAAAATCAGCTGCTACGTTACAGTCACTCATATTGAAAATTTTAGAAAGATCGATTGTATTCATTTCGCGTGCTAGACTTTCATAATTAATTTTATGTATAGGTTGATGCCTTGTATCTTGTTTTTGTTTAGGGCCTAAACACAATAATATAGAATCATGGTCCGTAATTGAGTTTTGAATTATAAGGCAAGTGGTGTTAACTCGATATTTCAAGAAAACGTGGTCTAGACAAGATTCGTATCTTGTTGGGTGTATATACGCAGGAAGAAGTCCGTGTAAGGCAAGTAAATTCAAATAATTAGCTGCATTCGAATCAGAGTTATTATCGGCTATATTAATATTTATATCGCCTACTATTGTTATGTTAGAGTGGTGATTTAGAGATTTTAGAAGCAAGTCTAGGCTAGACAAAAAATTGTCAGCATTTCGATTAAATGGAGGTCTATAAATAGAAATTAGAACGTTATCACAACCTATTTTAGTGATAAGACAATTTGCATCCGTTAAAGACGGTTCATACGTTACATGTTCTATATTGGACTTTATGTATACAACCAAGCCATCATTTTGATTAAGAGTTTGTAAGGTATAAAAACTGGCATAACTCTTAATCAGAGGTGGGGTGATGACGGTGGAAAGCCAACATTCCGTTAGAATAATAATATCTGGTTCAATTTCAATTCGAGATAAAAGTAGACATAAGTTATTTATATTTTTCTTAATGCTGCGAATGTTTTGGACGAACACTTTAAGGCTATTTGTTTTGTCCAACACTAAAGAAGGGCAGTCTTCAGGAGAACATACGTGAAAATAGGCTGAAAAATTATCAATATCACTTATTAAATTACTTATAGAATTAGCCATTATTAAATTTTAAATGTGGGTGTCTAAGTAAACATTTTACAATGATGAACACTAAGAAAAAAGCGAAACACAGCCCTATTTCTTCACCATAAGCGATAAAGTTCCCTGCGACTTCAATTTTCATACTGCCACACCAGTGATAAGACATTGTTGCAGTCGTAAATAATATTACCCATGTTAGACCATTCGCTAAAAAAGAGTGCACATTTTCCAGATGTATGTGTATGTTATAATGAATATGAAAAAGAGTGAAATATTTATGACTATGCGTGTGAATGTATGTGTATATGAAAGGGTTTATGTGATATTTAATTGAATAACAGAATAATATATAATTACTTTTTAACCTCATTTCTAGTCAAAGCGAGTTGTGGATTTTTATTTCCTGGAGTTGTTCCTCGCTGCGAACTTGTAAAAGTTGCGATCCTTCCTCCTTTCTCAAGTATATTCTTCCATTTACCGTCCAGCAGAATTTAAAAAATTTATTCTTATTGAGTTCTCTCGTTAGATAAAATAGCCTTTTTGTCTTTGGAGTTAAAAGTTCCGAAATATAAATTGGTTTGTGAGGCCTTAATAGTATAAGTAGTATAGTATTAATTTTGGATAAGAATGGATTGTACCCAATTAAGGAAGTATGTTAAAAAAGATTATAAAATACAATTTTTTCGAGATTATTAACCATCCTGAACATGATTAATATACCTCTTAACCATCATAGTATATAGTATATTTCTAAAACGAATTTTCTTTTATGGAGATTGGAGTGTACTAAACTACCTGCATGTTACGTCACACTCAGGTAGCGCTCTCTTCGTTTAACTGAAAACTCTACATTTTCGAGACAAGTTATGATATTATTAAAAAAGAAAATTGGCATAGTATTATAATATTTAAAAACTTTATTTCATATTTATAAATAAACTAGCTTTAACCCGCAGCTTCGCTCACGTTAGGTTCGATTTTTTAACCCCCTATTTAACCCTCTTGGGGTTGAAATTTTCCAAAATCCTTTCTTAACGGATGTCTACGTCCTAACAGCTACCTTTATACCAAATTTCAGCTTGATCGGTCCAGTGGTTAGAGCTGTGCGTTGATAGATCAGTCAGTCAGTCACCTTTGCCTTTTATATATTTAGATAAACAAATATCAGTCAAATACCCTATTGATAACAGAAATACTTCGCTAGAAGAAATGAAGTAAGTAGGTATCAACACAGCGACATGAACGTTGTTTGAAGACATACGTCTAAACGCATTAATACGCTTTTTGTCGGCGCTCATCCCTCAATCACAGCAAATGGTCCGGGGGATGTACGGAATCAGTTCCGCGGAGCATTTTACGAGGACATAAAAACAAAACTCGCTCAAATAGAGGTGCACAATGTGGATCACTGGAGACAAAAGAACTGAAGTAAATTTTCATATCTTTGAGGTGTAATTGAACTGAAAGAGTGATTTCAAATTAAAATCATTTGGATAAATAACGACGAGATATTGCAGCACTTTCATTATTCGGCTTCCCCATTATCAAAATCAAGCTGGTTTCTAATACACAACTTACTGGTGATTGCAAAATTGTCGCCAAACTTTGTGAGAGATGGTGATGAAAACCTCTAGTAAATAACGTCAAAACATCCGGAATAATCTCATTGAAGTTCGGGCTTGTTTAAGGAGCAAAATACTAAAACCACTGAACGTAGTGACAAACCCGATCATAAGTAGGGTCTAGGATATTGTGATCTTCATACAAGTATATTATCTCGTTAATTGAATTAAAGAAAAAAGAAATACCGGAACTGGCGTTACTATTGAATGATATCTTCTCGTACAAATGATATAGTGAGGACATGAGTGAAAGATATCAAGTGATATAGTTCTTTTTTATCATTCTTTTGCTCGCGAACTACACATGTCTAGTCTGAGACGGGACTCACGGTGATTTCGTGAAACATTCGAGATTCGAGCGTCCAATCTAGGAATGGCTAAGACCTTTTTTATGTGTTTGATATACGTAAAGACGTTTTATGTTTAGGATGGTAATTCTTTAGGGGGTGCAAGGCCCGGCGAAGGTGATCGAGCTGTCAGAGCCGCAAAAGCCGCAAGAGGCGCTAGTTTTATTAGTGTGTACCTACTTCTTTATTTGATGATAAGTTAGTCATTATGTACGATTCACCTGGTGGTAAGTGATGATGTAGTTTAAGGTAACTTGGAGCTATTTTTATAGCCCAACGGTTAAAGGTGAAAATTGAAAGGTCTCAGGTTCGATCCCCCCCCGCTGCACTATTATCGTATCCATTCCTAGCAAGCTTTCCGCTTCTTTGAAGGGGAGAAGAGGATATTAGTCAACTTCAGCTTGGCTAATATTATTCTTGTTTAAAAAAAATTAGGAAAGGGTTTGCAGTTTTGACAGCGGTGTAGTAATGGTCATTAATTTACGAGCAATATGAAGTATGTACATACGCGCGTATAGTTACATACATAGGTCATGTAAGTACTGCACCCAATAAGATCTTTCTACATATCTATGACGTCATTGTATAAATTTTCAGTTTAACAAAACTCTGCTATCACTAAATTGCGGTTCGTTTTTCATCAACGCATAAAATTGATTTATGCTCTGGCAGTAGGTACAAAATCTTCTTTTATGTAAATGTATGTAAATCTAATTTTACCCAACGTTTATGTAAAACGGAACGTAGTACATACGCACTAGGTCACACCACGAATAGTTCAAGGTACATTAATATACATTCGGCCTCTGACACTCAATCCGTGAGGATTACCAGGGTCGCCGCAAGCTTTGTTATCAGTTATAGGGCGACGGGTTACTGAGGTACTTATCTAACTACCTAATACGTACGTACTACCACAGCCTAAGCAGATAGAGATTAGAGGTGGTTAATATAGCACTTAGCAACATATTACAGCATGCTATCTTTCCATAGCACACAGCATGTGCTACACACGTAGGCGCGGTGGTGCTACGATGCTATAAATATCACGCGCTGTAGGCGATGTAGCACACTGCGCGTAGCAGCGGCGCTGAGGCGGCCGGGCAGTTAGCAGATGGATTTATCGCAACTCGCAATAAACATGCTATGTGATTTAGCATGTTGCAAGACATAGCGCGCGCGCCAGCCGCTCACAAGCTTCCTAATTAAAGTTGCTATAGCATAGCATTTTTCATAGCATGTTAAAATTTTATAGTTTATAGTCAGTAGCATGATATCGATTTATAGCATTTTTGAACAACTCTAATAGAGATACTAGCAGTCGTTCCACGGAGGCGTCTAGAAACTGCAATCGTTCAGGGAAATATGGGGAAATGAACTGAAGACAAAACCTAATCAACATAAACACGAGTAACAAATTCTTGTACCTACTACCAATGCTACCAATGCTAGCTGCTTATGAAATTTTATCTTGCTGTGGCTATCTCATTTTCATTTTATCTCTTTTCCAACCGACAAAAAAAGGAGGAGGTTCTCAATAATTGGTCGCGTTTTTTTGCTTTTTTTATGTACATATAACTACGCATAACTTTCGTCGTCCGTCACTCTGCACTGGGATACAGTCAATCGGACCTTAGCTCACAATGATAACATAGGTTCACAGCACAGCCATACATTGCCATGCACAGCCATGCAGATACATGCACAAAGCCATGCACAATCATTCACAGCTTGGGGAAGAATGCGGAGCGAGGCACAGCCATGCGCAGTACGGAGCTACATATGTGTGCGGTACCTTAATATGGTAATAGCCGTAACTTAATATGACATTAGTGCCGGCTGTACTGTAAACAATAGAGGTTGTAACACTGAATTTACTTACCCTGTGGTTCTATCTACGTTTCTCGGAGTTATGTGTGAGGTCCGTAACTACGTAAGCAGGCTGAATATTGATTAGGGTTGATTAGGCTTGATATGTACCTATTTTTCGACGTGAATTATTGACTAGTCTATTAGAATTCTCTTGCCTAATTTTTGCAACAAAATAAATTATTACACAAATAATTTTTTTTCTAATAGCTATTTTACCCAAGTTTAGTACTTGTAATTAGTACTAATCTAATATTTTTGCAAGGGTATATTGGAGTATCTCAAAATACACAGGCTATTTTTTATTCCTCGTGGGAACGCAGACAAAGTAGTAGGCAATTAAGCTAGTGGTACCTAAAATATTCCTTCAATATTGTCTAGTAGAGAACTCATCAAGTTGTTTACTGAGATCGGCGGGGCTGGGCCATCGTATATTAGGGGTCGAGGGGAGGGCGCCCTGTAATTACTTCAGCGAATTATTTCGCTCAATTAGCCGCCGTCGGGGATCGGGAATAAAGATTTAAGACTGGAACATGATTGCAATATAAATTATATTACTCCTTGAGACACAAAAATTCAGACAAATACTGTGAGCACGGCTTACATTGAATATGTTTTCTTTCTTTATTTATTAACCCGCAGACTTACAATTTCAAATTTTCAAGACAACTAAATCGCAGAGTATACTAATAGGCATAAGTAACGGCACATAAAATCATCGTCGTCGATAAAGGTTCGATAGTCGGCCTACTTGAAATTGTACGTCTGCGGTTGCTTTTAGGGAAGGTGTGAGTGGTGAGAATAAATTTTAATGACATCATGCCCTATTCCTATATCAATCAAATTTTGGTTTGTTTTACTATACTTAAATAAATATATAAATACTAAATTTTTATGGAGTACTTATTTATTTATTAGTAATCAATCACGTTTACATTATTCGATAATAACTTTAAAAAAAATAAACGACTAAAAAAGGGACAAAAAAAACTTTTTTAGTTAGCTCCTAAACTAATGTGAGTAAGTAGTTTTGAGTCTGCGACAAACTTTTTTAAAGCAAATAATAACCTACGTAAAATGAAAGCACGGCAGCGAAATTGCTTTTACAGAGACCTTGTACTCTTTTGCTTGAAAGAAGTTCTTTCTAAACTTTAGTTCAAAACCGACAGGCTACATTTTAGTTCAGTAATTACTTCAATTCATGTCATTAGGTTAATTACGCGCTATGTATTTTCAATGGACCATGCGCCGGGCTTTCATAAAACACAGTGAACTATTCTCCAGGGACACAGTGTAGCATCATGCACATGCATGATATAAATTGACGGACGGTGCGGCTTGCAAATTATTTAGGCTGCTTTTCAATGTCCGGTTTTGCTGTTAAAGCGCTGTGTTAATTCAATATTTGATGCCATCGTAGCGCATTTACCACATTTTAGTGAGTCAGGGATCAATATAACAGAAAAACTATAGCGGAAATAGAGGGTTTCTAATCCAAACAATATTATTTACAAATTATGTTACACCCGCGACTTCGTCCGCGTGGATTAAGGTTTTTTATTTCCGTGGGAACTCTCTTATTCCCCGGGATAAAAAGTAGCCTATGTCTTATTCCAGATTATAATCTATGTCTGTGCCAAATTTCAGCCAAATCGATTCAGTCGTTGCGACGTGATTGAGTAACAAACATACAAACTTTCGCATTTTTTTATCCCGGGAAATAAGAGAGTTCCCGCAGGATCAAAAAACCTTAATCCACGCGGACGAAGTCGCGGGCATCATCTAGTAATTAATAAACATGAAAAATAATGAACTTCCTAGTTATTTAGCTAAACTATGTCCTCTGTCCGCACCAGTCCGCACCAGTCCGTACAGCCTTTCTCAAAGTGAAGCGAACGTCAAAGTATGTGCGCTATGTGGCTTTCAAACTCTCCACAAGTTTAACGACGTCTTCTCTGTGGCGCGAGCGGTAGCGTCTAGCGACACTAGTTTTCGCTCGCCAGCATTTTCCCTTTGAATCCAGACGAGACGAGTAAAATACTCTTAATATCATCTTCAAAGTTCAGACTAAGGAGGTTATGTGCTCCTGCCCAAATCCAGGCTCAACCTGGGATTCGAATACCCGACCACACGATCTATGTATTAAGCTAGCCACTAGACAAACGACTATAATTACGAGTATAAGACTTTAAGTAACGTGTTAGGAATCTGGGGATAAGAGACAACAAGTGTAAATTAAAAATTTAAATCACCCCGATCTGTTACAACATTTTAATCGCTAGTCAGTAATCGTTAAAATAAAAATACGTAATCCGCCATTTTATGACGGCGGCCATCTTGGAGCGATTTTCATCAAATGTAGCTAAGAACACTCCCGACTAATTCATCTTTCAAACAAAAAAAAACAAAGTCAAAATCGGTTTATCCGTTCGGGAGCTACGATGGTGCAGACAGACACACACACACACATACACACAGACACGTCTAACTTAAAACTAAAATAGGCTTTCTGTTATAGGTAATGAAGCAAGCTTGCCTGGAAGATGCTTATTCACTCTCGCTCAAGTTATACGTGATAGGAAACACGGACGTTGAAGCGTGCCACACCTTAGTGGTTTGTTTCAGCAACGTTATACTGCATTTCGTGTGAGTAGGTTGGATTTCAACCACAAGATTTCCACAGATTTGCCAGCTAGCCAAATCTTTGAGGAATTAATATATAAAAGTTTTTGTAATTCGCTAACAAGATAGTCCTTGACTACGTTCTCTTGATGGTAAGTGACGATGCAGTCTAAGATGGTAGCGACCTAACTTGGAAGGGCAGTGTATATTCCACCCATACCCCTAATCGGTTTCTACGCGCCATCTTGCCGGAACGCTAAATCGCTTGGCTGCACGTCTTTGACAGTAGGGTGTTAACTAGCCACGGCCAAAGCCTCCTACCAGACAAGGTTATTCTTTTGCATTTGTATTTTGAATATGGGTACCGCAGCCTGATAATTTGATTAACTGGAAAGAATTAATAATTACTTTCCTAGTCATCCATACATTTTCCGCATAGGTAGATCCTGGAAAGCGAATAATTTTTTATTTGCTTTGAACACAGCTTTTAAATATCGAAACGGTCGTGCCTGTGATTTCAATAAAGGTCCAATGACCGTTCGTTATATGTGATCGGTAATTTGTAATTGAGCGTCCGGATTTATTTCCGTTTTATTTGTATGTTTTTTGTAGATTTGGGCATTTTATTGGTGATTTTTGCTTCAAAAATATGCGACAAAATGTTTGTTAAAACAAGTTGATACCGTTGGATATTAATTCAAATGCAGGCAATCCTAAATAACAATATTAGAAATATGAAAGTGTTGGTATGTTGTTTTGTTGATTTGTCCTTCAACCACACTGAAACAGAACAACGGATCTGTGTAATTTTTTTTATGGTTTTTAGTAATATTTACACTACCACTATAGGCTATGTCAGAATGAAAGAGATTTTATTTACGTACGATTACGTATTATATATTACGTATATGCCAGACTCTGCCCTTCGAAATTCAAGACGTCATTGCCGTGAAAAATATAATTAGAAAAAAAGTCCGCCACAACCGTGGCGGACTTTTTTTTCTAGTTATATTTTACACGGCAATATATTTTACAGTTATTTATATAGTTTTATTTTACAGTAAAAAATTCATTTTTTTTGTCAACGATACTAGTTCTTTTGCCTATGAAATCATTTTACAAACGATCAACAACGGCCAACTTGAAATGAACTGGTTGTACATATGTATAGTCTGGCGAAATGCAGTAAATATGGCTTTTTGTCTGCGCCGGGCTGAGTTACAGCTATATAAATATCGGGCAGCATTCCGCGCAGCCTCCAGCGCGGCCAATCTCCACGCTATCTTAATCTCAGAGACACATTTCTGCGGCTGCCTGCGTCGGGCCTGTTACGAAACACATTCCACTGTTTATTTAGAACGAATACGCTACCCAGATAAGTCAGAGAATGTGTATTTATTACTACGCATATTTGAACGAGCGAAGCGAGTTCTCTGAGTCAACTAGGGCGCTTGCCTACTAGACAGAGAAGTGTGTCCGCTAAATGTCTGTCAGAGCCCTATAACTTCTGAATTACTGAATATTAGAACGTGAAACTTGGTTGAAAATTCAGTTATATCCTGTACTTGAACAACAAATACTAAAATTAGATAAATGTTGTAAGAAACGAAAATATTTAATTTTAATGCGCCATCTATTAGCATTATTGTGAAGCTAATAGCTTCACAATAATGCTAATAGATGCTAATAGATGGCGCTGTGTCAGTAAAACAGTTTTATGTAAACTATTTTTTTTTTTATTGCGTCTAATGTTAAAAGTTAATTATTACAATATATAATTAAAACTTTTGGGAATTATGCGATATCGCGATGTCTCAGTTCGGGGCGAACCACTAGTATAAGTTTTTACTACTTGACTGTTTTTAAATTGTACCTTGTACATTGTAGTTGATTTGGTTGATTTTTTTGGTTTTGGTTGGTAGTTGATCACTCGCTGTAATGAGTTGCAGATGAAATTGAAATAAGTAGATCCAAAGTTTATACATATTTCTCGTAGAGAATATGAACCAAAGAATTCTATACCGGTATAAATCTTTGAAAAAGTGTACACTTAAATCAACTTTTTTTTATATCTTAAGCGGAATAGGACAGGCATGAGTGGCAAAGGTCAAGATCCTCTTTGGGTCATCGAGTCAGTGAAGTCAGCTAGGGAAATGAGTCTGACCACAAGATAGATATTTTTTTTTTTTTTCAAATTTTTTCACATTTTAGGCAAAGCAAACGATAAAGCAGCAATAACACAGGCTGAAACAGATAAAAAGTCGTTCAACTGCGATCCATAAAGATTTTAGACAGATATAATAGACAAAGCAAGCAATTTCAGACACATATATAAACATTTAGACAAAGCAAACGATAAGGCAGCAATAACACAGGCTGAAACAGACAAAAAGTCATCCAACTGCGATCCATCTATATGCAGATACGTCGATTCCAAAGGGGCATTAATGTTTCAATGGAAGCCGACGGACAGTTTTGTCTGTGGATGTGTTTTGACTGCGGATCGCTTTGAGCTGTCGGCATAAATGGCGTTAATGGTGCTCTGCGTTTTACGCCTGTATTCTTAGTCACATTTTGCACTCGTAGCTTTTCCTTTGCTGCAAGAATTATTGAGTTGGATATATTTTTTTATTCGTTGATAAGATAGTCCTTGACGGCTTCATCTGATGGTAAGTGATGATGCAGTCTAAGATGGTAGCGGGCTAACTTAGAACGGGTATGGCAGTGTAGATTCAACCCATACCCCTAATCGATTTCAACACGCCATCGTGCCGGAACGCTAAATCGTTTACCGGCACGTCTATGACGGTAGGGTGCCACGGTAACATAGCCACGGTCACCAGACTAGACCAGAGAAAATTTAGAAATTAATATATTAAATTCCCAAATTGCCCCCGCTGGGAATCGAACCCTAGACCTTCTAGTTATAAGACCACAGCGCTCACCACTTTAGTATAGTAACAATGTTAAGGTGGTACGATTTCCATACTGCATTTATATATCAGCTGTATTCATGGCTAACACCCTCAGATTTTCATTACAAACGCTGAAAAAATGTCTATTATTTACCAAGACCAAATAGAGGGATGTTTTAAGGTTTTGCGTTAATTTGATATACATAGTTCTTCTATTCGTTGACATTGCAATATTATGGAAACCTTGGTGCTACAACGCAGATGTCACACTTACACCGATCATAGATTTACCATGTGATAATACGAGGCAACCCCATTTTTGGGCTCGTTTGACTCATTTTGATAAGAACTCCTACTCCTAGATGATATCCAGAGTCTGATGATGTAGCAAGAAGGTGGCTTTGGAAGTCGGTTGAGAAGAATAGAATAGTAAAAATATTCGATTCCATATAAGATATTTTGGTAGCTTCTGCCCGTTAAAAAAATACGTCGCTTTATTACTGCGTGATTTAAGAAGAATTAAGAAACTAAAAAAAACACGCTTTTGCATTTATAATATAAACAATAAAATGATAAATAATGAGTTGAGCGATCAAAATACATGGTGGGTTGATACGCAATTTCATATTGATGTTTGATGAATTAATAAAAGAAAAACATTATAAAAAAGTCATGCTTGTCGTAGCGACTATAATATTCAATTTCAATACGTACCGAGCTCGAACTTCGAACAGAAGTTAATTAGGTTTGTTAAAGAGCTCCGCAGGAACTACTTTGAACTAGATTTCAGTGTACAGTACAGTGTAGACGCTTTCACTGTATCAAACTTGCTGAAATTCAGTACCTTACATAATTCGTAACTTTCTTGTGTTGCATCGAAACGTTAACAAAAAAATTCAGCTTTTTTTGTTATCAGTTGAAACCATGAACTGATAACATAACTTACCAGCAATAATTAAAAATTAGTCTTATTATTATTATTCAAATGGATTAAGTTAAATCATAATCACATTAGGTTCTCAAACCCGATGGGGTTAATCTACATTGCAGAGAGACGTCGCGGGCATCAGCTAGTATTCACATACATACATTTTTTAAGCTATTGCATAGCTTCTATCGCGGGCCTTGAGCGTGGAGACCGAATCCAGAAATTCCGTAACGAAAATAACCTGACACGGGACTCCTCTCACCGCTAGATGGCGTTGATAAAAAACGCTGTGCAATAGCTTTACCGCGGCAGTCCCCGAGTGCCACACGTCTTTTTTTTTTTAACTCCGTGACAAGTTAGCCCTTGACTGAGATCTCACCTGATGATAATTATTGATGATGCAGTCTAAGATGGCAGCGGGCTAACTTGGAAGGGGTGTAAATTCAACCCATACCCCTAATGTGCGATGTGTGTACACATTATTACCGGAACAATAAATTGCTTAGCTTAGTCTTTGACGGTAGGGTGGTAAGTAGCCACGGCCAAAGCCTCCCGCCAGACCAGAACAGAAAATTCAGAAATTATGAATTCCCAAATTGCCTCCGCCGGGAATCGAACCCGAGACTTCCCAGTTTTAAGACCAAATCATAACCCTTCCTTTTGGCTTCGCCGCAGTCAAGTGAAAAGATTATCCCTGTTTTTAATCTAAATATATAAAAGGCGAAGGTGACTGACTGACTGACTGACTGACTGATCTATCAACGCACAGCTCTAACCACTGGACCGATCGAGCTGAAATTTGGTATACTGGTAGCTGTTAGGACGTAGACATCCGTTAAGAAAGGATTTTGGAAAATTTCAACCCCAAAAGGGTTAAATAGGGGGTTAAAAAATCGAACCTAACGTGAGCGAAGCCGCGGGCAAAAGCTAGTGTAGGTATAAAGTAATCCAAACTCGTCATATTTTAACGCCTTACAGACAACCTTCGCTTGCACCGCTTTACATAAATCTAGTCCCCGGCCTTCAGCTCGAGACGAGTATAATTGAGTTTAATTGTCAGATCTGTTTTCGAAAATTATACAACAGAATTATTTACTAATGCCTGGCAATGAATAATGAATCAGCCCCTGATGAAAGGCATCTATTAGACGTTCCGACTTTCATTCCAGTTCAGACTGGTAGGCAACTTTTTCACACGTCTATGAGTTGGTTAGATAACCCAAGTAGCGGATTTAGTTTTGATTAAATCAGATTGTGTGAGTAGTTTTCAACTAATGCAGGAGTTATCTGCACCATCATTGATATAGGTATTTTTAAGCATTGAGATGCGAAAATCTCTTGTGGTTCATTTTGAAACTGCTATCAGTTTTATTGTTATTTACTAGTGAAACTCCATTATAATACTCGTAATTTGTAACGTCAAAATTTACAGCAATTGTTTGAACAAGTGGATCATATCAGCTTGCAGACTTCAGTTGTTTTGCTGAACTAAGGCTCCCAATCCTCCATGAGTCCACCACACTCAGCCCGATTCTTCAGTTCGTCTTGCTAGAGGGCGTCCCACACTGTGCTGGCTTTCTACTTATATGATCTGCACTCTAAAACTGAATTTGAAATTTTTTTTTCTAAGCAGCAGAGAACAGGCATTCTTATCATATAGAGTCGGAAAGTTTTAGTGAATTTGATACAAAATTTCCACTAAAACTTCCTTTATGGAAATCTTAACGCACATCAATATTCACATGAACAAACTGAATCAGAAACTAGCAATATTCGGGTTACAACTCGCGTAGACCTAGCCAGCTTATTACTACGTGTCTAGCTGTTTTGCCATCGATGTATTTAAGTTATTGGATCTATGCTATGTCAGAACGTATCGACAACCGACTTGTTGGCACATCTGTAGTACACCATGCAAACAAGTCCATCTCATAGACGCTGAAAGGCATATTTCTGCCATGCAAATGTTAGTTGGTGACGTTGTGAAATGTAGAGATATATTGTATGTAGCTACAAAAGAGTGAAAATCATCACATGAGCGTGATGATTTCAGAGATATTGAAATACGTTTTTTGGTTAAAGGGACGCGCCGTAGTGATATAGTAGCCAAGTTCTAACCACGTAGATTACCATCAACAATAACAAAAACTGTCAGAATGTATTTATTTTAACTGGTTTTTATAATGCACGATATATTATGCTGAGCTGTACCCGCATTCTGAGTGGTGTTACAGACGGGCATTATTATTATGTCTGGTGGGAAGCTTTGGCTGTGGCTAGTTACCATCTTACCGTCAAAGACGTGCCGCCAAGCGATTTAGCGTTCCGGCACGATGGCGTGTAGAAACCGATTAGGGGTATGGGTTGAATTTACACTGCTATACCCCTTCCAAGTTAGCCCGCTACCATCTTAGACTGCATCGTCACTTACCATCAGGTGAGATCGCAGTCAAGGGCTTTCTTGTCATCGAATAAAAAAAAAGTATTTGTATAAGATGAACTGTTTGTAACACTAAAAAGGAATAAATGTATTTTCTTTCTTTTTCGGTTAAATGTTACTCGGTAATGGTGCAAATCAATGCACAGGACCAATTTATTGTCATGACAACTTCAAGCTATGAATAAATTTGACTTTTCTATTGATAATCTCGTACCCTTATTGCAAAAACCGATTATCTGCATTTTTGTACCAAAATTAGGTTAAATATATCAATCGACTCGTCAACTCACGGCGAAGCTGCTGGTAAAACCCATTTTCTGCTACGACGCTTTTTTACGGAGATAGCTAGAGTTAAAAGCAACTACCTACAGGTATGATTTAATTAGCTTCTTAAAAAAAGAACTAAACTCATTTAAATAATTTAGATTTATAAATCTATACCACAAACACAATGTATTGTATTATAATACTTTTCAGATGTAGTTGCTTGATTTATCATTATGTCAATATTATTCTGTTAATACACGTTAACCTGCGTTAACAGGTTTCAGCTTTTATTAATATACTAGAAATTGCTGATGTATCTAAAAAGTAAAACGAACTAAACAACATTAGTTGCTTTTTGTAGAATAATGAACACAATATTTTGTTAAAATTATTGCAGGTAAAAGAACTTAAGTTCACTTTTACTGTATAACTGGGCTACGAGGGTTTTTGAACATCTTCACAAATCAAAAGTTTTTTGATTTGTAAAGCTCACAATATAACTCTATCTTTAATGTGATAGAGAAAAGAATGTCTAAAGATCTTAAGTTTAGTGACTGGCCAACTGCCGGCATCTATAAAAGTAGAAATAAGCTGTTTGACTTGTATGCAGAAAAAAATATAATTATTCCCCCGCGTTTATTGAATATGTAAGAAACTATTCTAAATTGTTTGAAAATGCGAGCATACAAGCAAAGTCACTTCACATAAAACAAAAAATTGACAATTCTGATAATAAAATTAAAACAGCATGGGACATCATCGGCGATGAAATGAGTAAACATAAGGTACATAATAATAATAAATTGGAGTTTAAAAGTGATAATCATGTAATTAACTCCGATACAGAAATTGTAAATACATTTGAGAACTTTTTCAAAAATATTCCAATTACTACAACCAGTTCTCTGAATTCCTCGCCAGCAGAAGTCTATCGTCTTCTAAGGAGCAATGTCTCTGAGTGCAATAAGTTATTTAGGTTTGAACACGTTACCCCATATGACATAGTCAAAACATTTAAATCTTTACAAAATAAGAAAACAGCAGATCTATGGGGGATATCAGTTAAAATAATTCATAACATAATTAAATTGATATTATTGCGCCATATCTTGCTTTAATTTTTAATAAATCAGTAGATTCTGGATCTTTTCCAGACCTTATGAAATGTAGTAAGCTAATACCGCTTTTTAAATCGGGAAGCAAAAGTGACCCGAATAACTACAGGCCAATTTCAATTTTGCCAACTCTCAGCAAGATATTAGAAAAAATAATGCTCAACCAACTGCTTTTAGACTTTAATTTAAATAAACTCCTACACACTGAGCAGTATGGTTTTACAAAGGGTCGATCAACAACCGATGCAGCCGCAAGGCTGTTACAACACATATTCGATGCATGGGAGGACTCACAGAGTGCCGTTGGTATTTTCTGTGATTTGTCAAAGGCATTCGACTGCGTTGATCACGAGACACTTTTGCTTAAACTGAGCCACTATGGCATTAAAGATTTTGCACTTAGTCTCATTGCGTCTTATCTCAGTGAACGAGTCCAAAGAGTATGTGTCAATGATGTAAAATCATCCGGATCAGCCTCAGTAATGGGTGTACCCCAGGGTTCTATTCTAGGTCCATTCATGTTTTTGGTCTACATAAATGATTTACCACATTTTGTCCATAATACTTGCTATATTGTACTATTTGCTGATGATACGTCTTTGAATTTTAAAGTCGACAGGATGAAAGACAATTTTGACGATGTAAATAATGTATTATCTCAAGTTTCTGAATGGTTTACGGCAAATAATCTACTTTTAAATACTAAAAAAACAAAGTGTGTTGAGTTTTTATACCTAACCCGAGAACTGTCAGTAAAAATTTAAAGATAAATAATGAACCTTTGAAAACTGAGGACTCCACAGTGTTCTTGGGATTAACCCTGGATTCAAAGCTACAATGGGGCACCCATATAGCAACTCTTGCGGACAAACTTAGCTCTGTTGTATATGTTATCTTTACATAGTATAAAACAAAATCGACTCCCGCTGTCTGGCCCTCTTTATGTACGCGTAGATCTTTTAAACTACGCAACGGATTTTAATTCAGTTTTCATCAGTAGATAGAGGGATTCGAGAGGAAAGTTTACAGTTATAGTGTTTCCCTAAATTCCTACGGGAACGGGACAAATGTAGGTGAAACCGCAAGGCACAACTAGTTATTCTAATATAATAAAACGAAATAGTTTTTTTATTTAAATGAGCTAATCTCTAGAACGGCTGGACCGATTTCAACGAAACTTTCTTTTAAAGATAGCTGAGATTATAAGAAATAATGTAGGCATGCCCATTTCCCACGGGAACGGGAACTCCTCGGGTAAACCCATAGGGCGCTGCAGTTAGTACGTACAAAGTTAAATGAAATCTACTTTACCTTCAGCCAAAAGCAACTAAAGATATTTATTTTACACCTGTACTGGCTAAAGTTGAACTAAAACGATTTTTGTCTTGATGATTATTACTATTTAAAACAAGTGATTAAATAAAAAATGCCATTAGAGCTACCAGAACGGTAAATTTGAAAATTTGGTAGTTTTTCTACATTCAGGAAAAACTAACTAAGTGAGCTCCTTACCGGTTATTTTCTTCTTTTTGTAGAAAAAATAATAAGTTTTTTTCAATTATTAACCTACTTAACATTTCTTGAATAGTTTCTTGTTTATAAAAATTATTATTGTTTAAAAATGGACATCATTATAACTAATTTTTAAGTCGTTAAAGTTTCAAATGCTTATAACTCAAAAACTTTTCGCTCAAATTTTGGTGCAGATAATCGGTTTTTGCAATAAGGGTACGATCTGTAAAATGTATTAGTCGCTTAAAGTTTACTTAGTGGTGGTGAAATTAGAATAGTATGATTGAAATGCAGAAAAAATCCGATAAAATCATGTTTCTTGGATAGGACTTAGGAGCACCCTTTAATTTTTTATTTTTATAATTTGTTGTTATAGCGGCAATAGAAATACATATTCTGTGATAATTTTGAGTATCTACCTACACGGTTCATGAGGTACAGCTCGCTGACAGACGGACGGATAAACAGCGGAGGCTTAGACGTAATAGACTCCCGTTGGCACCATTTGGGTGCGGAATTTTAAAAATGACCTGCGCGCCTGCCTTATCATGCATTGCATATTATTATTCAGGCTTCATCCGAAATTGAAGTTTAAAAAAAATAAATAGCTTTACTTACGTATTTTATTAAAAAATACTGATATATTTTATTTGCGCAAATATTGACGAAATCGTCATAATATATTTTGTAGGCTTTAAATTGATTTAAGTCTTTAACTAGTTTACATTGCCGCCGACTGATTGGACGAAAGCAATTAACTTGTTCTCATTTTCATGAAATATATAGCGCTGAAATGTTTATTACTTTCAATATTTTTTTATTCGTGACAATATTGCATCTGATGGCAGCAGACTAACTTGCAATGATACTTGGTATCCATATGGTACGATGAACGATCTTGGTATGATATGGTACTTGGCAGTTTTTTTAACCCATATTTTTCTCGTCCAAGATCACACAGTACTTGAAGACGAGTAAGAGATTTGCCTACTTTTTCTCAACAGAATTTGCTGTCAAAATCGGTGATACTTAATTGTTCTGTATTCTGAGTTAATTTGATACTGAGCCAAATAATTTGACAGGTGTGTCTCCTGTCAATTTTCAGTCTGTCAAAATGTGTCACACAATCGTTGAGAGGAACAGGAGAGTTGGTCTACATGAAGTAAATAATTTTGAATTTGGATTTGCGTATATGAACAGTCATCATCATCACTAGCCAGCGTGCATTCACAGCGCCAACGTTGTCTATCTTTCGCATCCAATCGATGCCTGCTACTTTCCAGATGTCATCGTTCCATGTCACCAGGGGGCGCCTTAAGCTCCGTTTGCTGAGATGCAGTCTCCATTCGAGGACCTTATGACCCAACGGCCATCGGTCCTCCGACAGCCTTGAGAGGTACATCGGACAGTACATAGTAGACATACCAACAGTCTGTGTTAATGACGTAATGACATGGATCTGAAACATGGTCACATGGACTTTGAGACATGAAAGCAGGAATGAGGTGATCTAGGTATACGAGACCCAGAGCTACGAACATAGTTCACTGAGTCGTGAAGCTGAAGCAATGTGTTTGTACGGGTCATATAGTCCGATGAACCGATAGCCGTTGAGGTCCCTAAGTACTGGAATGGCGACCTCACATCAAAAAGGATAGTGTCACAAGCCCATCACTAAGTACACCGAAGAATCAATCAAATTGAACTTAATTGTAAGAAGCCGCTGGATACAGCCACAAGATCGAGGCCTGTGGAAGTCCATGCAAGAGACCTTTATCCACCATTTGACGTCTACGTCTAGACAGATCTAGATTTTTTCTCGGGATATAAAGTGTTCTATGTCCGTCTCCAGAATGCAAGCTCTCTTCTCCCTGGGAATTATTTCCACAATTTGCAGTTAGGCGGTGATCGTAGTAAGCTAGCTAGGTAAGTTTTCTTGTCAAATTTCAGTTCAACCAATGATTAATATGCATAATATAGCTCCGGTTATGTAAAGTGGTACGTGACTAGGATTCAAACCCCGAAAGGAAAAATGACGCCGAATTCTTCACCCTTGCCTATCACCACTATAAAAAATCTTAATATGCCACCATACTTTCATAATAATTTATTTGCGCAACTCTAACTCCAAGTTCTGTTATCATTGCCGACTCGGCTGCCCCCAGCCAACCCTCAGTATGTTTTCAGCTGTCCTGAGGAGAGTACGTGTTTCCCGCTAAATCCAGAGCATTACGACTCACGAAAATATTTTCCGGCAAATTCAAGGGATGTTGTTGTGAAGTGTTATTGAGATAATACAATTGTTGTTGTGCGAACTGTGAATAATGTGAATTATGGTTCCCAAGTGACGTTATTACGAAAATGGTGGTGTTAATTATTCTTGGCGTACTTATAGGTAAGTCTAGAGTGTAATTAAAAATACAGCCAGTTATACTACAACTTTTCCAACACAGCTTCCTTACGTGTAGGTATATATGAAATAAATACGTAAACTTATTAAAAATCTTCATATTTATATCAACGCTTCGTCGAGTCATACTTTTCCAAGGTTCACCAAATTCTCGTATTAATCAGAAGTATCTACTTAAGCAATTTCTTAATTAAGTATCCCTTAGCGTAAGACTTCGCCTTGATATTGTCCATAGCATTTAAAATAATGTAATTAAACGTTGGTGTAAATCACCGTATCGTTTTTAAATGTCACCGATTAGTTTTTCCTAAAATTTTGGGATTTTCTATTATATTTTTAGGAAGAATAAAATCGAAATGAAATCGAATGAAGGCGTGTTTTTCCGTTATCTCTTCATGGCTCAACGGCTTAAATGTTTTTATCGTTATTTGGTACCGAGGGTCTACATCTAAGAGACAGACATGGGCTACTTTAATCCCGGGAAATATTTTACTCGCAAGGAAAAACAGATAAGGAACGATTCCTACGCGGTTGAAGTCTCCGATATTTTTTGGTATATATTTGCGTTTATCTATTTCTAGCCCAGCACTGGGAGCATGGGCAGGATATAAAAGCTTTATCCCCCGATTTTATCCACTGACAGGGGATAAACCTATCTTTTCCCTATGCTAGTGCATGGCGACAGGGGAAAGAAGAAGTTTATCCCTATTTGACATTACAAGTGGAGCAACTTCCCCTGATAGAGCATGGGGACAAGTGAAAGGGATAAACTTTTCCTTTTTTGACTTTTGAAAGGGTCAAACGAAAACAAAAACCACAGACAAAAACCACCTACGAATCACCTATTAACTGTCAAAATCACGAGTATAGATAAAAATAATGACTTTTTGAGATCGAATTGACATAAATTTTGAAGTATTGTGGTATTTGTACCTCCTACTTCCATGATTTTCTTATAATGGCAATAATTGCGGGGATAAATTTTCTCCCATTTTATCCACTGTCAATATTCTTCCACCGCTGAGCCCATGCTCGACGGGTGGATAAGGGGATAAATTTAAGCCTCAATAGCCCAACGGTTAAAGATGCGGACTGAAAACTGTAAGGTCGCAGGTTCGAATCCCACCCGTTGCACTATTGTCGTACCCACTCCTAGCACAAGCTTTCGCTTATTTGGAGGGGATAGGAGGATATTAGTCAACTTCAGGTTGCCTAATATTCTTTTTAAAAAAAAAAAAAAAAACATTTTATCCTTTTCCCGGGGATAAAACTTCTCCCGCCCATGCTCGCCCTGCTGGGATATATTTCGGTCATTTTCTGTTCTGATATTTGGGGGGTGCGGTTGAGGTTGAAGTTTAAATATTAAAAATTGGTGGAGAGATGGGATTTTTGTTTTAACTTTTAATAGCAGGCATATAGATGCCAACTATAAACGTCAACTGCAACAACATACTACAGCTTATTTATATTGTTGACTAGCTTTTGCCCACGACCTTGTCCGCGTGAAGTTAGGTTTTCCAAAAATCTCACGGGAACCCTTAAGACAAAGGGATAAATAGTAGCCTCTCACTCTCCATATTCTTAACAGTATTCATGGAAAAATCAGGTCATTTTGCAGTTCATACAGTTCGACTCTCTAGACGCTTTTTGCAAAGGCAGTTTGGATAGGTAAAAAATTACCTATACACCTAAAATTTAATAAAATATGAAATGTTGATGTAGATTTGAATGCAGCGAGCTTTTCATCGTATTGTGAAAGCGGGGCGTCCGGTGAGTATTCAAATAAAGGGCGTTTTTATTTCACTCATTTTAAACACAACACCGCTTTCAAGGATTGAGTGAACGTTTATGTACACGATTCTGAAGAGCTATTGTTTTTTTTTTTCGACGAAAGTGAATCTATAGTTACGGAGATACTACTATCGAACCGTTTTGGCTTTGCACGGTTGTCTAAAGTGTCTAGAGATCGATTGTTTGCTTAACTGACTCATTATTTCATGTCTATGTCTCAACTGATAAAAGTTCACTGCTTTGAGGATCTCCGCAGCTGGCAGCAGCTAGCAGCAAGCTCGCTTGAGATCATCTGTCTTCTGTCTTGTAACGCTCCATATCCCGATACGGGCCACCACAATACTACCTCTCACCTCAAAAATTCCTCAAGAGACCTCAAAATATTTAGGTTCTACAACGTGTATTGAAACTCCGAAATAATATTGAAGAAGGTGAATGTGCTCATGAAACTGAACAACTTTCCCCAAGGAACATAGGTCGAAATATTAAAAAAAAAATTTTACCTCCCATAGTAGGTAAATCAATCAGCTGATCGTCAATTTTGTATGGGAGATTCACATTTTTTTTCACATTTCAACCTATGTTCCTTGGGGAAAGTTGTTCAATTTCATGAGCACATTCACCTCCTTCAGTATTATTTCGGAGTTTCGATACACGTTGTATAAGCTAAGTGGGTGTATACCCAGCCCATTGCCACGGGTATGGGTCTTCTAATTCCTGATTTGATCACGCATAGATATTCCGGCAACAGCTCTCTCCAACGCCAGCTGAGTGATCCTGATTCTTCTTATAAAGTTCATATAGTATTCTTTATTTATTTAATAGGTCAACTTACAGTTTTTATTATAAGTCAACTCTACCATCGGTTTAGAAAGCAGATTTAGCTGAGAAGAGCCGACCAGAAAATGAGCAGATGTTCTTTTTAAAGCTATTAATGTAGCTATAAAGAGTGTAGCTAATGTAGCTACAAAGTTTAACAAATTATGACACTTGTAGTCTAGTATATCTTCAAACCTATTTCAACGAATAACAGTTATACATATATTATTTCGTAAGCTAGCCTAGTTACGTCGCTCTAAGCTGGCTTATTGGTGTCTGCGTCAGCAAGACAGATTGCAGACTCCTAGCACCTCGCGAACTTCAAGCGGCTTAGGCGTAAGTGTATCTACGTCATTCGCTACATAAACTACTTTTAATCCAATATCAATTATAAAGTACCTCGTAATCTACTGCGGTTATACTCGCATCAATCTATCTCATTAGGCTTAGATTTCAGGCACTGAGTGCTTCGTGTAAAGCTGCCTTTTGTTAGCAAGTGGATGAGTGTAACTTCATTTGCTACATAAATTACTTTTAACCAAACAATAGTTATTATATAGTAGGTACCTGTGGTAGGTACCTTTTTTTTTTATTTTTTTTATTCTCATTTTTAATAAGGGACTTTTGAAGGTGACCTTCATGTCAGCCCCATCGGTACTCACAAAATATTACAATTATAATAATACAATTAATATATACAAAATGAACTACTTATATAACTATATCAATTTGAGAGAATCATTAACAAATCTATATACTTTAACAGCCGAATTACTCAAAGGATTGCTAAAAATAGAATTAAAAATACCAGTATTCATAAAATTTAAATTTAGTTCAAACATTAGTGTTTCTCTCAAATTGTGGTTCCGAACACATGCCAATAGCAAGTGTGAAACATCTTCTACATCGCCACATACTTCACAATTGGGAGAATCACTTTTTCTCATTAGATATGGTAGGTACCTTGTAATCTAGTGTGGTTATATGACTCTAAGCTAACTTAGTAGTAGTTCTGCGTCAGCAAGACGGATTTTAGAATCCTTCGCGTAAAGCGGCTTATGTTAGAAAGTGGGTGAGCGTATTTTCATCATTTCCTACATATTCATACTACTTTTAAACGAACAATTTAGTTCTGTAGCACCTCGTAATCTATTATCTAACTCATTAGTGGTTCTGCGTCAGTAAGGCAGATTTCAGACTTTCAGTAATACGCGAACGTAAAGTGGCTTATGTCAGTTAATGAGTAAGTGTGTGTCTGTAATATTTATAAATGCTAAAGTTTGGATGTATCGATGGATGGATGGATCGATGTTTGTTTCTCAATCACGCCGCAACGACTGCAACGATTTGGCTGAAAGGCACAAAGATAAATTATAATCTGATATAACACAAAGGCTACTTTTTATCTCGCAAAATTCCCACGTGTACGAAGTCGCGGGCTTCAGCTAGTTGCTTTATAAAAAGAAAAAAAAAAGATTCCAGCCGAATTGATAACCTCTTCCTTTTTGGAAGTCGGTTAATTAGTTTTAACGAGACTGATGACCAATCTGAACTCAAACTCGCAATCTACTACTTTTTTTTTATTCGATGACAAGATAGCCCTTGATAGCGATCTCACCTGATGGTAAGTGACGATGTAGTCTAAGATGGTAGCGGACTAACTTGGAAGGGGTATGACAGTGTTCAAACCCCTAATCTGTGTCTACCTTCGATCATAGAAAAATAAGGTGTCTACACGCCATCGTGCCAGAACGTTTAATCGCTTGGCGGCACGTCTTTGGCGGTAGGGTGGTAACTAGCCACGGCCAAAGCCTCCCACCAGACAAATGTAAACATGTAAACTGCGCCTTATTCTCTGTCAGCGAAACAAATTGCATGAACGGCGACGCGCCCCTCCATCTTGATACAACGGGCTTACGAAGTAAAATCTTAGGCAGTTCTACGAGTTTAATTATACTACTTTATTACTCTACTCTATTTGCACAAATAACTTTTATTACTGTTTACGAAGACTGTTTATGAAACTTATGAGAACAATAAGTTGTCCTTTGTAGGGTTGAATAATTTCAGTAATATGAAAACACTTGTTTCACAGGGCTACGACTGTGTCCTAGTATCTTCAAAGTTCTATTAATGTACTTAGAAATATTATTTTAGTAACGTTTAAAAAATTTGTGAAAAATAAAGTCTTTATGAAAGAGTTAACTGGAAAATCCTTAAAGATCATTATAATTATACTGCAATACAGTACGGTATAACCAGGTATAGCAGTGTAATTTAAACCCATACTCCTAATTGGCTTCTACATGCTATCGTACCGGAACGCTAAATCGCTTGGCGGCACGTCTTTGGCGGTAGAGCATTAACTAAACTACGGCCAATGGCCCCCATTTATACAAATTTTGTACGAAACCAGCTTTTGACTGCGGCATAGCTTATGTTCAGTTTGATTTTCAAACTCCTACTTTATCCCCTTAGCAGTTGAGTTTTCAAAAATCCTTTCTTAGCGGATGTCTACGTCATAATAGCTATCTTTACGTCGATACGTCCAGTGGTTTGAGCTGTACGTTGATAGATCAGTCAGCCAGTCAGCTTTTCCTACAGAACATTGTATAGAACAATATGTAACAAAAACCCTGTTGTTCCGTTTGGGTACGTAGGTATACATAATCTTGTAGGTGGTACATTAATGAACATCTTATTAAAAAAAATAAAGTACTGGTCAGTTAAATAATAATCGAAATAGCTAATAAAATAGAAACATAAAAAAATGTTTAATACATCTGATAGTACCGCTCATTCAAAGGCGGCCGGCGCAGTTTACTCTCGAACGGACGTACTGTGAGTGCTGGTTGGTGTAAATACCAGTGGTCGGCACTGCCGTCGACTGTCATAGTACATTCAGATATAGCACGTAGAAACGCAAAGTAAGCACAAACTCTATAAGCTAATGTCTAAGTACATCAGTCAGTTTCAGGAGGTCGCCTGCGCTGCGGCGAAAAAATCTGTATGGTCAAACATGCAGTTATAAGCTAAGCACCGCTTACCTCCCCAACCAAGCAATAAAGCAAAGTTCCCAAGCAAGCAATGCCACCACCACTCACATGCACCACCACACAAGACTTTTATACTACTCTCGAGTCTCGACGCACGTTTCGCCCCGACACCGGAGCATCCTCAGGAGATATCGACTTTACAATGCTGTATTGTCTAGTTCTAACATTTTTTTGTTAATTCATTTTTTGTACGATTTTCCGAGTAGACAATGGCATAGTTAAAAAGTTTTATGATGGAAATGAGAATTTAATGGAGCGATGCGAGTGCAGCGATCAATTTTTTATATGCTTAAAATAAAGATTTTTTATACTTTTGCACATTGTCATTTTTCTTTTTTTAATATCTTAACTAGTTTCGAAAATATAGAGCTTTTAAGTTTCCTGTTAGAAAAAAGAGCGCTATTTGCAACATGACGTTACAATTCAAAGATCCATACAAAATTCCGTTTTAGAAAGTGACGGATATAGTCGCAGTAAAACAGCTTATAACTTATTTGTTTTCGACTGATTTATTTAACTGTCTTCACAAATGTTACTCGGACATGTATACATTAACATTTTCGATTGCAATTAATGAAATTCAAATTTTAAAAACAGCCAAATGCCCAATTGGATCTATTATTACTTAAGATCTTAATTTTTCGAGTCCTCTAAAGGAAAGTATGATAAAAACGACCGTTTAACGTACCTACCTACTTATTTAACGGTGATTTGAAAACGTTCTGCCCCACAGACCGGGGATCTCTTTATCTTGAAGCTAAAACTTTTATTAGAGAACTTTAAGCAATTTCTTACCGGCAGTATCGTAAAATATACTTGAGGTCTCCTTCTAAAGACCTTGCTTATCTGGTTTTCTATTTTATAGCATAACTATAGCTTTTGGCTTCATCCGCGTAGACTGAAGGACTTTCCGCGGTAAAAAGTAGAATATTTTACTTTCTATGTCCTCGAATATAACTATGCAAAAAATCTCGTTGATCCGTTGCTGCTGCGTGAACACACAACAAACAAACACACTTCGCGTTTATTATATTAGTAGGGATAGTTTAAATAGCGCTCTTTGCCATTATTTTAACTATGAGTAACCGTATAAGTAACCTTTTAATATAATTCTTTATCTGCTTTTCGCCTTGGCGATGGAAAATCTTTAGCGAAATAATACATTGGCTTCTTTTCCTATAGGGCTCAGATAAAAGTTCAATACGAATATTTGGAGCCGAAATCTTATGTATTTTTAAATAACTTACGACTTACGAGTATGACATCTGAACCACGAAAAAAAGAAAAAAAAAATGCACAAAAATTTTCTTACTAGACAGTAAGATAGAGTTTATACAAATAAATCGCATTTCAACTTGCCTCGCGCGAAAATTCACGATCTTACAGGATTTTCACTCGGTTTGTCTGTAACCTTATTAGAGTTAAACTCTGTCTCAGGATCTCAGTTTCTGCGAAATGATCGAAGCGGTTTCCAAACAAAAACTGGTTTTAATCAAAATGCTTTCAAGTTGCGAATTTTGTCTCAATCGGTCAAGTCGGTATTTGAATGGCAATGGAAAGGTTACTTTATTTCATTATGAAGCGTCAATACCGCAGCTGGGGACGAACTGAAAGGTCGTCAGTTCAAATCTCAGTCGTTGCACTTCGTCGTACATTCCTACACACCGCACTAACTTCACCCTTAATTGAAGGGGAAAGAAGAAGAAAAATTGGCTGTTAACGTACATTTTATCCATGCATGCTACGCCTTAACAGGACCTATATCCATGCATAAAATTTACTCAAACCTAAGAAGTAAATTTTATGCATGGGTAAAGGTATGCTAAGGCTTTAGCATGCATGTATAAAAAGGGTGGTAAGTAGCCACGGCCAAAGCCTCCAACCAGACCAGACCAGACCAGAGACGATTCAGATATAATAAATTCCCAAATTGCCCCCGCCGAGAATCGCACCCGAGACCTCCCAGTTATAAGACCACAGAACTCACACTGCGCCTCGGAGGTCGTCAAGACTTACTTATGTAAATATTTCCGAAGTAAGTTTTAACAACGCCACTGTACCTACATAACGTATATATAACAGAAATTTCCGGAAAATCCACACTGCTCACTAACATAAGCTGGCTTATTGGATTAATAAGCAAAGTTCAGAACGCGTTATTGTACCTCGGAAAAGTGTAGTGGGTTTGGTAAGGTGGCGGTGTGCTGAGGCAAGCAAAGCGCCGGTGACAAAAGGCTGCGGCTTTTGAGACTCGTTGTTATATTAACCTTAAGAAATGCATTGTGGTTTTGCGAGAACCAGGTTGAGCACAAAAGGAGGGAGTTATTAGCTTCTGGAAACACAAGTTTTATTTCATGAGGTAAGGCTAATACGGTCTTACTCAAAGACGTAAAGTGACATACATATTTATAAACATCCTTACTATAATCCTTGCTGATATTATAAAGCTAGTTTACACCAACAAGCATTCATTTATATAAACATATGAAGTCTTCTAGTTTACAAGTAGTGGCTTATCAAAACCGCATAAATCCTATGTCCTTTATACACATTAACATTTCTTTGATTTTCAGTAGTTGGCTCAAACACAACAGCTTTTGTGTCCTTCGCCTTAAGATAACACTCCATATTACGAATATTTACCTCTCTCCAAGATGAAAGGAATAAAAATAAAAAACTACAAGTCGAAAGAAAATGAACAAAGGCAACGAATAACATCGTACGAATGAAACAAAATTAATATGAAATTCTGACGAGCTCCCTCCTCATTACGTTCCCTCTGTAAATAATAGAATAGTGAATAAATTATCATAATATTATCGTTGTTTCGGTAAAATATTCGGTATAAGACACTCATACTTACGCCTTGTATTCCGTCGAGTAAGTACATAAATTCAGTACTTACATAACTTGTAGATTTTCAATGTTGAAACATCATAAGGCTGTTCAAAAAGTCAGTGTATTTAGTGGTATATGGCTTACTTTTTAATTTACAGTTTATTTCTAATTAAAATTAGATTTTTTTATGTATATATCAAACTGTTTGATTCATCGATGACTATTGCTTCCGACTTCAAAAAAAAAAGAAGGTTCTCAATTCGACGCGTATTTTTTTTTTTTCAATTGATCCGTATCAACTGACTTATTGACCAGACTATTAAATAAAAGTGATTTTAAATGCCTAGTTTTTAAGCTCAAGTTCTCCCATAAATCTACAGCCAGCGTATTTAACTAAATTAACTTGTAGTTAACCAAACTAAGGTGCTAGCTAACTAAACTAACTTGTTGGCTAACTAAACTAACCTGTTAGCTAACTAAACTAACCTGTCAGCTATTTTGTTGGCTAGTTAAACTGACTTTTTAGCTATCAAGAGTCTCTGCTAACTGGTAGTCTAGCTGCTGCAAAACTTAGGGTAAATCAAAAAAAAATTGTATCATTATAATATTTTAATAATGATAATTAATTTGTATCATCGGGGTTGAGATATTAACACGGCCTTAAATAATAGCAATCCATATCCTGCATCACAATAAAGTTGAACGTGAGACATAGATAGCTAACTACGAGTAGTTGTACAGGAAACGCTTTTCAAACTACCTGAGTACTCACTACTTAACTAGTACCTACACGTAAAGTAGTAACGAAGCAGACACATCACGCAGTACAATTTGTCTTGTTGACGTTATAGTCTCACCGCAGAGCTGGCTCCCTAATGAGCTAGCTTTCACCATTCCAGAAATGGAATGTTCTAGACTTTCATTCACAAAAAGTTTTTCACGGAGCTTAAGAGCGCGTGTAATGGTAAATCTTCAGATGCAGATTAAATTTTTACAGCAGTAGATCAAGTTTTAATTAGAAAAAAAGCAGGCAAAAATTATGTCATATTTCCAAGGGACGATACTGAGTAGAAACTTTAGAAATAATGAAAGTTCCACAAAAAAATAACGCGAAATTAGGTCAAGTTTTGAACCAATTTGCAATGTTTGCATATAACATTGCAAATTGGTTTACAAAATTTGTACATAAAATTCCTATACGTATTACCAAGAGAGATTTTTTCTGGCATTCTGCGCACTGTTAACAGGATTTTTGAGTACTAAAAAGCCGTGACAAAGCGATAATATGTGACAGACAGTGACATAGATCTCCTCTAGGGAATTCTAAACGCCACGAACTTGCGGCTACCAGCGACTCATTTGAAGTCGTCCTGTCCTAGTTGACCTGATATTAAGCACATCTTATTTTGGATTGGATCACGTAGGCAACGTAGAGAGTTATAAATCAAACTCGTACCTAAGTAGTTAAACTAGTAAAGTTGTTGCAACGAAGCAAAGAGAGCACAATAATTTGTCTTGTTGACGTTACAGCGACACCGCAGAGCCGGCTTCCTAATGAGGGAGCTTTCAGCACTACAGGCGAGCGTCGCTTCAAATGGAATTTTCTATTTTTCATTCATTCACTCATTCATTCATTAAGGTTTTTTTAGTGAAACTACCGAATTGACTAACTTTAATGTGTTCAGTCTCTAAACGTAGATTCGTTTAAGTAAAATAGCTTTTATACACCTGCTCGAAAAGTACCTTCGGATTTGTTTCTTAACGAAAAAGAAAGTACGTCATTACTGTCAAACAAATAGGTATGCGGGCTGAAAAATGTATGAAATTTCATTGTTTACGTGCTAATATTTGTAAAATTATATGAAATTCCATTACAAACGTGCTGTTTTTTTTATAAAATAAATTAAGTAATAACAATTTTGAAATTATAAAAAAAGAAATCTATTTCGACAAACAATACTTTCACACTACACCCTCTTTAGTAATCGGTCCCTTTCACCCCTCAGTGAACAATGTATTATTCCTATTTCTAACCTTATTTTTCCCACATTTTTATGGATCCTGCAAGAATTGGGTTTAATTAAAACTGCCGTATCCCCTTCAAAGCTGACACAATGCCGGCCCACTTTTGGGCACAAGACATCACTCGAATGGAAAAACCCTGCGTTGTTTTTAAAGTTGAAAGATAAGTGCGAGGAAACCTGCATGTACACGCTTTAGTGTTCTCCATAATGTTTTAAAAGGAGGTTATTCTGAATCTGAGAAGAACCGTGCCCACTAGTGAAATGAAACTATTTGATCTATGGCGTCAATTTTTTAGGCATAGAATAGAATAGAATATCGTTCGAATCAAAAAGAAATAAAATAAGACAAACACGCATACAAGGTTACTTCAAATCTAACCTAACTAGTGTCTTCTATGTGCCATGCCCAATGAAACGGTCCTAGCTCAGCTCAATGCTGTGGATACAGATGTAACGCTGTTATCCTCTAGGGCCCGAACGAACATAGGTATAGAGTATTCTTAGTGTTCGTTATTCTGAAAGCATCATGAAAGTGCTATATTTTATTTACGTAAATGACTACAAGGGAACGCTCTTAGCGATCTATGTAAATGAACATCAAGTCGTTATATAAATAGAGTCGTCAAGTTGAACATTACTTACTTTGCAGTAGCAAATGACTTAGACGAGTATCATTTCAAGGTGAATTAAAATAATTCAATGTAATTTTGAGAATTCGCAAATCGCTCAGCGTGGCGATTAGCTCATAAATTCCTTATAAGTAGCACAATATTATAAGGCCTTTAGTTGCAGGCTTCGATTGGATGCGAAAGACTGAAGATAGGCAACGTTGGCGCTACTTGGAAGACGCCTATGTCCAACAGTGGATGCAAGTGGCCTGATGATGAATTTTAAGAATTGTACTGTAGAACTGATTAGGCTTAAAAGTCAGGCTAAAGATGATCTAGCAGAAGAGGTATATTGATATAGTTTTTTTCATTTCACGACGGCACGTGGCACATGGTTGTGTGTGTGTCATCTATATATATATAAAATTCAAAGTCCTGACTGACTGACTGACTGAGATATCAACGCACAGCCTAAACTACTGAAGTTAGAAGCTTGAAATTTTTACAGTTGGTTCATTTTATGACGTAGGCGCACACTAAGGAAGGCTTTTTGAAAATTCAACCCCTAAAGGGGTAAAACAGGGGTTTGAAAAATCAAACTTAACGTGAGCAAGGCCGCGAGCAAAAGCTAGTGTCTGTATAAGCGTGAACGAGAGCTTGCTCACGCCTGACCAGTTAGGCTCCTGATAGGCACACCCACTTACGCAATGTGCATGTACACGACGTAACCACAAGCAAAGCTTACGTGCCCTCGTGAATTGCAAGAACTAGACCAAAGCTCGGGAATTACCTCAATAGCGTAACGGTGAAAGATGTGGACTGAAAACTGAATAATCGAGGTTCGCAGTCCCCGCCCGTTATACATGCCCCAAACTTTACGCTTAGTTAGAGAAGAAAGGGAAACGTTATTCACATATCACGTACGCACTTCTTCGTAATGAAATAATAATCATATTAACAATAATCTGCCTCTGTGGCGCACAGTGTAGTAAATTACGAGACCCATTGTTCTGAAATGTTACCAGTAACCGATGTGTTACCAAATTACGCGCC
Source organism: Hipparchia sbordonii (assembly GCA_038048805.1). NCBI lineage: Eukaryota > Metazoa > Arthropoda > Insecta > Lepidoptera > Nymphalidae > Hipparchia > Hipparchia sbordonii. The sequence continues at coordinate 14,020,468 of CM076109.1, read as the reverse complement.
CCCGTTCCGAGCGCAGACGAGTTGCTAATTAATTAAATATTGAGATGGTTCATATTGTGTGCCATCCTACTCATAATAATGGCTGTTTTAAGTAAATTAGGCATATATGTATAATATTTTCACGAGCTAAATAATAATATAATGACTCAGAGAACTCGCTTCGCTCGTTCACTCAATGTACAAAAAGCTTTATAATGTTCTTGTTAATGTTGTAGTGTTAAATGTTTTAAATTGTCACATCTCTATACACTCTCTATATATAAAAACTAGTAGGGCGCGTGGGTGCGCGGCTCGCTAAAGCGAACCGCGGTTTTTCTGTCCACCAAGTAGACCTTCGGATCTTGATCATCTTTTTCCAAGGAAGCACTCTTCCATCTTTTATAGTCTCTTAAATAAATACCGACGAAATTTGTATGGCCGCCATCTTGGATCCGCCATTTCGGAGGGTTTTTTCAGCGCTCTGCCAATTGGATGAGGTTTCGAGTGACTTTTGTTTGAACACCCTCCACCTATCTTCAATATCCTGACCGTGCTCCTCACCCGTCTCCGAAATCCTCAATCATCAGCTCCCTCCATATTTTTCATCCAAATGAATTTTTGTCTTCTATACGAAACCATCAGAAATTTTGAAAAGGAACCGTATCAAAGTCTTGCACACATTTTATATGAAAAAAAAAAAAAATCCGCCACCTTGAATTTTTTCTATTCATCACGTAGACCAGCAGGTCCTGATCATCTTTTTCCAAGAAACCACTTTTCCATCTCTTATAGTCTCTGAGATAGGCACCGATGATATTTGTATGGCCGCCATCTTGAATCCGCCATTTTGGAAGTTTTTTTCGGCTCTCTGCCAATTGAATGAGGTTTCGAATGACTTTTGTTTGAACACTCCCAACCTATCTTCGATATCCTGGCCGTGCTCCTCACCCGTCTCCGAAATCCTCAACCATTAGCTCTCTCCATATTTTTGCTCCATACGAATTTTGGTCCTCTCTACGAAACCATCAGAAATTTTGAAAAGGAACCGTATTAAAGTCTTGCATATATTTTGTATGGAAAAAAATAAATTCCGCCATCTTGAATTTTTTTTCTGTTCACCAAGTGGAACTTTGAGTCCTGATCATCCTTTTCCAAGAAACCACTCTTCCATCTCTTATAGTCTCCGAGATAGACACCGACGAAATTTGTATGGCCGCCATCTTGAATCCGCCATTTTGGAGTTTTTTTTCGGCTCTCTGCCAATTGGATGAGGTTTCGAGTGACATTTGGTCGAACACCCCCCACCTATCTTCGATACCCTGGCCGGTGCTCCTCACCCGTCTCCGAAATCCTCAATCATCAGCTCTCTCCATATTTTTGTTCCGAATGAATTTTTCTCCTCTATACGAAACAGGGAGTGAAAAAAAATTTTTCCATACAAAATTTTACAGGAGAGGTGATCAATGAGTCAGTGAGTCAGTCAGTCAATCAGTGAATCAGCACGAGCAGCTATATATATATTAATGAATCGCTTAATGTGTTGCTAAGCGCAAATCTCGAGAACAGCTGAACCGATTTCGCTAATTCTTTTTTTATAATATTCCTTGAAGTAGGAGGATGGTTCTTACGGAGAGAAAAATTAAAAAAATCGCCTGAAATAGTCTAAAAATAACACTTTTCTATATTCCCATACAAAAGATTCGTAATAATACTTAAAAGTCAAATTGAACTTTCATACATACCATAAAGTTGTGTTAGTGGAGGGATTCCGGAAAGGCAAAACAATTGAGTGACGTTAGTATCATATAAATATTAATGTCAATATTAGAAAAAAAAAAAATAAAGAATCGACTGTTAGACGGTACGAAGTTCGCCGGGGCAGCTAGATAATTATAAAGGCCAAAGTTTGTATGTGTATATCGTAATTACTCTAGGGCTAGTTGTAACTCAAGCTGGCTACCTGACGGGACATCTAATGGGCGGCTCCGTCTTCAATCAATATTGTCTAAATGCACCCGAGCCGTTCGCCCCTCAATCAGCCCTGATTGAGTTTACTTAAGTGATTCATGCCTATACGGTACCTGATACTGCACGTCGACGCGGTCGCATAAACTACTATTGAATACAACAACCGCCACAAAATATGAACTACACAATCACACTAATGTTATAAAGGCAAAAGTTTATATGTATGTGTGTGTGTGTGTGTGTTTCTTACAGCTTCACGCCACAACGAATGAAATAGCTCATACCCAGGATTAACCCGGAAAATTAAATAGTTCCCGCGAGAATCAAAAATTTTCAACACGCGGATGAGGTCGAGAGGGCATTATCTAGTGTTTTGTAGTATCTCCAATAGCGCCGCCCCGACACTGGCTCGGCAATGCACACGAGCACCTGTCGCACGTCTACTCGCACCGGCGGTTCGCGTAATACTGACGTTGCAACATTGCTCATGAACACACGAGACAGTGTATAGTGTATACACTACATCCCTTCCACGTTAAATAAATAAACAACTAAGATAATTTCAAGAGTTCACTTCTATATAATAATTTCCGGCATCACTAAATCCTCAAATCATAGTAGTGACATGAGTTAGACTATTCCAAAGTTTTAGTATAGTTATCTGCACGATACAGCTTTAGAATATCAGCACATATATAATAAATCTCAAATTCAAATTCATAATTACTTATTTCATGTAGGCCAACTTGTAGCTCCTATGACAAGTCAAGAATCTACCACCGGTTCGGAATAATAATAATATTTTCTAATCACTTATTCAATCTTCCCTCAGTTACAGTTTATTCACTGATTCCATTACTTTGTCTATTCTTCTCATCCTGATCTTTCTCCGGTACTGTTGTCCACTGGCCTTCAATCTTTTTAAGATGAACTACATTCCTTAACTAACTTAGTCACCTTCATTTAGTGTCGATTCTGTAGTTCCTCTCCGCACTCTTTTCCTTTCTCTTTCTGAGTGATATCTCGTCGATTCTGTAGTTCCTCTCCGCACTCTTTTCCTTTCTCTTTCTGAGTGATATCCCGTCGATTCTGTAGTTCCTCTCCGTACTCTTTCCCTTTCTCTTTCTGAATGATATCTCTGTTTCTCACTTCAGTGTCTATTCCTAATCAATCTATTTTATCCACAATTGTTATTTTTTTTTTTTTTTTTGCAGGATTTCACTAAATTTTTGTCATCTATTTTTCCGCGGCCACTTTACCTTAGAAAATAATCGACCCTTCCTTACGATCCCGGAATGGCCTTTGCGTATGGCATCTATAACATTCTTATGCGACTTCTGAGGTATCACCATCCAGTTACCTCTGAGCAATATAAAGCATAGTTCGATCTCAAAAAATTTGTTATTCTTTACGAATTCATCCTGGTTGCGCTCATAAATTCATTTTCCAGTTTAGTGGTGGTCGCATGACCAATAATATAATTTTTCCAATATTTAAAATTTCCGATTTAATGGAGGCTTATTTCCAAAACCACTTTATATTTCCAATTTAATGGTGGTTGCATGACCAATAATACAAATATTCTTATACTTGAAATTCCCAATTTAATGGAGGGTTTTCCAATACCACTAGATGTTTCCAATTTAATGGTGGTCACGTGACCCGTAATACCAATATTCTGGTTTTGAAATTCCCAATTTAATGGAGGTTTATTTCCAACACCACTTTATATTTCCAATTTAATGGTGGTTGCATGACCAATAATACAAATATTTTCATACCTGAAATTCCCAATTTAATGGAGGTTTTTTCCAATACCACTAGATGTTTCCAATTTATTGGTGGTCACATTACCAATAACATAAAAGTTGTTATATCTGAAATTCCCATTTTAATGGAAATAATCTTCAACAAGTGCTTCAATATAAAAATACTAAAATCACACTCAATGTGTCCATTTTAACAAATTATAACCTTTTTCTATATACAGAGACCAAAAGAAAATCGACCTATATTGATTTAATTGTAATTAATTTTAGGAACTCATCTCCTGGAATGAATTACCTGGCTTTGTCAGATCATAAAATCGCACAACACTGTCCAACCAATAACTTAATCGTCACATTACCAAAGTAATCTTAAACTGACAACACTACACCAGAAAATCAAATAGAAACAAGAAATACCGATTGACGGTTGACAATACACACGTTGCGAGTCTCATTTTAATGGACCGAACGAGCGAGGAGCAATGGTGTAATGCTCAATGAATAGTAATACCAACGTTATAAGACTACCGTTACTAGATGGCACTTTAAATAATAATCACTTTAATTTTAATCTCCGACACGGCCAGAACTGACAATCACACGTTCCCGTGTGGCAATGCACTTGTTGACAGGGAAAGGAAACATTTGAGATATACTACTTATAAGGTTCGGACTACCTGACATGTTATTTAAAATCAAATAACTCAATTTAACTGTAACCCATTAATTAATTGAAATCATAACTATCCGAATGAAAAGTTCCCACTAATTTAAATTGATCAATATCTCAGTCACACATCAATACAGAATCCATTAAAGGGACCAGTAACTGCTTAGTCGTACAATTTTAGGACCGACTGCCACCTGTAGCGCGTAACTACAACAGCGACCATCAGTCACGCAAGTTAACCAAACAAAATCAAATACACTTGTATACCCACAGGTATTCGGGTTGCATCAAATTGCCAATTGTAGTCTTCTCAGAACCCGAACCACCCTAGGCCAAAACTGTAGTTTCCTCAAGACTCGAGTTTCAAAGCATAGTCGGACGCTCATTACACCAACACAAAGTGGAAGCGATACGTCCGATGTCTGCAGATACGTCCCGCCAATGCGTACGTTTAAGCATCTTTATCAACATGATTGTCACTATCGTTATCTAACTTTAAGGGAACTTCACATCCAGGCTACCTTCGAAATCTATCGTGAGTGTACTTGTAAGTACGCTTATTAATCAATGACTTCAGAACATGTCAGTCTTCATCTAAGATTTCTGTTAATTTAAAGAACCTTTAAACTTTGGATCTAACTTAAAATGGAAACTTCATTTAAAAATGAAAACTTAAATCTCATCAGCTCAAACTAATGGACTCTATTGTCAACGGTACTCAACATAATCACTCGTAGCGTAACCCAAACAAACAAATTAAGGTTTATTATTTTGGTAAACTCTTTATTGCGACGTCTGTTCCGTCACAAAACACATATACAATTTCCATCCAGTTACTAATACACGTAACCTCTATCCGGTTACTGCAATCCATAACCTCCATCTGGTCATCGACTTAACCAAACCAAACACCTCTATTTGGCGTTCTCACAGAGCGGGAACGCAAAACAACAAAACAGTAACAAATTTAGCAATGAAATAAGTTTTCTCGACAACTTACAAAATTAGGCATTACTCTTTTATTTATACGTTCTCGCAGTGAACATCAACGCAATATCCTCTAGTTAAGATCACTACCTTCTATAATGACTACTGCGGCTACTAATAATCAACGCAATACATTTAGTCTGAGCATGTTGCCCTCAACCAAGTTACAGTCCCACTTTGATCTCATTTTAACTCAGCATTAATCTCAACTTCATTAACTAAAAAGTCTCAAAGATCATTGAACAAAGAATAATAAACACGGAACCCCTTAAAGAATCATAGCATTGATATACATTACTGTTGAATGACTCCACAAATGTCGCAATAGCTGTGCCTTCTTAACCCCCTTTTTCCTAATTGCAACCCTCTCCTATTATATTCCATGTGCATACATATTTGTCTGCAGTCTGTGGTCTGCTGTCAATATCAATTGTTATTATTACACTGCTGTGTTCTGTGAATTAATTAAATGGTTGCTTTATTTAGTAAAACGGGTTTTAATATTTATCAACGTCTTAATTCTTGTGTAACTTGTAAAACCGTGAAATATCTTACACGCTAACTGGCTATGGAATCGCCATGGCATCGATCATCCTCAAAGGATCTCTCTGATCCATGCATCCACGTAAACATAATATTATATTGGTTTAGTTTATTTAAATATTAGCATGTAAGTTTATCTTTTTATTATTGCAACACCTCCTGCTGTTTGTTTATTTTTTATTTTCCTTAGCTATAAGGTTGTTTGGAAGAGTTCGCCTTTTAGCGATAAGGCTGCCTTTTTATATCAACAATCGACATAATATATCTTGTTAAGTTTACTTTTTTTCTGTTGTGGTGCAATAAATAATAAATGAATCGCCACTATTCACTGTGCATCCACACACGGGATCGCACACCACCCCTAGTTTCCACGAAACTACTGGAACGTAAGCTGACCCCACAGAAATCTTAATTCCCATTTACCTTAATATTCAACAATGATTCTATGTTACCCTTCTCATAAGAGGTTAGGAAGAGGTTTCTAGCTAACGAAACTAATGTGGTCATAAAATCATATCCCATGGGATGAAGTCATGTGGGTATAAAATTCTAACGTGGCATGAAGCTACATCTGTGGGTATGAAATTACCATCTCACTTTTGATGACGACAAAGGCATCTCTGGCCGAACATCAGAAGCAAAACGGAAAAAATTAAACTAACAACCATACGACTATAACTGAGCATTTATTAAACGTGATTATCTCATGAAGGAGACGATACACCTCACCGAGCAACTAATAAAAGAAATCACCAACTATCTCGATAAAAATAAGTACCCGCAGTAAGGTTATATCGTAACCATTGCGTAATAAACACAGAACCCAACATTTCCATGATTGGTTGTCTAAGGGCAACTCTTGGCAAAACTGATTCCATACTAACTAAAATATACTTATTTAGTTTTACTTCCATATTTACATCCATGATCTTTAAAATGTTCTTCCACAAACAAGTATAAAGCATAAAAGTACTAACTAACTGTTAAACTGTTACCTTAACTGTTTTGTTGGGATAAGAAAAATAATTTAATATTTTCTCCACTGAACTGGCGAAGGCGAAGAACAGGCTTATATTAGGTTACTTGCAAGGTGTAACAGAATTTGTTAATGTAACTTATTGCTGAGCCTCATGAATGCCCTGACTGTGCGTTTTAGTTTTGATATTTTGAATAGTTATTAGGTACCTACCAACGGCCTTTGTTCATGCCACTCGCATAGCTACAGATTGTTTATTTTAAACATTAGGGGATCGTATTAACAATATGGAGCTTGATAAATAATAATTTCATTTGTGACTTTTCCGGCGTCACTTAAGGTAACTTTTGTTTGTATTAAAATATGATCAATTGATTATTGTTACTTGAGGCCGGGGTTCCTATATTCCTGACCGGCACCAGCAGATCTATTGTAAAACTTGGCGCGAGTACACGCTTTTTAAATACACCAAATTAAAGTGAAATACGAAGTTATTTATTTAACCAACCTGACCCACTTCCTATTACAAGGATTTTACCTATGATATCATATTAAGTCAACCATAGCCCGAAATACAAATCACATCATGTAATAACAACGATATTTATTATCTCTACGTCATTAACTCTGACCATTTAAAAAATTATCCATTATCTATGATTAATAAAATATATGGGTATTGTGAAAAATAAAAATTTAACTCAGATTATTTTATAATAAAGACATTTTCTAACCGATTTGCCTTTACTCCCTTTGTAATTTTATATTCTGTTTCGTTGCGTTGTTATAATAACAATTCTCGAAACTAACCGTCTGAAATATCAACTAATTTATAACCAATAACGCCTGCCATATCCTTCCCTCCTTCCTTATAAAAAATATTTTTTCCACTTACCTTTTTTCTCGTCGCCAATGTAGTATCTCCAATAGCGCCGCCCCGACACTGGCTCGGCAATGCACACGAGCACCTGTCGCACGTCTACTCGCACCGGCGGTTCGCGTAATACTGACGTTGCAACATTGCTCATGAACACACGAGACAGTGTATAGTGTATACACTACATGTTTAATAAAGCCAATTTTTCTACAGAAGTTTTTAGATAGGAATTATCTCAAACCCTTAAAATTCCTCAGCAGAATATTCCAATAGCTAACAACAAGCAACTATTCATTCTCGCCGTCGGACTTCGTTGGAAAGGTAGTAAAAAAGATATACCACTTCTATATAAAGTCGCCAGTCGCCTAACAATGGCCGCTCTTATAGAAAAATTGGAAAGTGGAGGCAATAGTTGCTCCGGGCTTGGATTTCTCGGAATTTCTGCTGATTCTTATACGTTTTGAAATGCCTTACATTTTTATGAAGTTTCATATACCTTATTAAATTTTGTTTCATCCTTTGCCGCAAATAATCCTTACCATCTTTACCGTCCAAGATCCTTACTAATATCCTTACTCCTTACCAATATTATAAATGCGAAAGTGTGTTTGTTTGTTGGTTTTTTGGTCTGTCTTTCAATCACGCCGCAACATAGCACTTGTAAACACTTGTTTAAAAATGTAGGCCACTTTGCACTCTTTGATATTTTCGATATTTTGTTATTAGAAATTTTTTTTCAAAGAATAGCTAAGCTAAAGTTGACTAATATCCTCCGATCCCCTCCAAATAAACGGAAAGCTCGTGCTAGGAGTGGGTACGACAATAGTGCAACGGGTGAGGTTCGAACCTGCGACCTTTCCGTTTTTCAGTCCGCACCTTTAAGCGTTGGTTTTGAACGTACATAATTATTATAATGCCGTCATGTTGATGTCCCCACTACTCCAGCTCCTTAGCAAATAAACTCGTCTCCGCTGACAACATACGAGGGTCTCCCCAACCCTCGATTTAGAGGTAGGCACACATTTACCTGCAAGAATGAATGCCGCTTTATTTAAGCGTAACATTCCCTAGTAGGCGTAGCACTGGTGGGTCGATCGTCTATTTATTTGGTTTATCTCAAGAAACGCATATCTCTTCCCATAATTCATACAGATTTTTCCTAGTTTAACTGATTATATTATAGGAAAAGAAGTTGGTTTTTTTAAAAAGGTATTCCTCGAAGTAACTCCTTTGATACCCGCGACTTCGTTCACGTGGATTAAGGTTTTTTAATTCCCGCGAGATAAAAAGTAACTTATGTGTTATTCCAGACTGTAATCTATCTCTGTACCAAATTTCAGCTAAAACGATTCAGTCGTTGCGGCGTTATTGAGTAACAAACATCCAAAATTTATAATATTAAAAGGATTAGGCCAGCACAAAATAGCACATAATAACATTATAGTGTTGGGTAGGACATGACTTGAAAAAGAGTTTGTAAGAGTAGCCTCTTTTTTGTACTGAGCCAGTACATTGTCCCATTTCAAATGAGGCGAGACGTACTGAAGCTTGGCATTACATTTGAAGTAATGAGTACAAATACGACATTTGATGTCACTACAGTCGGATTGAAGACATTGATACTGAGTCGCCTCAGCCTCAAAAATATGAGAGAAAGCGCGACAGAAAATATGAAGTTGTACATTTTGAAACGTTGAGCCACATTTTGACGTCATGTACGGGACAAATGTACCGCCTCTTGTATGCCCTACTCAATACTATTATTTACGGTCTGGTTATATTACTAAGGTCTAATATCTCTCCAAAATTGCCCCAAGCTCTTGGACTCTATTATTCAAAAAGTCCCTTCAAGGCCCGGCGGGTCATATTTACTTGCTTAAAACTTGCCAACCCTAATCATATTTCTAGGAGTTAGTAGAACTTGTACTATTTTATTTCAATTTTCTCTTTACCTTTGTCAAAGTGTCTTACTGTTTCAGAACTATTTCCATAATTTATGCGCGTGTGCTGTACAGTGTACCTATACACTCACTTTTATCTCGACTCCAGAGAGTTTTGAATTTAGAACTATTTTATGTTTACCTGTGTGCTTGTTTTACTGTAGGTATGTTGGGTGAAGCAAGTATCAAGTGAAGTGAAGTTTTGTTTTTCTGTTTAAACGCAATCGATTATAAACTGTTCTCCTGATGAATATAGTCTTTAAACTTCAGAAATAGCTTAGAACTAAATGAAAATGCAATATAAACTCGCTTTCTTGTAATCTATTTGCAATCGATTTTATTATGATTTTATCAAATCTCATCAAGATGATGAGATTTAAAATCGATTACAGAATTTCAGACAAACATGAATCAGGAAATAATTATTAATATTAAAAAAATTGCGCCTCGCGGTTTTCATTTTAAATCTTTATGTTTATATCATTTTGGACTTATCATAAAATAAAATAGTGTATTACTTCTTGAATTAAAAGGTCAAGCGTCCCGTTTTAAAATCTTTTCACAAATAAAATATTTATGATAATTTATTCACCATTCCGCCTTCCGTGGCCTCTAATGAGGGATCTTGAAAGAACTCATCAGAATTCATATTAATTTTGATTCCACTCGCTAGCTGAGCCTAATTTCGTTTGTATTCCATTATTCTTGTCATGTTACATTTTTTTTCCTGAAAATGAATTATGAGACATTCGTATATTGTTTTGTATAGCTGCTTCGTTGGTCTAGTAGTTAGCAAGTTCGACTGCGAATGACGAGGTTCGATTCCCGGGTCGGGGCAAAAAAACGTATTGGGTTTTTCTGTCAAGAAATGACGGTGTGTCAATCCCGTGCCAGAGAGCATATTAAGCCGTCAGTCTTGCATCTGATCTCTCCCCAGTCGTTTCGGATTTCCGTCTCAGCGGGCTATGAGAGTGAGGGAATAGAAAGTGTCCTTATTTGCGCACACACTCCTGCGCAGATGGCTAATCTCTGTAGAGATTGGGCACTGTGGCCGGATTCGGTCAGGAGGACTATTATAATGCTTAATATAGTGTAGTAGTCACAAAGGTTTCGTTATGGTGTCTCTACGCCTTGTATAAAAAGGAATTATTATTCGTTCGTCTGCATAAAACTCAAAATATTTTTTGAACGAGCGAAGCGAGTTCTCTGAGTCAACTAGGGCGCTTGCCTACTAGACAGAGAAGTGTGTCCGTCTAAATGTCTGTCAGAGCCCTATAACTTCTGAATTACTGAATATTAGAACGTGAAACTTGGTTGAAAATTCAGTTATATCCTGTACTTGAACAACCAATACTAAAATTAGATAAATGTTATAAAGAAACGAAATTATTTAATTTTAATGCGCCATCTATGGCGCTGTGTCAGTAAAACAGTTTTATGTCAACTATTTTTTTTTATTGCGTCTAATGTTAAAAGTTAATTATTACAATATATAATTAAAACTTTTGGGAATTATGGGATATCGCGAGGTCTCAGTTCGGGGCGAACCACTAGTTTATTTTGATTGTTTAAAAACAAAAAAATATAGAGAAAATCCAAAAGAACAGCTGAAAAATCGAAAAATCGAAATTGGTAATTTTGTATTTGAAAGCCGCGGGTACAAGCTAGGAATAATATTCGACCGTATGTTCTGCTTGACGGGAATCCAACGTTATGGTCGGTCGTTTGCGCGAACCATTACTTAATTTTCAACTTTGCCCCAAACTAAGTTTTATTGGTTTCGCCCGATATTACAGCTACTTGACCTGCCCACCCGTTATTATTGGAGTTTGAACTTTGAAGTTGTTCGCCGTAATTGATTTGTTATATACTTGGTGCTTCGCAGAACTAAGAACCTCGAGTCTTGGGAGTTCACAGGTACCCAGAATAACACAGATATGTAAATTTGTGGTATAGAGAAATTTTTCCAAGAAAATTGGGCATTAATTTTGTGTTAAAATGTTTTGTAGATAGATTCCGGGACAAAAAAATTTTTAAAGGTAAAAAATTAATTAGGTTTGTGCTCTCTTAAAAAAATCTTTTTAGCTTACAAGTTACATAAAATTGAATCGAAAATAATGTACTTTTTACTATAACTACTTATACTACATATTTTGATCCCTATTTCTTCTATAAACCCCCTCGATGAACAGTAATGCCACCTTTCACCAAAATACTCTAACTTTTACGGGCTTTTAACCTAAGTTAGGTGACGGCTTCTGTCAGTTTCGTTTTCACAAATCTTTAGGGAACACCTACAAATGGAAATGTCAGTGGATAATATATTTAGAGGCTACCTAAGTAAAAATAAACAGGCACTTCCTTATGGGATAATTTAGGTATGGTTGGTGAAAATGGACATGAGAGAACTGTGTTCAGTACCTTGACCAGTGATATGTTGAGATGACAATATTGTATCGCAGTGGCACTGACTTTTTTCCTTTGGCCTTCACACGCCGTCGGAGCGAGTCCACAGCTCCATTTAACACACGAGCCCTTATTAATGTTCGGAAGGTAAGCGCGGATTGACCTCAGCAATAAATTCAGAGCGACCCTGAAAAACCCTACACCGCTTCGCCAAAGCCACGTCTACATGAATAAAACTTTTCGTCGCGTATTTTTATGCTTCAATCCAGCATATAGATTCACCAACTTATCTGTTCAGTAGGCTTAGTATAAGATTTAACACAATTGATCGTATTCGTATACTATGACATTGTTGCGTAACATAGACTTGCGATTTTGAACAGAGTACAAAAATATATATTTTTTAATTTTTCCCTTAAAATTGACGAAATGAGGGGCTTTCAAAGTGGAGATTTAATTTGAGCCAATTGTCAACAATTACTGAATATTAGAACCTGAAACTTGGTTGTATAATTATTTTGAATCCAGCATCCGTGTTTCCTGCCACTTATAATTTGAGTACCTTCAAGGCAAGAGTGAATAGGCATTTTCTAGGCAAGCGCGCTCCAACCTAGACCTCATTACCTAGACCTATTTAGTATTGATTGTCGTCAAGCGTAAGCCTATTTTGAATAAAAAAAAAAAAAATTAGCGGTCTTAGTTCCAATTTAGTCCACCTGAACCAATGAGCTGAACAGATAAGTTTTTTAAATGTTTTAATTTTGTGAACGTAAGTTTAGATTCAGTTTTTATTACGTCACGAGCTAGCCCCGCCATTAGCTGCGTGGTCTTGAATAATTTCAGCGACTTTGCTTGGCTTTGACCTGTTCCTTGTTAAGGTGCGTTTATTCGAAATCACGATACCTGACGCGTATTTCGATACCTCGTTGTATCCCCAAAACGCTTACGTGACGCGTTGAGGAATGAACCGTCTACATTTTGATACTGTATTAAGATAGATTCGACATAAACGGATCAACTGTGGCTAAAATGATCGTTCAGATTTAAATTCGCGTATAGTTCCTACTATTATTAGCGAGCGCACAGGTTCCTTCAATCACAGAAGAAAAATACAGGTTCACGCTCGATGAGCAGGTACGATTTTACGCGGACCACAAGCTATCAAAACTAGCTACATTGTCAGTTTTTCATGTTATTTTGGTTTCGGAAAATATAACAGATGGCCGGAATACAAATATTTTAAACGTGTTTAAACTTTGCTATTAAGAAAAAATAACGTCGTATAACTTTAGTGGACGACTTTTCTCAGATTTTAAGCGCGCAATGTTTATCGATGTCATAACGCTCTTATACGTATTCCAGGGAGGTTATCACTATTGGTTTATTCATAACAGGTCACGGAATTCAGACAGCAATTTCCCGTGGAAAAACTGTAAACCCACAGAATTCAGAACAGGGATAGAATTGGATGTGGAAGCTCGCTGCTTTATTATCCTAATAAAATAATTCATGTGATATTGATGACGCTCTACCAAGTCAGAGCCAGAATTCTATCCCTTGACGAAGCTTGATTTCTCAGGAGTCTCATGATTCCGCAGCTACGCCTCAAGAAAGTACAAAAGTCGTTTATGGGAATGGGCGTGACGTTCTATAATATTTCGCAGTCAACTTTAGAGTTGTCTTTATAACACAAGTTTAAGGAATCTGTTAAAAGTACGCTTGCTCGCGCGACTCGCTCCTGCAATTCACGAGACGCCAAATAATCTAAACTACATTTTTAGTAAATTAATTAAATTTTTTAAACTAATGGCCGCCAATTAAATGAACCGTCAGTTAGCCAGTTTTTTTATTTAATTTTTTTTTAATGAAAAACCATCAAATCTCTTGCTGATTCTTTTCGTTTGGAACCACATTTCGAAGCAGGTGGCAGATTCACTTCACGATTTAAAAACACTTTGTAATAATTTTTTTTTAATTGAACGAGCGAAGCGAGTTCTCTGAGTCAACTAGGGCGCTTGCCTACTATACAGAGAAGTGTGTCCGTCTAAATGTCTGTCAGAGCCCTATAACTTCTGAATTACTGAATATTAGAACGTGAAACTTGGTTGAAAATTCAGTTATATCCTGTACTTGAACAACAAATACTAAAATTAGATAAATGTTATAAAGAAACGAAATTATTTAATTTTAATGCGCCATCTATTAGCATTATTGTGAAGCTAATAGCTTCACTATAATGCTAATAGATGGCGCTGTGTCAGTAAAACAGTTTTATGTCAACTATTATTTTTTTTATTGCGTCTAATGTTAAAAGTTAATTATTACAATATATAATTAAAACTTTTGGGAATTATGGGATATCGCGAGGTCTCAGTTCGGGGCGAACCACTAGTTATTATAATAATATTACGGCCTTCCCTTAACCGCACAAATGTACCTACGTAAGTTAATTATATAAGAAATATATTGAAATGAAACGTAAGCAATAAATAATAATAAAGGGTGTAAGGGTCAAGTGGCGATCCGTCGTAATAAGTCGACCGAAACCTATAAAACTTGGTTAGGGGCAGAGTTTAAAATTAAGTGTTATGTAAGAGCGAAACTCGGGGCAGCGTGTTGCCCCAAAAGGGTGAGAATAGTCAGCCCTGAGTGAATTTAAACGATGCTAACACGTGTGATTCATTTGCCTTTTTTAGAATAGAATAGAATAGAATAGAAATATTTTTTATTCAAATAAACTTTTACAAGCACTTTTTAATCGTCAATGAATCTGCCACTGGTTCGGAATGCCTTTCCTGCCGAGAAGAGCCAGCAAGAAACTCGGCGGTTGCTCTTTTCAAAAAAATAAAAATTTTACAATTGTTATTGGATAGTTATTACTGTCTTATGAATCACTGGAGCGAATTATATCCACGCTTTTTTATCATTTACATAGTCTTCAATTGTATAATATGCTTTTTTCATGAGAGCAGATTTAATTGATTTCTTAAACTTGTGTAGAGGCAAGTCTAAGATTGACTGTGGAATTTACCCGACTCCCTCTCTCTCTGCGTCGTGTTCCCCATTACTGGGGGTCGTTACTGGACGCCTTCCACCAAGGACTCTTTTCTAGACGATGTCGCGCCATGTGCCTCGATTTTTTGCGACATGCAAGGCTTCGTGAACCTTACTATCGAAAGTGGTGCGGATTTGATCTGACCAACGCATCGGGCTACGTCCCCGAGGTCTCTTTCCGTCCACTTTGCCAGTAATCACGATCTTTTCTAAATTGTGTACTCGACAGTGGCAAAGTAAAATAAGGGTTTTGAACTTCATTTCATTTCAATTCAAGGCCGGTCCACTACTAGGCACAAGTTTACAAGGATGTAGGTCATAGTCCATCGGGTTGGTTTAGTTTTCGTATAAGCTAGTATTAAACTAATAAGAGTTTGAAGAGCTGATGGCCGATGGTGCTGGGGTGGTGACCCCGCACCGGGAAGCGCAGTGTTGGCAGACCCTCCACGAGGTGGACCGACGACATCAAACGAGTCGCAGGATGCCGCTGGATTCAGGCGGCCCAAGACCGAGGCCTGTGGAGGTCCATACAAGAGACCTATGTCCATCAGTGGATGTCTATCAGTTGATTGAGAAGAAGAAGAATAAACTAATTAAACAAACGATTTAATTATGTAAGTACTTAAATCGTTTTTTTAATTAAGTCAACGACATCATTATTATACTTAGTTCAAAACCTTAGTACAGTTCCTTACTAGTAGTTGGCTAGCGTAGCCGGCGCTGGTTTGATTAGAATTAATAACTTGAACAATCTTTTTTAGAGAATCGCACTGCAGGTATTATTATTTTCTTCTTCATAAAACTCTACTTCTACCTCTACACTTATTAATGCATTAATATCCCCTGGTAGTGCGCGGATACCCTCGCGGCATGGGGCCGTGTAATGTGTGTAATTTAGCAACAATGGCGTGCTGTAATTTATTATGCGGTGCAAAAAGGCGAGCGTATTATTTGTTCAGGGATGAAATTGTTAATATTCTCTTTGCGAATGAGATTTTTATAAGGACTTTTGCAAATGAAAAGGTTTTCTCTTTCTGGAATATTTCCGGCGAAGGAAATCTCTGACCCTGTAATTCTTTAAATATGTACCCCCACCACGAATGATTCAGAAAGCTGACTCTGGTGAAAAGAGCCGACAAGAAATCCGCAGTTGGCTTTTTCAAAGTAAAATTGTTTTATATATTTTACACCAAATCGCGTTCGTAGTTATATTATGTTCCACTTGGCAACTACCAGATCTCTGCAGAAGTTTTCAAAAAGAAGTAACACTACCAGAAGTCGCTAGTCAGTGTACAATGCCCGCATTATCGAGATCTTCTTAAAGTGGATGCAATACTTTTGCTCGGAGCTCGGATTCTTTCGCAAAAATCTTTTTCAATGCACTGAAAAGTTGCTGATATCGAATTTCGTGTCGTGTCTGCTCTTTTGAAAAATATCGCGCTTGTCCAGTCTTCGTTGCAGAACTTTTATATTACATATTTTTGTGAATTACATACTTGATTTTTACTATGTTTTCTATACAAATAAATAATTATAATTGAAGCATTTCGAGATAACTGGTCATTTACTTTTTTTTATATAGAAATAAAAAATTGAAATAGAATAATTTTTTTATTCAAATAAACTTTTATAAAATGCTTTCGAATCCTTTGTCTCGGAAATTATACATTTCCGAGGGATGTATGTGTTATGAAAACCATCAGTTATTATAACACAAAGTAAAATAAAATAAGAAAATACAAATATCAAAAACAAAATGGCAGTTGGCAAGTACCTGCTAGTAAAATATGAACGGTCGAAGATAAACTTTACCCAATATTGTAACATGGAAATTCCAGTTTGTTTGCGTGAACTTTGGCAATGCAATTGTCGGATCTTAGTTTTCGTCGGGTTTTATTATTGAAGTTTGGATCTGTTTTATGTTAAAGCAGTGAGCGCCCAATATGAGATCAAACGAGGAATTCTCATTTCTCGTATGGCGTGCTATGCCATACTCGACTAATATTTCTTTTTTTTTTTTTTAAAGAATATCAGCCAAGCTTAACTTGACTAATATTCTCCTCTACCCTCCAAAAAAAAAAAAGTGAAAACTTGTGTTAGGAGTGGGTGACGACAATAGTGTAACGGTGGGGATCGAACCTGCGACTGTTCAGTTTTTGGTCTGCACCTTTAACCGTTGGGCTATTGAGGCTTAATTTTTATCCAGCAGAAGGGATTAATGGTCAAATTTGGCAGGTTGCATATATGCATTTACATGCATTGTTCGATGATTTTAAGCCCTGAGGGATTTTGGTAGAAAAGTCATGACGAAACTTCTCAGCCGAACTCTTTTACCGTCTGTAGCGCTACTAAATGTCGCGTATTGATGATCGTTGGAGTCCCAAGGTGCTGGAGTGGCGACCTCGCACCGGAAAACACAGTATTAGCCCCCACTAGGTGGACCGACGACATCAGACTAGTTGCAGGAAGCCGTTTGATACGGGCGATGCAAAAACGAGGGAAATGGAAGTCGAGAGATATACAAGTGACCTATGTCCAGGAGTGAACGTCTACCAGTTGACAAAATTGACGTTCGAAATCTTGCTCTATATAGTTTGGACAATCAGTTATCCTGCAGCGAAAGTTCCACGGAGCGTTATTTTTTATTTGTCTCACATGGACGTTTTAAATGTGCATACATTTGTGTTGCGCTGTGCAAACGTTGGTGTTTTGGTGTTCTGCCACAGTTGGTTTGTTTGGCGTTTTATTAACTTACTAGCATATCCGCCAAAGCGCGGATGGAATCGTCGAGATTTCATCCGCGCTTTTTCTATGTTGATCTAAAACTGCTTTTTTTAAGTATACAAACAAACCAACGCTAGATTGAGATCACACCTAAAGGCAAACGTGTGCAGCCTAAAATGGAGCTTACTTGCTAAGAAGATTGCTCCTGACTAAATTGTTAGTTATAGTTAGTTGGAAACCATTGTATGAAAGAGTTGGACCTAGTGCCAGAAGGTACTTTACATCTTGAAAAACAAATGCCGCGTGAATGAAGTTGCGGGCAAATCTAGTCTTCTTCATCTAAATATATAAAAGGAAAATATGACTGACAGACTGACTGATCTATAAAAGCACAGCTCAAACCACTGGACGGATTAGGCTTTTTGGCATACAGATAGATATTATGTCGTAGGCATCCGCTAAGAAAGGATTTTTGAAAATTCAACCCTTAAAAAATCGAGCATAACGTGAGCGAAGCCGCGAAGCAAAGGCTTGTTTTAAATAAATGGATTGTTTTAAAGTGTGCAATATATTTTTTAGCTGGCTTCCAAAAGTTGGTCAAGTGCGAATCGAAATACACAAGCCGTTGAACCGGGCGCGTGCTCTGCGAAGCACTTTTGAAGAATACCTGCATTGCTTATTCCAGTTTTGATTTTAAACTGCAAATATTATTTTAAAATCCAATCATTTTTAAAACTGAAATTCCCAGTGCGCGGTGTTTTTAGACGATATTTAGAGCGAAAGAATAACAAGTTTATTTTGCTTAAAGAGTATAGAGTACATTTATTTTAGAGTGGACTACGATTCTATAAAAATAAAATGAAATTGAGGAGTAAGTTATATTGCTGATACCGAAATAACTGCGTAATAAGCTTATTTTATTATTTGAACGACAGAATAACCCAACACACGTTTTTAAATTTTTTTACTATTTGTTCGAGTTTTCCCGGGATAGCTGATTCAATTTTGATAGAGCTTTTATGAGAGGGAAAATGTTTTAAGCCATTTTCATGACGTTGGCCAAGTGCGACTGAAACAGAACAAAAATTCACATCTGTCGATTAGTAGGAAAACATACAAATACATAAAGAAATAACATTAGTTTGTTTCGTGCGTTGCGTGCGCTTTTCGTGATTTTCTGTTGTTACGTTAAGCTCTCGCAAGGTCATATAATACATAAAAATTCTGCTTAATATAAATTTCCTTTTACTTAATCCATATTACATTATGTCTTTTATAAGGTTTTTTATGGTCGTTGAAAACAGCTTTTTCGAACCGGAGTTTTTATCACACAAGTTTTTTAATGGTACTAGGTAGCCATTAATAAAAGGTTGCACATCACATTATAGTAAGGTGAAAGGTTACACTCACAGTTAAATTAGACTACTGAAAATGGCATTTTGAATTGTTAATGCAATTCAAAACTGAATACTGACTAATATCAGTATTCATTAAACATTGAAAACTAGCTCTCGCAGGCGACTTTGTCCGCGTAGAGTTAGGTTTTGTAGAATGCCTATGTAGCAGTTTTCTTTCTTCCATGTCACTTTCCACATTCTCAAGCATATCCATGCAAATCACGACAATCCGTAATCCGTTGCAACTTGATTGAAGGACAAACCATCAAACAAACGCATTTATAATATTGCTATCGACTTTTTGGAACGACCACAGGTATATGTGGATGATGTCACCTATCGGCGTTAAACTTGATGTCAAAATCGATTAATTTAAACCTCAATGCCAAAAAAAATTCGTTAATTTGTTAATGTAAAGTTCAAGCTTAAAAATTTTCTTTAAAGTAAAATGTACTTACTACAATTTATTACTCAAATAAATTTATTCTTTAAAATATAGCCACGAGTTTCGTGCGTAAGGCAAATCTTGTATTTAACTAAAAAACTAAACAAAACATTTCGTATACGTCTTTACTTATGGTGGAGGTAACACAAACAACACAAATGTGATTGCGGCTGAGATTTAACAGACAAACATACAAACAGTCTGCTTAGTTTAGGGTTGTCGACAACTTGAGATAAGATTTGACTCGTTTATGATAACTTTTTAGAAAGAAATACCAATAGGTTTGAATAACTTGTTGTTAACAACCCGGAAAAAAGGTTTCAACTTAGCATAATGCTGTATGCTTTATATTTACATGCATAAGGGCATACAGCGCTGATTTTCAGCCAGGACTTACATCGGTTGGGCATCAGATGTTACTTTAGATGTAGCAGCTAAATATAAAGAAACATCTGATGCGTAACCGATGTAAATTGTAATTTACTTTTGAGAATCGCACAGCTGATTTGGATGGCGCCACAGAATTCTGCATCGTAGCCTGTACTCATACTATTTTACCTATCTATAACTGAAATATCTACTAACGAACTAAAATAAAAGTGTACTTTTACAAATATGTCTAAACTACTATACAATGTGTAACAAAAGTGTGAAATAACCCTGAAGGAGGTGAATGTGCTCATAAAACTGAACAACTTTCCCCAAGGAACATAGGTCGAAATATGAAAAAAAAATTTTACCTCCCATAGTAAATCAATCAGCTGATCGTCAATTTTGTATGGGAGGTCCACATTTTTTTTTACATTTCCACCTAACATAGGTGGAAATGTAAAAAAGCTTCAGTTTCATGAGCACATTCACCTCCTTCAGGGTTATTTCACACTTTTGTTACACGTTGTATACAGAAACAATATAAAAATGTCGACGCGTGTTTTGGTCAGAGTGCCAACCCTGCCTGAGACGTATAGTGTAACTTTCCTTTATAATCCACGACACCAACTTTGTTGCTCATTTCGGGAAACTTTGGACAGCCCCAATTAACTGATACAAAATGTTTGCGTCTTCGCAGCCTCCAGACGTTCATAATAATTTGAGATGAAACTTTTATTCCAAAAACATAAAGTAGGTTAACATATAATCTTATTAATATTTCTTATGTGTGTTAACGACGACCTCTGGCGCAGTGATGAGCGTTATGATCGTGTAAGTGGGATGTGGCAGGTTCGATTCCCGGTGGAGGCTTACGTCATAGGTTACACTGCATCCATTCACACTAATACTATAAGTGCGAAAGAGTATTTTTTTTTCTATCTGTTGTCTGTTCACTTCTCAACTGTTGCATGGATATTGAGTATTGACAGGCATAGAGATTGGATACTGGAAGTAGGAGATTCTTATCCCGAAGAAAAAAAACTTTCCCTTAATATTCCTTATATGAATTTCGCCCAACAGTTTGATAGAAACTTTCTTCATATAAAAGTTAGGATCAATAGACTCAGCTATTTAGGTACTCATTAACTTTTCCAAGAAACAGTCATAATGCCAGATTTTTATTTGAAAGCTAATTTTTTGGTCCTATGGTCCTCGCGCACTACGCGGTCGCGAGCACGACTGTCGTATCGTTGTCATAGATGCAATCTTGATCGTAGGAAATCATAAGTCCGGTGCTTACCTATACCTAACACGTAGTTTCAACACAGATTGACACTGCTTGGAGCACGTCACGTGCCAGTTCAATACGTCACTAGTATTACCTATACCAAGTGACATGTCACGACATCATAACGTCACGCCACTCCAATGGGTACTGTGTGGCACTTATGTTTTGAATGTTGCGATGAGTGGCAAGTTGCGTGCTAGTCATCACATGTTGTATCACAGGTGAGCGCTGCGCCTTGTACTCAATCTAACTTGTAGTTAGTCGTTGGAACCAATAAGGTTCGTAAGACATATTTGGGTAACGATATTTTTTTTTTTTTTAATTTTTAGCGAGCAAACGAGCAGGCGGGTCACCTGATATTAAGTGATACCGCCGGCCATGATTTGTGTCACCTGAGGCACGACCAATGTGTTGCCGGCTTTTTAGGATATTGTTGGTACGCCCCTTGAATAACCCCATGTTGTAATTCAGTGGGAACACCGTCACAGGGAGTTGGTTCCACAGTTTCAAAGTACTTTATCTGGTCGCTGGGCATTATTGTGACTGCGTAGTGCGTGAGGTCACTAAACGAGGTTTTCGAGTACCAAGTACGTACTCGCATTAAAACTCGAACAAACTGTATGAAAATGTTGGTTCGAGGAAAGAAGCAGGCTTATTTGCAGCGCGTACTCTCCAATCTACATCGTACGTCGTACTTTTTATGCTATTATTTGTTCACTTAAATTGGCCACGGCTTTTCAGTATAAGCGATGAAAATGAAAGAGATCCAGTGCTACTTTAAGGCGAAAGTCGTTAACATCACTTAGTTATAGGAATAATTATTATTGAACGAGCGAAGCGAGTTCTCTGAGTCAACTAGGGCGCTTGCCTACTAGATAGAGAAGTGTGTCCGTCTAAATGTCTGTCAGAGCCCTATAACTTCTGAATTACTGAACGTAATTACTTCGAATTTAAATACAATATGTAAACTGATGGCCTTCAGCCGAACATTGTATAAAAAAATATAAAAAGCTTTATTTCAGGGGGGCTCTCATAGAAGCGTGTTTGAAGTAAAATTTTGTTTGTTGCGTTACATAGACTTGCGATATATCTTTTTAAAGACGACTTTAAACAGAGTACAAAAATATATTTTTTTTAATTTTTCCCTTAAAATTGACGAAATGGGGGGCTTTCAAAGTGGAGATTTTAATTTGAGCCATATGTCAAAAAGTATTGCATATTAGAACCTGAAACTTTGTTGAAAATTCAGTTATATCTTGTACTTGAACAACAAATACTAAAATTAGATAAATATTATAAAGAAACGAAATTATTTAACTTTTAAGTGGAGATTTAATTCGAGCCATATGTCAAAAAGTATTGCATATTAGAACCTGAAACTTTGTTGAAAATTCAGTTATATCCTGTACTTGAACAACAAATACTAAAATTAGATAAATATTATAAAGAAACGAAATTATTTAATTTTTAATGCTAATAGCTTCACAATAATGCTTATAGATGGCGCTGTATCAGTAAAACAGTTTTGCGTCAACTATTATTATTTTTTATTGCGTCTAATGTTAAAACTTAAAAGTTAATTATTACAATATATAATTAAAACTATCTTTTGGGAATTATGGGATACCGCGAGGTCTCAGTTCGGGGCGAACCACTAGTTATTATCTGTTAAATATAACTTATTCATAGCTTAAGACTTATCAGTATTACGATGATGAAGAACAATCAAGGCTCCTTTAAAGTTAAAGCTTTTTTACCCGTTTCTATACATTGGTTTTGTCGCCTATCGCTCTGCATTTTTTTTAATTAAAAGAAAATTAGTTGACTAATACCCTCCTATCGCCTCCAAATAAGCGGAATGCTTGTGCTAGAAGTGGGTACGACAATAGTGCAACGGGTGGGATTCGAACTTGCGACCATTCAGTTTTCAATCCGCACGTTTAACCATTGTGCTATTGAGGCTTTTTCACTGCTAAAGCGGCAAGGCTATGGCCCTGCATTTCAGAGTAAGTAGGCGGCAGTAAGTGAGCCACTCAGAGTGGAGCCCTATTAGGTACCCAATAACCTCATCCCCCGCCTTACTTGGAACGGAGACCTTCATAATGGCGGAACACTTCAGCTTTGTGATAATATTTGTTTTCGTTGTGACCAGATTGTAACGAATACCTACTTAGGCAATTCGAAATTCGCTCGTTATTTATTTTTAACGGTAAGTTGTAGTAATTATTTCAAAATTGACAGATCGACGTTCTGGAAATAATTGTTAGCACAGAGACAATCTGTCAAACTTGAACATTCACTCACTCACTGGTGAATCACTTTTAACTTACTTCAAGTTATGTACGTTTAAACTGTAAAGGAAACATCGTACGAAGCCTGCATACCTGAGAGTTTTCAAAGGTATTTTCAATAGAGAAGCATTCAGGTCGCAGTCTGAAAAACTGAAAGGTCAACAGTTCAAACCTCGTTCAAACTCTACCCTTTGCAATAATGTTGTACCCACAGCTAACCTTTAGGGGAGAAAGGAGAATATTATTTTTTTCATCAATCGATAGGCGTAGGCCTCTGCTGGACAAAGGTCTCTTACACAGGCCTCGGTCTTGTTCGATCTCGTTGGCGCACCGTGTGAAGAGTGTGCCAACACTGCGCTTTCCAATGCGGGGTCGCCATTCCAACATCTTCCGATCCCAATGACGACCATTACTTCGAGCTATGTGTCCCACCCATTTCCATTTCAGCTTTGCGACTCGCTTTTATAACGAGCAGAGCAATATTAGTCGTGTTATTTATTCTTTAATAAAAAATGTTGTGTAAAGCCTGCTGATCCGAACTTGGCCAGTATAATTTGAGTTTCTTTAAGGTAATAGTGAATAGGCATTTTCTAGGCAAGCGTGCTTCAACCTAGACCTCATCAGTGCTGTCCATAATTGACTGTCCTCAAGCCTATACCGTAATAAATAAAAAAGGTTGATGAAGGTACATTCATGCAAATGGCCGTACATTTCAGCAAAGGTTATTTACATTGCTCGTACAAATTCGTTTAGTTAAAGCGCACAACAGATCTAAACTTTATAAAACTCGCTCCAGCAGCAGCAGCTAGCTGGCTTTGCCAATCACTGTCCAAACTTAAAGTAAACATACTCAGAAATTTCAATGTAACAATATTGACGGTAGTTCCAGTTTGTTTGTACATAATATATTTACGATTCATACGTACATTTTACCTTAGTTTATAACAAATTAAAAGCGTCAAGGGTTCAATAGCTGAATGAAATGCGAAATTCTTCAGTTCAAATACCTATAAATTCTGTGCAATCTCTTCACATAATATCTAGTTCTGTAAGAGGATAGGTGTACATAGAGTGATTTATATGTGTGTGATTTTCTTATGTTGGTTGTTGTCTGAAATAGACAGACATATCCAACAAGAAAAATAACACACCAACAATAACGCATATTTTAAATTTTGTTTTAAATATCAATTATTGTATACGAATGTCGAAACCAGCCAAAAAAAGAACTAATAATTCTGAAACGGCTGTACAGATTTTCAAAAACAGCCAAGAACCACCACAATTAACCCCGCCATCATATAAAAAAATTACATTGACATCTGTTCATCACATAGACAGACAGTCACACAAACAACCAGACAGATTGAACAAGCTGTCAAACTTAAAAAACCCTTCTTTTTCCATCGGAGTTTGAAAATTGAAAATATTCAGATGAAAGCCTTTAAAATCGACCATATTGTGGCGCGTAAATAAATTATAGCAGCTTATCGGAAAACACGAAGCAGGCCGCGGTATTTATTTGCTCTACACATTCGGGACTCCATGTTATGCCTAAAATAAAAATGAAGGCTGATAAAATAAACCACACGTTGATAGTTTCGAGTAGGGTTTTATTTTCTGTATTTTTTGACTCCGGTAGAGACAGATTAAAATATCAGGCCTTAAATATTAATTTAACATTAATTTTAACTGACGTTTTACATTATACATGTGTTTAGCGGTCCAAAAGTTCTTCTGTGCTCTTCACTGGGATATCTTGGGTTCGATTCCCGGTGGGGGTATTTTAAAAATTTATAATTTTCTGAATTGTCTCTGGTCTGGTCTGGTGGGAGGTTTTGGCCGTGGCTAGTTACCACCCTACCGTCAAAGACGTGCCGCTAAGCGATATAGCGTTCCGGCATGATGGCGTGTAGAAACAGATTGGGGGTATGGGTTGAATGTACACTGCCATACTCCTTCCAAGTTAGTCCACTACCATCTTACACTGCATCGTCACTTACCATCGCAGTCAAGGACTATCTTGTCATCAAATAAAAAAAAATGTAATTTAATGAAAGCGACAGCAAAAGCTGAAGAATTGAAAGTTCATAATACGAGACACTTATAAAAGCTCTCTTGGTATTTTTTATTTCTATTTAAAACTCTTTTGAAACTTTTAAAGATAGTAACACATTCACTAATGATTATAATAAATTAAGCTAGCAATATGCCCGCAGTATCTTCGTTTGCGAGTGGACACAGAATGCGACACGCTCGGCGATTACAATGATATATGATTTTCTCTATGGCCCCCTAACTGCATAACTATGTGGTATTAAAATGAATAATTATTGTAGGGAGTTTTATATCCGACTGTATCAAGTTACAGTACTCGACAGTGATTAGGCAATCAGCCCCAGAAAGAGACAATCAGCAAGCTTCGTCTTCGTAGAGCGTCGTCCGTGTAACTCATACCTATGGGAAATTTTGTCTTTTCGTGCGACATATTCCTCGCTTATTCTACTCGTAATATTAAGCCAGCTATGGTATTGGCTAAAAAACCGGCTAAGTGCGAATCGTACCCGAACACGAAGAGTTCCGTATCATCATAAAAAATTTAACTCTAGCTATTATTATAAGAAAAAGAAAAACAAATGTTTTTGTATGGAGACCCTTCTTTAATTTTGAGGGAGGGTAATGTGTTTAACTTTTTCTTCTTTTTTCGCTTCTTCATCTATTACCTTTCTTTTTAACAGACTTTCAAAAAGGAGGGTCTCAATTCATCGAAATCTTTTTTTTATTTTTTTATTTTATTTTTATGTATGTTCCCCGATTACTCGAAGACGCCTGGACCGATTTGGAAAATTCTTCTCTTGTTTGAAAGGGTATACTTCCCAGGTGGTCCATTATCATTAGGTCAGGAGCTGATGATGGGATCCTGGAAAAATGGAAAAATCGGGGGAACTCTTCAAATTTTATAGGCACAATTTATATACTTTGTAGTGGCGTTTGAAGTCGGTTTTGTAAAAAGAATTTATCTATTATATATAATTATTTAGTAATTATTAAGAAGATAATCCTACTTAATTAATATTGGAATATGTGAGGTCAAAGAAGCTAATTCAATAGAGCAAATTAATTTACAGCTTCA
This sequence comes from Hipparchia sbordonii, assembly GCA_038048805.1. NCBI lineage: Eukaryota > Metazoa > Arthropoda > Insecta > Lepidoptera > Nymphalidae > Hipparchia > Hipparchia sbordonii. The sequence continues at coordinate 13,993,649 of CM076109.1, read as the reverse complement.
AACTTTGACCGCATAATACATCCGAAGCCATAAATTTATTCCGTGTGCATACAATATTGCGAGTTGAATCCTTTGTTGGAGCGAGCTGGACCGTACTTACTCCTAAGTAACTCCTAGATATTGAATGAGCTTTTAGTTAAATACGCGTGTAATGGCTTAGCCTTCCTGTTCGAGAATATTGCTGACATGAATGTTAAGACTTAAGAGTACAATCGCCATGTATGAATCTAATCTTTACCTGAGGAATAATTTTGACGTTGACCGTTTTCAACCCTCGACGAAAAATGTATTATATTAGTATTATTATAAGTTTAACATATGTATCTGCGTGTCTATGTATCTTTCTGTTCCCTCGTAGCACCCCAACTACGGACAAATTTTGATGCGGTTTTTTCTATTTGAAAGCCGACATGATCGATCTCGATCATGTCGGTTCTAAGCTATAAATTATGAAAATTTGTTCAGGCGTTTGAAGATTATCAGCTCATTTCCTACTTGATTAAAGGATCTTACAAAGTTGCACTGTTAAATAAATTAAAATCCGCATTTTAACAAAAATTTAATTTTAATTATTTTAAAAATCCCGTGGAACTCTGATTTCTCTTGATGAAAAGGAGTGTCCGGAATAAAAGCTAGATAAATGTCTTTTCAGCAGTTACTTAAGTTTATCCCCATTCTTAAAATTCAACGAAAAAAACCCTTACTTTTTCCGTGTACCTACCTGTCAAGCTCAGCATGGCTAATATTAAAAATAAACAGCACCCAACGGGTGTAAAACAACTTGCGATTTTTCTTCTTTACTTTCCTGACAAAAAGGTGACCCGCCTGCTCGTTTCCTCGCTAAAAATATAAAGAAAAAACTAAGACTAAAACTACTTACCCAAGCCTTAACCACGTTACAGAAAACACCTGTACCTTTCTATTTCGTGCCTGTAATTTCAGTTCTACCACAAACTACCAAACAACACTACAATGTATTCAAATAACGCAAAGAAAGCGGAATAAGAGAGACACGAGTAATTGACCACGAAATGGCTGCGTCGGGGTAAAAACACCCCGAGTGAGGGTAATTCCGCTCGACTCCGCGCCATTCCGCGCCATTCCGCGCCATTCCGCTGATGTATGGCAGTAATGCGGCGTAATCGCGATGTCACTGTTACCCTTCCTACGAAATGGGCCGAATTCAAATATATTTTTTTATAAATTGGACGCGAAAAAGCTTTAGATAGGCACCAGTTTTTATATCGCGACCACCTCAAATGGTGTGTCTTGTCACTATAGTGTGCTAGTTGCTCTGTGCGAACTGCGAGCCATTGTTAGATGTACAGATTTACGTGTTATATAATATTATTTTCTGCCTGAGATGAAGTTTGAGAAAATTAATGTGATACAAAAAACTGAAACTTTCGTTGCCAAAGGCAGGCCCATTGTAAGTAATAATAATTCTGTTATCAAAGAGCTTATCATCATCATCATCTTCAACTTATGGACGTCCACTGCTGGACATAAGTCTCTTGCATGGACCTCCACAGACCTCGGTCTTGCGCCGCCTGAATCCAGCGACTCCCTGCGACTCGTTTGATGTCGTCGGGCCACCTAGTGGGGGGTCTGCCAACACTGCACTTCCCGGTGCGGGGTCGCCACTCCAGCACCTTGGGAACCCATCGACCATCAGCTCTTCGAACTATGTGCCCCGCCCATTTCCACTTCAGTTTCGCGACTCGCTGAGCTATGTCGGTGACTTTGGTTCTGCTACGGATCTCCTCATTTCTGATAAGAGCTTATAAATTAAAGTAAAATCTACATTACTAATGAACCCAATTAAATCCATATTAACATATTAATATTAATATTAGATTGTCTGTTACTTTTTCACGACTCAACCGCAGATGCAATCTTGATTATATCAATAGCTGTACAAAAATTACAGAAACTGGAAAAGAACATTAGGGGTACTTTACAACTTTTGGATGGCTTAAATTATGCTTCAGCCAAGATTTTGCTATAAGATCTCCAGTGGACTCCATAACTTCGAGAATTCTTTAAAACGGCTTGAAGCTCCAGGACCAGAATTCAATGTAGGCTTCATTCACATATGGTCCTCTGATTTCCGCCCTAAAAAGATATATAAATGAAGCCTAGATTAAATTCGATATACTTTTGCCTCTAGGCCACTGAAGACGGAGGAGGTTGCCTGAAAGTGATTTTTTTTTATTCGATGACAAGTTAGTCCTTGACTGCGATCTCACCTGATGGTAACTGGTCGCTGCTAAAGTCTTCGCACTGAAATGCCACTTACGTTCCAAATAAGTAACTTGCCTAATCTCCAAGGGACGAATGCCTTACCATTGTCACCGTGGTTAAATATGCAATTATTTCCATATAGTGCCCAAAATGTTGCAATCATTTGGGAGTTGCAGATATAGTGCGCCTTATATCATTAAATTGAATCGAGAGTTATGACTCCCGCGGGCAGGCGGCGGCGGGCGGCGGGTTCCAAACTTCTAACTGCAAATAAAAGCAACATTATTCCAGCGAAATAAACTAAACTAAACTATGAACGAAACTGATACAGTTCCATGTTTGTTGAAACTAAAATATATTTCGGAAAGATTTAAACCAAATATTTTGTACAATTTTTTGTGTTGTAGGTACAAAAAAAATATTCAAACAATATGCACTATGCAGTTAGGCTAGCCTAAATAAATAAATATATTTTGGGCTAGCTTCGCATCCACTATATCACGTTTTCAATTTAAAAAGTCCTGAAATTCTACTAATATTTCTATAGTACGGTCGCCGAACAGAAAGAATTTCGTACAATGACCTCTTTGCCTACTGACAGTGGTCACAAACATTTTTCTATTAAGTGCGGTTTATATAAAATATTTGAAGGAGAAAAAAAATTAGTAGCTTATTAAATAAATTATTTATTTTTAAACAGTTATTATAATCGAGTTATATTAACTTATTACATAGAAATAAAAAAATGAAAATTCAAAAATCAAAGTCCGATTTCTCTGTATCCGAGTAACTACTTTCCGACGACGTCTCGCCTGTCACAGTTATAACGAAATAATGTACAGTTTTGTCTACATTATGATCTAGACTCCCTAAATTCAATTCACAAGCAAACAAAAACAAACCTTAGGTTTGCAAGTAAAAGGTTTACAATCCCCGAGGACGGCGGTCATTGCATTTGTGCGAGCGTGACGCATTATTTTAAAGTGGGAGTGACAGAGACAGGTAGTAACAGGTTAATGTACGAAATTCTTTCAGTTCCGCGACCGCACTATAGCGCGAAAGTTTTTAAGGATATTATGAATGGTTTGTTACTTCACGCCACAACGAAAGAATTGATTTGGCTGAAATATGGAATGGAGATAGCTAATACTCAGGATTAACATAAGAACTTTTTATTTTTCCGGGACAAATGTATTGTCCCGGAAAAATAAAAAGTTCCCACGAGAATTTAAAACATTTATCCACGCGGACGAAGTCGCGGGCATCATCTAGTGAAACATATTTTAAGTCTCCAAGTTGGAGTCTATGCACTTAGAGTGAATTGAAGCAGATTCGAAGACCCATCAAGAAAGTATAGGGGATCCCTCTGGCGTAGTGGTCAGCGCTGCGTTATGAGTGAGAGTTCCCGGGTTCAATTTCCCGCGAAAGTGAAAGATTAAGATCTTATAAGTTAACGCAACGTCAAACATGCATTGCCAATGTAATTCTGTAAGCGAACTAACTTTGAAACCTTATGTTTACACCTTGTTATATATGTAACCTAACTACTAAAAACTTAAACTTATCATTAAGTAAAACTTATAATTACTTATGGATCTCAATTGACAGTTTTAGTTAGAAAATGTGTCAAATTGTTGTAGTTTTAGTTAAAGTAACTTGTTTGACGCTTCATAGAGTTTCTCAGTACTGTACTAGTACTGTATTAGTTTTTTCACACAATATATTTCTGTATTTTTTTTTATCTACAAATGGGTCGTTGAAATAAATTCATCATTCTTATTCCTTGTAAAAATTACAATAGCTAAATTCAACAGAACAGAAATGCTAAGAGCCTTAACGTAATAAATGATAGTTATTTTAGGATCCGAGAAATGGGTGGGCCTGTGGTGGAGGGGAGGCGGGGGGGAGGGGGAGGCCCGGGATTTCGCGTTTTCGCAGCCTCATACAACAAAGTGGGAGCAAACAGTTATAATCTAAAAAGAGATCCCATGGGATCCTTGATTCAATAAGCGACGCGCCTATGAGTAGACATAGACAATTCCGAACGAAATTTCATCCAGATTTGTTTGATGATTAAGTCATGAAAAGGGAGCAGACAAACAGACACGCGGTAATATGCGTGAACACAAAAATAGCGGTGAGAGCCTCGTGGCTAGTTCTTCACAGGAGGTTCAATCCCAGACAAGCATGGCTAACTTTTCGGGTAGCTATGTGCATTGTAAGCAAGTCAGGAAACCAGTACGGCGAAAAGTTTTCCATAATCTTCTCGAAGGTTTGTGAAGTCTGCTAATTTGCACATGGCCAGCGTTTTAGATTGTGTCCTAAAATCCTTCATATTCGAGAGGTGATCGGGTAGTGAGCTAGTGATAGGTTGAGTTGAATGGAACAGACACTTTCGCATTTATGAAACTGGTATATATTTATTAATATAAAAAACCAATACATACAATAGATCTACAATATAATGTGTTTTTTACACATAGAAAGATAACCACTTACGAACACACACTGTAGTTAAATACTTTTTAAGACCCAGTGGTCAAACACGAACCTACTGTAAAGCATCTCCCCTTCCACTGGAAGAGCGTTGTCTGTTACCCTCGCGAGATGGATCATCGCCTGGTTCAAACCCCTTTAGGTACTAAAGTAGAATAAAACACAAATGATTTTATCAGTTATCTCTTTCTGTCTAGGCGCAATATTATAAGAGGTCCTTAAATACTCGAACTCTCCAAAATAAAAGCAAAAGTTTAAAAGCTGTAACTCGACTACTGAAAAGTGGGTGTAACATTCGTTATAATGCGAAGCAATGGCGCATGGATCATGCGTCATGCTCGTGAACGGGTGCCACCAACGGGAATGGGTCTGCTTTGACTGCCCATCTTGACATGCGTTGGATTGGTGTACCTACGTATGCATTTTTGCATTTTTGAAGCTTTAGGCTATGTTCAGATGGCTGAATTGCGACGCGCGTTTTCAAATCGCGCGCTTAGACATCCTAATATATACCTAGCAACCGTTCACATGCGCGCGCGTTAACGCGCGTCAGCGAGCGTCAACGCGGCGCTCAGAGAAAAAGTTTCTAGACGCAGACAATCGCGCGTTGACTCGCACTTTGATATTAATGTAATGTCCGTTTGCTGTTCAGTTGAGCGCGCGCTTTCATCGCGATCGCATGTAATTTTGTTAATTTTCGTAATTATATTTTGAGTTGAAGCAAATTGTCGAATGACTTTGTAGACATTCTAAAGTAATTAAAGAATTTAGATTCATGGTCTCTTAGATTCGGATATAGTGTCGCAAACAAACTGGGTCTATTTTTCAAAATTGGATGAACCCAATGTGTACGTTTTCTTTTTTTATATTTTTCTTTATAATATAACCACAAAATAATAGCCTTTTCCACGTCCATTTTCTACGTTCTGCCGAACTAGACTGACGAGTACTCTCGCAACGCGCATTAGCGCTCATCATCTGAACTCTCTTCAAATTTGATCGCGCGTTGACGCGCGTTAACGCGCGTTACATGTGAACATAGCCTTATTGTGGAAGCACTGTATACATAACATAGCTTTGTAAAAAAAAAATTTTTTGAAAAGAGGAACTGCTGAGTTTCTTACCGGCTCTTCTCAGCAGAATCTGCATTCCGAACCGGTGGTAGATTTATGACGTGTCATAAGAGCTAGAAGTTAGCCTACATGAAATAAATTAATTTTGAATTTGAATTTGAAATGATTTTGTTTGTATATCACCCGGACCATAATAGCGAAACGATTGGCACCTCATTCATTCAATTCGGCTCAGTCATTTAGGCGCTAAAGTGGAATATACGTAAATAAAAAAATACATATATTGCTAAAATCATAACACTTTTTTTCTGGCTTTGCCGTAGTCGAGTAAGGATCAGTGAGAGAGCGTCTCGCCGTTATACGCTTTGTCAGTACAAAAGCCGCGAGAAAATTTTTGTCGCAATGATTATGCTAGGGTAGCAGACGAGTAAAAAAAGATTATTCAGTCTGAGCACCTTTAGAAGTTTATTCCTTCATATTTCTTTGTTCCCTTTGATACCGCGTCGCATTGTTGGACTTTCAAAGACTTCGCTGTTTTTCATAGCAGCTTTCCTGAACCTGGTTACACAATGAAAGAATACCCGCGGATCAATGTGTTTGCTCCTTAAGGCTCTGTCTTTTCTTATGTAAAGGCTAATCACGTGTACAATAAGCATATTACGTATTATTCATTATTCTAAGGGAAAGATAACAACGTGTCACCTTTATGCGATATTGCCTATCAATTGCGTTGGATACCTACGACGTTCATCAAAGTCGGTAACTGGATGGATTACCGACTTTGAAAGCTATTTAAAATTGGACCCGAAAAATATTTAAATCTTAAGAGCTTCCATAGCTCCAAGCTTTCCAATAGTCAAAGGTGCGGACTGAAAACAGAAAGGTTGATCCGTTATTGTTGTAGGTACCCACTCCTAACGCAAGCTATAGATATATTATTTGGAGGGGAGAAGGGAATATTAGTTAACTTTAGTATGGCCAATATTCTTTAACATATCATTAGGTGATTAATGGAATGGGTCACAACCATCAGCATAATATTATGACGCAGAGAAATGGCAAATCAATATGTTAAAATTTTGCAATTAATTAAAACTTGCAAGTAATAAAAACGGTTCGTAGTTTATTCATTCGATTTTAGAAATAGATAGTGAATAGGAAAAGTGCAGTTGCATTCAGCCTTAAGTAATTAATTCCGCATAATGAAGTCATAATGCCCCGAGAGAGCGGTGGAAATTCGCGGAAATTTCATGTTTTCATTCAAACTTCTATCGCAAATGTACTAAATTTAGTTCCGCGATGAAATACTTGTCATATAACATGAAAATTTAACTTGCAATGTAGTACACTTTCCCCTAGGATGAGTTCGCTCAAGTTGAAAACTGAAATGGTTTTTGTTTCGAGATAATAACGTCAGAAATACCTCTGGATCCACGGAAGACATGTGTGCTTTCATCACAGGAATAGCATATGCTGAGGAGTCCATTTTGGGACCACACATATTTTTTCGTTTTGTCTAACATACTGTCATACGTCTGTCAATTTAACTGTGTCATGCGTGTGTCTCAAATAAATGCTTTTTCTTTCGTTCAAAATAAAGTTAATGGCAATAACGACGACGGCAATTGTCTTTTATGGTTATTACTTTTATTAAGCTATTGCATAGCTTCTATCGCGGGCCAGCGTGGAGACCGAATCCAAAAATTCCGTAACGAAAATAACCTGACACGGGACTCCTCTACGGTGAGCCGCTAGATGGCGTTGATAAAAAATGCTATGCAATAGCTTTACCGCGGCAGTCCCCGAGTGCCACACGTCTTTTTTTATTTATTTAGGTTCACAAACAATGTCACAGTGTTAGTTGTAACAGGCTTAAAATCTTACTTATCGCGCCGTCAACGAACAGTTCAAACCACTGTACGGTTCAAGATGGTAAGCAGATAGCTATTACAACGAAGACAGCCGCTAAGAAAGGATTTTTGAAAATTTAAACCCATAAGGAGATAAAATAGGGGTTTGAAAAATCGAAGTTAAAGTGTGCGAAGCCGTGGGTAAAAATTAGTTTTTATTAGAAAAGAAATAGATAACGGTAACTAAATTTTACAATATAGTGTAACATGTTTTCAAATGAAGTAAAAACCAGGAAAATTATATATTATCACAAATTATAATATTTACCCTGATAGAACGGAGATTTTTTCCATCTCTTTTTGGTCCATAACTCCATACTAATCGATAGAATTACGCACAGTTAACGCAAACTTGATAAGTTGCGCTAGGGCCACCAGTAAACAAAAGGAGCATTTATTCGATTTATGATTTTGAAACGGCTTTCACGGTTTTATTCAGTCGATTTGAATATATTCGGCTAATTTATTCATTCGGAAAGCGACCGTCTTATTAGCGATTCTGTTTAAATCCCTATTGCGATCGTGCCGGGAAAGGCTATTTTAGGATGCCGCCGGAACTGGGGAAATATTGCTGCCGATCCAGAGAATGGCAACTCCCACGGGGATAACCATAATATTGAATTTTCTCAAGAGAATTGTACTCAATTTGGTCTTAAAACTCAGATTAATAACTTAATCAAGGAGGAAAAACGTACAGTAAACCATTGTCCTCCTGACCGAATCCGGCCTCTTCGGCCAATCTTCAGAGAGACAAGCTATCTGCGCAGGAAATATTATGGTGCATAAGTGTGTGCGCAAACTTGGATGCTCTCTCTATTCCCTCACTCTCACAGAACGGTGGGACAAATTCCGACGCGACCGGAATCGGACTTCATACCTGACTTTGTCCCTGGCATTAAGATTTTTCAAACAACTTTGGGAACTCTTTAATTCTTCAGGATAAACCGGAAAAAGCCTTTGTTTTTGTGTGTTTTGTCAAGATGCATTCAATGATTGAGTTTTTAGAAGGGAACTAAGACTCACAGACACCTCATTCCTAATATTAGAATGGTATTATCATTTTAAAAACACTGGTAAAAAATAATTCACTACATACGATGCCCGCGACTACGTCCGCGTGGATTAAAGTTTTTGGTTGTGGCGGGAACTGTTTAATGTGGCCTACATCACCTACATATTGATCCTGGGTATGAGCTATCTCTATTCTAAATTTGAGCCAAATCGGTTCATTCGTTGTGGCGTGAAGGAGTAACGAACATCCATCCATCAATGTTCAATAGCTCAACGGTTTAAGGTGCGGACTGAAAACTGTAAGATCGCAGGTTCGAATCCAACCAGTTTCACTATTGTCGTACCCACTCCTAACACAAGCTTTCCGCTTATTTGGAGGGGATATTAGTCAACTTCCGATTGCCTAATATTCTTTTATAAAAAAAGACGTGTGGCACTCGGGGACTGCCGCGGTAAAGCTATTGCATAGCATTTTTTATCAACGCCATCTAGCGGCTCACCGTAGAGGAGTACCCGTGTCAGGTTATTTTCGTTACGGAATTTCTGGATTCGGTCTCCACGCTGGCCCGCGATAGAAGCTATGCAATAGCTTAAAAAATCCATTCAGCCATCCATCCGTCATTTATTGATATTTTAAACATAAACGTAATACGCATTGCACATCGTTGAATAAAAAATCCGTCATGATTAAGCCTAGAGGCAGCATCGACACTGAATCAAGGTAAACATTTTTATGCCCGGCTTTATTCGATTCGGATGCAACGACGCATTTTAAAAAATCAATTTGGACGCGTTCCTTTCGAAACAGATGGATTTGTAGCTCTAATGGATTGCAGGGTCCACATTTATACGGTCAATCCATTCAAGGGAAATACAATTTGCGTTCAATGACTCATTTTTAATGCTATTTTATATTTAGGTATAATAGTTGATGCCCGCGGCTTCGCTCGCGTGGATTTAGTTTTTAAAAATCCTGAGAGAACTCTTTGATTTTCTGGGATAAAAGTAGTTTGAAGCTGCCAACCTGAAAGTTGCCTGAACTACTTCAGGCAACATGCCTGAGAGTTCTCCGTAATGTTCTCGAAGGTGTGTGAATTTTGTATGTAAACTCGCACTTGGCCAGCGGGCTTTAACCCTTTTCATTGAAGAGGAGACCTACGCTCAGTAGTGCCACAACGACAGTTTCTTAGTTTTGAAAAGATACAATCACGTGAAGGAAACTCAATTTCCGTTAGAACCCGTTTCTTGAATAAGTCCAATTTCTTATTTATAACGTTTTCTTTCAATCATAATACATATTTATTTTTATACCAATGACAAAAAATTCACGACCTTCGACTGTCCATACACCTTCACGACCTTACTCAAGTCTAAGTCGAGTAAAGTTGGAGCTTGAGTAAGATAAAGTTTCAATTTAGCTGGGAAACATCTAAGAAATCGCCTCCTTACAATCCTTACTAATATGCTTATTAATATTATAAATGCGAAAGTGTTTGTTTGTTGGTTTGTCCTTCAATCATGAGGCAACAAAGCAACGGATCGACGTGATTTTTGTCATGGATATAATTGAGGACCGGCAGAGTAACACAGGTTAAGTATTTTTTATCCTGAAAAATCAGAGAGTTCCTGCGGGATTTTAAGTATTAAATCCACTCGAGTGAAGCCGCAAGCATCAACTAGTAGTAGGTATAATATTTTTTCCAAAATTTAATCTCAACGTGTTATATTACGATGGTCGTCATAAAAATGGCTACAATGTATCCGCAGTATTGATAGCGAGCTGCGCCTCGACGTGGATTTATTATTTCATCACGACACTCGGAGTCTGGTGACAGTCCATTTTTCTAATAAAGAGCGCTATTTCGTTAATATAAACCGATATTTCCAGAATATTGGATCGTTTTCCTAGCGTACAATAATCGTCATCAGCGGGTGATATGAAAGTTTGGCGAAGGACAGGTGTGAACTTTCGATCGTGGACCATCTTCTTTATCCATACTTATTTTATAAATACGAAAGTAATTCTTCCTGCCCATATGTTTGTTACCTGTTTTCAAACCTGGGTCTAAAACTCGATGAACCAATAGACGTTGGGATTTCAAGTTGCCTAATGATGGCTTCGCATTGAGAAACTCATCGTTGGAAGAAATCCAGTCGGACGATCTAAAGCGAATTGTTCGAAGCCGCAGGATACAAGTGGCACGGGATCCTGTTCTGTGGTGATTCTTGCGAAAGATTTGATGTACGACGCACGTATACGTCTATAACGAAACCATTTCCGAGGGTCCTCCACTTGATTGCGGGAAACTATAAATATTTTAATTCAAAAGCGTATTCCGACACGAGTTTTTATTAATCTTCCTATACGTGATATTAATCTCTACAAACGTACGCGTAGATACACAGAATTAATTTGTTTAAACATAAACAATCCACGTGGAAAACTTTAGCGAAAAACAAATAATTTTCAGCGTGGAGTTTCCGCGTCAATAAATGGTTTTAATTAATTTTGTTTCCAATTTATTACGTACGTGTGACGTTTAAATGAGATTGTAGTTTGACTTTTCTGTTTGCAATTTTTCCCGCGTCTATGTTGTTGTTTGTTTAATTATATTCTTTGCGAGGTTTTCTCGAACGCATTCAAAAGAAAAAGCTTGTTCTACATAAAATCTACATTATCGAAACGTTTTTCTTGAAGAAAAGAGATAATATAAGGGTCAATTCCTATACCGTGGAGGAGATCTTTTTGAAAATTTTTAAAAATAAAATTTCAGAAAAATGTCTTTAAATTCCGGGAAGCGCAGTATTGACCGCTAGGTGGTGGTTAGCGACATCGACGAGTCGCTGTATTCAGGTGGCGCAAGAGCGAGACCTGTGGAAGTCCATGCAAAAAACCATTGCCAAGTAGTGGACCTATCGGTTGATAAAGAAGAAGAAGAAGAAAAAGTATGTTATGGTATTTGGAACATCCATACGTGCCGTATCGATTACAATACAAATTAACTGAAACTCGTGATCAAATATCTTTACTCAAAGTAAGTTTAATTAACTTGACAACGAATAAAAAGCCCTGTACACCTAACTATTGCAAAAAGTCATCGTTTCGCGTTCTTTATTGACGCGGAAATACACTGAATTAGGCCTTTTGACAACCAAACAATACAAACACTGTACAAAAGAATACTACTTCAAATTGGAAAAAAATAGAAAAAATAAACGAAGAGCGCTTTTGTTTAGTTATAAAATCCCCTAACATGGGCGTGGTAAGTGTAAATAGAATGAATTAATTACAAATTAGTGTGTCTGATATCAGTGAGATATTTTGACCTGGCTTTAAGAGCTTCGTGGGCTATTTTGTATGCAGGCATTAGATAGAAAGCTATGTTAGAGAGAGATCTTCAACGAGGCCTTATTGTCTTTCAGGGAAATTATTTAGAACCACATAAGTATAAGATTAAAATAAAACACCATCCGTAAAAGTAAAGTCATTGATAAATTATAATAATGTGTGATATCTTCGTCCGTTCGTCGCATGATACGATACTGTACTAAACTGAAGACGAAAGCATATTGCATCGCATTCGGTCGCTCAAACAATCCGAACCTCACGTTTTTAAACAATATTATTGTTTAAAACACAACCCTTACCTAATGCAAAGGGAAAAGAGTTACGTGATAGAAAAAGAGAAAAAGTCTAGGTGAATAAGACGGTAGGCAAGTAGCGCTGTGTCAACCTGAATTGCACTTTATAGTGTGGTAACAACAGTCGCTATTTATTTAAATCATTTTTCGGAGTGAATCTTCTGTACTTTTAGGAATTATTAGGTATTCTGTGCTATAATGCAATTATTTTAAACTGCAGAACGAAACGGCGTATTTTTATACAAACAACGTTTTATCCACCACTTGCCTTGGTTATAAATAATTTCGCTGGTGTTTTCCTAGCCTGAAGAGCGCAGATTCACGGCGCGGCGTATTGTGGCGTGAAGCGGGCCCGTTGTCACAATGCGCAGATTTTCATAAATTTTCATACATTGTGGCTTTTTTATTTACACGTCGGGATATAAAATTTAGTTTTTATTCCTCCGCTGTAGGATAAAACTGTCGGGCTCATCCTTTGTGAAATATAACGGTTAAAATGTTGTGACTTTTCAAATAAATATTATATTTTAACTTTCACATGTTGGATGGAGTTAGAATACAATTTCAATTCAGCTATTTTCTCTAAATATTTATATTTGGAGTCGTGTTAATCTGTAAAATCTGTTCAACTTCTATACGCATTAGGTACTTCCAGGATAATATCGTAAGGAAACCTGCATGCCTAAGAGTTGATAATGTTCATAAAAGTTTGAGTGTAGTCAGTGTGTTGAACTATGGCCTTAACTCTTCTCATGGCTGGCGATGAGTTGCAATGATCATGATGATGATGATGATGATGGTACACAGATGATCATCTCTTCTGTTCTTCTCTTCATCTCTTCATTTCTTCCCTTTTTCTTGGGTTTGGATCCTGCAAGTAGGCTATAATATCAGCTGTTAGTATCGGATGATTTTGTTCGAACTGAGTTCTATAATAAATCTATGATTAACACTGATCTAGTTATTATTATAATTATATATGACAGAGAAGTTATATAATAAATCTATGATTAACACTGATCTAGCTATTATTATAATTATATATGACAGAGAAGTTATAGATCATAATATTTGAAGCGCTACATAACACTAATATTATAAAGCCAAAAGTTTTTATGTCTGTGTGTATGTTTTTGTTACTCCTTCACGTCACAATGAATAAACCGATTTGAAGAACTATATTATCTGTAACGCTGTTGATTACAATGAATAAATAAATAAAATGTGAACTTATTCTGCATTCAATTGTTATTTACATGGGCAGAGAGGGCGGCGCGTTGGGACGGTCGGTATCATTATGTGGAATCGTGAAATATGGCTCCCGGAGGCCGCGGGAAGTTCAAAAGTTGAACTGTACATAAAACCAGCATTATGCCGTACAACTATTATGAGAATACAGTACGTTTCGGTTAAAGTTTGCTACGTTGGCGCACAGTTGCACAGTTGGCGCCCCTGAACTATAATTATACTAACTTTTATCGGCGCCTTCCCTCGATAACTGACTATTAGTTACGATACTTTATAATGCAATCGTTACTTTTTATTGTTTTGTAACTTTCGAGCGTCAGTTACAGTCGCAATTGAAAAATCTATTATTCATTATATAAAAATTAATTGCTGTTCGTTAGACTTGCTAAAACTCGAAACGGGATTTAAATTTTTTTTCTGTTTTGTTCGCTTTACAGAGTGGTTTAAAAATGAAAATAAAATCTAGGAAAACCCGAAAGAACAGCTGAAAAATTGAAAAATCAAAATTGGTATTTTGTACGAATCACCACTTCGGGACAGGAGCGAAGCCGCGGGTATTGCATTACCATGCAAAATGGCTAAAAAACCTCAACTGCACTAGTAAAATAATCTTTAGCGTCCGTGGTTCAAAAAATTGCAAGCAAAACTGAAATGTTCGTATACAAGTGTGGAAGGACGCGCAATTGTATATGCGAATAGCACTAGGTACTAGGTAGAGCAACTGCTGAGTTTCTTGCCGGTTCTTCTCAGCAGAATCTGCATTCCGAACTGGTGGTAGATTTATGACGTGTCATAAGTGCTAGAAGGTAGCCTACATGAAATGAATAAATTTTGAATTTTGAATTTGAATTTTGTACACATATAGTACCACCAACTTATCTGTTCAAGTGGACGAAATTGGAACTAAGGCCTATAAATACCTAGGTATTTTAAATATCGTTCTCTTTTTTTGACGGCGGTCTCGCCTGATGGTAAGTGACGATGCAGTCTAAGATAGTAGCGGGCTAAATTGAAAGGGGTATGTATAACCCCTTATATGTTTCTACAAGCCATCGTGCCGGAATGCTAAATCGCTTGGTTATGCCAGAATTCTGCTGAATTCTACAGTGCAAGTTCATGGTCTTTGCTGCAAGTGCCGTACAATGTTTGCAAACTGCAATACCTACCGATTTCCTATTAATTTTCATAAGTAGCAATACCAAATTTTCCACTAACAACGCGACGATAAGTTGATGGCACTGTAAGCTGTGTGGTTAGTTTAAGTTTTGATAGTATACTTCATCGAATCTTCGATTTCGAGCTTCTTCATACACCTACAGCCAGCGCCCCAAGCGGCGAGCGGCGGACCTAAAAGTGATCGAGTGTTTCCGAGTATGAGCTTACACGTTACGGACGTGTGACGTCACCATCGAGAATTAAACACGTCTTCGAACAAAGATACGGAAAGTATTGCTATTTGGCAGTATGAGTTACATGTTTGACATCTCACAACCCGAAAATGACGTCATTTTCGAGTTGTGACACGATACGATACTCGAATTGCAACTCACCGAAAATATTCCGTGAGAGCTTGGTGATATACGAACGAAATGTTGAAAAATAATTAATTTGAAGAGTTCTAGGACCCACGAAGACGTGAATAATGATCACAGAGGCTGTGAAAGCTAACCGCCGGGAAGAGGAGGAGAAAAGTTTGACTTAGAGGCGTTAATAGTGTTGTGCTTCTCGGACAAAGTGTAGGGCACCAGAAGACGAAAAAAATCACCTATGCGATGGACCCATCAAATAAAGTCTACGATGGGCGGTCAATTGCACAAGTGTACGAGGCTGTCGGCCAGCAGGGAGAAATGGCGAAAGCTCGTGAGGCGATTCACATCTGCCGCTAAAGACGTTACTTCGTTGATTACCACCACCGCTCTGGCCAGAGTGTCACAAAGACGAAAAGAATCTCAGATGAAGCATTTTGTGCAAAAACTCCCAACGGATCCCGAAAAGTGTTTATTCAATGGAATAATAATGGAATCTCCAACTCTCACAACCTAATAGGTTCACAAAAAGTATCACTGGTGAGTGGTGACGAAGATAAGTAACTAAGCCGGAGCCAGTTCCGTTGAGTAACTATATAAATCGCTCGGCCAGTTCATTCAGGATTAAGTCAGGATAGTTCCACAGATTAGTAAATTGTTACTTATTACAGGTTGCAATAATAATTAATAATTCCTCAGTGCCTGAAGATACATGGTCCCTAACTATGGGCCTCACAAGAAGCCTCAGGGTTATTCAGCGGGCGATGGAGAGAGCTATGCTCGGAGTATCCCTGGGAGATCGAATCAAAAATGAGGAGATCCGTAAAAGAGCCAAAGTCGCCGACATAGCTCAGCGAAACGAATCTTAAGTGGAAATGGGTGGAGCACATAGTTCGAAGAGCTGATGATCGATGGGGTCCCTAGGAGCTGGAGTGGCGACCCCGCACCGGGGAGCGCAGTGTTGGGGGACCCCCCCACTAGGTGAACCGACGATATCAATCGAGTCGCAGGGAGCCGCTGGATTCAGGTGGCGCAAGACCGAAACCCGTGGAAGTCCATGCAAGAGACCTTTGTCCAGCTGTGGACGTCTGTCGGTTGATAAAGAAGAAGAATCACTATAGACCAATATAAGCTGTCAACTAATACCAAGTATGCAGATGCTAGGTGGAGCTTGAATCATACTTAAATATTATCAAGATTTTCATAAAAAGATAGGAAGGTTATATATGTATAAGACAATAATTACCAAACCAAAATGTAAAAATAAATATAATGTTTATTGTTTCAGTTTTCGTTTTAACTGCCCAATTCTGTCCTAAAATGTATAATTTATAGCATACCTACTTAGCTTATTTATCTATTAAAAAGAAATAATATATTTGAAACACTAGCTGAAGCCCGCGACTTCGTTCGCATTTTTAATTCCGCCGGGAACTCTTATTTTCCGGGACAAAAAATGGCCTATGTGTTATCCAGACTAATCTATTTCTGTGCTAAATTTCAGCCAAATCGGTTCAGCCCTTGCGGCGTGATTGAGTAACAAACATCCATCCATAATTTCGCATTTACATTATTAGCAGGATTCTCTGTAATAAACATGTTAGTACTAACAAGTATGTTGTATTCACTAAGTAGATATAGGGTCTTGACTTCATTAATGTGAATTTATATATTTTTTTAGGAACCTTTCTTGTATGAAAAGAAGCCTAGTAGAAACTTTCATATAATACTTATAGATATCTGGTCAGATGGTCTGCATTAGCAATTAAACTGTATAGCATCCATACTTTTCTTGCAGTGCATCTGCATTATCAAAATCGGTTCAGCCTTTTGACCTTTTTTAACCATGGCCAACAGACACAAAAATTTAAACTTAAATTTTCAAGACAGTTTATTTATTATAGATAGACTGCCATTTCAAAATAAATGCCTTTGTTCAGCATCAATTTACTTGTATATAATTAAGTAGACTTTGTATGTAGGTATAGATTAAAATAAATTGAATGTACATATAAATGAACAGAAATGGTTTGTAAATAACTAATGCTGAGGACAAATAAAGTAAATATATTTATTTATTTATTCATGTAGTAATTAGTATAAATACAAAACAAGAATAAGTCTATTACAGAATATAAACAATTTATTTCATTTATTAAGCAACCATAACAAATTACATTTGTTTCTCTTACATGAATTCTCAAAGTAAAAATTACATTTCATCCCATTATAAGGCTGGATACTTGCACTGAAATGATTATAAAGTAGGTATGTATAGGTAGGAATGTGCTGTGCCCCTGAGTTGTGTAACAAGCAGTGAAGATGCAAAGGACCTGGTGACTGCCCTGCTGTTTCCAGCCTAAGGGCCTAAGGGCTATTCCAGCCTAAGGGCTGAATAGAGAGATGCAAATGTATACCCATTCTTCTGGTATAATAGTGTAAGTAGGTACTAGCCACTAGTTGCGTAGGTTATACTGGAAAAACAGAAAAAAACATATCCCATAAGCTATTTAATCATTAGTAACTAGCTGATGCCAGCGACTTCATCCGTGCAGATATAGTTTTTCAAATCCCGCAGAACTATGATTTTCCAGGATAAAAAGTTTAGCCTTTGTCACTCTCCAGTCTCCAGGTCCTCAACTGTACACATGCAAAAAATTATATCAATCTGTAGCTCTGTTGCAGTGTGATTGAATGACAAATCAACAAACAAACAGATTCACATTTGTAAAAAAATTAGTAGGATTGGTACGGAGGATGACATCACAATATATCAAAACATAACACTGTTCTTTAGTGTAGGAAATCTTAATATTTTATAGGTCTAATAATATAAAATTAAGTATGCTTCCTTCAACAAATACAATAGTTTATTTTCTTTACCATGCATTCTTTAAACCAGTCATTTCTCAGCACATCCTGGCCCACAACTGGATAGTCTTGGGCCAGTCCCACAGAATCAAACGAAGTTTAGAGTCCCCTCTCGAAATGAGAGGTCATAAATAATAGTACAATTACATACCTATTAGTTTACAAGATGATGTTTGAGTTCTATGATTTTAATTTTTCCATTCTAATTCAGTTGGCCAGTTTGAATAAACCCCGACAGTTTTAAACCAGCTAGGGTTATGATTTATGAAGTTATTAACTGGTTGGTGGACAGTAGATACTAGATTAGTGCGAAAATAATTGGTCGCGAACAAACTGTTTACAAACACCACTTACAAAACTTAAAAACCACTTAAAGAATCTAACATTTTTCCGTTTTGTATTCCGTTAACATTAGAACTTTAATTTCTAATTATTTGATGCTTTTCCAAGGGAATGTAATCACTCCGTTTTTTATATTTTGTTTTGTTTGATATTTATGATATTTAGGGAGCCACAGATACTTAAATCTGTTTGTGGTTTTTAATGACTTAGGTCATAGAAAAAGTATCCTATAGAACCTGCAAAGCGTGGGCACGCAGTGAGAGACAATAAATTGTGACTGTGTCTCATTTTATCTTGTTTGATATTGCTATACTGCATCTCTTTCGTATGGTAAGTCTATAATACTTCTCTAGGTATTTACGGCGCAGTCATAAACATCACGGACTTTTTTCTGCTTTGACTATAGGCTGGGTTTACACTATCAATATATTTACTGTACCTATTGTCACTAAAATTGGTGTGTAATTATATAATACTAGCTGATACCCGCGACTTCGTCCGCGTAGATTTAGTTTTTTAAATCCTGCGGGAACTCTTTGATTTTTCGGGATAAAAAGTAGCCTATGTCACTCTCCGGCCCGTAAATTACCCCTATGCAAAAAATCACAGCAAGCCGTTGCTCTGTTGCTGCGTGATTGAAGGACAAACCAACAAACCAACAAACACACTTTCGCATTTATAATATTAGTAGGGATTAGCGATATTAATGCGGTCTTGAAGAACATGCAGATTTTTTCATCCACATCAGTAATATTGATAGTGCTAACGTTGTGCACCATTTAGACACGCATTGTTTTACCTAACGGCTTCATTTTCTATCACTCTTTAATCAAAGGAATAATAATATTATTGCCAAACAAAACAATATCACTATCAGTCAGTGACAATCTGGTATTGTTAATAATATTGATAGTGTACACTGTACCTACATCAACTCTTAGGTCTTAATTATGTCAAATTACCATAGACATCCATACCATAGATTGTGTGATGTACTGACACTTCCCAGCATATATATAGTCTATGCTGTCACTGTGATGCCGTCAATGACGTCACAAAACGATGCAAAAAATGTCAAATTGGATAAAATGGCAGCGTATACCTGTCTCGCTTTTTCTGCAAATGTGTAAGAGAGACAACAAATGTCAGGCTTTTGACCTTGGTATTGTCGAATAGTTTACTCGTTTATGCCTATTTGACAGACTCGTGGTACCAAACTGACATAAACTATTCACGCAGTGAGTAGTTTGTGAGGAAACTTTACGGAGCTCGAAATTGTAGTAAAAAATCTTAAACTAGGCACACTGATGTCAGCTTATAGAATCAAAAAGATTCGTTCCATGCACGAATGTTTTCCGTGCAAGTGAGGGACCCAGGCCGGGTGTTACTGTGACGTGATTCAGCACATGGTAAAAAGCGCAGATTTTCATAAATTTTCATACATTGCGTCGCTCGGTGAGTCGCAATTTAGTTTTTGTAGGATTTTCATGCTGTTCTTGTATGTTAGATTTAAGAGATTTATGCATCCATATTTTCTAGCGTCTGTTGAAATCAGAGATAATAGAAGGTTGAAATATTGTCATCATTTTCAAGAAGCTAAAAAAGGTATTTTTCTTGTTCAGTATTTTACTATACAAAAAGATTTGTATTTTTTAATACAAGTAGGTTTTTACAAAACAAAAAAAATTAAGAGTAAAATATGAAGGCGCTTCCGCGCCAACATCAGAGTCAGCCATGATAACCGGTAGGTAGAGACTAATAGAAACTCGGTTTGTTGATATGATAACCTCTATTAATTATAAAAATCACTAGCTATTTCTAGCACAAAATAAAGACTTGGTTTCGCGATGACAGTTAATCGGAATTCTCCCGCTTTAGCCACCGGCGTCCTTTTTCAACAATTCCCGCAAGATGGCCACGCAGCCTGTCAACCCGACGTACTGTCATCTCGCCCCGACGTCACTCAAGCGATGGCGCAGTAATGCGCCGTCACGGCCAAACTGACCTTCGGCCGTCCTCGGACGTCTCAGATTGTAGTTCTGTAACAATCATAATATAATCATTGCACTAGTATCAGCATCTTGTTGAACCCGCTCGTCCAACCTGACTAACTGTTAAATGTCATTGAACAAATAATAATTATGCATATAATTAATACACAAGAAACCTTACACAGAATCACTGCATTGACCTTTATCAATCAAAATCGTATCATCAACAACTTCACAAATGTCGCAATCGCCATACCTTCTCAATTCTTTTAAGCGCATCAGTATGTACTGAATCACTATGGCATCGGGCATCCTGCCACCCATCCACGTATGCAATCGCTACCTACACGCTATCAATGAACAAACGAAAGAGTGTGTCCTTTCGACCACGCATGGACCGGACGGCACTCTTCTTCCAGCTGTACAGCAAGCAACGCTATCTAGACTCAACCAGTATGTCCTTTCAACCAACCCAAAGGGTCTGGCCCGGACGATACTGTCAGTGCTACGCATCTCACACACTAATAGCCTGGACCGGACGGGTGTGTCCTTTCAACCAGCCGCTCGGGCATGGCCCGGACGACACTGTCCTTACGACCAGCGAACACTTAAAATTGGACGAGATGAGTGTGTCCTCTCAACCAGCCGCTTGCAGCTGCATGGCCCGGTACGACATCATCCCTCCAATTACCTCAATATACTACCAATACAAAATAATCTCTTCCTACTTAGTAAATGTCATAGATAATTAATAACCTTAAGCATCAATTTAATTAGCAATGCACATCGATTACACCCACATACCTATCAATTACGTACTGCCCTTACCTCCGTGAATTTCGGCGTCATGCTCAATGATTTCATGATCCGAGGCGTCACTAAGAGTATCTGACCCTGCTGTAAGTGTGTCTGAGTTTGCTGTAAGTGTGTCTGAGTTTGCTGTAAGTGTGTCTGAGTTTGCTGTAAGTGTGTCTGAGTCTACGGTGATGGTATCGGAGTTTGCAGTTAATGTATCACAGCTACTTGGTCTGTCGAGGGGATCGTTGTTAAGTTCTGCGTTTTCCGGCGCCGTCATGGTCTCCTCCTCATCCATTAGACTAGTAGATATTTCGACTAACCCATCATGACCCTGAGGTACTGAGCGTAAGTTCTCGTGTGCATATTTAAGGGTACGATGTGGTCCAGACAAACTTCTCAACTCGTAACGGTCATTTTCTAACACTGCAGTTATCACAAAAGGGCCCTTAAATTTCCTATCCAGTTTAGTTTGGCTTCGCTCACTATTTTTGATAAAAACAAAATCACCCTTTGAGAATGGCCTGATAGTTGCGCGACCTTGGTTAAATCGCTTAGCATCCGATGCGGCTGCCTTTCGGATGTTTTCAGACGCCTCTTGCCTAGCAGAGTCTAGGTCGATTAGTTTTTCGTTTTCTGGATCAGATGACCTAATCTTCGCCATTTCCAACGATTGCGAACGAATGCCGAACATAAGTTCTGTTGGCGTAAATTTGGTGACTGTGGACTTTGTACTGTTAAGCGCTAACTGAACATTACCTAACTCGTCACGCCAAGTTTTGTTGGGGTCGTTTTCGATAATCGTTAGCAAGCTTTTTAGGGTACGCATGACGCGTTCTACCTGACCGTTTGCCCTGCTGGAGCCCGTTGCTATGAAATGCAGCTGGATATTATGTTCAGAGCAAAAGTTCCTAAATTCCTGGCTAATGTAACATCTGCCTTGATCAGCAATAATGCGCACAGGAGCTCCAAAAAGGCAAACGGCATTTTTAAGTGCTCTAACTGCACTAGCCGCATCTAATGAAGAAGTATGTTCTAGTAAGACGTATTTAGTGAAGGCGTCTATAATTACTGAGCAATATTCCTTGCGGTCACTTTTCCACTTAGTTTTCCAGTGAAGTCTATGTGGATAGTGTGCCACGGTATTGACAACTTTGGAATAGAATGTAGCTGCACAGGCTGTGCGCCTGAGGGGCCTTTTGATGCCTTGCAGACAATGCACGAGTCAATGAATTTCTTAACGCACTTGGACATCTGAGGAAACCAGTACTGTTCGTACAATTTGTCTAGGGTTTTGTCGCTACCTAAATGTTGTATCTCGTTGTGAACATGATTGATCAAGGTCCAAATTAAGGAACGAGGAACTACCGGTAACCATGAA
Source organism: Hipparchia sbordonii (assembly GCA_038048805.1). NCBI lineage: Eukaryota > Metazoa > Arthropoda > Insecta > Lepidoptera > Nymphalidae > Hipparchia > Hipparchia sbordonii. Next base: position 13,971,119 of record CM076109.1, on the reverse strand, counting down.
GCGATTTTGTTTCGTACGACTTTTCTATAAAGAATGCTGTTTCTAACGTCATATGTTTGACCAATTGTGTCAGGAAAGTCATCATTGTTGTGCTTGTTAATTAAGTCTTGGATCTCTGCATCGCGCTTTTGTTCTACAGAAAGCCAGCCATGGTGTAATTCCACAAAATTTACTGTTTTGGCTGGAAGTGTAGAAGAAACTTTTGATGAGGAAGCTGACCCATTGGGGTCTGTCAAAGGATTTCTAGAGAGATAATCCGCATGTTCCATACGACGACCCTCGCGATATATGATATCAAAATCGTAGGCTTGTAAAAAGGCCCACCAGCGATGAACACGTGGAGTTAGATCAGTTTTCGATTTTGATGCTTTTAACGAGTTACAGTCGGTAAAAACTTTGAATCGTCGACCGTATAAATAATGCCGAAAGTGTTCTACCGCTCGTACAACTGCCAGCGTTTCCAGTTCGTACGAGTGGTATCGGGATTCAACTTCGGTAGTGCGTTTGCTAAAGTATTCCACAACATGTGGAAGGTCGTTCTTCCTCTGTATCAAAATTGCCCCATACCCGTCCGAACTAGCATCACAGTGCAGCTCGACGGGCAAGTCTGGGTCGAAGATCGTCAGAACTGGTTCGGAGGTAAGTATCCCTATGATGATATTACGGATCTTTTCATATTTCACATCCCATTTAATAGGACCCTTAAGTTTTGTTAAAGGATATAACGGACTAACAATGTTAGTGAAACCAGGGATAAATTTTCGAAAATAGGATGCAAGACCTAAGAATTGACGGACTTGTGTCGCTGTTTTCGGCTGAGGAGAATCGATCAAAGCCCGTATTTTGCGAAAGTTAGGTCTCACTTCACCGCATTGGAGAGAGTATCCCAAGAAATCTATTTTCTTTTTCATAAACTTACATTTTTTAAGGTTAAATGAGAACCCAGCAGCAGAGAGAGCATTTAAAACTTCATCAAGACGTTTAAGACCATCAGGCACATCCTTAGAATAACACAATACGTCATCCATGTAGACAAGAGGCTTATCCTGCAACTGATGTACAGCTTTTGTTATACAGCGCTGATAAACCGAAGGAGCATTTCGTAATCCGAAAGGCATTGCAAGATATTCGTACTGCCCCTCGGGTGTTACAAATGCTGTCTTTGCTATTGAGCCTGAATGAATAGGAATTTGGTGAAAACCTGACGCCATGTCTAGTGATGTAAAATAATGTGCACCACTAAGCTGGTCTATTTGTTCCTCAATACGAGGGAGGGGGTAGTGCTCTGGTCTCGTATTGAAATTCAATGCACGGTAATCAACGCACATTCTTTCGGTGTTATCTTTTTTCTTAACCAAAAGAATGGGGCTCGCGAATGGTGATGAGCTTTCTCGAATAATACCCGCATCAAGAAGTTCCTGAACTTTCTCCCTAACAATTTGCTTTTCTATTGGTGCTAACCTATAAGGACGTCTCTGTACCGTTTTATTTGGATCAACTAATTCAATTTCTAACTCCCCTGTTTTTACACGTCTATGAGGAACACCTTCTATAAAGGAGTCAGCGTATTGATTTAAAAGTTTAATAAGAGCTTCCTTATCACTACCTACCAAATCAGTATCTACATGGGTAAAATCCGGCTTAGTATCAGACTTGCAAATATTAATTTGCTCTTTAAAATAAAATATCAAGTTATCATTATTAATTTTAACACTTACACCGTTTTCTAAAATGTCCCTACCTATTATGATAGGGTCTACAAGACAAGTGTCAGGTACCACATGAAATTTTAGGGTTTGTGAAATTTCTCCAATATTAACCTCGCTCAAAATTTGAGATGTGCATTTTATTTCATCGCCTCCAATACCCGTAAGATAAACGAGATCCTTACACACAGTACCCGAGAATTTACTAGAAAAGCTTTCTTTCATCAAAGAGCACGACGATACACTATCAAACAAGAAGGAGACTGACTCACCAGATGACGTTCTCAAGATACCCCTCGACATTCTCTGTTCACAAAGATTTACAGCTTTCTTTGTTGCAGCTCCACTCCTTTTCTCTGGACAGTTTGTTGCTATGTGTCCTGGATTGCCGCAAATGTAACAAGTTACAGGTGAAGTCCTTTCGGAGGTACGCGCAGGAATCGTAGTTTCTTGACGTTTTAGCAGCGTCGCAGAAGTATTCTCTTGCCTTTTTCTGCATTCAGCTAGTCGATGTCCGGGAATCCCACACCAGTGGCATCTACCAATGAATCTGGCATCTGTCATTCGAGGTCGCTTAAGATTGGAATCTTGCACATCCGAGACATCTGATCGTCGCTTTAATGAAATTCCGCTTAAAACTCTGAAGAGCTGAGCTTTGGTAGTAATAGCATGAGCATTTAACTCGCGGCGCATCAAACCATCCTTTTGACACAAGATTGATATGACAAACCCGGTTATTACCTCTTCTGGCATTTGGTTCTTAGGTATACTTTCGATCATATTCCACAAACGTAAGCCAGCTTCTGATGCAGTTTCCTTGACTTCAATTTGAAAGCGTAAACATTTATCAAAATGATCTTGGTACAGTTTTGGCTGACAGAATTTGGCCATCAAAGATTCTTTTACCGTTTCCCATGTCAGGTTATCTAAATTTAGTTTAGTCAGACAAGAAGCTGCGCGTCCTTTCAATGCACCAGTAAGAGCAACGAGCAAGTCGACACCTGCAAGGCCTTTACTTTTAACGATGAGTTCAGTAACTTTGCACCAACCCTCTATATCCGCTTCGGCGTCTTCCGGATTAAATTGCACTAGCTTCACTGAACCGGATTGAGAATTGTTACTTGCCATTTCAGGTTGCGACTGTGCTAGCACACGGGTAAGTAACGCTTCCATATTGTTCAACAACTTTGAGGCACTAGTTTCTTCTGTGGGCGGCCTTTGGTATCCCACTTCTGATGAAGGCGCTTCCGCGCCAACATCAGAGTCAGCCATGATAACCGGTAGGTAGAGACTAATAGAAACTCGGTTTGTTGATATGATAACCTCTATTAATTATAAAAATCACTAGCTATTTCTAGCACAAAATAAAGACTTGGTTTCGCGATGACAGTTAATCGGAATTCTCCCGCTTTAGCCACCGGCGTCCTTTTTCAACAATTCCCGCAAGATGGCCACGCAGCCTGTCAACCCGACGTACTGTCATCTCGCCCCGACGTCACTCAAGCGATGGCGCAGTAATGCGCCGTCAAATATATAAGTTTAAATATGTACTCGTAGGTAGGTATATCGTATGTAGCTACTATATACTTGATGTCCATTTTATGTAATTTTACGTTTAGGTACAGATTAGGTATAGCTCAGAAAATACTTTTTCAAGCTGGTTAGTAACAGAGGTGCATGTAGAGAGTAGTATAAGTTTGAATATTAGTTTTCCAAAAACGAAACAAAAGAAAAAAGGTGGTAATGTTTATAGACTCAGTCGATTACATCTATACTAATATTATAAAGCTGAAAAGTTTGTCTGTTTGAACGCGCTAATCTGAGGAACTACTGGTTCGAATTGAAAAATTCTTTTTTGTGTTGGATAGTCCATTTATCGAGGAAGGTTTTAGGCTATATAACATCACGCCGATCATAATAACAGAAATTGACGCGGACGAAGTCGCGGGAAACAGCTAGTCATATTATAAGAATTAATTTAAGAACCTCATATAAATTCTCTTACAATATCGTAATGCGAATAACATCGCTCTACAAGGAAAGAAACGGGGTATAAATCAGTTATTTTCACGAATTTTCTACATTTTATCGCACGCGCGTCACGCAACTCCGGCCGGCTTTCACTAAGTTTTCACGCACTTTATATCATTTTCACGAAGTTCTCTCTCACGTAATTTTTCTTTATAAATTCGCCGATGAAATGTATGAAGTCTGAAAATTGAGGGCCAAGATTTTCATCTCAGATTTTTTTGTGATAATTTATTATTCTATAAGTTACGTAAGTACTATAAGTTCTTGAACCTTTTGTTAGTGCCAATTCAACGAAACCCAACCAATTCAAATTGTTGTTATGTCTTGGAACTAGGTAAAACTGACATTATGCTTATGAAAATAGAAAAGAAAAAATTAATTAATTATAAAATTGAAAATTACCTGTATAAAATATGATGAATAAAACCGGCCAAGTGCGAGTTGGACTCGCAAACGAAAAGTTCCGTACCATCATAACAGCAATTGTTAGTCGAGCAATTTATATTCTCTTAGTTAATACGAACTTTTTACATTATCACTAATCACTTACATTCCATTTAATGTGGTAGGTATATAAATTATTCAAACTGATTTTAATAGAAGCACTGAAATTCAAAACAATATTACGTAAGTTTAATTTCGCCCGTTCATTGTTGGAAATTAGAAAACCAAATTCCATGAAAATGGATCCATTATAGAGTTAGTTAAAATTTAAAGTTGAAAGCAATTTGCATCCGAAACGAGCGAGCGGCGCTAGTTGTTGTTGTTTCTATATAAATGAAATTCACCGTAAGAATTACTTCCTGCAATTGAATATGCGGAATTAAAGTTACGAGTGAGGCTTGATAATTTCCTAGTATTTGGTTAACCTGCTATTTGGTATACCTACCAAAGTCCTTAACAATAATTAATTGTAAATAGTGCAATGGTGCAAATTTCCTTTCCTTTCCTCCATATTTTAACTTGGAATAAATAATATATACCTAAATAGTTATAAGTTCACCGTTTAGCCACGACCGTTCTCTTTTTGAACAAACGCCAACGGATTGGACATCTCTCTTTCACTTCATGTGACAATGGTTATTGCTGTATCCTTGGTGACCATAAATACGTCCAGTCGTTGCAATGTGTTATAAACTGTTAAGAAAACCACAAAGCATCATTTGCTTTAATTCAATTTTCGCAACGCAAACAAACCACCGAAACCATGCCCTGTCGGGAATGAGGCGAAACGGAAAAGCTGCTCCGCACCATTGAGTTACATACTCCTGAGATGGAGTCCCGACGCCAGTTGCTAAAAACACTACTAACTAATTGGGATGTTATCTAAAAATAAATTTTATTTCTTATTGATTTTGTTAAATAAAGGGTCTTCCAAAATAAGAAATAATAAAAATAAAATGAAGAACTACTAAAAATGCCTAAATCCTTGTTTATGACGTCATATGTTACTATTTCATACAAACTCTCATACTATGTACGTGGTTTGATGTTTGATAAAGAGTTCCTGGTTTTAGTGGTTGGCATCATTCCTATTATTATACAAATACATAGTAATATGTAGAACCGGTGATAGCTTAGTGACTTTTAACAGTTCATCCTCCTTTTCAGAGGAATTGGATTTCGATCCCAGGCACACATCTCTACTTTTTTGAAGCGAAGTGCGCTTGGAGTAATTTACCAAAATCGCGAGTACAATAAATAAAATTAGTTGACAGGCTGAAGCTGTTTTGTGGGACATCGCGGCCTCCAGTGTACGACAGCTCTCTGCTGTAACCTAACAAATAAATCATTTCCAGCAGCGATTCTGACGTCGAAAACATTTTCGTTTCACTAAGCCTTGACATATTTTACTTTTGAAACGTTAAAACGGCTTTTTTTCGTTCGACGGTCTTATGTAAATTTCGTTGTCAGCGTTACGTAGTAATAGCTAAGTGTTATGAGTTTTGCTTAATGTACATTACTCGTTAGAGCTGCATGCTCAATAATGTAGTCAGAGCTTTATCTTTGACTGTAGTATTTAAATGTTCAAAAGTGTGTTTTAAGCTATTGCATAGCTTTTATCGCGGGCCTTGAGCGTGGAGACCGAATCCAGAAATTCCGTAACGAAAATAAGTAACCTGACACGGGACTCCTCTCGCCGCTAGATGGCGTTGATAAAAAATGCTATGCAATAGCTTTACCGCGGCAGTCCCCGAGTGTCACACGTCTTTTTTTTTTATTGGTTTGTACTTCAATTATGGAGCGATGGAGCAACTGATTGAAGTGATTTTTGCATAAGTATAGTTGAGAACTTGGAGAATGGCATAAGTTCTCTCTATGCTATCTTGTAACCCGGGAAAACCAGAGGATTCCCGCGGGGTTTTTAAACCCTCAACTCCACGTGGACTTAGCCTCAAGTCTACGATTGACTAGAGAACTCTACCTAATGCGTGTCCCGAAACAAATTTGCCCTTACTTTTTGAGCATGAAGTTGATTTTTTTGGGTTTTCCATTTTCTTTTTATTTAAAGTTACCGCCATGTTGGAAATGTTGGAACGACCTAGTTGTTGTGACGTACAGCGATTGTGGTGATTTATAAACTGTTGTTGTATGTCAGGGCTTGACGTTTCGATAACAATGTTGGTGCACTGAAGGATTTTTTATTTTAATAAAATTTACAACCTCAAATTTGAAATCACTTATTATTAACACTAAAACACTAATTATTATTAACAGTACTGAAAAGTACTGAGTGTTATGTAATCATATTCTTTGATAATAATCTTATTTAAATTAATAATCTTATGTTTTTCTTAATTTAAACTTTAGTTTACATTTAGCATAGCAAAATTGAGTCAAATTCTATCCAGAAACGAGGAAATCCGATATTGCGATTGCATTTCAAGAGTTCTTGTCCGACAAAAGACGACGTCTGTTGGTTGAGATAACGATGATGATGTTTGGAGCTATACCTTGATCGCAACTCACGACTCAGTTGTCAGTGCATCGTCGTGAGTGAAGCGGCGAGCTGGCCGGGATGGCGTGGATCATTTCTCACGACTCTAGAGAAGACTCACTAGAAGATCCGTAGCTCTGCTGCGGCGAGATTGAAGGACAAACTAAGAAACAAACATACCAATAAACAAACACACATTCGTATTTATAATTTTAGAAAGGACTAGATGATGCCCGCGACTTCGTCCGCGTGAATTTAGTTTTTAAAATCCCGCGGGAACTCTTTGATTTTCCGGGATAAAAAGTAGCCTATGTTTTAATCCAAGGTATAATCTATCTCCATTTTAAATTTCAGCCAAATCGGTGCAGTAGTTTTTGCGTGAAAGAGTAACAAACATACACACACACACACACACACACACACACACACACACACATACAAACTTTCGGCTTTATAATATTAGTGTGATAGTGTGATGTGATGTGATACTATATTGTTCTTACCCCATGTTTGAGCGATTAAAATTTCATTTCATACGACTTTAATTCCGTTTCCAGTCAGTTCATCGCAGCGAGAATTATAGCTCAGTTGTCAGTTAGTTATCGTGAGTTAGCCTGGAAATACACGTCAGGTTTTTTCATCCGATAGTCTGATCCGGTAGCCTGATCAGGCAACCGGAAGGCACTGAAGCCATTACTTTGTATGAACAGTCAATACACGTCCGATCCGGTAGCCGGATCGGACGTCCGAGTCGGAAACGGGCGCGAGGCGTTTCCGATTTTACTGTCGGTCCGATTGTCTGAAGGCGCGGTCTACATACTTCTAGTATGAGACAAAATAGACATCCGGTTACTCCTTCCGATTTTGCCAGTCAGGGTTCCCAACTTAGGGCTTTTAGCCCTAAATTTAGGGCGGAATTTTGCTTATTGGGATTTTTTAGGGCCCAAAAAATCTAGCGCTGACACTGTGTGGACGCATCGTTGTGGTTCGAATAATGGGCGAAAATTATGAAAAAAAATTAAAAAAAAAAATAATAAAATAAAATAATTCATAATAATAAAATTATTACCTATTATTATGAATTATTTTGGATGTTTTAAATAGAAATGACTCTCAGTAAATCTTGTCAAATTGATTGGATGAATCCAATAGCGACGTTTTTTCTTCTTTCTCTTTCCTCTCTTTAAAAATTCTGTGGTGGTGTCGTGTGGTGCGGGTTGTTACGTTCCCTCAAATATGGTTGAGCGAAGCAATGGCTGGATCCTGCGTCATGCTCGTGAACGGGTGCCACCAACGGGAATGGGTCTGCTTTTGCCTGCCTGTCTTAACATGCATTGGATTGTTTTGCATTTTTGAAACTTTATTGTGGAAACACTGTGTACATAGCATAGTTTTGTTACCTATTATAAAAAAAATTTTTTTTGAAAAGAGCGACCGCCGAGTTTATTGCTGGCTCTTCTCGGCAGGAACGGCATTCCGAACCAGTGGTAGATTCATTGACGATTCAAAAGTACTTGTAAAAGTTTATTTGAATAAAAAATATTTCTATTTCTATTAACTCGTCATCCATCTTCTTTTCTTCTGCTTTGCTCCAAACGCAAGCACTCGGGATGATAGCTCGGGAACGACTGAGTTCAGAAAAAGCCTGACGGAAAAATCGGATGTGTATCGAGTAAATACGATCCGGTAGCCTGATCAGACAATCGGAAACAAAATCGGACGTGTATTGCCTGGCTAATACTCGTACTGTTTAGCCTGGAAATACACGTCAGGTTTTTTCATCCGATAGTCTGATCCGGTAGCCTGATCAGGCTACCGGAAGGCATTGAAGCCATTACTTTGTATGAACAGTCAATACACGTCCGATCCGGTGGCCGGATCGGACGTCCGAGTCGGAAACGGGCGCGAGGCGTTTCCGATTTTACTACCGGTCCGATTGTCTGAAGGCGCGGTCTACATACTTTTAGTATGAGACAAAATAGACATCCGGTTACTCCTTCCGATTTTGCCAGTCAGGGTTCCCAACTTAGGGCTTTTCGCCCCAAATTTAGGGCGGAATTTTGCTTATTGGGATTTTTTAGGGCCCAAAAAATCTAGCGCTGACACTGTGTGGACGCATCGTTGTGGTTCGAATAATGGGCGAAAATTATGAAAAAAAAATAAAAAAAAAATAATAAAATAATTCATAATAATAAAATTATTTTTATTATGAATTATTTTGGATGTTTTAAATAGAAATGACTCTCAGTAAGTCTTGTCAAATTGATTGGATGAATCCAATAGCGACGTTTTTTCTTCTTTCTCTTTCCTCTCTTTAAAATTTCTGTGGTGGTGTCGTGTGGTGCGGGTTGTTACGTTCCCTCAAATATGGTTGAGCGAAGCAATGGCTGGATCCTGCGTCATGCTCGTGAACGGGTGCCACCAACGGGAATGGGTCTGCTTTTGCCTGCCTGTCTTAACATGCATTGGATTGTTTTGCATTTTTGAAACTTTATTGTGGAAACACTGTATACATAGTAGCATAGTTTTGTTACCTATTGTAAAAAAAAATTTTTTTGAAAAGAGCGACCGCCGATTTTATTGCTGGCTCTTCTCGGCAGGAACGGCATTCCGAACCAGTGGTAGATTCATTGACGATTCAAAAGTACTTGTAAAAGTTTATTTGAATAAAAAATATTTCTATTTGTATTAACTCGTCATCCATCTTCTTTTCTTCTGCTTTGCTCCAAACGCAAGCACTCGGGATGATAGCTCGGGAACGACTGAGTTCAGAAAAAGCCTGACGGAAAAATCGGATGTGTATCGAGTAAATACGATCCGGTTGCCTGATCAGACAATCGGAAACAAAATCGGACGTCTATTGCCAGGCTTAAGCGACTCGCGGGCTGACGTGGCGTGCATAAATTCTCACGACTATAGTAGCTTAATGAGTAGATCCGTAGCTCTATTGCGGCGTGATTGAAGGAGAAATCATCAAACAAATGTACTTTGGCATCCTGCTAATATTATAAATGCGAAAGTATGGATGTACTGATGGTGGATGTTTGTTACTCAATCAGGCTGCAACGACTGAACTGATTTGGCTGAAATTCGGCACTGGAATAACATATAAGCTACTTTTTATCCCTGAAAATAAGAGAGTTCCATGAATTAAAACTTCAATCCACGCGAACGAAGTTGCGGGCTAGTTTGTAATATTAGTAAGGATACCATATTGGTCATGCTTAAGGAAACAAAATTTCATTTCTAAGACTTTAATTCCATTTTCAATCAGTTCATCGCGGCGAGAATCATAACTCAGTTGTCAGTGAGTCGTCGTGAGTGAAGCGGCTCGCGGGCTGAGGTGGCGTGGATCATTTCTCACGACTCACGATGAAATATGGCGGAGCTCTTTTAGCAATTCGTTCAAAACCTAAATAAAAATGGGCAATTTTCTTATTGCTAGATAATTTATTTTTGTGAGATAATATTATAAATCTTACTTTTGATTGATAAATAATTTGCTATAATCCGATAGAAAAATAAATCTATGTCAGAAATATCCACTCATTCACAGAAGTGTATTTTTTACATTTACTTTAATTAAACCTTCTTCGTCAGCACCTTTTATTTGGGAACAATATACACATTAGGACCTGGCCGGAAATCATTAACAACAATTATTTATTGCTTACTAGAGCATGCCAGCGATTTCGTCAAATCGCGGGCTTACATTATTATTATTCTATTTGGATCAGATTTTTTAATTCCCATGGTTCCTCCGGGAACTTTTTAACTCTTCGAGATAAAATGTAGCCTATGAGTTACACCTGGGTATGAGCTATCTCCCTAACAAACTAACAAACAACCAAATCTGTACAGTAGTTTTTGCGTGAAAGAGTATCAAACATACACACACACACACACATACAACTTTCGCCTTTATAATATTAGCGTGATGTGATGTGATACCATTCTGTACCCAAAGCAATAAATTGATTTAGATTGGAACAATGCAGAGCAGCTACCAGTATATGTATCAGCTTACACGTCACTGCCTTACATAACTCCCAAAATCTTGAAGCAAAATAAAAGTCAAACCAGCGCCGACATTACAAGCGGATGTTTCCAGCAAAACAAAGTCACGAAATCGAATAAACCCGCCATTATTACGGCCGCCGCCCTCGATAACAAAACGTTGAGGAGGGTCTATATTTGGACCCCTATGTTGAATATGGTTTCACTCTGTCTCGCACATTCACCTAGTTATTATTATAACAACGATGATTCCATCTTTTGCTTTACACACAAAAAAAAATATTTTCATCTACTTGGGCATCGAACTATAACGTCTAGAAGCGCAATCAACGCGGTAATAAGCCATTTTTATTAGTAAGCCCTTAAAAGCCAACTACACAGTACCGTCGCGTTAGCTCGCAGAAAATTACTATAAAATTACGTACTGTGCCTTGAAAGGGTGTTATAAAATAATTCATCAAAAAAACCATCACAAACGTAGTTATAAGTACCAGTACATGAATTAATCATTAAATGGCCCTGACATATTCATTGCTTGTTTTGAGTTTAACGGAACTTTGTTGGAAACTTCTGTTCTGCGTTATAGTTCGGTGTACAGTAAAGTTTCTTCATTTATTGTCAACTAGCAATTGCACGTGAGTTCGGCTTTATAAAATCCCGAGATAAAAAGGAGCCTTTTTAGCGAAGTCATCAATCATATCCAGGAATCATCATTTGCATGTCCATCCATCCATCTCAGAAATACTACCTCTGTACCAACAAGATCGGTCCAGTTTATTTAAGCCCTAAAAATTAGTAATAGGTATAGTTAAAACACAGACATACCTATATGAAATACGAAGTCTCTCTACCACTAACACTGCACCGGTTCCAAAAAACTTTACTACTGCGGAACTGGCAAAATACAGAAAGTATTGCGAGCAAGAACTAGTCTTTAGTGTTGCAGCGAGGGGTGAGTCGGGGTAAGACGGGGTAAGACGGGGTGAGTCGGGGTGAGTCGGGCAACTTAATGCGGTTTGGCTGGAAGCGGATTTCTTATACCGCAAATAAAACATTGGTCACGTGGGGCGAGTATCCCCGTATAACGGATTGTTTTTTTATGATCAGCAAAGGACGCATAGGTCGTGTTGTGCTTTTATAACTTGAGTTACTTTCAGCTTCCGTCTTTTATACGTACTTACTGGTAATATAATAAACCAAAGAAAAAGTGCCTTGAAAGTTCTACTTCTGAAAGTGTTTCCATATTTTCTCGTACCTACATATGTTTTTAGTATATTCAAGAGTTAGGTTTGAATAACAACATAACATAATAGGTCTAATAGAAGCAAGTGTTAGTTTGCGGGAATCCATGATATACAAAAAACTACAATTTTTTTTTGCTACAATTCGCCTAACTAGAAAAATCTGTATGCTCAATTCAAATTATATATTGTACCTACAGACTTTAATTTCTCATTAATACCAGAATTTGAGACACTTTAATTTGTACAGTTTTTTGTATCAAATTATTGCGAAAATTTCATATACAGATAAGGAAAATAAGATAAGGAAAATAATTACCTAATACACATGTTTTACGATCCTCAAAGGCTTATTACTAATTGTAATCACAATAAATCACCCACGAAAAGTAATAAGACATACGAGTAGGCAGTAAGGGAAGGAAATTAATAAATAAACAAAAAGCTGCGAGAAACCCTATTAGGTTTGAGTGAATATTAGCCCTCCACTAAATATTATGAAGGCAGGCGTGTAACAAATAGGCGGGGTTAATAACCAGACCTGCCGCTCGCGAAGTTACGTACAAATGCTACAAGGGAATGCGAAAACTAAGCAAATATACCTAATATAACATAGTAGGTATAATAAAGCCTCAATATTTTTAATTTTTTATTGAAGTGTTAACCTACACTTAAAGGAAATAACCTAATAGATTTATAAATACATATCAAAAATTCCGAGGCCGGCGGGATTCAAACCCACATCTCTCTGGGAACACATTACAGTTGTCGATCTACTTTTTTCCAAGACACCATATTACTCGCTACTAGATGTCGCTAACAGTTGCTGTAAAACTGATTGAAAAAGTAGATACATATCACTAATTTCGTGGCTGACGTATGGTTCGGCCGTGGTGTAGCGGTTAACACACTCGGGCGCGATTCCCAGAGAGACGTGGGTTCGAATCCCGCCAGCCTCGGAATTTTTGATATGTATTTATAAATCTATTAAAGCCTCAATAGCCCAACGGTTAGTGGACTGAAAACTGAATGGTCGCAGGTTCGAATCCCACCCGTTGCACTATTCTCGTACCCACTCCTAGCACAAGCTTTCCGCTTTTTTGGAGGGGATAGGAGGATATTAATCAACTTCAGCTTGGCTAGTATTATTTTAGAAAAAAAGAGAAAAAAGAAAAGAATTAGATATATTAGTGTGTACTAGTGCACAACTTATTTTTACAGTTCCGTACCCGAAGGGTAACCAACGGGACCCTATTACTAAGCCTTCGCTTTCCGTCCGTCCGTCCGTCTGTCTGTCAACGGGCTGTATCTCATGATCCGTAATAGGTAGACAGTTGAAATTTTCAGAGAATGTGTATATCTATTGTCGTTATAACAACAAATAATGAAAACAAAATAAAAAATTATAAAATTAAGGGGTCCCCGGGGATGCAAGAAACGTGATTTTTTTCGGCGTTTTTTGCTCCCTTACGGAACCTTTCGTGTGCGAGTCCAACTCACACGTGGTTGGTTTTTATTGTTTCTATGTATTACTTAGCGAGCAGTCAAGCAAGCGGTTCACTTGGTGTTAAGTGATTACCACCACCCATGAATATATAGAGCACCAGAGGCACCGTCAATGCGTTGCTGACTTTTCAGGAATTTGTCGAGCCTCCACTTGGATAGGTAACCCCATGTCGAAGTTCAGTTCGCGAACGCCGCCGAAGAGAGTTAGTGAGAACTATACATACTATCAATAACTTTAGAAAAATACTCAGCGTAAACAACGTCACAGAACGTTTTAAATTTACGATCGCGTTCGTCGGCTCGCTCACGAGACACGGTTTACGATGCGGGCTCATATCACGCGCGGCGGTGACTGCGACCGAGAAGTGCAGATAATATGCCAAATGTAACGTATAATAACATGGATGACAGCCGAAAATATAGAAATGCATGTGGCCACGCAAGGATTGCTATGCGAATGACTTATAATATCAATAGACTTATAATATACTAGTGGTTCGCCCCGAACTGAGACCTCGCGGTATCCCATAATTCCCAAAAGATAGTTTTAATTATAAATTGTAATAATTAACTTTTAACATTAGACGCAATAAAAAATAATAATAGTTGACGCAAAACTGTTTTACTGATACAGCGCCATCTATTAGCATTATTGTGAAGCTATTAGCATTAAAAATTAAATAATTTCGTTTCTTTATAATATTTATCTAATTTTAGTATTTGTTGTTCAAGTACAGGATATAACTGAATTTTCAACAAAGTTTCAGGTTCTAATATGCAATACTTTTTGACATATGGCTCAAATTAAATCTCCACTTAAAAGTTAAATAATTTCGTTTCTTTATAATATTTATCTAATTTTAGTATTTGTTGTTCAAGTACAGGATATAACTTAATTTTCAACCAAGTTTCACGTTGTAATATTCAGGAATTCTTGACATATGGCTCAAATTAAAATCTCCACTTTGAAAGCCCCCCATTTCGTCAATTTTAAAGGAAAAATTAAAAAAAAAATATTTTTGTACTCTGATCAAAGTCGTCTTTAAAAAGATATATTGCAAGTCTATGTAACGCAACAAACAAAATTTTACTTCAAACACGCTTCTATGAGAGCCCCCCTGAAATAAAGCTTTTTATATTTTTTTATACAATGTTCGGCTGAAGGCCATCAGTTTACATATTATATTTAAATTTGTATTTTTTTGTATTTATTTGTATTTATTTGTATATGTAAAGTAATTACGTTCAGTAATTCAGAAGTTATAGGGCTCTGACAGACATTTGGACGTACAGACTTCTCTGTCCAGTACAGACAAGCGCCCTAGATGACTCAGAGAACTCGCTTCGCTCGTTCAATAAATTGGAAGTTGTTCTTCTAAGCCCTATCGCGGCTGTCTATTTAAATACATGGGTCGATCCTTACCCAATGCATAATTGCCGTACCCCCTCCTAACACAAGCTTTCTGCTTATGTACAGAAGAGAGGAGAAGGAAGTCAGGTTCAGCTTCGCTAATACATATTTTTTTAAACAAAAACTGATCCACTTTTCGAGAGCAATAACCTACATTACATTTTCTATCTATAGGTATATATATAAAAGGTAAAAGGGACTGATTAATTGACTGACTGACTGACTGACTAATCTATCAATGCACAGCTCAAACTACTAAACAGATAAGGCTATTTGGCATGCAGATAGCTATTGTGACGTAGGTTTTCGCTGAGAAAGAATCTTTGAAAATTCAACCCCCAAGAGGTTAAAATAGAGATTTGAAAAATCGAACTTAACGTTAGCGAAGCCGCGGGCAAAAGGTAAAGGTAATTTTATATAATAAAATTAATGCTTCATGCTAATTGAAAGAACGTAAGGAAGAAGTTTTTAGGCCACCACGACCACCACCACGCTGGGCCCAATGCAAATTAGCAGAATTCACACACCAAAAAAAAATGGAGAGCTTCCAGGAATGCAGATTTCCTCACGATGTTTTCCCTCAGTGTTAAAACAAGTGCAATTTAATTTCTTAAAAAGCACACAACTCCTAAAAGTTAGAGATGCCTGAAATAGAACTCTGGAGTCTCTGAAAAGGAAAAGCAAGACATACGCATTAATCTACCGCCGCTTTTCCTTTTTGCGCCAAAGTGAACTTTTTTTCATAAAACCCCTTAAAATTTTCATCGCATACTCAGAAGTAAATTGCAAATTGTTTTTAAAAATAGAACCTTCGTAATCTCCTCTATAAATAAATACCGTTACCGCCATTTTAGGTGTGGAATATTTAATGTTTCCATTCGCTGTTTACGAGCTTCGAAGCGGAGTCACGATCCAGGCGTTAGTAGTTGCTTCGAGTTCGTCGAATGTACACAAACTAGAGCCACGGGTCCAGAGTGGACGAGTTTATGCTCTAAAACATGGTACACATTATTTCGAAACGATCTTCTATATATATAAAATTCAAAGTCTTGACTGACTGACTGAGATATCAACGCACAGCCTAAACTACTGAAGTTAGAAACTTGAAATTTTTACAGTTGGTTCATTTTATGACGTAGGCGCACACTAAGAAAGGATTATTGGAAATTCCACCCCTAAGGGGTTTAAATAGGGGATGGAAGTTTATATGAAAGTCCGTCATTTTTCAAGCTGTTTCCATCAAAGTTGGTATTAGAGCTTTCAGTTATAAATAAAGAAGTACGTGTGTCACAGTTTTTGAAAATTCAACCCCAAAATCTAATACCACGCGGACGAAGTCGCGGGGGCAAAAGCTAGTCTAATATAAATATATAAGGTTCAAACTTCTGACTGACTGATTGACTTATATATCAACGCACAGTATAACTACATTAGAAGCTTGAAAGACAGTAGGTTTTTTATGGCGTAGGTACTCATTAAGAAAGGATTTTTCGAAATTCCATCCCCAATGGGGATTTAATAAGGGTTTAAAGTTTGCATGAATGTTGGTAATTTTTCAAGTTATGTCCATGAAACTTGGTATTTGGGCTTTCTATTTAAAATGAAGAAATACGTATTTCAGTTTTTGAAAATTTCGCCCCAATCATGCAATGCATTCCGCTGATGAAAAACAATAAAATCCTATTTTAAGGCTCCCGTAAAAAGCTTTTTCAGCTGATAAAAAAATCGTCATTTTTCAGTTTCGTTGATTTACGTAGGGGCTATCGAAATCAGCGTCTCAATTAGAACTACATCATGTCATATTTCTGTGACAAAATATACAGCTCTTTTTTGTGTGGTTAAACAACTCAGCTTAGCTGGATTTAAGATTCACATTCGGAATGCCCAAAACAATAAATCTCAATAAAAACGTCTAAAAGACAAAATGTAAACGAGATACGCCAGTCGGCAGTTGCCTCATAAAGCCGGATTATGTAAATGAAAACGTATTACAGAGTACTGTGCATGTATTACACTGTGCGACACTCTAGGATTGACTATACATGGACTATATACTGTGTGCAGCCACAGACAAGAGAATTTTATAGTCATCAGTCAGTGTAGACTGCTTGAATTTCATTTCTCTATTCAATATGCATAGAAATTAAATCCTTCTTTTTTTCGATTCGCCTTTGTTCGTTCGTAAGTTTTTGGAATTAAGCTTTTCTCGGGATAAAAAACTGACAAATTTCACTTCTAAGGTCTCAAAAATAATGCAAAAAAAAATGATCCGTAACAGAACCAACAAACAAAAAAAAATATACTTTCGCATTTATAATATTAGTAGCGATATTTTAGTCCAGAAGCTTTTTAAAATAAATCCATGTAATGACGATGCTGCAAGTAAACACATTGTTTGGTTAAAAAACTGCAATGAATTTAAAAATGTGTAGTTAACAATTAAAGTAACGGGCTAATCTGTATCTACACGCCATCGTACCGGAACGCTAAATCACTAGGCGGCACATCTTTGATGGTAGGGTGGTAACTGGCCACGACTGAAGCCAGACCAGACCAGAGACAATCGAGAAATTTAGACATTCCCAAACTGCCCCCGGCGGGAATCGAACCCGAGGCCTCCCAGATATAAGACCACAGCGCTCACCACTGCGCCAGGGAGGTCATCAAACTAACTATTCGGGATAATTAAATTGAGGGCTTTCAGCGAGTGAGTTGATTGAAAAATAAACTAGACACACGTTTTCCTTTGACACGTGCACACATTCACACGTCTTTGGCACATTCACGACACCCCCGGACGCCACGCCCGTTGCATTTGCTCTTCCGGGATTCTGGTGAAGGCAGATTAAAGGATTGCAGCGAGAATGTCCTAATTGAGAATGTATATCCTCCTGTACAGTACTTTTAAAACTCTTTTAACAGGTATACTATACAGGTATTGATTTTAATTGAGTGTTATTATCTTAATATTAAAATACTCGTTGGTCTAGTGGTTAGAAGGATCGAATGCAGATGACGAGGTACCGGGTTCGATTCCCGGGTCGGGTCATACAATGTATTGGGTTTTTCTGTCAAGAATTTCTCAGTACTAGCCCGGAGTTTGGAAGTTGGCGGTGAGTCACCCCCGCGCCTCGAAGAACAGGTAAAGCCGTCGGTCCTGCATCTGATCTCTCTCCGGTCGTATCGGATTCCGTCCCACCGGACTATGAGAGTGAGGGAATAGAGAGTTCACCTGTGTTTGCGCGCACGCTTGTGCACTATAATATTTCCCGCGCAGATGGCTAATGTCTGTGGAGATCGGCCGCCGTGGCCGGATTCGGTCGGGAGGACATTATTATTATTAAAATCTTGCGGAAACTATACGCCTCAGTACCTACCATAGTACCTACATTCTTAGTCTAGGCTAGGGTAGTATAGCCCACCACGCTGGCCTAATGCAATTTTTTTTTTTTTAAAGAATATCAGTCAAGCTAAACTTGACTGATATTCTCCACTCCCCTCCAAATAAGTGAAAACTTGTGTTAGGAGTGGGTACGACACAAGTACAATGGGTGGGATTCGAACCTGCGACCTTTCAGCTTTCAGTTACCGCACCTTTAACCGTTGAATATTGAGGCTTAATTGGCAGACTTCACACACCTTCGAAAACATGGGGAATTCTCAAGTGTGTAAGTCTAGAGTTTCCTCACGATGTTTTCAAGAAGCATATGACATCAAATTGATTAAACACACATACCTCCTTGAAGACAGAGGTGCGTAGGTACATGCGTCCCCCCCAATAGGAGACCAAAGCCTAACCACTAGGCTATCACTGCAAAGCTGGATTAAAAGGTCTAAATTAAAAAAGCAATCCCCAGCTGTCGTATACGGAGGCGAGATTATGTAAATGGGAACGTATTACGGAGACCTCGTTGGCGCCTGGACGCCATTGAGAGCTTTGGTCGCTTTGAATCGCACTGATGATAAAATATACAAACTAGACTTTCAGCCCGAGCTTAGCACGTCCCCTTTTGACTGCGGTTGACGTTTTAATTTGATGACTTTATACAAGAACGCCGATGCCCGCGTGGATTTAGATGCATACCAAAAACTTTCGTACAAACTTTTGACGTCAAATTAACCCGATTTTTTAAAAAGATTAGTCCTGCTGAAACATGTCTGGTAGGAGGCTTTGGTGGTAACTATACCATCCTACTGTCAAAGACGTACCGCCAAGCGAAATAGCGTTCCTGCACGATGGCGTGTAGAAACCGAATAGGGGTATGGGTTGAATCTACACTACCGTACCCCTTCCAAATTAGCCCGCTACCATCTTAGACTGCATTGTCACTTACCATCAGATGAGATCGCAATCAAAGACTATCTTGTCATCGAATAAAAAAAAGAACTAATATTCCCTTCTATCTTCCAAATAACACTTTTAAGAGTAGGTACGACAGTGGTGCAACGGGTGGGAACTGAACCGTGGACTTTTTCAGTTCGAACCTTCAACCGTTGGGCTATTGAGGCTCATAATTGGGGGTGGAATTTCCATAAAGCATGCTTTTTAACTTTTGAAAAACCTATCCTTCTATCATGCACCAATTAATAAATAATATTAATAAATTAAATTGATAAAATTGGTGCATGATTGAAGGGCAAACGAACAAAAAACACTTTTTGTGTAATATTAATTATTTAGGACGTGACGAACGAAATCGCTATATCAATACTTAATAATACCCTATAAATAAATAGTTGGCATAGTTAAGTCAACAAAGTTTTGCTGAAACAACATTGTATTGCGTCGCATTTGCCATTTCCCAATATACTCTCATAATTTATTCGCGCCGAACAACGGACGCCCAATAAATTATTGCTGTGTTGTCTAACGTAATGTTTCAATTTTCCATATAAGTAGTGGTCGCGATCATAAATCCAGCGAATGTGCATGAATTAATTTTCGCGGTTTTAGTTGGTCACATGTTGATCACCCACCTTGTAATTCAAATGATTATGATTGACTAAAATTACAAGCGCCAACTACGAATAGGTAGGATTAAATTATTATTAAATTATGTCAACGATAATCCTTACTTACTATTCTAAATGCGAAAGTGTATTTATCTGTTGGTTTTTAACTTCGTTCCTTCAATCACGCAGTAACGGATAACTGTGACTTTTTACATGTATACCCATGCATACCCATGTAAAAAGTCACAGTAGGTAATCCGTTACTGCGAGGACTCGGAGAGTGACATAAATGAGCATCGTTAAGCAGAAAACGACCAGCACCAAAAAACCAGTTTCAAGATATGAGCAGATTTAGATTTTAGCACTGCTTCAAAAATGTATGTGGAAAATTGTTAAAAAAATGATGAAAGTATAAGTATAATTTGCTAGTTTATACGTATATTATTACTTTCTGTCACCAAAATACCAAAATTAACTCAAAAAAGCCGTTCTTCGTTTTCTGCTTAACGACGTTAACTTAAAGGTTCCCGAGGGATATTTAAAAACCTTACTCCAGCGGATGAAGTCGCGGGCAAGAGGTAGTTTGCTCTAATTTTCACATTAATTCGTTAGTTATATGTATCTGGAAATATTAGAAGAAAATAAATATTCGTACCACAATTGTTTTTCTTATGCTTCTTACATTCTATTTATGTGTCGACCGCTGGTAGGTACGTGGTAAGCTGTGGTCTTATATGTGGTCTAATAGGTCCCATGTTCGGCTCCTACCAGTAGGTATTAATTATGGAATTTAAAATATTTTAACTGTATCCGGTCTTGTGGAAGGCTCCGGTGGAAGTTCGTATCCGATACGATTTAGCGTTCCGGCACGATGACTTCGAGGTTCTGTCCTTTAGACAACGACCTTAAACCCAGGTCCTTGTCATTAGTGCCTGATGCGTCAAATATCCAAAAATAATTCGTACAAAAAGAAGATTTCAACAGAAAATTGGACTTTTCCGAGTATAAAAAATCTGGTAACAATCAAATTTTTACAAAATAAGCTGAGCTGGGAACGTTCTGGATTCTTTTGTTTTAAGTACAATTAAAATGCGATCCGTCTGCTGGGAACAAAGAAATTTCATTATGACACTCCAATATTGCTTAAAAGTCAACGTTCTTTCGTTCGAGGGCCCCCGAAATTTTTGTGTTCTGCATAATAAGCGAACACTTGGCCATTTCTTTTTGTGGAAATGTTATTTTCTCTTTTCATTTTATAATCATAATTTCATTTCGTACGACTGTCAGGGCCACTTGCACCGGCCATTGTTTAAAATGCTGAAAATGCAGCATTAATATTAAATTACTGAACTGTAATTGGGATAACAAGTTTTGACCATTTTTTTATAGAAGATCAACTGGCATCTACATCTACAAGACTGAGTTGACTTATGACATATTAAAATAGTTTTCATGTATGGTGACCACCATTTGAGCACAATGAGGCTTCAATATTCTAACGTTCTTTAAACTACACTATTACCACTTCATTTTTGGGACTCAGCTATGTCGGTAACTTCGGTTCACCTTGCTGATTTGATCTTGCAGGGATTCTGTGAGCTCTCGTCTAATAGCACTTGAAAGGAAATGAGAAATATACCTACATAATAGTCATGATAAAAAATTCAAGCCAAAACGGCATGTTCTTTTAAATAAATGTGCTAAACTCCTTTTTCAAAGTTAAAGTTGACTATAATCCTTCTTATTTCAAAATTTCGTGCTATTTTATAATAAATTTTGGAATATAATAAGTCGACCAACAAAATTTATTTTTTGGCATCAAAACCTAGCTTCTAATTTAATAACTCAGCAACGGGAAAATGATGAAGCTTCTAATATACTAACTCGGCTTTTTCACAATGGCCACAAAATATTCCAAAGAAAGCATCAAATAAAGAGCTACTATTTTTATTATTGTCCACTGCCACTGCACGATTTGGTGCGAGTGAGATGGATACGACTGGCCATTTGCACGATTTCGTTGGTGCGAGTGAGACGGATGCGACTGGCAATTTGCACGATCTCGTTGGTTATGGCTATTTGCACCAATCAGAGAGCGCCATTCAAAACATGCATTTGTTTTTTTTGTTGTTCTGTTGTTAGTGTGTTAATATTGCAATTATTTTTGTATAATTTTTTCTTTAAACTAAAGTTAGGTTAGGTTAGGGTTATACATGAATATTCAGGTGCCCGGCCGAAGGCCGGGCACTTAGGTTCTGTTAGGATCGTAAACCTACCTAAAACTAAAAAAAAAGTTGAAAAAAAATTTGATTTTTTTTTTTTTCAAAAATGTTATAATGTTATGTGTAGGTATTTACAGTTGAGTTAAATTTAAAAACAATCATTTTTTAAATTTCATTTTATCAAAAAAAAACGTTTTTTTATTTAGTTAGAAACATTTTTTTATTTCATTTTTCTCACAAAAAAAAAAAAATTAAAAATGTGGTTGAAGATTTGGTGTATTATTTGATGCTAATATTTAAGTATTTTAGGAGTTCACGGTTTGAAGCTAAGTTATAAATATAGATGCTAAAATTATATTTTTTAGAGGCTCACTAGTTGAAGCTGACTTAGTAATTTAGAAGCCAATAATGGTATTAAATAGAAGCTCGTTTAATTACATGCCATAAATTTTCCGTAGGCATTGATCTCTTTTTCTAGTTTCTGTTTTTATTACTTAAAAGTTTACCTAAAACTAACTTGATGGCGTGCTCATACCTGAAATTGAAAAAAATAATAACTTTTATCTTCCTTCCATTGTTGAACATTTTGCGCATCAAACATTTTGCATGTCGAAGTTAAAATTATTCTTGTTTTTCAAAAATGTATATATAAATTATTCCTTCCAGCTCGCACCGTATGCCACACCATCACACTGCTGGACGTACCGCGGTGGGCCGACCCGCGGATAGAAGCAGAACTTCGCTGCCACTACGCCAAGCAGCCTCTGGACCCTCCTCTCCACTCCGTCAAGTGGTACCGGGGCACGCATGAGATCTTCCGATACACTCCTCAAGAGGTAAGCCAACCGACTTCATTCCAATCTGCTTCTGAGCACTTGGTTCCAATCTACTCTAATGTACACTAACGGCCGAAATTAATAATGTATCTAAAATCCAAGATTAAAACATATCTCTGATTGATAGATATCTAAAGACCGATCTCTAATCTACGTGCCAATATGTAAACTGGTCAATCCCGACCCTTATCTATTTGTAGATAGCATAACAATCCGTTCCCTCCCGAAAGTTCCGTTTTATGCAGGACTCATTAATATGTACCTACATTTGTTCGCATAACTTTAAAACCAATTTACTTTATGTATACGCAAAAAATATTTGGAATACACCTGCCTTTATTTTATAAACCTAGTATTTATTTAAAATAATAATAATGTAAATAACTAAATTTAATCTTATTTATTAGTGTTTAAAAATTATGGTAATGGAACGCCGCCGCTGTCAAAGAGTGGTTATATTCTCTTTGGTTTTTAATTACAATTTTATAACCTATCAAATTGTGCCCCGGTAAACAATTACAAAAATACATAATTTGTTTATGAGAAATGGATTCGGAAGGCGTAAGTATTTAAGTATTGAACGTATATTATGTACATAAAAAGATTTCCGTTCACTAAAGTGTGTGTTAGTGTGTTGAGATTTAACGTTAGTTCGAAAGAGAATAGGTACTTTTTCGGTTTTTGGCTTTATGATAAATTGATGTAACTTGCAATGCGAGTTATTTAACTAACTATTCCATAAACCGCTGCAGCGATGCAGTGTCCATGCATCAATGCTATCAAACAATATCAATGTGTTCAATGCTGGTGAATCAATTTTGTTCCGAAACATGGTCATATTGACATGATACTCGAAGAAATCTACAAGTACACCAAGTTTCTTGCTTGACTTTCTATGAATTATTACTTTGTAACCACATTTTCTATTTTATAGGTATTTTTTTTTTTAATAAAATAAATCCCTCACTCTCCCGGGATAAAAAGTATCTAATGTATCAAGGTGCAAGCTATCTGCAAAATTTTGTCAAAATCGGATCTTTGGTTGTACACTATAAAACCAATAAAAGTAGTATGGAAGTATGTATTTATAAGAAACAACAGTAGGTTATTATAAGTTATTAGAAAAACAGTAGTATTTTTACAATACAATAAACTTTACAATATTATTTAACAGGTAAAAAGAGGCAAACAAGAGATGGAACCAAGATTGCAAAAGATCTTGCAATTGCAGAGTATTTTAAATTAAAAAAACAGTGCTTGGGGGAGAAGTTGAAATATTTTGAATTGACAAATGAAAAATTAAAATTAGAAAATGAAAAACTTAGAATGGAGATTGAGAATATGAAGAAGTGAACTATGTACCTACTTAGATATTGAATGTGATCAATAAAATTATTAATAAACAGTTTTAAAGTTAAAATTATGTTTTATTAAAACTTAAGGCACGGATATCGCCATTTTTCCACAGTTAAACCGAGAAATTCGTAGGATTGCAAATTTCGATCAAAACATGAGCCGAACTAAACGTCAAAATTGAAAGATTGGTTATTAATACGCCCGAACTTTCATTTTCAAACAGAGGACAATCCGTAATCTGAGATCGGACCTTCCGTCGATTGCTTGATTCTACAGATAGAATAAACAATCTTTGGATTGTTTATAGACACACATAAACTCAAAAATGGATTAGGATCTCAATCTCGGATAGGTAAAATTGGATTAGGATTGATTATTAATTTCGGCCGTAAGGTGGAAGCTACTGCAGTGGGCCGGCCTGGAAGCAGAACCTACTGAGCATCGACTAAACTCCAAACTTGGAGTTGCTTCCTCCACTTGTACTGACTCCCCTTAACTTCCGCGTTAATTTCTACATACCACTAGTGCACACACTTTTTACATTCCACTAGTGCAAACACTTTTTACATACCACAAGTGCCCACAATTTTTGGAATCTATTCAGCGAAACTTAATTTGTAATGTGTTTGTGAGATTGTTATAAAAGCATGTGAATCAATTAATTACTTATGCCGATAATATTTTAACACATATGTAACAAAGTTCTTTACTGTTAGTTTTCCTTAAAATTTTGTCCACACTATTTTTGAGAATGTTTACACACATAACAAATCTAATAGATTTCTCTTTGGAAATATTAAACTTTAATCTCTTAATACGAAAGGAATTGCGAATGCACAGACTTAGGATTTTATTATATAAAGTCTGATTTGCAGACGACAGCGGATTTTTCAGTGTCCTAGACAAAAATGATATTATATTATAATGCTTTACTTCGCAAAATCTCTCTGTTGCGTGAAAGATATAGTAGATAAATCTAATAACCTAAATTCTGTTTTAAAATGATAAGAAAATAACAAGTAAGTCTAGACCGTAGTATTCCTATTTTCACGCGAAGGAAACATGAAGGAAATTTATGTAGTGTATGTTCAATTTTGTTGGTTGTTTGTAATATTTTGAAAGCATTGTCTAAACTAAAGTTGGATTTGTTTATTGCCGCCCTGTGTGGGCTTTAATGTTGTAGAATATTGCTTGTTATAATGGTTGTTGACATTTACACGAACGATACATGCTGCTATGTGGCGATGTTTGCAAAAGGGTGTGTTATGACAACTCTTCGAATTAGGCAGAAGACTAACTATAGTATGCTGCAGTTCAGATAAAGTTATCAGTAATCTAAGACCATCCCTCAATGTTGACAAGAAGTATAAAATAATAATAAAAAAAATATTTTAAAAAAACCGACTTCAAACGCCACTTAAAAGTATAAAATAATTTTAGTTTGTACACGTATGTTGAAGTCGGGCCAGCGTCGTGCATCGGTTTCATCGTTTCTATTTAGGCCTATAAAATAAAATAAAACTATGCTATGTATACAGTGCTTCCACAATGAAGTTTCGTAAGTCTTACATACAATCCAATGCATGTTAAGACGAGTAGACAGAAAGCAGACCCATTCCCGTTGGTGGCACTCGTTCACGAGCACGACGCATGATCCAGCCGTTGCTTCGATCAACCATATTTGAGGGAACGCAACAACCCGCACCAAACGACACCACCACAGAAATGTTTAAATCGAGCATGACATACTTAGGCTACCCATGTACTTTTGTTCCAGTACGAAACCAGATCGTTCAACACCAGCGGAGTGTCGGTCACGAACAGCTCCTGCGACCTGTCCGCGTGCGTGATCACGCTGCGGCCGGAGCCCGGCACCGCCAAGTACACCTGCGAGGTCTCCAGCGAGGGGCCCCGCTTCGCTGTAGATAGGAAATCAACCAATATGACTCTAGCAGGTATGGTGCCCAAGTGAACGACGTGTCGCCTAGTTGTAACAGTTAAATACCTTAATTAGGCTAAGTAACTGTTAAGATAGATTTAAGCGAGTCGAAATAAATAAATTAATAACGACTCTTTCTATCACAAGTTCCCTCGATTTTTCCGGGATCCCATCATAAGAACATGACCTGATGACAATGGGACCACCTGGGAAGTATACCCTGGCGCACGTCTTTGACGGTAGGATGGTAACTATACCGGACCGGAGGATACCAGCCAATTAGATGTCATTGCGATCGTTACACTGATGCAATCATTTTTAGAGAATCGATACACTGATCGCCTTATGGACATGGAGTTTGTCTTCAACAGTGTTACCAGAATACGAGCCCCTCATCACGGGGCTACCGACGTACGTGAACGCGGGCGAGCAGGCGCTCGTGAACTGCACGTCGGACCACTCCCTGCCGGCTGCCATGTTGGACTGGTTTGTGGACTCCGAGCCTCAGGAGGTAAGAAAGAAAGAATAGAAAGAAAATACGTTTATTTGCAAAATACACACATATGGATACAAAAAAATCTATATATACAACGTGTGGGTCAACCCTGAAGGAAGTGAATGTGCTCATGAAACTGAAAAACTTTTCCCAAGGAACATAGGTCAAAATTTTAAAAAAAATTTTTACCTCCCATATCAGCGGATAAAATCAATCGGTGGATCGTCAATTTTGTACGAGAGATCCACATTTTTTTTTATATTTCTTTCCTTCTTCCTGTTCCTTCGTCCTTCGTCAATCTGTTTACCCCAGAAAAATAGTAACCTAACTCACTCGGACGAAGTCGCGGGCTAAAGCTAGTATACAATAAAAGAAAACAAGAAAAATGAGTTAGAATTGGCTTTTGCCAATCAAAGTTGTAAGCGCAGAACTGTGAACACTTAGTTGGAAGTATCTTCAGTCTGTAGTGTTCACATCACTAGAATAATTTGTCTTCACGCCTTCTTCAAAGTGAAAAGGGAGAATACCTGCTTCATGGGAACATAATATCCATCCATTCCCATCAATTATTATTATTTATTACCTAAGAAAATGTCTTATGTGGCGGAGGGCTTTTCGCGAATAATGATTACATTACCTTTGACCCGCCATTATCTTGTCGGGATCAGGGTTTCTGAGGAAAATCTCATCTGATAACATCACCGGGAACTATATAATAACATGGTTCTTTATTTGACGTGAAAGGACTTTTCGTCGAAGCACCTATCTGTATTATATTATAAAGAGGGAATAAGGAAGGAATCGAAAAGCGTCCGATCGAAGCATTCACGTTCACCTAAGGTAGGAGCGAATTTAAAATATAAAAAGGTCCTAAACCACTATTCAACGTCGCTCGTCGGGAGTTTTGATGGCCAATCTAGTTAAGGACAGTATTGAAGCATTTTTATAGCTTTACCTTTTTAAATTTTATAAGTCATCTCCTTCTCTATTTCTGTGCACCATTTATTATTTATTACGTATTATGCCTCTAAATACAGGTAATAACATACCTATAATGCATACTAAGGAGAATTTAGCTTTTGAGTAATTACCGTTCTGTTCCATTACAGACAAAAGTTTATTTCACAGTATGTTTTATCGTCTTCATAGAACCAATTTTGAATTTAACAACGAAATAGCTACTACTAACTCGTATTATACCTCTAAATATAGGTAATAATATACCTGTAATGCATAGTAAGGAGAATTTAGCTTTTGAGTAATTACCGTTCTGTTCCATTACATTCAAAAGTTTTCTGCTCCATTACAGACAAAAATTTATTTCACATGTTTTATCGACTGCATAGAACCAATTTTGAATTTAACAACGAAATAGCTACTACTAACTCGTATTATACCACAATATAGGTAATAATATACCTGTAATGCATAGTAAGGAGAATTTAGCCTTTGAGTAATTACCGTTCCGCTCCATTAGAGACAAAAGTTCGGTTCATTGCTCATTCCCAGCTCAGCGCTCGAGGGCAGATCGCCTAGCTGCGAATTGGGCAATTATAGATTCAATTATGTCTGTGCAGACATGCTCTAGTTCGCATCTATTTTTACCTGACTGCGCGACGCAGAAGGGTAAATTATTTATCAGTCTATGTATGTATGTATGTATGTATGTTTGCGGCGCTCTGGAGACTAAACGCATGGGCCAATTTTAATGATTGTCAATCGATTTGTGTTAATTTTGGGAGTGTCACTAAAGACATGACAGTAATCAAAATAAATTCAATATGGCGACCACCAGACGCCATATTGTGAAAAATAAAAATGAAAGTCGATAAACTATGTTAAACGGGGTATCATTGAATAACAAACTTAAACAGTCGGGACCCATTAAATCAGTTTAAATCTTCCCAATAATGGATCCCTGTTTAAGTCAATATTATTTAACAGAATTCTAGATTACTGGATTTGTTCTTTCTTTTCAGTTTTCACTTACGCAGTCGAGTTTTTGATTTTCTAAATTTAATATTTTTTCAAAGCTCTTGCGTCCCTGCCAGTTGTCATCACCACCACTCGTCAAACACGCAAAAAAGTCAATGTTTCAATATACTTAGCGCGAAACAAAGGAAAAATGGTTCAGAATGATACGTCAAAATGGCGACATTATCACGAACAAAGGCCAAATGGAACAAAAATGTTTTATGTTGCAAGAAATTTATCTTCCTTCTATTACAGGCATAAAAGGCCTGACCTTTAGATCAAGGGAAAAAGAGCCAGTCAAAGACGAGCCTTCTTTCAGAGCTTAAGAAGGTAGATAGGCGCACGGGTCACTTACCCCGGGAATGGTGATTTGGTTTAACATTCATTTTAACCCATCGCAGGCCACTACAAGTTGGCCGTCGTTGACCGTTGCAAAATGACGTCATACCGCACCGTTGACAAGAAAATAATAGTTGAATTTTTTATTGTAACCACAACTATGACGTAAGTTTTCTTCTCTGGCAGTTCGTTTCATGGTAATGACATCTTCAAAGTCTATTTTTTCCCGATTGAAAAAGTCATTAATGAAAGTAGTTAATAGTCTGCGCTATGCAAAACTTTTCCTATTTTACTCATTAAACCCCAGACCTCCCGAAAAGAAGGCCGAAAACACCACTAGGCTATTAGTGCTTAAAAAAATATTTTACAGTATAAAAAAGCTTTTACCCGCGGCTTTGCTGAGTCCCGCCATCTACAAAATGTACGTAATCCGATATGATTTTTCATTTTTTTCCATTTTCAGATGTTTTTATTTTTCACCTTTTTTATTATTTTATTTTGTATTTAGAGCAAAAAAAAAGAAAAAAGTATCCAAAGCGGTCAAGCTGTTATTGAGTTTTAGCGAAACTAACGAACAGCAATTTATTTTTATATATAAGACGATAATATTATAATAAAATTTCAATTCATAACTTTTTCGGCGAAGTGAACTAGGTACTCTAATCTAATTGAATAAATCAGTGATACCTAACTCAAAGGCCAAATTTTCCTTTGATAAATTACGAGTACCGAAACATTATAATAATATTCATTACAAATATTTCATTTTGTACCTTAGCTTCTACTACATTAAACTTTCATAACCTAATTATAGATTGTAATAATTTAAACCTTTTATTTGTACATTTTATGCCAAAAATTTAGATTTTTAAACAGTAATACAATTCAAATTTCCGACTTTCGGTAGATTTTTCAAAAAAAAATTTCCATGATGATACATACTTAGATTTGTGTATAAGGACGTACATTGTTTGAATTTGAATCTAATCTATTAAGACGTTAATGTACTAGCTTGTTTAACAAACCCAATTCAGATGCAAAGTCGAATCAGACCAATGAACCGAACTTTTGCCTTTAATCGAGCGGAAATTAATTGAGTGATAATTATATTACTTGAAGATTAAGAGCGGGTTTACAATCACTGATTAATAATAATGTAAATAACCGTAGGCCTCTTTATTGCTCTATTAAAAGTTGCGACTGAATTTAATAATGATTACCTAACCATGATTAGATCGTAACATATAATGAGGTAGTTAATTACCAGCAAAACAATCAATTTAACAAAACAAAATAATTTTGTTCAATTCAATCTATTTGCTACAAACATGTGAATAAATACAGATGTTTAACAATAAAGGGTATTTATCGGTTATAGACCTTACGTATCTAAATCCTAGATTTGCCATCATAACATACCTCTATTAATCTAAATTTTTCTTTAAAAAAGAGTTTTCAATAAAAATAAATTTGTATTCTATGTATTTATTATTAACACAAACAGACATTACTTGTGTATAGAGGTTCGTGCGCCATTTGCAATATTAGTTCCAGAGACACTCATATCTATGCTTACAACGCCAAGATGGCGTCAATCAGATCCAAGATGGCGTCAATCAGATCCAAGATGGCGTCAATCAGATCCAAGATGGCGTCAATCAGATCCAAAATGGCGTCAATCACATCCAAGATGGCGTCAATCAGATCCAAGATGGCGTCAATCAGATCCAAGATGGCGTCAATCAAGTAGGTCCAAAAAAGAAATCATAGCAGCAAGTCCAGTGTTCATCATGCGCGCGTTCCACAGGACCCAGTGATCACGGGCGAGACGCACGTGTCGGGCGCGGACGGCGACGGACTGCGCGCGTCGTGGCGCACGCTGCACGTGTTCCCCGACGACTACGCCACGCACCGCGGCTTCCTGGCGCTGCAGTGCCGCGCCACGCTGCCCACGCGGCCGCCGCACGTGCGCAGCATGGCCGTGCGCCTCTACGTCGAGAGCCGCCCACACATATCATCTCCTATGTTAAGTAAAACTAGTGAGTATCATCATCTAGCCCTCGTCAGCATCATCAGCAACCCATCCACACTGAGGGCCTACCACCAATCCTAAAAGAAATATTTCGAGTCCCACCCACCCACTTTTGTCGTACCCACTCCTAGACAATCTTTCCGCTTATTTGGAAGGGATAGGATGATATTAGTCAACTTTAGCTTGGCTAATATTAAAAAATGGATACCAATATGGACATACAATCCAATACATTTTTTCACGGGCAGACAGAAAGCAGACCCATTCCTGTTGGTGACACCCCAGAACACTTAGGAACATTCAAGGCACAAGCAAACCAAACGCTTGTGTCCAAGTGTTACCACGCTGAGACAATAAAAAGTCATTTTATTGATGTCAGCACCGCATTGTCTCGGGAAACACGGAGCGCGGTTGGCTCGCATTTGAAATAAGGATATTGCCTGCATATGCAAATAATGTGAAATACTGTTGCAATAACTTTATTCAAGACATATCTGGCGAAATGAAGTCTCGCTTTGCTACTTTATATTTCCTTTATTGGTGGAAATGTCGACATTTTCTCTGAAGAACTTCTTTTTTTTGTTAATATTTTTGCGTCTTCCAACGCGTGGATTTATGTTTTGAAAATTCTGTAGTAACGCTCTACGTCCCTAGAATTAAGTGAAATAGTATCCTTTTCATCCTTCAGAATCCAAGCTATCTCTCCATCAAATTTTGGATCACTGACGTACAAAAATATCATATTTTCAAAATAATATTTTGGATTTTGATAATTAATCAATGGGACCCAAAGATAATAAAATTATATTTTTACTATTTCATATTAGTGATAAAGTCCTAATATAACATAAGTCATACATATTGCGTCTTCCCAGACCAAAGGGTTTGAAAACCTCGTAGATTTACTACTTTTAACGTCGTCAATAACTTAAAAATTGGTGCAGTGCTACCAAGAACCCCTTTTGTTTTAACTATCTACTAAGATTAATCTATGAGCAAGGTAAGGTTGTATTTCCGTGTGCATTATTTTTCTTTTTAAATCTAATCTTGTCCACTCTCTTACATCGTCTATTTGCCTGTACAAACAAAAAAGAAGTTTTCTTAAGAAACGGGAAGCAAAGTTTTATCCTTTATGCGGGCGGGCGCGGCGAAGCGGGCGGGCCAATCAGAAAGTTTCGCCTCACTCTGTATACCCCGGCTTATTGAGTAAATAAGATTATTAATGTGCAAAGGTAGTTTTGCTTCTACCTTATTGTATTTGTCATCGTCAGCCAATATGTATCCTCTGTCAGACCTTGCTAACTGTGGTTTCAATTCCAATCAGAGATCAGTGGTGCCAACAATTTTATTCGGATAGGTGGTTATATACTTACTCAAAGTTCGTTCGGAAAAACACTTTTTTGATAACATCCGAACTTTAAGGAAGTTTTTCCTTTATATCTCACTCGCCTGTCATTTCACCTGTGATAAAATACGATGTAGTCTAAGACGAAAGAGGGCTAATTAAAAAGTGTCGTGCATGGTTTCATCATTTCTATTTAGGCCTGTCCGACTTCAAGATACGTGTAATCGTACAAACTAAAATTATTTATTTTCAAATCTTTTAGGGGCATTAAAAGTCGGTTTTTTAAAGAATTTTTTAGACTGTATACAATCACTTACCATGAGGAGATTGTCGCCAAGCATTATTTTGTCGTTGTGGCGGGTATCAGCGTTTTATATAGTTATTTTTGTTTCAGATGCTGTAGGTAAGAGCAACGCAATGAGATTGCGCGGTGTGTTATGTGTGTGGACGTTATTGCTGCTCGCGCGGAGACAAGTGCCTTTACTAGTGAAATAAGGGGACAATTCCTGACTGAACTGAAATATCGAATTATTTGTGGACCTTAAAAACGTACGTGACGCTGTGAGGTATAGATAAGTTATTTAAGATAGATACTTAGATTATATATTACGTTTCTAGATAGATTTCGGCCTCCGTGATCTTGTAAGACGCTTTCAGTTCATTAAATCGGTAAAAAGGGGAATTTGTAGGAAAAGTGAAAGTTGTAGTTAAAAATATATGACGTTTTCAAGACCTTTGAGCATCCAATGACGTATCTCAAAAGACAATTTGAATATAAATTTATTACGTATATTAGATAGGTACATGAGAAAACTTTAGTGAAAACAAAAGTTAACTTAACTCTTACTGAAAATTATAATTCAGCTCCATTACATTACTACTCCACTCAATTACAAGCTGCATACGTTAATTTAATGCGGTTCATTAACCTGACGAGATCCATCCACCAATAAATTTATTAATGATCTGGCGCAAGCTTGAAACTATGTCCAGT
The DNA here is from genome assembly GCA_038048805.1 of Hipparchia sbordonii. Taxonomy (NCBI): domain Eukaryota; kingdom Metazoa; phylum Arthropoda; class Insecta; order Lepidoptera; family Nymphalidae; genus Hipparchia; species Hipparchia sbordonii. The sequence continues at coordinate 13,937,783 of CM076109.1, read as the reverse complement.
TAGGTACTGGTGATACCTGAAGTTCTGCGCGTTGAAACGCAGCTATGTTCAGAGCATTGAAAATATATTAGGGCGGAATGAACTGAAAACGCGTTCGGCGTGTTAACTTTGCAGCGCCTTAATAAATAATTAAAAATACGAGAGAATGATAATAAAATTTAGTTCTCTGTATAGATATAAAGGCTAGCAGATGCTAGAGGCGCTGTAAATTTTGTCATACTAAAGGCCGATTCCGCCAATGTAAAATGAGTCTTATCCGAGCATGATATTTTGGCAGATTTGCAATACAAAAACTGTCAGAACGCTCAATTTTATCCTCGGTTAAACGTCACTCGACGTTGGTGAAATTGGCACAGATATGTTTTCGAAAAAGATTGAACTTTTTAGCAAAGACAATCTATCTAGACGTGTATACAATCTAGGGAAAATAATATAATTAATTACATTTCTTTAGTAAAATTGTTAAGTATTGTGGTTTAAAATTGTAATTTTACTCATTTCCAATAACTGTGTTGTCTGTGAAACCCTAAGTTATTATTATAGTGTAAGAGATAATTATCGTTTTATATCTAAGAATATTTTTTCTTTTGAAAAAGTTTATATATTTTATCGCGTGGTTTAAGAACTAACTTATTGTTATTTTGCCTTGGTTATTTTACCTGTAGTTTTCATTATACTGTAATACTTTCAAGAAAAATTTATACAGAACCAATTTAAAAGAATCATTTAAGTAGTTTTACTGCTTCTACTATTAGTAGAGTCAGCAAATTAAATTAACCATTTTTTAAATTTTTAAATACTAGTAGTATTTAAAATCTATACTTATTATATTCGTTTACTTCGGTGTTGCGAAAAAGAAAATATTTTTGTTTTGGCTTTTTTGTAAAATATTTTTTCTTTCTTCATTATAAACAATACACGTTTAAACGACGTTTTTGTAAACAATAAGCGACACTCTTTAACGTCTTTAACCACACTTCTTGAGTAATATTTTGCACCCTATATTGTACAGAGATAATTACGGTTGAATCTTACCAAGCGTTGCGTAAGCTTCTTCAAGCCTCGAGTAATTTGTTGAGCCAAATTACTTTTACACCTAGTCTATTCATCAGTTTAATACTGATTAAATTTCACCAATTTTTTTTATTTCGAACCACTTTCTAACAAAGCTTTACCTTACCTTTCTGTCTAGTTATATTAATAGTGATTTGGATAGGTGCATGCACAGAAATTATGGATTTGCAAATACGATGCGCTTGGTCTGATTTAATCTATAGATGATGATCTAAAAGCTGGTGGGGAAATTGAAAATTGAAATTTTTAAAAGCTAAAAGCGTATTTTTTAATTTACAAACTTAAAGCTTTTATGAAGTAGGTATATGCTTTCAACCTACCAGCGGTTAGACTATTAAATCGTTAGTGTAACAACGAGTAATATATTAAATGAGAATGTAATTATTGTTTATATTAACTATTATCATAGTAATAAACGATACAGTGTGATATTTTTTCTCATCGTGTAAATACTAAATAGTTGTCGATGTGCCAAGATTGTTATGTTATGGTTAATTTAGTGAATTTGTAAAACACGTTTATAAATTGTTGCTCAAAGTGTAATACTATTTTATTCTTATAATAATTTTATTATTTATTTTATTTGATAAGTAAGTCGTCTATATATACATCACATAGCAAAATATGTATTTTTTACAACATTTTATTTGCTCATGAAATAAAAACTTTGTCAGTTCAGGCTAATTCATTAATTGAAATAGTCCTTATATATAAGAGCAGCTTTTAAGTTTTGCTTTGGGTAACGAAAGATTCTGACGGGCGTTAATCAATGACCAGGAATTTATTGAAATAATAGTCGTATTAATCCACATTTTTTTTATCGGTATAGATATTCATGAAAAATGTGGGCGACTGGGAGACCTCGAAAGGCAAAAATATTTCTGCTCATCCGTACGTCTAGCATGTAATGGCGACTCAATTAATCCTTTCCCTGCCCCATGAATCACATGTGAGCATGGCTATTGTTTAACTATTGTGTCTTCTGTCTGGACAGGGAACCTGTATTCTGCCAGCCCAATTATACTTAAAAAAAACGTGTTTAGTTGTGTCGGTGCACACGGCCGTTGGTTTTAACGTGAAACGTCTATTGAGTTTCGGTTATTCTACGCAGTGACCCTCCCCCCGCTGCCCCGCCCGGCCCCGATGCAAACTCACCCTGAGTTTATTAGACTATATACTTTAAATAATGACATTGAATTCATGTTTCAAAGACTTATAATTTTGTAGTAACTTTTCGTTACGGTACATTTCTCGTTACCCGTTTTGGTGTGATTTTAAAAACGTTTCACGTCAAAACAGAAATGGCGTATTATAATAATTTATATCTCCTAAGCATAAGCCAGGATAGCATTATGGGTTACATAATCATAATTTCGTTTCAACGTTAATACCTATTTGTTATACGCATAAAGTGCGTCAAACAGCTTTAATAACACCTGCTGCCGTATTTCGTTTCCGCCTAAACACACGCTACACGTGATATCAGTGTTTATTAGCGTAATCTGAGAATCTGTATGAAGTCTCCAAACAAATATAGGTTACACTTTCACACTGACTTAAAGTGTAACTTACACAACCTATACTTTTATTGGTGGCTACGAACACTTAGAAATCTAATTTTGTTACTTACTATAGGGTTGTTCATCTATCTCTTTGGTTATTCAGGACGTAAGTTGCAAGCTTTTCCAAACAACATTTTGCTGTTTTTTCTGCTAAGAAATTTTCAATCTAGTTGTAGTAGTAATAGCAGTTCTGTATCTCGGAGAACGCTTACAAAAAAAATATTTTTTTTGCATTTTTGTATGTGTGTATTCATAGAACAGACTATTGCTCTTTGAAGCAATACGAACTAATAGACAAAATATAGTCTCTTTTTGTTAAATTATTATTTATATATATATATAGCTAAATAATAACTTTGTTTATTTATTTGGTACCTTTTCACTATGGAACGGATCTTAACGAAATTAGGCACAGAATTTCTAAACACTCCGGATACGCACACGGGATACTTTTTGTCCCAGAAAATCAAAGAGTTCGCACGGTATTTTAAATAACCTAATTCCACGCGGATGAAGTCGCTGGCATATTTTTACTAACCAACGAAGTAAAGAATAACTTGCCAACCCTAAGGAAAAAGTTCTCTTAGAAATTTTTCCTCACCTCATAATACAAATAACATTATGTAGCTCATTTTTCTCCCTCACACTTCAATCCGTTGAATCGCTCCATTTCTTTCCCTCTTGTAATAATGGTCTGCAAATATTGTAGGAAAGATGGAACCTTCTAACCCTCAATTACCTACTGCGGTTGAATTCAAAGAGTTTTCCTTTCATGAAAAAAATAATTGTGTTACACTTCATAAGCTATAGAGCTGGTGGCAATATTATATAAGTAATTTAACAATATAATCATAACATTATGAATAACTTAATAATAAATTATATATATTATTTAAAAATGAATACAATATACAAAAAGGTTGATATCAGTTTGGCATTTAAATTGAAGCAAAACTGAGATTAAACGACATCTTGAGCTCAAGAGATAATAATCAATTATACAATACCTATTAAGTACCATTACTTTCTCAAAAATTCCACTATGAATTAATAAGAAAATCTAACAGTTACGTCCTTAGCTTCAGAATAGGTACTAAACTTGGATTCTATGTGCTTTATAAAATGTATTAAACGTAACTATTATAAGAATTCAAAATGTCAACTTTTTTATTTTTATGTTTTGGTGACTTTGATATTTAGTGTCAAAAATTTACTACAATGAGGTTAATCCTATTAATATTATAAATGCGAAAGTTTTTTTATGTTAGTTACTTAATCACGTCGCAACGACTGAACCGATTTGGCTGAAATTTGGCACAGAGATAGATTATAGTCTGGAACATTGGCTACTTTTTATCCTGGAAAACAAGAGATTTCCCGCGGGAATTAAAAACCTCAATCCACGCGAACGAAGTCGCGGGCATCAACTAGCTTATTCATAAATATAACATTAGAGTTAGAGTAACATTTTTGATAAGAATAAATTATGCCACATGATGAAATGGTTTTAAAAGTTTGCCACCGGCTCCCAGCCAACTATGTTAGTTGAATAGAGGTTGTTGTTATGTGAACTGGCTAGTTAATTCTGTTAATTTTTTTAATTAGGAGGCTTTGTTTAAATTATATTTGCGGCTGTTAAAAATTAAGTAAAACTGAGATAAGTTGTAAGTACATATAACCTTCTTCTTGGAACCAGTCTGGGATTCAAAAGCACTTTATAATTATAAGTTTGTTAGAATAAAATTCTTTTCTGTTTCTATTTCTATTTTAGAAGGGCTCTTATTAGTTATTGTGTAAGCAACTATATTGTACAACTATACATGTAGGAAGTTTGTGTCCATAACTAGCTATCGTCCGCGACTTTCTGCGCGTGGAATTATGTTTTTTAAAAGCTGCTCGCTGCAGGCCTTACTTTCCCGGGATAAAGAATATTTTTAGACAAAATAAAAATAGATAAAGAGTTTAGATTTGGTCAGGTATAAAATTGTACCTTAGTGGGCTTTATTCTCCGTTCATAAAGCTACGTCACACTGATGCCATTTTACTATGTAATGTTATTTTGTTATGTATGTATAGACGAATAATTATTATTATTAATTAATTATTATAATTCTGTTTCACAATTTAAAAAAGTCATTTTAATCATGTTCTTTTCTTTGTCTTGTGTAAATCTGAATTTTATAAAACTAAAATAAAACTATTGTACAGAATAAAATAAATGAATTTATCTGAATGTCAATAATAAAATTATTGAAATATTACATTCTGTTTTATTTTTAACCGACGTCCAAAAAAGGAGACTCTCAATTCGGCCGGTATCTTTCGGTTCCATTTACAGAATCTGCAGCGGTGGAAAAAGCTACTTCAAACTCAATATCTGAACAATATGACTACAAGTCCCTTAGGAAAGGGAATTTTACTAGAAAAAGGGTCATCGTTATAAGTACTTTTCTATACTATAGGAATAGAATATGGACAGCCTCCCTGGCGCAGTGGTGAGAGCTGTGATATACAAACGGCAGAATTCGAGTTCGATTCCCAGTAAGGCTAATTTATATATATAATATTATAATATATAATAATATATTTAGGTTTAGCGTTCCGGAATGATGGTAATTATGGGTAGGTATGGAAAATGGGTAAAGGAAAAATCCTACAAATATTATAAATGAGAAATTTTGAATAGATGGATGGATGTTTCTTACGCCGCAACTACTGAACCGATTTGGCTGTTTGGCACAGAGATAGATTGTAGTCTGAAAAACACAGGCTGCTTTTTATCCCGGAAAATAAGGGAGTTCCTGTGGGAATTAAAAAACCTCAATTCACGAGAACGAAGTCGCGGGCATCAGCTAGTAAAAAAATGTTCTTTTCCACCACACACATTAGTCACATTCTTCATTATATACCTAAGCAGTAAATTTTTTAGGTTTACGTATTTGACACCTCCATCAAATTTTCCTAAGGGTATCTTATGTTAATCCTGATCCTTTGCTACGTAATTGAAGGACAAACCAACACATAAGCACATTTATAATATTAATAGGGATTTACTTGAAGATAAAACAAGTTAACAACAAAAAAGGGAAACAATAATTGAACTTGTTAGGTGAGAGAGCCAGCGAGACTCTCAGCTCTATTTGTAACTAGAGTTTGCTAAATGAGAAAAATTCCCAACTTGCAATGCAATGTTGTTTACTACGGGCTGCAAAAAATAACGACAATTTGAACGGAGTTACAGCACCCGCGGGATCAGAGGTTGATCCATATTGAGCGTTCGTGGGTTCGAACTACTACTCGACGTAGGTAGGTAGGCTCTTGCATAGATTTTCACATGACTCGGTCTTGTGCCATCTGTATCCACCGGCTCCCTGTGTCCACTCCCTGTGTCGACTAGTGGTGGCATCCATTGCCTCTTCAACTCATAGATAATTTTGTCTATGAGTTCTCCTACGGATCTCCTAATCCTGATTTGATCTCGTAGGGATACTCCGAGCATAGCTTTCTCCATCGGCCGCTGAGTGACCCTGAGCAGTCTTATGAGGCCCATGTTTAGCGACTGAGAAAATAAAGTCAAGGGAAGTAATTTGACTTGTGTATATAGGTACAGAAGCTCGTTGTTTCTTGAGCATAACCCCTTATATTCGGTTGCTAGGTATGCCAAGTAATCACGCGGCCATAATTGCGGGCCATAATTGCAACTAAGCTATGAGCCACTCTAGAATCTCATTACATAGTCCAAGGCAATGCTGCTGTGCGAGTGTCCATTGCCGCTACCTGATTACAATGCACGTCATTAATAACTTTTATTTAGAACGTGATCCGACAATATGTCGTCAAGCTGCCGAAAGCCATCTCCAATCTCCAGTTTTGCAGTAAGTAATAAGTATAGTTATTGTATACCTAGTGGAAAAGAAAGGGATATTACGGAAAAATAAGTGTCAAAATTTTTTTTGAATTGTCAATTTATGTTACTGTATGTAAAAACATATTATTAGAATAATGAAGATTCCGAGATGAAGTTCTTTACTTTATCTCGGAATCTTAAATCTCGGAGTAAGAATAATCGTTTGTTGAACAATATTGATGTCATTAGTCATTAATAAAAAGCATGCCTACTTGCTAGTATTATAAATGAGAAAGTGTGTTTGTTCGTTAATCAATTAAGCCGCAACAAAGCTATGAGTATAGTTTAGAACCTTGAGAGTGACATAATGCTACTTTTTGTCCCGGAAAAACAATGGGTTCCCAAGGGATTTTAGATATTTAACTCATCGCGGATAAAGTCGTAGGCAAAAGCTAGTAATGAATATTTTCGTACGTCAACTGTGCCCTTTTGACGTCTCTCGGCAGTGGAAACTGATCGCAATATGCTACAACGAGCAGGCGCGGGTGTAAATAACACAAGATATCATCTTCGGGAGCCTGCACCTGCAGCTATACTGCGCGGAAAGATTACGCGCTTAGTATTAAGATTAATTTTAATAAAAGCTTCTGTGCAAAGCGGCAATGAGCGGGCCATATACTTAAATACTGAGCCGTCTGAAAATCTGAAGGTTGACGGTTTGAACCCCACCTGGTGCACTTTTGCCTTGAATACTCCTAATAGAAGCTTTACGCTCACTTGGGGAATATTAAGTCATACTAGATGATGCCCGCAACTTCGTTCGCGTGAATTGAGGTTTTATCATTCCCGCGGGTATCCTCGTATTTTCCGCGATAAAAAGTAGCCTATGTGTTATTCCAGATTATAATCTATGACTGATTATGGCATGATTGAGTAACAAACATCAATCCATCCATCCATCTATCCATCTATCCAAACTTTCGCATTTATAATATTAGTAGGATTCGCTAGGATAAAATCCGACTTTGTCCGCGTAGAGTTCGATTTAGAAAAATCATGTTTCTTTCATTGTCAAAGAATGTTTGTTCTTCCTGAATAAAAAGTGAACTTTCACTCCCCAGGTTCTCAACTATAACTTTTTATCCGGCAAAACAAAGGGTTCCAGCGGGATTTTTAAAAAACTAACTCCAAGCGGACGCGGACGCGGCCAAAAGGTACTTCTCCGGAATTTTCCGTTTCACCCACTGTTAATCTATAACACTGGATTTGTTGACATTTGACATCCGAGTGTCTCTGGAACTAATAATATTACAAATGGCGGACTGACCTCTATATTTTATGAAATCATACGACAGTGACAAAAAAAACAATGAAATCTTAAATTAATTTTAGAGGTCGATGAGCCATTTGCAATATTACCTATTAGTTCCAGGGGATTCCAGTGACATTCGTTTAGTGCTTACAGTTCCAAAATGGCGTTAGTCAAGTAGCTCCAAAAAATAAATTACAGCAGCAGGCAGTACAAATTGTAATTAAATTAATATAATATTTATATTGAATTGAGTGAACGTTAGTTTCAAAAACAAACCTTCTAATCTAGATCTTTTTGTGAGGATCTATCATCCCGTCTAGAGTCCACTGGTGTCCGGAGGGCAGTAAGGCCATTCAGAGGAGTAATGCAGCCAGAGATCTGAGCATATTTCCTAATTCCAGTAGTTTTGATAATATTTTTTTTTGTTCTGTACCATACACTTACTCGAAAAGAAACCAACCTAAATAAAGGACGTGCAAAAGGACAGCTATATCTCTAAGGAACAGATCTAGCAGAGGAGAGAATCGCAAAAGAAGTATACATAATTACATAATATAAGCACAATTCCAAATGGTTTTACGGCATAGACCAAAATTGCCCAAGAAAAGCAGGCAACCCAAATGAAAGCGAATAAACTTCTGCACCGATTACAATAAAAATACAGTGCTAAAAGGTACGTGTATTTTTAAGATTCCAAAAAATGTTACGGCGAAAATTAATAAAACATTTTTCTTTTCCATCTTTCAAATCGTGTTACCGTAATTTTCCCGGGGAAAATACGGAGAAAATTGCGCTGACCCTCGCCTTTACAATTACTTCAATAAGTTTTAATGCCGTTCGTCGAATTCAGTTCCGTCACTTATTTACTCTGTTTCTTGACATGCCAAGGACAAACTGGCTATCGGTATTGATCACTAGACAAGTTTTCAGCATTCATTCATTCATCTGAACTCGTCACCGGTTCACTATTGGGCACAGGAAGTTTATATTCAGTGGTTATCGTTCAGTTGTACATACTACAACTAGGTTCTATAGTTTACAAACTTATGCCCGTTTACACCAACACATATCTAAATCAACCCCTATGTACCTAAGAGTCTATTTAGGTAATCCGTAAATACAATCCCTAACCCAATGCCATCTCCACCTTTAGGCATTTTTTTTTAAATATTAATAGCGGGCAAACGAGCTGGCGGGTGATTACCGCCGCCCATGAACACTTGTAGTACCAGCAGAGGCACCACCAATGCGTTGCCGGCTTTTCAGGAATTTATTGGTTCGCCCCTTGAATAACCCCACATTGAAATTAAGTGGGAACACTGTCGTAGGGAGATGATTCCACAATTTGATAAAGAAGTGGAAGAAAAGATCTGGAGCAACGGATAGTCGAAGTGCTCCAGGCACCCAGGTGGTGAGGGTGAAATTGCGTTCGGTGACGTGCGGTGCGATTCCTAACGATTCGTAAAAACCAAATTGACAGAAAGCGTCACCTAACTTAGCTTATATAGCCCCTAAAAGTTAGCGAAAGCCCGTTTCAACGGATATTAGAGACTTTGCCGTTATTTAGAAAGAATATTAGTAAAGGCAAACATTTTTCTCTCAACAAAAAAGACCCGATTTGTTAACCTTGATCCTGCGAAGCCTAAACCCTCATTAGAAGGAGTGGGTAGGTTCTGAGCTCACTGCGCCACGCGGATCCATCACGCTTCAATACGGATTAGAGGATTACACATGCCGACATTTCCGCTCAGAACGTCTCTTTAAGGGCACGATCTTCGGCCGCAGTACCTTGCGAGCTATTGAAGTGAGGTGCACGAGCCACTTTGTTATAAAGAAAGTAAAACAGTCATGATAAAAAAGAAAGAAAACTTTTTAGAAAAAAATTAACGGTAAAATATTCTTCTAAAAGCTTTTGCCTATTTTTTGTCATTTTTTTTTAGTTTAACTTTAATATACAATAAATAAAACCTGAAAAACAATTAAAAACTACACTGTTTTCGGAATATTATTTGATCGAGTGAAGTTCAAAATATGGACTTTTGAACGGTAAAATAATTTAGAACGTGTATTAAACTACAACATATATTTTTAACCTATCAAAACAAAGAATATTTGATTGTTTACTATTGAATCAAAAACAGGGTGTTTTCGGAGATCCTGCCGTTAAACAGAAGTTTAACTCCCAACGAATTCGGCTATTCAAATGCTAAAATTGCCTTTACAATAAAACACGTTAAGCGTCCCCAATCACTGTGAAATGAACACTTAAAAGTTACGGGATTACAAGGAACAATAAAGTTAAGACAAGCTTAATAACTTTGCTAATTACTTAATCCGCAATAAAATCAAATTCTAAGGTGAAATTGATTTTCTTGCGGATATTTAAGATAGATGAGATAGGTACTAATAAGTTGCTCAAAATACAAAAGGCAATTTGTGATGTGTTGCTACTTTTATACGTCATGAATATATAATATAATATGAAAATCCAGCTAAAACATCTAGCTAAAATAAGCCTCTAAATGCAACTTAAGACAATATCCCTATAACATAGTATCGCTGTCATTTGCGCATTTTTAATTAATTTTATTATTTCATCTTCATTTTTAATTTAATTACGCAATAGGTATAAAATTTGAAATTTTCAAAGAATGTTATCTCTGTTGCCTGTTTTTTGGTACGGAACCCTTCGTATGCGAGTCCCACTCGCATACGAAGGGCCAGATACGTGACCAGTTATTATGAGCAGGACAAGGTTATGGATTTCATGGATAGGAAAAATATTTCAGTAGAAGTTCAGTACAACTGACAGGAAAGCACGAAATGGCTCGAGGTCAGAAAGTACTCAGGATTAATGAGCGGAACAGTTTTGCACGGAATAAAACTATACTTAGGTACTCGTAAATGCTGGAAAGGGCGGCAATTCCGGCTAACAATGGCCATAGCCGGCAAATAGCCGGCGTGCGTCTGCCGCCGGGCTATAAATACACGGCCATACTTGTCAGCCGGGCTAATATCGGCACAGCCTAGAGCAGATAATGTCATTCTTAGATCTAACGAGCTCTGCTTGTAAACCTACCTGTATACCATTTAAAAGATCTCTCTCTTTCATCCGACACCTGCTACCTCACCTGATGATAAGTGATGGTGCAGTCTAAGATTGCAACGAGCTAACTTGGAAGGGGGTATGGATATGTAAATTAAACCCTTTTACAAGCGTTTGTATACGCCATCAGCTGACAGTTTTTATAAAGAAAATATGTTAAACCGTCAACGGGAAATACCCATTCTATGTCCATCAATGAAATAAATTATAGGCATTATAAATATTCAACGCTTAATGTTACTGAGCGATGGTTGAAATGGCACTGAAATATTTTATAGAAGTGCGTATTAATCAATTAATATTTAACAAGAGTTTCATATACTTTGCCGAATAGATCCTATTGACACCTCATTGACAGATCGACTTGAATTCATGAAACTAGCCAATTTGTTCGCAAAGGAAATAAATTTTGTTTCCCCTCCCTCAAGCTATCGCAGATCTCCGTTGAATTTACGATTCGCATTCTTATTAACCTGATATTGAATGGATACTCTATTATCGGAAGAAGTTTTCCCGGATAGAGATGTACAAAACGGCTTACTAAAAAAAAGATACGATCTTCTTAAATCCAGGCACTATATCAGTCATTTCTAGATCATTTATATCCTTAGAATGATTTTAGAAGACTGTTAACGATGAATAATTTAATGAAATAGTCAATACTCGCGAATTCAAAACAGGGCAGAACTCCCAGAAATCTTCAGGTACATAAACAAACTTTAATTTGCTTTGAACTCTTCTAAACTAGTGGTTCGCCCCGAACTGACCTCGCGATATCCCATAATTCCCAAAAGTTTTAATTATATATTGTAATAATTAACTTTTAACATTAGACGCAATAAAAAAAAATAGTTGACACAAAACTGTTTTACTGACACAGCGCCATCTATTAGCATTATTGTGAAGCTATTAGCATTTAAAATTAAATAATTTCGTTTCTTTATAACATTTATCTAATTTTAGGATTTGTTGTTCAAGTACAGGATATAACTGAATTTTCAACCAAGTTTCACGTTCTAATATTCAGTAATTCTTGACATATGGCTCAAATTAAAATCTACACTTTGAAAGCCCCCCATTTCGTCAATTTTAAGGGAAAAATTAAAAAAAAAATATTTTTGTACTCTGATCAAAGTCGTATTTAAAAAGATATATTGCAAGTCTATGTAACGCAACAAACAAAATTTTACTTCAAACACGCTTCTATGAGAGCCCCCCTGAAATAAAGCTTTTTATATTTTTTTATACAATGTTCGGCTGAAGGCCATCAGTTTACATATTATATTTAAATTTGAAGTAATTACGTTCAGTAATTCAGAAGTTATAGGGCTCTGACAGACATTTGGACGTACACACTTCTCTGTCCAGTACAGACAAGCGTCCTAGTTGACTCAGAGAACTCGCTTCGCTCGTTCAAATATCCTTTAGGTCTTCAGATAATTATTTTGTAGCGAGAAGTTGATACGAGAACAATGAAAAGTTCCATAATTAAGTAAATAATATAAATGAATAGACTTTTAATCAAGAATAAAAACAGCCACATAAAAAAATACAAAGAAAAACAGAAAAACGTAGTGCAAGTACTAACACAAACCTAGCAAAATTATTGTAGTATGTCAATTAATTTACATTACTATATATATAGCTACTCGTGCTGATTCACTGATTCACTGACTGACTCATTGATCACCTCTCCTGTAAAATTTTGTATGGAAAAAATTTTTTTCACTCACGGTTTCGTATAGAGGACAAAAATTCATTCGGAACAAAAATATGGAGAGAGCTGATGATTGAGGATTTCGGAGACGGGTGAGGAGCACCGGCCAGGGTATCGAAGATAGGTGGGGGGTGTTCAACCAAATGTCACTTGAAACCTCATCCAATTGGCAGAGAGCCGAAAAAAAACTGCAAAATGGCGGATTCAAGATGGTGGCCATACAAATTTCGTCGGTGTCTATCTCGGAAACTATAAAACATGGAAGAGTGGTTTCTTGGAAAAGGATGATCAGGACTCGAAGGTCTACTTGATGAATAGAAAAAAAATTCAAGATGGCGGAATTTATTTTTTTCCATACAAAATATATGCAAGACTTTAATAGGTTCCTTTTCAAAATTTCTGATGGTTTCGTATAGAGGACAAAAATTCATTCGGAGGAAAAATATGGAGAGCGCTGATGGTTGAGGATTTCGGAGACGGGTGAGGAGCACGGCCAGGGTATCGAAGATAGGTGGGGGGTGTTCAAACAAATGTCACTCGAAACTTCATCCAATTGGCAGAGAGCCGAAAAAAAATCCAAAATGGTGGATTCAAGATGGCGGCCATACAAATTTCGTCGGTGTCTATCTCGGAGACTATGAATGATGGAAGAGTGGTTTCTCGGAAAAAGATAATCAGGACCCGATGGTGTACGTGATGAATAGAAAAAAATTCAAGATGGCGGATTTTTTTTATTTCACATAAAATGTATGCAAGACTGATACGTTCCTATCCGCTGATGGCTTCGTATAGAGGACAAAAATTCATTTGGATGAAAAATATGGAGGAAGCTGATAATTGAGGATTTCGGAGATGGGTGAGGAGCATGGCCAGGGTATCGAAGATAAGTGGAGGGTGTTCAAACAAAAATCACTTGAGACCTTATCCAATTGGCAATGAGCTGAAAAAAAAATACTAAAATGGCGGATTCAAGGTGGCGGTCATACAAATTTCATCGATGTATATCTATGAAAGATGGAAGAGTAGTTCTTTGGAAAAAGATGATCAAGACCCGAAGGTCTACTTGGTGGACAGAAAAACCGCGGTTCGCTTTAGCGAGCCGCGCTCCCACGCGCCCTACTAGTACTTATATATTTTACTAGCTTTTGCTTGAGGCTTCGCTTACGTTAAATTCGATTTTTCAACGTAGAGGTTGAATTTTCAAAAATCCTTTCGTAGCAAATGCCTACGTCATAAAAGCTATCTGCATACCCAGCCCGATCAGTCCAGTGGTTAGAACTGTTCGTTAACAGATCAGTTAGTCAATCAGACAAGTTTCCTTTTACGTATAATAGAAGAGAAGATATTTAGATTACATGTGCCTCTTTTACTTTAACCTTAACAAGCTGGGGGAATTTTACTGAAAATCATTACGTGCTAGGAATGTGCCTGAACCCAGTCAATAGGTATTTATTTAATGCCCTAGAGGGGTATTAAGACGGGATTTGAATGATCTGTACAACGAGTGCGTGAGCGAAAGATATAGATATAATTATAGTGATGTAGTTCATTCCTCATCTCTCCCTTACATACACAAGACTGCCGGATATATTCTTCTTTCCATTTTTACTACTTTATTCCTTTTCAGCTATTTATTGCTTTGAATCTTCGTAAATATTTCGGTATTGTAGTAACTTTTTATTTGTTGTACACAACGCGGGCTCGGAGTTTTATTACATTGGAATTGTTTTCCTTTTATCGTGAATAAACTTCAGTACGTCATTTATATTCGTATGTGAAAATGAGAACTCGATGCATTCTTTGTATTTATATTATTCGGACAATGATATTTGTGGTGGATATCGAGGAAAAGAAAAATAAAAAATAGATTTATAAATACATATCAAAAATTCCGGGGCCGGCGGGATTCGAACCCACATCTCTCTGGGAATCGCGCCCTGAGTGTGTTATCCGTTACTCCACGGCGAACCACACGTCAACCACGAAATTAGTGATATGTATCTACTTTTTTCAATCAGTTTTTATAGCAACTGTTAGCGACATCTAGTCTAGTCTTGGGAAAAAAAGTAGATCGACAACTGTAATGTGTCGCTACTAGATGTCGCTAACAGTTGCTATAAAAACTGATTGAAAAAAGTAGATACATATCACTAATTTCGTGGTTGACGTGTGGTTCGCCGTGGTGTAACGGATAACACACTCAGGGCGCGATTCCCAGAGAGATGTGGGTTCGAATCCCGCCGGCCCCGGAATTTTTGATATGTATTTATAAATCTATTAGGTTATTTCCTTTAAGTGTAGGTTAACACTTCAATAAAAAATTGAAAAATAAAAAGTTAACGACAGTAGAGATTGTAATATTCCAATTTTGAAAATTCTCTTTTTTTATCCGAAATAGGCTTGCGCTTGACGACAATCAATACTGGATAGCACTGATGAGCTCTAGGTTGGAGCGCGCTTGCCTAGAAAATGCCTATTCACTCATGCCTTGAAGGTACTCAAATTATAAGTAGCAGGAAACACGGATGCTGGAAGAGTGTTCCACACCTTAGCGATTCTTATCAGAAACGTTGAATTGAAGCGTTTCGTTCGAGTAGGTTGGATTCTTCCAAAGTTCCTTTAGTTTGTCTCCGGCCTTAACAAGAAATAAGCCCATGGTCGTAAATATTTGGACAATGGGCGCGCTGCGTGTCCGGAGGCCGGCGGACACCGAAGGACCGCTATTCCGACTAGATTCATTGCGCCTTATCTTAACCAACATCGCTATAATAAAATAATTGAGACAATCTAAGTGAAAGTGGCCTAACCATAAAATCATTGAAAATGAAATAACAGAATATATATAGAGAAAAATGTTGAAGAAAGAAAGAAATGTTTATTTTATGAATTGTGCCACACATCACCCAATAGTATACCAAGATTAGGTTGTCCCGGCGCCTCCACCACTTGAACATTAAAGACAAAAGTATACATTATTGTATATCAATTTCGTATGTACATTATTGTAGAAGTAGACCATAAGAAAATTGAAATTCACTTTACGTTTAAGAACATGAAAATTCAGTTTGCTTACATAATATACCCAATTACCTGGTTGTTTTTCAGTTTTTCAAAATTAAGTCACAAAAAGCCAATCCTTTTCATATGAGAATTATTTTTTCTGAATGCGATTTTTTGTAATTGTGAAAATATTTACTTAAGCGCCTTTCTCTGAGATCCAATTTCACCACCGTCAAATAAATTTTAACCAATACACGGAATACAAAACTTGTCAAAATGTCACTTTATTCGACGATTAAATGGTGATTGTGAAATAAATCGAAAGTTTTTCAAAGTCACGAAGCTCATTCTTAGAAATGATTTCCTAAACGTTTAAATACCCAGAATTAAATCAACTATTTTTCGACGCCAAGTATCTACATAACTGAAGTAAGTAAAAGAGTGAGTTATACCACTTTGTCACTGGCGTTAACTGCTCGTATTATAAAGCTACAATCTAGGTCATCTATTCCAATATTTACTGTCTGAATTGTTCTAGGCAATGCTCCAAATAGC
This sequence comes from Hipparchia sbordonii, assembly GCA_038048805.1. NCBI lineage: Eukaryota > Metazoa > Arthropoda > Insecta > Lepidoptera > Nymphalidae > Hipparchia > Hipparchia sbordonii. The sequence continues at coordinate 13,921,610 of CM076109.1, read as the reverse complement.
ATCTTTATTTACTTCGAATTCCAAATGTTTGTATGGCTGACGTCCATTTCTATAGCGTGTACAGAAAGTCCTTAAAAAAATTTATGCCCGGGCGGACCTATATAGTAATGACGAAACCGATGCGCGACGTTGGCCCGACTTCAACATACGCGTACAAAGTAAAATTGCCCGCGACTTCAACCGCGTGGATTAAGGTTTCATAATTGCCTTAAAACCCTTTAATTTTCCAGGATTATTACCTATGTATTAAATCTGATGTATTAAATCCTGGGTAGGTATGAGCTATCCCAAATCCCAGCCAAATCGGTTCACTGGTTCTTACGTGAAGGAGTAACAAACATCCATACATTCATCCTCACAAACTTTCGCATTTATAATGTTTGTAGTGGCTCTTGAAGTCGGTTTTAAGAAAAATCATTTTAAGCTTTTAAGTGTTGCTTCAATAGGATCAATCTATGCATTCTGTGATCACGAGTGATTTGCTCTTATTATAATAATAATAAAGATTTTTATTAAAGGCACAGACCCAATATAATTATTAATTAACGAGATCCTTAATTATTCATTAACGAGATCCTTCTTCCGTTAGCAAAGATGATATTCATCAGATCTTCACTTTATTCCCCACCCAGATCCCACCGATTTTGAAAAAAAAACATATTGAAAAGGGTTTGGATTTGACAAAAAAAAAAAATAAGTACGCGTCAATTTGAGAACCTCCTTGTTTTGAATTCGGCTAAAAAAATAAATAAAAGAAGACAGCTTTATTAGTTAGATATCAGAAATATTGGAACATAGATTCAATATCGTCTTACTTAAGTATGCATAAGTTTGGCGCGTTTTAATTTATGACTAGGTATAAATTAAGTAGTAACTTAGTAAGTACTGAAGTCAGGTGGAATCAGATCACCACTTAATTACCCTCGCTCGATACTAACCACGAGCTACTCGCATCCAATAAACGCTTGATTAATGGCCCCAATTACAACGCTCCCAGCTTTAATATCTGCTTATATAACACCTATATAATAGTCATATTAAATCGTGTTATTAACTTTGCTCCCAGATTGGTGTTAACAGATTGACCAATTGTTACTTTACAGTCTTTTACAGTTTTTTTGTTGCAGCATGACAGCAGGGTGTAGGGTGACAGGTCAATAGAAGATAACTTATTTTGTACCATATCTTTGTAACACTAAGGTTCTTTACATTATTATAATTGATTGAGACTATTCTTTAAAAAAAATCTGTATTCGTAATTTGAACTTTATTATTGCAACAATATGGTACAAAAAAAGTTACGTTCTATTGCACTGTCACTCCCACCATAACTCAAAAAGAAACAAACACGAAAAGCCTCAATAACGCAACCGATCAAGGCGCGGACTGAAAAACGAAAGGTCGCTAGTTCAAACTACCTCCACCCCTCACTCCCATTGCACTGTTATCGCATCCACCTAACACAAGCTTAAGCTTATTTGGGAAAGGGGAGTATTAGCCATGTACAGCACGAGTACCTAATGCTATTTTTTTTTGTCAATTTTTTAATCTATGCCCAAACAAAGTACCAAAATAAACTCCAATCTCATTTGGCTGTGTCCGATTTACACAACACAAATCACTTACACATTCGCTTTAATTTACATGTAAAGCGAATACAAATTTAATTTACGACCGTCCAACAAACGTATGCGATACGCCACTCGCATCGATTCCAATCACGCTCTTTCATATAACGTGGAAAAACTAAAATCGCTATGGAAATGCCGGATCCAATCATTATTATCGTTAGCAAGAAAAGTTTAGAGTTATTTTGCTACAATCCGCCAACAGAAAAAATCTGTATGGTCAAACATGCAGTTACAAGCTTCATCACTTACCTCTCCAACCAAGCAAGAAAGCCAAGTTCCCAAGCAAGCAATGCCACCACCACAGAAGACTTTTATACTACTCTCGACGCACGTGTCGCCCCGACACCGGAGCATCCTCAGGAGATGTCGGCTTTACAATGCTGTATTGACTCTAGACAATAAATGAAACGTGCGTCGAGAGTACTATAAAAGTCTTGTGTGGGGATGCATGTGAGTGGTGGTGGCATTGCTTGCTTGGGATCTTGGCTTTCTTGCTTGGTTGGGGAGGTAAGTGATGCTTAGCTTGTAACTGCATGTTTGACCATACAGATTTTTTCTGTTGGCGGATTATAGCAAAATAACTCTAACCTTTTTTGCTAATCATGAACTTCCACAAAGTAACGCCTGATTCTATCACACATTGTTATCGTCTTCCTATACCGTTCTACCACAGAACTGCGAAAAATCGTGAGCGTTGGCATCCTTACGTGGTTGAAATCCAATATACTCACATGAAACGCTTCAGTTCAACGTTTCTAAAACGAACCGTTAAGGTGTGCACGCCTTTTCAGAGTCTGCTAATTCTTGCGCTTGACGACACTTATACCAATGAAATCTATTATGAGGTCTAGGTTGCAGCGCGCTTGCCTAAAAGATCCCTGTTTATTCTTACCTTGAAGGCTCTACGTGGCAAGAAAGGGATGAGGAGAGGCCGTTCCATTCCTTAGAGGTTCGCGTTCGTTCGGAAAAGCTGAACTAAAGCGTTTCGTGCGACCCTAGTACAAGTTCGTATATCTCGCCAAAAACGTTTAGGTTTCGAAAATACACCTAAAGATTCTTTGGCTTTGAAACGTTGGACACGATTTTGTTGCGTCCCGCTGCCGTTTCAGGCTTTATTTCCAACTGCTTTCTGAATAGTTAAGCGCAGTAAAAATAAAAGGTAATAGCTGCAGCTTAGGTTTATATCGCGTTATTCGCTCGATATACGTCGCATGCAGTGTGTCAGTGATTCCTCCGCTACATTTGAACCCCCGTACGATCTTTATAGCGCATACAGAGAATCACCCATCACTATGACAACGATAAAAATAACAAAGATATACAGGGGCTCTACAACTTAAAGCAGTATTATTTCAATATTAATTAAAATAATACTATTTTACGCGTACAACAAGTCATAACAATATTAATTAAAGTTATACTAATTTACGCGTTGGTGGCAGAGCCCAAGTACCGCGCAGATATAGCGTTACAACATTTATAAGGTTTTGTAGATTCTAAAAACGTTAAAAGGCTGGAAAAAGTTACATACTAATTTTCTTCATTATATGTTCAATTACGAGTAGGTACCTTCGTTTATTTTAAAATTGAATTTTATTCGCTGGTGCCACCAGCATAACTTTGATAGTTTATATCTCGAAAACGTGATGCTTTAGAAGATTTTGTCTTATACAATACGTATACAATATTGATTAATATCAGTTGTGGGGTGGCTGCTGATTTGAAAAAAAAATCGTGGACAGTAATACCAAAACCAGGTTCCATACAAAAATATTCAAACCTCTTTTCGATTTGGCAGATTTTCAATACAAAAACTCAGAACGTCTAATTTATTCCTCGATTAAACTCTACTCGGTGATAATGAAATTGGCACCTTTAAATAAATTAAGTGGACATGTACAATTTCAATTTTACTTTAACTTTCTGTTACAACTTGACCTACATGTATCTTCTATCGTATATCGTTGGTCACGAATCACGATACTAAAAAGTGCAGTTTATTTGGTATAAAACATTTTATTGGTTAGATTTATGCGATACGGTTTAGACTTGTGCTCTGTTAGCTATAAAATGTACCTGCACCCTTAGTACGAGTTTGCACATCAGCCCAGCGGTGATAACGAGTATCGAAACACAATAGCGTCACAATAACATGGATCTAATGTTTCTTGTTCTAAGTACTAACTTATTCAGTCGGCTGAAGTAAAAAGCCAAAAAAAGAGTTCGAGGTTTGACTTTCTACTATTTTCTCCTCTAATATTGAACCAATTTAAAAGATGTTTCATTAATTGAAGAAGAAGGATATGTACCGTGTTCCTATGTTTTTAGGTGAGAGCTTTAGTATAGAGAAAAAACTCTTAAAATAACCGGTCCCTTCAATTTCGGTAGATTTTTACGTTGTATTTTTTGAAGTTAAGATAAAATACGAGTATCTTGGCATTTCAGATAAAATAGTGCGCTTAATTAGCTCAATTTTGCGGAGAAGGTTGACAAATTGCTCAATTACTTACCCTTGGATACATTGCGTGAAGGACGAGTACTGTAGAGTGTAGGCATATAAACAGGGCCAGCCCTGGTAGCATGGGTGGGAGGAATTTTATCCCCGGGAAAAGGATAAAACGTTTATCCCCTCGCTTAGCTTTATCCACCCGTCGAGCATGGGCACAGCGGTGGAAATAACACTCAGTGGATATACTTATAGAAATATACATCGCCTTCTCCTCTGTCGCCATGCCTTTCCCTATGGAAAAGATAATTTTATCCCCTGTCAGTGGATAAAATCGGGGGATAAAACTTTTATCTCCTGCCCATGCTACCAGTGCTGGTGTACAATGTATAGACAGATGGCTGTCACCAATCTTCGCAGGTACGGCTAATTCGGGAATATTGATTTAGTTCTATAATATTCTGCCGTCCTAAAGCTAAAGTGTTAACTGTGGGAATCCAAAAAGCGGGCATTTATAAAAAAACTACGCCATTTAATAACTAATAAACGACGTTTTTCATAGTGCTAAGTATAACAAAAACTACAAAAGTAAGAAGAATACTGATTAGATGGATCGATAGAGAATTTTTTCTAAGTAAGATAGCATTAAAAGATCGTATTTGCCCAAATTTTGGTTAACGATGCTATAGTTTGCCCGCATTGAATTCATTTTATCTCGAAGAACCGAATCATTGAAAATATCGAATAGGTCTGCATCGCTTCGTGGTTGAAATCCCACGGTCGCGCACTAAAGGCTTTTCTTCCTCGTTCCTGATGTGCTGCGCTAAAAGGAATGCCGTTTCGGCTTCTGTTTTTCCAAACATTTATAAATTGGGTACCTTTAAATCAATAGGCATTTTCTAGGCAAGCGCGCTCCATCATAAGCTACATCTTTACTTACCATCGCTCGTCTAATCTTTATACTAAAAAAATCTTTTTTTTGGCTTTAGGGTAGTCTGGTTGGGTAAAAACAGGCTGTAAAGCCTCAAAAAACGTACGTCATCGTAATTTTTCATAAACATGTCTCACAAAAAGCGATCGCCGACGACGCGCGTCGCGACGCACGGTCCATTTGTCAGCGCTCATCAATCACGGGAAACTAGGGCGGATTAAATTTTAGTTTTCAATATACTACATCGCAACTTACTTTCCATCATCGATAAAAGTAATTTGTCATGTTACACGGCTTCCCTTTTCTAGAGCAGAAAAATAATAATCGGAACATGGTTGGGCAACAGGAACGGAGCATAGTTTTGAACATGTCTTATATTCTCCTTGAGATGGCCAGACATAGCTCATATTTTTTTTTTCCATTTCTCTTGCATGGGTATTAAAAATAAATTTGAAACGTAGGTTAAGATAAAGAGAATTTCTAAGTGAACACTTGGACCCTCATAAATATTTCAAAGTGCAGGCAGTTTATTTTTAAAAACAAAGTATAGGGATTTTGGAAACACATTAAGATTAGAACAAAAAAGGGTCTTTAGAAATTGCAATAGAAGTGCAGACGTTTTAAAAGGAAACATTTAGAATCAGATCATAAATCTAGTTGAAACATTTTGCCTTCACAAAATATTGAAACCAGATGTGTAGATTGACATAGCCGAACCGAGGCGAAGGGCATAGAAAATAAACAAAAAAGCAAGGCGTGACCGTAAAATGACGCTTTCGATAATTGGCCGAAACATTTTGGCGGGAATCTTAAATGGGCGTGACTATAGTAAATGACGCTATCGATAATTGGCCTAAACGTTTTGGCGGAAACCTAAAATGACGAATCAAGTTAAGGCAGTTTACTTTGGTGGGGATTTTCTATTTTTCAGTTTGGAGAAGGGGCGATAAGGACTCGGAAGGGGAGATACACGGGGGTGCTTTTCGAGAAGGCATTCCGGGTTGAGGGCTCTTCCAGCAGAGTCGACTCCATTCTCCAATAAATTAATCCTAAGATTGTATAAATTTTAACCTATTTTAATAGATCTATACATAAAAGTAGAATCAGTGCAATAGTTTATAATTAAGCTTATAAGCAAGTGTGTGTGCGCAACGAGGCCTGAATATTCCCGGTAATGTACAAATATTCCAATAATTATATTTTGAGATAAGTAAATTCACAGATAAAGGGTTTCCGTAACGTCCGGGTTTAGGCGTTCATTATTGTAAGAAATTAAAATGTATCCAGATATAGTTCTCGATGCTTTATATGCAGAAGAACAAAGGGATAAGAGACGTGCGAGAGAGATATCTCGAGACGATGGGTTCTCTATTATGATGTATATCTTATTTCTGACATTTGTTCTATATCTGCTCTTTTTATTAATCAGATTAATGTGGTCAAATCTGAGAGAGTGAAATGTAATAATTTGGCACACATACCACTTGTTTTGGAAGAGGAACATTTATATAAAATATAGTCAGGAAGTTGTGAAAACGAGAATAAAACATAACTTATTATCTGTGAATCTATTTAACGTAATGTATTATGTGTTGTAATTTCTACTAAAACTATAAAATGTCTTGTCTCCCTGATACCACTAGTAGAAAGTGTACATATTCTTTTAAGCATCTAACACCTTTTGTAGCATGTGTGTATATTTTAGTCTAAGATGTCTTAGGTTAGAATGCCACAAGGGTTTTTCATTTGGGTATTTCCGTTTTCCCTTGTCTTAGAATGGCTTCTAGGAACGGAAAACCCGGTTGGTTCTCAAATGACCCCATTTGGAACCAATCTAAATAATCAAACAGTTTCTTTTGAGTAGATTTAATAAAATGGAAAATAAATCTATGAAGTCATAATTATCATCTTTTACTGAACAACCCTAATATTTCTCCTAAGGTATTCAATAATGGAATGTTCTCAAAGGTTCTGTCTACATAAATTGATTTAGTGTTTTATTAGTATTCAGTTGAACCCTAGACTTAACATCTGTAACGTGTGGCGGGCTGAACCGAACAATCCAATAGTGAAATACTATATCCAAAATTGAGTCACGACTCTTCAGTAGGCAGTCAGTTTAGAAAGTGCAGACTAGTGCACTAATTTAGGTCAATAGGCGACATTAAATTACTTAGGGTCAGTTTATTCTATCACGATAGAGAAGTCTGATTTCTTTCATAAACAAAGCAGATAGGTGAACGAGATGGAACAATATTGCAGTCTAAAGAAACTTTGACTTATTTTGTTTTACATAACTAATAGACTAGATTCTAGACTCACTTCGGGTTAGAAGTTAGGTATGAATGAAAACTTTAGAAATCATTCACTATAAATTAAGTCTTCAAATGTACGAGACTCCAAGATACCAGAGCGACCTTCGAGCTACGGGTGTGGGTCAACGGTACTTCCTACAAACAGGTAAGAAATTAGAATCTTTTGTTTATTGTATTTACAAACTTTAGGTGTAGGGTGACCATGATATTACTTCGGAATAGAGGACAAGATAGGGTAATAGGTAGGGTGACCATGATGAAATACTACAGGGATTGAGACACTGAGGCTGATTGAGTATTGGCTAAATTAATATGTTTGACTCAGATGAGTCAAAGTTATTACTAAGTGGTATACGGTTCGATGGCGTTCTTTGGCGGCGAATTTCCGGCACACCAAACACGCCATGTCTTGCAGCACGGCTCCCGAACTTAGATTTGGCCAAATCTATATCAAACTGAACAATGAATACAAATAAATAAAACCATGGTATTGGGGCGAGCTATAAGCTCAATGAAAAGAATTGTACCAACCCTTCGGGGTGTATGGGAACACCAAAACGCTTCGCAGCGAAAGGGAGTCGGCTGTGCCCCCATAACAATGATTAAAGGCCGTGGAGCGGCGTAGGGTTTCCCCCGTGCTAGAGGGAATTCGGTCAGAACGACGGCCCAAAAAGAGGCAAATTCGTACACTGTATCAGCTAATCATTCATTCTACTCGTATTTTAAACTTAAATTGATAAATTAACTCTCTAGGATTTCCCTGTTTTTCTGAAGGTTGGAGAATGCATAACATAATTCTTTTGAAGTTTGTTCATAATTAATCCGCGACAGCTAAAGTAGAATGATTTGGTAGCCTACTTTGTCCATCGGACGAAATGAACTAACCCGCAGGGTGCTTAGTACATAACAGTGTTCATGCCAGAAGCCAATATGTCTCTCGGTCCTGAGGTGTTTTACCTATAATTAGAATATTCTTCTTTACTCAATCAATCCACTAGATATCACTAGACGATCCAGCTGCGTACCATCACAGAATTTTGGTGCCGTGACCAGGATATAATCCTGGAAAATCTTGAAAGCCTGGGAATTTTGATGCCGGAGGTGACCAGGGGTCTATGTACGTATTCGAAATAACGTTACGACTAGATCTATATTAATAATCCCTATTAGAAAAAAAATACACAACGTAGAAACTTGTGATTGGGTTTAGGAGAAATATTTAGGTGAAACAATGAAAAGGGAGAAGGGAGACAAGACACACTGTGCATGTTATTATTATATTGTACATTAAATTATATGTTGTGCACTTATTTTATTTAGTGTATAGGAGAAGCAGAAATAAGCAGTATGTTTTATAAATGTACAATTTACAGGATTCTAGGAGGAGATTGCAGTGAACGGAGCATTACACTTGCTTATTTCTTAGACTTAATTGTTTATCCTTGCTTTATCTTGCAATTTATTTTGTTGAACCGAGAGATCCCACAATAGAACGGGCCAAACCCCATTGTCATTTCACATCTGGTTTTAAAATTGTGCCATTATTACGTGTTTCGTTAGACGGCTCGCAAAGGCGACTTAGTAAACAAGTAATATAACATCTGGCGGACTTGAGCGATTATTAGTTAGAAAGTAGTTAGGAACAGCGTTTTAAAGCGAATTGTTTAAAGATGCCGGCAGGTAAAAAGGAACGGAATACAAAGCGGGTAGCAACGGGTCGATTAGATAAAGGTGCGGTAGAAACAAACGAACAAACGGGAACTGTAGGTAACTCGACGTTAGATTTGATTTTACAAAAAATCAACGAATTCGATGGAAAGTTGCAACAATTGAGTTCAAAAGTGAATTCATTGCCAAATGAAAGCGCGAGTGTTACGTCACACGAGTCGGTTGGAGTAAGCAATGAAGGTAGTAGTGATGGACCAGGGCCTAGAGTTGGGTCTGCGGGATCTAGTGTATCTCCTTCTGAGACTCGGAACGTTTATGTAGTACAGCCTTCGGTTACCAAGCCGAATTTCGATGGAAAACCATTTACAAACCCTATTGCATTTTTAAAGCGATTAAAGAAGTATATTAGAGCGGTAAATGGGTCGGATCGGGAGATCGATATAGCGTTAGGATGTATAACGGGACACGCACGTCAGGTCATGGAGTTATACTCGAAGGACTGGGCTACATTTGCCGATTTTGAGACCGATTTTAGACGAACTTATTGGACCGAGCAGATCCAAGAATCTGTGAGGTATAGGTTGATTAATGCGGTATATTCGAGCGATTCTGGAATGACGATGTCCGAACATTTTGCTGTACAGGTAGAATCGATGCAATCATTAACTATTGCGTTTAGCGAGAGAGACTTAGTAAATTCTATTATGCGGCATTATGCGATAGATATTCAACGGTTGTGGTTTACTAGGACTGGGGAAGTTAACATCATGAACGGGGCAAAGTTTCTAAGAAGTATAGAGCAAAATATTGTTGAAAAGCCGAGAGGAATTGCGAGAGAGGTAGTAGGTAATAATTTTAGAGGTAGGCGTTACGACAGGTCATCGTTAGCGCGGCCTATTGTCGCGGCCATTTCAGCGAATAAGTGGAATACTAGAGGTAACACGACCCGAGGACGAGGTTACCGCCAGAGTAGGTCAGGTTACAGGTCAAACGTTAACAGACCAGTGTTTTCTGGGGCTGAGCGAGATAGACCGGCTATTACTTTTGTAAAGGAGGGCGAAAACTCTGCTTTGTCGAAAGAAGGAGGGGGAGAGGGACCTTCAAAAAACTAGGTATCCCCACACAAGCGAGGTACAATAATCTAGAATTGTGTAGAAAGGGGAAAGTAGAGACCTCGAAACGCGGAAGGTCGAACGTGGCTTATGATATTTTAATTAGCAAAGGATGGAGACCGGGTCAGAGCTTGGGCGTTGGCGATAAAGGTCTTAAACGATTAATAAAGGGCGGAAAGGTTAGCGACGAAAGTAGCTGTCAGGTTGAAGCTAGAAGCATAGGAATCTTATTGGAAAATCAGTTTAACAACGTAGTAGAATGTGGCGAGATAGGTATTGAGTGTGAGCTGTGTGTAAGGAGAGGAATAAACGTATACACAATGTACCATGAACTTGATGAGTCGATTGACGAAGGGATTGATTATTCCTTACCTAAGTTACCTGAAGTGAGTGTAAGCTTGTATGGGAGGAGTATAAATGCACTTATCGACACGGGAAGTCAGATTAGCGGAATAACTAAGGAATTATACGAATCTATTCTAATTGGAAATAATACTTTGTCAGAAATCGCCATCCCAGCGATTCAAATACAAGGGGCATTCGGTTCACGTAGCGAAAGTACAAATAGGATGTTATTAATAGAGTTCAAATTAGGAAGTACATTAGTTGAAGCGCCAGTACTAATTATGCGACGGTTACCTAGGTCGTTGATACTCGGATATGATTGGTTAGAACGAGTAAAGGGAGTAGTAAATTGCGGCAGTGAACGGACACTGACCATCGAGCATTTAGGAGTCAAGTCTTGCGTAAGACTGAACTCGGATTGTAAGGTCGAAAGGTTAGGGGGAGAGACGAATGCTGCCACAATTAATTCTATATTGAATCAAGGTACTAGGTCCGAGGAACGTAGCTTATCTATTAAGGATTCGAATGGCGAGGACAGAAAGGGGTATTGTTTGAATGATTCAAATTTAAGTAGGGAACAAAAGGAAATGTTGTTACCTGTGTTGAATAAGCATTGTAAGGTGTTTACAGATAGATTAGGATTGACCAACAGGTACGAACACGTCATCGAGTTAGTTGATGAGATTCCTTTTATAAAGCATAGTTATCCAGTGCCTTTAGCGTATAGAGATCAGGTTAAAGAAGAATTAGAGGAGTTAGAGAGGTTAGGTGTGATCAGGCAGGAGGCAACGCCATACTGTAGCCCGCTCACATTTACTAAGAAACGAGATGGGTCAATAAGGCTCTTGTTAGACGCGCGCGAACTTAATAAGAAAATGGTGGGAGATGCGGGGTCACCGCCACTCACATCGGAAATTTTACAATCCTTTCATGGAGTGAATTACATTAGTTTAATTGATCTGAATAATGCTTACTTTCAAATACCTTTGAGTCAGGATTCTAGAAAATATACGGGGTTTTCTTTTATGGGGAGGACATATACTTATAATGTCTTGCCTCAAGGACTAAAGACATCTGTCGCGGGATTTTCAAGGGCAATGGATTCTATATTAAAAGAAGTGCGTGGATTCTGCGTTAACTATTTAGATGACATTGTCATATTTACCACAGGAGACATAAGATTACACTTGGAACATTTAGACCAAGTGCTAGACAGATTAGAATCAGCAGGCTTAACGGGCAGGCTAGGAAAGTGTCGTTTTCTATGTGTAGAAGTAAAACTGCTAGGACACATAGTAAATACGAAAGGCGTACGGATGGATCCAGAACGAGTAGAGGCTATATTAGAGTTTCCCGTCCCTCGAACAATAAAACAATTACGAGGATTTTTGGGATTAATAAATTATTTCAGAAGGTTTATCTCGAAGTATAGCGAAGAGGTTAGGCCACTCTGCGATCTATTAAAACAAAATACAAAATGGTCATGGACACATGAGGTAAATGAATGTTTTGAAAAGGTCAAGAGATTATTTGTAGACACATTACTTCTCATACATCCTAATCCGAAAGAGATTTATTACCTACAAACCGATAGCAGTAATTTAGGAGTCTCAGGGTATGTTTATCAATTGAACGAAGTAGGTGAAGAGCAGATAATAGGATTTTGTAGTAAAGCGTTGACTGAGGCGGAGCGTAAGTGGACAGTCACAGAACAAGAGTTGTGGGCTATCATATTTAGCTTGTCGAAGTTTGAAACGTATTTGAGGGGGGCACGGTTAGTGATTAGGACCGATCATAAAAGTTTGATATTCTTACAGACATGTAAATTGTTGAGCGCACGAATGATACGTTGGGTACATTACATAGGACAATTTGATTATACGGTCGAGCATGTAAAAGGGAAATTAAACACAGTAGCTGACGTATTATCCCGACATATAAAAGGGACAACTGACGTATTGAATAACAAGTCTGTGGGGCCTGAGATGAATTTATTCAAGACATCGCTAGGACAGGTAGTACAAGCGAGATGGAAAGAGATAGGTAGTCTACAAGAACGGGACAAGGTCGCTAGTGAAATAATTAAACGTATGAAAATATCAGGTACATCTGAATCAAAGTATTATGTGATTAAGGAGGGGGTCCTTTATAGGTCAGACATAAATAGGGATACCTTGAGACTATATGTTCCCGAGGTGTTACAAAGGAGTTTGATCGTTAGCATACATGAAGAGATAGGTCATTTCGGACGTTACAAGGTTTATGCGTTGATGAAACGTCGTTACTATTTCTCGAATATGTCTCGCGTGATAAGTCGTGTTGTAAGGGCTTGCGGAGAGTGTCAAATGTCAAAGCACGCGTTAGAAAAGCACACGGGGCCGATCAAAACTGTGATAGCGACAGATATAGGAGAACGGGTCTTTTGCGATATTTATGGACCTTTACCGGCGGGACGCTTCGGATTCAAATACATATTTGTAATGCAGGACTCTTATAGTAAACTGATCAGGTTATATCCATTACGTCAGGCGAGCGGAAAGGCTACACTCACATGTGTGAAGAAGTTTCACAAACAAGTTGAGATTAAGACCTTATGTTCAGACAGAGGCGCGAATTTTACATCGAAGGTTTTCGAGTTAGGTGTACGTCAATTAGGTATCAAATTGACGCACACATCTGTTAGGAATCCGCGACCAAATTCGACAGAGAGGGTTAACAAGGAATTAGGTAGACTATTCAGAACATACTGCGAGAAATCTCATAGGTCTTGGGCAGATTTATTGCCGGACATAGAAGATTGTTACAGCCAGGTAGTACATACCACAACAGGTTATACACCGAATGAGCTAGTTTGGGGAAAGCGGACCATACTATCAACTGATTTCGGCAAAGACATAGCGAAAGGAACCGATATACAAGGAGAAACGTTAGAACAGATTAGACGACAGGCGCGTCGGAACATAACAAAGGCGGCGGAGAATAGAGAGCTCTATTATAATAGGAATCATAAGTTAATACAGTTTGAGATAGGCGACTTGGTGAAGTTGAGGACTTTTGCGAGGTCGGACGCTGATAAAAAATTAACAAAGAAATTCATGCGACTTTATGAGGGACCTTACGTGATAGGGGCAATTCCATACAATAACGTATACACTTTGGTTGACGCTCGTACTAACGAGATAAGAGGGAATTACAATGCGATCCATTTGTTCCGCTATTATGCAAACTCGTAAAGGAATGAATTCCATTAAGGATTAGCGCGAACAATGGAGATTAGTGAGACCTATCGGCATCAACATAGATAGCAGTTTATGTTAGGTGAGGAAATAGATTTCAAACAACTAGTAGAGAGTTAGGTATAAGAAATACTAGGTGTATTAAAAATCTATTTGGGGGAGTGTGAGATGGCCAGACATAGCTCATATTTTTTTTTTCCATTTCTCTTGCATGGGTATTAAAAATAAATTTGAAACGTAGGTTAAGATAAAGAGAATTTCTAAGTGAACACTTGGACCCTCATAAATATTTCAAAGTGCAGGCAGTTTATTTTTAAAAACAAAGTATAGGGATTTTGGAAACACATTAAGATTAGAACAAAAAAGGGTCTTTAGAAATTGCAATAGAAGTGCAGACGTTTTAAAAGGAAACATTTAGAATCAGATCATAAATCTAGTTGAAACATTTTGCCTTCACAAAATATTGAAACCAGATGTGTAGATTGACATAGCCGAACCGAGGCGAAGGGCATAGAAAATAAACAAAAAAGCAAGGCGTGACCGTAAAATGACGCTTTCGATAATTGGCCGAAACATTTTGGCGGGAATCTTAAATGGGCGTGACTATAGTAAATGACGCTATCGATAATTGGCCTAAACGTTTTGGCGGAAACCTAAAATGACGAATCAAGTTAAGGCAGTTTACTTTGGTGGGGATTTTCTATTTTTCAGTTTGGAGAAGGGGCGATAAGGACTCGGAAGGGGAGATACACGGGGGTGCTTTTCGAGAAGGCATTCCGGGTTGAGGGCTCTTCCAGCAGAGTCGACTCCATTCTCCAATAAATTAATCCTAAGATTGTATAAATTTTAACCTATTTTAATAGATCTATACATAAAAGTAGAATCAGTGCAATAGTTTATAATTAAGCTTATAAGCAAGTGTGTGTGCGCAACGAGGCCTGAATATTCCCGGTAATGTACAAATATTCCAATAATTATATTTTGAGATAAGTAAATTCACAGATAAAGGGTTTCCGTAACGTCCGGGTTTAGGCGTTCATTATTGTAAGAAATTAAAATGTATCCAGATATAGTTCTCGATGCTTTATATGCAGAAGAACAAAGGGATAAGAGACGTGCGAGAGAGATATCTCGAGACGATGGGTTCTCTATTATGATGTATATCTTATTTCTGACATTTGTTCTATATCTGCTCTTTTTATTAATCAGATTAATGTGGTCAAATCTGAGAGAGTGAAATGTAATAATTTGGCACACATACCACTTGTTTTGGAAGAGGAACATTTATATAAAATATAGTCAGGAAGTTGTGAAAACGAGAATAAAACATAACTTATTATCTGTGAATCTATTTAACGTAATGTATTATGTGTTGTAATTTCTACTAAAACTATAAAATGTCTTGTCTCCCTGATACCACTAGTAGAAAGTGTACATATTCTTTTAAGCATCTAACACCTTTTGTAGCATGTGTGTATATTTTAGTCTAAGATGTCTTAGGTTAGAATGCCACAAGGGTTTTTCATTTGGGTATTTCCGTTTTCCCTTGTCTTAGAATGGCTTCTAGGAACGGAAAACCCGGTTGGTTCTCAAATGACCCCATTTGGAACCAATCTAAATAATCAAACAGTTTCTTTTGAGTAGATTTAATAAAATGGAAAATAAATCTATGAAGTCATAATTATCATCTTTTACTGAACAACCCTAATATTTCTCCTAAGGTATTCAATAATGGAATGTTCTCAAAGGTTCTGTCTACATAAATTGATTTAGTGTTTTATTAGTATTCAGTTGAACCCTAGACTTAACATCTGTAACGTGTGGCGGGCTGAACCGAACAATCCAATAGTGAAATACTATATCCAAAATTGAGTCACGACTCTTCAGTAGGCAGTCAGTTTAGAAAGTGCAGACTAGTGCACTAATTTAGGTCAATAGGCGACATTAAATTACTTAGGGTCAGTTTATTCTATCACGATAGAGAAGTCTGATTTCTTTCATAAACAAAGCAGATAGGTGAACGAGATGGAACAATATTGCAGTCTAAAGAAACTTTGACTTATTTTGTTTTACATAACTAATAGACTAGATTCTAGACTCACTTCGGGTTAGAAGTTAGGTATGAATGAAAACTTTAGAAATCATTCACTATAAATTAAGTCTTCAAATGTACGAGACTCCAAGATACCAGAGCGACCTTCGAGCTACGGGTGTGGGTCAACGGTACTTCCTACAAACAGGTAAGAAATTAGAATCTTTTGTTTATTGTATTTACAAACTTTAGGTG
Source organism: Hipparchia sbordonii (assembly GCA_038048805.1). NCBI lineage: Eukaryota > Metazoa > Arthropoda > Insecta > Lepidoptera > Nymphalidae > Hipparchia > Hipparchia sbordonii. The sequence goes on along the minus strand of CM076109.1, from coordinate 13,905,639 downwards.
TAGGGTGACCATGATATTACTTCGGAATAGAGGACAAGATAGGGTAATAGGTAGGGTGACCATGATGAAATACTACAGGGATTGAGACACTGAGGCTGATTGAGTATTGGCTAAATTAATATGTTTGACTCAGATGAGTCAAAGTTATTACTAAGTGGTATACGGTTCGATGGCGTTCTTTGGCGGCGAATTTCCGGCACACCAAACACGCCATGTCTTGCAGCACGGCTCCCGAACTTAGATTTGGCCAAATCTATATCAAACTGAACAATGAATACAAATAAATAAAACCATGGTATTGGGGCGAGCTATAAGCTCAATGAAAAGAATTGTACCAACCCTTCGGGGTGTATGGGAACACCAAAACGCTTCGCAGCGAAAGGGAGTCGGCTGTGCCCCCATAACAATGATTAAAGGCCGTGGAGCGGCGTAGGGTTTCCCCCGTGCTAGAGGGAATTCGGTCAGAACGACGGCCCAAAAAGAGGCAAATTCGTACACTGTATCAGCTAATCATTCATTCTACTCGTATTTTAAACTTAAATTGATAAATTAACTCTCTAGGATTTCCCTGTTTTTCTGAAGGTTGGAGAATGCATAACATAATTCTTTTGAAGTTTGTTCATAATTAATCCGCGACAGCTAAAGTAGAATGATTTGGTAGCCTACTTTGTCCATCGGACGAAATGAACTAACCCGCAGGGTGCTTAGTACATAACAGTGTTCATGCCAGAAGCCAATATGTCTCTCGGTCCTGAGGTGTTTTACCTATAATTAGAATATTCTTCTTTACTCAATCAATCCACTAGATATCACTAGACGATCCAGCTGCGTACCATCACATCCTCTCCCCTCCGTATTATCGAAAAGCTTGTGTTACAAGTGAGTACGAGAGGCGATCAAACTGATCGACCGAACAATTTTCAGTCCACACCTTTTAATCTTTGGGCTATTGAGGTAATTATATAATTAAATATAGGTACTGAGGAGACGTGGTGCGAGCATATTATGTTTAAGATCCTATAGAAATCACTTCTACGTCACGTCCCGCTATTCTCAACATAGACAGCGCCTTACAGAATACAGAAAATTGATATGACACAATCTCGTTTTAACAAAACAAATAAAACGGCTAAGATTTGTGGTCCACAAAGTACCAGACAAACATAAAACAGTGTAAGACATACACGCGAAGCTAGCTCCGATTCCAAAGTAATGATACCGCTAATGTGGAAACGAAACACGTTCAGCTACTACGTCACGACTACGCTCAAACAGCAATTTAAAAGAATACACACGTACAAAGCCAACATGCTACCCTAGTAAGTTATTTCATAAATCTTTTTTCTTTTCTATAGAAATGTAATGTAATCTTTTAACTATTAGTATTGTCATTGAAAAGAGTCTTGTACATATGGACCCAAAGCTAATCGACAAAAATTTACGAATCGATTGTATTTTAAAGACGGCTATATCTAGTTAACTAACCGGCTTACCAAGAGGAGATTGCCCATTGTTTATGAAAAATATATGTAATAATTATATTGTGTACAATTATATATTAGTAGTCAAGTATTAAAAATCTGTGATAGATCCGTTATATATATAATTGAGTCATTCAAAAATTGATACTTTTACTAAAACTAACAACTGGATACGAAGTTAAGAGATATTTTAGTAATATAATTGAATTTGATGCACGATACAATGCGATCCAAAAACTGTATCGACATTGCTAACATTTGCTGCTTTGATGGATCACCAGTAGGTGATCAATCGTTAAATTTTTTTTAAATTCGGTGACAACCTGGACAGCGATCTCAACGGATAACCGAAGTGACCAATGCCGTATAACTTGATAGCGGGCTGAAATGCTTATGTCAGTTTTAATTAAATCCATCGTGCAGGAACGCTAAATCACTTGGCGGTATGTCTTTGACGGCAGAGTGATAACTAGCCACGACCAAAGTATCCCACCAGACAGAAAATGCTAAAAAATACTTTATTAATATGGTAACAGTCTGAAGTGCTAATTTCACAAGCATCAACATAAATTCTGACAGTTTTTGTACTGAAAATCTGTCAAAATATCTTTAAGCTTATCTGAGCTTAAGAGCTTATAAGACATAAGTCTTATTTTACCCTGGTGAAATCAGCCCCTAGACAGGTAAATAAACTAGTGGTTCGCCCCGAACTGAAACCTCGCGATATCCCATAATTCCCAAAAGTTTTAATATATTGTAATAATTAACTTTTAACATTAGACACAATAAAAAAAATAATAGTTGACATAAAACTGTTTTACTGACACAGCGCCATCTATTAGCATTATAGTGAAGCTATTAGCTTCACAATAATGCTAATAGATGGCGCATTAAAATTAAATAATTTCGTTTCTTTATAACATTTATCTAATTTTAGTATTTGTTGTTCAAGTACAGGATATAACTGAATTTTCAACCAAGTTTCACGTTCTAATATTCAGTAATTCAGAAGTTATAGGGCTCTGACAGACATTTAGACGGACACACTTCTCTGTCTAGTAGGCAAGCGCCCTAGTTGACTCAGAGAACTCGCTTCGCTCGTTCAATAAACTATTTATTTTAGACTATTACCGTAACCAACCTAGATTGAAACTAGCTATTATAGCTGCTGTAATTGCGCGGTTAAAGAGATAAATCGCAGGTGCCAGTCAATTAATGAAATGAATCCCGACAGGCGTTAAATGCTATAATTAACTTGTCAATCTTGTCGTCTCGGCGTGACGGCTAGATCGGAGTAATTATAATCTGTATATCACAAATCATGGCAGCTCGTAGTGTAATATGAAACCTGGGTATATCTACGAGGTAATACTCGTCTTATAATTATCAACAAGAATTAATTTAGAATAGGATGGAAAGTGTATGAAAATTTTGAAGTACTCAACTAGGTAAATATAAAAATAAAGGAAAAACAAAGAGTTACCGCGAGATGACAAATATAATAAACTTAATTATTAATTATTATTAGCTTATTTAGCCCAGCAGCTAGTCTTGCTATTAACCGATGGAATAACGCCAGTGTTTTGGGCACCAAGCCCATAAACGACCTGCACTTGTGTATTTTTTGTAATAGTTAGTAGTATGTAGTTTTAATTTATTTAAGTTATTTTTTTTTTAAATATTACTATGAATTATAAAAATAAATCCCATAAAAAATTAATAAAAAATAACAGAAAAATCATGGACATCAACTATTTCTTCAATAAAAATACTTTCACAAGCAAACTCCTGTAGGTTAAAAATTACTCATGATTTTGTAGGGTCCTAATTAAAGAAGTTATCAAACCTCCTATACTAAAACGACAAGAAATCTAAGACCGTCTTATTATTTTTTAATTTCGAGCGGAAGCCAAAGTGCTGTCGACGACAAAGCAAAATGAGTTCCATCCGAGACCGCTGTTTATTAAAATCTGCCCGAAAACCCTCTTTTTTGTCCACAACCAAAGATATTTGAGTGTTATATAAAATATTGATAGATAGGACAAAGTTTTTTCTATCTCTTACGCGATCTTGGGAAGAGGGCAGCTTGCTACGGCACAAGCAGCCTTACCTGCTAGCGAAGTGCACGCAGTTAGGGTATATTTCCTCCAGGATGAGCCCAATGGGCGTCGCGCAAGGGAGGCTCCGGTTTGTATTTGAAAGAGATTCCGGAACCTGCCAATATGGCCTCAGGTGGCCATCGAGGGGGTTTTAGTAAGTACATATCCCCCCCATATTCTCCCCCAGAATATTTACAGGTATCTTAGGAAGATTTCCCCCCCGTAAACAAAAAAATAAAGATAGGACAAAGTGACAAGACGTGTTAACACATTCCCTTTTACTGTATGAGTATTATCTATTTAATTACAAATCTATAGGTAAAATAGAATGACAAAAAGACAAAAAGAGCGTTGAAAGTATAATATCCTGTTTTTAATTTTTAAAATATACGTCAAAGTTCTTAGCAAACCACTCAATCAATATATTTTAATCATTATTAAAATATTTCGTATCAATACTTACAATGATCATCAGTACCTACCTTTTAAAAATGAAAAAAATAAATGATATAATTATAGTGAAATATAAAATATAGTTTCAATGATTTAAATAAGGGTTGTCGATTATACGCTTAATATGAAGATTACAAACAAATACAGACAGCTGCGACTCTACATTAAAAGTTCCCTGCTAAGGCACGATATTTTTAATTTAAAAGAGTTTAGCATATTATGCTAAATAACGATTACCTCCCGATGTGTATGCGAAAATAATCTGAATCTGTTTCTTTATCAAACATGTAAAATTCTTTAGAAAAATAGACACGATTACATAATTAGATCACTTAGTGCCTACTTCATCAATGTCGACTTATGAACATATAAAATACATAACAAGATGTATTTTCATAAAAATCCGGTCTAACTTTTGAATATTGAATCTCTTTGACCGCATCACATAATCTAGCGCCAAGAAACGCAGCAATGGAGAGCAATATTTTAAGGATTTTGCAAAAAAGAAATACTATTTGTCGGATGTAAAGTAGATTTCCGCTTTTCTGCTTCAATATTTATATTTATATAAACTTATATGAAAATAGTATAGAAGGCGGTTTTTTTCATTAAAAAAAAATAGTATGAGTAAAAAAGCTGTTAGAAAATACCCTGAAACTGGAATAAAACATAGGCTACTTTTTATCCCGGAAAAGAGTTCCTGCGGGAATTAAAAACTTCAATCCACGCGTACGAGGTCGCGGGCGTCAGCTAGTTTGTCTATATTTCTACCGTTGCTTGTGAAGTCCATAAAGACAATGCAATATTTTATGTGTATCTGTATGGAGACGAATTGAACCCAGACTAATGATTAAATATTCCCGTATATTTGTATCTGATTAACGGCACAGCTAGCTTCCACGACGGTATTGCAATTCAAGCAATAAAAATGCAAAAAAGCCATTTAGTATAGCGTCGTCCAAAACCCATTTGAGTTCAGGGCGAGTTAGAGAAATACCATGAGACATTACGCCCCCGCCCCCGCCTCGATGCAATTAATACAACATTAAAATCCAACACAACGCCGTGCTCTAAGTTTAATATAGTACATATTTTATAAAAGAAAGTCGCTTTAGTTACACTATTTATAACTCAAGAATAGCTGAACCGATTTGGCTGAAAATTGGTGGAGAGGTAGCTTAGAACCAAGAGACAGACATACTCGTAGGATACTTTTTATCCCGTTCCCGTGGGACGTGACATAAAACGTGGTATAATAACGTTTGCATGGAACGGCTTTCTTGATGATATCTCGAGTACGGATTGACTGATTTTGATGAATTTTTATAGTGTCATAGCATAGTTGAGGGCAAGAAGAGCCTTTTACCCCAGAAAAACAGTAACCTAAGTCACGCGGACGAAATCGCCGGCAAAAGCTAGTTGTTTAAACAATTTGTAGTGGAATTGCGTCCAATTAATTTAATTTAAATACCTTTCAGCGACTGCTTGCAAGTCGCTCGTCGCTGAGTTATGGCTGCGGTGCGAGCGTGCGCGATACGCGTACAATTTCACACTTAAGCCGTGATGATGGCATGTCATGAATATTAGGGTCTCACTTGGAATATACTGCTCCTTAGTCGACAGTAAAATGGTATTTTCTTTACTAACTTTAAATGTGAAAGTGTGTTTATTTTGCATGGCTCTATATTTGAGAACTTGAAAAATAACGTAGAATAATTTTTAGGTATAATAAAAATAAATTTTTTAACCTGTAGCAATAATATTATGTATATTAATAATAACTTACAGTTGTTTTTAGAATAAATATATTTTCATTTCATTTCATTTTCAAATACAGAGTCGACTTCGGAGGCAATATTATAAATACGAAAGTTTGTTTTTTTGTTGAATAGAATAAAATAGAATATCGGTTATTCATTGACATTACATTATACACAAAAAAGAAATACACTTTGACTTACACACGTATGTGTGTAAGTCTAAGTGTACACTTACTTAAAGTCTAACCTAACTAGTGTGTACTATGTGTCATGCCAACGAAAATTGCTTTGTTGGTTTGTCTTAATTACGCCGCAACGTAGCTACGTTGTACTTACTCTCCGTAGCACGGGCATGTCACACTACCAACTTCCTTACTCTGGGCTAGGACTGAGAATTTCTTGACAGAAAACCCAAAATCATTTTTGGCTCGACCCAGAAATCGAACCCGGGACCTCGTCGTACCAACTAACAAGTATCTATATTGCTAATCTTTGAATTTGAATAAAAGGCCATCTACACACAAACAATAATTGTATAACAGCAATATACGTGTACACCACTTTAGCCACAATTCCGCGAAGCGTGCTTAATTCTAACAGACGTTTTAATTAACTATAAACTGTGTGAAGGAAGTAATTTAGCTAACGCTCAACATTTTCAGGCTAACTCATACACGTGTTTAAGTCTGAGACTAAAGAAAAGAAGATTAGTAACTTTGATATGAACAGGAAGACCGTTTGGTGAAGCCAATTTCAAGAAAAGAAGCCGATCACGGACGTGAAGCGTGTGACTACAATATAAAATGTGCATGTCAAATCCATATTAGTCTCAGATATATGATTTGAATTGTTTGAGCGAGATTCCCTGCAATGTTTTCGTAACAATATTGAAATTTAAGAAACTTAAGAGAATATTAGGCAAGCTTCCTTAATTTATTTATGTGGCGTCAGTTTATTCGCAAGTCTTCTTTCCATATTTTACCTTGAATCTGTATATTAAGCGTATAGTTAATTTGTTGTGAGCTTATTAAGTAATTTCCTGCCTAATATTATGATGTACATAAGATACGAAGCACAGTATTTTTGGAACACTCTTGTACAAGAATTTTCAGGTTCTATTTCGGAATGTGAATCTTTTACCTAGTATTAGATATTCTGTGCTTCAACTAAGAAAATAGTATATAGTATCAGCTACTGAAATAATTACAGATCTTTGGTAGATTGAAACCCATGTTTCAGATAAAACAATAAATCATGTCTCTACATACACGGTGAAGCCTGTCTATCAAAGCTTTGGCCTCATATTTTATGGCTATCTACAATGCAATATTTTATGGGGCATGACAGATTCAAAATTGGTAACAATAGCGTTCCTTCAGTCTTATTTTTAAAAAGAATGGAACGTGTTATATAATATCTATCTTTTTTGTCAGTCTATGATATTTAGCCAAAGTATGGAAATGAACTGATTAGTATTAAATCGAAACGAACCCTACTTCCTACTAATACTCGTATTATAAATGTGAAAGTGTGGATGTTTGGATGTTTGGATATTTGTTACTCAATCACGCCGCAACGACTGAACCGATTTGGCTGAAATTTGGCACAGGGATAGATTATAGTCTGGAATAACCGACTTCTCTATGTTACAGTTGTGTTTTGTTATTAGTCTAGTAGTAGTCTTATGCAGCTACATTACTACTCATCATTTACCAATTTTCCCTTTATGGATTAGAACCCAGGGGATCTTGTATAAAAGGGGTCTTGAGCCCCTCGCGATTAAATTTTGGGTCTTGCGAATCGATCTATTATGTATACGATCAACATGTTTTATTCCGTAAATACCCACAAAGTTAAATATGGATTCAAAAACATGCTTTTTTAGTCTTCTCATAACTTTGCCACATAGCAGTTGAAAAAGAAAAAGAAATCATAGCATTCATAGCTTTGCGTTGAGAAAAGAGAGGAAAACTCTGAACGCTAATTAAAGCAACTTGTTGCCTTTTGATCTTCTCCCAAGGCCTCGTTGCTAATTATAACAGCAATCAATTATGTAGATCGAGGTTTGGCGGAGATCGGCGCAAGACCGAGGCCTGTGGAAGTCAATGCAAGAGACCTTTGTCCAGCTTTGGACCTCAATCGGTTTATGAACAAGACGTTGAAGACAAAGAACATAATTTTATTTGAATGGAAACTGTTTCTTTGTATGACATTGTTCCATCTCTGGTCGTATAAAGTTTTTTTTAAATAAGCTTTTAGTCTGGCTCCACCATCAAACCCTGGATATCATCTAACGACGAATCAAACGAGCCCAAGCTTGATGGCATTGTCGTTTTATTACATAGTTCCCACAGCCATGTTCCTTCTCTATCATCATATCAGTTCCATGTCACAATAATATTGCATTGTCATCTGCTTTACGTATACATTCAACACTGTTAAATAAAAGTTTGAGTTGAATTGAATCGAATAATTTTAATTCAAATAAACTTTTACAAAGTGCTTTCGAATCGTCAAATGAATTTACCACTGTTTCGAAATGCCGTTCCAACTGAGAAGAACAGAAAGATACTCGGCGGTTACTCTTTTAAAAATATATAATAACAATATTATGTTGTGTACAATTTACAGTTTATCATGCTTATATGTATTACTGGAGCGAGTTATGTCCATGCTTTTTTTTATCATTTATTTATCTTCAATTATATAATATGCCTTCTTTATACACTTAATAGATTTTTTTTAAACTAGAGTAAAGGCAAATCTAAAATCGACTGTGGAATTTTATTACAGAACGCTACGCCCATTCCCACAAACGACTTCCAGACTTTTTTGAGGCGTAGTCGAGGAATTACGAGCCTATTTGGATTTCTCAGTTGCCCATCGGAAAAATCGTTCTTTTTTGGTGACTCAAAATGTTTTGCCTGACATAGGTCATGTTGTTATACCTATATGTATTGAGAAGCTACTACTATAAGAATGCCTATTTCTTTAAATTTCTTTTGAAGGAAATTGCACGGTGTTTGTAAAAAACACTAAATATCTAACCTTACCGAACTCTACAATAGATAGCAGATTGTGAAAATTGGAAAACTTCTAGACATCTGCAGGGCTCCTTTTCTAATTAACGCCATAGCCCCATACCTACATCCCACGTCAGATGTTATTTAGATTGGAATCAACTTCAGATTACTTTGAAAGTAATTTACGAATATTTTTAACTTTGTTTTGTTAAATATGCCATACATCCATTTTATGTTAAATTATTATTAATGTGAGGAATGTGCGTCGTGAGGAATTTTACAGATTTTTTTAAGGAATACGATCTTATTTTTAACCAACTTCTATGATAAGTACCTAAGTCAGTCTAAGATGGAACATGCCTAAGGTATTTTAACCTGCTTTTCAAATAAGAGGAGGTTCTCAATTATCATTCTTCTTTGTCTGAACCAAAGTATTACATGTGAATTGAACCATTTTTGGTTCAATTCACATGTAATACTTTGGTTTTAAAATATGTTATAGTATTTAGCGAATTTTAAGCGACTTCCAGAAAATAATTAGGCGTAAATAGAAACAACGAGACCGACTTGCGAAGTTCGCCTAACTTCAACATAGGCCCGACAACAACGCCTATGTACAATAATTATTTTTATACTTTATAGAAAGTGGTTAGAAACTTCTTAAAGACTTTTGAAGAGTTTTTACTAGACAAAATTTTCCTCTTTCCACCATTAGTACAGAATAGAATAGAATAATTTTATATTCAAATAAACTTTTCCAAGTGCTTTCGAATCGTCAAATGAATCTACCACTGCTAGTTCGGAATGCCGTTCCAACCGAGAAGACCCAGCAAGAAACAAGCAAACACAAACACATGTTACTTATCTATTCTACCGAAGAGAATTTGAAAAAAAAAAATATTTTAACTACGTGTGTGCGGAAAATTATGCGAAAACCGAAAACTCAACATAACCACGTGTACACCACGAGAGCAGGATGAAAATACACACAAGTAGATAAAGAGAACATGATATTTTAATTAAAATTCTGTACGAGGTTTTTGGGTGTATTTAAAATATTGTATAAATATATACATTTGATGCTTTTGTTTCATGTTTCGTTACCACTTTCAGTAAATATGTAAAATGTAGGGAAATTTCAAAAATTAAATTGCGCTTCCCACTTCTGAATATTAAATACTGTCACGAGTATAATATCAAATAAAACCGGCCAACTTTATGTATAGTGACAATAGAAATAAATTCAAAATATATATATAAAATTCAAAGTCCTGACTGACTGACTGAGATATCAACGCACAGCCTAAACTACTGAAATTAGAAACTTGAAATTTTTACAGTTGGTTCTTTTTATAACGTAGGCACACACTAAGGAAGGATTTTTGAAAATTCAACCTCTAAGGGGGTAAAATAGGAGTTTGAAAAATCGAACTTAACGTGAGCAAAGCCGCGAGCAAAAGCTAGTTCAAAATAAAATTCAAAGTTATTTATTTTATGTAGGACATCTTGTAGCTCTTATGACACGTCATGACTCTACCACCGGTTTGGAATGTAGTAAATACACTTGTTCTGCGTTCAATTCTGTGAAAATTTCAAGTATCAGTTTGTTACTCAATCACGCTGCATCGACTGAATCGATTTGGCAAAGAGCTACACATAGGCTACTTTTTATCCCGGAAAATAAGAATTCTCGCGGGAATTAAAAACCTCAATCCACGCGAACGAAGTCGCGGGCATCAACTAGTAAGTGATAAATCGTCTGATTATTTGGGCTAAGTTTGGGCTACGTCGGTTACTCAGATCCACTTCAAAATCAAATTAAATGTTGATTACACTAAGGTAAATTGATGAGTAAATTAGAGGATGCTTAGACAAAAGGGTGAGACTTTGATTGATTAGGATAAATTACAAATTTAGGCACAGACTTTTTGATCTTGGAAAACTAACTAACATTTGGCTAGTCTATAATACCTACTTAATATTTTTATAGACGTTGTGCGGAGGGAAACTCTTGTAGGGAGTTCCACTCTACTGGTAATTGTTGTTAAACTGTTTTGTTGGTTTATCCTTCAATCACGTAGCAATAGAGCTACAAATCCAAGTGATTTTTTGCTTGGGTATAGTTGAGGATATTAATACATAATATAACTTTTTACTCCAGTAAAATATAAAAGGATTCCCAAAGAAGAAAAATAACAAACAAGAAGAAATAATCCAATTCATTACAACATGAGGTTATTCAAGGGGCGGACCAACAAGTTCCTGAAAAGCTGACAACGCATTGGTAGTGCCTCTGGTACCTACTGCAAGTGTTCATGCGCCGCGGTAATCACTTAACATCAGGTGACCCGATTGCTCGATTGCTCGCTATTCATATATAAAAAAGGATTCAAGCAAGTTTTTCAAATTTACTAAACGTAACTGAAATCGCTAGCAACAGCCATTTGGTCATATAATATATGACCAAAGTACTACAAGTATGTTTTTTTTTATTATTAAGAAATTCAGAAACCGTATAGAATGGTTTTTCACACAGCCAATGAAAGAGACTTTGCTTAAAGCGCCTTGTAGTTTGATTCTTTACGTTTATGTCAAGTTTGTTATAAATTTTTATGCACATAGCATATGGTAACTTAGTTGTTTGTTTCAAATCCTAAAAAAATATAAAACAAAATATTTTTAGTTCAAAACTTAAAAAGTCTTACCTACACAGATACTTCTTTGTTGCTGTTAGATTAGCTTACAGCTACGAACGTGCGAGGTAAATTGAATGGTAATGGAAGACGAAATGTAGCTTTTGTTCGTATCCCGCGAGCCAGAGTAGGGTAAGGGGTAAGGGGTATGACGTAAGGGGTACGATATAAGGAGGGTTCGTTACCATCTAAATTTTGTTAGTCATGTAGACATGAAGGAGTTATTCTCATTATGTGGAAACGTGAGTTGCAAATCATAATGTGTATTTGACGATCTCTGTTGGGCTAATATGGTTGCAAGCAAATTGGTACTTAGGTACTTAGGTTAGCATTGGGTCGTTGGTATACTCGTTGATCTCGTACTTAGCAAGTTCGACTGCAGATGATGTCCCGGGTTCAATTCGGCGGTTTTGCCAAAAAACGTATATCTATGGTTTTCTGTCCAACTCTGTCTCCGCTCGTGTCGGATTTCCGGCCCATGGGACTATGAGAGGGAAAAGAGAGTGCATCTGTGTATGCGCATAGTGTTATGCAATATAATATCTCCTGCGCAGATGGGTAATCCATGTGGAGATTGACCGCCATGCCTGGATTCGGCCAGGAGGCACGACTTAAATCTCTGCGGAAGACATTTTTTTTTAAATAATAGTAGCCAAGCTGAAGCTGACTAATATTCTCCTATCCCTTCCAAATAAGTGATAGGACAGAGTAGGTACGACAATAGTGCCACGGGTGGGATACGAATCTGCGACCTTTCAGTTTTGAGTCTGCACCTTAACCGTTGGGTTATTGAGGCTTTTATTATTACTCCTTTTTAAACTTTTTTTTTAATTAGAATGTTACAATAAAACTTGTAGCTAATCTCATTACTATACAAATCATGCCCGCGTGGAATGGTGCAGGTGAATTACTCTTGCTTGCATAACTTTAAATTGCATCATTATTCAACACTTATCACTTCACAGAGTTAAACTAAAAGGATTCAAAAGCAATTTCTCTATTAAATGATAAGCTTTAAAAGAATGAAACGGAATGAAATGAATTTCCCCGTCAATATAAAAAGTTGTCTAAAAGAATAATCAAAAGTTTCATAACCGTTCAGCCGACACAAATTGATTTATCTTCCTCGTTTCGTAATCATTTCTGTCTGGGACCAACTTCGGTGGAATCTTTGACGGAAAGGCTCTATCAATTACGTATCTATACTATACTATGATGTATATAATCTTATAATTGTTACCTTACCTACATAGTTTTTATACTCGCGACTTGAATAAGTTTGTAAATTCGTATAAACTCTTTGATTTCCCGGAATATAGAATAGCCTTTCTCTCTCCAAGTCTACAAAAAATTACATAAATCGGTAGCCTCGTTTGTGCGTGATTGAAGGAAAAACCAACAAACAAACATACATAGTAAAGAAAGTATTAGTAATAGTAAGATAGGCCAACTTATAGCTCCAAAGACGAGTCGAGCCTTCTAATGGATTAGTATGTGTGATCTAGTGTAGTATCACTTAAAGTTAACTGTTCGTAAAGCTGTCATTTAATATCGACGAGAAAGAGTCGTTGGAGGGTGTTAAATTGATATATTCTACAATACTTTTTCAAAAGAGCGACGTAGTTTTTTGTAGTCTCTTCGCAAGAGAATCTACTTCTAAGAGTGTAATTGGCCTAATTCTTGAAGTTTACGTTAGCTGTACGTAAAAGTATGGAAGAAAAGAGGATGGAAAATACTCCGTCACTTTCTCGTCCATACTAATTCACAGATTTAGGCATAGTTAACGATTTTCACTAAATAGGGTCTAGTATTCACCAACCGTACCTAAATCATTCCCTGAGTAGAATTATCTTTACGGGTAGCCCCTTATTACAATCCCTTACCTAACGTCATTTCCACCTTTAGGCGTTAAAGGTACCTACATGAAAACGAAATTGACAAAAACGTTACCTATCTTAGTTTAGATAGCCCGTAAAAGTTGGTGGAAAAGGGTCCTAATTTTCTAATTTATAATCTTATTAATATTTTCGGCATGAATGTAATATAATAATAAAATAACGTAAAATAATGAAATAATAACTCATGACGCTGAGCGATGGGTCCCAAGAGACTGAGTGCCTGACAAGCAACGTTACTTAGGGAAATATTCGTTCATACATTATTCTCTCACACAGTGGCGTGCACAGGATGTACTACAGGGTAGGCAGATGATATAAAATGGAAAAAATCTTCGGTGCGAATTTAAAAAAACTTAAGGGTTAGGCATTGTACACATTATAAAAAGCCTACCCTTAAGTTTTTATAACTCGTACTGGCGATTTTCTCCATTTTATATCATTTTTCCGCATTATGCCTACCCTCTGTGCACGCCACTGCTCTCACACTATATTACTCTTGCCTACTCGTACATTTTGTAAAGCTTTATTTAAGTCACAAGTTTTAATGCACAAAGAATGTATCTGCTGTTTTGACTGGCAGCGATATTTGCCTTACGAAGGAATCTTATTTATTTATACTACTTTATTGCATGAAAAACAAGAACAAAATACATAAATAAATAAACAGTGTAACACAAAAGGTTCAAAAGAAATCTTCATGATTTTCAGAAAGTTTTATTTCTGTTACTAGCTGATGCCAGGGAACCCTTTGTTCTTTCGGGATAAAAGTAGCCTATATCACGTTCTAGGTCCTGAATTATACTCATGCAAAAAATCTCGTCGATCCGTTGCTCCGATGCAGCATGATTCAAGAACAAACCAACAAACAAACACTTTCTGATTTATAATATTAGTAAGGATGAGGAAATAAGTACGGTGGAGGTTATGAACAGGAATTAATACAGAAAGTATATTCACTTGACGATTCAAAAACACTTTGTAAAAGTCCATTTGAATGAAATACTTTTCTAGTAGTATTACGTACGTAATACCTCAAAATCTATGAACGTTGTCGAGATGCGTAAACTCATACTAAGCCTACTGTACCCATTTTTATGTTGGAATTTGCATAAGTGTTTTTCACCGGTTTCATTTTAATTGGCCATGAAATGTTTTTACCTGAACCGCATTTTCGCGCTCTATTTTTCTGCTGCGAGGTACCGATTGCTCTCCCGTTGTTTGCCTTGCCTAAAACTGTTTGCACCGCCAATGAGTTCCGCCTCAAATGGATCACGTAGCGTTGATTGGCGCGGGAACACCTATAGACCAAGCTTTTATATTTATTAATCTATTCCTTATTTACTGTTACTTTTGCTCTTACTCTTATTTACTTACCCGTTAATCAAACTAATATATACACTAACTAGCTTTAACCCGCGGCTTCGCTCACGTTAGGTTCAATTTTTTAAACTCCTATTTTACATCCTTCGGGGTTGAATTTTGAAAAATCCTTTCTTAGCGGTTGACTACGTTATCAAAGCTATCTGTATGCCAATTTTCAGCTCGATCGGTCCAGTGGTTAGAGCTGTGCGTTGATAGATCAGGCAGTCAGTCAGTCAGTCTTTATTTTTAATCGAAAGCCCAAATACAAAGTTTATACAACTTTAAAAATGAGAAACATTCATACAAAATTTCATCCCCTATTTGATGCCTTTGGGGGTAGATTTTTTAAAATCTGTGAAACACGTATTTCTTTATTTTATTCGAAAGCCTAAATACAAAGTTTCATGGATATAACTTGAAAAATGACGGACTTTCATACAAACTTTAACCCCCTATTTAACCCTCTTAGGGTTGAAATTTTCCAAAATCCCTTCTTAGCGGATGTCTACGTCCTAACAGCTGGTTGCCAAATTTCAGCTCGATTTGTCCAGTGGTTAGAGCTGTGCGTTGATAGATCAGTCAGTCAGTCACCTTTGCCTTTTATATATTTAGAAGATATTTTAAAGGCGAAAATGGCAAAAGTTTTTGTGTGTATGTGTTTGTTATTCTTTCACGCCACAACGAATGAATCGATTTGACTGAAATTTGAAATGGAGCTCATACACAAAATTGAAGAGTTCCCGCGGGAATCAAATACCTTGTATACCGAGATAAAATGTAGCGTATAAGTTAATCTTGGGTATGAGCTACCTCCATTCCAAATTTCAGCCAAATCGGTTCATTCGTTGTGCTGTGAAGGAGGAACAAATATACACACACACATACACACACTCACACAAGCACGCACACACATACACATACAAACTTTTGCCTTTATAATAATAGTGTGATAAGGTTGCTCTGTACATAGAAGAACTTGGAAATATATTTCGTTATTTATTTGTACCGTGGTTAATTGAGTTTTGATTGACGTTCTATCGACGCATATGGCGAGGGGCGGCGGGCGGCTAATGTATAAGCGCTGTTTGCGAATTACGCCAAGATCCTTTTAGGTGCCGATGAAAATACATAAAAGTGGCCAGTACACGTTTTCCGAGTGTATTGGCCGACAACCATTGAACAATGGAATGCAGTCTAAGATGGTACCGGGCTAACTTTGAAGGGGTATGGCAGTGTACTCATACCATCGGTTTCTACACGCTATTGTGCCAGAACGCTAAATCGCTTGGCGGTACGTCTTTGACGGTAGGATGGTAACTAGCCACAACAAAAGCCTTCTACCAGACTAGAGACAATTTAGAAATTATAAATTCCCAAATTGCCCCCACTGGGAATCGTACCCGAGAACTCCCAGTTAAAAGACCACAGCACCCACCACTTCGCCAGGGAGTTCGTAGGTACTAATAGATTTTCTTTTTCTAATAGGATTTTCTTTTTCTCCTTGAATTTTCATAACCTATTATATAAAACGTCCTTCAACCATCCAATTCATTAGTTAAGTAAACTTTAAAAATGTATCTCGCTCCCTGGGGTCGGAGACACTGCTTCCATTAACTAATTTCTTGCTTGAAACGCGCCTGTCTCAAAGGAAAAGTATATTAAACGTTGAAGCTACTGTCTGCTGTCATTCAGTCATAAAATTTGTTTATACTAACTAGCTGACGCCTGCTACATCACCCGCGTGGATTTAGGTATGTCTGCCAATTTCACCAAGCAATTACATAACCGAGGAGCAATGAACAATGTTAACTTTAAACTAAAAAACTCACAAATTCATCTCGAGATCAGACTTTCACCAAGATGTAGTATATTTTTAACAGACTTTCAAAAAAGGAGGAGGTTCTCAGTTCGTCGGAATCTTTTTTTTTTTTTTTAATTTTTTATGTATGTTCCCCGAATCCTGGACCGCCTGGACCGATTTGGAAAATTCTTTTTTTGTTTGAAAGGGTATACTTCTCAGAGGGTGCCATTGTCATCAGGTCAGGATCTGATGATGGGATCCTGGAGAAATCGAGGGAGCTGTTAAATTTTATAGACACAATTGGTATACTTTGTAGTGGTGTTCTGAGTCGGTTTTGTAAAAAGAATTTCTACGTTTATAGTACAATGTATAACTATTGGATATCATCAGTTTATTTTTAAAAGTAGGAGAAAATATATAATTGTCTTTGAAAGTATAATTTTCGCATACATACATGAAGGCGAGAAGCAATGGCGATTTTTAGCATGTGATTTGAAAAGATCTGCGTAAATATACTTAGTAAAAGTTGAATAAGATATTCCAAAATGTTACTGATAAAAGAGACGAAGATTTATTTTAAGTTAGACTTTTATTCAATTCTTATGCTACCACCCGTTTGTGGGTAACTTTGTAATATAACAAAGTTACACACAAACTATAAACTATTTACTCTAATTAGATAGGTAACTACTACAAACTGAAATTTATGATGATAATAATACAAAGTAAGTGATATAAAAAGAAAAGATATTAAAAACAATTTTTTTGTAATTTTTTATTTTTTATTGAAGTGTTAACCTACACTTAAAGGAAATAACCTAATAGATTTATAAATACATATCAAAAATTCCGAGGCCGGCGGGATTTTTGATATGTATTTATAAATCTATTAAATTTTTTTGTATTATGATATTTTTAAAGATAACGTGAACCTACCAATTTTCAGCTCGATGCGAATAATTTCACAGTTTGAGAGTAAAAATCAACAATTTAGGTAGGGATACAATCCGTGCCTAGCACCCCTGAAAAAATGCTCGGACATAACTTAATCCAAGAAAAGGGTCAATGAGATGACCCGAGCACCACTTGACGCGAAGTGATTGTCGTCGGCCGCGTTCCGACGCATCCGAGCATCGCTCTTCTACTACATTGCGGAGAACGCTCAAGTTCATCGAAAAATTATAAAGCAGAAAAATCTCGAGTGCACACTTCCATTTTAAAGAAATGGAAAATTAAGGAAAATCGGCTGCACAAAAAGAATAATTTAAAAGTTAAAAATCTTCTCCGACAAAATTTCTGCAAGCGAGATAAACGGAAGGAGCGCGAAAGTGTCGTTTTTAACCCCGACGAGCTTTGCGATTGGATCTGGGAGCCCATCACAATACCTCGCTGGTCTAGTGGTTACCACGTTCGACAGCGGATGACGAGGGTTCGATTCCCCGATCGAGCTTAAAAATATATTGGGTTTTCTCAATTACGAGAGTGAGGGAATAGAGAGTGCACCTGTGTTATAATATCTCCCGTGCAGATCTCTGTGGCTAATATCTCTGTGGCGTTTGGCTACTGTGGCTGGAGTAGGTGGTTTATTATAATAATAGATAATAATAATGTCCTCCCGACCAAGAAAACCAAGTCATTTTTCAAAGTTATTTCATATCACGCGTTTGGTCTCCAGAACGCTTCGAACATACATACATACAAACACAGACTGATAAACATATTACACTCCCTTGCGTCACGCAGTCGGGTAATAAAGCTACTGACCTGACCTGGACAAAATCCTGGTCAGAAGCTAGAACGTACAATATTATACCGGTTTAAAGAAACCCTTGTTGGAAACTTTGACAATGTACTGTACACTGTCATGTACCCCGTACAGCTGGTTGAAACAGACCTTTGTTTCGGTACATTTGTTGAAATGGCTTTGTTATAGTGCGAGAGACAGCTACCCAACTAGAGAGATAATAAAACTCGTTCCATTGCTAAAAGTAGCAGTACTTAATGCGTTGCCTCTTTCAATAAAGAAGACAATAAGATTACTGGCAAAGGTAGAGTGAAATATTTTTTTAAACTGTTTTGAGTTATTTTACATTATACAAAACAGAAAAAGCAATTTTTTTTTTCGATTTACATTGGCTAAATGCCATAAATGTACAAATACATTGGAGAAAATAAATTTAATCAAAATTTATTGAAATGGTGACCACAAACATTTCCCTATTCCCTGTTTCCAATATTTTGGAATAAAATAATATGATTGTTCTTTAAAAGTTCATTTGTATTTCACGAGAATGAGATCCATTTTAAAATCCAGATTTGAGCTGTCTTTAACAGCTACTCAAAGGTGCAATGGGCAATTAAAATAAATGAACAAGTTTTTTTTTTTTTTTTTAATATAATATAGACTAGCGCTTGACTGCTACTTGAAGTTCCACTGTAATTTAAAATTTTAAATTACGCAAAACATAGAACAGGCAATGTTTTTTTGTTTTGTTTTAAATCTTAATGAGATCTCACAGCTGTCTCTTAGCCGTACGGAACCAAGTAATTTTGTGCCTCCGGTGAGTCTGAGCTAGGTAAACAGTTTGAACCTACGGCTAGCTAACTAGTGTTCGCTGAAAAGTTACTAGTATGCCGAGTTTCCTGACAATTTGACTAGCTGGATTTCCAGAACTCATTTGGAAGGTTTATTTATGAATCGACCTGTCTAAAGTAATTTCGAAATGAAAATTCCTCGAACTTCATAAACCAATTTGGTTTTCCTTGTAATTCCCTGAAATTGTGATTTCTAGTAGAATAAAATATTCATCACTAGCTGATGCCCGCGACTTCGTCCTCGTGTATTTAGTATTTAAAAATCCCACGGGAACTCTTTGATTTTCCGGAATATAAAGTAGCCCATATCACTATGGGTCTGTAACTATGCCCATGCAAAAATCACGTTGATTTGTAACTTTGCTGCAGCGTGATTGAAGAACAAACCAACAAAGAAACACATTTTCGCATTTGTAATATTAGTAAGATTTTTTTTTTTTTTTACCATATCTGACCATTAAATAAGCAAATCATGGTCATATTATTCGACGAAATTAAAATACGCGCTCGGAGGTCAACGCTCGCCGCGCGCGCCTAATGTATCAACAGCTGATAGATAACGTTTGTAGGGTGACTCTAACCATCTGTTTTAAAATTGGATCTCTTTGGGAAACGATAACTTTGGTATTCTTATTCCATTACTCATTATTATAAAAAATACGTGTTGATTAAATTTCGTTTATTAGATTTATAGATTTTCTTTTTTTTTATAAGCAACCCATCAGACCGTTGAAGCATTTGACCATCACTACCTAAGTAGGT
Organism: Hipparchia sbordonii; assembly: GCA_038048805.1. Classification (NCBI taxonomy): domain Eukaryota; kingdom Metazoa; phylum Arthropoda; class Insecta; order Lepidoptera; family Nymphalidae; genus Hipparchia; species Hipparchia sbordonii. The sequence continues at coordinate 13,885,712 of CM076109.1, read as the reverse complement.
AGTGATGGTCAAATGCTTCAACGACTACTTCAATAAAAACGCTTATAACCAAATATTTCTGGTGACATTATTTAGTCAGTTATTGCAAAGCTGCAAAGCGACTACGTCTTTTCTCATGAAGAGACGGAAATTAAATTTTGTATTTTGTCCAATCGCGTTCAGACGGCGAGGCAGTGGACAGCTATTAGAAAATAACGTATAGAAAATTCAACCCCGGAAATATTTATATACCAAAAACGCAACGTGTTATCGAATAAGTCTCTATCTGTAGCTAGCTTTAGGATATATTTTTAGATCGACTATTCCCAAAGGATTTTTATTGTAAATTGTAAGATTTAAGTGGGCGAATTATAAAAACTTTGAACTTGTTGAGTGACATCTCGAAAAGCATTTTACTTATTATAAAAACGTGCACAACTTTTGAACAAAATATAAAAAGAATTCCTAAAAGTCTAGAAACAAAAATAAACGTTTATTGCCAACAAGAGATATTTTTATTTTTTATTTTCTATCTTTTACTTATGAGGGTCGTGAGTTATAATAATATACATAGTGCATATTATTATAAGTAAAAAATTACTATAGTAGAGTTTTCTTGAATTATCTGATAATGCAGAGGACTTATACGTAATAGGTTTTTACTTTTACTAAGATACTTAAAGCAATTGGGAGATTGGGACTATTTATGGTGAATTATTCTTATTGCGAGCAAACTGAAATACCTATTGAGTATTGACATTTCTGAAATATCTCGCATCGCAAAGAGACCTTTCAAATAAATATCTTTAAATATAACGTTAAAATGACCTTTGACCCACAGCTATCTCGCTCGGAATCGTAAACCTCTGAGAGGCAATCTCATAACATCCCATGCTCCATAATGCGATAATCCAGTCTTTGATGAAAAGGGCATTTTTGAATAGAGCCGAAGGAAGCAACGGTTTATTGAAAGTGCTTTTGATATTATGCGAGCGAAAGTATTAAAAATAAAATAAAAAGTTGAACTCAACTCACCTTTGATCTCACAGTTCTCGCAGTACGCGCAGTCAATTCAGGAATTAAAAATAACCGGCCAAATGCGAGTTGGATTCGTATAAAAAAGGTTCTGTACCAAAAATTCAAATTCAAATTCAAAATTATTTATTTCATGTAGGCCAACTTGTGGCTCTTATGACGAATCGAAAATCTACCACCGGTTCGGAATGCTGAAAAACGGCGAAAAGAACACGTTTCTAGTAGGGGGGCTCCCCTTTAATTTTTAATTTATTTTTATAGCGGCAATAGAAATACACATTCTCCGAAAATTTCAACTGTCTACCTATTAAGAATCTTGAGATGCAACCCGCTGACAGACAGACAGACGGACGGTCGGATGGACAGCGGAGGCTTAGTAATAGGGTCCCTTTGGCGCCCTTTGAGTACGAAACCCTAACTAGCATTTACCAACAAAAAAAGGCGATGATGTGGGTGTTTGTAGACCCTCCACTAGGTGGAAGGGGACTCAGGATCATATTCTGTGGCAGTCATTTCAAGAGAAGTACACAGGTACTTCCAGCAGTGGAAGTCTATCAGTAGCTGTGATGCTAATAATCCTATCCTATTATAATATTATTATAAATGCGAAAGTTTGGATGTATGGATGTTTGTTACTCAACGACTGAACCGACTTGGCTGGGCACAGAGATAGATTATTATTATAGTCTGGAAGTTATTCCAGACTATAATAGCCTAAGCTATAGCAATATCTTTAATAGCAAAAGTTAGGATACTTTTAATCTCAGAAAATAAGAGAGTTCCCGCGGGACTCCAAAAAAACCTCAATCCACGCGTACGAAGTCGCGGGTATCAGTAGTGATGGCTAAAACACAACCTTTCAAGACATTGGTTGTTATTCTCCATAGCCAAAACAACGATGTAGCTCCAATTTAATTTTAAAAGGCATATCCCGTGTAGCAAAATGCACTCCGCTATTATCCTGGGAACGTGTAGAATTGCTATGTAAATTGAATGGTAATAGCACTGGAAATACTCCGCGCGTGTCACTTGCCATCCGCGAGTAATACCTGATCTCATGTTTATTACATGCACGTGGCAAGTTTCCTCAATGGATAAAAATACACGAGTTCCAGATCGAGTTACGCTTCAAAATGGAAAAACTAGTGATTGCAGCGCTTGATTGTTAGGTAGTCTGGAAGGATATTACTTACCCCATACTACCTATTTTGATTTACTCAACATTGACATATAGTATTATATGTCAATGTTACTCAATATTATTTTATTTTGGCCTTTGACATAGGTACGTAGTATTTTTATGACATTCAATTAATAGTTCGCGCTCACTCTTAGCACAAGATTTTTGATTATTTGGAGGGGATAGGAGGATCTTAGTCAACTTCAGTTTGGCTAATATTCAAAATCAAAAAATCAAAATTTATTTATTTCATGTCGGCCAACTTGTAGCTCTTATGACACGTCATAAATCTACCACCGGTTCGGAATGCAGATTCTGCTGAGAAGAGCCGGCAAGAAACTTCAGCAGTTGCTCTTTTCAAAAAATTTTACAATGGTTAACAAAACTATGCTATGCACACAGTGTTTCCACAAAGAAGTTTCAAAAATGCACACCTACCACAACCTAACACACGTTAAGATGGGTAGACACAAAGCAGACCCATTCCCGTTGGTGGCACCCGTTCACGAGTACGACGCAAGATCCAGCCATTGCTTCGCTCAACCATATTTGAGGGAACGTAACAACCCGCACCACACGACACGATACTTTTAAAAACAAAAATATATGTATAACATCGTGAATATGATGATTGCTATCAGCATACGCGTATCATAACCCGGCTCCCCAGTCAGCAATCACACGCACCCTCATCCAGCGGCCCCGGAGCCGATCCTATTCCAATAATATTAGCATTATTTCGCCTTCCCGTGGTCCCCAGCCTATTCTTGCATCGCATATAATATGACACATATGATATTCCTCTACCAAGGCACAAGGTATATACAGGAACAAAATTTGATCCTAGCTTAGGCAGTTTTGAAAATACATTTTCTTCTTAAAAGCGTGTAATGATAAATCTTCGGATGTAGATTTTATTTTTACAGCAGTTAATCAAGTTACCGTAGTTTAATACCCGAAAAATAACAGGCAAAATTTACAAAGCTAGTGGTGGAAGTGAAGAGTTAAACACGTCATGATATAAACCGAATTTATTCACTTCACTGGAAACAACCCTTGTTACAAATTACAATAAGTGCGCGCGCGTACAGTCAAGACGCGGTAGGGACTTCGTGATGATGATGCCCGCGACTTCGTCCGCGTCGATTAAGGTTCTTTTATCCCGGAAAATTAAAGTGACTCTTTAATTTTCCGGGATAAAATGTAGCCTATGTTTTAATCCTGGATGTGAGCTGCCTCCATTCCAAATTTCAGCCAAATTGGTTTATTCATACACAAAACACACACACACATACACATACACATACAAACTTTCGCCTTTATTATATTAACAAAAAGCCAAGGACAATTCCCACCATAAATGGCTCTTTGTTATTTGCCATGGCTTCTTTTTTTCCTTTCCTTTTCTTCCCCCATATTCAGAGAAGTTATTTTACGTGAAATTTTACGTGAAAGTTATGGTTCCTATTCTCAATCCTGATGCTACCTAAACTGTGGGGATGTAGGATCTTGTGACTGCGAATATATATTTTAGGTAAAAAAATTGTAGGTAAAAGTAGGGAAAACACGTTGATGTTTCCAAAAAGGGTTAAAAGTCGAAGCCATAAATCTCTCGGTAACCGCATTTCCTACGAGCCGGCGCGGCGTCCAGCGCGGCCGCGACCAGCATCTGTTTCCAGGAAGCTGCCAGAATAATTCATGCGACGTCCTTCGCTTCCGCCAGATAGCGCCCACGGAGAGCTGCTCTTAATATAAATGCCAAATATACCACTGATACCTGCACTATAAAATAACAGCTGATAAAGCTGTATTCTTCGTAATGTTACATCAACCGCGACTTGTGTGTAATGTGCAATTAAATATCACATGCTTCAACGATGCGCTTCGCTTCCTCGTTCCTAATACGCACTGCAAAAATTTGGAATGCCCTTCCGGCTCCCGTTTTTCCAACTAATTATAACGTGGGTTTCTTTAAATCAAGAGTGAATAGGCATCGTCTAAGCTAGCGCGTACTATCTTTGGCTGCATCTCATATCATCAGGTGAGATCGCAGTCAAGCGCTAGTCTATATATTTAAAAAAAAAAATTAGGAAGACATCGTGGGAAAACCTGCACGCCTGATGTTCTCTGTAATGTTCTCAAGGTGTATGAAGTCTGCCATTTTGCGTTGGGCCAGTATGGTGACTATGACCTTTAACCCTTCTTTGAGAAGAGACTCAGTGGTAGTAGTCGTTGATGGGTGGTTGATGTTATCATCAACAACCCCAATCCAGCAACTGCGATGAAACAGCTCTTTTAAGAAGCTTTTCCCAACCTCCATGGCTCCACAGTTCCTAAATTAATCAGTTATTGCGTATATGTTCATGCAAGTCACGAGATGCGTGAGCTTTACTTGTGGTTACGTCGTGTGCATGCACATTGCGTAAGTGTGCGTGCCTGTCACGAGCCTAGGTGGGAGCGGTCAGACGCGAGCAATCTCTCGCTCACACTTATGCAGATACGTTACACACACAACCATGTGCCACGTACCCTCGTGAATTGCATCACTTTTATTAAGATAGTTGCTTACAGTTTACAGTTGTAACTCATATTAATAGTAATCTGAGATTATTATTTTACTGTCACAATGTATAATCACCTATTGTACTACGGTTATGCTTTGGACCTTATTGATTGGCGATGTTAGATTTGCTTGCTTGAATGTGGAGTAGCCACAAGCATAATCAGTCACAAGCTTCTTCAAGTGCATCAACCATATGATTATTGTCATCTGTCGTCATTAATAAACTAATTAACTTGGGAATTGTTATTAGTTTTCTAATAAGGTCAGCAGCTGCGGTACGCGCCCAAGTCAAACCATGACAAGGGTCAGTGAAGACCCTGACCAAACACAGTACGGAGATAGTGTCTGCCAATATAAGGGTCGAACTGTTGAGACAAGAAAACAAATATCACTATGGCATTCCATAGTAAATGTATAACAATAAAAGGTTATGTTGCAAAAAGGGTTTTTATTATTTCTGTCATTTATTTTTTATACAGCATATATTTATAGCCTGTGTAGCGATCTTTAACGTACTTTTAAACGTCACAGTTTATAGCAGTTGTTAATTAATGTACCTACTAGGTACCTACCGTAATTTCAATATTCTTTGGACATTTCAAACAATGTCGACCTTAAAGTTCCCTCGTTTTCTCCACGATCCCATCATGAGATCCTGACTTGATGACTATGGGACCACCTGGGAAGTATACCCTTTCAAACAAAAAAATAATTTTCCAAATCGGTCCAGGGGTCTTGGAGTAATCGGGGAACATACATAAAAATAATTAAAAAGATTCCGACGAATTAAGAACCTCCTCCTTTCTTTTTAAAGTCGGTTAAAAAGCGTTGGTAGTATAGGATCAGATCCAAAATGTAGTTTATAACAAGAATTTGTTACTCTATCTTAGGAAAAATATACCCAATCGTATCAAGCTTCATGTTCTCTGGAAAAGAAAGGACAAATTACATTGAAAAATCATACAACCAATAGCAATCAGGGACTTCCCGAGAAAAATTCTTTTTAGGGTTCCGTACTAACGTGACTACAGGACTTTATTTCTAAGTATCAGCTGCCTGTCTGTCTATCAGCGGGACGTATCACATGAACAGTAATAGGTAGATACTTGAAATGTTCACAGAAATATGTATTTCTTTTGCCACTGTAACAACAAAAAATATTAAAAATGAAATGAAAAATAAAGGGCTCATGCTAGAAACGTGTTTTTTTTTCGGCGTTTTTTTACTCGACCTTAACAATTGCTGTTACGACGATGGTACCGAACCCTTCGTGTGGGAGTGCGCTTCGCACTTGGCCATTTTGTTTTGTCATAGGAACTACGCACGGATACAAAATAGAGCTTGTGTTGCTAGGCTGCCCTTCCACAAGGACCGGTAAAAGTGCGAATACGTAGCAAGGATTGTGTGGAATGTGAGTGAAATTCGCTAAAAACATCGCCTCAGTTACATTCTAGATTTTCTCGTCTTATTAAGGTTCAGCTACTCGATTGATCTTCAATCAATTCAATTACGTTAATAAATCTATTTTTATATTATGTTAGATCTAAAACTAAGCCTCATATCGATTTTTGTCTTCATTACCTAATTACCTATGCTTTACCGTATACAATACAGTAAAATTATATTTGTGTTAGAAGGTAGGATGGCTAGGACACTCAAACATCTGTATTTTTATGCTTCTAAGGCGAATTTCATCTAAATTAATCCTTTGAAATATCGTTAGTACTTTAGTTATATAGATTAGTTTAACAAAGAATTTAGCTGATTTGCGCGATCAAAATATTATATAAATAATATTCTCTCACACATGATTACGTGATAGTGTAGAAAGCACTCTTGAAAGAAAAACAATAGCATCAGAAAGACTTAAAGGCTAAGAACCATTGGCAACCGTGGAACCTAAATTCAAACGTCACATCACACATCAAAAACAAATTTATTATACTTTAAAGTCTTTATAAACACGGTTCAATTTGACAATGCGGTTTTGTTCAATGATAGAGCCAGCTCGCTTTAACCGTTACCGTTCAACCTCGTGCTCCTGACGTAACACCCATTGTCACACAGCCTAGTGGGAAGGCAGCCTAACTTTTGTATTTTACGATGTTGTAGAGTGTAGCAATCAAACCCCAGGGTCCCCGCGGGAGTGTGGCGGATATAAATTGTGAGCGCGAAAATTACAACTCCATCCGCCGGGATAAGTAATATATGAGTGGAGGACTTCGATCACAGAAAAAAAATAAGGATACCGCATGTTAGTCCGATTTGTGTACCACCGAATGCACTTACTTAGTAAGATCATTTTGCTAGCTAGGTTGACAAAAGTGGAGACGGCTTCTTTAGAATTATTATATATTTACTCATCCTTGAAAACGATTTGCAAAGTCTTCTTTTAGATAAGTGAACAGTTTGAGATGCAACAATAAAGTCAACAATATAATACCAGAATAAATATTAATAAATGATTTTTTGAAATTTTTTGATTATATATTTTTTTCGCTGTTAACCGCATTGTTACGAGGACGAAAATAATAATAAGTTTTCAATAGTTATTATCCTTTTCCTTTAGATTTCCTCAATCTGCAGAGGCGAGAAAGTGGATTAATGCTGTACTTTTTACGAAAGATCCGGGTTAGAGACCATCAAATTATACTTATTATGCTTTTTATTTGATGTTCTATTTTTAGTTGGATTAGTGTAAAATAAAAAATATTTCTTTTTTTTTCATTTATTTTACAAAAAATAATATAGATTATACTGAATATTATAAGTAAAAACTTTGGATGGGTATAATGCGGTGTTGAATTACAAAGTTGTAAATAATGTGTTTTATTTTAAAGTACACTTGCTTAAATTTTAATGCGCATTATTGAATTACATTAATTATTGAAAATTTTGAAGTTAAATTTTTACTGGCATTAGGAGACCATAAAATGAACATAAACGTGAAATACGTGACAGAACGCATAAGATTTACATAGTCATGAAATGCAATAAAAAATATTTAATAATTTAATCATAAAATTAAAAAGCCGCTATCTGTAGTTTTGAGCCGGGAGTCGGGACAGCATGTGTCACGATAACATACGTCAAGAACAATGAAGCATTTGAATAATTGTTGAAGTATGAAGTACTGAATGTGAATGTGCATGTGTCACGATAACATACGTCAAGAACAATGAAGCATTTGAATAATTGTTGAAGTATGAAGTACTGAATCCTTATTTTTTCTTCTGTGATCGAAGGTGGAGGACGATTAAACTGTCCTAGACTTGACCTATGTTCTTAATAGAAATGACAGTTTCTGCTGAGTTTCAGTTGTTATATTTTTACGCATGCAAAAATTTTACGATGTGAAAAATCTAATATTAGCACGACCCCCTAAGGGAAGTTTCTCTCCTGAAGTCCTCGCCGACCTGCCCCCCGATTCAGACCCTTCCGATAACTTATTTGTCGATCGATTCGGTTTGTTAACATATATTTCGCTCGCACTCAATCCACACGACAAAAAGAGATAGATATCTAACCGTATCGACACGGTATGTTATCGAACAGGTCTGAATCGCCCTGCCGGGTGGCCTGCTCGGATTTTGGAGGAAGCTCGGCTGGCTGGAGTGATCCGGCGGGGAGCCGTACCAGCGGATTCACGCAAAACGGACGATTAACGCCTACTTGCGGAGTAAATTCCCAGGAGATGAAGAGAGAGAAGAGGGAGAATGGGAGGTTTCTCTTCCTGATGTATAGTGTTATATCTCTCGATGGAGTGGTACAGCTTTCGGGAGCTTCCCCAGGTATCGAACCAAAAGTGTCGACAATACTCAGGCATCGATCCTTTTTTCGAATCCCTAAACACCATGCAAACTTGACGACAAACTTGATCGTATAATATAGAACACTTTAGCATTCATAAGGATTTATGCTGTGACGTCTGATGTACCTACATAAACATTTATTCAGCTTAACACACAGCTTAACGTATATCATTACTGGCAACTCGCACTGTTTGAAGACAGTCTTCAAGGTAAGAGTGAATAGACATCTTCTAGGCGTCAGATCTTTCCAATATTGATTATCGTCAAGCGCAAACCTATTTGCATTAAAAAGACTTTAGTGTTCAGGTACTGAGGTTATAAGAAGTATAACATATCCTTACAAATAATTATAAATGCGAAAGTGTGTTTGTTTGTCCTTCAATCCCGCTGCAACAGAGCTACGGATCGACGTGTTTTTTTGCATGAGTATACTTGAGGACCTGGAGAGTGACATAGGCTCCAGTCCTCGCGGAATTTTAAAAACTAAATCCACGCGGACGAAGTCGCGGGCGTCAGCTAGTAATATATGTGAAAGTATACCTACTTAAAGTTATTCAATGAGCAGGTACCTACAGAACCGTTACCGTAGCTGCTAAATCCGCCCGGCTCGACCTTTAACTCGAGCGACTCGTGTTTATGAATAACTGACAACCACTCAGTCGTTCAAGTGTTTCATTGTTTCCTGTGTTCACGAGCTGATGTCTGCGACTTCGTCCGCTTAAAGTTGGGTTTGCAAAAATATAAAGGAAACTCATAATTTTCTAGGATAAACATTAGAATCAAGAAAATACCCATACAAAAATGTCAAACGTCGACTTTATTCGTCGGTTAAAGTTTACTTGAAGGTGGTGGAAACAGTCCCTTAAAATCGCATCTAGATTATGTACCAGCTTTTGTCCGTGGCTTTATTCGTAAGGTTTTTTTAAAATTGGCGTGGCGCTCTTTGTTTTTCTGCGATAAAAGGAAATCTACAATACAACTCCACACAAAGCCCCACACAATACAAACAATGTGCTGCAATACCAAAAATCAAAAAATTCGTTTCAGCGTTATTGAAGGACAAACCAAAGCGCAAATTTTATTAGAAAGCATAGGTTTTCTCTGGTTGGAATGCCGTCACATTTTACTATGAAAACTAAGGAATAAAGAGTTTACCAGATTTAAGCGCTCAACATAATATTTCGTGTAATTAGACCCTTCACCCTGAACATCCAAAATTATAATTGACCGAGCGAAGCGAGATCTCTGTGTCTACTTGACTAAATTTGCACTTGTCCGTCCGTCCGTCCGTCTGTCTGTCTGTCAGAGCCTTATTAGATAAATATTATAAAGAAACGGACTTATTAATTTTTAATGCTAGTAGATTCTATAGCTTCACAATAATGCTAGTATAATATGGCGCTGTATTTAGTATCGGTAAAATGTGGGTAAAACTATGGTAAAACAGTTTTGCGTCAACTATTATTATTTTGTTAATCAAGTACTAATTATGTTATTTTAACTTTACCGCGAGGTCTCAGGTCGGGGCGAACCACTAGTATTAATCTTGATATACTTTCAGTTCAATTCTTATTTTGCGTAGAAGAAAGATCGGCGAGAGTAGAAGAAATAGATACACTCACCGGGGGAAAGCTTAGCCTTTCATCTCGGTTGTGAGCACCTAACGAGACAACGTAGGAAAGTATGCCTTAGTAATAACACTAATATTTGAGATATTGCGTTCCTTTGAAGCCAGGATTTCCGATAATTGCCAACTTGTGGGCCGTTCCGGGGACAGCACCAAACTCAATAAGCGGCAATAATGTCGCGAGGACCATAAAAGCTTTCGTAAGGCTCCAATCAGATTATAATTATAGCACTCATCCTATGACTTTAATTTTTTTGATGAAGGCCTCTTAAATGTTTTAATAAAAAGAAAAAAGTTTTTTTTAAGGAATACTAGATGATGGATTAAGGTTTAATTTCCGCGTGAACTCTTTGATTTCCCGGGATAAAAGTCTATGATTTGATCCAGGGTATGGGCTATCTCCATTCCAAATTTCAGCCAAATCCGTCCAGTAGTGTTTGCGTGAAAGGGTAACAGACATACACAGACAGACACACACACAAACTTTCGCCTTTATAATATTAAGTGTACGAAAGCTTGACTTTTAATCTCCTCTCCCCTCCAAATAAGCGAAAAATTTTTGCTAGGTGTGGGTATGACACTAATGCAATGGGTGGGGCTCGAACCTTTACGATTAAAGTCTTGGGCAAAACTGAGCTGTGTATCTGATAATAGAAACAGTATATCATGAAAACTTTGTTTGATAGCAAAGGGAGAATGACATAACTTCAGCATCTAGTTTCCCTAGATGTACCATATAAGATCGAGATAGTGAAACAGCTTAGCCAATGATGGTCAGCCAGCAGCCTTACTTGAGATATTGCTATAGAAAATTTGTCTCCCTTGGGAGTTCGTTTCTACACACTGAAACAGAGCAGAAATAGTATCGGAACGCTGTCCTAAACCACATGAGTAAAGACCGACCAAATTCCGTACCGTAAAAACTTTTAACTGAATAGCTGGCAAATGAGCAGGCGGGTCACCTGATGATCGCTACCCATGAACACTTCTACTACCAGAGGCTCCAGCAATGTGTTGCCGGCTTTTCAGGAATTTATTGGTCTACCCCTTGAATGTTAGTTGTAATTAAGTGAGAACACCGTCGAAGGGAGATGATTCCACAATTTGGTATTACGTATAGTAGATTCGCGCAATTCAGTTGGGTCGGCTGCGACGATACCTTACTCTATTGTGGTCCTAGAGAGTATAAGAGAACTCCTAGTTTCCAATGTGAATTGACAAGGCTTCGAGAACGTTTCTCAAGCGTAAGTTGAATAAACAATATTTTCAGTCTGAATTTGAAATTTTACGCCGGACGCTATTTGCCGACCATTCTCCGTTACTATTGTCGGGGCCGAAACGACCCTTTCCTTCACCCATTTACGAGTATAGCATTATTCCGTGCTAACCTAGCAATTCATGAAATAACAAAAGATTGTCTCTTTAAGCCACGGTTTATATTTATTTTGTAGATCATTTTATTTTGTACAATGAAATCTTTTCCAACGAAAATTCAAATCGTGAACCAGAATCTGCGTGATTCATCATCATCATCATGTCAGTCCGTTGACGTCCATTGTTGATATAGTATAGGCCCTCTGTCGTGACCGCTACCGTACCCTGAATATCAATTTTAATAAGTAAGGTAGAAGAAAATTATTTTTTTATATAGATAAACTAGCTTTTGCACGCGGCTTCTCTCACGTTAAGTTCAATTTTTCCAACCCCTATTTCACCTCCTTAGGGAGTGAATTTGCAAAAATCCTTTTTTAGTGGATGTCTCGTTATATTATAATAGCTATCTGTAAGCCTTTCAATGAGCAGTGACTGACTGATCTATCAACGCACAGCTCAATTCACTGAACGGATCGGGCTTAAATTTGGTATATAGATATAGTTATAAGGAGAAAAGTCATCCGTTAAGAAAATATTTTTGAAAATTCAACCCTTGAGGTGGTAAAATACTGGGCGGTGCGTAGTAGATGCTTGACATGTCGTAAGAACCATAGGTTGGCCTACCTGAAATAATAACTATAATATAATTGTTGTTGAACGAGCGAAGCGAAGTTCTCTGAGTCAACTAGGGTGCTTGCCTACTAGACAGAGAAGTGTGTCCGTATAAATGTCTGTCAGAGCCCTATAACTTCTGAATTACTGAATATTAGAACGTGAAACTTGGTTGAAAATTCAGTTATATCCTGTACTTGAACAACAAATACTAAAACTAGATAAATGTTATAAAGAAACGAAATTATTTAATTTTAATGCGCCATCTATTAGCATTATTGTGAAGCTAATAGCTTCACTATAATGCTAATAGATTCACTATAATGCTAATAGATTCACTATAATGCTAATAGATGGCGCTGTGTCAGTAAAACAGTTTTATGTCAACTATTTTTTTTTATTGCGTCTAATGTTAAAAGTTAATTATTACAATATATAATTAAAACTTTTGGGAATTATGGGATATCGCGAGGTCTCAGTTCGGGGCGAACCACTAGTAATAAATTATAATAATGAAAAGAATTCGTCGGATGAAGCTCGTAGCCGACGACTCTCAGTTGCTACTGTCGGGACCACAACGTCCCCTTCACCCATTTACGAGTATAGCTTTATTCCGCGCTAACCTGTCGCGCTCGTTAATCTTTACTGTCCGCATTTTCACGCTCCAAAGACGTTCCAACAAATGCTTATGCTGTTGCGAAAATGTTTTCTTAAAAAATATATTATTTATCTTTATTTAGCACTGGCTGATGCCCCAACGTCCTCCGCGTTGATTCAGGTTTCAGGCTGAAAAAAAGCTGATACTGGCTAAACTGGCTGGATGGTTGTTTCATCAAAAATAGCTAAGAACCTTGCCAGATAAGCCCGCTTTCGAATAAGAAAAATACACATTCAAATCGGTTCATCCATTTAAGCGCTATTAATCCACAGACAGTCAACGTGGGCTTTATAACACCCTCTTTTTACGTCGTGGTTAAAATACAATATCCCATTCATCTGTCTGGGAATATGTCAGCATGATTGGCGCGCTTCTCAATTTTACTGACGTGTAATTGGATCCGATTTTAATTAAGGTACAGTATGAAAGATGACGGACCAACAAACACCTTTTAATTATGTCAATCATTCGTTCATTTATGAAGTATCCTTAATAAATGAACGAATTAATATTAATAGGAAGGATTAGTATCCTTCCTATTAATATTAAGTACAATTTCCAAAATTGGAAAACTATATGATGCCCGCGACTTCGTCCGCGTGGATTGAGGTATTTTGATCCCGGGGGAGCTCTTTAATTTTCCGGGATAAAAAGGCCTATGTCTTATTCCAGACTATAATCTATCTCTGTGCCAAGTTTCATTCAAATGAGTTCAGTCGTTGCGGTGTGATTGAGTAACAATCATACATCCAAACTTTCGCATTTATAATGTTAATAGGATATAATATAGTATATAATATATAATAGGATAGGATAATAATAGGTTAAGAGGATGGTGGATGGATTTTCGTTACTCTTTCACACAAAAACTACGGGACGGATTTTGATGATACTTCAAAATTTAATAGTTTATATATCAGAATAGCACATGAGCTATATTTTTATCCCGGAAAAGTAAAAAGCTCCTGTGGGAATCAAAAATACTTAAACCGCGCGGACAAAGTCGCGAGCATCATCTAGTTATAAATAATATCCTGACGAGTATTTCATTCCATTCATATAACGTGAATGTTTTTGGTTTAAAAATATTAAAATGTATGTGGTTAATGATTCCATTGATTAATTCATTATCATAATACTTCAGGAATAATGATAATGGAATCATGCGGTTATCCATTTGCTTTCTGTCAGTGTGTTGAAGGCTTTTTTTTTTCAGAATATTTATTCATTTATTTATCAATTTGTTCAATTTTCCGGGATAAATTATAGCCCAACAATGTTATTCTGATATACAATACATTGTGAAGTTACATCAAAATCCGTCCAATAGTTTTTGCGTGAAAGAAACGTCCTTACAAACTTTCGCATTTTAATATTATTGGGATTACGATTATTAAATAAAATTATACAATTATTTATTTTATTGTATTGTATTTATTTTTATTGTATTATATTTATTATATTGTAGCCTCATTACCCCGACAGTTAAAGATGCGTACAGTAAGATGAAAACTGGAAGGTCGCAGGTTCGTATCCGTCCCGTTGCACGATTGTCGTACCCACTCCTAGCATGAAAAAAATTAATACCCGCGTGAAATGGCCGGGACCACCATTTCCAAAGTGCAATTTATCCACTTATGGTAACTATATACAACCACATCGTCAGAAACCGCCGCCAAGCAGTATAGCGTATCGGTACGATGGCGTACAGAAATCATTCAAGAGGTACGCTTGGGTTGTCGTAATTTGATCGTGACGATCAGTCTCCAAAAGAAATTTAAAAAAGTGTCCCCACCGGGAATCGAACCTGACGTAGAGTCAACTGTAAGACCACAGTGCTCACCAATACGCCAGAGAAGTCATCTGTAGAAAATAGTAAAATTAATGTCGGAAAAGCCATCATGAAAACGCTAGTTCCTAAAATACTCAAAGATCACTTCTCTGGCCTGGTTTCATTACACAAGCTTAAAACTCAATTTCTCTTGACATTTACAAAGTAGCTCGCTTAATTACGCAGTTTTAAGCAGATTGCTTGATGAATGATTCAATCCGTCGCAGCCTTTGATATACTGTACTACAACTAGTAGTACAAGAGCGGGTGGATTTTAACATAATAAGAGCCATTTCATCAACCTATAATATAAACGTAAAAATTATTTTGGCAAAACCGACTTCAAACGCCACTACAAAGTATATAAATTGTGCCTATAAAATTTGAAGAGTTTCCTCGATTTCTCCAGGATCCCATCATCAAATCCTGACCTGATGACAATGAGACCACCTAGCAAGTATACCCTTTCAAACAAGAAAAGAATTTTCGCAAATGGTCCAGACGTCTTCGAGTAATCGGGGAACATATACATAAAAAATAAAGAAAAAATTCGGACGAATTGAGAAACTCCTTTTTTGGAAATCGGTTAAAAATATTACGCTCGGATGAGACTTATTTTAAGGCACTAGTTTTGCCTATGGTATTCGTACTTCTCCTTAACTATGCTCTATGCCCAGCCTGATTAATATTGCCATCTCCGCTACGTAATTAAATCGTAAATCTTGTGTTAGGAGTGGGCACGACATTAGTGCAACAATGTAGGTTTGTACCATCACAGGTGAAAGGATTGAACCATCCAATTTTCAGTTTTCAGTCTACACTTTTAATCGTTGGACTTTGAAAGCCGTTGGTACTACAGACACCGCCAACTCCGGACAGCTACCGAGAACTTTTTTTGATGAAAAAACCCAACGACTTTCGGCCTAAATTTTCCCACCAGCTCTCTGACAGTGGTATTTGAACTAGATTTGAACAATATATAGTAAACGCAGGTTAATTAGTTATGGGTAAATTGCTGGCATAAATCTTACCAGGTTTCAGATTACAGCTACATTTACATAGAACAGGCAATACAATGCAGATTGATGATGTACTGTGTACGAAGCCTAATGGCCAGTGGTAGCGACAAGGCGCAGAATTATTAGTCGAAAATTTATAATAGGGACCTGTACGGTCTATGTCGAAACCGTACAATTCGCCCAGTCATCATTCACGCTTTATTATAAATACGCTATTCATTATATCATAAATCAGTGCACATAACATCGCATCGCGCTCACATTACTGCTATTAGGTAGAGGCCAATAAACTTAAGTCTTCTACTCAGCAGTTTTATTTCTGTGCGGTCCTGAACCGTACAGGACCTATAGCAATGGTAAATGTTTCGATCTATAATGTACAAGATATAACCCGATCAAATTCAGTCCCAAACGAAATCGAACTGAAAAAGTATCCTAGAAAAATAATTTCTTAGAGGAAAAATAAGAAAAACATTTATTCAAACTTCTCTACAAAGTCCTTTCAAAAAAGAAAACCGAGAGAGTGCAATACAACAAATTAAACGATCCTTCCTCAGGGGATGCCTAACTCATAATGCAGAATTTCAGCTCGATCTGTTCAGTGGTTTGAACTGTGTGTTGATATATCAGTCAGTCAGTCAAATTCAAATTTATTTACATATTTCATGTAGGCCAACTTGTGGCTCTTATGACAAGTCGAAAATCTACCGCCGGTTCGGAATGCTGATTCTGCTGAGAAGAGCCGGCAAGAAACTCAGCAGTTACTCTTTTCAAAACAATAAATGTTACAATATGTAGCTTATCTATCTTGTGGACAGCTGAAGCAAAGCAGATTGGTTCCAAGCAACTTTGTCATTAAGGAATTTATTAACTGTGTAATAACTTCTACTTGTTAAATGTGTCTTTACACACTATTTAAAATGTAATGGTAAATCTACCAATTCTTTCGGAATCAAGTTATAAAAGCGTATACTCAACTCCACAAAGAACTTTTGCACTTTACGCAAACGATAGTAAGGTGTTACTAGTTTATGACGGTGTCTAGTAAATACTTCATGTGTGTAGTCAGTCAATCAGGTAACCTTCTCATTTTATATATTTAGAGAATTATAATTACTGTTGCTCAAAAAACTCGAGTTCCTCCATTGCTGTAGGTAACTATACTAGGCACTACTAGTCTAAGTACTAACTAGGGTTGTTCACTCGATTGTCTCGCGTTCATTATCGCTGCAAGTCCGCATTGTTCCGCGCCGGTGCAGTAATGAGCAATGTGCACTCACTGACACTTACGGACAGACAGACAGCGCTTTGTTTTTGTTACAGTGTCCACATTGTTAGCTAGAGAAACTTAAGCTCGCTGCATACGTAACGTGCACGGGACGTGGACGGGACGTGGCCCGGACGTGGTTAGTAAACACGGACGGGAATTTTTAATGCATACGCAACGTGGCAATAACTCAGAACTAACGTGCTAGTGATGTGAACAAGGAAAGATGGATTTTTCTAAGATTGTAGCGAGCTAACTTGGAAGGGGTATAGCAGTGTAAATACAACCCATACCCCTAGTCGGTTTTTTCACGCCATCGTGTCGAAACGTTAAATCGCTTGGCGGCACGTCTTTGACGGTAGGGTGGTAACTAGCCACGGCCAAAGCCTCCCACCAGGCCAGACCAGAGACAATTTAGAAATTATAAATTCCTAAATTGCCCCCGCCGGGAATCGAACCCGAGACCTCTCAGTTATAAGACCACAGCGCTCACCACTGCGCCAGAGAGGTCGTCAAAGGTTGATACTATATACCTATTGATTTGAGCATAAAAAGTTCAACTGTAATTATTATTACATATTAAAATATAAGTAGAGATACCAATGCAATAAATTAATAAAATAAATCTGACCGTTTTCAGTGAGTGATAGTTCGACTGCAATTTTACGCCACAGATAATTTTTATATTTGGTGTCTAAATACTTTCAATGATCGTACACACTCAATTAGTTTTTCCATTCGTCCATTTTTGCTTCGTAGGTAAATACACAAACATCACTACTTAGCTCTCCGGAGCGAACGGGGCGACTGTGCATACGCAGTGGAATCACGCACGGGACGGGGCACGTACGGGACGGGACGTGCTAAACATCGTCGCCGACGATATTTTTCCCGTTCCGCGCGTGGCACGTTCCCGTCCCGTCCGTGCTCCGTGACGTATGCACAGTCGCTTACATTTTCTATGAAACGATGTTTCCAAAACTCCACGTCCCGTCCCGTCCACGTCCCGTCCCGTCCCGTGCACGTTATGTATGCAGCGGCCTTAAAAATGGCTGCTAAATACACTCTCTGAAATGTCTCTCTTTGTCTCTTTAAAATGGCAGGATTGTTTAAATAAAATGAAACACAAAAGCGAAATAAATCCTACCGTCAGTAACACTGGCCAACTGATTAATATTAAGTATAATTATTTGTAGGAAAGTAGGATTAGAGTGATTATTGTTTAAAGCGCCATTTAGTGACGGTAGTCTTGTAACGTTTCATGACGGTAGTTTCGTAGCATTGGTATCATTGTTCCCTTCCCACTCGTTCGGTCCATAAAAGGGAAGCGTACAGCGTGTATTGATTCATTCATTCTGTGTCGAGTCAGTCGTCTGATGTTAGATGTCGCTCGTCATCTCTAATCAGTAGAGAGTTAGATTAGCGGTTGGTTAGAGTTGTCGCGGTTATTATGTGTTAGCGAAATATTGAAATAGTAAAGATATAAACTTTAATGTATTGAAGGTAGCTAGATAAAACTAGTAGTAGGTAGTTTGACTTTGTTGACGACGTAGGCGCCGGTCTGGTGCCGCGCCGTTAGTATACAGCGCTTTGGACGTTATTAATTCAGTCTCTTCCAGAGACTCAAACGGCTATTGGATGCTCCCGCGTCTAGGTCGTTGTATTTGATTGTGGGAATGTGATAGCAATCGCGCCCTAATCGAATAAATATTGCCTATAGATTTTGATGAGTGTAATTAATTGTTGATTAAATAATACTTTGATATTTTTGATAGTTACCCTCACGTTCAAATGGTGGTTTGTTTCTCCATACAAACGCTCTCGCCCTGTTTCCTCCCTGGTTAATGACACTAGAAAAATGATTTTTTACAATTAAACTAGTGGTTCGCCCCGAACTGAGACCTCGCGATATCCCATAATTCCCAAAAGTTTTAATTATATATTGTAACTAAACGATGCCCGCGACTTCGTACGCGTGGATAAAGATTTTTTGATTCCTGCGGGAACTCTGTAATTTTCCGGGATAAAAAGTAGCCTATGTTTTAATCCTGGGTATGAGCTATCTCCATTTCAAATTTCAGCCAAATCGATTCATTCGTTGTGGCGTGAAGGAGTAACAAACATACACACACACACACACACATACACATACAAACTTTCGGCTTTATAATATTAGTGTGATTAGTGTGATAATTAACTTTTAACATTAGACGCAATAAAAAAAAATAGTTGACATAAAACTGTTTTACTGACACAGCGCCATCTATTAGCATTATAGGGAAGCTATTAGCTTCACAATAATGCTAATAGATGGCGTATTAAAATTAAATAATTTCGTTTCTTTATAACATTTATCTAATTTTAGTATTTGTTGTTCAAGTACAGGATATAACTGAATTTTCAACCAAGTTTCACGTTCTAATATTCAGTAATTCAGAAGTTATAGGGCTCTGACAGACATTTATACGGACACACTTCTCTGTCTAGTAGGCAAGCGCCCTAGTTGACTCAGAGAACTCGCTTCGCTCGTTCAAATAAATACCAACGTCTTCTATATTTCTATGTTTTCCTTTTCGAAGATACATTATTTTTTCAGACAAAATGCTCAAAATTGCCTATTTTAAACCGCTGTCAATAGAGGCCTAGTGTACTTTGACAACTACTAACGAAAAGAAGAAAACGTAAGAGCACAGTATATATTCTTCTTATTCAGTATATAAAATATCTTTTAAATTGGTCCAATATTGGAGGAAGAAACAGTAGAGAGCCAAACCTCAAATTATGCCTTTTTATGTAGGCTAAACCTTAGGACTAAACAGTCGAATCTGGATTCGACATCCAAACTTTCGTAGAGCGACGGCACTACTTTATTCAAATACCTATTTCTCAAAAGTCTCTCCGACTACATTTCCTCTACCTACTAATACTTTATTGATGCTGCGTTCCCATCATCTATTAAGAGTACTCCGAGGTGGTGATTCCTACACAAAATTACCAATTGTTTCTTTTTCAATTTTTCGGCTATTCTATTGGGTTTTCCCAATTTATTTTATTTTTAAATCACCCCTGTATTACAGCGATCAAAACAAAAAAAATATTCAAATTAGTCAAGCTGTTTTTAAGTTTTAGCCAATCTAACGAACAACAATAAAATATTATCACTTTTATACAATAAATATTATTATTTATAACAGGCGGATTGAATCTCGTTAGCTTTGATGGATTTAAAATTATGTAACAGTACAAAATTAGGCAAATTGAAGGCTACGAAATTAGGTAAATTGGTTTGAATAGTATTTTATTAATATAAATAATATTTAAATAAATAATACACAATCGATGTACATAACCTCCTCTCGCCGAAGCTTTGCCAAGTAGAGATTGCTCTGTTAGCAATAAGGACGCCTTTGCATGTGTAGTTTTATCATTATATTTTCAAAAATATGATTGCATACAACTTCCCTAGACAAAGCTAAATAGTTCAACGAACCTAATAGATAGGTACTTGGTAAATACTATTTATTTATATAGAAACACACTTAAATCTATATTATGTATAACCTACGCCAACGTCTGAAGGCCTTATTTACTACATATTGTGTTACGAGGAGCAATATGTAGTAAACAAAGTGCACACAGGTGTAGGTAGCTAACGTAAATGTATTGGCATTTAAAGCGCATCGGAAGAGGAATATTGAGTACTAGCTGATGCCCGCGACTTCGTACGCGTGGGTTCAGTTTTTAAATAACAAGATATAAGTTTTCTTCCAGACAAGCGCGCTTGGTCTTAGGCTGCATCTTCACTTACCATTAGATGTGATCGCAGTCAAGGCCCCAATACAAGAAACGTTATTTTTTCGTCTTTTTTGCTCGTCGACTTTAACAATTTACGCATATGTCTCGCTTTTCTGGTTTTATTTATTACTAGAAGCCCGCGCCGACTTCGTCCGGGTTGAAAATTAAATATTTGTTCTTGTGAGCTTCTTATAGGAGACGATTGTCAATAAGATCACCACGGGAACCACACGAATATCCCGCACCGATACCCGCCACCGTGCCCCGCCGCGCCGACCGACACTATTTTATTATTTGGTCGCGCGGATATATTAATTTTCCGATAACTCCTAAGACATTTATTTAAATTGTATAGTGTAAAGGGCAAATATGTTCTAAATTAAATACTTACGATAATAAACATATTTATTTAGATATAGATTGACATCACATCGGTTAAAGAAGCTTCGAAAATAATTCATTATTTTTAATCAAAATTTGAAAGATAGAAATGGTTACTGTAAGTTATCCTTAGAATATAGACATATGCTATCGCGGACTTTTTTTTAGAACTCTTTAAGAGGAACAATTCACCCATACATCATTTTCATCCAATAACAGTATATGACCCAGCGCACGCCTTGAAAACGTTTAAGAGTCAAAAAAAATTCCGACTTCTTTAACAAATTTGCACATAATATCTAGCCATAATACTTTTATTAACATAATTATAGCCTATAACCATCTGGAATAATGTACCTTTGAAATGGTAAAAGAATTATTGTAATAGGTGCGGTGGTTCCAAAGTTTGCTCCGGACATACATACAAACTCACAAAATTCGCGCTCTCTCTTTATTATAATAGTATAGACTAGGAATTAGGTTACTGATTAGTAAATAATAATTTTAATCCAAGTTTAATTTATCCTAAAAAAAATAAAAACTCATTGGGAAACACTTTACTTTCCTAATAATAAATAAATAAATAAACTCCGTGGCCACGGAGCGAAGTGTTTATTTATTTATTTACCCACGCGTGGGTACGATTTTGTGCGAAAGACGACTGTCAAAACAAGCTTAAAAATTAAATTTATATAAAAAAAATTACATAGAGACACGAAATAAACATTTTACACGTGTTCCATATTAACAATTTATATGAAAAAATAAAAAAAATAAATGAAACCGTAAAGTAATTACATTCCCCGAATCATCTCGTTTAGAAGGGCTCCTCATGACATTAAATACATTCAAGTAAGTATTCGTTAACTGTTTTTCGCATTGTTCCAGTAATGAGCAAGGCTGAGTGCTGTCTGCTCGACGCGTACACTGTACACTGTACACTGTACACACGGACTGAAAGACTTAAAGTATTTTTATTACAGCTGTAACGAGTCGACATCGTTAGCAGTTGTGTATTTAGCCTACTTTTTCTTTGCAAATGTAAATGAAGAGAAAGCTTGTTAAATAACATCGTATAAAGTTCGTATAATAAAAGCCAGTTGCTCTGAAGCTCTGAGCACCTTCGTATTTTCTGTGACATTTGACACCAATAATTTTATTTGTGTCAAGTTTTTGACTTGAAGTAATTTTACCTTTACTGGGTCGCCCTAAAGTTCTAGTAAAAATTCTAGCTTAAATAATCATTGTACTAACTACTTAAGTGACTTGTTTAAAAATACTTTCTGACCTCCGACAAAAAACGAGGATATCTGAGTATCTGTCTGTCTGTCTGTTCCTTCGTAGCTCCCCAACAAATAGACCGAATTTGATGACATTTTTTATGTTTGAAAGCTAACGTGATCGAGATGGATCTTACCTATAGTTTAATAGATTTATAAATACATATCAAAAATTCCGAGGGCGGCGGGATTCGAACCCACATCTCTCTGGGAATCGCGCCCGAGTGTGTTAACCGTTACACCACGGCCGAACCACACGTCAGCCACGAAATTAGTGATATGTATCTACTTTTTTATTGAAGTGTAGGTTAACACTTCAATAAAAATTAATAAATTACCTATAGTTTATGAAACCTATAGTTTATGTTTAGACGTTTGAAAATCATCAGCTAGTTTCCTATGTAGAGAACTCTCAGGCATGCATGTTTCAGCGTACTGCTTTCCTTAACTAAAACTTAACATCGGGGACTCGTAATATGAAAGTCAAGCCCCGCAAATGATGTTTATTCAACGCGGTGGAAACTATCAACTCACTAATACGATTTACGAAACTAGGCGTCAAGTTCTGAAACTATTATAGGCTAAATTTCACGAAGTTCGCTTCCAGGAGTCACGCGGCACTCAATTATTTACTGTCATTTGAATATCTGTATCGGTGTTTACTAAATATTGTTGAAACTTGAAAGGTAGTTTTAATCAGAATAATAAATATAAGTTACAAGTTATAAGAATCATACTATGTTTAATTGATAGTTAGCGATCATGTTTTGGACCCATAAGTCATCACTGGCAACAAAAACTGTTCGGAGGGTTTGGTCCTCATGTACTGAGGGCCTTTTTTTTTTTTTTTTGACGAGAAGACACATTTTCAATACAAATTTTAGGCAAATTTTCAATACAAAACTGTCATAAATGTCCAATTAATTCCTCGGTTAAGTATTACACGGCGTTGGTGAAATTGGAACTTATAAAAGAACTTTTGTTTAAATTTTTTCAGTTTTCCCATATAAAACTTGGGGATTAGTAAAAGCTGATATTCGCTTGGGATATCATACTCGTGCGAGTAAACTCTATCCGCTCGGGAAGACTTGTTTGTGGCGGACTGACATGTTTACTTTCGGCTTAGCGTGAGCCCGGGGATAAACACGATTTCTTTATTGAACGAGCGAAGCGAGTTCTCTGAGTCAACTAGGGCGCTTGCCTACTAGACAGAGAAGTGTGTCCGTCTAAATGTCTGTCAGAGCCCTATAACTTCTGAATTACTGAATATTAGAACGTGAAACTTGGTTGAAAATTCAGTTATATCCTGTACTTGAACAACAAATATTAAAATTAGATAAATGTTATAAAGAAACGAAATTATTTAATTTTAATGCGCCATCTAATTATAATGCTAATAGATGGCGCTGTGTCAGTAAAACAGTTTTATGTCAACTATTATTTTTTTTATTGCGTCTAATGTTAAAAGTTAATTATTACAATATATAATTAAAACTTTTGGGAATTATGGGATATCGCGAGGTCTCAGTTCGGGGCGAACCACTAGTATATAATATAATATACGTGTTATTTTAACACTCTTTCTGTACCCTGCTACAATTTCCACCTGAAATGTGTGGTAGAAAGGCTTTTTTTAATACTAAAACAATATTTTACAATAAAACTTATACTTCGCTAATCTAATAATTACTATACAAATCATGCATACGTAGAATATTTCCTAAAATACTGACTGCATTTCCACCGAACACAAAAAATGAACCAATCCATTTGGCATCAGATGAGACAATTAGCTCAGGCCCCATGTAATAATAATAACAATGTCCTCCCGACCGAATCTGGCATCGGCGGCCAATCTCCACAGAGATTAGCCATTTACGCGGGAGATATTACAGTGCACAAGTGTGCGCGCAAACACAAGTGCACTCTATTCCCTTACTCTCATAGTCCGATGGGACGGAAATCTGACACGACCGGAGAGAGATCAGGCGCAGGACCGACAGCTTTACGTGCTCTCCGAGGCACGGGGGTGACTCACCAGTAGGGTTGCCAGATTTTTTTTCAGCCTATAAGGGACAAATGGTTAAATGGGCAAAAAAATACGGGATTTCAGTTTTTTACCCGGGACAAATAAAAAACAAAATTACTTAGTATAATTTTTTTCCGAGGATCAAGTCAGTTTTTTAATTAACATTGTCATTCTGACACTAACACTATCGTTGGTCGATGCGGGCAGCAAGTGCAAGTTACTTCACACTACACAGAGCCGAGTCAGACAATGTAAACCGTACGTTTTACGAACGTTGCGTGTGTGAATACTTAGATCGATTTCATAATAAAAAACGAAGTACGGTTAAAATACGGGACAGAGTCAGTCCCGCCGGGACATTTTAAACTATGCCTAAAATACGGGACGTCCCGGGAAATACGGGACGTCTGGCAACGCTACTCACCAGTCACCGCCAACTTCCTAACTTCGTGCTAGTACTAAGAATTTCTTGACAGAAAAACCCAATACATTTTATGACCCGACCCGAGGATCGAATCCGGGACCCCGTCATCTGCAACCTGCAAACTGTCGAATTTGCTAACCACTAGACCAACGAGGCCCCATGTACCAATGTCTTTACAATAAACGAAACATATCTATACTTCTATACTATTATAATAAAGAGAGAGCGCTAATTTTGTGAGTTTGTATGTATGTCCGGAGCAAACTTTGAAAACACCGCACCAATTTCAAAAATTCTTTCACCATTTCAAAGGTACATTATTACAGATAGGCTATATATTATGCATATAAATGTATTATGGCTAGATATTATGTGCAAATTTGTTAAAGAAGTCGGAAATTTTTTTGACTCTTAAATGTTTTCAAGGCGTGCGCTGGGTCATATACTGTTATTAGATGAAAATGATGTATGGGTGAACTGTTCCTCTAAAAGAGTTCTAAAAAAAGTCCGCGATAGCATATGTCTATCTTCTAAGAATAACTTACAGTAACCATTTCTATCTTTCAAATTTTGATTAAAAATAATGAATTATTTTCGAAGCTTCTTTAACCGATGTGATGTCAATCTATATCTAAATAAATATGTTTATTATCGTAAGTATATAATTTAGAACACATTTGCCCTTTCCACTAAACAATTTAAATTAATATCTTAGGAGTTATCGGAAAATGAATAATTTCGCGCGACAAAATAATAAAATGGTGCCGGTCGGCGCAGCGGTGCATGTTGGCAGGTGTCGGCGCGGGAAGTTCCTGTGGTTCCTGTGGTGATCTTATTCACAATCGTCTCCTATCGATCCGGACGAAGTCGGCGCGGGCTTCTAGTATTATGTAAATCTCGACCGGAGATGCATACTAGCGACGCTTACTAGATTCGGCCATTTCAGCCGCGGCTCCGTCTTGATACTGTCTCGTTTTCATGACAGGGGCCAATTTAAACTGGAAAACCTATTTCATTCTTGCTCCATATTCCTTTCTCCTTTACATAAAGAGCTGTCCTTTCCCACCGGTGGGACATTAATAGGCAGTTACGGTACAGAAATTCTCGTTTTTGCTGGGCAAAACGTCATTAAAGTAGCTCGACCGTAACTTTTTACGAGTCTCACGTGTATTTTGCGCGCCAAAATGTCATTGACGTAAAATGTAGGTGTCCCGTGATAAAAACTTGTTTATTAACGTTTTCACGAGCCTCTCGCGCTAAATTAAATTAAGTTTTAATATGGAACCCTACTTGAGAGTCAAACTAGCGAAGAGCTATTACAACTTTAAATATTAAAAACTTCCAAAC
The DNA here is from genome assembly GCA_038048805.1 of Hipparchia sbordonii. Taxonomy (NCBI): domain Eukaryota; kingdom Metazoa; phylum Arthropoda; class Insecta; order Lepidoptera; family Nymphalidae; genus Hipparchia; species Hipparchia sbordonii. The sequence goes on along the minus strand of CM076109.1, from coordinate 13,859,499 downwards.
TTTACTTTAGAACGTAAAGTTTGAAGTAGATACTTTGTAGGAAGTTCGATCATGGTCACATGCTGGTATATCTGCATCGTGAATACAGCCATGTGTAATACTATGTATTACACAAAAAACGATGTTTAAAAACATAGCTCCAAATTTTTTTTCCACGTACAACCAAATTGTGGAATCATCTCCCTTCGACAGTGTTCCCACTTAATTACAATATGGGGTTATTCAAGGTGCGAACCAATGAGTTCCTGAAAAGCCGGCAACGGATTGGATGGTGCCTCTTATACAATAAGTGTTCATCACTTTACATCAGGTGACACGCCAGCTCATTTGCCCGCTATTCATATATTAAAAAAAACATAGTGAGGAAACCGGCGCGCCTAATGATCAAAAAGGAGTGAAGTCTGCTAATTAGGAATTTGATTGTTGTGAAAATGTAAGACTAACATTTGTAAAAACAGAAAATAAATCAGTCAAAAAACAAATAAGACGAAGTCGCGGGCATCAGCTAGTATTTTTATAATTTTGACCCGAATAAGACAAAAATGTGGATTCGATAAAACCCAATTTATTTTGTTTTACAAAGGAATACACAAGTATTGGTGTAATAGAGAGTTCCTTCCGAGGGACGCAGGGCGGACCCGCGTCATCTCAAAGCCCATCGTCGTCCTTTCATGTCTTTATACCCGCAAACAGCGCAAAGGAATAGTTGGAGATAATTGTCTTGGAGATTTCCACTTTCAACGTCCTTCGTATACTTACAGTAGCGTTCATAAGGATCGGCCTTACGAGACCTGTGATGGCATAGCGGTTAGAGCACTGCATTTTGTGTCGAATGGCGTCGGATTCAACTCAAAGTTTTTACACAATATAATTTTAATACTTTTTTTTTTTTATTCGATGACAAGGTAGCCCTTGACTGCGATCTCACCTGATGATAAGTGACGATGCAGTCTAAGATGGTAGCGGGCTAACTTGGAAGGGATATAGCAGTGTAAACTCAACCCATACCCCTAATCGGTTTCTACACGCCACCGTGCCGGAACGCTAAATCGCTTGGCGGCACGTCTTTGACGGTAGGGTGGTAACTAGCCACGGCCAAAGCCTCCCACCAGACCAGACCAGAGACAATTTATAAATTATAAATTCCTAAATTGCCCCCGCCGGGAATCGAACCCCAGACCTCCCAGTTATAAGACCACAGCGCTCACCACTGCGCCAGGGAGGTCGTCAAAAATACTAATAAAATACTAATTTTATTTAAGTGCAATCGCAGTTTTTTCCTGATTCTTCTCGGTGGAGTTTCTTAAACTACGGATGGCCTGTTTTTGAATACCCCCTGAGTCAACATCTCCCGAGGATACTCCGGTATCGGGGCGAAACGTTTTTTTTTGTTTGGCGGATTATTATTAGCAAATTAATTTTATTTTTCTTTCAATATGTTACATAAAAGATTCCATGTTGTAAACTCATTAAAAAAATTACAAAATCTCGAAAAGACAGATGAAAAATTCCAACGCTGAGCATCTCAGAATCATGTGCAGAATTCCTGGTTTCAGTTTTTATTACGGTGTCCCTTACACCCTGTATAAGGTAACGAATTCATATCACCCGCGGAAACCTCCCTAATTTTTTTTTATTAAGAATATTAGGCAATCTGAAGTTGACTAATATCCTCCTATCCCCTCCAAATAAGCGAAAAGCTTGTGTTAGGAGTGGGTACGTCAATAGTGCAACGGATGGGATTCGAACCTGCGACCTTATAGTTTTCCGTCCGCACCTTTAACCGTTGGGCTATTGAGGCTCTAAATTAGTTGAACGCTATAAATGTGTAATATCGCTACCGAAACTATGTCACGTTCTGCGTTATTGTGATATCCACTTATCTCTCTGCGACAGCCGGAGAGAGGAGAGAGGAACACCTGCTACAGTGATGGATTGACTTCAGATGAAAATCAAATCTTCCTTAGAAGACAGTTCGTTTTGTATACCTACTATAGATCTATCTAGACCTTCTTATAATTAAAATGAATGGCTAGTAGATAGCCAAGTTCGGCCGTAGATTATTGGAAAATACATGAAAAACAAAAGTATTTTTAATGTCCTTAGTATGGCATTGCATTAATTTAAAATTTTCTTTGAAAATCGTCCGAAGTAAAGTTCCAAATACAATATTAGAATATGTAAACATATATAAACCTGGCGGACTCGAATTAAAAATGTAGAATAATGTATCTCAACAAAAATTTGAACAACCTCCCTGGCGTAGTAATGAGCGCTGTGTCTTATAACTGGGAGGTCTCAGGTTCGATTTCCGGAGGGGCCAAAGAGGCCTGGGAATTTATAATTTCTGAATTGTCTCAGGTCTGGTCTGGTCTGATGGGAGGCTTTAGCTGTGGCTAGCTACCATCCGTCAAAGACTTGCTGACAAGCGATTTAGCGTTCCGGCACGATGGCGTGTAGAAACATTAGGGTTATGCCTGAAAGGGTAGCCCTTCCAAGTTAGCCCGCTACAATCTTAGACTACATCGTCACTTACCATCAAATGAGATCGCAGTCAAGGACTATCTTGTCATCGAATAAAGGAAATACGTCATTTTGGGTTAACCGTGGTCGGGTGAAAAGGAAACACTGATGATGCAATTCTCAAGTACGTGCAATTTGTTCCCTGAACGCTAAAGTGCACTATACAGCGAAATTGCTCTTCCACAGGGCGAAAGTCGCTGATACTCGGGAGAAATAAAATTTGACGCCTGCGCGGGGGCGCGAGGAAACAAGCAATTCTGTTGCGGCCCCTTGAGATACACTCTCGAAGATGTTGATTTTCCCCGACCGAAAGAGTAACCTTTATCCACTGGGGCTCAGAACATCAGCTAGTCTCTTTCACTCGTTTCTTCAACGAAGCAGAAAGATTTGGCGACTGCTCTGTAGAGGGTGCCTTAAATTTTCTAAGGCTTACATGTTCTAGGAAGTGTGTGTCCGTATCCAAGATGCAAGCTACCTCAATGCATAATTTCGTCAAGATCGTTTCAATGAAGAAGTAACGCAAAAACACTCTTTTGCTATATAATATTAGTATACGTTTATAAAAATGCAGTTTTTGAAAATGAATTATAAACAAGGTCATTAAGAAAATGATTGACTCATTGGTTTTTTTTCAAAATTATAATAGCCCCCTTCAGTGACCTTTCCTATCCTAAAATGTTTCTATCTTTCATCAGGTAAAATTACGTAACCTTGTCAGGTTTTTATTTTAACAAAACTTTAATAATCACATAATTAATCTATATTTTGTTAAACGTTTTTCATAAAAAATAAATATTTCCGAATCCAAAAGCGACGAAACAAAGTAATTTTTCATTTTTATTTTGCACCTCTACGTATGATATTTGGGAAGGCGCGCAGTAATATATTTTATTTAGTTCAATTCATGGCGCCGGAATGAAGTGTTGCCATCGGTTTTCCATATTCCACTAACCTCGCGGCTGAGATCATGTTACACGATGTAGCGTAAGCGATAGCTTTCTGCACCAAACTATAAAACAACAAAAACTGTTTACAAAAATCAAACTGACGATAAAAGAAACTGGAAATGGAAAAATAAAATAAACCTTTTCAGTTTTAATAACTAAGCTCCTAAACTAATGTTGTAACGAATTATTATGAATCGGCGAAGTCGGTGAACTTTTTTAAAAGCAATCTATCTGCCGTCTTTTTACGTAGGTACCTAATTTGCTTACGCGCGTGAACCTCCTATTTGTTCGTCAGTTAAAATTGGTCATCTCTAAGAATTTTTAAATCAAACAGCTCAGCTTTAAAAATCCCTTATATCGTCTTTGTTAACCAATAGACGATCACTGCTGGCACATAGGCCCCTTGTAGAATTCAACAGGTCTCTGGTCTACAACCGCCAAGACTGAGCTTTCTGGTGCGAAGTCACCATTGAGTCAGTTTGGGATCTTAACTACTATAGTTTCTTCGAGTCACGTGGAACCAAATTCACCTCGGAGACTCTGATTAGCAATGTCGGTTCTAGCCCTGAATTTCTACAAGTATCTGTCTCTACATCTGTCACCTTTCCACGCCTTTACTACTCAACCAGTTTTAATGAAAGGCACAGAGATAGCTAGACATCCTGAAGTAAACTTTCCTTTTTATAAACAGCGCTTACATATTTTTTTTTTTGATCAAACGCATTGTGAGAATGGGTACGCATTGTGAGAATGGCCTCAATATCCTAACGGTTAAAAGTGCGGACTGAAAACTGAAAGGTCAGTTTTGCCCAAGACTTTAAAAGTCGTAAAAGTCGCAGGTTCGAACCCACTCCAAGCACAAGCTTTTCGCTTATTTGGAGAGGAGAGGAGAATATAAGACAAGTTCAGCTTGACTAATATTCTTTCTTTTTTTTTTAAAGCATTCATTAGAACCTAGTCAACAGCACACAACAACAGAATTTTTCTGCATGGATACGAAATAATTATATAAATACTTAACGCTTTCACAGCTTTACTATGCTCCAAGCTGAAATAGTATTGAAAATTTTATCGCAGCAATATAGTGAATTGCGAATGCGACCGTACTTGTTTGGGACGTAACTAAATTTTATATTTCACTTGAAAACATGTGTCATTTCCGTAAAGTTGTTCTAGTAAGTTACACTATTGGACGTTCATTCGACTATACGGTAAACGATAGTGAATGTTGAGTGAAGAAAAGGTTTAAAAATTTCAGTTAAAAAAGACGAATATCATAAAACTACCATATTTTAGCCAAGATCTATAAGGTCTACCTACTAATGCTGAGATCTATAGAGCGTGCTCTGACTCAGCTCAGACTCAAGATAGAGGTTAAAGCGACACACATATTTGCTCTGACAAAAATCTGTCTGAAACATTGGTTTCAAGTGGCACATGACTAACTCATGTGGAAGTCAATACAAAAAAACGTATGTCCAGCGATGGACGTTTATAGGTTGATAATGAAGAATAAGAAGCGAGGTAGGTACACACTATACCCTAATATTATGGCATAATATTCACGGTGTTCCTCATAATGTAGTCGCATAAATCTTAATATTTACGATGTTCCCGTAATATTACTCTAGTCGCATAATATTCCCGATGTTTCTGTCTACGCTAAGAGCCAACCTCGGAAGTTCAAGACAAATTACTTTTGAACACGTACGGCTCCTTGGCCTATTTTTCAAAGGTCCAAAGAAAATTAGCTGAAGACTAAATTTGATATTTTTAAAGATTTTCAATACAAAAGCTTTCAATGTACTGTTTTACAACTCTATTATGTATTTTTGTGTACAGTCAATTCGAAATAAATCAATTAATTTGCGTAATTTATGCACCTATTTCTAATAATTTTTAATTTAGGAATTAAAATTTTATTATGTATTTTTACAGTTTGACTTTACATTAGAAACCTTTTTGTTACTCATTTAATTTTGCACTGTCACTTGTCACTTGTCGGTCTCCAGGTCCTCATTTATATTCCAAAGTAAAAATCACGTCGATCCGTAGCTGTTACAATATGATCGGAGGACAAATCAACAAACAAACACACAAGGATTTGCTTCTACAGTACATGCAATGTCTTTTTTGTGTTTGTTATCCATGCGCGAAGCGAAAGAGTTCACCTGAACTTTCGATTCTCGTCCACACCCGGATGTTACAAATCTACAAAGTGTTCGAATCAAGAGAAATACTTGAAATTGAATACATAATTTAATGAAAAAAGGTCATTACTTAGTTACAATGATCCATTATTTCATAAGGTTGATAAATTCAGAACTCGTAATAGAGGCATTGGTTTTCTCTTGTTTCTACTATACTATATTTATTTATTTATTTATTTATAAGCTTGCAAGTGTGTGGGTGTGTGAGTATTCGTATGAGCATAATATGTGTGAGTGTTATGATGTGGTCGTGAGTGCGTTTCAGAACAGAAAGTAGGTTTTTAGTGTTTTAATAGTCCAGCTCCAGGAACCATTTTCTAAGTATAATTTTACATTTATAAGCATTCAACTCTGCAATTTTCAATAATTTGCTAGTGTCAGTAATCTCTTGGACTAACCATAATGTAGTCGCAATAGTAACTCGCGACACATTCGCAGGCGTTCATCCGAACGCTTAAACCGAATGTAACATTACATAACCACCTAAACACATTTCGCTTGCTAAGTTTAATTACGAGTCTGTTCAAATGTTTTACGTTCATCTGAAATGCTAAGCAAAATCATTAAAATTTATGTCGTAAGGAAGTTTAAAAGTAAAGGCTCGTTTGAAGATTATAGAACAACATTACTGAAGCGGGAATGTATTTAAATCATCGATATAAATGTGCTACGTACTAAATATTGCCGTATAGTACCGTCGAACCTTGTTCAACTGACTTGCACAGTCAACTGTGCATTAGTTGTGTGGCATGGGCATTATCGATGTACGGACGGGGCGGTATCTACGCGATAAAAACTTGAATTGAAAAGCCAACATTACCTATATTCTGCTTGAATAACAAAGAAGTACAGTTGATTTAGTGAATAATTAGACAACGACATCGTAGCGCAATATACAAGTTTTGTACTCTAATGTTCTCGTCTATGTATCTATGTCGATGATTTAAATACTTTTAAGAATAAATGCTGTTTCACACATCTCAGTTTTATATGATTAACTGGTGTTTCTCAAGGGTCATTTCTGGGACCTGTACTATACAAAGTTTACACAAATGAATGTTTACTAAAATGTATTAATGTTATCACTAGCAGATGATATTAATGGATCAAGAGGTCACAACAATTCTGCAGCATACTTTTTTGATAAAGCACGAACTAATTTTAAAAAAATTGCGTGGATGTATATAATTAAAGGCGCGGATAAAGTGGCGGGCATCATTAATTATAGAAAAAAAATTAAAGAACAGGCTTTTCAACATAAATGTTTTTCAACACGAAAATCTAAAAACTTAAAACTTTTCTTAGAGAAAATTATTATTTTATTTTAAAGCATAAATAAACAAATCTTACCTAAGCAAAGCCGTCGCTAATCGCCCCACATCTAAGACGCTATTATTTCTGCCGAAACATTTTTAGGTCGCTCGTAATAAAATTAGGGCTACCAGTTTTATAATTGTCAAGTCCTGACAAAAAGCCGATCCTACGGAAAAGTTTTGATGAACAACATCTGTTATTATTATTTTTCACTTTATTGTACAAAATAATGATTGCAAATAGCGGAATTTTTGCTAAAACATTTACTCCCTGTCCCTTACTGGACGTGCGAAATCACATTAGGTGCAAGGAGAGAAGAATCCGAAGCGTTTAAGCAAATTTTTTCACATCACACAAAATAAAATTTAAGTTTATTATTTCATACTGTATACTTACCACTTTTTTAAATGAAGTACTTACATTAACGCGATGTTAGAATAAAACGCCTTTTAATCCACAATAACTTTAAGTTCGAAAGTGCACTTGTCTGCAGTTCATTTTCATGGCTCAACCGTTGTACCAATTTTGATAGAATTTACCACAGAGATGGCTTAAATCTGAAAAGAGTAAATACTGAGAAAATACAAAAAATCCCATTGGAATTAAAATCAATCTTCAACTGAAGCCGCAGGCTAAAAAATATAACACGATTCAGTTTTATTAAAATACGTACTCAAAGAGATATTTCCGAAGTCCGGCCGGTATCCTGACAAACTTTGAAGATTCCTGACTTGCCAGGACAAAGCCTGAGACCTGGTAGCCCTAGTCGTAATATAATTTCCCAAAAATTAAATGGCGCGCGCCACACCGCTCTATTACTCGGCTCTTAACGGCCAGTTTTTAATTACGATGTTAATTGACTCGGCAAATGAGGGAGGTGAGTGACCTTGTTAAAATGGGAAAATATTATGTTCTCGCCGCAAATCCGCGGGTGACGCATTAACACTGACAGCATCATGCTGCTGCGGTGTGTAATAAATGGCTTGTTGTAAGCATTTTTGTTATTATTAAATATGTAAAAGAAAAAGCTGACTGACTGACTGACTGATCTATCAATGCTCTAACCACTGGACGGGCTGAAAGGAATACAGATACTATTATGTCGTAGGCTAACGCTAAGAGAAGATTTTTGAAAATTCTACCCCTAAGGGGTTAAAATAGGGGTTTAAAAAATCTAAATGTAAGCGAAGCCGCGGACAAAAACTAGTAATTCATAGAAGACTAAAATATAATATATCAGGTTAAAATAAGTTCTAAGGGCATTCCGAAACTTACTTAAATTCCATCGATGTATAACTTCACTTAAAGATTCAAGCACTTTGTATTTTATTACAATTGAAAAAAACCTTTTCTATTCTATTTATGGTGATGTCTACGAAGTAAGCGCCTACTGCTAGATATATATTTGCCAACTTTTAATACCAAGATCTACTCTGAAATAAGTTTCGCGGGCATCAGTTATTCCACCATAAAAGTGAACAACTATGTTCAGAGTTAGAATTGTTGATAGTCGGTGGAGAAAAATCAACAAGCAACTCGATAGTCGCCTGAGAGATAGGATACCGATACCACAGCGTTCCGCAAAAGCTATTCAAGTGGGTATCGGAACTATTCGAACAAACGAATAAAACGAGTTTTCTCGAAACTTCCAATCGTTCAAGCTTGAAACTGCCGTTAACTGCACTGAAACTATTGTGGAAATGTAAATAGAAAAATAAACGTTTCTCTTAAAATTTAAATTGCTTTTCTTAGATTTTTTTACAACGTCCAATGTCCTTTAAATTAGGTCATTCAGATTGATTTTGGTGGATTCAAATTTAAAATTATTTATTTCATGTAGGCCAACTTGTAGCTCTTATGACACGTCATGGCTCTACCATATATTATGTAGGTATGTTGCATAAGTTTATGCTAGGAAATAATATTTTCTGGTGGATGCGAAAAATATTAACGCAACAATTGTTTGTCTCACACAGTTGTTTGCATCAACTGCCCACAACATCGTTCCCGAGAGAATTCTTTTTTCCAGGATAAAAAGTATAAATGAACCATCTCCAGGATACGTGTTATACCTAAATGTGTAAATTTTTATCGCAGTACAGTAAAAGTTTTAGAATCGCATACAATTGAAACAAAGAAAAACATTATTTGATTTAATTGTATTTGTATTTTTATCGATCCAAAATGTCGAAAACGAACCCAATGCTATGCGACTCCGTATGTACAAGATCAAGTCAAACAAGTCAACAAGAAGTCCTACGAGCGTCTTCAGAATATCGAAGTAAGTAAAGCCAGTGGCACTGTATTTCTGTAGCAGTTAATCCTGCAGAATTACCCTGTGAGTTGTGTGTTGAAAATGTAAATTAAAAAAACAAATATACAACAACAAAATATATTTTACGGTGTGCTTAAATTTCCGGAAAGTTTTCCGTATCCAGTGAATGTTGTACTGTGCAATGGTCGAAACATCTCAGTTTGAAGCAGTCGTAATGAAAAGCTATCGAGTATCGCTGCTTTTAATGATAAAGTGCAGCCGCGATTGAGTTTCCGGATACCGTGGCTTCGTTCATTAGTGTATTCGGAAATCTCCTGCGCTTTTGAGAGGGTTGTTACCGATATCAATCCTTCCATTTGGCTGGATTTAAAAGCGGGTAGTTCGAAATTTGGACGAACTCAAACAAATTAGTTCAATAGAAAGCTAGGAGAATTGCTGCGTTGTTTGGCGAAAGGACTACATTGCGACGCTCTACTCCCATCATCTGAGGCATCCATCGAATAATTGAAGCTATATGCGTGTCCTATTGGGTATCTCTGTAATGGAAAAAGTCCTTAGAAGTTGTTTAATTTAATACCACCTTCTCTTTTCTTCACCATCTTATGTCACCATAAGCGAAATAAAAAACAGGATAATATAAAAATCCACAAAATCGCTTTCATAGACTTCCGTTATAGATAGGTGATGTCCAGGAATTGACGACCGCCATGGTGCAGTGGTGAACGCTGTGGTCTTATAACTGGGAGGTCTCGAGTTCGGTTCCCGGCGGGGCAATTTGTAAATTTATAATTTCAAAAATTTTCTCTGGTGTGGCTTTAGCCTGCAAATTTCCTTGATCTGAAAAAAAAACATCATTAGTAATTATTACTAATGATGTTTTTTTCACTTCAGTAGTAGTAATCACTTTTAGTCAATCCTGCGGCTCTATAAAACTGTGCCTCCAACATTGTAACACCGAGTTTGTAATTCTATAGCAGTATTTCCTACAACTTTTTCATACAAAATGTGGGTATTAAAAACATCAAGTAAAGTAAATATCGCGTGCAACGTGACCGCTTTTCGCCGTCCCAAATGCTCCAGTATTGTTGTTACCTACTCTTTGTTGTGCTTGAATGCTATCTTGCTCTATTGTGCGGGATTCATAGCCGAGCCTTAAAAAAACAATTTGTGCAGCATCATTTCACTGAGGAGCCCGGGGTGTAAGTGTCTGCGTAAACAGAACTCGTTCACTCAATTTCAATGAAAAGCGCTCTCAAAAATATGTTGGCAGTATAAACCTTTCTCGTTTAATTAATATTATAAACAACGAAAAAAAGAGCCGTGTGGTTAGGTTCAGTTTTTAAATCTTCCAGAAGCCCTTCATTTTTCCGTGATAAAAAGTAGCTTATGCCATTTTCCTGATTCTTTCGGTGTGATTTTGATCTTCTATTTCTTCTTTAGCAACCGATAGACGTCCACAAGCCTCGGTCTTGCACCACCTTAATCCAGCACCCTGTGACTCGACTGATGTCGTCGTTCCATCTATTACGGGAACGGTCCATCTTTGGACCATCAGTTCTTCGAACTACTTTGAGCACTGCCTATTTCCAATTCAGCTTCGCGACTCGATCGCTTAATTTTAATTATCCAGTGCAAAATGAGCTTTTTTTCCTTCAATGAATTAATAACAAGATAGTCCTTCACTGCGATCTCATCTGATGGTAAGTGACGATACAATCTAAGATGGTGGCGAGCTAACTTGGAAGGAATAGAAATGGCAGTGTACATTGAACTGATATCCCTAATCTGTTTTTACACGCCATCGTGCCGGAACGCTAAATCGCTGGGCGGTACGTCTTTGGAAGATACGGTGGTAACTAGCCACGGCCAAAGCCTCCCACCAGACAAACTCCAAAAGTACTACTGTATGAATATGATATGGATATAGTTATTTGTCAGCTAGTGCCACGTTATAATTAATATTTACATTACATCTAACGAGGCTTGTCAGGGCTCTAATTGGATACAATCATGGAATCACAGATATACGGTAACACGGGAATTAGAGTAATCCAATTTATACGTAGCAAGTATGGTCACATAGCTTAGATACCAGTACAGTAGGTACGATTTGCGTTAATTTTTTTTTTTATTGAAGTGTTAACCTACACTTAAAGGAAATAACTTAATAGGTTTATATAAACACATATCAAAAATTCCGAGGCCGGCGGGATTCGAACCCACTTCTCTCTGGGAATCGCGCCCGAGTGTGTTAACCGTTACACCACGGCCGAACAACACGTCAGCCACGAAATTAAATTTGCGTTAAATATTTGGATGGTAATGTAAATTTCAGGAATCTAGGAGATTTTTGACATTGTAAAGTAATTTACAGTTTTAGCAGCGGAGAAAATATAAAAAAATGGATACCTGCTCGATAGCAGTTTTGTTAATTTATTTTTTAAATTTATGTTTTTAAGATTGGTTTCAATTCGGTATAAAATAAAGTGCGTATTTTGAAATGTTTAATATCCACATGACACCGACGCCGAATCTCAGAACTGTACGACAGTTAAACTGTGGTGCTAACGAGCACAGATAAATCAGAGTGAGGGTGATACGTGTTGTGAGGCTGCGAAACTTCGTAATTGTTGTAACAGCCAATACTGCTCGCACCTACCACTTGCTGTAATACCTCTCACTATATGCGAATTTATAAAATAAATTGGGAATTTGGGACCAAAATCTATAGTTAATCAAATACAATTAATTTTTAACCACCTCACCACCACCCACCAACCTGTTGTCTTATAACTGGGAGGTCTCAGATTACATTCGCGGCGGGGGCAATTTGGGAATTTATAATTTCTGAATTGCCTCTGGTCCGGTCTGGTGGGAAGCTTTGGCCGTGGCTAGTTATCACGCTATCTTCAAAAGACGTGCCGCCCAGCGATTTAGCGTTCCGGCACGATGGCGTGTAAAAACAGATTAGGGATATCAATTCAATCTACACTGCCATTTCTACTCCATCCAGGTTAGCTCGCCACCATTTTAGATTGCATCGTCACTTACCATCAGATGAGATCGCAGTCAAGGACATCTTGTCATCAAATAAAAAAATCTTATACTCTGTGACAGCCTGGCTCTGTTAGCACACATGCTGCACCAGCACCAAACGGACTTGACCCGTCTACATGTGAGAGCAGCACGTGAGTCCAGTCTTGCTCGAACAACCAAAATCGTTAAGTGGCTAGATGGGTATATTCTATGAATAATTATTCAAAAAAAAAAATCAAAATCAAAATTTATTTATTTCATGTAGGCCAACTTGTAGCTCTTATGAAAGGTCACAATTCTACCACCGGTTCGGAATGCAGATTCTACTGAGAAGAGCCGGCAAGAAACTCAGCAGTTGCTCTTTTCAAAAAAAATTTTTTTTTTACAATTGTTAAAAAAAACTAGGCTATGCACACAATGTTTCCACACAGAAGTTTCAAAAATGCACACCTACCACAACCTAACACATGTTAACATGGGTAGACACAAAGCAGACCCATTCCCGTTGGTGGCACCCGTTCACGAGCATGACACATGATCCAGCCATTGCCTCGCTCAACCATATTTGAGGGAACGTAACAACCCGCACCACACGACACCACCACAGAAATGTTTAAGTGAGCATGACATACTTAGGCTACCCATGTTAAGGCATCGAATTAAATACTAATATTAAGATACTCATTTTAAGATATAACTGAGACACAAATAAAGTGGAAATTATTTTAATTATTAAAATTATATTAAGTGAATAATATACATTCCTAAGTATTTCCCGAATCTTTTATAATATTTTTAAACCCCCAGGAAAATAAAGAGAGAAAAAAAAGTTAGAATGGTGTGGATTACCTTGAGATAATAGCAACAATACTTATGATGCAAAACGTATAACGTATATACTTTCTATTAACCTATCACCCGTACCATAGTTAGAACGTTAGAACAAAAAACTAAAAAAATATTACCATTACCTGTAGTTCTGTAGTTTATTCTATGAAAGTTAAAATAAAAACAGCCGGGAAACTCACACTCGCTCGCTGAAACGTGAAAAACGTTTTTAGCAACACCATAATTATACCTATTAATTCTTATTTGCCAAAATAGCGTAGTAAAAGCCCGTCTTTGTAAACATTAGCACAGAGACATTAGTATTTTTTTAAATAGTTTGTAAAATATGAGCGCTTTTATTTCCAGTATTCGTATAGCTTTATTTCCATTTTAATGTTCAAATAAATTACTTCGTAATATTTTGTGTATGTGTGCACATAGTTCAAAGTAATTTTTATATATCTACCATGAAGTAAATTGTTATCATTACTAGCTAATATTATAAAATGAAAATTTGGCGGCTTATACTGGATTACCTGTCGTTTTTCTCCTTTGATGAAAATTTTACAAAAGTTCGGATTTCAGGGCAACTACAGCCTTAATATCAAGTAAAGTCAAACTACCTTCACGATAGCAATATTTCGGCCTTATAATTAAAACATCGTCTTGTTAATTAAGGTCGTAACACGGCAGCGGCGCGGCCTCGCTCAGAGCACTGGCTCGAACTGCTCCGAGCCTCGTTACACTAACATTTCATTACCATTGACTATATTAATAACCTGAAAGCCATAAGGGGTAACATAGGATGCCCAATTGTTAAACATTGGGTGGCAGTGGCAACAATCACTACTAACAATACTAACATAGAAATAGGAAATTTTGTTTGCTAACACACTAAATTAGATACTAACTAAATCTAAATTATTATTGTAATGCTATGGACTTTTGTCTAAATTAAATTAAGATATTAAGAAGAATTAAGAATTAAGAATTTATTTATTGACATAAAGATGAAAAAAAAATGATTATTTATTTATTTATTTATTTATATGATCTATTTACATAAGTCAATTAGTTGGAACCCGAAGTTTTCATGGGACCATCTCGCAAAGTTTTTGTATCGATTAAAAAAGGATTCACGCACATCGGTTTAGACATCAAGGAGATATCGTTACAGAGGTAGAAAAACACAACTCCTTCTCCTCCTTTTTCGAAAGTCGGTTAAAAAAGTAGCCTATGTTACACCCGATAACATCAGCTATCTACCAGTGAAAGTCTCGTCAAAATCTGTCCAGCCGTTCCTGAGATTGGCGGCAACAAACAGACAGACAGACAGACAAAAATTAAAAAAAAATGTTTTTTTGTTATAAGAACTGTATTTTTATATGCATTTAGTAAAGATTGTTTGGGGGCTGTTGATTATAATTATGAGACTGACGTAGCATAATGATTGACGCGGCTTTTACAGAATGGCATTGCGTGTTTTAACATTTTATTGTAACGCTCGTGAAGGTATTTCGCTAAGGACTATCAGCCGGAAGCAGCCACGTATCATAAATTACACGACGCGCTTCCGTCCCGCCCGCCCTTATCGCGGCCGCCACGCGGGAAATGTGTTCACTTAGCTACTGAACACTAGAAACGTGTGACACAACTATGAAAGCTATGCTTTTATTTTGATTTTTTTTTAAAGAGGGTATCCTCCCTTTCATAGAGAGGAATTTTGTTGCATATTTTATTCACTAGTTTTTTAATTTTTATGCATTTTAAAATAGGTTTGAATTTGGCAATTTATAATATTAAGCCAATTTTTTTAATTTTTATTTCGTTATGCTTTTATTAAAATACTGGTGGACGCTCGCGGCTTCGTCCGCTTCTTTAATTTAGGGGGCAGTACCCCCGCAGTATCAGGATTGAGGAATCGATAGTTCCTAAATCCCCACAGTTTAGAGGGCAGTACCTCTGCAGCATCAGGATTGAGGAGTTGGAACTCGAAGTTTATATGTAAATCTTCATAAGTTATAGTTAAGATCACGTTCGATTTCAAACAGAACAAACCGCATCAAAATCGGTCCATTCGTTACACTGCTACAAGGGAACAGACACACAGATACACTCGTCAAGCCCCTCACCCCTTTTTTTTGGCGGAGGCTTAAAATACGTTAGGTGTATGTTAGTAGAAGATAATTTGTACCAGACAATTTAACATGCACGGCGTACCTAGTTCATATATCTAGGAGCTTTGCAACGGTCAAAGTAAGCTGCACGGGAAGCCGTAAGAGCTTTGATGCCTTTGACGCTGAGAATTTCATTTCCACAACCGAAAGCGAAACTCGTGCAAAAGAAACTGACATTCGTGCTGAATCGAATAGATAGATAGATAGATAGATAGATAAAAACTTTATTGCACACAAGAAAGATACAAAAATTAATAAAACTTAAAATTACGCATGCAAAGGCGGCCTTATTGCTACAAAGCAATCTCTACCAGGCAACCATTGGTGATAGGGCTGAAATGATGTGTGAGGGTAGTATGGTGCAACATAAAGGTATATTATTTAAGCAATATGCATATTTACACTACATAATAAATACTATAATATCCATTTAAACAAATAAAATAATAATACATACATATACTATACTATAGCATAAATACTTATATACATATATATTAATAGGAATAGGTGTCATGGCATCGCTTGTTGAGTTGTTGCTACGAATTTAAGCCTCAATAGCCCAACGGTTTAAGATGCAGACTGAAAATTGAAAGGCCCCAGGTTCGATCCCCACTCGTTCCACTATTGTCGTACCCACTCCTAGCACAAGCTTTCCGCTTATTTGGAGGGAATAGGAGGATATTAGTCAACTTCAGCTTGGCTAATATTCTTTTTTTTTAAATCATATCAAGGGCCCTTACATACGCGCAAAAAGTTTCATAGTTTTTAGGGTTCCGTACCGTAAGGCTGCCAATCTATCGTATTACTAAGCCTCCGCTGTCCGTCCGTACGTCTGTCTGTCAGCGGGCTGTATCTCATGAACCGTAATAGATGCTTGAAATTTTCACAGAATGTGTATATGCCGCTATAACAACTAAAAATAAAATAAAAAATCAAGGCGTGTTTTTTCGGCGTTTTTGGTCGACCATAACAATCGTTGTTACGATAGTACGGAACCCTTCGTGTGTTCGGCCAACTCGCACTTGGCCGGTTTTTCTATTATTTATACAATACATCGCTTAAATCGATAAATTATTATTTAACCTACTGTGTAAGTTTATAAATTTAAGAAAGTTTAAAAACTGTATGTAAATCATATATGTACTTTATTGTTCGTATGCTACGAATAAATAGACTTATTGTTTGTTCGTAGTTCGTATGAAATGCAACCTATGTCACCCAGACTATAATAGCAAATCGATTGGCACCTCATTCATCAAAATCGGCACAATAATTTAGGTACTTGGTTGGAACATACGTAAATAGACACAGACATACGTAGAGTTCTAAAATCATAAAACTTCCTTTTGGCTTTATCGTAGTTATTCGGGTAAAAATAACTGTTTGAGAGGAAACACAGGCTGCATCTGCGGTGTGAACAAGATTTTAGAAAAGATAGGTAGCGCTCGCCGACGTTTGCTAAAAGCTTTGAGTTTTTGAACATCAGTCGCTATTTTCAAAAATCCTAAACATACAACCTTTTGCATAATACTGAATTTGAGTATGTTCACGTAATTTTGTGCTCAGCTCTGATACATTTTGAATTTGTAATTCATTTGAATTTCATCTTTGGGTTGCTGCTTTGTCAGCTTTACATTTTTTTCGTTTAAGTAATTTTTTTTGTTGCAAGTTTGCATTTGAGCAAACCCTAATAATATATTTTTTAATTCACTTTATTCCATAAAATAGTACAAAAGGCGGACTTACAAATGTAAGTACTAAATGTAAGACTGGTAGTACCTAAATAGGTACTAACAGTCTGGCTTTGCATAAGTGTGCAAAAAGAGAAGTGTGTAAAAAATAGAATATTACATATATATATTATATAGATTTACCAAAATATATTAATTCATAAATTACTTAACACGATAAATTACATAATATAATACATAGAGAAAATAAAAAAGAGAATATTATAAAATTAAATGCTTCTTCTTCTTTCTTTGACTTCGCCTTATCCCGTTACGCGGGGTCGGCTTTTCTTATCATAAGGCGCCATGAAGATCGCGATTTTGCGTCGTTGTCACTGAGGCCAAGGCGTTTCATGTCGCGTGTGACATTTGTCAACCAGGTGGTTTGTGGCCTTCCCCTTCCCCTCTTTCTGACAGCCATGGAAAGGCACTTTTTAACTATATAATCATCGGGCCTACGAATTACATGACCGTACCATCTGAGCCTTGATTCTGTTATTTTGTCGGTTATGGGCGCAACTTTAAAGCTTCCTCTTATATATTCATTTCTTATTTTGTCCTTGAGTGTAACTCCTCCCGCCCATCTTAGCATACGCATTTCGGTGGTGTGCAGCTTCTGTTCATGGGTCTTTTTGGTTGCCCAAACTTCGCTACCGTACAGTAATGCTGGTCGTACTGCCGTTTTATAGACCTTGCCCTTTGTTCTTATTGGCATTTTGGCGTCGCATAGTACCCCTGTGAGAGTACGCCACTTCATCCACCCAGATGTCGTTCTCTGTATTACATCTGCTTCTATAGAGCCATCCTCGGAGAGAACGGATCCTAGATACTTAAATGTTTTACATCTAGGGAGGGCCGTGCCGCCCAGCGTGATGCCCGGGTCAAGTGGAGCGTTGGGGTTGAAATTACAAAACATATATTCGGTTTTTGTCCTGCTGATGCGCAAGCCATTTTGTTCCAGCGACTCTCTCCATCTTTCTAAGTCTTCTTGTAGATCTCGCACACTGTCAGATATAAGTACTACGTCGTCAGCATACAAGAGATTCCATGGAGTTGGCTTTTGGATTTTTGCCGTCAGATAGTTCATGACTACATTAAATAGCAGAGGGCTCAGTGCACTACCCTGATGAACGCCAACTTTTATATCAAAGTTGTTAGATAGACCTGCTGAGCTTCTGACGCAGGTTTGGACGTTGTTGTACATATCTTTAATGAGTCGTATGTAGCATTCAGGTACACTGTGTGCTCTGAGCGCCTGCCATATCAATGTCCTTGGCACTCGGTCAAAGGCTTTTTCTAGGTCTATAAATACCATCCACAGATTTTGACCGTTTTCTTTAGCATTTTCCATTACCAGTCTTACTGCATGAATTGCGTCCATGGTTCCCTTTCCGGTTGTGAAGCCAAACTGATTTTCCGTTAACGGAATTATAGATGCTAGACGTTCAGTGAGCACTCGTTCCCAGATTTTCAGGGTGTGTGATGTGAGTTTTATTCCCCGGAAGTTTCCGCACTCTCTAACGTCTCCCTTATTTTTGTAGAAGGGAACAAGTATGCTTTTTCTCCAGGCATCTGGCATTTCCTCGGTTGTTAGGATGTTATTAAACAAGTTAGTTAGCCAGAATTCCCCACCTGCCTTTAAGGACTTCCACAGTTCGGCTGGTATATCATCAGGCCCGCAGGCTTTGTGGTTTTTCATTTTCAGAATGGCCTTTTTGACTTCCGTGATGGTGATTTGATTTACGGGTCCTTGTATTCTTGGTTCTTCGATTTCAACCTGTCTGGGGAACTCCTCATTCAGCAGTATATGGTAATACTCGTACCACCTTTTACAAATATCTTTATCAGATGTGAGTAGTTTGCCTTTGCTGTCCTTAATGTATTTTGTAGTCTTAAAATCCTTCGTGTTATTATACCTGTGTTTAGCTATTTTATATATCTCTGTGTCTGAAGCTAATTCTAGTTGTAGATAAAGATCCAACTCTGCTTTTTCCTTCTCAATCGCAACTGATCTTCTTGCCATCTTTTTCGCCTCTTTGTACTGTAGCTTATCCTGCTCTGAGCCACTCTCTTGCCATTTCTTGAACAGGCGTTTCCTTGAACAGGCGTTTCTAAGTCCACGTGGGTAAAATCCTATGATATAGTATAAAAAAAGGTGGATATGTTACAAGCGTGCGGTAAATTAAGCACGAAATGGCAGATACTTGTCGTAATTTGTCATGTCATTTAACAATGAAGTACTCTATTATACTCTTCGTCCTTCGGAACAAGTTTTTCGCTTGTTTTGTGAGTATATAACTCATCCCTAGTAGAATGTCATAGGCAAAATCTAGTACAAATACATGTCGCTGTTTTCCAGCATCGGTACAAAGGTTTCACTCCAAAAAATGAGATGAAATCCCACGCCATTCCACTTTATCGCCCAACACACACGGAATACAAAGTGCTCGCCGACTGGTCGCAAGACAGTGATAACGCGGCGCGGCGCTTATCAGTGCGCGGGACACGTATTAAAGAGAGGGATTACTTTGAATTACGCGTGTTTACCCCACAACAACGATGCCATGATTCGACCATTTAACCAGGACTAGGTAAGCGCACGCATTCCCCTCTGCCGAAGTACATGTACAAACTTACATGTTAGCTTGTAAGTGTGACAGCTTTTGAGTTAGTGTGCGTTCATTGACACATTAAGTTTTTTACAAGAGAAGTGAGTAAATATGTGCTGTACGTAGGCTGTACGTGATTACCTCACCTCCAGCAGAAAGTGGCAGAATATATTCAGTACTAAATCGGCGTAAAGGCTCGTCCCGGCTAAATGGTCGAAGATGCAGTGCCATAAAAATATACTGCATCTAAAAAACAAGCATTTTTCAGAAATCGCGATTTTCTTGTATTTCCATTTGAAGTTTTTTAGTATTTCTTAAGACTTAATTGAAATATATATATGCCATTATATGTAAACATGTCCGAGAAACTCATTTATCATACAGTATTTTATCATAACAGCCTTATCTTTTCGTAGTGTATCAGTATTATTAGTATACACACTCTAATGGCTTTTTTGTGTTTTATGTTTCTTTTGGCCAATGAAAAATGAAAACTGCCAAGTTCTTCGAACAGTGCGTGTTACGAATATGGTCGCTAACTATGCACCTCGTATGAAGTCTCAAGGCTGTTTTTAATGTGTTAATCTTGGGTATGATCTATGTCCAGTCATTTTTTCAATTTCAGCCAAATCGGTTCATTCACGGCGTGAAGGAGTTACAAACATACACAACTTTCGCCTTTATAATATTAGTGTGTGAAGTGTGATGTGATTTTGTAAATTTGTTTTCATTTGTTTCTTGACGTACAATAAACAACAACAATCGTAATATTTCATTTCGTCGACTGGAATAATATAACAATAACGCGAACCCGCTTTTACGAAATATAACTTCTAATTATTTGAGCTCCATCGCATTGTTGGAACGAACATTTTATAACACCACACCGTTTGGAATAATTCTGTGAATTTCTCGTGAGCAATATTAGCGGAATTCTGGCGCGCGGTGAAATTCCGATAATTGCCCACTTTCCGACCGCGCGATACTTGCGGCGGGCGAACTCGATCAACTGCTAACAGTGTTGCAGAAATTGAGGTTTATTTGAAACCAATATTACGAGATAGCTTATGGCATATCAAATAAACATACAAGTATAATAGTATGTAGGTATGCTCTCGCCTGACTGCTCCCACGTTACGACAGGCACGCACTCTATGGCTCTATGCAATGTGCACGCTCAACGTTCGATAGATAGATAGACAATTCTTTATTGCTATACACAAAAAAGATATTTACAATTCAATCTAATATAATCAATGTGCCTACTATTGTACATAGGTGCGCAAAGGCAGTCTTATCGTTTTAAGCGATGTCCTCCAGACAATCTTAAAAACTTTAAAAGAATCTTACTGAGAGATATGGGAAAGTGCAACAATTTTATATAAATTACATAAAAAGTACATACTAAATATACACATATATAATTACGAACTTACATATACCAAAATACCGCTGTTAGTGGTTCGCCCCGAACTGAGACCTCGCGATATCCCATAATTCCCAAAATTTTTAATTATATAGGATTGTAATAATTAACTTTTAACATTAGACGCAATAAAAAAAATAATAGTTGACATAAAACTGTTTTACTGACACAGCGCCATCTATTAGCATTATAGTGAAGCTATTAGCTTCACAATAATGCTAATAGATGGCGCATTAAAATTAAATAATTTCGTTTCTTTATAACATTTATCTAATTTTAGTATTTGTTGTTCAAGTACAGGATATAACTGAATTTTCAACCAAGTTTCACGTTCTAATATTCAGTAATTCAGAAGTTATAGGGCTCTGACAGACATTTAGACGGACACACTTCTCTGTCTAGTAGGCAAGCGCCCTAGTTAACTCAGAGAACTCGCTTCGCTCGTTCAATTACGAACTTACATATACCAAAATACCGCTGTTAGATACCGCATATAAATTACGCACGCTCGCGAATTGCAAGAACTAAGTATATTATGAATATATATTTTTTTAGGGGCCAAGTCATCCGCAGTCGATCGAACCTCTAGACCCAGGCAGTAGATAGATGTACAACCCCAATGGGTCCCCTCGGGCCTCAACGGGGACAAAATCATTTTCTATAGCAACCCTTGATGGAGAAGACCTAGCCCACATGTTTATCGGTTGCGACGCAAGAAGAAACGATAGATGGATTATCTGGACGGAAGAAGCAAACTGTCGCGTAAGTACGCTAAACTGCTAAAAGCTCGCTGAATAAATCAACCTGGATCTCAATAATGTATGAAATATTCCGTTTTTCACTCCATAAAGGCAATGTATTCGTCATAAAAGTCGAAATGTTATCTGTGCACATCTCACGCGCTCATGGAATATTAAACGGGCTATCAGAGGGCGCGGAAGGCGGAGCTCCCTTCGACATGAATTACGTATCACATCGCAGGTTCACGCTTGTGACCTTTGCGTGAGAACTCACTCGTTAAGACCGGCTTCAAATTGGCAGAAAATTTTCTATTTCATGCATTCGGCGAGCGTCAGACAGGGACGCACCATCTGGTAAATCGAGATGTTTCCTGCGTAAAATAGTTATTTGTGTTATATGGGGCCAAAGAAAATTTTTGTTCCCCGATTACGTTATTTTGAATTCAGAGCGAAGTGAAGGATTCTAAAGTAGAATCCTTGGCGAGGAATTAAATATTCAACTTCAACTTTTCCCCATTTTAACCCCCTTAGGGTTGAAACTACAAAAAAATCCTTTCTTAATGGCTACTTCGTAAAAGTAACCGACTGACGCAAGATAGACGCAGATTTCTAGCTCCAGTGATTTAAACTGTGTGCTGATAAATCAGTCAGTCAGTCAGGACAAATCTTTTTATATGTATGAAAGAAGCAGTTGGGTCCTTTCCGTTAAAATATCGAATGAACTTCGCTCGAAAAACATAAGCCCAGCTTTTCAAAATATCTAAGAAAGGTAGGTACGACTAGTCACAAAGCTATTAACCGGCTCCACATTCAGGCTAGATGCAGTGTAGCTACCGAATAGCTTTTCCTATTTCCCACCTCCGGGAAAAATACAAGCGCTATATGATCGAGTTTTTACGTTTTTGCCTCGATATTTTGTTTTTTGCACAGCTAAGGTATTGTTAAATACACAGCGCAGAGTTTTCTCTATGTAATAAGTGAAGGTTTCTGCTGTTTTGTCTCTAAAGAATAAGCTCGCTGGTGGTAATTACCGCCGAATCAGTTAAACTGTACTGTTTAGAATTTTCTACTTCAATTTCTTCGTTTTTCAAAATCAAAAAATCAAATCAAAATCAAAATTTATTTATTTCATGTAGGCCAACTTGCAGCTCCTTTCGCTTGTCCCTGTAGTTTTTATTTTATATAAATGCCATGTTAAACCTTCAGTGCGATTTCAACCTGAAGTAAATGTGATGTAGGCTTGAATCGAAGTGAGCTTGGAATAAACCCATAATATTTGATTTCTACGCGTATAAATCAAATACTTCTAAATATATAAAAAGAAAAGGTGAATGACTGACTACTGACTGATCTATTAGCTCAAACAACTTGACGGATCGGGCTGAAATGGTATACAGCCATTATTACGAAGAAAGGATTTTTTTAATTCAACTCCTATAGGGATTTAAAAAATCGAATTTAACTTCAGCGAAGCCGCGAGCAAAAGCTAGTATATAATAAAATTATAATAGGGTTGTTAGTCACAAAAAGGGATCACGAGCTACGACAATGAGGAATTTCATACAAATAGAGACTGTCTAAAGTAAACTAACCTTAAAGTTCCACACCAAGTACAGTGTAATGAAGTCGGGCGCAATAAAATTTTAAGAGACCATTGAATTTCCTATTTAGAATTTCAGAGCCGTTTCGTTTTAGAAGCACAAACACTGCGAGACTTTAAACTCGTTTAGATAACTGGATAGTTTTATTAAAGTAAGTAAATGTAACGCTTATTGTTCCGAGCCATTTCCTCAATAGATTCCGTTTCTACCTGACTGGATAGCGGATAAAATTGGGCTTAGGCTGAGATAGAGCGTACACAATCTATGGGCATTTTTATCTATCTGCCTTAAACTTCATTTTAAAGCCAACTTAACTTCATTTCTCAACTGTTATAATACACTCAGATACAGAAGTCCTTCTACAGTGGTGAGCACTATTTTCGACAAACCCGTCTTTTCACCTTCGCCACGTAACAGAGATTGCCGGCTCACTTCGCTTGCCACATCCCGCTTCTCACTTAATTTCTTAGTTAGATAGCTTAATTCAGGATCTCCTTCACGAACTTCTTCACGCTTTACAAAAGCACTCTAAAGTATTAATAGGTCAAGTAAGACTGCGTAGAGTAAAGGTGATCAGATTTCGTTCCGGGCTACTTTTGACATAAACTGCATAGATTAGAAGTGACCAGAATTCTAGCACTCCACTGGAACTAATCTAATACAAGCAGAGCAGTGAGGTGAGACCTTTATAGCTTTTAATGTTTTTGGCTAATATAATATTTGATAGGTAACAATATAATTACATACCTATAAGAAGCCATTTCTTTATTATATATAAATCGGTAATTTTTCAAAATAGCTCACGTTCTCTGGATAAAATCAAATTTACCCGATATGGGTTCACAAAGGAAAGTTGCGTGTTATATACTTCATAAATTGAGTTTCAACGTAATTAAAGCTTGCAACTTTTAACTTCATTCCGTGTACCGACGTGTTCTCGTAAATTGGTTTTAAAACACGCTGGCGGGCGTGTTTTGTTTCGAATTAGCGATCCCGTCGTGTACAAAACAAACTGTTAGTTTTTGTCTTCTGTATATTATCACCTGTTGTTTCTACTCGCCTGGTACTTTTAATCTAGTTGCTGGAAATGGTGGCAGTTAATTTCTCATATTATTTTGTCGTTTTTCCTTTGTAATTTGTTTTCATACTACCTAATTCAATTAATTTTATTACAAAGTCCTGTTGGGACCATAGGCAATGAATGTGTAACAATGGTCGGAAGTCAAACTCAAAGCTTTTTGTTTACAAGCGAAAAACCATTTCACGAAAGATCGTCCTGTTTTCTAACTTTTGAAAAATTGGGTAACACTTTTTTCTGTAATACGCGCTGGTGTGTTTTGTTTCAGATTAGCGATCCCGTCGTGTTCCATCCAGTTCACTTATCTTCTCTATATCGCCGTAGTTTCTGCTTACCTGGTTTAATGAAACTTAGCAGACTTTTATCATTTTATTGTTTTCTCATTTTTTGACATTGATTAAACACACATTTTTTAGAAACCTCTAAACTACTTTTCAAAATTCAAAATTTATTTATTTCATATAGGCTAACTTGTAGCTCTTATGACACGTCATAAATCTACCACCGGTTCGGAATGCAGATTCTGCTGAGAAGAGCCGGCAAGAAACTCAGCAGTTGCTCTTTTCAAAAAAAATTTTTTTACAAAGCTATGCTATGTATACAGTGCTTCCACAATAAAGCTTCAAAAATGCAAAAATGCATACGTAGGTACACCAATCCAACGCATGTCAAGACGGGCAGTCAAAGCAGACCCATTCCCGTTGGTGGCACCCGTTCACGAGCATGACGCATGATCCAGCCATTGCTTCGCTCAACCATATTTGAGCGAATTTTATACTGAAATCCGTATTATAGCATTGTACTTGCAACGAACTAAAAACGCTGAGTTTAAGTACAGTACCTAATAAATTAGACAGACATATGCAAAACTTACGCAATATCATACCCATTATGTGCTATAGTTTAAACATTTAACACCATAACTATTCGAGTTAGAATTAAGGGAGTCGTTATAACACTTTGTGCTATTTGATTTAATCAGCACTGACTATACTATGTCTGCTATAACACTAAAGCACTCGTAACTCTCTCTGTCGGAGGGTCAAACGACTTGAAGTGAATAGTGGCTAATTATGAAACAGCATTCGTACTGTAATTAAAGTGGAAAGGCAATAAAATTACTCATAGAATCTCTTACGAACAAGTTTAGAAGTAAAAAGATTTAAAGAGAGCCATTAACTGCAAATTTTTACAGCAGTTTTTCATGCCCGCCATTTTGGAAGCCAAATTATATATTAAGTTCACTGTGTTAGCTATTTTAATATTATGTGTGGTGTACAATAAAAGTATATTCATTCATTCATTCATATTGGATGTGTGGTGGATGTGTAGAGTTTTACTTACTTTTTCATTCCATACATGATTTTCATAAGCATATAACACGCGCTATACTGACTGTGACTAGTGTTAGGTTAACGTTAAGATAAATTCACTAACAAAAATGAAATATTTAAAATTCAATACGAAACCTTCAGGCACTTGACTCGTTTTATATAAGCTGTACTGGGCATTCGGTTGGGCTTTGAGCAATCAATCGTTACCTCAGGAATAGAGTCTATGCATCACTCTCGCGGTTAGCCGGCGTTACATGTACGGAACCATATCTCAATTGAATTGAAGACTCTATTGCTGAGCTAGCGGTCAGCGGCATGCAGGCCGACTGAAATCAGATAGTACCTACCCTTGGGTCGTTTGAAACTTTTTTCAAAAATCGATTAGTGAGATTTCATTTTATACCTTATATTTTTGGCAGTGGGCCTTAATTATTGTAGCTAAGTTATCCAGCTATAAGATAGCATTACTTATTTCACTTCTCATACCTCCTTAACCTATGTAGAAGCTATTTTGAAACATCTGGAATAACGTTTCATTAATATCAAGGTTATTTGAAACTCTGTCAATTGACAGGTTCTGAGTTCTGATATGCAAGGTAGTCCTTTTGTCTCTTAGCGCCTGTAGCGTATACTAGGTCTGTAGGTAAGCGAATATATTAGACGCGTAACATCAGACTCTAGATGTGGGTAGATAGTAACAATACAACTGTATTGTTACTATAAATGCAGCCACCATGCGGTGGGTGTCTCAGTCTTATATCGGCATCGGTGTGGCGGGACAAGTGAGTGATCTCTATAATACGTAGCCATTATGTTGTACTGGGCAAGCTAGTACAGCGCCCAACGACTTATGTAAACCGGTGTCGACTTATTCAACTTGTTTCATTTGACCCATGTTTCATTTCACCCCATGCTTGTTTAAAGAAGAAATTTTACACATAGAACACCAGAAAAAGACAATGACAAGCCTCAGCTACGCAGGGCTCTGTCACTCATACCTATGTGACGTATTAGCTTCGAGTGACGGAGACGACAATCTAAAAATCACAAACAGGGTTTACAAAATGGCCGACATTCACCAAACGCATTGTGTACAGAGCCATAGTATTCATATGACTAATATATCTTCTTTTTCATGAAAATATTTTGAACACTTCGATGTTTTCTTTGAGAAAACAACGTAAAAAATTCTCTGTTCTGTCCCAAGATACAGGGTCTGGTATGTTTATTCTTGCGCAAAGGCGGAATTACCACAAGTTTTTGAATGAAGTGCCCTCATATAAAAGATACTGAACATTTAGTACCTACCTATCCAATTCGAGTAAATTTATTAAGTCGTTCTTTAACCAGCAAAAACCTTTGTGTTGGGTTTCATACATAGACATACAAAACTCTAAGATGCCCAGTCTACATTTAAAAAAATGCTTACGAAATACGATTAAAGTCTGTCTGTAATTTCGAAATAATTGGCTCTTATTAAACTTAACAAGCAATAAAACAAATTATATTGTTATAAGAATTATCAAAAATCGCCGATCGAGTGATAATTAAGTTATGAGTTATTATGACATAGGTACAAGTATTTATAGTATTTTCGTCAAAACATGGTATTTTTCATGGTACAATGGTTTTGCAGACATAAGATTCATACTACTGATAGACTCAATAGATTTTAATGGTGTGAATTTGACCCTTATGATTGCAAAAATATGGCATAAAATAAATTACGTTCCATTGACCTGTCACCCACACCGTACTACACCGAAAAATTTAGTTTTATTAACAATTATTGTAGTACCTGTTTATTAAGGAACTGTTTATCTTTGGTTTCTTATCGACGGTTTCTACTTCGGTTAATTCTATTTTATGCTAAGCAAAATACAAGATAAGCATTTTGATAAGTTGAAACGGGGAAAATCATTTAAACGATCGGCTCCTGTAGGGGAGGCTTTAAGGGGGAAGTTGGTGCTAAATTGACTGAGCAAAAATACAATTATGTTTCAAATAGTATTACAGGTAACTTGATTTGGGAATTTAATGGAAAATAGCCGTAGTCCCCGACTTCAGCCGCGTTTCTTTAACCTTGCCAAATTACAGATCTTTAGTAGTCTTTGCGCAAAGCCGCGATCAGACGGACAGACGGATGGACTTTGCGAAACTACAAGGGTTCCTTGATATTTTCCTACGGAACTCTAAATACGAGCGAACTACTTCGATGCTAGGATAAAATGGTCCGTGAGAACTCTTATCACGTTCACAGTAACACCATACGACGAAGGTCGTTTGTGGGAATGGGCGTGACGTGCTGTAATAAAATTCCACAGTCTTTGTTAGACCTGCGTTCACAAAAGTTTAAGAAATCTATTAAAATACTCATGAAAATGCATGTTATGCAATTGAAGATTATATAATCATGCTTGTTTAGCTATGATTGATTTTTTATTATTTATTTTTCTCTTTATTTCTCTTAGTATGTAATTTGGTTAATAAATAATCCATAAATAGTAATGCTTGATTATTTGTGATATATTTATTTTTGTTAGTTAGTAAGTTCGCGTTAAGTAAACACCTATTATATTATTTAGATACAAGTCCGTGAGAAATAAATATTACAAATATTACTAAGAGCGCCACTTCGTCAAAAAACTGGCCCAACGGTTTGGCGAGATAGTACATAGTACACAAAGATTATAAAAAATAAATAGTTCATATGACGGTAATAATAGTTGTAAATTGGTCACAAGACAATTATTGTGTTGTATTGTTATTAAAAAAAATTGTATACAATATGGCAGTAGATGTAACGATGACGTAATGACATTAAAAACGTGACACTTTGAAGCCGTTAAAGATGTTGTCGTCTCTCTTGATGAAAAAGAAGTTTCTGTTTGTGATTTGTAGTAAGTAGGTAGTAACACGTATTTTTTCTTGCTTCCCTTCTAACAACTTACTACTGCAGTAGTAGCAAAAGAAATCATATTATATCTATCTAGAAAATCATAGTATATCTATAAAATACGACTATGTACATCTGTGAATGTAACTTCGTTCTGAAAACTCGTGAGAAAATAAGGAACAAGATTTGAAAAAGCCTATATCTACGCGGAAGATATTTCCGGACAAATGCCAGCGCTACTATACTCGTAATGATGCTATGCTCTTACTTTTCAGTATTTCGCTGAGCCCTGGGCCGACGCCGCATTTAAGGACGGGATTTCGCAAAGAGTAGGTATAAAAACGCACTTCTACACATGCACCGTTCACACGCACACACAGGCGCGGGCAAGCTGCGTTAAAAATGAGTGAATTAACTTGTTTTGATACTTGGATATAAATTGTTTATGTTTTATTTTTTTATTTTTTATTTTCGTCCGGACTTGCTGTACACTAAGTTAGACTTAGATTTAGTCTTAGTCTTAGACTTCGATTTAGACTTTTTTAAGCCACTGGGAAATGCATTAGACTAAGACTAAGTCTCTTTAAGTCTAAGCCTAAGTCTAACACTAAGACTAAGACTAAGACTTAGACTTAGTCTTAGTCTAAGACTTAGTCTTAGTGTTAGACTTAGGCTTAGATTTGAACTCAGACTTAGTCTAAGTCTAAGTTTAATTCTAAATCTAAGTCTAAGTTGAGCAAACCAAATTGATAATATATTTTGAAAAGAAGAAACTAAGTACTAGGTACCTATGGTACCTTCAATATAATAGCATTATTTTATTATTTGATAGAATTTCGAAATTTCTTGCAAAGTTACATTCCTCGAATGTAGTACTGACCTGCATGTATACCTCGAAAACTTCTATTGGAACTCCTAGATCTTTAGAGTAAGTTGTATTGAGTTTGGGCTCGTTTTGTAAGTTATGATGAGATCTTACCACTGGCCTTATTGGAGTGACCTGATGGTATACTTCGAAGACTACTACTGGATCTTCTAGACAGCTACAGCTAGTTATATCGAGTTTGGGCTCGTTTTGTAGTAATGATGAGATCTTACCACTGGACTTGTTGGAGTGACTTGGTGGTATACCTCGAAGACTTCTATTGGAACTCCTAGATCTTTACAGCTAGTTATATCGAGTTTGGGCTTGTTTTGTAAGTTATGATGAGATCTTACCACTGGACTTGTTGGAGTGACCTGATGGTATACTTCAAAGACTACTACTGGATCTTCTAGACGGCTACAGCTAGTTATATCGAGTTTGGGCTCGTTTTGTAAGTAATGATGAGATCTTACCACTGGACTTGTTGGAGTGACCTGATGGTATACCTCGAAGACTTCTATTGGAACTCCTAGATCTTTACAGCTAGTTATATCGAGTTCGGGCTCGTTTTGTAAGTAATGATGAGATCTTACCACTGGACTTGTTGGAGTGACTTGGTGGTATACCTCGAAGACTTCTATTGGAACTTCTAGATCTTTACAGCTAGTTATATCGAGTTTGGGCTCGTTTTGTAAGTTATGATGAGATCTTACCACTGGACTTGTTGGAGTGACCTGATGGTATACTTCAAAGACTACTACTGGATCTTCTAGACGGCTACAGCTAGTTATATCGAGTTTGGGCTCGTTTTGTAAGTAATGATGAGATCTTACCACTGGACTTGTTGGAGTGACCTGATGGTATACTTCGAAGACTACTACTGGATCTTCTAGACAGCTACAGCTAGTTATATCGAATTTGGGCTCGTTTTGTAAGTAATGATGAGCTCTTACCACTGGACTTGTTGGAGTGACTTGGTGGTATACCTCGAAGACTTCTATTGGAACTCCTAGATCTTTACAGCTAGTTATATCGAGTTTGGGCTCGTTTTGTAAGTTATGATGAGATCTTACCACTGGACTTGTTGGAGTGACCTGATGGTATACTTCAAAGACTACTACTGGATCTTCTAGACGGCTACAGCTAGTTATATCGAGTTTGGGCTCGTTTTGTAAGTAATGATGAGATCTTACCACTGGACTTGTTGGAGTGACCTGATGGTATACTTCGAAGACTACTACTGGATCTTCTAGACAGCTACAGCTAGTGATATCGAGTTTGGGCTCGTTTTGTAAGTAATGATGAGATCTTACCACTGGACTTGTTGGAGTGACCTGATGGTATACCTCGAAGACTTCTATTGGAACTCCTAGATCTAATCATCATAACTTACAAAACGAGCCCAAACTCAATACAACTAACTCTAAAGATCTAGGAGTTCCAATAGAACTCTTCGAGGTATACCATCAGGTCACTCCAACAAGTCCAGTGGTAAGATCTCATCATAACTTACAAAACGAGCCCAAACTCGATATAACTAGCTGTAAAGATCTAGGAGTTCCAATAGAAGTCTTCGAGGTATACCACCAAGTCACTCCAACAAGTCCAGTGGTAAGATCTCATTGTTACTTACAAAACGAGCCCAAATTCGATATAACTAGCTGTAGCCGTCTAGAAGATCCAGTAGTAGTCTTTGAAGTATACCATCAGGTCACTCCAACAAGTCCAGTGGTAAGATCTCATCATAACTTACAAAACGAGCCCAAACTCGCTATAACTAGCTGTAGCCGTCTAGAAGATCCAGTAGTAGTCTTCGAAGTATACCATCAGGTCACTCCAACTAGTCCAGTTGTAAGATCTCATCATTACTTACAAAACGAGCCCAAACTCGATATAACTAGCTGTAGCCGTCTAGAAGATCCAATAGTAGTCTTCGAAGTATACCATCAGGTCACTCCAACAAGTTCAGTGGTAAGATCTCATCATAACTTACAAAACGAGCCCAAACTCGATATAACTAGCTGTAGCCGTCTAGAAGATCCAGTAGTAGTCTTCGAAGTATACCATCAGGTCACTCCAACTAGTCCAGTTGTAAGATCTCAATCATTACTTACAAAACGAGCCCAAACTCGATATAACTAGCTGTAGCCGTCTAGAAGATCCAGTAGTAGTCTTCGAAGTATACCATCAGGTCACTCCAACAAGTCCAGTGGTAAGATCTCATCATAACTTACAAAACGAGCCCAAACTCGATATAACTAGCTGTAGCCGTCTAGAAGATCCAGTAGTAGTCTTCGAAGTATACCATCAGGTCACTCCAACAAGTTCAGTGGTAAGATCTCATCATAACTTACAAAACGAGCCCAAACTCGATATAACTAACTCTAAAGATCTAGGAGTTCCAATAGAAGTCTTCGAGGTATACCACCAAGTCACTCCAACAAGTCCAGTGGTAAGATCTCATCATAACTTACAAAACGAGCCCAAACTCGATATAACTAACTCTAAAGATCTAGGAGTTCCAATAGAAGTCTTCGAGGTATACCACCAAGTCACTCCAACAAGTCCAGTGGTAAGATCTCATCATTACTTACAAAACGAGCCCAAACTCGATATAACTAGCTGTAGCCGTCTAGAAGATCCAGTAGTAGTCTTCGAAGTATACCATCAGGTCACTCCAACTAGTCCAGTGGTAAGATCTCATCATAACTTACAAAACGAGCCCAAACTCGATATAACTAACTCTAAAGATCTAGGAGTTCCAATAGAAGTCTTCGAGGTATACCACCAAGTCACTCCAACAAGTCCAGTGGTAAGATCTCATCATTACTTACAAAACGAGCCCAAACTCGATATAACTAGCTGTAGCCGTCTAGAAGATCCAGTAGTAGTCTTCGAAGTATACCATCAGGTCACTCTAACAAGTCCAGTGGTAAGATCTCATCATAACTTACAAAACGAGCCCAAACTCGATACAACTAACTCTAAAGATCTAGGAGTTCCAATAGAAGTTTTCGAGGTATACATGCAGGTCAGTACTACATTCGGGGAATATAACTTTACAAGAAATTTCGAAATTCTATCAAATAATAAAATAATGCTATTATATTGAAGGTACCATAGGTACCTAGTACTTAGTTTCTTACCTTTCTTTTCAAAATATATAAAGTATCAATTTGGTTTGCTATGAACTATTTCGTGTTCGTACAGCGATGTTTTTCGATACCAGCATCTGCTTGCAACCAGCGCAGCTTCCACTCAGAAAGGCGGTCAAACGCCGACTGATTGATATTTGAATTTTGAATTTTGAAATGAAATCAAAAGAGTGACCGAGTAAAATCAAAATAAGCCTTATTGCACATTATTTTAAGATTCGGTTTAAACCAAAATATGTGAAAAAATTACACGCGATGCTATATTTTTTTTTTAATACTATTTGTACTATTTTTGATATTTTTCTCTCCAAGATTTTGAGTTGAACATATCTGCTAACAGATAGTATTTTTTAATTACATAAAACCGGTATATTATATACAAGAAATGTACCTAAAGTCGCCCCAAAATCGTGAATTTTGTGTGAAGAGGTGACGGGAAATAATTTTTATAGTACTAAAAATTGAGATTTTGAACAAAATCAACTCCCAAGATTTGTAGATTAAGGACCAATCTATGTGTAGCAATTTTTATTTCCATCTTATTTGGTTTAACTTAGTCACAATATGTACCGAAAGTCACCCGATATGCGGAAACGCACTCTTAATTAAATAGGGATTTGCTTTCACCCCCCCTCCCCACCCTAACGCTGCAGTCATTATTACCACCAACGAATTTTTCATTAGAGCTTTAATATTCTGACTCTTCATTAAAATCTATCTCATTTTAGTTGCTTAATGATCGCTAAGCTCTTATTAGAAGTTATCTTAATTAAAGATCCAACGAAAACTACGACTATAAAGATACTATCGAACACCGTTCGCCTTTATCATCGTCATCTCGATTTGGATCCATCGCGGCCTACTTCTTCTTGGTTTCCTTTAACACCGAAAAGTTTTTAGGCTATAGTCACGCTGGCTGCATTGCTTTGAAAAGTTAAAAGGTACCTTGGCTTTAAAACGTGAACCCCCTAAAAGGTACCTGGGCTTTAAACCTCGGACCCCCTTAAAGGTGGTCCGAGGTGGTGGACCTGATGGGCATTAAAGCGTGGACCTCCTAAGAATAGGTCAAACTCTTAACCACTAAGCTCCAAGGCAGTTCACATCAAACCCAATTTATCTTATTTCGTAGTATCAGTTTCTGTAATTAGATAATTTAATATCCTTCCAGTTTAAACATCAATCTATATTATGATTCAATAACGTCAAAGCCGACCTTTACTGACGACATAGACTATGCGGCTGAAGCTTTCTATCACATTTTCGTTACTGAAAATATGTCTCTGGCGGCCTCTACAATCTCTTTCAGAGAAAGTTACTAAACCTTTGTAAATGGCTATTTATGGAATCTTTTTCTTTATTATTATCAGAATGTTAGCCATACTAAACGACTCATATAAGAAGCCTCAATAGCCCAAATGTTAAAGGTGCGGTTCGAACCCCACCCGTTGCACTATTGTCGTACCCACTCCTAGCATAAGCCATCCGCTTATTTGGAGGGGATAGGAGGATATCAGTTAACTTCGACTTGGCTGATATTCTTTAATAAAATAACCTCCTCCTTTTTGGCAGTCGGTTAATAAAAAATGACAGTGGGGTAAGAACGTTATTGCGCTGTGCTTATCGTTGCTTACGCTTGCTTTTCTACAAGAAACCACTTGTTTAACTCACAAGACAGTTAAAGAAAAATATAGCTATTATTATACCACTGCCCTAGCACTGCCCGTCTAAAACAGATATAGATCACGAACCCGGATAAAGCACGCCCAATAATGAGGCGATTGAATCAGTTAATTGGTCAATTTATAACGGAGCTCATTAGCCGTGGGGCAATCTAATCGCGGCAATGAGTTAGCCACTAATTAGGCGAATGGCCGATTGAATACCGATATCACTCACTGCCTGTACATAGCCTCTACATGACCCGTAGCACCACTCAGAGGTATTATATATAAGCGTGGTTTGCTAAATGCTCTTAGCACCCTTGACCTAGTTTTGATACTGGTTAAAGTACCTAACGTTGATACTAAATGCGGAAAATACATCGACGCTTTAATGGCAATAATTATTAAGCGACATTTCGAACGATATTGAGTTATAAACATCTTTGAAATCAGGAGAATATCCTGCGTTGATTAGTCTTACTCTCGTACCACTAGGAAGAGTTTTGTTGTCACTTGGTAACTTTTGTGATTTTGATGAAATTATTACTAACTCACACTACACCTACAGAAAATATTGAGAAAATTCATAATCTATAAATATCAGTTTAATAAGCCATTAAACTACATTAAAAATTCGTAAAAATCAAGTAGTTATGACTAATAGGCGTTTTTTACCAATTTTTTTCCAAAAAAAAAGCTTTAAAATGTTCTACTGTAACTTGCCAATACGTCGCTTAGTTATATTTTTATTTAGTTATATTGCCTTTCAAGCATCAACACGTTAATGTTCTTTAGATTTCAGATTTATTCTATTTTTAATGGAGGTCATACTGTCTTGAATTAGCATTATATGGAAGGTAAACGGTAACAGTTACTGGCAAACTTAAAGCTTAAGCTACGACGGTTTCAAACGTGCCGTGTTCCCACAACAAACTTAGCTGGTCATTAATTTTCTTTATTAATGCCTGGATTTCTTCGAAACTAAAATCTGACTTGGGATTACCTAAAAAAAAATTATGAAGAACTGAAGATAATAGCTCACACTTAGGATTTACAGGTAGGTTACATTTTATCCCGGAAAATGAAAGAATTCCCGTGGGAATTGAAAATCCTTAATCCACGCGGACGAAGTCGCGGGCATCGTCTAGTTTACCATAAAATCTTCTTTATTTCTAATGAAACAACAATAAACTTGAATGAATTAGTCCTCTTTATTATATACTAGTTGATATCCGCAACTTCGTACGCATTTCATACGTAATGAAATAACAAATGTAAAAAATATTGGTCAAATTTAAGAAGCCTGACAAAAGCCGGACACCGTCTAATATAGCCGCACACGCAACCAAAAAGACTGATGCTGAGATCTATAGCTCTGACTCAGCTCCGACTCAAGATAGAGTTTAAAATGAGACACAAACATGCTCTGACGTAAATCTGTCTTGAGTCTGAGCTGAGTGAGAGTGCGGTCTATAGATTTCAGCCTACCTGTGTCCGGCTTTATCCGGACGCCTGTCAACGCTAGCAGTGGGGACGGTTAAGAAAAAGACATTCTAAAATTCTTTTCTACGGAACTGAATCGACGCTACTGTCAGTTAGTGTAGCCTGTAGACTGTGGACTAGTCTCTACGGAACGTTCCCAGTCCCCAGCCGTGATTGGCCGAGGAAGTCAGGCGTGGCTGAATCGCACGAGAGGCGCATACGGTATTCGTGGCTCGTGTAAGTCGAAATCACGTATTCTTCCTGAATTACCGCATAAACTCGCCACGTTTACCTGCCTGCCTTTATTGAGCTATCGTATCAAACGTTACTTCAATTTGGGGAAAAACGTTTTTATTAATGCGAATTTTTTGTGATTTATAGTAATTCGCTCTGAACTAAGATCTCATATCCTACAACTTTGTACATGTATGTACATGAATCTTTATCCTTACTTCCTTACTAATATTATAAATGGTTATTATTATATATTGGTAAATTATTATATATTGGTTTGTCCTTCAATGCCGCTGTAACAGAGATAAGGATCGACGTGATTTTATGCATGGGTATATTTGAGGACCTGGAGCACTCTCCAGGCTTGTCACTACAAAGGCTAGTTTTTATTCCGGAAAATGAAACAGTTCCCGTAGTACATAAATAAAGTTTTGACATTGTTAAGTTTTCGCATCAAGGAGAGTTAATTTTTGCCATCCAATTGCTTCTTAAGTGTCTCCCAGAAATAAAGCTTTATATTAGTCTGATTTTTGGGTCATATATTTACATATTATTTTGTGTAAGTATTTGAAGTAATTATATTCATTAATTCTGGAGTTATAAGGGTCTGACAGACAGAGAGGCAAGTGCAAATTTACCCAATTAGATTCCGAAAGTTAACTTCGCTTTAGGCCTAATAAGAAAGCTGGGAGTTTCTCAGCGAAAGAAAACTCGTATTTTTTTTCGTGATCAAATCAGAAAGAAGACCCTTACACCTATCAGAACTATACACATAGCTGTAATGACGCATAACTCGGATGAAGGGAAGTTGTGATCCCAAGGTGCTGTGTGAACCCCACATGAAAAATGCAGTTAATGGATCCCAGCTAGATGCACAGGGATCAAGTGAGTCCCAAGTGAGTGCACGGTCGTTACTACATGATAACTTTGTCCAGCTGTGGGCATCCCTCGGTAAATCGAAACGACAACGACTAAACTGTAAATATTTGTAAAGATTAAACTTTATGTGTTCCATTAGTACCTACATACGTTTCACTGTAACATAGAGTAACTCAGGCACGATGAGGGTTGCCAAATAAAATTAATTTTTACTTTATGATTTTTAACCGACTTCCAAAAAGGAGGAGGTTATCAATTCGGCCGGTATATTTTTTTTTTTTTTTCTATGTATGCCCGCCGATTACTCCGAGGTTTCTGGACCGATTCACGAGATTTTTTTTTAATCGACAGAGGAAGCTCGCGAAATGGTCCCATAAAATTTTTTACCTTCTACTCTTCAAGCCTGATGCTGCAGGGGCATTTCCCCCCTAAATTATGGGACTTTAGGAACCGTCGTTTACGAATTGGTATGCTTGGCCTAAGCATATACTAGATCATAGTGCTCCAGGTCCTACTCCTCAATCCTGATGCTGTAGGGTACTACCCACCTAAATTATAGGGATTTAGGAACTGCTAATCACGAATTGTTATTGTGTGTAATAAGCATATACTACACCATCGAGGTCTAGGTTCTAGCTCCTCAATCCTGATGCTGCAGGGTACTGCCCACCTAAATTGTAGAGATTTAGGAACTGCTCATCATGAATTGTTATTATATGTAATAAGCATATACTACTCCATCGAGGTCTAGGTTCTAGCTCCTCAATCCTGATGCTGCAGGGTACTGCCCACTTAAACTGTGAGGATTTAGGAACTTTCGCTTGCGAATTGATATTGTTAGTAACAAGCATATTCTACATCGTGGAATTCAAGGTCCTCGCTCTTCAATACTGATGCTGCAGGGGTACTGCCTACCTAAACTGTGAGGATTTAGGAACTGTCGTTTACGAATTGATATTGTTGGTACCAAGCATTTACTACATCATAATGCTCAAGGTTCTAGCTCCTCAATCCTGATGCTGCAGAGTTGGAGTAATTACGAACTGACGCTTTCGAATTGCTATTGTTGGTACCAACCATGGACTACATCATGGAGCTCCTAGTCCTAGCTCTTGTGTATTGTTAATAAGTACTGTAGGTACCAAGTGTAGAACTACATTAGTACCGTAGCGTTGGAGCCTCCCTCCAACGCCACGGTACTAATGTACTAATGTAGTTCTACACAAAGAAAGAAACAGGAACAAGCTACACTAAAAAGCT
This sequence comes from Hipparchia sbordonii, assembly GCA_038048805.1. NCBI lineage: Eukaryota > Metazoa > Arthropoda > Insecta > Lepidoptera > Nymphalidae > Hipparchia > Hipparchia sbordonii. The sequence goes on along the minus strand of CM076109.1, from coordinate 13,821,236 downwards.
TAAAATAAAAATTCTTTTCAAAAAACCGACTTCAAACGCCACTACAAAGTATAAAAATAATTTTATTTTGTACACGTTTGTTGAAGTCGGGCGGGCTTAACTAGAAACGATGAAATCGATGCGCGACGCTTATCTTATGGTGACATATAAGAGACACGTTTATGGAAATCGGGCGAGCATCGCGTATCGGTTTCATCATTTCTATTTAAGCCGCCCGACTTCAACAAACGTGTACAAAATAAAATTATTTTTATACTTTGTAGTGGCGTTTGAAGTCGGTTTTTTGAAAAGAATTTTTTGTCGTATTAAAAAAATATTCGTTACTCAATTCACTACGTGTTATTTGCTACGAGCTCCATGCTACGAGTTTCATGCTACGAAATAATGCTATCTGCTACGCTCTACGCATGTAGACATACTTTATAATATTTTTTGCGGCTAAAAATGTTAGTATTGTGGATCTGATATAAAATAAAAGTTTTGTAACAGATTTCCGTAGTTTGAATGCACCTTTATTGTCAAATTTGATTAATTAAAATTATATTTTACCTGAAATAAATATTGGGGCTGTACTACTAAAGCTTGGGTAGAATAGGCCTCGATTAATGTAACCGGATACCCACGTCGTCACCCTCATATATATGATTTTTTAAGCTATCGCATAGCTTCTATCGCGGGCCAGCGTGGAGACCGAATCCAGAAATTCCGTAACGAAAATAACCTGACATGGGACTCCTCTACGGTGAGCCGCTAGATGGCGTTGATAAAAAATGCTATGCTAGATTTACCGCGGCAGTCCCCGAGTGCAACACGTCTTTTTTTTTAATTTTCTGTTCCCGGTGTAAAAAGTACTCAAAGTCTGTCTCTGAGATGCCAATTTTTAATCAATATCTTATCTACCGCAGTTGGACCGATCACCGAGATAAGGTAACAGGCAGACACACTGTTTCATTTATAAATATAATATTTATTTTTTTATAGTATAAATGGTTTGTAAAAGCTGCGGCAGCCCTTACTCAGTTAGAAGACAGCGGCAGATATAAAACAGACGCAACTGCCATTATGTGGCTTTTACTGTAATGATGTTCCTAATGTGAGAACTAAAATGTTCCGAGTTCTGACACGATTGTATATATGAGTGCACTTTTAGAACAAAATATTTTATTCCTCCGTGGATTTGTACGTACAGCAATCTGAAAAATTTCACTCCAGTGAATAAACAGAAATTGAACCCATTCCTCATAAAAAATGCCTTCGTAATAATGTTTGTCTCAATATGCGGAACATGGTTATAATATCTCAGACAACATATAACATTACCATACGGAGTTCGCTGCCTATTCTATAACTAATCCAATTTGCATAGAAATTGAATTCTGTAAATGAACCGCGGGATACGTACATATTTTGATAACATACTTATGTTTTGTATTCGCGTGGATCTCTGACTTAGTTTAAGCGAGATGACTTTATTCATTGACTAGCGTTTACTCGTGACTTCATCCTTTCTGAGTTATGTTTTCAAAAATCCCACGAGTACCTGTGGGATAGTTTTGTGTGTTTTCCTGGGATAAAAAGTATCCTATATCACTCTCTAGTTCTATGTTCATCACTCCGTAAATGCGTGGTTGAAAGACCAACCAACATCCTTTCACATTAATAGTATTCAAAAATTTCAATGTGTACATTTAGAATTTAACTTGTAACTTATTTTACTATTTTTGCTTAGGTAATAGTGATCTAAATTTTCGAAATCCAACACCTTCATCGAAAACTTGCTTACAGCATAAGTTATGAAAGAGCAAAAGAAATTTTGTGTTGCACATTTGTATAGAAACAGAAGCAACGAACTACATTGCAATTGGCTAATATTAGACCTGATAAGGTTCGCTTATTGCGATAAGCGCTCGGCTGCGACCTCACATGATGAAGCGGTGTAGGCTGGCCAGGTCGCAACCAAGGGCTAATTTTTCATCGACTAAACAGAAAACAGCCGTTGTAAATTGCGTGGTAGCAAGTAACAAGGTCAAGAAACAGCTAGCTGCCAGCTACATTGTAATTTAGCCGATATTGGCCCGCGCCAATCCGCCTTATACCAGTTATTACCGCCGCGCGCCGGTCGCAAGCGGATATGAAGTTAACACCTGACACGCGGGCGGAATTCTAAGGGAAATACTTTATTTTCATTGTTTATTTTGCTCTCTTTTTGGAATAATAATATAATATTTCAGTATTACATTTGGAGCTTAACTACTTAAGCTCAGCTATTGTGTTGTTTATTTTTTCAATCACAAATAAACCTTAAAAAACTTAGTACATACTACATACTGCGTTATAACGTCGTCTATTGTAACCCTAGACTTTAACCAGTTAAGTCGTATGAACCGTCCTACTTAATTATAAATGCCTACTATAATCTATAATTATATAAAAAGGCTTGTCCTGACTGACTGACTGACTGACTGACTGACTGACTGACGATCAACGCACAGCCTAAACCACTGAAGTTAGAAACTTGAAATTTTGACAGTAGGTTCCTTTTATGACGTAGGCGAGCACTAAGAAAGGATTTTTCGAAATTCGCCCCCCAAGGGGGTAAAAAGGGGGGTTAAAGTTTGTATGAAACTCCGTCATTTTTCGAGTTATACTCATGAAATTCGGTATTTAGGCTTAAATTGAAAACAAAAAAGTACGTGTTTCACAGTTTTTAAAAATTCTACCCCCTAAGGGGTTAAATAGGGGTTGAATGTTTGTATAATAGACCTTTGTTCTTCAAGTTATTTTTCAAGTTACGTTTATGAAACTTGATATTTTGGCTCTTGATTAAAAATAAAGAATTACGTATTTTACATTTTTTTTTAAATTCTCCCCCCAAGGGGGTAAAAAGGGGGGTTAAAGTTTGTATGAAACTCCGTCATTTTTCAAGCTATACCCATAAAATTCGGTATTTAGGCTTTAAATTGAAAACAAAAAAGTAAGTGTTTCACACTTTTAAAAAATTCTACCCCCTAAGGGGTTAAATAGGGGTTGAATGTTTGTATGATAGTCCTTCGTTCTTCAAGTTATTTTTCAAGTTATGTTTATGAAACTTGATATTTTGGCTCTTGATCAAAAATAAAGAATTACGTATTTTACATATTTCGAAAATTCTCCCCCCAAGGGGGTAAAAAGGGGGGTTAAAGTTTGTATGAAACTCCGTTATTTTTCAAGCTATACCCATAAAATTCGGTACTTAGGCTTTAAATTGAAAACAAAAAAGTAGGTGTTTCACAGTTTTTAAAAATTCTACCCCCTAAGGGATTAAATAGGGGTTGAATGTTTGTATGATAGTCCTTCGTTCTTCAAGTTATTTTTCAAGTTATGTTTATGAAACTTGATATTTTGGCTCTTGATCAAAAATAAAGAATTACGTATTTTACATTTTTTGAAAATTCTCTCCTCAAGGGGGTAAAAAGGGGAGTTTCAATATTCATAGTTAAGACAGGACAACGTCTGTCTATTATAAATGCAAACGTGTATTGGTAAGTTGGTTTGTCCTTTAATCACGCAGCAACAGAGCAACGCATATCAACAATGTTTGCATTACAATAAATGAAACAAAAAATATGAAATTATTTAGATGCTTGGAAATATTTTTTTCTTAAAAGGGCTTTTCAGAATTTTCAGTCAAGTTTTATATCATGTACTAATTAATTGAAGGATATTAAAAGGATTTTTTAGCACAGCTTTAAAATTTTATAAACAAGCTCTTTAAAGCTCTTCAGAACTGGGGAAACAGGCTAACCCGAGTGTCATTACGTCATTACGTATGACACAAGGCAAGTATGTACGTACGTAGAGAGCTTTCGTATACGGTGTAATTAGCAAGTATTCACTCCGTCGTCTAACAACATGCGTATTGTTTTTTAGTTTTAAACACAACTCTGAATAGGACACTTGTCTGAGCATGAGGTTTTTATTCGATGACAAGATAGTCCTTGACTGCGATCTCACCTGATGCTAAGTGACGATTCAGTCTAAGATGGTAGCGGGCTAACTTGGAAGGGGTATGGCAGTGAACATTCAACCCATACCCCTAATCTGTTTCTACGCGCCATCGTGCCGGAACGCTAAATCGATTTTCAATGCAAAAACTGTCAGAATTCCCAATTTATTCCTCGGTTAAACTTCACTCGCAATTGCATTGGTGAAATCGGCACTGAAGGAGAGTGACATAAATTACTTTTTATCCCGGAAAAACAAAGACTGCGAAATTGCAGTTTAGCAGTTCTTTTAAAATACACAAAAGGATACTATAAGTAAGAGATCTAGACTACTTCTATCCCGGAAAATTAATGAGTTCCCATTGGCTAAATCCACACGAACGAATTCGCGAGCATCAGCCCGTTTACCACTCAAAAATTTAAAGTAATTATCCAGAAATTTTACGTTGAAACGGAAAAAAGGCACCATCTGTATTTCAGCAAGTCATCAAAACCTTTTTTAGCGAAAAAATTTAATTTTCAGAAATAAGCTGAACAATTGCGATCGTTTTTCTTTTGTTTGAACTTTGAACACGATTCGAGCACGAATCATTATTGCGAATTAAGAAACGTTGTCAATGGCATTTGAATTGTTTTAAGAGTCGATGCTCACCCCTCATTTACCAACTTCGAGGATCACGGGTCCTTAACTGAAATATTATTATTTATGTTGTAAGTTCAAATTATTAGTTTGAGTATACTGCCATACCCCAACCAAGTTAGCCCGCTACCAACTTAGACTGCATCGTCACTTACCATCAGGTGAGATCGCAGGCAAGGACTATCTTGTTATCGAATAAAAAAAAAATTATCAACGTCAAAGCGCATATTTCATTTTGAGAGATATATTCTCAAATCGGTACCTATTACTTATTTACTCGTATTAATTAGGAATATTAGAATATTTTCAACCCAATCCTTACAATTTTATAATTTTGAAGGTGTGTTATTTGTCGGTTTGTCTTTCAATCACGCCGCCAAAAGTTTCGGATCGACTTGTTTTTTGCATGGGTATGTATTAAGGGGTTACAGAGTGACATAAGTTACCTTTTATCCCGACAAACAGGGTTTTAAAAACCTAACTCCACGCGGATGAAATCGCGAGCAAAAGCTAGTTAGCTTTTTATTGTTAATATTCATTTTTCATTTATTTATTCTACTCCTCATTATGCATAGTAAAAAGTAGCCTAAAGTAGCCTATATTCTATTCCAGACTATAATCTATCTCTGTGCCAAATTTCAGCTAAATCAGTTCAGTTGTTGCAGCGTGATTGATGAATAACAAACATCCATACATCCAAACTTTCGCATTTAAATATTAATAAGATAATAGGATTTGCCTGCATTGTTAGTATGGTAATTTATGTTACAAGTCACAATATATAATTCTATCGCTTTTAATTTCACTAAATCCCCCGGCCTGCTCTCTTTGCGTCGTGTCGCCCAAAATTGAAAATTGGACGAGTAGAAATTAAATTTTTGCGAAAAGCCGCCGCCGGTCGTCCGACTTCCTTTGTTTAAGCCATTTTAGCGCAATTTGAATACGATTCTGTTGCGAACAATGAAATTTCATTATGACGACCTCTATCGCCCAATGCTCTCAGCCCGGCTGCCTTTTCACCGGCTTCTCATCAGAGCCTTTTAAACTGCTGGTAAAGTCAACATATTATATTTTTTATTTTAGCCTAACTCGGCTTACCCTTGACGACTTCCTTCTTCTTGGTCGCACACTTCATTGCTGAAGTGCCTTCCACAGCCTTCCACTCTGTCCGGTCCTCGGCTTTTCTAATTGCGGCTGTAAGTGAAAGGCCAGTGAGTGATTTGACCTGGTCTGACCAGTAGCTAGGTGATCGGCCACGTGGTCTTTTCCCCTCCACTTTGCCTTGGCTTTGACTTGGAAAAACTTAAAGTTGTACTTTAAGTTTTTCCAAGTCACTAGGCAGGCGTCGGGCAATATGACCAACATTTTATCATTTATGAAAAGCACTGTTAAGTTAAAGCGCGCATGCCTATAAGATGCCTACTCACACTTGCCTCAAAGATACTCAAATTACGCGTAGCGGTTCATAAAATCGTAAGAAGACTTAACATTGCAAAAATGAGGACCTGGCGCTGTGACTTTATAAATACGTGCAGGAATGTCGGGCTGAGTTCCAGATTGGGATCATTTGGAAATTTACTAAATTAAACCAGTCTGGCCCGGTTGGTTCGATTCTGGCTTTGTGGAGGCTAGTTAACATCCTACCGTCAAAGACGTTCCTCAAGCGATCTAGCGTTCCGGTACGATGGCGTGTAGAAAGTAGAAAGAGATGAGGGGTATGGGTATAATTAAAACTGCTCCACTCTCTTCTTCTCTTTCTATCTTAGACTGCATCGTTACTTACCATCAAGTGAGATCGCAGGAAGGGCTATCTCAAGATCTAATAAAGATATTTATGCTATGCCTAGCCACATCACCTCTTTCCATGCAGGTATTTTCTCTTCAAAGTACAGAAAAGAAGTTTATGTGCAAAAATTCTAAGCACACTCTTAGCCTAACGAGTACAATAACTTACCGAACAAAACTCAAGTAGTCCTTCAGCGGATATCGGTTTGGAGTATATTATAATGACGTCATGAATCGTCAAGTACTACCAACTATAATGGAAGGTCAAAGAGGAATCGTGCGACACTTGTAATGATACCACTCGTCCCTTGCCGCACTCGAAACCAAATGAATACCACTCCGCACTCGCGGTTCGCCACCTAGCGTCGTTAGAGCTGTGCCATACGCTGCGTTGCGGCGTCGCAATCATTATGACTGTCACAATGCAAGCGAGGCGTCACAAAAGTGACATTTGGCCCGGGTGCTCGAGCTCTTTTTGAAGAGCTTTTTTTTATATTTTTAGCGAGCAAACGAGCTAACGGCGGCTCACGTGATGTTAATTGATTGAACCATGAACTTGTAGCACCTGAGGCACCACCAATGCGTCGCCGGCTTTTCAGAAATTATAATATACTAGTTGATGCCCGCGACTTCGTCCGCGTGGGTTAGGGTTTTTCGATTCCCGCGGGAACTCTCCTATTTTCGGGATAAAAAGTAGCCTATGTGTTATTTCAGATTATAATCTATATCTGTCCCAAATTTCATCCAAATCCGTTCAGCCGTTTTTGCGTGATTGAGTAACAAACATCCAAACATCCACACTTTCACATTTATAATATTAGTAGGATATATATATAAGTAGGATAGTAGGATTAATTAATAATTAATAGGATAATAGGATTTAATGTACAGAATTCGTCCCGTTACAGTTTAATTATGAGTATAGTTATAACGTCCAGCAGCAATATAATTAGTAAGATGAACATGAAAGGTTTATCAGGTCTCGTAACGCGAAGAGAGTCTCATTTCATTAGATAATAATTTGTTGCCTGAAAGCGCGCTGAAACACGTCTTTAGAAATACTTGTTCCGCCCTAGAAATGTTCAAGAGCAATGATATAATTATCTCTGATATGAAATAAGAAGGACACTTTAATTAGAATATGAAACGAAGAAAATTCTTGCCCTTATTACCTTGTATTAAGGCAAGATTCTTATATAGGGTTTTTTATTAATGACTGAAGATTGCCCAATGCCCATGACTGCTATCTCACTTGATGGCAAATGACAATGCAATGTAAAATGATAATGGGCTAGCTGGCCTAAACCTTAATCAGTTTCTACACGCCATCGTTCCAAAATGCTTAATTGGGTATTTAACTCTTGTCAAAAGAATATACATAAATCAGTCAAAAAACAAATAAGTTATAAGATGTTTTAGTGTCCATGTATCTTTCTAAAACAAAATTTTTCACTGTAGAGTGTATTGCGGTACTCGCTTAGGTATGACGTCATTTTGTAATATCTCTCTGTCTAACAGGAAACTTAGAAGCTCTATATTTTCGAGAATAGCATTATTTGAGTTACTCGCTTAGGTATGACGTCATTTTTTAGTATCTCTCTGTCTAACAGGAAACTTAGAAGCTCTATATTTTCGAGAATAGCATTAGATTAAAAAAAAGAAACATGGCATTGGGTTATAATATTAAAAACCTTTATTTGAGTATTTGAAAAATTATAATCAAATACCCAATTGTTTGGTTGCAAGTCTTTGACGTTAGCGTGGTTACTAAACACTTCATTTTCCTAAGGTTTTATAATACTTTTTAGGTTCACCTGAAGCTAGTTTTTTTTTTAAATGCCGTGAGAACATTTTTTTCCCTGGGAATAAAAGTACTGGTATTGGTTGATAAACTAACAAACAAACACATTCGTCAATATCCGATTATTGGCTTCACGATCACGATACCCAGCTTGAATTCCCTTTCACATAAGGTATCAATTTATATACATAGATATAAATACCACAGGATCACGTAAAACGGCGTCCCAATGTAGGGTACAATGGTATTTGATAAATCCGTGAAGGGACGTCGGCCAATCGACATTCCTTTGTTAGAGATACTCTAAAAGACCTACCTTTCTCATTCAAATATGTCAAGAATCGACAATTCGACATTGAATTGGGAAGGAACACACTGATTGTAATAAAGAATTAGGGACGTTTATCTTCGCCATAAGTCATTGTAAGAAATAACAATGATACTGGGCACGCCATATTACAAGGGCTTGCGTTATCTCTTTATTCATAAAGGAGTTTCTGAAATTTCAACCGATTGAAGCGGATGTGAAATGGCCAATTGGGAATGGATTCTAAAAGAACCAAAGTTACCAACGTAGTTCAGCGAGTCGCGAAGCTGAAGTGGAAATGAGCAGGGCACATAAAAATTTCGAAGAATTTATGGTCGTTGGGGTTCCAACAGGCGGCGCAAGACCAACGTCTGTAGAAGCCCATGCTAAAGACCTTTGTCCAGCCGTAGACATAGATATGTATTGGTTGATAAAGAAGAAGAAAAAGAACTTGATTACCGCTTAAACTTCAAAAATCATCGTTCTATCGCATAATAAATTGTCAAAACTCTACTAAACATTAGTCATCATTGCACAATAGGATTGTATTCATAAAAAAACACGAACGCCCGAGAATGGCGTTCAATAATGTAAAGGGCCCGAACCCTACAAGATTAAACCCTTGCTGAGAAAGCAATAAAGACCGATGAGGAACTCCCATAACCCTCCAATAAATTGACACGATTGCTCGACTCGACTTCATTCGGAATCGAATTTGAAATACTACTTTTTATTTAGGTATACATCTAACTTTTCTGCATTTTGTCGTATCTTTAAGCTCAGTACTATTCCTCAGATTTTTATCAAACCTAACCAATGCCCATTTTAACTAGTGGACGTCTCCTAAATCTGATCTGATACGATATCATTCACAGGTAGTAATCATAGTACTAGTCCTTACTAATATTATAAATGCAAGTGTTTGTTTTGTTGGTTTGTCCTTTAATCACGCAGCAACAGAGCTTCGGGTCGACCTGATTTTTTGCATGGGTATAGTTAAGGACCTGGAGAAGGACGTAGGTTATTTTTCCCAGCATAAAAGATTTTTGAAAACTAAATCCACGCGGATGAATTCGCGAGCATCAGCCAGGAATTCATAAATCCACGTTTGATTCCAGGGAGAATTCAATTTATCAGCAGGTTAAGGAAATTAATTAGAATAGCATCTGCCGCCCGCCCCGAGATATTGGAACAAAAAGTTTGATAAATGGAGGAAAAATGTAATAATATCTTCGCAGCCAACGATTTCTCATTACGGATTTAGATATAATCTGTCCTACGCGGGCCCGAGGCGTAATTATTACTTTTGTTCAAACTGATTGCGGTCTGTGATCTTTATTATTTTTGACTTATTTTCAAAATAGGAAATCTCACGGTAACCGTCTTCGTGAGGTTAATATTGGTATGGGAGATTGTTCGCGATACATTGCGTGCTCAAATATTACATTATCGCTAACCCATAATTTTCAACCTAAGTGGTTCTATTAGGCTTCCGTACCCAAAGGCCTTCGCTGTCCATGCGTCCGTCCGTATGTCTGTCTGCGGGCAGTATCTTATAAACCGTAACAGATAGACATGTGAAATTTTCACAGTGTGTATTTCTATTGCCGCTGTTACAACGAATAATGAAAATTTTAAAATATTTTATCCATAACTAAGCGTTTATTTATTTTTTATTTTACATATAATGTCTGACGGTAGCTTAACTGACCAATCACTATACCGGGTCCCCTCGTTACCGGTATTGAAGGTACTGTAACTTTTTGTGTTAGATTATTTCATGGTGCATATTTACTTGGATCTTGATACGGTTCCTGGAACAGCCGGTGTTTAGCCTGAACGGTGTTTATTCGCTCGGCCAGCTGTAGCGGTTATCTTTGCAGCGGCCGCGCCACTCACGTGCGGCTGGCGAGGGTCCAGTAGATAATATCTCGTCTTATTTATACCGCATTCTGTATAGCGCATAATGCGATGCATACCCACTGTAAATACTACCGGTTATTTTGTCGGAAACCGGTTGACAGGGAAATGCAGTTTAGATGGCCGGTTCCTGTACGTTGTAATATTTATTAGACTTCTAGACGATGCCCGTGACGTCGTCCGCGTGGATTGAGGTTTTTAATTCCCGCGGGAACTCTTTAATTTTCCTGTATAAAATGTAGCCTATGTGTAGCGCTCTGCTTTCTCTGCCTTCAAAATTTCAGCCAAATCGGTTCATTTTTTGTGGCGTGAAGGAGTAAAAACATACACACAAACTTTCGCCTTAGCCTAGCCCAACGGTTAAAGGTGCGGACTGAATACCGAACGGTCGCAGGTTCGAGCCCCACCCGATGCACTATTGTCGTAGCCACTCCTACAAACTTTTCGTTTATTTGGAAGGGAGAGGAGAATATAAGTCCTCCTCACAAACTTTTCGTTTAATTGGAAGGGAGAGGAGAATATAAGTCGAGTTCAACTTGTATATTCTTCAAAAAAATAATGAAAGAACCCCTTGAGAAGAGAAGCTTTGCGTAATTCACACACAGCCTTCGTACCTACTAGAGCTAACCGTGATGCTAAATCTATAGAGACAGATCTAAGTAGCAAAATATCTTGTGTAGAAAGACCACATTAGACTCTCCACTTTATTTTGGCACGTCCAGTTAAATCTTATTTTTAATTGCAATGGAAACCGGCACAGGATTGTAGCAGGATTCTAGGGTAGCTCCTGGCTTACTTGCAGTCGCAATCACGAGATTACCCAGAAGCGGCTGATAGGGTTAATTTATTCATTTATACCGAACATATTCCTACCTTGTGCTACCTGCTGAAATCCTGCTGAAATTGGTAGTTCCAAGTGCAATTCAAATAATGAAGCGTCCAACGTAAAGTAATAATAATAATTAAGAGTACTTAAGGGGCAAGTCTGGAAGAAATGCGCAAATAGATACTTACGGTTTAACGCAAATTAAAAAACTCATTGAATTGAATGACACCACAAAAAAACCTCAATTGCTTAATAGATGAGGCTATAAGTACGCCACGAAATATATCTAAAATAAATCTCAGTTTTTGAGAAAAAAAATCGGCAACATTATCAAAATCACCGAAATCGACCTTTTCTATTTAATACATCTTATGCTATTCCGATGTTATATTTGGAATAATTTTTGGTTAAATCGTGAGAAGGAAGTATAGAGATTATTTTCACCATTAAAATTTTATATTAATTCAAACCAGAAAACAATAATATAAGACTAAAAATCATTAATTTTGTAGCGAAAATCGTTCCCCGTTGCTCATACATTTTAGTATGAAGCAGTAGGCGCCCGTAATTCGCTTTATATTACAGTGTTCAACCAGAAATGAATTCAATCGCGTCCCAATATTCAAGGTGATAGCACGCTCGTTTTCGTAGAGCACCGCAACTCCGGCGACCGCGATATAATAATTGTTTCGACGAGCATTAGGGTGGGTCGCGAGTGTCGGAAACGACTGCTAATTTTATTTGTATTCTTCGAGTACTTAGTAAGTATGTGAGTTTTATCATGTATTTATTTAATCATCAAACACTTCATTAATTAGCAAACACTAATGTACTCATTAATATCGTAACTTATTTTTCTTCTCACTTCAGGTAGATATGAAAAAGCGTAAAGGAAATTACTAAAAACACAAAAAAAAACAAAGGAAGATTTAACATAAAGCTGTAAGTACTTATAATGTACTCATCTTTTTACCCGACTTTTTTATTTTTATCGTTGACAAGATAGTCTTTGACTGCGATCTCGCCTGATGGTAAGTGACGATGCCAGTCTTAGATGGTAGCGGACTAACTTGGAATGGGTACGGCAGTGTAAATTCAACCTAAGCCTAATCGGTTTCTACAGGCCATCGTGCCGAAACGCTAAATCGCTTGGCGGCACGTCTTTGACGTAGGGTGGTAACTAGTCACGGCTAAAGCCTCCCCCCAGACAAAGCTTCGACTTCGACTGTGGCGAAGCCCAAAACATTGTTATGTTTTCTGGCTGAATGTTTGTTAACCTTCAATAGTAGGTATATTTTGATACAAATGCGGAAAATCGAACTTTCCGCACGAGATACAGCTACAAAAAGCTCTTTGAGCAACCGTATTAAAAAATACTTTAAAATAGACTAGCTGTCTTTATAACCCTACAAACACTAAACCGATTTGGCTGATACATATTTTGGAATTCAGATAGCTTATACCCTGGATTAACATATAGGCTACCTTTTAAACCTTTAAAATCTAATTGGGGTTTGCAAAAAATCTAATTTAATTAATTATATCCTAATTTCTAATAAATACCTTATTAACTATATTGTTTCAGGAAACAAAGTGTCAATTCTGGAAAACAAAAGCTTGAAGGATGATGCGTGCACTGATGTTGAAAAAGCAACGAGAGTTCTATTTCAGGAAATAAGTACAAAACATGCAAAATATAATTGTAAAATGACAAAGTTACTTGGAACCAATCTGCTTGCTTCAACTGCCACAAGATACATAAGCTACATATTGTAACATTTTTTGTTTTGAAAAGAGCAACTGCCGAGTTTCTTGCCGGCTCTTCTCAGCAGAATCAGCATTCTACAATATATGAAATAAATAATTTTGAGTTTGAGTTTGAATTATTTAGTGACACTTGTTTTGTCTAAACTAATATCATAAAGATGAAATATTTGCTTATTTGTAAGTTTTTAAAATTGTTTGTAGTGGATAAACTCAAAAACTACTACTTAAACGATTTTAAAAATTCTTACACTCATGGAAAGCTATTATTCCTAAGTAACATGAGCTATATTTTATTTAAAAAAAATTAACCGTAACTTCGTGAGATATACGTACTATACATGTTTGCAATACTCATAATTACCTACAAGCACGTCCGCGGGTCTATATATTGAACTGTTATAGTTGAGCAACTATAACCCCTTTTTTATTCAAATTAGTCTGTTGAAACATGAGTACGATGAAAAATGTTTACGTTCTCATCATGATTATTTAGTAATCTTTATCCAATTACATATTTTTGTAACTATAATTGACTATGTATTTGGAAATTCCTCTTTAAATAGTTCGAATCGGACCTCTTATTTAGAAGTTATTCATTCACGCAAAAGTTACATGACAAAAAGCGTGCACTGAGACCCCACCCTATGCCACCGGCTACTCACTACCGCACGTCGCCGCCCGCGAACTAAACAAAACGACAATCTAATGGTTAAATACATTGCGTATTTTCTGTGAAATTCATTAATATCCTACTAAGACGAACGCGTGATGTACATTTAACTTGAGGGAAGCGCCAAACGTAGATTGTTAAGATTGTTACTTTCCAGGGTGCGTATACTAATATTGTATGATATGTCTGTGTGAATAGAAATTATCAATGTGGGTGTTCAATCGCAACTTCCCACGCGTCCAGACTGCAGGCTTAATGGTAAGATCATTAGTGTTTAATGTGATGATCATTATTATATTATACAAACATTATTACAATATAATAACTATAATATGTAATCGCATAACGGTCTTAACACATATTTTTTTCTTTTTTAAGTTTCTCTGATGCCTCAACAACGTCAAAATTGACGTTTTGATTTTGAGCTTGAGAATTTTTCGTATTGGAAATCTGTCAAATAAAGGCTAATAAATCCAATCTGTATACAAATCCTTGGTTGCTTTTTCACACACAATTATTTACTAATAAATTAGAAAACACCCATATTTTAAAAAATTGTGAGTTATACATCCAGTGATCATTTTGAAAATTCTGGGCAACTTCACGGAAACAAACACTAATATCCACAGTTCTGCAAAAACGTTCAATTATACGAAAGGGTGTCAAACAGAAAAAAAAATTTACTCGTTATACAGATCGATTTTTGAAAATCCTCCTCTTATAAATGTCAATGTTTAATGCACTATTTAAAACTTATATAGGCTACATTGAGGTTGGAAATAGGAGTAGATGGTGGAATCAAATAGGTACCTAAACTCGTGATACACCGAAGATACATGTGCGGTCGAATCCACAAATCGCACTCGATTGCTTCGCAACGTGATTTATCGCTCAAGTACTACTGCACGCGCTTTATATACGCGATACATTATAGTGTAGGAGTAGATTGTACTGTTCCCCGTGGACTTTATACTCCTCCCTAGACTACATTAAATATGAACTTCTAAGTGTTCACATAAAAGTAAGTGTTTCACCAAGTGATGATAAAAGATGAAAACCGCATTGGAAGCTACTAGAAAATATAAAACGTTGCTTGAGTATATTGAACGAATAATTGTTGACATTATTTTCATTCCACGTGGATTATTTATTTAATTGTGCGAGTAAGACACCGCCGTTCAACCAATCAGCGCGCTAGATGACGGTTTCACTTCGATAGATTATAATCTACCGAAAAATAATGCGTCAAATTGTAAGCAGTAGGTATGTTACGGTTCACAATATTTCGACAGTTCACAATCTCGCGAGATAAATTATAATCTAACGGTATTTACAATTTTACGGTGACAGATCCACACGTTAGCGACCATTCTTGCTTCCATAGGAAAAGTGTCATGCCATCGGGTCCATATTTTCTATATAATGACATAAAAATGTTATTGTTCATTAGTCTGTTAGCTTAAAATTCAAAAACGGTTTAACAGATTTGAATTTTTTTTTTGTTTTCTTTACCTTAATACGGGGTTGGTTTAAAAGCAAAAAAAAATTGGAAACCTAAAAGAAAAGCGAAAAAAAAATTAATAGTAACATTGTATAGTAATCCCCACTTTGGATTACTAATAGATGGCGGGGGCAAAGCTGCGGGAAAAAGCTTGCCATAAATAAATGAGAGGTTATAAATCATTTCATAGTAAGCGAATACACACGCGGATTACAACGTTGTTTTTAAGTATTAAAAGATGATTATATTATTTTACTTTCTATATTATGAATAAACTACTAACTACGTAATCTACTTATAAAATTAAGCCGGATTTTATTTCAAAGGGAACTATAAAACAAAATTTAACATCGCCTCAATTGGATCCAACGGCCGGTTATTTTATCGCTGGTTAACCGAATTCAATTAATTTAAATTACAGACGTACGGGCGCTCTGTGTAAATATATATAATTAATTAACTACCTGTGCTACACAATAATATAATAACGATGTGAATTCAAATATTAAACAATAATTTTATTCAATTCAGTACTTTGTTCGTAATAATTTTCGATGCAAAAGGTTGGCGCGTTGTAAACATGTTTATTTATGAAAGAGTTAGCTTTGTTTAAATTAATAAAAAAAATATAGGACCAAAGCAGGCTTTACTTTTTTTTTTTTTTTTTTTTTTTTTTTTTTTTAATATTTTTAGCGAGCAAACGAGCAGGCGGGTCACCTGATGTTAAGTGATTACCGCCGCCCATGAACACTTGTAGCACCAGAGGCACCACCAATGCGTTGCCGGCCTTTCAGGAATTTGTTGGTCCGCCCCTTGAATAACCCCATGTTGTAATTCAGTGGAAACACCGTCGCAGGAAGTTGGTTCCACAGTTTCAAAGTACGTGGAAAAAAGGATCTGGAACATCGGATGGTCGAAGTGCTCCAGGCACCCAGGTGGTGAGGGTGAAATTGTTTTCGGTGGCGAGCGGTGCGGTTGTAGAAGAGAGACGGTGGAATAAGGTCAAATAGTTCTTCAGAACACTCCCCATTATATAGCCGATAGAATACGCAGAGAGAGCTAACATCTCTGCGGTGCTCCAGGCTTTCCAGCGGGTTGGTTAATTTGGGATTGCCCACAAGCCGAACTGCCCGCTTTTGAATCCGGTCAAATGGAAGGAGTTGGTATTGGGGTGCTCCAGCCCAAAGGTGAGAGCAGTACTCCATATGCGGGCGGACTTGCGCTTTGTAGAGTAGGAGCCTATGCTCGGGCGCAAAGTACCGCTTTGCTCTGTTGAGCACCCCAAGCTTTTTCGAAGCTAATTTAGCTTTTCCTTCCAAGTGATCCCGGAACTGGACGTCGTTCGAAATGCAGACACCAAGAATCCCAATGCTGTTGGAAGGGGCTAGGGGGGTGTTCTGGAAGAGAAGAGGTGTGGTGAAGGGGGTCTTTTTGGCGGTGAACGCACAAACTTGTGTTTTTGAGGGATTGAAATGGACAAGATTTTGTGAACCCCATACTGACACTTTATCAAGGGAAGCCTCAATGTCAGACACAAGTTTGGCTCTATTCTCCTCTAGCATTGCGCGGGAAAATTGTGCATTTCCTTTGTAAAAGGCATCACCAGTACTGTCATCTGCATAACAATGGATGCTGCTGTTTTGCAACATGTCATTGATATGCAGAATGAACAGTGTAGGCGATAACACTGAGCCCTGTGGAACGCCTGCATTGATGGGCTTAGGGTCAGAGCAAAAGCCGTCGACAGCGACTTTGATGCTGCGTCCATCAAGAAAGCTAGCGACCCAATTACAAAGCAGCACGGGGAGTCCGTAAGATGGTAGTTTCGATAGAAGGGCCCTATGCCAAACCCGATCAAAGGCTTTGGCGATATCAAGGCTAACCGCAAGGGCTTCTCCCTTACTGTCGATAGCATCCGCCCAACGATGCGTGAGGTATACAAGAAGATCACCAGCAGATCGGCCGTGACGAAAGCCATATTGACGATCGCTGATGAGCTGGTGCTCCTCAAGGTAACTCAGCAGTTGGGTGTTAATTATTTGCTCCATGACTTTAGACAGTAAAGAGGTAATCGCGATAGGCCTGTAATTCGAGGGATCCGAATGATTGCCTTTTTTCGGGATTGGATGGACCAGGGCAGTCTTCCATGAAGACGGAACAATACTAGAGGAGTAAGATTGCCGAAACAGACGCGTTAAGACGGGTGTTAACTCCGGAGCACACGTCTTCAGCACAACCGCAGGAATACCGTCGGGCCCACTCGCCTTGTTGACGTCGAGAGAGAGAAGAGTTTTACGCACAGCACTCTGAGTGAAGCGTATATCACTAAGAGAAGATGGACACCGTTGGATGGTAGGCGGTGTTCTCCCGCCGTCATCAAGCGTTGAGTTGGCAGCAAAGAGGGTGCTCAGAATTTCAGCCTTCTCTTTGGCAGTGTGAGCCAAGGTATTGTCCGGTTTGCGTAAAGGCGGAAATGGAGAACGGCAGAAATTGCCTTGTATGGCCTTCGATAGGGACCAGAATGCACGGGAGCCAGAAGGCAGTGCGACTAGTCTCTGCCCAATTCTGTTGATGTGCTCAAATTTTGCCCTGGCGATGGCATTTTTGTAGGCTCTGGAGGCAGCATTAAAGTTTTTCTTTAAATTAGCAGCATTTGGGTCTTTATTGCTTTGTGCTGAGGACCAGGAACGGTAGCAGGTACGCTTGAGAATAGCGGCCCTATTACAGATCCCGTTGAACCATTTCTGAGCGCGCTCCCCGGAGGGTTTAAGAGAGTTGGGAATATAACATTCCATACCCTGGAGTATGGCGTCAGCAACAGCCTCAGCACAGAGGCTGGGGTCATTAGAAGAAAAACAAAGCTGTGACCAGGGGTACGAGGCGTAGAATTCACGCAGCCCATCCCAATCAGCTGATTTGTAGTGCCATACTCTACGGCTACCGGTATCACGCGTGCGAACAGTAGATGGAAGTTGCACGGAAGTCTGAATCAAGCAGTGATCAGATGTTCCGAGTGGATCATCGACACTAACAGAGTAGCCGGTAGGGTGAGTGGTGAGGAAAAGATCTAATATAGAGGGAGTGTGATCAGCGATATCGGGGATCCTAGTGGGTTTAGTTACCAGTTGGGTGAAGTCGTATGCCAGGACAAAATTATGAGCACACCTCCCAGCATGGTCAGAAATACGTGATCCGAGCCATTCCATGTGGTGGGCATTAAAGTCCCCCAGGATCACCACCTCCGCGGAAGGAATATGCTCCAGCACATAGTCTACCGACCTTTGTACGTGGTCGAAGAGTCGGTCTGTTTCTGCGTTACCGGTATGGGATCTATAGAGACAAGCGTAGACCCGGGTTCGGCCCCCATGGTCCACGCGAATCCAGAGAAGAGACAGATCCCCAACCTCAAGGCTGTAAAAGCGTTGACCACAAATGTCCCCTCGAACGTACACGCACACGCCTGCACGCGGCGAAAAGACGTGTTCCAATTTGTAGCCGGGGTAGTTGCTACTTTGCGAAATTCCATGAATAAGGAACAACGAAATGCTTCCCATAACCTGAACCATTGTCACATGGTGCGAGCTGGCTCATCAAGTCGATCTGAGATAGTTTATAGGGTTGCTTGCATTAGATTACGAAAAGCTTGTGCTGGTAGTGCAACGGGTGGGGTTCGAACCTGCGTCCTTTCAGTTTTCAGTCCGCACCTTTAAACCCTTTGGCCTAGTGAGGTTTTTACAATGTGCATCTCGCAGTTACACTGCCGCTCTTTCATGAGCAGAAAAAAGCAACACCACACAAACTCTACAAAATGTTAAAATGTTAGTCTTTATACTTTGGCACTTTGTGTCTTTCAGATTTTTCTAGTATGACAGATTACGGCAAAAGAAGTTTTTTTATCCTTGTGTAAGTTAATAAATATTAATGACAGTGGCTTTCTTAATGACAAAGTTGCATGGAATCAATTGGCTTGCAATCCAGCTGCAGACAAGATAGTAATATATTAAACAATAGTTATATATTATCTTATTACATCGCATTCTTTAATTACATTGCTTCCTGGTCAAGCTATACTTGTCGTTCCATAAACTTAATGATCTCACTTGGAATTTTAATGACTACACAGACAATTTTACTTCCATTATTATTAATCTAAATTAATTAACGCTAAAATTAAAACTAAATAAAATCTAAAACCCCATCGAAGTCACCGTGCAATTAAAATTCTCAAATAGTGCCATTATTCCACATTATTCCACATTTAAATCAGCGTCTCGCTTTGAAATGGAAAAGAGTAGGATTCCCCCCCAAATAAAGCAAGTACAGAGGTCGCAATCTAACCGCTTCGGGATGAAAACAATCCCCTCGACCTCTCATAACGAAGACCGGCGAAGCTTGCAAATTGTATTTCTTGTCGTACAGTTGAAACTTTTCGAATTGTGTCACTAGTCCATATTTTCACGAAAACATTTGAAATCGCAGAGTAGAAATCTTCCACAACAAGGCAATTAGGTACAAACACCGCAATCAAAGTGCAGCGGGTTGTACATAACGTACCTACCTGAATAGGTACGTTACTCATAATCGTACATACCTACTCTAATTCTAACCAACGAAGCTTGTTTTTGTTTCTTGTCGTACAATTGAAATTTATTCCACATTTTCATCGAGGAGCACTAACATATATCGGAAAAATTCAAAATTCAAAATTTTTATCTCATATAGGCCAACTTGTGACTCTAAGGACAAGTCAAGACTTTACCACCAGTACGGAAAACAGACTCAGGCTGAAATGACTGCACTCTCACTCTGCTCAGACTCAAGACAGACTTAAAACGAGACAGATTTACGTCAGAGATTACGTCAGAGAATTTGTTTCACGTTTTAACCTCTATCTGAGCTGAAACAGAGCACGCTCTATAGATCTCAGCATCAGACTCTAATGCTGAGATCTATAGAGAGTTCTCTGACATAGTTCGGATTTATTAAGATAGAGTTAAAACAAGATTGTTGGCGCCAAGCCTACCAGCGATCAAGGCCGTCCATGGGGCCCATCAGCATGGAGTTGAAGGCCGCTGGGAGGATTGGCCGATGGAGATTCGATCCACCGAGAGACACAAAGAGTCCCTACCGGCTGTCTTTAGGGTGGCACACTAGTGGACGCTGACTTCACGGTCACAAAATGAAACCTAACCTTACAAGCACACAATTAATCCTACACTCACCTTTTCTTCCAAGGTTCTTGCTTGGGGCTTCGACGAATGTATAAGTGTGTGTGTACTGAGTGTAGTGTCTGTATGGGATTACGAAGCCACGCCGAGGGCTGGTTCCAGGAGACGCCTCCACGTGTTGGAGGCCAATTTCACAAGTCACAAATGTTCAACAACCACTTAAAGCTAATAACAATTACTACAAACAGTACAGAGTTCCGCCAATACAAAAAGTTCAACACGAAACAAAAATATAGTCCCGCGTGGCAAATATGGCGCACACGCATCAAAGGGACGCAAATACAAGCCAAACGACCGCCTCTTTCCACCGCGGCTTGACCGACTCTGGTTCAAAGACAAAAACGGAATGACAAGTGACATTAATCGGAAATCGAATAAATTTGTCAATGTCAAATGTCAAACGCCATGGAATTACCTACAGGTAGGTTAGAGGTAGGTACGCCCGGTAGCTACCCGAGATACGGGCGCGAACACTCCCGGCCGTGGACTCCTGGATTGGAGTCCACCAACAAATGGTAACTGGCTATGGTAGACACGGCCTGTAGCAAAACCGAATCTCCAATCATAACCTCGGTGACTCTGGGAACCCTGCCGGACCCATATAGCAATTTAACAATGCGTCCTTGACGCCAATATCAAAGTACAAATCAAATCTCAAACTACAAGATCAGCCAACTTGGGCGGTTGGGTCGGACAAGGGCAGAGAAGCCGAGAATGGAGGATCGCCTCCATTCCACAAACACGGCGGCGCATCAATTCAAAAATACAATAATTTCGCCAATAAACGCGACGGAGATGCGCCTTCGCCACTTACAAATAAACGCACTTAAATTATGCTTATTACTAAACAAATACAAAAGGTAAGCAAATCAATTAAAAGCTAAACAAACATAAAAGCAAAACTAGTACAAATAAAACCAAATTAATGTAATTTCTAAACAAACTCAAATCTACAATATCTACAAACAACAAATCAGTTCAAAATCTTAAATCTGTTGGTTCTCTCGTTAAGAAGCAATCACGGTGACATGTCTCACAGGGCGACAGGGAGCCCCACTATCGACATTCAATTCACAGTCTCAACATCAGACCCAAGATCATATATTTAAACAAAAGCGCCATGCGCTTATATACCTCTTTGCGTTCGAGCGCTAGACAAACTAAGGTATATCCAAACGGCATTCAAGTTCCGTTGCGTGTAGCACGCCGGAAAAACAAGCGCTGTAAGCGCAGCCAGGCCTACTCACATCCGAGAGGCAATAAGGGATAATCAAGAAGCGAAACTCCCGTTCATATGACGGTCAATATTATTTACATGGGGAGGTCGCATCCCAGGGTGGAGGAGACTTCTCCTCGGCCCACAAAAGATCGTCGGACCATATCCGAGAATGATATACTCAATGCTTAGGTCTATTCCACCATCGATGTGGAAGTTGGGTACAAGTCGGATCCAACCAAACTCCGACATAGTAGCCGTAGTCGATAGCCCATTCGACTTCAAAGCCTAAAAGCATAAATCATCCAACAAGCACCCGACATTGTCGGGCCCGACATGTCGGGACCCAACACCAACAAAGTGCGGGTGCGGACCGATTGATCAGCAAGTCAAACCGATCCACAATTAGAACCGCAGTGTCACTGGACCTGCGGGGGGTGACTCAAATATCAACAAGCATGGTCACCCTAGGCAAAACCAAGATTTACCTCAAATGGGTAAAACATCAACAAACTCTTCTCTGCGAGTCAAAGATCCAAATGGACTCCCAGAGGCCCGAGGCTTCCCACCAAACAACAAACAATGCAACACAGCACTGCTAACCCGAATGCAATTAGGCTCAAAGTAACACAACTTCGGGTAGCACATCCTCACCGCGGCAGTCGGCCAAAATCTATTCGCCTGCGGACTGATCAAAGCAGGTGAGGTAACTGTGGTGGGGGCCGGGGCGGCGACTACTTAGTAGTGACCGCCGCCCTCATCCCGCCGGTCATCTGACCGGGGGGTCTCAAATCGGGACTGCCTTGTGGCTACAATAACCGGGGGGGACGTAACCCCATACCGATGCCCACAAGCGTCGCACCTCGGGGGCAAAACGGGTCGAAAGCGGGGTACCCCATAATACCCCCGTCGACCTCTCCGAGGTCGGGGTCCATACCGCGGTCGCTTTCGGAGCGGCAGCGGTTCGCGAATAGGCCGGGCAGAGGCCAGCCTCGCATCCAAACTTTTATCAGATTGACGTGAGGGGGAGGAAACCCGCTCACGCGTGTGCGGACAATCAAGTCGCGGCCGCTTACAGAGCGGCGGCGTACTGCGAGCAGGCCGGGCAGGTACCTGCGTCGCGGCCAAACCCCTATCAAACTGGTGTGAGGGGGTAGAGACCCGCTCACGAGGGGGTGAGGCACCAAAACGGGGGGGCGAACCCCGGTCAATCTCAAATGTGGAAGGTTCCACAGACGACCTTTCAATGCTTACTGTGGTGTGGTCAGGCCGAGCGCTCCCGGCCGTGCGGGAAGTGCGCTCCTGCAATTCAAGATCCTGACGGCCAACACCAATTTCGTTGGGGCACAAAACATCCCAATCGTTGCCCGGAGAAGGTGGGCGAGGCAGATGAAACTGGGAGTCCTGCCCTACAGTTTCTCTGACTCTGTGCAATTCAGTTGCTGGCAACTCAGTTGTTGGCAACTCAGTTGTTGGCAACGTTTCCAACAACGCCGGCACTGGAGGGGGTTGGTGAAGAGACGTCGTGGGCGGAATCAATCGAGCCTCTGTCTTAAACCTATAGACCGCCTCCACAATAGCGTCGGTCAATTCAAATACCTGGTCGTATTTCTTATCAACAGACCTCAACAATTCAGGCGGCAATTCCAATTTGAGCAGCTCCAAATAAAGGTGCTCGAAGGCGGCCTGTCGGGTCACGACCTGGTCGGCTAGCTGCTGCCGGACGGCAACCCTCAGGTCGCGGTCTACCAATGCGGCAGCGGTCGTAGCCCAGCGGAGCTCTGTTTGCATTTGTTTCAAAAGCGTTTTCAAATTCGCCATTTTACAAGTATCAAACAAATCAAATCTGTCGCACGCTCAAAACTCAACTAATAACAGTACCGCACAACAAACAATACAAACAATACAATAATTACAATAATTAAATTTAAACTAAGTCGCTTAACTTAGCACGCAGGAGTACTTGTTCCAATTAAATTTAATTATTAAGCAAACAAACAAATCAATATACAAATATAGGTATGCGGTCAATCAAAATTCAAGGGTGTGCGATCACCTTTACAGTTCAGGCAAAAGAATCAAGTTTATCTATTTTACAAAATTGAACTTGGCAGAACTCAAGTAATTCAAACCAACACAAAATAGATTAGAATCTGAACTTAATGGGTAATACCTGCCAATTGGCCAAGTTTAATAAGTTTTAATATAATGTAAACTCAATTGTTCAAATAATATTCAAATTTCAAATTGATAAATACAATATGTGTATCAGACACAAACTGAATCTTCAAATGGGTATGTCTAAGTGTACATGACCCGATTCAAGTAAATTCAAACACTACAACTGATTATTAGCAAGAACAAACAAATTAGCATTTAGGTACGGCTAAGCAAAATACAAAATCAGCAGCACTAAATTCCACTCAACTAATTAATCAAATTATAATAAATTCTCTCATCTATTTATTATCCACCGTGCTCAACAAAATAGCTTGACCCTCTCCAATTGAATACAATTATACCAACAAGAATTAACTAGTATGAGTCATAACTATGAACACAACATAGGTAGATTATAAATTTAATTGAGAAACCTATGGGCCAAAACTATCAACTGACTTAAACAATTAAGTTTAACTTTAACTTACCCATAGACAATCAATCAATATGATAATACAAAGTTGCATGGTTTGTTACCGCCTTAAGTGACAACCAAAACTTTCAACAAAAATGTTGTTCAACAAAGCATCGCAACAGAACTTTCAACAAAATGTTGCTCACCAAAACATGTCAACAAAGTATGCAACCACCCTTAACAAAACCATAGAGTTTTCTGGATCTCAACTGGAACCAACACTAAATTGTCAAATAATAAAATATTTAATTATCAAATAATCAAACAAAATGAGTCCACAAAATGGATAGACTACTTGTCCATGACTCAATCAATTGGTTCCAATCAAAATTAAGCAATTAAACTTTACAAGGGACGGCCAAACAGAATAGACTGTCAGCGGTACCGATCAAACCAAAGTTAGTTTACAATTAGCAAGATAATACAAAATGTCAGCGTCAGGCTAGTGGCCACGCTATTCAAACTATGAGAACCACGCTCTGCTACCAAAATGTTGGCGCCAAGCCTACCAGCGATCAAGGCCGTCCATGGGGCCCATCAGCATGGAGTTGAAGGCCGCTGGGAGGATTGGCCGATGGAGATTCGATCCACCGAGAGACACAAAGAGTCCCTACCGGCTGTCTTTAGGGTGGCACACTAGTGGACGCTGACTTCACGGTCACAAAATGAAACCTAACCTTACAAGCACACAATTAATCCTACACTCACCTTTTCTTCCAAGGTTCTTGCTTGGGGCTTCGACGAATGTATAAGTGTGTGTGTACTGAGTGTAGTGTCTGTATGGGATTACGAAGCCACGCCGAGGGCTGGTTCCAGGAGACGCCTCCACGTGTTGGAGGCCAATTTCACAAGTCACAAATGTTCAACAACCACTTAAAGCTAATAACAATTACTACAAACAGTACAGAGTTCCGCCAATACAAAAAGTTCAACACGAAACAAAAATATAGTCCCGCGTGGCAAATATGGCGCACACGCATCAAAGGGACGCAAATACAAGCCAAACGACCGCCTCTTTCCACCGCGGCTTGACCGACTCTGGTTCAAAGACAAAAACGGAATGACAAGTGACATTAATCGGAAATCGAATAAATTTGTCAATGTCAAATGTCAAACGCCATGGAATTACCTACAGGTAGGTTAGAGGTAGGTACGCCCGGTAGCTACCCGAGATACGGGCGCGAACAAGATATTTACGAGATAAGATAGAGTTAAAACGAGACAATCAGATTTACTTGCCTTAAGGAGAGCATCACCTTAAGGCAAGTAAATCGGATTATGTGATATTGCTAGTTGATTTCAATCCATCCATCGGGATTAATTAGGTGTAATCGTCTATTTAATTAAGTAAATACGAAAAATAAGCGTTAAATCACACAAAAGACTTATTGTTTCATGAACTAAATACAATAATATGTAGTTGGTTAAATGTTTGTATGGTAGAATGTAAGGGATACAAAACATGAAATGAAAAATAGCAAAAGAAAAAGTAATATTTCGCTGTAATCTGCCAAACTAGAAAAAATCTGTATGACAACACGCGCCGCCCGCGTCGCACACCGTCGTTTTTCCAGAATAGAAGGAACACAGGAACAACACAACACCAACACGTAGCGCCACACTACCTCCTTCAAAACACCCTCGACATACGTTTCGCTCTGACACCGAAGCATCATCAGTGCACAATTACAGTGAAGAAGAAGTCTTTACAATGAAGAAGAAGTCAATTGTGCATTGTGGAGTCAACATCTCCTGCTGATGTACAATCACGACTTAACACAGTGTGTGCATTTTTAAAATTAATATTTTCCAATACGAAATGGTTCAATTCAATTCAATTAATTTATTTCATGATTGTGAGTTAAATTCAGATGTTACTAATCTAGGTAGATATATGTCACAATCTGCCATTAATGGTGTGCAAAATTTACTATAATAAAAGTCTATGATTAAATTACGTAGTGAATAATTCGTGAATGTGAAAACTAACTCATTTCCTTTGTAAAATATTTATTCCATCGTTACGTGTGTAAACTAAGGATACATCTTGTTAAATTGTCAAAACTATCAATCATTTTCAAACAAGGTGATATTTAGTTTTCTTTAAATAACAAATTGTAGTAAAAAAGTATCAATATGAATTAGACACCTAGGCAATGTCATAAAATTCATATTATCTTAAACAATGTCAATTAATTTTAACAATATTAAACGTTTTGTCAAGTAAACATTTTGTCGGACGACTTATCTTGCGCGTGATCTTACCAAAAGAGGCGGCACGTAAGCTCGTAGAATATTAAAACGCCCATCCTGGCGGCTAAACGCATGTATCGAGCAATGAATTACTAAAATCCCTCTAACGTCGGAAATTGGGAACTGTTTATTTTGTATATTTGTCTGTTTTCCTAATAGTATTGCAAAGACGGAGACATAGTAGTAGATATATTCATTTATCTCAATCATTCATTAATCTTTTAGGTCTCCTCTCGAAAGAAAGGTTTGCTATGCTAGCCAAGTGCGGATTGGTCATATACTTACCTACAACAAGTGTAAATTGAAAGATATGTAATTCGCCATTTTGTAGTGGCGGCCATCTTGGATTTGAAATTTATCAAGCCAAGCCCTTTCATTTAATAGCCATATTGAGGGAGTTGTGAAAAAATATGTAATCCGCCATTTTGTGGCGGCGGCCATCTTGGTCCCATTTTCATAAAACATAGCTAAGAACACAAACAGACACACAAACAAAACACACACACACACATCACACACACACACACACGTCAAACTTATAACATCCCGTCGTTTTTGCGTCGGGGGTTAAAAATAGATCCTTCGTAATCTTTTATTTTTTGAAAATGCGTCATTGAAGTTCATAAGGAAAAACAAACAAATAACGACAGAAATGGACCGCAACAGAGACGATTGTGACCTACCAAACCTAACAAACCAACAACCAGCACCGACCGATGCGCCAGTATTTATGACTTCGCCAGTAATTTGCATCTACATCTCTATATTTTTTCCTTTTCCTTATCTTGCTACGAATGTTTGCTACGCCTCATAAATAATAACATCTTTTGTCATGAATACAATTTGCATTGAAATATTATTCGGATGACAAATAGCAGTGGCCCGTAAACTACGAACGTAATAAATTTCGTCGGCTTATGTTTTCATTAACTTCCCAATTTGTTTTGACATGAATAATTCTGCTTTATAAATTAGTGTGTAACAAAACATGTAGGTACCTACTTTAAAACGCTTTACTTATTCAATTGATTGCCAGATAAAGCCAAATTAGCAGACCGTGATTTTAAAAAGTCGACTTGTTTTGAAAAATCCTGAAGTCTGCCAGCTTTAGCCCAACGCGGTGGATAAATTTTACTATTTATTAATTTCTTATTGTTAGGTTTGTCAAATTTGAATTTATTTCATACTAGCTGATGCCTGCGGCGCTTGCGCGGATTTAGTTTTTAAAAAGATGGATTTGTATGATTTTCGATCACGTCAATTCGTTGCTCTGTTGCAGCGTGATTGATGGACAAACCAACAAACTTTCGTATTTATAATATTAGTGAGGACTAGCTGATGCTCGTGACTTCGTTCGTGTGAATTGTCCTGTGTTTCAAAAATTTCAGTAATTTTTTTTCTATATCACAGTTCACAGTCCACAGATAAAGAAAAAATTTGAAAAAAAAAAAGACAAAGACACTCAGCGTCTGGTATTATACTCTGAGATAATTAATTGCCTGGCAGCGTAACGATGAATCCAACATTATCCGTGAGAATATTCCGCCATCAATCGCGGATTACTGCGACCCTGAGGGACAAACTTATAAATAGCTAATTTTCGAACTCAAAATTTCCGCACGCGATCTCCCACGGGCACACTGGGCGTGAATTTTGTAACTCGCTTCCGCATAAATGTGCCAAAATTTTACTACTAACCATTGACATAATAATACTGGACTTCGGGTCAGCGCTAAAACCGTCCGAACCGAAAGAAATCCAAAACGCGAAAAAGGTCTCCAATCGACCGCCAGTTAAAGCAAATTATGCAAGCAAAATTAGGCTGTATAATAATGATCTAAGACATAAATTACAATGTATCAGTTTGTTTATAAAAATACACATGTACACTCGTATATCATTGATTTGTCGTAGGTTTTTTCGGGACATTTTTTCGTGAATTTTGCATCACACCCAAGGTCCAAGTATTATTATGTCAATGCTACTAACCTTAAAAGTTAATACGCATTCAACTATTACGGTTAGAACGGTTTCTAACAAAGTTCCGCTCCAAACATAATATATGCTCAAAAGAACCACTAAATGTGCCATGCAATTATTTTCTGTACTGGTACGCGTTTTAGTTCGATGTTTATATCATTTTACCTTTGAGTTTTGTCAATACCAATTCCGGCTTATCTATCCTAAAATATCGGGATTTTCTAATCGAATCACCCATGGAAGCCAATCTTAATGGATGGTTCGGAATTTTTATATGCAAACCAAATCGTAGCTGAATGCTACTATAATAATATTTTTTTTATTCGATGACAAGATAGTCCTTGACTGCAGTCTCACCTGATGGCAAGTGACGATGTAGTCTGAAATGGTGGCGGGCTATCTTGGAAGGGGTATGGCAGTGTAGATTCAACCCGTTCCCCTAATCGGTTTCTGCATGCCATCGTGCCGGAACGCTGAATCGCTTGGTGGCACTTCTTTGACGGTAGGGTGGGAACTAGCCACGGCCAAAGCCTCCCACCAGACTAGACCAGAGACAATTTAGAAATTGTAAATTCCTAAATTTCCCCCGCCGGAAATCGAACCCGAGATGTCCCAATTATAAGACCACAGCGCTCGCCACTGCACCAGGGAGGTCGTCAAATTTATCGGGGACACTCACCCATAGCTAGTAGTATATAGATACCTGTCTCTGACCTAACTAAGTCTCATTTATAACATCTGAAACTACTAAAATTTATGATACCTAGTCATCAAATCCAAATTACTCTTCTGGGTGATATTAGGTTCAGTCATTTTCTAACTTTTACGAGCGAAAATCTTTTGTCCCCGACTTTTAAAGGAAAAAGTGTTCATATAAAAACTAAACGTTCTTCTATGGAATCCTAGATTTAAGAAATTTTATTTTTAAAAATTGTTACACTGTGCACTTTTTAAATGTCAAGAATACCGGAAAAGAACCTCTTTTATGCTTACAATTAATTACAAAAGAAACTACTCGACCTATAAAAAAATATTGATGACCTCCCTGGCAGAGTGGTGACTGGTGAGCGCTGTGGTCTTATAACTGGGAGGTCTCGGGTTAGATTCCCGGCGGAGGCAATTTGGGAATTTATAATCTCTCAATTGTCTCTGGTCTGCAGGTCTAGTGGGAGACTTTGGCCGTGGCTAGT
Organism: Hipparchia sbordonii; assembly: GCA_038048805.1. NCBI lineage: Eukaryota > Metazoa > Arthropoda > Insecta > Lepidoptera > Nymphalidae > Hipparchia > Hipparchia sbordonii. The sequence continues at coordinate 13,791,534 of CM076109.1, read as the reverse complement.
TACCACCCTACAGTCAAAGACGTGCCGCCAAGCGTTTTTACGTTCCGGCACTATTACGTGTAGAAAGAGATTAAGGGTTGAATGCACACTGCCATACCCGTTCCAAGTTAGCCCGCTACCGTCTTAGACTCTTCACTTACCATCAGGTGAGATCTCAGTCAAGGACTGTCTTGCCATCGAATAAAAAAAAGTTAAGGTAACCGAATTACATTTTTAAACATCTACACTGCAGTAGGTACGAACAGAATATTAGCAAGCATAAGCTTGTTGACGTCATTAGTTGAGTGACATCGAAACTCACTGGTAATTTGAATAAAGTGATCGTTGTGAACATTAAAAAGCTTACCTATACTATAAACGTAAAAATTCTTTTTACAAAACCGACTTCAAACGTCACTACAAAGTATATCAATTATGACTGTAAAATTTTAAGAATTTTCTCGATTTCTCCAGGGTCCCATCATCAGACTCTGATCTGATGACAATGGGACCACCTGGGAAGGGCATACCCTTTGAAACAAAAAAAGAATTTTCCAAATCGGTCCTGGCGCCTTCAAGTAATCGGGGAACATACAAAAAAACCGACAAATTGATAACCTCTTCCTTTTTTGTAAGTCCGTTAAAAATGCGGGGCAATCTAACCCAGGACCTTTTGTGGCATGGTGTACCACACAGCATAAGCGGCCGTTAAAATCTTGAGTAGAAATTTATATTCAAAAGTGTTCGAAGCAACCTAGATAGCGCTGACCGTAAAGCTTAGGTATTACTTATTCAGTGAACTTAGTGAAGGATTGCCGCTCTGAGTGCTACTGATCCAACCTAGAACTGTTCTAAATAAAAATGCTATTTTAGAATATATAAAACGATTTTCTTATTTTTTATGAAAGTGTTAACCGACACTTAGAGAAAATATCCTAATAGATTTATAGATGCATATCAAAAATTCCGAGGCTGGCGGGATTCGAACCCACATCTCTCTGGGAATCGCGCCCTGAGTGTGTTACAACCGCTACACTACGGCCAAATTGAATCACACGTCAGCCACGAAATTAGTGATATGTATCTACTTTTTGAATCAGTTTTATAGCAACTGTTAGCGACATCTAGTAGCGAAACAGTAAAGTTGTCGATCTACTTTTTGAAATGTATTTATAAATCTATTAGGATATAAAACGAAAATGAATCTTTATTTTCTACTACACGATGCCCGTGACTTCGTCCGCGTGGATTAAGGTTTTTTAATTCTTGCGGAAACTCTCTTATTTTCCGGGATAAAAAGTAGCCTATGTATTATTCCAGACTATAATCTATCTCTGTGGCATAGTCAAATCGGTTCAGTCGTTGCGGCGTGATTGAGTAACAAATATCAATCCATCCATCCAAACTTTCGCATTTATAATATTAATAGGATTGAAACGTTTTATTCCTCCGTTCCCTCCAGCGAAGGCGCTTGTGCTCAAAGTGTGTACCCAAAACAATAATGCTTTAAGGTATTAAAACTCCTCTAAGACTTCCATTCATTGAGCCATTGAAGAGTTCAGAAATACTTTCAGCTACTAGGAAGCGCGCCGCTGCAATGTAATGCAGTAGAGTAGGTACCTATTAAATATAATGTCCTTTGAAGACAGGATTTTCCGATAATTGTCCCCTCGCCGACTGCAAGGATGCTGACTCAATAACTTGATAGCATTACCCCGCTGAGGGGACTCTCTGTCAGAATATTACTCTGTACCTACCCTTGCACCTTAGGCCGAGGCCGCACTGGTAAAGTGACTGCGACGCGACAGCGATTTCTTTACAACAAACTCCTTTGGACATATGGGTACAGCTTCATCAGCTAAATGATGTGCGAAAATTTGTACAGCGTGAAATTTTAATGATTATTTCCATGTGACTATTTTTGTAAAGGATCTTTCATAGAAATTTCAAAGACAATTTATATTTTCATGAAAAGTTTCCAAAAAAACATGATCTCTTAATTAATTTATTATAATACTAGATGATTTCCGCGACTTCGTTCGCGTGGTTTAAGGTTTTTTATTCCCGCGAGAACTCTCTAATTTCCCGGGATAAAAAGTAACCTGTGTTATGCTAGACTATAATCTATCGCTGTGCATTTCAGCCAAATCGGTTCAGTCGTTGCGACGTGATTGAGTAACATCCAAACTTTCGCACTTATAATATAAATTAATTAATTAATAATAGAAAATAGGATTAATAGGATAATAGGGTTTTGCAGAACTTTTTAGGTCAGTGGTAATGTTTAATTTTATATTTAGGTATTTGAATATCTTTATTTGTTTGATATTAATTAAAATCGGTCAACCGGTAATTAAATAGCAAACCATAGAAAATGTTTTTCCGCCAATATTGTTCGTTAACAAGCACGATTGCGGTTGTAATAATTTTAATTCAGAGCTATGTTTCCCATTTTACATCCATCGTGATCGTCAATAGAAGTCCCTGGAAAATCCATTGAACATTAAATCACTAGGTAAGATTCTGTGTTTCCTGACGCTTAGGTATGCCCGTTTTACCAACCATACCTAAATCAAAGCTCATTCTTACCTTTAGGTGTTTCCTAAGAATTTCGTGAAAACTAAATTGACAGAAAGCTTCACCCAACTTAGCTAGCCTGTAAAAGTTAAGGAATGTTGGTGAAAACGGGAATTACAATCTTTAAAACAAGAGTAAATAAAAATATTATTGTAAAACACGTTCCATCTTAGGTCACATTTTCACTTTCCCTTAGATGTGAACGTGATCAAGCACGTGTCTATAATGTTTAATAATAATATAAACGGGTCGTTCTACTTTTCTACCGACAATAGTCTGTCTTTCTTCTTATTATGGCATCTCGTTGGAGTATTAATATAAACGGTTTTTTATTCGGTTCGAATAAACGTCCATATTTTTCTTATCTATTAATATTATGTCATTTTTCATGTTCTCTAACCAGCATATTTTATACGTTCGTTTTCCGTATAATGCCGTGACAGAGTGGTAAACTGAAATGTGGTCTCTACAGAAAAAGGCCACTTTGTCACATTATTTTTTCAAAAACCAACATTAAAAAAGAATCAATATTAGCTAGGAAGGAAACTTTAATTAGTACTAATGAAAACACAGATGCAGTTTTTTTTAAATCCCACACATAAAACACAATTATAGATAGTTCAAAAAACCAAAAAAACAGAAAAACGTCGTTTCATTGTCGGTAGAAAAGTAGAACGACCCAAACATAAAAAATCTTTTTACAAACCCGACTTAAAACGCCACTACAAAGTATGTGCCTTGCCTGTGCCTGTAAAATTTGAAGATTTCCCTCGATTTCTCCAAGATCCCATCATCAGATCCTGACCTGACGACAATGGGACCGCCTGGAAAAAAAGAATATTCCCAATCGGTCCAGGCGTCTTCGAGTATTCGAAAATAGAGACGAATAATTGAGAACCTCCTCCTTTTTTGGAAGTCGGTTAAAAAATAGAATCAGCCACAAACTTCGTGGTTACTTGGTACTACCTAAATACTCATATCGTTGATTACGCTATGTACTTACTGTATACGAACTAGGCTCTTAGCATGTAGCAATAAATAGAAGCTAAAAGTTACTTGTAAGAAAAAATCAAGATTCATCTCGGGCCAGATTTGAATCTTTTCAAAAGAAATAAAAAGAAAATATGAAAGGAAAACGTGTTCTAAGCATTTTTGGATAATAGAGTGTATCCATATTCCATAAGATATCACGTTAATATGAATGTGAATCGTAAATCCAAAGATATCTTGGGCGAGAAATAGAATTTTATGTCCTTTATGAACAAATTCGCTAGTTTAACGGCCGCTGTACATTATTCCACTTGCCATCTTTCCACTTGGATCCAGTCGTGTGCTAATTTTCGTTTACACCATAACCAGTAATAGTGCAAACAATCAGAATACAGAGTTTCTGTATTCTTAGAATGCAAAATGGTAGGATTTTTGATTCGTTGTCTTTCCGGATTTCTGTTTTCTCCTACCATATCGTAGCTAATCGAACAACACCGCGCAAGTCGAAAATTTACGGTTTTTACTTTTTAATAGTTCTCCCGCGCGTTAAAGTTAAAAAGTTAACATTCAATATTACTTATCATGCCTAAAAAGAACATATTTAACTAAAACTAACTTACCTATAAACTCTTGAAATCAACCATTTAAGCAGTTTTTTACCCTTCTATAGTCAAAATGACTTGAGCGGTGCTGTTCGATATGCGATGACACGTTGGTCTTGGGTTCTCTTATGAATTGAATCTAGTAAATTGCGTCTTCATTTTTCACAATTTAATGGCCTCATAATTCCTGTCATTATCAGGCGAGGAAATTGTAAGCCAACTGGATTTTCAAACGAGCCACCGCTGGAGACCTAGAAGAGATCTACGTCGAGCTGTGGATGCTATCAGTTGACGAAGATGATGATGACGATAGTGATATGTGTCGATGTTGGGGAATTGGACCTTCTGGGAATCGGACTTTCAGAGATTGGACGTTCGGGGAATATGACGTAACGGACATTCTGGACGTTCCGAGATTATTTTCTAGTAATTAGTACAGCGCTTTAGTACAACTGGAAAGCTAATAAAATAATGTGAACAAGGCTTAAAGTTACCCCAACTGGAATAACGCTTTCGATAAGGCCTATTTAGATGGCTTGACCTCCTATATAGCATTCAAATAAAAAAAGAGAATGTTTGTAGCACTTAATACCAGTCATTGTATAGTTCGTGATGCCACTGCTGACGTAATATCTTATAGCTCCGAGACTTGGTCGCTAATTACTTACATTGAAAGAAACCTAAGGGTACTCAGCGGGTGATGTAGAGAGCTAAGCTCTGTATATTGATCCAAGAAAAAGAATAAAAAAATATATAGAAAAGAAATAAGATCAACGTAGCCTATGATTGACCGGGCATCATTCGACCAGCTGTAGCTGCAATGTCTAAAATTGATTGCTGCAATATGACGCTCGCAATCACTTCTGATTGACTGGTACTCTCTCGCCATTTTTTTTTCATTTTCTTAGTATATTAGTCTAGCTAAAGTTGACTGATATTCTTATCTCCCCTCCAACCGTGAACCGCGGAAACCGTGCAATGATCGAACCTGCGACTTTTCAGTTTTAAATTTCCGCACTTTTAACCGTTGGGCTATTGAGATTATTGTTTGCTTGCTTGCTTGCTGCATCAATGCTTATTGGTCAAAATGCATTGATGCAGTAAGATAATTTCAGTCAATCAGAAATGATTGGCTGAATCTATCCACTAATGACTACCATAATCGAAATAATAATACTACTATAGCGCAGCATAAATTAACTAATTTAAGGGTATATAAGGCTCTATTCGCCCCAGTTCCGTTTTTCTCACTTAATTTAAGATTAAATTTGAGCTCGGAGCCTCCGCGCCAGGCAGGCCGATCACCTTGTAGGCGCCGCCTTCTAAATATTAAAGCGTTAAAATAAGATGAGATATAATTAAGAAGACTTTATGAAAATAAAGAGATTTTTCTAAGGGAATGCCCATTTTTTGTGCAGGTTCGGCCATCAATTTGATGAAGACAAATTAATCAGGTATTTAAGTAAAATATTTCTGTTACCGATTTGAACGTAAAACAGGAACAATTAAAAATATTTATAAAAAAGATATTCAACCATTTTCACATGCAATGCGAAAAGCTTTGGCAAATGACGTGTCCCTTTTTTTGGTTAGAAATATCGTGTTCTTTTTTAAGAATTTGTTTTTGATAAATATGTTGTAATAATGAATCCTTATTGTAAACATTGCCAAAATTACAACATTCATGAAAATTAACAAACATACAGCGAGTTTAAACGTTTATGTAGGTCTGTTGTTCGCAGATTTTTTATAATCATGAGCTTTGTTTCGTCTAAAAACCGTGAGCTTTTAAAAGTTGAAGCTAACATTTTACTAATTTTTTATGTGACACTAGAGGTGACAAAAACTTGCCGCTTTTTTCTACGTTTTTTTATAGTAAAATAAATATGTGAAATATTGTTGTACAGTGGTTTGAGGCAGTCGATAAATTCTCAGTTTTTTGGCTCGGCGCTCGCATAAAACGCAGTCGGCACTCGAATCCCCGCGGGCCTCGTCAAGCTGGCTATCCACCGACTGCAAAATAGCGAACTCCTTGACGCAGTGGTGAGCGCTATCGCTCGGCGGGGGTAATTTGGGAATTTATAATTTCTGAATTGTCTCTAGTCTGGTCTGTTGGGACGGTAGCTACCAACCTACAGTCATAGATATTCCGCCAAGCAATTTAGGGTTCCAGCGATGGCGTGTATAAACAGATTAGGGGTATGGGTTGAATGTATACTTCCATATTCCGTTCAAGTTAACCCGCTATCATTTTAGACTGTATCGTCACTTACCATCAGGTGAGATCGCATTTACAGGTTATCTTGTCATCTTATTTAAAAAAACTACATAACATACTAACTAAGGCAGAAGAAGATAGACTTCAAGTACAGATCCCGGCAGTACAGATCGAGCTTCAGAAATAAACAATCGATTAGTCTCAGCTTCATAAAATGACGTCTTCTCTGTCGTACGAATCGTTAAAACGTCACTCGTTATGGTCACTGGAAAGATAAACCAGCCAACTATACCTTTCCAAAGCTCCATGTTAATTTTTTACACCGAGCAGAGAGAGAACTATACTTTGATTTATTATTTATTGTCTTACTTATTAAAATTATTTTCCACAACCTTATACATGAACAATTTTTTCTTGTATAAGGTTGTGGAATTTTCTCGTCTCCACTGTTGTGCTTCTTCACGTAGAATTTGTTTGGATCCGCACGAATTTACACCGGCCATTTGGCTTACAATCTAATAAAACAACCCAAATTGCGACTTCGTAAAGTGTCGTGTGGAAGCGCTCTAAAATCACTCAAATAAAGTACAAATAAAAACGATTGTAATAAATTAATAAATCCGAAAGCACTTTGTAAAAGTTTATTTTAATAAAAAATTATTCTATTCTATTCTAATAATCTGACCCTGTGAGCGTTCAGCTTAACCACTCGCGGCCGCAGCTTGGCAACCTTTCACGAATATCCGACTCTTTTGCACTTTGAATGCTTTTAAATTTATGGTATGCTCCAATAGTAGGCGCATTATAAACACATATAAATTAATAGATATAATGTTCATTACCCTTAAATTATGATTTTACGCTTTCAAAATTTTCAATATCACAAAGTTTGTCAATTATTATCAAAGGTTGTTAGAGATAACTTCAGAAGAACAGAATCACGTTTTTGTTTTTCACGTGAAAGTCTTGATTACCTACCACATTGTTTTAATCAAAATTTTTGTGATTGACAAAATTAACACACATCACACTAATATCACACTAACACATTAATCACATCACATGTGTGTGTTTGCTACTCCTTCACGCCATAAATTTTTTCCGGAAAATTGAAGAAGGAATCAAAAAAACCTTAATCCACGCGAACGAAGTCCATCAGCATCATTTAAGGCTTATTTTATCTAATCTCTGGTTTAGAATCTAGAACGTTGGCGGTAGGATCGGTAGTGTATCCAGTTGGTACGAGTATGTCACAAGCTAGCAACACCGCATGTATCATCCATGTATGTAATCCATGCAAATTGATTGTACTGACAAATGTAATCCCCATATAACACGAGGGGCTTATTACCGCATTCACGGCTCAATTACCGGCTTCCACCGGTGTCATTACTTGATGTAACCAGTTCACTTCAAAACTTATTGCACCTCCAAACCTTTACGATTTTTTGTTTATTAAAATGTAAACCAATACATATATAAAATATCCGTATAAATTTTTAAATACGTACCTATATTCTTTTACAAGATATATATATATATATATAATTCAATATACATTCTGGACACAAGCACAAACTATAATTTAACAAAAATTAAACCAATTTCAATATAAGGAATTAAAGAATAACTGAAATGGTAGAAGTGTCCATATCTTGATTTTGGTGAAATCTTTACTGTTCCCAAAGTTGAAGTAAATATAAGCAAATAAAAAAGAATGATCACAATTAGATAAATAGTTTCGGAGAAATGCTTGGACAAACATACATATACACAGACACATACTACTACATCTGACCACCAATTCTACGGCACTGGTAAAACTGATGGTCAGAATGCGGATTGAAAACCAGAAGATCTCGATTCAAATCCAACCAGGCTTTTACTTGTCGTACCTACCCCTAGTACAGGCTTTACGATTAATTGGAGGGTAAAGGGATATCAGTCGCATGAAAAATATTATTTTAAAAAATTCATTACCTACCACCTTTTGAATGTTCGTAAACATACCCAGGATAAACTAAAATCATTAAAAATAAACTAATTTGGTACATTTAAGAGCAAATTAAAACTCAACACATCATTAATTAACGCCAGCTCAAATTACGTCCACGATAATTTAAAAGGCCGTACGTGTTATTTTAAAAAGCGCTACCCTCAAAAACGTAGCAATTTAATTAAGTGGAAATCACAGAGAGATGTGATACACTAGAGGCGTGTTTGTTGTCCCTCTACGCGGTTACCATCCACCTACAAAGCCTTATCGCCCACCACTTTTACATTCCGTAGCCAACTAAAAACAATGGCTTAAATAAAAATCCCATAGCCTTTTCAGCTTAAACCGCTTCCATTTTAAGCTGCATTATCATTTACAACCAGGTAATATCGCAGTCAAGGGCTAACCAGAATATAGGTACAATGTTACTTTTTGTTACTAAGAAAGCTGAAAATACGAGTAGTTAATGTTCATAGTAATATAATCGGTTTTTTAATTACATAGTTTCTCAGTAAAAAAACATTTTACAACAAACAAATAATTTTGAATTTGAATTTCAACATATTTCAACTTTTCTATTAACCACTATTAAGTTTTTTTTTTTTTTAATATTACTGTGACATAACTTTTTTATTGATAACTTAATAAAAAGCATTAACCACGGATGACGTTGTACATAAAATTACATATACTTAGTATAATTCAAAAAAATGATTGTGTATAGTGAAACCTTTTTGTCGCATTATTTACAAAATCTGCATCTCTAGGATCTCGTACTCGATGGTGGAAATATGATAAATTAATTTCGTTTAGACATCGCTGGGTGCTGGCAACGCTCTTCGCTCAGCGGAATTGCGAACAGCTTTTGAATGTGTGCTCTAAAATATAAATAGTTTCGAATTCAAGCCACCATGGCATCTGGGTGTCGTGGGTCGTACAATAAATATTACCGCGACGTAGCTTTCATACTTATTTGAAGTGAAATTGCGAGATTTCGACTCGTTTTTTTTATATATTTAACGCAAAAATGTAGAGAAAATAAAAGTTTTTTTTAAATATATTTAACGCTAAAAAAATGTAGAGAAAATAACAGTTTTTTTAAATATATTTAACGCTAAAAAATGTAGAGAAAATAACAGCACGAGTTAAGAGCGATGTCAGAGTGTTCTTTCAAAAAACACGTTAGAGCGATACGAAAGTTTTTTTTAAGCTATTGCATAGCTTCTATCGCGGGCCAGCGTGGAGACCGAATCCAGAAATTCCGTAACGAAAATAACCTGACACGGGACTCCTCTACGGTGAGCCGCTAGATGGTGCATTTTTTATCAACGCCATCTAGCGGTGAGCCGCCAGATGGCGTTGATAAAAAAATGCTATGCAATAGCTTTACCGCGGCAGTCCCCGAGTGCCACACGTCTTTTTTTTTTTCAAAAACTCTGGCGTCGAAGTTCAAGCTAAGTTTTTTTTTGTTTTTGATAATATTAGCCATGCTGAACATGACTAATATTCTCCTTTTCCCTCCAACGAAGCGTCAAGCTTGTGCTAGAAGTGGACTCTAAATATACCTAACTGCCTCATTGGTGATTAGCACGTTCGTCTGCGGATGATGAATAGAATAGAATAGAATAGAAATATTTTTTATTCAAATAGATGAGGTCCCAGGTTTGATTCCCGGGGCGGGTCAAAACAATGTATTGGGTTATTCTGTTAAGAAACCCTCAGTAGGTACTAACTATTAGCCCGGAGTTAGGAAGCTGGCGGTGAGTCACCCCCGTGCCTCGGAGAGCACGTCAAGCCGTCGGTCCTACACCTAATCTCTCTTCGGTCGTGTCGGACTTCGGTCTCATCGGATTATGAGAGTAAAGGAATAGAGAGCGCACATGTGTTTTGCGCCTACACTTGTGCACTATAATATTCAGCCAGATTCGGTCGGGAGGACATTATTATTCTAGAAGATAATATTACTTCTTCTTAAAGTTACATAGTAAGTACGATTCATCAAAACGAATCGTCGTGAAATAAAGACGCAAAAAAAAACGATCCATAAAAAACGATGATGTTTTTTCACCCCGCGACAAGTCAATTTGATAAGACACATCCTGACAGATTCGTATTGGGTTGGGTCACGGTCAAGCTATGACAGATTCTTTCCTATTCCTTTCTTTATATTCTTGACACAAAGAAGCGTTCCTTTATTCATATCTTTTTTCCATCGAACGTCTACCGTCAGAGACTGTTACGTTCCCTCAAATATGGTTGAGCGAAGCAACGGCTGGATCATGCGTCATGCTCGTGAACGGGCGCCGCCAACGGGAATGGATCTGCTTTCTGTCTGCTCGTCTTAACATGCATTGGATTGTATTTATTTGTATTTGTATTGTATTTAGTTTTATTTGTATTGTATTGGACTTAGGAAACTTCATCGTGGAAGCACTGTATACATAGCATAGTTTAATTAACGATTGTAAAAATTTTATTTTTTTTAAAAGAGCAACCGCCGAGTTTCTTGCTGGCTCTTCTCGGCTGGAAAGGCATTCCGAACCAGTGGTAGATTCATTGACAATTCAAAAGTGCTTGTAAAAGCTTATTTGAATAAACAATATTTCTATTTCTATTTCAGAGACGTGCCGCCAAGCGATTTAGCGTTCCAGCACGATGGCGTGTAGAAACCGACCAGGGGTATGGATTGAATACACACTGCCATACCCCTTCCAAATTAGCTCGTTACCATCTTAGACTGGATCGTCAATTACCATCAGGTGAGATCGCAGTCAAGGGCTATCTTGTCATCGAACAAAAAAAAAGCGTGCTGCTAGCCCAGCCATTCTAAGCGCTCCTAAGAAGTCCTCAATGCATAGGACTTCTATTGAGGAGAATGAAGAAATTATTCAGATAGGTACTTATCTATAAAAGGTTTCATCTCCAAAGCGTGAAGGATGTATTCGTAAGTAATTCAGTCGGAGAGCCTTTGCCTTTCTGATAGGTGTTTTAATATTCTACGACGGGAACGCGGAAGTGAGCGGGTAACATTTTGAGTTTTATTATTATTACATACCTACGCACTCTCATATTACGCGATGAGGTAGGTAATGTGAGTTCATAATAATATGAACCTAAAAATTATTTTTCAAAACCGACTTCAAACGCCACTACAAAGTATATCAATTGTGCCTACACAATTTGAGGAGTTTCCTCGATTTCTCCAGGATTTCATCATCAGATTCTGACCTGATGACAATGAGCCCACCTGCAAAGTATACCCTTTCAAACGAAAAAAGAATTTTCCAAATCGGTCCAGGCGTCTTAGAGTAATCGGGGAACATACATAAAAAAATAGAAAAAAAACTTTCCGACGAATTGATAGATCTTTAATTTTCCGTGATTTTAATTATTATAAATGCTACGAGTACGTACCACGGTAATTATTTTAGTTGGGATTGTCGATATTTCGATCCAATTGCATGGACCGTGGTCACGACGAGACTGCGGTGTTGCGGTGTTGCGGTGTTGTTGAACTTTAAATGACGTTCCTCCGAAAAGATCAAGAAGGCGGGTAGATAGATTCTACCAATGACAGCTTCAACTTGACGTCTCGCAACACCGCAGTCTCGTCGTGACCACGGTCCATGCAATTGGATCGAAATATCGACAATCCCAACTAAAATAATTACCGTGGTACGTACTCGTAGCATTTATAATAATTATGTCAGTAAACCACGAATTAAGTCTAAAATCTTCCGTGATTTTATCCCGGGAAATTCAAGTTTCCGCGGGAATTTCAAAAACCTCAATCCACGCGGACGAAGTCACGGGCATTATCGAGTTTTCTTTTATAATTTTCTGCAAGTTCGTTGTACTAACGCACATTGTGTTATTTTACCTCAAAATCGGACATCCCTTTTTTATGATACTAATCGAAACTTTAAGCTTTTTTTAATGCTAGAGTAGAACACCCAGAAGTTAATTCTGTTTAGAACCGGAGTTATAATTTTTTTTATGGTTACCAGAAAAAAACTAAGAAATGCTGTAACTTTCTATGTAACGAAAGTTTTTAAGTTTCAATTATAGCATGCTATAAAATCAATTAAGTGCTATTTTTGGAAACATATAATTAATTTCTAAGTGAACAATAAAGGAAGATATGTTTTTTTTAACTAATTTTGAAATTAATTTTTTTCTCATCTTTGTATAGATATTAGCATCTAATTTTCACATATTGTATTTATTAGTGCTATATTAACCCGCCTGTATAATATCAGATACGTAACACTTAGGACTTCGGAGTAATATTTTTTTTTAGAAAATTCTGTATTTTTAGAAAAAGGCGAAATAAAAGAATTGCATATAATATTTATACAATTATTTATAGGTCAAAGTGGCATTATATACAGGGCATTTTATAAGCTAAACAAAATAATTTTAGTATTAATAATAAAGTTAATATTCTTAATTTTGTGATTTTTACATTTTATTTTTTTTCTCATAAACCATTTACGATTAGCAGTAGATATCTATCTGAAAACATACCTCGTAACTGTATTGTTACTAGTAAAAAAAATCACACAGAAATCTATGAGGACATTGGAGATATGAGATTTTACAATTTCAATGATATTAGGGTTGTCACAAAGATCTTAATTACAAATGTACGAGAGAAAATTCTAAAAAAGTGGCTGAAAGAAAGAATTTTTATCCGACTGTGGAAACGGAGGGTTATGTTTTTCAGGGATTATTATTGAGTTGCATAAAATGAAATTTTTAAAATTCAATTACTCCGAGGTCCTAAGTGTTACGTATCTGATATTATACAGGCGGGTTAACATAGCACTAATAAATACAATATGTGAAAATTAGATGCTAATATCTATACAAAGATGAGAAAAAAATTAATTTCAAAATTAGTTAAAAAAAACATATCTTCCTTTATTGTTCACTTAGAAATTAATTATATGTTTCCAAAAATAGCACTTAATTGATTTTATAGCATGCTATAATTGAAACTTAAAAACTTTCATTACATAGAAAGTTACAGCATTTCTTAGTTTTTTTCTGGTAACCATAAAAAAATTTATAACTCCGGTTCTAAACAGAATTAACTTCTGGGTATTCTACTCTAGCATTAAAAAAAGCTTAAAGTTTCGATTAGTATCATAAAAAAGGGATGTCCGATTTTGAAATAAAATAACACAATGTGTAACGCGACGATACTGCGTAGTCGGCCTTAAAAAGTTTTTTTTATATGAATAGCGGGCAAACGAGCTGGCGGGTCACCTGATGTAAAGTGATTACCGCCGCCCATGAACACTTGTAGTACCAGAGGCAACACCGATGCGTTGCCGGCATTTCAAGAACTTATTGGTGCGCCCCTTGAATAACCCCATATTGTAATTAAGTGAGAACACTGTCGAAGGGAGAAGATAAAAATTCTTCCTAAAAATGGCTTATCTTATTACGCTTCTGAACGTTATAGTTCGTTGATGTACAGTAGAAAGATATGAAAGACCAACGGCTCTTACTTAGCCCCCTGGGAGGCTAGAATAGATGTTTTAATATAACCATGAAAGGTTCGCTCACCCGCTGCGTAATTTAATATGAACACAGCGGGATATACTCGTAGTTCATATTATCATATACCCTGCCGGTAAATAGGAGCTCATGTCATGTCTTACATATTCATTGGTCCTGAAAAAATTCTAATAATTTATGTTCTTCTACATTTAAAATACTTTTGCATATTATAAAACTAGAGTTGGCGCGTCGAGATGATTTATCAGAATACAATAACACTTTCTTTTTAGGGTTCCGTACCCAAAGGGTGGCAAATAGAACCCTCATACTAAGCCTCCACTCTCCGTCCGTTTGTCTTTCAGCGGGCTGTATCTTATGAACCGTAATAGGTAGATACTTGAAATTTTCAGAATGTGTATATCTATTGCCGCTGTAACATCAACTAATAAAAATAAAATAAAAAATAAAGGAGGGTCCCCTTACATAAAACGTGATTTTTTTCGGCGTTTTTTTGCTTTTTTACGATGGTACGAATCTTTTCGTGTTCGAGTCCAACTCACACTTGGCCGGGTTTTTAGATCATCTATTAGATGCATTTTCGTGGGCTTTTCACAAATACCTTGAACGTAACCTATATTATCTTAACTCTTTTTTACGACCTAGACAAAGATACCTACAGTATTAAAAAAGTAAATTTTTTAAAGTTGTCGGAATCTGGTTCTGAAAAAATAATTATTCGCATGATGGCTTCGGCAATTTTTATGTAAAAATTCAAGTATCAAACTTCGTGTGTATGGTGCACGCTAGAACGAACTTCTCTTACATGCTACATCCACCGACCGAACGTGAATTAATATGTTCCAAAAACGCCATGAATATATGATGTGACGTTAGCTCATACTCGTAAATAACAGCTCGCTTTATTACGAACCAAATTTGCATTGAAATAGAATTATTGTGATGACGAATTACTTGGACGGAAGGATTATATTACTGTGCTAGATGTCTATTACATGAATACGAATTAATTTTTATTATGCTCACAGCTCTCATAAAGTGTACTTATTGGGGGTCCACTGCGACCATATTACTAAGCCTTAGCTGTCCGTCCGTCCGTCTGTCAGCAAGGTATATCTCATGAACCATGAATGATAATGAAGGTAGAAATTTTCAAGAAAAGTATTTTTCTCTTGCCGCTATAAAAACAAATGATAACTATAAGAAAAACTTTTGTTTTTGCTTGATTTTAATAATAGCTGGTATTAAATCTTGTACGATGGTACGGAACCCTTCGTGTGCGGGTCCGACTCGCACTTCGCTGGTTTTTTTATATTAAATTAAACACTAAATTAAACACGGAACGATAGGTAATTACGCATATTAAAAAAAAATCAGGATGCCTTCCGATCACGAAAAAACTGTTTTAAATTGAACGATATGAAAATAGTATATTTAAAATAATAAATAGAGAGCAGCAAAATACTCTTACAGCGTGCAAAAATGGTACTAGAACTACTAACTGCCTCCTGCCCGAACTCATTAAAAATTCAACGTCGCTGTTCAGCTTTTGGGACTTTGAATGGAAATCAAACAATGCAGGATCAAACAAACAGTACTCGAAGTGCTGTAAACAAACTACACACCCGATACGACCCAATTAGTAAGATTGTTCTGTTTACACTTTTTGTCCCTCGCTGTTAAAGGCCACCACGCCAGTGGGGTATTGCGCGATTGTTCAGCAGACGATGAAAGTTCGAGTGGTGTTAGTGGTGTTACCGAGCAACAGCTTGCAACGCTCGCAAAATTCGAGTGGTGTTGCCGAGCAACAACATGCAACGCTTGCAAAATTCGAGTGGTGTTACCGAGCAAGCATGCAACGCTCGCAAAATTTGAGTGGTGTTACCGAGCAAGCATGCAACGCTCGCAAAATTCGAGTGGTGTTACCGGGTTAATCTGTTTTGCTGTTGCGTAGGTGTAAACTATTGTTCTACGTCACTATTCAAGTAACTTGGCGGAACACCCAACATCAGATGACTTTCACAAAATATTCCCTCGTGGATGTAGGGAACAACTTGGGAACAATGGGCCAAGTTATCAACACAATAGAAGTCCATTAAAATTCAAAGTTCATACTTACGTCATGACTCACATGGACCGGGAGAATAACTTAGCTTATAGAAAATTAAAGAGTTCTCACAGGATTTTTAATTCCACGTGGTAGTAAATACACGTGGAAAAACTCAATATCTGAATGTACCTATAAAAGCAAAAGATGACTGACTGACTGAATATTGACTAATCTATCGACGCACAGCTCAAATTACTGAGTGGATCGGGCTGAAAGGCATACAGATAGCCATTATAACGTAGGCATCCGCTAAGAAAGGATTTTTGAAGTTTCAACCCCTAAGGGAGTAAAATAGACGTTTGAAACTTAACTTAGGTTTCGAACTTAACGTACGCAAAGCCGCGAACAAAAACTAGTTATAACTATAGATAAAAAGAAATATCGCATTGACACTCAATTATAGGAGAATGTATGACGCGAAAGGGATGTAACAATGTGTCATCGGAACAATAACTCACGAGCCGCGCCGCCCGCTCATGGCCCGCTCGCTCATCAATTCTCACACGACATTTTTGCGTCCAACGCGAGCATTATCATAATATACTTGTCACTTAATATGGCTACTGTAATATACCTACTAGCCTAGCTCACTTAGTTGGTCTAGGGGTTCATGTGTGACTACAGTAGGTACTGTTGCATGGAATCAATCGGCTTGGCATCCAGCTGCCTTTCGCATACATTTATATTGTGATATTTTGTTATAAAAACAGCATCTGTTAAGTTTCTTGCTGGCTCTTTGTTTTATATTTTTAGGCACCTCCAATGCGTTGCCGGCTTTTCAGGAATTTGTTGGTCCGCCCGTTGAATAACTCCATGTTGTAATTTAGTGGGAACACCGTCGCAGGAAGTCGTTCCATAGTTTCAAAGTAAGTGAAAAAAAAGATCTGGCACAACGGAAGGCTTCTCAGAAAAATCTGCATTTTAAACCGGTGATAGAGTCTTGATTAGAGCCACATTTTGACCTACATGGAATAATTTTGAATTTTGAATTTTTTGAATGATGACGCGTAACTCCAAAGTAACTCTTTACCTTGGAGTATATAACGTCTTAGCCTTGGATAAAAAAGGTGGAAAAATTAATGAAAAAAAAAGATAAGGAAAAAGCGTTGTTTTTAACCGCTTATCCACTCTAGCGAAATTAGTCACGAAGCCACAATACGCGACGCTTTAACGAGACCGGCGTAATTTCATTGTCAACTTCCAGCAGTCGTCATAATTAATTTACCGAAATAAGGGAAAGAAACGAGTAAATTAAACTTGACAAACCGCACCGCGCTGGGGGATTGTATACGACAGATACGAGTTTATTTAGCGGATGTCTGTTGAAAAAATACTATGCGTAATTGAAGTGAATTGAAAGAGATGAATAAATAAATTGCAAACTAAAACTATAGTCGTGCAGTGACACCACTCTAATGTCAGAATTTTGCTAAGTTGACATAAGAATATCAACTTGACACTTTCAGTTGATATTCTTATGTCAACTAAGCAAAGTTCTGACGGTTTCAACTTCGTTACGTAAATCTTAATGAGTGGGGAGTCGGTAACACCAAAATTTCATTTACAAGGATGTTCAAATTTTTTATATAAATTGATAGTGTGCCAACTGCCACTGTGCAAAAAGTTCCGTCACACCTGTTTGAAAAATATTCAAAAAAATTTGAAAATCCGTGTAAGTGCAATTTTAGTATTACCGGATACCGGACCATAGGTATAACTGGAAAGTTTTACTAATAACGCGATCCAGAGAGCGAGGATTAGCTAAATGTTTGAAGCGTCTCTTTCTAAAAGAATGACTAATACTGAGAGTGTGAACCATTATCATTTTGTCTCTGACAAGGTATCATAAGATCACCGTGTGATATTCCAATGAATTACACAGACAAATATATACTAATTCATTACCATCGCCGGCCCAAGGGTCTCCCTTCAGAATGAGAAGGTGAAAAGGGGTTACTGCATCGTCCACCATCCTGGCCAAGTTCGCATTGTCAGATTTTACACATCTTTGAGAGGATTAAAGCTAGCATATTCACAACATAAAATTAAAAAAATATTTAGCTGTCAAATGTATTTAAGTACAATTTTTACAACCGCTATTGGCGATGGCCTGCTGCAGATTTCGCTCATTTGCGACAAGAGTGACATAATTCAAAATCGACGATGAGAGGACTCGTTAGAAAGTAATGTTTTGTGGATGCTGCGGTCTCGAAACAACACAGCGGCCAACAAAGCGACAGGGCATTAAGTCACAATCTCTCTCGCTCTTATTTTTTTGTGCTTAGCGTAGTGTTATTTTTATAGCAAAAAGTATAAATATTCGACACTGAAATTGGTGAGTTTTGAATTATGTCACCCTTGTCGCAAATAAGCGATTTATGCTTCAAGGCCTGTGTAAGTCCACGCAAGAGACCTTTGTCCAATTGTGGACGTCTATCGGTTGACAAAGAAGAGTTATAGTTGCACTTACTGCTAGGATTTTATTCAAGGCACAGTTAAAGCTTAGCTTTATAATATTTTTTCAGTAGGTAATTGAAAAGCTTATATTTGTAAAACAAAAGGAAACAAACCGAGAGAGCGTAATGCCCTTCTATTTGCATTAGTAGGGAAATTACCCTTTCTGAAGCAGGCTTAATTAGACATATCGTTAATGATAATGAAATCCTAATGTAATTAAACGAAACTCCGGCGATGTTTTGAAACGGGAGCTCAGGGCAGGGCGCGCCTCTTAAATATTAAGGCTCCAATTAAGGGGATGGATATTTCTTAATAATCATCTTTTAACCCGCCCATTTGTGGAATATCCTTTTAAAGGGCTTACAATAATTGCATAATGTTGGCGAAACGGTGAGCATAGTCGTCTTATAAGTGGAAGGTCCCAGGTTGGATACCCGGTGGGGGCAATTTGGGAATTTATAATGTCTTTCTCTGGTCTAGTCTAGTGGTATTAATACATGATAATAATATTAAACTTTATTCAAGTAACGTGACTCATTTTGTTAGTAATACAGTAACTTATTTTCTATGTTAGTACTTAACTTAAACGACATCAAGTGAATCTATCACTGGTTTTTAATGCCGTAAGTATTGTTTTGTTTTTTATTATTATAAATAGCATTATTTGGTCTATGGAAAGGTGTCTCGATTCTCTAACTCTTCCTCACCAATAAAACGTAGAGATAAATATTTTTTTTTAATTTTCAAGCTATTTCTCCTTTTTCCTTCGCAAATCAAGTCGAGCGTGACGCGACGCAGACTACGTGACGCTCGTATATACGGTATCGCTGGCACGCTGGCGTGTGAAGAAGTCACGTATTTCTTACAGCCTACCTGTGTGATGTATTGACCAAAGGATTCGGAATAAAAGGCAGAGCAAATGAAGCGTGATGCGTGAATAAAGGAAAATGTATGTCACCTTGCCCAAAAGATGGAGTGTAAAAATATAATATTCAGTTTAGATAATCCAATTTTATTTAGCTTACTCGGTGACATTCCTTAAATTATGTCTATCTATTTACCAGTTCAGGGCTTTTCCTTTGAACAGATTTTGATCAAATTGGATAAAACACAGCTTGTTATATCATGAGAAAAAACATTTTATATAGAAAATCAAAAAATCCTCACGGTCCTTTTATAAAACGTAAATCTATGTGGAATAATTTTAATTAATAATTAAGCATAAAATAATTTTGCTAATATCAAATAATAAAGGTAAATAAATATCATATTTATAAATGTAATGAAAATTGACTAAACTACCACAATTATCTAAAATAATATGTACCTACTGATGTAGAGATAATGTTACAGTCTTGGATATTGTCTTAAGAAACACAGGTTTGTCTTAGGTATGATATATGTAAAAATATTCTGAATTTGAATTTTATGCTTTACTTTGCTGCCAGCCGCAGTTATCACCCAACATGAAATACATAATCATATTTTGTGATCGAAGTTTAATACGTAAACTAAATGCAGAACATTTACCCGCACACTGCACTAAACAGCGACTGCGACGGCTCAAAACTAATTATAACTAAGACAGCGTGAAATACTAGCCACAGAACAGCTATCACACAGTACGACGGGCGACAAGTGCCTTCAATGTTCCACGTATTAGCTTACTTTATAGTATTAAACGTGCTCTTTTCCAAGCTGAGGAAAATCTGTTTACTTTCAATAGTATGTAAAATATAGAATATATTATTTTAATATAATTAAATTAGAATAGCTATATATGATAAGTAGAAATAATTGTTTTACATATTAATAGGCATAATAATATCCCGCTTTATAATAATTTACAAGTGGATGCCTGCAAATTCATTCGCTTGATGTTGGTTTTTTGTAAGAATCTCGTATTGAACTCTTTGATTTTTTTCCAGCTAGTGAAATAATAAAATCCAGCTATATTTATCTCAGTTGTTAAGGGTAACAGTTAGACCAACACACACTTGCAATTTTATTCCGCTGCAGTGTAACAATTTATTTATTAGTTGTATTATTGGAATTGCGAAATGCCGAAGGAAACTTCCGCGTGTGGAATCTTACTGGCCTTCCTCCATAAGAT
Source organism: Hipparchia sbordonii (assembly GCA_038048805.1). Lineage (NCBI taxonomy): Eukaryota > Metazoa > Arthropoda > Insecta > Lepidoptera > Nymphalidae > Hipparchia > Hipparchia sbordonii. The sequence continues at coordinate 13,770,966 of CM076109.1, read as the reverse complement.
TTGTCCCTGGTCTTATTATTCCCAAGTAGTGAATACTGAATCATTCCCAATAATAAAAAAAAAAATTAATACACCTTCAATTTTACTTCGTTTATTATGAAGCAGGGTCACTAACCCTACCTACCTACCCTAATAGGAGAGTACCACAAAATTGAATCCAATCAGTTACTTATAAGATAATGCAGCATTTTGCGCACAGTAAAAGTATCGTAAGTCGTAACTGGCTGAAGAGGGAAGCAATTCCGCCACGGCCATAGTGATTGTTTGGCGAATGGCGTACTCGTATATTTCCCACTGACTTGGATATACTAAATTTCAGATATGTAAACGTCGACCCACAAATTATAAAATACTCTACTTATTTATAAATTACTCACCTTCGTTTTTACTTTAACAGAGTACACAGTAAAGAAAATACGTTTATGAGTAAAACCAACTGTGGCTTTTGTTGCATCAACACTGTAATAGATGTTTCGTGTATAAATAAATAAATAACCGCTGTAATGATCTTAAACCATTTTTTTATTTAATTAACCTAGTGCCCCCAAAATAAATAAATGTTCTAAGTTTTACATTACAGACTCGCTCGCATGTGGTGGTATATTGATAAATATCACATCCTGTTTTTACTTTTAGGTTTGTTACCTTTGTCGACGTGGCTTTCAAGGCGTGTCTATGGTTACATACATCAATGCTAACTGGGCAATATAAACACCACGGCCAATTCTGATACAATTCATGCGACTTATCTTGACCGCCACCCGTATGTGCTATTGGAAAAACAAATCTTTGGAACACGAAACATTCAACAGTTTGACTTACATTACGTTTTTCATTAGATCTAAATCAAAAGATGTGCATGAAAAACGTCAATGTATAACGTTGTTTAGATGCAATAGTCGGATGTAGACAAGGAAAACGAGTTGAGGAAAACCCATTCATAAAGGAACATGAGGCGGTTGGCGCTACAAAGCTTGTAGCTTGAAGTTTATTCGGCAATACAAGAAAATATTCTTTCGGCCAACTTTCGGCTAATTCGACTATGAATAATTTGGCATAATAGCCATATAGTCGGTCTGTGATAAGAATATTGGGGCTACTATAATATTGTTTAGTGGACATAAAGAGTTTTATGTTATTTGTAATATCCTATTACTTTGGATTACGAGAAAATTGGTATGTTTTGACAAAGACCAGATTTTTTTATGAAATCTGATTTATGAATGAGTTTTATTTTAGACAAAAAGGTACATGTGCGTTAGTAATAAAATGCTTTCTAGGAGTATGTTAGTGTTCATCTAAATATGTAAAAGGAAAGGTGATTGACTGATTAACTGACTGACTAAAATATCAATGCACAGTTCAATAAGAAAGTATTTTTGAAAATTCAACCCCTAAGTGGATAAAATAGAGGTTTGATAAATCGACTTTAACGTGAACGAAACCGTGGGCAAATGCTAGTAATAAATATACTTACAAACTAAAGCTAAGCCCAGTGAGCTTGAAGGTGCTTTCCTATCTGTATGTTATCACCATGATATAAAGATAGCATACAATCTAAATCTCAGAGAAAAGATTTTTTTTTTCATTCATTCATCTTAATCCATAGTTCTCCCCTCAAATAAGAAGGATTTAGCTGCTCACCAGCGGATTGTAAAACACACGCATCATAAAGAACTCTTATGCCTCGCGATATTTTCTTTCAGTGTTAAAGCAAGTGATATTTAATTGCTTAAAGCCTACTTAAAACACATAACAACGAAAAGTAAAAATGCGTACCCTATATCGAAAATCTGGACTCCCTAAAAGGAAACAGAAGTCTCAATCGCTGTGTACTAGCATTTTTCAAGTTTATTTCCTTCGACAAAGTCACTGCTTTAGTAACATCTCGCAGTTTTCCCCAGTCCTTCAGCCAATATATCAAAAGTGCTGTCAGTAAAGACTACGAAGTAAGCTAAGCAGTACGTGACTCCTCCGGAGCGAGCGTGCCAGCGACTTGGCGTCACGTGCCCGATGCCTCGCGTCACGCTTCAATTGATCTGTGCTGGAAGCTGGCCAACTAAAAGGAGAAATCAAAGTTGGAATACTCTACCTGACAACTGCTTAATAAAATGAGGGTTGCGATGATAGCGCTCTTCTCCTTATTCTTCCACAATTAATAAAGTTCTTAAAATAGCCGTTGCCCGCGACTTTGCCCGATCGTTCATTTTTACCAGTCCTTACTTAATATCCTTACTATAAAATAAATTCATAAATAAATGCAATAGTGTGTTTGTATGTTGCTTTGTCCTTCAATCACGCAACAAAAGAGCAGCAGCGACGTGATTTTTTACATGGGTTTTTTCTTGAAAAACGTGAAAAACATATGGTGTCGTGGGATATTTAAAAACCTTCCTCACGCGGACGAATTCGGGGGCAAAAGCTAGTAATATAATATAATTTATTGTCAAAAGCGCTTAAGGGATTTAAATCAGCTAAAATGAAATTTGTATTTATAACAGCAATGCAAAAGAAAAACTAAAACCGGCCAAGTCATACTCGAGCATTGAGGGTTCCGTGCCTTGCTGGGAAAATTATATCATACTCATATGAATAAGTATGATATAATTTTATGAAATTCTAGAGAATTATTTGGTTTTTGACATCCAAGTATAAGCAGTATACAATTTACATATTATATAAGAAAGTATTACCGCTAATTAAGCACTGCGCTGTTACAATGTCTACAATTGGATATTGTGTGATAATGTCGTCTTATGCAATAAATTATACAATTCGGTCTTTACACAGAATGTTAATAAAACACGCAACTTGAGGAGATGATTATTCGAACAAACAACAGAAACAAACAACAAATTCAAGAACGGCGATGGTTAAACACCTGAATGCAAAGCAGATTGCATTTTGTCATTAACTGTGTAATAACCTCAACCGACTTATAATAAGTGTGTTTAAAATTCCTTTTTCTGTGATTAGGTACCGAATCCTAAAAATACTAATATCTTTAGAAAGAAAAGATTATTTCGTCGGTAGGTGTCGGCTGTAGTTTAATACTGGGTTTAGAGCGGTGCGGTGGGTAGGTGCGGTGCGGTAATACCTGGTATTAGGTGCAAGCAATATCTGCTATATTGAATTCTTAAAATCAGACTCGGTTCATATTTTCTTTATACGCCGTTTGTTTTAGTAACTAATCAACGAAGAAAAGCGGCACTGCTGTTTTATTTGTAATTGTTCATACTGATATGATGAATTAAAAAGTAATTCTGTCTGTCTGTTACTTTTTCATGCCGGTGAACTGAAAGGAGAATTTGTTATCCCGGAATTTCAAAGAGTTTTTTTTTTAATCTAAATCCTATTTATCCTATAGGTAATATCGCCACAGCGATCTCTACCAGGCAACGTTAGGATTAAGAAAGCTGAGGAGATTGAACAGGTGTTTTCTTCCGGTTTTATAATATATACTAGCTTTTGCCTGCGGCTTCGCTCACGTTCAGTTCGATTTTTCAAACCCCTATTTTACCCCCTTAAGGGTTGAATTTTCAAAAATCCTTTCTTAGCGGAGGCCTACGTCATAATAACTATAAGTAAGCCAAACAGCCCGATCCCTCCAGTGAATTGAGCTGTGCGTTGATAGATCATTCGGTCAGTCACCTTTTCGTTTTATAATTATTTTGATTTTGAGTGCGGAACACTACAAACGCTAATTAGCGCATTTTTTATGTACGACTCCCTGTGCTGGCTGTTTTTAAAAAATACACGCTAGAACACTTTAATTAAAAAGCCTATGAAAGTATCAAAGGTATAATTTTATTTTAATTTAACTCTGTATTTTTAAGCATACGACGAACTACTGTAATTCGTCGCGATGGCAAATGAGGTCATAGCTTAATTGCAAGCTTCAAAAGCTTCGCATCCACTAGAGGCGTTAGTGGAGAGGCTTCCTTAACCTATCTCCGCCTAAGACAGGCTTTTCAATGAGGTATTTTTAATTCGAGGTCAAGTAAGACTTTGAATGTGATTTACTTTGGTGTGACAAAGCAGTCTAGGATAAGAGTGGGTCAATCTGATAGAGGTATCCTAACCGGTTACTATGGGGTGTCGTAACAGAACGATAAACTGCTTGGCGGTAGGGTTTCTCCGGTAGAGTAACTAGTTATAGCCGTTATGGTGAGAATCATCTCACTTAAAGAGGCACGAGTCAATTTAGAAAATTATAAAATTCCAAATCGAACCTTTCGAGAATCAAAACTGGGACCTCTTTTTTTATAAAGCCCTTTTCACTGCGCTATTTTTATTTTTTTTGAGAAACAAAATACAATGCAATCTTTCGTGTTTTTATTTTATTTATTTTGGAAAACCAACAGCTGACCATACTAAATAAACTTAAAATTAGGTGACTACTAGCTAATAATAGTTTTAGTTTAGAATTTCAATAAGTACCTATCAATTTATAATATGATATAATACGTCATATTGCGTCAACATCTATAGTGGCTCTTGTCTATGTTTGGCGAAAACAAAGTTTGGTGCAGCTTTGGTGCAGTGCTCGGTGATTCGCTGAAGCAATCAAACTTACATTTTGACCACCTTTCACTTCGCACTCTTATCGCGTCCCGACCGTTGATACGATTAACCTGAAGATCTGATATTCAGAGAAGGAAAAACGTTGTGGTGCAAACTTGCGTAGTAGGTATTGAAAATCAAATGAATAAGGCAAAAAGGCGTTCAGTTTCCTTTTAGCGGGGTCCAAGATATGAATCCCACGCACGCTCTCGTACTTCTAATTGTTCCCCATGCGTTTGAATATCACGATATGTGAAGGAATACAGTCTGAGAGAATCTTAAAAGTTTGCCATAATAAAAACTTCGCCAGTGGCTTGGACTATGCCCTAAATCCTAAGCCTAAAAAGCCTTCTCATTCGAAAAGAAAACTATGGCCAGTACCTAGTGGGTCAGGAGTGGGTTTAGATGATGGTCTGACACTACTGGACAGATTGGGCTGAAAGTAATGGAGATAGATTATTAAAAAACCCCAATCCACGCGAACGAATTCAAAGGGATCGGCTAGTAAAATAAGGACGCCACTCATTTCACCACACACCACATCCTCGTACCTATATCCATTGTGGTAAACTCTGGTCGCAGTATGGTCTGTGCAGCTCGTCAAAACTGTGCTACAAATCTTTGTCTTCCTTATATCTATGGCCCTAACTAGATTTTCAGCAATCGAGTGGGCAAGGGTCAGCTCACACCGAGACGCGACGCAACACGGCGAAGCGCGCAGTTGCTTGAAGAAGCACGAGAGACCGCGCTGCGTAAAGAGGCACCGCGAGGCGCAGCGCAGCGTAGGGCGGCGTAACGAGCCATTCTTTGACACGTATCTAGGTCGCTTTCGCACTCTCATTGAATTTTGTGCCTTATTGTGTAGTCAAGAGGTTCTATAATCGGTTCTATAATCGAACCGGTCGCGGTGGTAGAATCATGACGTGTCATAAGAACTACAAGTTGGCCTACATGCCCGAAGAGGGTGGCATGTTCATAGAACAAACCCTCAACAAATATTTGAGATAAAAAAAAATGAAATAAATAATTTTGACTTTTGACTTTTTTTGACTTTTTATATTGATATCGCTATTGACAAAAGTACGAGCTTCGTCGCGTCGCGTCGCGTTTCGGTGTGATCTCACCCTAACTTTCTCAAGTGCTAGTTGCCTTCGCTACGTTAGAGTATAAATGAACTTTTTAGTGAACGCTCCAATAGACGAGCTTATGCAACTGAACGTTACAGATAAGGGTTAGGCCAGACGAGCATAATTTTGTAAGTTGAGAGTCGCGTATTTTTGTTTGCGCTTTAATTACGCTGCTTACGGTTTCATATAATAAAAGTACGAAAGTACCACAAGATGAATCAAAATGAGTTCGGCTCACGACACACGCGTTGAAGATTCCTTACATGAATATAATTAATTGAAGACTTAAAGAGTGACATTCGCTATTTTTTATTCCAGAAAAACAGAGGTAATATATAGTGTTTATTTCGGAAAAGTTACACACTCCTTTTTATATTATTAATCCATTACACTAGATGATACAAACACCCAGCATAAACGTGTAATAATATTATTATAGATTGTTTCATAAATGTTGATATTGAATAGTTATATAATAGTCCTTGTGTAATGCATGAAATTCCTACTATAAGAAACTGTACCAACATCTTATACACCACAGCTACTTAGACAAATAAAAAATAATTTTGATTTTAATAGCAACTGAAATTACGTCCGTCAATAACGGAATTACTTAGTACCTATTGGCTACGAATAAATAATAAGTAAGGAAGTCTAATTCAGAACAAAATCCACTCAAAAAATGGCCCTACTTCAAACCAAAATGACGTATGATTCAAATACGAATCATGCGTGCTGCTATGTTTGCTACGACAGCTGAGTCATTGGACGATGTTATGAAAATTTGACGTGCAAGAAAAATGACCAACTGTTGACGTGCTATTTTTGTTTTTAATCCCCACCTCTACAGCTTAATTTTAATCTCCACCCACTTTGGCACAATTTTTATTGGGGTCATTTTTTTAACGCAGTTAGACTTCCTTACTTATTATTTTTTCGTAGCCTATTACGGTGTCTTGGGAAAAAAGTAGATCGACAACTGTAATGTGTCGCTACTAGATGTCGCTAACAGTTGCTATAAAACTGATTGAAAAAGTAGATACATATCACTAATTTCGTGGCTGACGTGTGGTTCGCCGTGGTGTAACGGATAACACACTCGGGCGCGATTCCCAGAGAGATGTGGGTTCGAATCCCGCCGGCCTCGGAATTTTTGATATGTATTTATAAATCTATTAGGTTATTTCCTTTAAGTGTAGGTTAACACTTCAATAAAAAATTAAAAACTGTTTTTGGAGGTTTAATTAGTTCAGGTTGGATTCAGGTGTGCCAATTTACTTTGAAATCTGTTCAGCCATTATGCGTGATCCACATAATATGCAGAAAAGTAACTTTCAAAATTACAATATTAGTCGTTATGTACATTTTATTAACTAAATGTTCGCAGCATCATCCACATGGACACATGGGTTCATGTTTTTTAAATATCCCTGTGGCGCCGTGCGCGTCAAGTATTATAATCTATGTCTGAGGCAGGGCCGATGCTGTGGCCGACGGGAAGGAATATAGTCTGTGGTCGACAGGTTAATTAGAACTTGGAAGTAAAATGAGTTGTCATTGATTAGTCACTATAAAAACTGATAAATAATAACATAGTTTGATATATCTCCGAAGAGTGTTTTTACTTAATTACAATCTTCCCCGCTTGGGCGAGATGATGATGAGATCGGCCGTGGCAGTTAGAGTCCAGGGGAGCCGATCCCATATCCCGTGGGAACTCTTTGATTTTCTGCGATATAATTATTATGACCTTGATACAACCGGAATCATTCCGGTAATTTAATTACGTCAAGTTGAAATATACCTACTCGTGATCGACTCTACAATCATTGTTGAATCTTAACTCTAACATTTACTTTTTTATCATGGAGCTTAAACGTAAATCCTGCTGTCTATGTTTGAATAATGAAATGGATGATCACAAAGTTTTCCGATCGAAGTAACAACAAGAAACAATCGCTTGTGAAGTAAAGTGATTACTCGCCGGGGCAACCATTAGTAAGAGCCTTTTTACACTTACCGTTGCATTGTCTGAATGAGGTGATAAGCAGGCTGGCCTTACTCCCGTTCAGAATGGCAATCCCAGATAATAGTGTGCTATTTTTAACCGACTTCACAAAAGGAGGAGGTTCTCAATTCGTCGTGACCTTTTTTTTATATTTTTTATGTATGTTCCCCGATTACTCAAAGACGCCTGGACCGATTTGGAAAATTCTGTTTTTGTTTGAAAGTGTAAATTCGGTTTTTTAAAAAGAATTTTTATTTATTTTTATTTTCAGCTTTTTAGTGTAGCTACTTAGGATCAATCTACAATTCTCTGACCACGAGCGACTACCTCTTATTCATTGAGGAGTTCCGTCATCCATCTCTGAAGATAATATTCATCAGATCTTCACCAAATTTAAATGAGAGCAACCTGACGATGCCTAGTCCTGACGATACCTAGTCCTTTCAAATAAAAAAAATATTGAAATCGGTCCAGATTTGACGGATTATGGAGAAACATCGCCAAAAAATATGCATCGAATTGAGAACTTCCTCTTTTTCTAAACCGATTAAAAAACTCGAATTTTATTCGCCTGCAATAAGTGTACATAAACCTTAAGCTGCACTGAAGCGTACAGTGGAAAAATTATATTTAAACTCGGTAACTCGGCTGCGGGCTAATCGACGTCGGGACGATACAGTAGGTAATTGTTTTCCGTTCACGGAAATTATCAGATAACACATTTCCATTTATAATATCAGGAAGGATATATCAGAGATTCATCGTACTAAAGAAGTCATTATTACTTTATTTGGTAAATTGACAATGATGTAAAATAATACAATAACTAAATTCTAAATTAAAACTAAATCCTAAATATTAAAAATAAAAGCTAAATATAAAAAAATATCTTGTTTGTCTGGTGGGAGGCTTTGGCCGTGGCTAGTTACCACTTACCACCCTACCGTCAAGACGTGTAGAATGGCACGATGGCGAGTAGAAACCGATTAGGTGTATGGTTGAATGTACAGTGCCATACCCCTTCGAATTTAGTCCGCTACCATCTTAGACTGCATCGTCACTTACCATCGGGTAAGATCGCAATCAAGGACTATCTTGTTATTGAATAAAAAAAATCTTAACCACTGGAACGAGGAAATGTGCCTAGAACGCTGGCTGCGTTACCCCGCTGAATGGCCAAACTTACATGTTGGCCGAGGTAACTTCTAGCCCTCCGGTCACCAGTGGACTCTATGGCGAAATCTACATCACTCTGCTCAGAGTTCAGACTCAAGCCAGAGATAAAACGAGACTGATTTATTTCGGAGTCCAAGCTAAGTCAAAACACGCTCTGACTTAGCTCGGAGCTATAGATCTCAGCATATGAGGCGGCATGAGTGACATGGCAGAAGAGTATTAATTATTTGTCTTAACTTAATGTAGTACATGTAAAACAAATTTTATTTATCTCAAAAACAGGTGCCTTCGTTGTAGGATTATAAAATTACTAGCTTTAACCCGCGGCTTCGCTCGGTTAGGTTCGATTTTTTAACCCCCTATTTAACCCTCTTGGGGTTGAAATTTTCCAAAATCCTTTCTTAGCGGATGTCTACGTCCTAACAGCTACCTGTATACCAAATTTCAGCTCGATCGGTCCAGTGGTTAGAGCTGTGCGTTGATAGATCAGTCAGTCAGTCAGTCAGTCACCTTTGCCTTTTATATATTTAGATTTATTTCACGCACACAAAATATGCAAACGTTTGCGCTTTGACATTACAGCTTTACATTCGACCCCCAGAATAATCTGGAAAGGGTTCACGTATGAGATATAATAATTATTCTCGTAAGCGAAGTGCACAATCAGACACGCGTTTTACATCCAGATTCACTCGACACATCGCGGAATTAATTTTAATAAGGCTGCCTTTGGCGCGGTGCAAGTAACAAGCTTACGTATAGTAGGTATCGTGAGTACATACCCACTCGTAATGAATTTCGACCACGGTATTGAATCTCCATGGAAATCAGCCCACTACTTAGGGTATATTATAGTGCAAAATATATTATAGAGCGTTCGCAAACTTTTTTTTTATTAGATGGCAAGATAGCCCTTGACTGTGATCTTACCTGATGGTAAGTGACGATGCAGTTTAAGATGGTAGCGGGCTAACTTGGAATGGGTAGATATGGCAGTGTAAATTCAATCCATAGCTGTTAACCCCTAATGTATTTCTACTCGCCATCGTGCCGGAACGCTAAATCGCTTGGCGGCAAAACATTTTTTTTTTTTTTGAAAAGAGCAACTGCTGAGTTTCTTACCGGCTCTTCTCAGCAGAATCTGCATTCCGAACCGGTGGTAGATTTATGACGTGTCATAAGCTACAAGTTGGCCTACATGAAATAAATGGATTTTGAGTTTGAATTTGAATAAAAAAAACTTAGACCACCGGTTTGTGTCTACGCTGTTGGATTACCCCTTGTGGGATAAAAGAGCAGTTTTTCGGGCAGATTTTAATAAGCACTGCCTGGAGTGCGATTTAATTTCGCCGCCCTGTCGCTGTCGCCGGCACGGCCGCGCTCCATGCTATAAACAAAAATATTTCACGTTTTAACAATACGACATTTTCGTCCTTTTAAACTGGGTTTTCACTTAAATTATTTTTGGTTGATATAGTGTCGTGTTGATATAATCTATTTTGAACCGACTTTAAAAATGGAGGAGGTTCTCAATTCATTGGAATCTTTTTTTTTATGTATGTTCTCCGATTACTCGAAGACGTCTGGACCGATTTGGAAAATTCTTGATCCTGGAGAAATCGAGGGAACTCTTCATAGGCACATTGATAAACTTTGTAGTGGCGTTTGAAGTCGGTTTTTTAAAAACAATTTTTACGTTTATAACGATAATATAAAGCATGAATAAAAATCTCACCATAATAATAATATAAAAAAATATTTTAAAAAAACCGACTTCAAACGCCACTTAAAAGTATAAAATAATTTTAGCCCGACTTCAACATACGTGTACAACGTATGTTGAAGTCGGGCCAGCGTCGCGCATCGGTTTCATCATTTCAAAAACATACGCGTCGAATTGAGAACCTCCTCTTTTTTTTGAAGTCGGTTAAAAATAAAAATAAGTACTTACATAGATACATACTTAGGTTCCGTGTAACAGTTTCGAGAGGTTGTTTTTTTATCCACTAAAATTGTTTCAATGCCAAAAACAATCCATGGTTCAAAAACTTACCTACCTACGTATACCTAGGGTAGACTGGGTACGGTTGTAACGGGGTACGGTTGAAACAACTCAAATATTTCCGAAACTATAAACAACACAGGAAGGGGTACAAGGAGAGAGACACGTGGATTTCAAATGCCAACATGATTCAAAGTGTTGCGTCGCACTCTGCGCACTTATGACGTTTAGACAAAGGCCTATTGTGTTTTGGCAACCAAAAGTAAGTATTTTTGACGAATTTCTTTACGATATAACGTGACTACTAATAGAATTTTCATATTTGAGTATTAACATATGCAATTGTTGTATTTTAGAGGTTATAATGAGCTGGTTCGTTTTTATTTACGTTATTAGGCCTCATGCCTGTGTCCGTTTTATTGCCAAAATAGGTGGTGGGTACGGTTGTAACGATTTTCATGGGTACGGTTGTAACATTAGTTTTACTATATTTTTGCATTGCAGATGCCTAGGAAACGCGTAAGAAAGACTTCGAGAGGTAAAGCGATGTTGTACAAGAACACCTATGATGAAATAAAACTTGGGGGCGTCTTTGAGGCAAGCTATAAAAAATAAAATTCTACGAAAAATAAATTTAATTGTTGATTTCATTTTAAAGTTAGATTTTATTGATTATTTAGTTTTGTTTTATATAATAATTAGAGATTATGTTCGTTTGGTTGAGTAACGAAGTAGTTATAGCGGAAATATTATCTATTTTTGTTAATTTATTTTTACTTTAAAAAATTACCTAAATAACTTAAAAATGTGCTTAAGATATTGTGATACTAGTTAAAGTACATTTAAGCGTTTTTAAATGATAAAGCTGGTTTAAATTCTTCAACTCTGTATTATTTCTGCTTGTTACAACTGTCCCCCATTACTGTTACAACCGCCCCTGGTATGGGGTCGATTGTAACAATCGCATGCACTCAATAAAATTATTCATATCTGCTAAATTATTTCACCTGTGCATGTGTTTTTGATATTAATTTAAAGAAAAATAACCTGGCTTTCATATCAAGTGCTATAACAGTTGTTTATAGCAATATTGGCAATGCTGTGGGTGTTCAAAGGGAAATTGTTACAACCGTACCCAGTCTACCCTACTTAATTCTTGAAAATCAATGATATTCTACGCGCCTAGGAAGTAGGTACGCTTCGTAAATATGATTGATCAGAATTTAAGTGATACTTAGGTACCTTGAAGAAAGGCCAATAAAACGATATTAAGGCAAACGACACACGTTATAGCCCACGTATCGATACGCGCTCACGAGCGAATAGCAAGTGCCTACGTTCGTACACCCAATTTACTATATTGAGCCAATAAAAATTTTAATACTGATTACACTCAGACCACATTGCAAATAAAACAGCGATTAGGTCCCGCTGGTTCAGTGACACTGAGGATTTTGGTATCTAGCTTAAGAAAATACCAAATATTTACTTACGCCTATCCTGAATCCTGTGTATGATTTTGTGATTTCGTCAACTTTTTTCCTTTCTTAAATTAATTACAAAATGGAATCGTGTAAACTAACCTATCTCAACTTGATTTTAGATAATTGAAAAAAAAAAAAACAGCAACAAGAAATGGCAACAAACCATCTAAAGCGAGTGTAGGTAACTAGGTCTCTATCTACATACTGTAATAAGCCATTATTAACTAACTTCAAAGACAGCTGCTGACTGCGGAAGATTCTTACAATTATTTTAAAATTCGACGCATAGTAGGTAGGTAGGTCCACTTCATAACTCTGTCAAATGTGAACGGATTTCAAAAATACTTTTTTTATTTGAAATAATGTAAGCGACAGGTTAGTCCCATTTTTTGGTGAATATCTTTGGAGATGGAGGATGAGAAAGAGAAGATTCTTACCTGAATTTGCTACGGGAATGTCGATAAAAGATTGCGAAGTACACTGTAAAGAGCTTAATCACCCCTGATTGCAATCAGAATCAGAGGAATGTATTACCGCAGCAAGAATGCCATAAATTCCAGCCAAAAAAGTGCTGCTGTTCCTGGCGGCAACGAGTATCGGCGAGGAAATAATTTTATGAATAGTGGCGAGCACAATAGATCGGCGACGGTCAACGTGCTACAGGGCCTCGGGACCTGCATAGCCGCAATACAAGAAGATGAAGATGATGATGGCATAAATTCATGAAATGACCAGTTGAAACTAGCATTCATTGATGCAGATTTTCCGCAATCGACCCGCAGTGTAGGTACCTTAGTGTAAACAGGAGGTAGACTTTTACAAACACCTAAGGAGTTCCTTCATAAAATTGTAGATCGCTCCTCCTTTCAACATGTCCTTAGCGAAAGGGTTAGTCGAAAATGGAAAACCAATAGCAACATTTCATCCCGCAGCCGGTATCAAAACATCAAGCGAATTAAAATATACGTAATGCAAATAGAACGAATACCTTGCTACCTGAGTATTCCAATATACTTAATGTTTATCTACTCACTTCCAAAGTGGCATTCCTCATTGCTGAGACGTGAACCATTGAGATATGTTGTGACTAATGGTAGGGATTTTTAATACCACAATTTTGAGTAATAATTAATTTTCGCATTTAGAACCTCATTCCCACAGTTTTACTTACGTTTTTTTACTGAACCACTTTTTCTGTGATCCAAGCCCGACCACGGCAAACTCGAAAGGAAGGGTTATGATTTTAGCAGTCTTCTTATAGGTAGGTATATGTATGTCTATTTACGTATGTTCCACCGTAGTGCCTAAACTATACTGAGCCAATTTTGATGAAAGAGGTGTCAATCGATTAGTTAGCTATTACTTATAATCACACATGTAGTGACATAGGTTGCAGACAGTCAATATGACGATGTTAGTACAGCCAATTCTCTGTAGACTTTTATACTTTGTTTAAGAAAATGATCTATAAAACTTGAGACAAATATTCTCCCCATCCCCTCCAAATACCTATGTAAAGCTTGCGTTAAGATTAGGTACTTGCCTATGATAGCGCAACGGATGGGGATTGAACTGTCGATCTTTCAGTGTTCAATCCACACCTATTAAGCTTAACTATTGGGCTATTGAGGCTGAAAAGTTAGTGGTCATGTCACACTATGCCTTTTAGCCTAGCACAAATATTCAAAATCCTATTGCTAAGCTTATCTATGTTGTCTATGCTATTTGCATTTGAATTGGATGCGATTTGAACCCACTCGTTCACATTCGTGACCTCTAGAGTAGAAACTATATTCCTTGTTCGTGACCTTACCCTGAAACTGAATGGTCCACTGAAACGCGATAACTTTATTATTATACCTACCTCCTCTCAATTATCTAAGTTGAAGTTTACACGTCTCAGCTCCACTTTCAGCTGAAAAGAAATTCCTCGTCAAACTTTTTTTTTCTCATTTATGTCTAGTTACTTATTCATTATTGTAACTTTTCAAGTTTACATTTAGGTATAGTTCTTTTAACTCGGGAGGGCGCGTGAGCTTTACTTGTGGTTACGTCGTGTACATGCACATTGCGTGAGTATGCGTCCCTGTCCGGAGCCTATAGGTGGGAGCGGTCAGGCGTGAGCAAGTTCTCGCTCCCACTTATATAAATTTGGGACACACACACAGCCATGAGCCACGCGCCCTCGTGAATTGCAAGAACTATACTGCGCGTAAATCTATCATTTATCATTTCTAATTGCGTTTTAGAATTGACTGAAAGCTGAAAAAGACGGAGAATTTTTCCATTCCTTTGCCGTCCATACTGCGTAAGCGTTGCGTAAGGATATTTGGGGCCACAGAAAATAGATATAGATAATACTGACAAAGTCACAGAGTATATAACCACTTTAGTCTGTCTCTAGTCTATGATGTCAGGTTAAGGCAAATAAATAAAACGCCAGCATGGTTTAGTGATAATTTTACTAACCGTACACACGTAATGTAAAGTGCAACAATATATTACAGTAATACGTTCACATACCCGTTTCGTGTTGGCATCGCCATCAGCTGCGACATTATAAAACACAAACAAACAAAGTATACACATATCATACGTTTAAATTCTGCACCAGCGGTAGATTCATTAAACATTTGAAAAATTCTTTAATGGTATTTAAGTTTTGGTATATATCTAACTTTGCATGCACTTGCACATAGGTATGGTATGAACTTAAATAAGATTTGTTACAATGACGATGTTGGTTGCACAGACTAGAGCTAAATGTAAGATAAAACAATTTTTCTACCTCCAAAAAAATAAAATTCGTTTAGTTTAGTACCTCTATGACTAACGAAGCCAATAGTACTAGTTTTGTTATACACAATCTCAAACTAAATGTAATACATTAGCTTTTTATATAACATTGTCCATCAGGAACAATGTTAAAAGGATAGCATCGTTTTTAGACCTGTCAATTTATTTTAGCTTATGGTGCTCCCCACACTGCAGTTATTTTAATTATATAACATGAAACTATACAAAGTTGCAAACTTACATTTTTACTATGTTATTTAATTTTATATTTTTATAACAAATTGCAACACATTTGCTATAATATATTTGTTATACAACACGTTACAAAGTTTTTACCAGGATGGGCACACAAATAAAAATTTGTAGCAAAATGTAAGTTATGTTAGAAAATTTTATGGTGTTAACCTTTAAAGTTATATAACTGCTGTAAATAGTAATTACTATTCAAGATTTTGTATAACAGAATAAGTACCATGTTTTGTACCTTTTTCCTTAAGCACTAATTGCGACTTTCATATTTTATTGAGTTTATCCCCAAAAAAGGACTGACATTTTTATTCTGTGGGTTATTTTGTTGGTTATTCATAAAATTTTTATTGATTTGATAACTTAAATACTAATAAAAAACCGGATAGCATGCACACAGGCAAGAATAATTCTTTAACCTTAAATTAACTTACTCTACTTGGTATCACAATACAAATCTACTGTGTTTTTACTTATTATACGAACCAAACATACAATCAGCAATAATAAAATTGAGTCGTCAAATGTTCTTAATTTATAAAAGCAAAAACTACATAAAAATAAGTAGATTTACCTCCCTAAATACATTATAAAAAATGTAGGAAAAATTCACCAAAAAATTAACTATATATTCAAGTAAAAAGCGCAAAAATGTACCGCTTACTCTCCGCGTCCGCTTTGGTTTAAAAGTTCCCCATACTTGTCTAAATAAATAAAACTATGTATGTATTACCAGTCGCCCAACCAACTTCTCTTTTGACTCGTGGGATTTACGAGAATCCTCCATTTCCTCCATCAAAAATCGCATCGAAATATAATTTTTAACTAAGTCTGAACTATGAACATATAATTACTTAATACATGTTCTGAACACAAAAAATTTATATCTCCGCTACCGTTTATACTTGCTTTACCCCCGTACGGGTTGAATTTTGGAAAATCCAACCTTGTTTCTCGGTTAAGATTTATGGCGGATCTATGTAGCAATTTTATTATCAGCTTTCTTAATAGTCAAACGCCATAAATTGACGTTTTGAATTTTACTGTAACTGAGGGTTGTTTTTTAGAAAAAATATTTTTAAAACAACACTTTTTGGACTCGTTTATTTCGGGCTTAAACTTAAAATTTAGAATTTAATATATCCTATGTTAATGCCTCTCTAGGGCATACAACCTAGGTACCTAATTTCAGGTCTCTTGGACCAAAGTAAAATGGGTTTAGGAGAAAAAGTGACTCCAAATCCACAAAGGATAAGGAATTTTCATATTTATGTACAGATTCTTGATGTTAACTATACCTTAGAATGTACCTGCTGGAGTAGCTAATCATAAAATATTAATTTCCATAAAAATAAAAAATTTGGCATCAGAAAATAGATTCTAGGAAGATTTTACTGAATAAAAAATGTATCAAACGTTAAAAGTAACATATTCTTACGAATAAGATAGATTCATAAACATAAATAATAACATATTAAAATACAATTACTTACGGTAAAAAATATAAGTAACCATGGAATCTTAGAACAAAAAATTTTTACGAGATATTTCACCGTGGTCAAAGCTTATCTGGTAAAAGGTCAGGCTCAATTTGCGCAAAGAATCAGCCTGGCTGTTCAGCATGGGAATGCAGTCGGTATTCTTGGCACCAATCCACGTGGGCATGGTTTGTATGGTAATTAGATAAAGTTAGCTAATAGTTTTATTGTAATATTTTAATAGAAATAATATAAAATATATATTTTATATTATAATAAAAATTAAATGAAACAAAGGCGCCATACATGTAAGTATATTTTTAGATTGCGGTAAAAACTCGTATTAAAAACTCGATATATTATGTTTTCACTTAATTATTATCGAAAAGTGATAGAAGGTAGTTTACATAATTGAAAGTTTTCATCGGACTCCAACATGCAGGCTAGGTTAAAATCTTGAATTTTATTAATGATTGTAGAAACGTAAGCTAGTCATTAAAATGCTTTTTATTCAAAAATGCGTCATTCAATATTTTTTAAACTTATATGTATGGGAAGTCAAATATTAAATTTTCAATACCTACCTAGATAACTTCATCGTCCTTAAATCTTACATCTAAATTCGGAATCGAATTTGTCTACAGATTTTGTTTCTTGTTTTTGAAGTCAACAAAATACCATCTGAAATACCATTATTCGATATTATTTAAGTCTGGATTACAGGAAGCTTTAAGAAAGATTCTCTATCATTTATTTATATACACATTTATCCTATTGTTTTTAAAAATGCTTACAAATATACATTTTACAAATATAAATATAAAAAACATAATTAAAAACAATAAAACAAATGGGTCCCACTTGCTGCGGGATAGGGACCCAAGCAGCCAGTGGTCAGGGCTCCAGAGTGAGGAACCTCCTCACAATGCGTGCCGTCTCAAGGAGTACCGCCTTCTGTATCCTGCTCTTGATCCAAGTATTAAGCGAAAGTTTCTTAAGATGTTTATCGAAACTTTTCGCTATGAGACCATTGACCGAAACGACCATCGGCACTATAATCGTTGAATCAACATTCCACATGGCGGTAATCTCGTGGGCAAGGTCTAAATATTTTGATAATTTTTCTTTTTCCGCCTTCACCAGATTATCATCATGTGGAATTGTGATATCGACAATTATCGCTCGACGCGCTGATCGGTCAACTAGCACTATATCAGGTCTATTGGCTACAATATACCTATCAGTGATAATTGACCGATCCCAGTAGAGCAGGGCACTACTATTCTCGAGAACTGACACTGGGTCATACCTATAGTATGGCATTTCATCTTCTACAAGACCGTATTGAAGAGCAAGTTGTTGATGGATTATCCTGGCTACTTGGTTATGTCTGTGCAAGTACTCGCCGTTAGCAAGATAAGAACAACCGGAGACGATATGCCTGAGGGACTCCCCAGGACGATGGCACGCTCGACATATGTCAAGAGTACCATCTTTCATAATGTGTCTCCGGTAGTTATTAGTCTTGATAACTTCATCCATAATCGCACATACAAAACCCTCAGTTTCCCCAAATAGGTCACCGAATTGTAACCAGGATACAGAGGCATTTTGATCTACATCCGGCCTAGTTAACGCCTTGTAGAACCTGCCATGTAACTCCTTACTCTCCCACACAGCCCTGCGATCCGAAATGCTCAATACTATGGGCTTGCGCCAGTTCTCTTTGCCTAAGGCAAGCGGGGTAAGACCCTTATCAACTGCGACAACATCCCTATGCATACTCACACTCATCTTGAGAAAGTAATCTCTAAGATTGCACACCTCACGATTGTGGAGGTTCTTGGCATTTAGAAAACCACGTCCCCCACACTTGCGTGGGATGTATAATCTCATAACAGATGAACGCGGGTGATGCATACGGTATGTTGTTAACAGTTTTCGGACCTTTCGATCCAAGGCGTCCAGTTCAGTTTGAGTCCACTTTAGAATGCCAAAGGTGTATATGAGTAAGGGCATAACCCACGCATTAAAGGCACGCACCTTGTTACCCCCTGATAAAAGACTATTAAGAACTTTTTTCAAGCGGCCAAAGAAGCGCTCCTCCACTGCCTGTTTCATAGTCCCTGCCTCAATACCAAGAGCCTCTGACATTCCAAGGTATTTATATGTCTCACCTTCACATAGAGATTTGAGAATGATTGTATCTGAAAGTACTAAATTCTCAGAGTTCACAACCCTGCCTCGCTCTATATTGACAACCGCACACTTATCAACACCAAACTCCATTCCTATGCTATTGCTAAAGTTCTGAGTGATCTTCAGCAATTTCACAAGGTCTGATCGTTTTGATGCAAAAAGTTTGAGATCGTCCATATAAAGCAAGTGAGATATGACCTCACCCCCCCTGCGAAGGCGAAAGCCTAACCCTGAATCCATCAATAGTGTACTGAGTGGATTAAGGGCTAAGCAAAACCATAGAGGGCTCAAACTATCACCCTGGAAGATACCCCGTTTAATCCTTATCGGTTCAGCTGATTCAGAAGATTCAGTGTTTCCTGGTTGACGAAGAACTGTCATCCACTGTCTCATGCATGAGTCGAGAAAAGAACATAAAGTTGCATCGACCTTATACAACTTCATGATCTCCATGAGCCACGTGTGAGGCACCGAATCATATGCCTTCTTGTAGTCAATCCAAGCAGCCACTAAATTTTTTCTGTTTCGCCGTACCTGTTGACATATAGCAATGTCAATGAGAAGGAGTTCCTTTGTACCGCGGGCATTTGCCCTACATCCATTCTGAACCTGGGCCAAGATGTTATTTGCATTTATATGCATAGTTACTTTTGTGGTCAGAATGGCTGTAAGTAGCTTATAGATAGTAGGTAAGCAGGTAATTGGTCTATAATTTTTTGGGTCCGCGGTACTTCCGGACTTATGTAATAGGAACGTGACACCCGTTGTCATGAATGTCGGTAGCGATCCAGAGTCAATGGCGCTCTGAAATTGTGTTGCCAAAACAGAATGCGCACTACGGAACCATTTCAGCCAGAAGTTGTGCAGTCCATCCGGCCCCGGACATTTCCAGTTCGAGGTCGAACGGACCGCGCAACCTACATCCTCGGAACTAATGGTTACGGGAACCATTTGTTCCACCGCAGCACATTCCATTCAAGAAAGATTATTATTAGAGATGGATTAGATTCAAAATTGGAAAACGTTACTCTTTTGGCCTAAACTAGTACTAGTCGGGTATAACAACACCGATATTTATATCCAGGGCAGTCTTTGGTTAGTTTAAATCCTTATTTACATATAGCTAAAAAATATTCTATAAACCTCCTTACACCTAAATTATTTTGTAATGTTATGTTATAAAATGTTATGTAACTTTTCTGGATGGAGAAGTTGACTTTTTTTTTGGAGTTTGAACTATGATATAAACAAAAATATAAAATACGACAGTATAATAAATTTATAAATTAAATAGTGTGATAGAAATATTAAATTAATTTGAATTTGTTTAAATATTATTTATCAACACTAAGGAACTTTCCTTTCTCAAGGAGGTTTACAGAATATTTTTTAATGTTTGAATTCTTCGCCGAGTCCAAAACTGTTCGCCGAGAACATCTGAGAAGAGTCGACAACGCGTTGTTAATTTTCCCGTACATCTCAAGAAAAAAGAAGCTGGAAGATTTCAAGTATCAAAACTTTATAATCTCAACGCGAAATGGACTTTAAAATTGTTGTTTTAAACGCCACAAGCGGAAACTTTGAGAAAATTACAAGACTTTAAACAAGAACCTTTAATTTGTAATAGTTTTTGTTTAAAATTTTACTATACTGTGGTGTTTCGACGCAATCGAAACGTGTAAGCCTATACAAAGATTACTGTATTTTTAATACGAGTTTGCACATCTCGTCAACGTTGATAGATTTCGAATAATGAAACAAAATCACATCGGAGTAAAATTTACCTAAAACTCCTTCTTTTAAAGTCGTATATTCAGTACTGCTGATTTTAATTTTAGCAAAGCTTCCGCTTATTGGGACTGTGGGAAAGGAAGCAACGTGAGTGATAAACGTTTTCGATACCTATGTTTTACTCGTACTAAACCTAATGTTTTCGATTCGCAGGCGGTTATTATTATTGGTATAAGACAAAGTGTTCCCAGTCAGGTAACAAAATAATCGCTGAAACTTCTCCAATGTTCTCAACTTGAGTTCGGAGCTCGCTCTAGGCTTTTCAGGTTTACTAAACATGCTTTCATACTAGTTTATATATCAAAATCTATTAATTAACTATAGATCTTAAACCTGTGTTCTTTAATTTAGAAACGATTATACTAAACCACTATTAAAATATTTTTAACGAGATAACTATTTGATTTTTTAGACTTAAAGTATTATGAAGTATTTAAGGCAGCACATACTTTTAACACGCGCCGCGGCCCAACTATGACACGTAACGCGTGCTGTCAAAACCAATTCAAATATTTTCTTGTCTATGATGAGTTACAAAGTTGACAGATTTCGAACGTTGAGTAACGTGACGCAGTATAGTCGTTCTGACAGGTTTTCAATACAAAAACGTTCAAATCGTAGAAAATATTCCTCAGTTAACGCTATTTGATGGTTAAATTGGCCCTTAGTATTACCGATTTTTTTTTTATTCGATGACAAGATAGCCCTTGACTGCGATCTCACCTGATGGTAAGTGACGATGCAGTCTAAGATGGTAGCGAACTAACAACCCATACCCCTAATCGGTTTCTACACGCCATCGTGCCGGAACGCTAAATCGCTTGGCGGCACGTCTTTGACGGTAGGGTGGTAACTAGCCACGGCCAAAGCCTCTCACCAGACAAGACCAGAGACAATTTAGAAATTATAAATTCCTAAATTGCCCCCGCCGGGAATCGAACCCGAGACCTCCCAATTATAAGACCACAGCGCTCACCACTGCGCCAGGGAGGTCGTCGAAAAATTTCGTCAAAGTATCTGTTGTTCTACGTGCTGTGGGTATCGTTTTGTTCACTGTAAGAAGCCTGTCAAATCTGTAGTCTTCGAATCTGTTTGTCGCATAATTACCGTCATATATCATTATAATTTTCTGATGCGAATCAAAGATTAGTCTGTTCCCAGTCAACTGTTTATAAAATCGGTCATTTCGTAATCCGCTGACCGTTCGTCTCTAAAAAGTTCGCCGTAAAATCGGTCGTACCTACACTATTCCCTAGTACCAGAGGTAAATCGGATCAAGCCACTATTTTCTTAGAAATATCTTTCAACACGCCGCCAAATACAATAAAACCGTTACCTATAATATTCGAGAAAACCAAGTCTCGTTTCAGACATTAACGTGATCAAAAACCTTATTTTTCAAATACCAATCTAGTTTCAGAACAAACCTTACGTTAACTCGACAATAATTCAATCTCGTGCTATCAACTAATATCTATTCAACCGACTACCTACTATTCGCGCACGACTTGTATGCCATCAAGGTTTGAAATTGTTTTTTTTTATTCGATGACAAGATAACCCTTGAGTGCTATCTCACCTGATGGTAAGTGACGATGCAGTCTAAGATGGTAGCTGGCTAACTTAGAAGAGGTATAGCAGTGTAAATTCAACCGATACCCCTAATCGGTTTCTACACGCCATCGTACCGGAACGCTAAATCGCTTGGCGGCACGTCTTTCACGGGTTTATCTAGGTTAGACGCCGCAGCGACTCCGCAGGAAAAACGTAGCGATACCGCAAGACCCCGTTAGGCATGGGCGGCGGTAATCACTTAACATCAGGTGACCCGCCTGCTCGTTTGCTCGCCAAAAATATTTAAAAAAAAGGCATCGTTCTAGGATGGCATGCAAATCGCGCGCTCGCTATACTTTTCTACGTATTTTAAAAAATTTCATACACCTATTAATTTTTTCACTCCAGACTATCGCGTTTTAATCGTTTTTTAGAATACTTTCGTCTAAATATTATATAATCTTATAATTTATATCAATAATATTATATAGTTTTAATTAACTAATCAATTACATAGTCACTTATATAAATATAGGTATTTTCAATTTAGTCTTGGATTGTTGTATCAATATCGCAGTTGGGTATAAAACTTCTGTTTAGCTTTTATCACATATTATTGCAATGTGCTACATTCAATAACTTACAGGTAAACCACCGTAAGGGCCTTTGCACACCACGTGTTTTAAACGCGCCGTTGACGCGCGTTTGTAGCGATACAAACGCGATGCTAACGCGCGTGTGTATCGATACAAAGGACAACAAACTGCTCTGTAGAATAAAAAAAGGGGTGTGCAAAGGCCCTAAGTGCGACCCTCACGATGGTCTGCGGGGCGCAGGGCGGGAGCGCGCTCAACCAATGAGGTAGTCTGCCGCTGACCGCCGGCGGTGATTGACGTAAAAACTGTTCTACGCGTGATATTTCCTAGCGACTGCTGCACGCGGTATTTTATTAGCATTGAACAATCGCAAGATACATTATAAGCATCTTCAAATTAAGAATATGCAGAAAGTTCAGATTAATCGCCGCATCACCCGCCGCGCGCACCGCAGACCATCCGGAGGATCGCATTTACGGTTGTTTACTTATAATGTACTTTATTTACATTAGTTACAAAGCCTACGGACTGAGTAATAT
This sequence comes from Hipparchia sbordonii, assembly GCA_038048805.1. Taxonomy (NCBI): domain Eukaryota; kingdom Metazoa; phylum Arthropoda; class Insecta; order Lepidoptera; family Nymphalidae; genus Hipparchia; species Hipparchia sbordonii. Next base: position 13,747,407 of record CM076109.1, on the reverse strand, counting down.
TAAGTAGATTAAAGGTGGAAACACATTTATAACACGCGACGCGATTTCGCGTTGAGATTATCGACTGTTTTTCTATATTCAAAAGATACCTCTTGACTGCGTTTTTACCCGTTAGTAAAGGAGTCTGTCTGTACAGAGTACAGTCTGAGATGATAATGGGCTAACTTGACAGGAGTATGGCGGTTTGAAGTTAAACCCATATTATCGCCTCGTGGTTATCCCAAACGATCGTTCACAGCTAGGCCTGATTTTTTTGTAAGTATTGCCAAAGAATATGTTCTTGCGTCGTTTGTGTCCAGCGGCTCCAGGGTTTTACTAGTGAGGGTATCCAATAGAAATAGAAATTCTTTATTTGTGAATTTTTTCTTTATTTTTTTCCAATGTAGTGTTTCCCAACGTGGTGTCCCCCTCCAGTAAATAAAAGCGTGACCAAATCCCGCTTATGACATATGCTTCGGAATAAAATCGGACATCATCGGAAAAAATCGGTGCGTTTGGCAAAAACTGTATTATTTTCTGTGACCAGAAACACACTTCAAATGCCCGTTACCATATCACACTGCGTGTTATTAGTGTGTTTCCACCATAAAACAGACACTTCTTAACTTAATGCGTCAGGAAGAAAATAGGTTATTCTATTCTATTCGAATTCGTACGTAATCAGAAATAGACGTTTTTTTTCTGCACGCATAAAACAGTTATTAGGATTTAATAGATTTTTTTCTAAAATTCCGTAAATTATTACTGGCATCTATTGATAATATAACTTTAAGACTGCAACGGCTATTAGTTAAATATAATACAGTAATAAATATTAACTGTAATATTCTGATTTCAGATAGAAAATGTAGATGGCAAACGGGGAGTATTAGGGGTTTGAGGGTATGGCAGTTTTTATCGAACCGATATCAATTTTCACCCGGCATCGTACCGGAACGCTAAATCACTCGAATGGTAGCTGAAGCTTTCCACAAGACCAGAGACAACTCAGAAATTATAGATTATTGCCCCTGCCGGTAGTCGAACTCGGGACCTACTTAAGACATCATCAAAACCTTGACAAGTTCTCCACTCGGCGTAAAGATGTTGAAGAGTCTACATAATGACCTTTCCGTTATGTTTGACTTCACCGTTAATGTGCGTCCGTGGGTCGGCGGACTTGTCGGTCGACAGGTCGAGCGTGTTGGCGGACGGGTCGGCGGACGGGTCGGCGGACGGGTCGGGCTGCGCCTTGCGGTGTCTGCGGGCCGCGGCGTAGTACAGCGGCAGCACCACGAGGATGACGCCCGACAGCGCGATGAACACCCCCGACAGGTAGAACGACAGGTCGTAGCTGTTGGTAATGTCGAACACCCAGCCTGGAACACACCAATATCGAGTTATTTTCAACTGAAACTTAGACACTGCATCGTCACTTAGCATCAGGTGAGATCGAAAGATCTATCTTGTCGTCGAATAAAAAAACTTAGATCACCGGTTTGTGTCTACGCTGTTGGATTACCCCTTGTTATTTTTTTTATTCGATGACAAGATAGCCCTTGACAGCGATCTCACCTGATAGTAAGTGACGAAGCTAAGATGGTAGCGGGCTAACTTGGAAGGGGTATAGCAGTGTAAATTCAACCCCTACCCGTAATCGGTTTCTACACGCCATCGTGCCGGAACGCTAAATCGCTTGGCGGCACGTCTTTGACGGTAGGACGGCAACTAGCCACGGCCAAAGCCCCACCAGACAAAAGATATTAATAAGCACTGCCTGGAGTGTGAGTGGAGGAGTCATCGAATAAAAATAAAAAAATATTTTTTTTTTTGTCCTATTCTGGTTATAAAACGTTATTATCTATTGGACGTAACCCGTACGGGTAAGTACTCACCAGCGAGCGGCGGGCCGATGAGGTTGGCCAGGCCCTGCATGAGCAGCAGCAGGCCGTACGCGTTGGTGAACTTCTCCAGCGTGATCTGCTCCACCAGGATGATGCTGGTGAGCGAGTAGTTGGCGGCGATGAAGGCCCCGAAGGCGCCGGCCGCGGACGCCAGCCCCAGGTAGCTGCGCACCAGCGGCATGACCAGCGTGACCAGCCCGCACAGCACCATGCACACCGCGTACACCAGGATCGCGTTCACGCACTGCCAGTCGCCGATCCAGCCCAGCAGGATCTGAAAATATTCTTTATTGTACCTACACCAAATAAAAACTTACATTATTAATACACACATAAACAACACAGAGTACAAGAGGCGACCTTATCGCTAAGAAGCGATCTCTTCCAGTAATCCAGCGAATGTAATGTACCTTTGATTTGTATATTTTACTAGCTTTTGCCCGCAGCTTCGGTCACCCTTAGTTTGATTTTTCATACTTCTATTTTACCCCCTTAGGAATCGAATTTTCAAAAATCCTTTCTTATAATAGCTGTGAGTATGCCAAATTTCTTAAATGACGCTTAAACTCTCTAACAAAGACTTCCCACGTGACGTGATTTTTTTGGGAGAGGATTGAGAACATAGAGACTGACATAGGCTCCTTTTTATCCCGGAAAATTAAAAAGTTCCCGCCCAATTTCAAAAACTAAATCTACGCGGACGAAATCGCGGGCATCAGCTAGTATATTAATAATTTTACAAATGGATACTATTTTACGATAGCACCGATAGAAGTATCGCACGAATGACACGTGGATCGATTACATAACGGCGTACATATGTAGTAAGATTTGTTTGAGCAAGACACAATCGCGCGAATTAAAACGGGTCAATTACACGATAGCGTCTCTGGAAACGCGTCTGATAACATTGTTGCTGTTATCTGATTACACTTTAGTTTGTGATCTCCCGTTTCAAGAGATACGAATAAATAAAGCTTAAGTGTTCTCGTGCACGAGTGGAACCCGTATCTAAGGTAAACCGATCGAGAATTGGCGCATTAGTGAGCGCTGTGGTCTTATAACTGGGAGGTCTCGGGTTTGCTTCCCGACGGGGACAAGTGGGAATTTATAAAATGAATTGTTTCTAATCTGGTCTGGTGGGAGGCTTTGGCCGTGGCTAGTACCACCCTACCATCAAAGACGCGATTACCGTTCTGCCACGATGGCGTGGAGAAAGAGATTAAAGGTAAGGGTTGAATGTACACTGCTATGCCCTTTCCAAGATAGCCCGCTACCATCTTAGACTGCATCGTCGCATACCATTAGGTGAAATCCCAGTCAAGGACTATCTTGTCGTCGAATAAAAAAAACGGGAAAAAAATACCTTTTTCAACACACTTGCTCATAAAGTGGCTCCCGGTTCACCGCAATTAGGCACGCAATGGCACCTTTAACTCAAACTGTGACTTTTTATTACTATTATTCACAATGTGAGTTATAGATTTTTTTTTTTAATTTTATTGGTTGAATTGCTTTGTTCTTAAAAAAGTTTCTATTACAAAAAAGATCCTACCTATTGCCAAGATACCTATTGCTTGCTCATTTCATACAACTTCGTATTTAAATAGATAATTTCAACTTGTACGTGTTTAATAAATAAAACTGTCACTCAAATATAACTTTTGTTTTTTCTGTAATAAAGAAAACTGGAAATTCCCCATTTTGTACGTGGCTATAAGAGAAAAACCAAAAAAAAAAGAAACCTCATTCTTTTAGTCTATGGCCATTAAAGGTGCGCGCGCATTCCGGAAAACTGATTAAATCAAATAAACACCTGAATAGGCTGTATGGTCGTCGATCTTTGCCTGCCCTCAAGAGCATCTCAAAAGGGTGAACAAAAGAACAACATTAATTTTTCCCGCCATTGCGAAAAAATTTTCACAACTCGTTTTCACTGTTTTGTACCATAATGTACTATTTTAGTATTATTTTCTTCATAAGTCGTATGATACACGTGTATATTGATGATTACCGTCCTCGGCTACCTTAAGACCCTCACCTAACGGCTCGAGTCTCAATAGCGCCTCAGCGGTAATCACCAACTTTTACACTTGTACCATAATGTACTATTACACCACCAGTGGTGCAAACCGGTAGTGTCAAGGGTTCAAAACGTTTTAACGCCGTCTCAAGACTGAGCCAAGTCCAAGACTTGAAGTTGGAGGCAAGGCTGCGCAGGCGGACTCACCTCTCCGAACATGTTGAGGATGCCGATGATGGAGATGAGCATGGAGGACTGCGACTCGTTGAAGCCCATGCCGAGCCCGCTGTCGGCGATGTACACGTAGGGCACGTCGTACCACATGTACAGCAGGAAGTTGGAGGCGAGGCTGCGCAGGCGGACTCACCTCTCCGAACATGTTGAGGATGCCGATGATGGAGATGAGCATGGAGGACTGCGACTCGTTGAAGCCCATGCCGAGCCCGCTGTCGGCGATGTACACGTAGGGCACGTCGTACCACATGTACAGCAGGAAGTTGGAGGCGAGGCTGCGCAGGCGGACTCACCTCTCCGAACATGTTGAGGATGCCGATGATGGAGATGAGCATGGAGGACTGCGACTCGTTGAAGCCCATGCCGAGCCCGCTGTCGGCGATGTACACGTAGGGCACGTCGTACCACATGTACAGCAGGAAGTTGGAGGCGAGGCTGCGCAGGCGGACTCACCTCTCCGAACATGTTGAGGATGCCGATGATGGAGATGAGCATGGAGGACTGCGACTCGTTGAAGCCCATGCCGAGCCCGCTGTCGGCGATGTACACGTAGGGCACGTCGTACCACATGTACAGCAGGAAGTTGGAGGCGAGGCTGCGCAGGCGGACTCACCTCTCCGAACATGTTGAGGATGCCGATGATGGAGATGAGCATGGAGGACTGCGACTCGTTGAAGCCCATGCCGAGCCCGCTGTCGGCGATGTACACGTAGGGCACGTCGTACCACATGTACAGCAGGAAGTTGGAGGCGAGGCTGCGCAGGCGGACTCACCTCTCCGAACATGTTGAGGATGCCGATGATGGAGATGAGCATGGAGGACTGCGACTCGTTGAAGCCCATGCCGAGCCCGCTGTCGGCGATGTACACGTAGGGCACGTCGTACCACATGTACAGCAGGAAGTTGGAGGCGAGGCTGCGCAGGCGGACTCACCTCTCCGAACATGTTGAGGATGCCGATGATGGAGATGAGCATGGAGGACTGCGACTCGTTGAAGCCCATGCCGAGCCCGCTGTCGGCGATGTACACGTAGGGCACGTCGTACCACATGTACAGCAGGAAGTTGGAGGCGAGGCTGCGCAGGCGGACTCACCTCTCCGAACATGTTGAGGATGCCGATGATGGAGATGAGCATGGAGGACTGCGACTCGTTGAAGCCCATGCCGAGCCCGCTGTCGGCGATGTACACGTAGGGCACGTCGTACCACATGTACAGCAGGAAGTTGGAGGCGAGGCTGCGCAGGCGGACTCACCTCTCCGAACATGTTGAGGATGCCGATGATGGAGATGAGCATGGAGGACTGCGACTCGTTGAAGCCCATGCCGAGCCCGCTGTCGGCGATGTACACGTAGGGCACGTCGTACCACATGTACAGCAGGAAGTTGGAGGCGAGGCTGCGCAGGCGGACTCACCTCTCCGAACATGTTGAGGATGCCGATGATGGAGATGAGCATGGAGGACTGCGACTCGTTGAAGCCCATGCCGAGCCCGCTGTCGGCGATGTACACGTAGGGCACGTCGTACCACATGTACAGCAGGAAGTTGGAGGCGAGGCTGCGCAGGCGGACTCACCTCTCCGAACATGTTGAGGATGCCGATGATGGAGATGAGCATGGAGGACTGCGACTCGTTGAAGCCCATGCCGAGCCCGCTGTCGGCGATGTACACGTAGGGCACGTCGTACCACATGTACAGCAGGAAGTTGGAGGCGAGGCTGCGCAGGCGGACTCACCTCTCCGAACATGTTGAGGATGCCGATGATGGAGATGAGCATGGAGGACTGCGACTCGTTGAAGCCCATGCCGAGCCCGCTGTCGGCGATGTACACGTAGGGCACGTCGTACCACATGTACAGCAGGAAGTTGGACACCGCGAACACGAGGAACGCGGGGTTGCGGAAGTGCGAGAAGTCCAGCACGTCCACCGCCAGGTCCCAGAAGTCCCACAGGCCCGCGTACCATTGCACCTGGAATTGGGAGGGCGATTTTATCGTAAGACTAGGTTTTGCTCGCGGCTTCGCTCACGTTAAGTTCGAATTTTCAAAAACACTTTCTTAGTGGATGCCTACCTCAGAAGATAGATTGTGTTACTCAATATCTTAAATAAACTAACTTGAAAGATCGTATCTTCAAAAAATTCCTTGCAATCTTAATTTTTCCGAACTTTTCATTCCCCCTTTTTTATTGTACAACCAATTTTGATTCTGCTTTCACAGTAGGAAAGCAGAAATGAAAATTACGAAATCCCTAAAATCCATATTCATACAAAAACTTCATCATCACCAAAATTACAAGCTTTTTATACCGGAAAATCAAAGATCAATATTATGATTCTTAAAAACCTTATTCGCCACGGAAGAAGTCCATACTAATATTATAAATGCCAAAGTGTTTGTCTTTTACTTTTGTGATTGAAGGGTGAACCAGAAATTGCTTTGCTCACGAGGCACGGATCGACTTGACTTTTTGAGAGAGTGACATAGACTTTCCGTCCCAGAGAGACAACGGTATCCACGGAATTTTTAAAAACCTAACTCCACGCGGTAGAAGTCGCTAGCAATAACTATTTGTATAATAGAATGAAAGACAATAAAGCGGCAGTTCTAATAAAGGGCACGTGATCATCGTACACGTGTTATTTTGATAACAGAGGCCTTAGCGTAACTTTTCTAGTTACAAACGTGACAATATCTGTTTTGGTAAACGTGAGGCTTGAGGTTATATAGGCCGACCCGCCACGTGATTCGACAGCTTTAGATCAATAGATTTGATTTTGAATTTGATTGAAATAAAAATAAATTATTGAAAAACTCGAGAAATCTATACTATTATAATAAAGAGGGAGCGCGAATTTTGTGAGTTTGTATGTATGTCCGGAGCAAACTTTGCAACCACCGCACCTATTTCAAAAATTCTTTTACCAATTCAAAGGTACATTATTCCAGATGGTTATAGGCTATATATTATGCACATAAAGTATTATTGCTAGATATTATGTGCAAATTTGTTAAGGAAGTCGGAAAATTTTTTGAATCTTAAACGTTTTCAAGGCGTGCGCTGGGTCATATACTGCTATTGGATGAAAATGATGTATGGGTGAATTGTTCCTCTTAAAAAGTTCTAAAAAAAAGTCCGCGATAGCATAAGTCTATCTTCTAAGAATAACTTACAGTGACCATTTCTATCTTTCAAATTTTGATTAAAAATAATGAATTATTTTCGAAGGTTCTTTAACCGATGCGATGTCAATCTATATCTAAATAAATATGTTTATTATCGTAAGTATTTAGTTTAGAACATATTTGCCCTTTACACTATAAAATTTAAATAAATATCATAGGAGTTATCGGAAAATTAAATTAATATGTGTCGGCCGGCGCGGGGGCGGTGCACGGCGGCGGGTTTCGGCGCGGGAGATTCCTCTGGTTCCTGCGGTGATTTTATTTACAATCGTCTCCTATAAGAAGCTCTGTGCGATCAGTCCCGTAAAAACAAATATGTATTTAAATTTTCAACCCGGACGAAGTCGGCGCGGGCTTCTAGTCGATAAATAAAGTAATTAATTAATTTAAAAAAAAAACACGTCGAATTGAAAAACTCCTTTCTTTTGAAGTCGAATTGAAAAACTCCTTTCTTTTCAAGTCGGTTAAAAACGGCTAATAAGACATGTAAAAAATAGAAAGTTTACCTTTTCCTTAGCAATAGTCGTCATCGAGTTTCTGAAGATGTTGGGACACGAAGACGCACGAAGCCGGTACCGATTGATGTTCAGCATAGCGCCCCTGTACGTCAGGGAATGCCTGTGTATCCTCAAGTCCTTGAGGAATGCCGGCGGCTTCTTCGTCGACCCGTGACCTTGCCTTCTCATCCACAGCGACAACGCCGTTTTATCATGCAAATGACTCGTTCCATTAGTCTCCGGGGCACTGGGGACTGAATTATTAGGGGACAGTGTCCCCGGGGAAGCTGTTCCGGGGGACATCAAAGCCTTCGGGGGCGACATTTCGTGCAATCGTCCGCTGTCACTAAAACTTCGCGACGGTAACATTACTCCGGGGTAATTCTGAGCTAAGATCGCGTACGCCCGACCTCGAGTAGACATCAGTTCGAACGTTTCTAAGGACACTCCCTCGCCCCCGGTCATATACGTCGGCAAGTCGACCAGGGAGCTATACTGCGGCGCTATCGACGTCGTCGTAACCGCTTCGATGTCCACAGCGTCCGTCAGTTTAGTGGAGCCAACGGCACTGCTCTTACTATCTGAGATGCTAGATACCGACGACGCAGCGAACCGCTTGTTTCTCTTTCTCTCTCTTCTTCGTTTTCTCTCTTTCGCTCTCTCTTCATTCATCGTAGTCGTCCAGGGCAGATCACGGAACAGCAAACCGCAAACCGCCATGTTTAAGAAAAGCCCGGCGAGGATCAAAGTAGTTCCCCGCCAACCGTACTCGTCCAGCAAAACATATGTCAACGGAGCGAATATGAAAGTGCCGATCCCACTTCCACACACGGAAATGCCGGTGGCTAAAGAGCGTTTCTTCTCGAAGTAATACGCAACGATCACAACCGCCGCTACATAGCACAAGCTCAGTCCAAATCCTGCCATGATTCCGAACGTTAAAAACAACGTTTCCATATTGTCCACGAAGGCAGAAATAACGAATCCTAAGAAGGCCAATATTGAGCCGAAAATAGTCATCCGTCGGCAGCCGTATCTATCGGTCAAGAAACTGGCAATCGGACCGGATAGGAGCGGCATCGCCATGAATATGCCGGCGATCCACGCCGTTTTGCCTTTACCCTCGCCGAAGTATTCGAGGAAGTGCGGGAAGAATACTCCGAAACTGAACGTGATTCCATCGGCTATCAGGTTGACCATGAACGAGGCGAACACGATGACCCAGCCCCAGCCTCCATCGGGAGGCCTCGCTTCTGCGATGGAAAGTTCCTCATCGTCGGAGCTGGAGGAGCTGGAGCTGGAGACGGAGACGGCCGCGGGGGGCGACTGCGCGTCGAACTGCACGTGCAGCGAGCGCGCGTGGCGGCGCGGCACGTCGCTGACACTGGCACTAGCGCTGGCACTAGCATTAGCACTCGCGGCGGCGGGGACGCAGCGCGGGTCGTGGAGCAAGGGTTCGCTCTCCGGGATGGGTGTGAGCGCTCGCGGGGCGCGCATCTCCGGCTCGCTTAGGGTCTCCGGCGAGAGGGGCGAATCCGGGGCTCCGCAGGGTCCTCCTGAAACAAGAATACAATTTCATTTATTCCAGGATAGACTCGACAGGAGGTCGGGAGACGGGGACGAGGTGGAAAAGACGGCATCAAACAAGTCGCAGGGAGTCGCTGGATTCGAGCGCGTGAAAGTTCCCACACGAGAGCTGTATCCAGCGTGGGACGTGTTTCGCACGTACCTTGGAGCGACCGACGCAGCGGGTCCGGCGGCGGCGAGAAGCGCGCGCGGTCCATGCCGGCAGGGCGTGGCGGCAGGGGCGACGGTGCGCGCGCAGCGAGTGCAGCGCAGGATCACCACTCCGCCGGGCTTCCATGCGTACACCGCACCGCCGTCGTGACCTCATGCTGCAAGACACAAACATACTACATTAATCTTTGTGTGACAATCAAAATCTAGAAACTTGGAAAAGGGCAGGGACGTATCTGATTTGATAGTCCAATCTGTACAATTTTCGAACAAAATCATCATACTAAATGCGGATTTGATAGTCAATGTGAAAAATAAAGAATACGGCAGCAGGTCTTGTCCCTGCTCTGGGTAGATCTTTTCACGCTGCTCTACAAAGGCCGAAGATAGATCTATGTGGAAAAACATCGTACATGAGAAGGTGGCCCTTAGTAACCAGGTTTACGATGCAGAGAGGAGGAGGAGGCTCTTTTAAAACGAGTATTGGTGTTGGATAGAAGCAGACGTGCCACTCTTTACAGTCAAAGATTAAGGAGAAACTTTTTATATTCTTCTACTAGTGAGCTCTTGACTGTGATCTCAGCTGGTGATAAGTGACGATCTTAGATTGAAGTTCGCTAGCCTAACTGGGGTATGACAGTTTTATTTTTCTGTCTTATCGATTTCTACATAAAAACGTACTGGAACGCTAAATTATTTGGCGGCACTTCTTTGTCGGAGTGGTTCCTAGCCACATGGATGTACCGCCCGCCCCACCGGTACTTCACGTGTTATATTTTATGCCCTGTATGTATGGTTTTTATGGTGATCCGTATAGCCTTTCCTACAGTTTTTAGCGGGTTATAGCCAAATAATATTATGATTTATTTCATTACACGGTAAGGTTAAACCTCGAACAGGCGAACAGACGAACAGACGGTCGGACTTGCGGAAACTATAAGGTTTCCTTGTTGTTTTACTACGGAACCCTAGAAATGACTGCTCAGTCTAGCGTATCACTCACGAGTAGGTACACTCCATTGAAAGTGATAGCATAAAAGCAAAAGAGGTCAAAGGATGTATGCGCTAAACTATTTGAGCCACTTCGATTGTCATACAAAACCGTCCCTGAACGGTGTCTTTGCTCTTTTAGATACTCTAGCAGAACTCTGATCTATAACTTTGAATTCTATTAATTGGTCAAGTTTTATACTTCAGAGTTTTCCAAGGATTGGAAAGTGATAATAAGTTAGATTCTCTATATTTATACCCACGAATATTTTTAATGTAAACGACTTAATTAATTTATTTGTCTCAAAACTTTTGCAAAGATTTTCATCCGGTTTTCAGCTGTGAATAGTATCCTGATTCCGCAAGAATTGTTAGGTATATAATTTAAAATTGGATGCAATATTATATACTCGTACTAGGAAAACCTTTTTGTAGAACTATACTTCTCTGTAAAATATCCTGTATCAACTTGAATCTTCTCGGTGAATCAAGCTATACATCTAAAATCTGATGTCAGTCCAAATAGATTTTTTTGGATTTTTTAACATAAACGGCGCACATACAGACACACGCGGCAACGGTTTGGTTTATCGTCATCAGCATGAGCAACCCATTAACGTCTCACTACTGGTCTCCTCTCAGAGAACCACGCTGGTCCAATGCGATTGATAGACTTCACACATATTTGAGAACCTTCTGGAGAAATCTCGGGCGTGCAGTTTTCCTCACGATGTTTGCCTTCACCGTTGAAGCTTTTGATATTTTTTTTATTCGATGACAAGATAGTCCTTGTCTGCGATCTCATCTGATGGTAAGTGTCGATGCAGTCTAAGATGGTAGCGGACTAACTTGGAAGGGGTATGGCAGTGTAAATTCAACCCATATCCCTAATCGGTTTCTACACGCCATCGTATCGGAATCGCTTGGCAGCACGTCTTTGACGATAGGGTAACTAGCCACAGCCAAAGCCTCCCACCAGACAAAAACTTTGTTTAATTGCTTAAACGCGCATAAGCCTTAGACTTTTTGGAGTTATGCATGAACGAGTTATGCACAACTTAGAGGTAACTCATCAAAGTAAAGAAATCTAAATGATTCGCGGTATATAGCGGTACAAAACCTAATTGGGCCCTAGAGTACAATGTCAAGTCGGCAATTTCGCCCGTGCCGGTCCCAAGGGAAATTAAAACAAGACAATATCAGGTGAACGTCCGAAACGATATTCACTTAAAGTAATTACAGTAGTTTTCCGTCCCAGCTACAAACAAGACCTATAATATTAAATGGATTAACATCATGCATCATTATTTAAGAGCCTTCACATTACTTCACAAACTCAATATTCATCTGATTTCATGAGGTGATTCTCAATTCTACGTGTATGTTTGTAGGTCGGTACATACCTATAAAATCCATTTTCCTTAACTGTATTAAAAGGTAACAAGTGGTTTCGCGCGAAGCATAATGCGTAGGAACGTTCTACGCCTTGTTACCTTACGTTACTGACAATGAAACAGTGCTAAACTTATAGGTTAACCAAATGTCGTAAGCGCCCGGCTACGTTCGTACCTATTTCATAGAGTTTCTTCCAAACGGCGATATTTATCTTTAAAGGCGGCTAAGGAAAAATGTAAAGGAAAAATAGATTATATACGAGTAGGTATGTATCGCAATTCTATGCTTCTGCCTTGAAGCATTTGAAAGCGGTTTTTGAATTCAAAAACTAGCAACTTTTAATACATATTAAAGTAAGATAAGTATAACATTTAGACTTTGGACAGACACCTGGCCTATTTGTTGTAGCAGCACCATCAGAAATCTTTATTTATACATTAAATACCCTAGACAACAAGAGAAAGCAATTCATTTATCATAGTTACATAGCTAATAAAGTATTATCATTTATCACACCCTCGTGTAAATAACGATAACTGATATGTTATCTGTAACGACATTACTACAATTATTCGTCCCCGTTGTCTAGGATAAAAAATAATAGGTTTTACGAAAATGTTAACTACCTACTATTAGCAATCAAGTGGCGATAAACTTTCGTTATATTTTTGTGATGGACATTCTCTATTGTATTCTAACTCTTCTTCTTAATTTTTGTCTTTCCTAAAAATAACACGGCTATTTTCAGGTAATTACCTATTTGTTATCTACGTTCAGGAATTTTTACTTTGGCTGCCCATTTCTTAATGTCAACGCACGAAACTCCAAGACTCATTTCGGCGTATCATTCAGAAGACCTTGAGACTATTATCTATATGCTAAACTTTCTTTCTACAAACAATGTTATGGTAATTTACGCATATAAAACCATAGCAACTTTGTTACCAACAGCCACAGATATTTTGCAAGCTTTATAGCATAAGACGTGTTTGTATACCGATGTGCCCATATTATACAAAGTGGTTACATAAGATATTGCACGTAGAGAAATTAAATCTGCAGAGTACATTATAGTATTGAGACGAGCTATAATTTCCAGTAGGTAGTTAGTGTTCACGCAAATGGCTAAACTATTCATAAATTATTCTTTAACTTTAATGGTAATTTCAGCCGTTTTCCTATTTTCTTGTCTGCTCAAACAAACTCTTCTTTTTATTTTTTCTTTTTACAAAATAAGAAGTTTGTCTGTCTGGGCAACAAGTCAACAAACAAGACCGTGGCTTATATTCCGTGTCACATTTCCGTTCAAAAGGCGCTTTAATTAAACCCGCCAATTTGGCAGTAGGTACCAGTCAGTGCAACAATTTACATAATTCGAGCAATGTTCTTGCCAAAAATTCGTACCAAAAGTGCAATTTCGGATACATAACAGACACGCACATGCGAGTGATGGGCGTCATGACGTTTATGCTTTGGCTAGGTTTCAAGTTCTTACGTCAACGGTTATTTTGTTAATGATTTATAGGCACATGTTGGATATCTAGTGAATTAGGTAGAGCAGACGCTGTGGATGTCTCGGTAGACGTTTCCGAAATAATTCAATATCGTAAGACGCAACAAACTGTAAATAAACTTCCTCAACTATGTATATGTATTCTATAAATTTTGCAGATATTGCTATTTTTCAATTTTTTCACAAATTCACGTTGTCTCGTCTCAAATTTTTTTTTACATATCCTTATAACGAGCAAACGAGCAGGCGGCTTAACCTAGGATTAAAACATAGGTACATTTTAATCCCGGAAAATTAAAGAATTCCCGCGGACATTAACAACTCTTAATCGACGCGGACGAAGTCGAGGGCATCATCTAGTGATAAATGAAATGAAAGTTAAGTCACAGTACACATACATTACATAGGATTTAATGATGTTATTTATATGTGTACCCTAAACATAATATAATATCAGTGCATTGTTTAATCTTATCTCATTGTCAATACCTAAATCGCAACTATGATTCAAATACATTGGTTTATTTATTAAAAGATATAAAATACAATGAAGGGATAAAAAAAGACGATTAAAGAGAAGATTATCAGCACATTGATGATATTCATCAGTTCACAAAAATAACAAGAGGAAAAACCAGAAGTTAGTTGCTTTTAGAACTCACACAAACGTACGCTTCTAAATGTTTACATTAGGAAACCCCCTTGCGAGTCGTAAACGTTATTGCAAACTATAAAACGAAGTAGTTCCTACATAGTGTATAGGCTTTACGAACAACCAGTTTGCACTTAAGTGTTCGTGTAAGTAAACAAAAGTGTTCAAAAACAGATAAACAGCAGAAAAGCGTTGAAATGAAAAAACAGTCAGATCTCAGTCGGTCATCGGGTGATCGGTCAGATTAGCCTCATGATAAATTACGACTTGAAGCTCAATCGGATGTCGCAACTGATCCATCATGTGAGGGTGACTTATTACATCAGCAGGGTGAGCATGGGCAGGTTTTATTCCCGATTTTATCCACTGACAAGGTAAAATTATCTTCTCTCTATGCTAAAACATAGCTACAGTGGAAAGGAGAAGTATATTTCCATAAGTATATCGACCGTTTTATCCATGCTCGATAAAACATCATGGTGGATAAAACTGAGCGAGGGGATAAACATTTTATCCTTTCTAATGCTCCAAACTTTGAAGTCTGGAGTTGACAAGCGCTTCGTCACCAATAAGTCTTCTAGCGCGTCGATCCACCGAATCCAATGCAGCAAGCTGTTACTTGTCAGAGCCATCCCACAAATAGCTGCAGTACTCGATGCACGATCGAACTGGTATATTGTGACTTCTTCATTCTGTGCTGTACTTTCCCGATTTTTGATATCGTGCAGATTAGATACCTCACCTCACTGGTCATGTAATGCCGGCGCTAGGCTCGTGTAGTCTACATTGTCTCTGGCCATTATCCATTTATCCAATAACAACAGCAAGTTACGTCGCGTTAGCGTGTTGATTTGTGGAGCAGAAGTGGCTATTACTTCTCGTTAGGAAGGTTGTTAAAACTGCGGTAGGTCGTTATCTCAATCATTCATCTCAACTTGTCTCCTCTCTAGCACTGTGCACAGGTCTCTCGAATGAGAAGACCATTATAGTCCACCACGCTGACCAAGTAGGAATTGGCAGACTTCGCACACCTTTGAGAACATTATGGAGATTTCGCAGCCACGCAGGTTTCATTCTAAACTTTGCATTTTCTACTGGCATTTTCACAGTAACATTTTTATTTCATTTTTCAAACTGTAAGTCCCAAGTTTAAGCATTAGATATTCAACAAACGCAGTCGTAAAATTGCAGTTCTCAGTGCCAAATCTTAAACTTGACCTGACACCTGCACAATTCACGATATTCGCCGTAAGAGACATAAGAAACATTCAACCTTTAGAACTTAACAAGTCAAAGTGAACCGTACTACCAAGAACTTAGGCTTAACAAGCCAAACAACCGGATCTAGAGGTTTAAGAAAATTCCGACTTTGTGTCGTTGACTTCTAGGTTTAAATTAGTATATTCATCTTATGGCAATGCTGATGTAGATATAAAAAGTAAAGTCGCCTTTGTGGCTGTGATAGTAGCGTTTATTTTGGTAGAATCATCTCGTGGCAATATTGGCGATGTGCCAGATACTGCGGAACTGTGACGTAACAGGGTTACGTATATAAGCTGGTTTGAAGTTTAAGGGGTGCTGTTTTCTGGGCATCTCTATATTCGGCTATTCAATGAATGCCGGAATAGATCTATCACATCACACTAATATTATAAAGGCGATAGTTTGTATTTATGTGTGTGTGTTCATTTCATTTCACAAACATACACATATTTGTGAAATGAAATGAAACTTTAGCAAAATTATATTCCTATAACTGAACAATTAGTAGCTTATCTATCTTGTAGACAGCTGAAGCAAAGCAGATTTCTTCCAAGCAACTTTATCATTAAGTAATTCATTAACTGTGTAATAGGCTCTACTTATTAAATGTTTCTTCACAGACTGTTCGTGTAGTGGTAAAGCAACCAATTGTATTATACTCATGTATCAACTATATCATGATGCTAGAAGATGAGGCATTTTTGTCGCAGAAAAAGTCTCAAATCTCCTCGCAAGATGTGGGGATGACGGGAATCGCGAATGCAGCCAGTCTTTCGCCTCGTGAAGAATAACCAGGAGTATACAAAGTTGACTGCCAACCATAGCTACGAGTACTACTAGCATACATATTTCGTAACAAGCCAAATCAAAAGATGAACGTATGACACGTATCAACAATGCAAAGGTCATTGTTCACGAATGATAATAATAATTTATCATTCATTATTAAAATAATAATCTAATTCAAACATCCATTGTTTGATCAGTCATCAGAAAATTGTGTAAAAATTTGATGATAAAACTAAAATAACTTGGCAAGATGACTATTGATTAGTATAAAAAATTTAATAATTTTTATGATCAGACATGTCTCTGGATCCACCATCAGAAGAAATATTCGCAATCAACGCAGCAAATCTCTGCACAAGCACGAGTACCCAGGTACACACTCGTTTATAAATACATATTAATTCTGAAGACGAAGGTCTTCAAGCAGTGCCGTTTTTCCAGTGACGAGTGACGACTTATGGATCAGCAACGGCATTACGTCACTATCTATGGTTGTCATAAGAAAGGTCATGGGAAAGCGCAGTGTTACCTTTCCAGCATTAGGGCCAGGGCAGACCAGATGCTTTTAGGGAGAGGCAAGACTTTTAACGTCAGCGATCGGCGGTTTTATCGCTTCTACGCTAACTGGGGCACATAACAAACACAGAAATCAGCGACCGAAAATTGCAGAAATCGGCGTTCAAAACTCGCGAAAACGCGATGCAGACACAAAAGGCATAAAAACACCGATCGCTGCCTCTCCCTTAGTCAGCTGGTCGATTGCGGAAAAACTGCATTTAATCAATTACTACAAACTCAATTGTGGTGATAATGCTGAATTTCAAGCTTTCAGGTTGAAAAATGCAGTTTAACTTTTAAGGAGGGACTATCGACCAATCAGAGGTCATCGCGGTCATTTTTAGTCAATTCCGCAACAGAATTAACTAATTGCATACCTACTTAAAGAGAGCAACAAACATAATTAGGAAGAGCCGAAAAACCAAACCATTTTGTCTTTAGTTTCTATTGTTTCAATCCAATCTCTATTCTTAATTATCACAACTAATTGTCATAAATGTGAAGTTAATTATCCAGTAACCATTATTTGTAGATCGTGCCAGTCGATAGAGCTATAATTGCAGTCGGGTCCAGTAAAGTGTACCCATTAAAATATAATGACGTCCGCTGTATGTGAAGGCCTAGCGCCTCAGCTATAATGAGACTCTCTCAATCACCTCTGACTGACACTCCCTCCAATAATGCAGTCGCAGCACGAATACCATAAATTAAACCAATCAAAACAATTGGTATTGTAGCAATGTGACATTGACAAGTTTTGTCTCGAAGTGGAAGTCATCAACTCAACCTTCCCTCGTCCACTAATTAGAGAAAAGTATAGGCATAAATCCACCACGCCAGTAGCTAAGTGCGGAATGGTAGATTTCACACACCTTTGAGAATATTTTGCAGAACTCTCAGGCATGCAGGATTCCTCAAGATATTATTTTAATTATAAGGCAAGTGATGTAATAGAAATAGAAGGATTTATTTGCTTGACTGTAAGTACATAGTACGATGTTATAAATTATAGGAAGAGCAATCAGCCACATAAATGGCGTGCAAAATTTAGATTGTAATGTAATTACATAAATAACTAATTAGTTATAATATACAAATTAGAGTCCAATATTCAAATAATAAATTAAAATCAGAGATGCATATCTGAAATCGACTCCTCCGAGTAGGAAGCCAAAGTCTACCACTAGACGTTCGCCACTTAAGTGCAACACAGTATTTAGCAGCGCACTGAACTGATTAACTTGTTGTTTAAACTTTAGCACTAACCGACGCGACGTAAACAATGAATCGTGTACATTTACGGTGAACTTTCCTACGTAAACTCTCGTAAATACTTACTATGATAGTTAATTAATAATAGTCTTACAAGACAAACAATCCACGACTGAAATCGATGAACAGAAACTTTCGTTAACTTGTTAAAGACGGCATATTTTTAACAACATGGGCTTGCTATTAATTAAAAATATGATGATACGAGATGATATAAATTGTAAATTCTCTATACCTATTCTTCGCAACATGACAACACAATGGACAGTTTCTTGAACCCAGCATCAATACCAAAATGCACTAAGCAAGCATTCTTGCTTGCTTGAGAAAGGAAAAGAAAGAAAGAAAAATCGTTTATTTGCTTTTCAGACACACGCACAGTTAAAAAGACAGAAATATGACAGTATGGTAGATAAAACAAAAAAATATGTGTGGTCCCAAAATGGACTCCACTCAGCATGGAGCAGGGATGCGATCCCTGTGGAGAATGCACAGCCATAGCACTGGTCTTCCTAAACTACTCAAGCCTTGAAAAAAATCGTAATCTGCTTGTAAACATTAATAAAATCACCTTTTTCCTTAGCGTCATTTTGGCACGTCTATACTGTTGTCTGTTGACCATCTGGTTGCCAAGACTCGGGTAACTCTCCGAATATCACCACCACCGCATTCCGGATGCTAATATTAGTCACAATACACAAACACTTACTGCTGTCACTTAGAACTCGTTACACTTACAAACATTTTTATGAATACACAAGAGTCAATCGGGCCTATAGGAAAGTGAAGATGAAACTATTGTCCGACCCGCTCACATAGCAGCTAGACTCTTTCTTTGAAGGCACATCTATTGTAAGTTTAATTTACGATGATTGATGTGGAAGAAAAATTTCAACATTCGTTTAAAACAGCCTTTATACTGAACTTTTTGAACTACGAAGAAAATCCACTGTTACGACAGATTCAAGAGACGTTATACGTTAAGACGGAAATTCGCTTTAAAGGGAAGTTAATAAAGGCTAAGGGGAAAATTGCCAAAACGTCAAAGAGGAAGTTAGAACCGTATATGCGGTATTATGAAGTACACCGAACACAGTCGTGGACGCACTGAGAGAAGTGGCCGGCGCGCGCGCTCCGAACGTCTCATTATTTAATAGCCAGATAAAAGATTATCTATTGAGGCGTCCTCGGTCAATACGATACTAAATTACGTATTTATCACTGAATGGCGAATTGGTAAGACGATTGTCCAGTCGGAGCAAGCTCTTGATAAGGTTACTGAAGTTCATATGAATCTGCGCCTATCAATTCTTGGCCACACGTTTATGGAACTACTCCATTACTTTTCGAAGATTGATGGCAATTGTTTCCTAATATATGAGTAAGTATATATAAACACTTTGAAGCATTGTGGACTTTTAAAACACCGGGAAGTGGGAACATATTATGCCAAGACGGGAAAGATTATCTACAAATGTCAATTTTTGCTCACAGAAATAGGCTATATCGTAGGTTGAAATTAGGCTACGATTCTTATTATAATTACATATTACCAACTATTCTTATTCATCATCATCATCTCAATTCTCAACCCATCTCCGGCTTTCTAGTGGACTCAATCTTCTCTCAGAATTAGAAGGGTTTAGGAGTGGTTTAGGACATACTGGCCACGCTGGCCAAATGCGTATTGACAAACATCACACACCATTGAAAAACATTATAGAAAAACTCACAGGTCTCCTTACCATGTTTTCGTTCACTGTTAAAGCAAGTGATTTTAAATCAATAAATATAATGCTTTATATAACTTGTAATTCTATAACTTGAAAGGTGTACTTATTTTTGGTTCTTCAGTGAAAGGAGAAAAATTCAAATACGCAGTACCAAGAAACATTCATATTAGTTACCTATAAAAACAATAAAAAAAAAATATTTTTTTTATAATATAAATACAGGTCTTGAGAACCTCCTCTTTTTTTCGTCGGTTGAAAATGTGTGTCCGTATCGTCAATGTAATGATATGTGGTCGTTCATATGAACACGCAAAGCGCGTAACACGTCTAAGGTCTGTAACCGGCACACATTCGAGAGATAAAGTCACCAACCGAGATAAAATAATGAGAGTTAAATAAAATAAATGGTGCTCAAGTGTAAATGGAAATTAAAATATATTCTGAAGGATGGATAATTGAAATGGAAATAAGAACTGAATGGTTATAAAAAACTCGACCACAAAAATGTTATCAATAAGTTAACCCGCTATCTTAATTTCCTAGAATCGGGCAGCGACCGGTCACCACTTCGGCTTATCTTAGTACAGGATGAGAATTTGAGAGGTGAAAAATAAAAATAAGGGATATTTTTTTTAAATAAATGGCAAAATAGTCCTTGTCTGCCATCTCACCTGATGGTAAGTGACGAGGCAGTCTAAGATAGTAGCGGGCTATTTTGAAAGGGTATATCATATAGATCCTTTTAATAACTATTTAATCATTAAAATCGTTTCACGTTCGACGAAGGTATAGCGTAACTAGCAACAATAGTCGGGTAAAATAAAAAGAGCGATTGACCTAACCTCATTTTTCGGAGTCGGTTCAAAATTAACCTTATAACATTTCCAATCAATACGAGAGCATTCCCCGACGAATATTATTTCAATTGGTCGCATAGTATTTCTAAATTAGCGTAGGTACGTGAGTCGTGACCAAACTACAGAGAATGGTAATAGTGTAAATGCGTCAGGGCGAGTTACATAACTAAGTGGTAAAGAGCTTTAAAAGGTAGAGACGCTGTTGGGAACTTTTTCCCACATACATTTTGAACTCGAGCTGCAAAAATTTTCCATAATTTTCTCAAAGATATAAACATACGCCTTTGAGAAAAGAGGATTTCAAAGATATATGTATAACACCTACATATGTCTTTGAGAACGGTTGTAGGTGTAATGTAATCTGCCAGTCTTAGCACGCTTTGACCTATGACTTATACCTTGCTGTTTCGGGGTTTCGGGTTAAATTAATGAAATATCCTTATCCTAGTTATCCCTAGTAGTACCTACCTACTTATCATAAAGAAAGTGGGTTTGACCTTTCATCAGACATCAACGGGGTCAACGTGATTTTTAACAGACTTTACCTTGATAGATTAGGACTTTTGAAAGCTATTTTTTCCGGAAAAACAAATTTTTCGCCGGATTTAAAAAAACCTAGCTCCACGCGAATGAATCGCGAACAAAAGCTAATTTTAATTATAAAGACAGCCAAAAAACGAAATGAAATTGTTTAAAACCTGCAGGGCTATTCACTAAAATACCACTCACTTCGAAAGCGAACTCACTTAACCTACGTTTACCAATTATATGACAAACTAGCGGCCCGCTCCGGCTTCGCACGGGTATAAAATATATAGCCTATGTCATTCACTGTTAATTGATGTTATTATACATATAAACCTTCCTCTTCAATCACAATTAAAAAAAAAGCGCATCAAAATCCGTTGCGTTGTTTTGAAGATTTAAGCATATATAGGGGCAGAGAAAGCGACTTTGTTTTATACTATGTAGTGATTAGCCATTATTTATACTGACCAAACAGTTTATCTCACCGCCATATTTTTCAATGCGGCACGTGCTACAATGCAAACTCATCGCGAATTCATTTGTCAAATAACAAATTACAAAAATAGCTTTACAAAATAACCCTGCAGAAAAAAATATAATTTTACTATTCCTCTTTTATGATGTAAAAACTCTCATGGTTTTATCCCGTCTGTCACTAGAGAAAATTTTGAAAAACTCTACGCTCGGAGCAAAGGCAGGCAAGGGTGTATTATAGCGCGCCCGAGGAAGGTCAAGGTCAGGCTTGGGGCCTAACAATTACTGCCTGAAGATTTCCTTAGGCGTACCTACTTCTCACCAAGAAATATGGAACGCTGAGAGAATCTTTGTCTGCCGAGCTATTTCTAAAATTCTCTTGTACCAATGTAGGTACTTTACCTAGATACTCGTGTATATATGTATCATGAGAGTGTCCATTCTTTAAAACAAAATAGAGTAGACAGACTGTGTAATTTTGCGCGATGCCGTCACGGGATCAAAGCATTCATTACTTTGACATGAGGAAAACTGTTTTAGTGCCAATGTATATTTCGTAGCATTTACATTAATCAATTAGACCGATAGAAGACGTTGGGATTTCAAGGTACTCGAGTGGCGATCTCGCACCGGGAATTATGTATTATTGTCAAACCCCACGTGGACGAGTCAGCCAATGGATACAAGCGGCACTAGACCACGTTCTGTGGCGATCGTTGTCCAGATGAGATATGTGTACCCCAGTGAAATGAACCGGTTATCTAATAATTCCGGTCACGGAGGGCAATCTGCACAAAGTGCGCATAGGGTTACACTCTCTCTCCTTCACTCTCATAGGAGGAAATTCTACAGGAGAGATCGCAAGACCGACGGCTTTACCTGCTCTACGAGACACGTGCATGACACACCGCCAACTTCCTAACTCCAGACTAGTAGAATTTCTTAACAGAAAAACTCAATACATTTTTTTTGGTCCGACTCGGAAACCGAGCTCAGACCTCGTCAGCCCCAGTCATACATGCTAACCACATTTTCCTCCTGCGTCGCTTGATACCAATATTTAATGTTACTCCAAACCTGTATTATCTAAATATATAAAAGGAAAAGGTGACTGACTGACTGATTGACTGACTGACTGACTGACTGATCTATCAACGCACAGCTCTAACCACTGGACCGATCGAGCTGAAATTTGGCATACAGGTAGCTGTTAGGACGTAGACATCCGCTAAGAAAGGATTTTGGAAAATTTCAACCCCAAGAGGGTTAAATAGGGGGTAAAAAAATCGAACCTAACGTGAGCGAAGCCGCGGGTTAATGCTAGTTTTTGTATATTGTATACACAGTGGATCACACAGATTCTTCAAGATTTTTCACTCCGTCAACGTAGCATATTCGACATGAACGACATATTATCCTAAAGATGCTTGTTTGCGACATTTTTTTAATCTCTACCTACCACGTCTTCGTAGTGACGTCTTTTCTGATGTGACTCCAAAGAAATCCGGGACCACTTTGCTAAACTTTTGGTCACTCGTTGCCACAGTTAGTTAGTTAAATAATTTGTCAGATTGTTAAACTCATATGAAAGACCTTCAAACTATAAGCACCCCACTATCTCTATTAATTTCATAATAGACAGTATATATCGCACTGCCTGGGGCCTGGACGTCAATCGATCATGGAGAAATGTTGACAAACTCCTTAACACAACGACAGTTTATGAGCTTATAGGAAATGACTCGATGAATCAAATAACAACATCGATAAACTTGATGGCTTATTTACTCACTCTACTGTTTGCCCCATTTGATAATAAGTTTCGGCAAAGTTGCTAAGTTATTTCGCTCCAATTACTTTTTCTTGCGACTCGGATAATGTTATTATCTTATGTTTCCCTAGAACCTTCGATCACAGAACGACAACTTTGCGGTGGTTTTGGGTTCTTGAAACTATTTATTAATTTACTACTACTTCTACGTAATCTCCCCATTGTCGCTTCTCGAATCGTCGAACTACGTCAATTTCTCAATTTCTCGAGTTCTACAGACCTTCATCATTCTGATTTAATCACGTAGAGAAACTCTGAGAGAAACTCTAAGGCGCTGTCTCCACGAGCGAGAGAATTGCGACGAGTCCGCACTTCTATCGTCGGGTCATCTCCACGAACGAGCGATTATTCCGCCAGCATATAGTCACGACTCGTGACGGAATCACAGCGTGTCCGCGACAACTCGTAACGGAATCGCCGTGTGGAGACGCGTTCATAGAGAGTATATAGAAATACGTGGCACGGCGATATTATCGTTGCGATTCTCTCGTTCGTGAAGACAGCGCCTTATAATGAGGCTCAGAACATCCCCGACCTCCATACAAACACCCTTATTAACTTATTACCGCGACGAAAACTAGGAAATAAAGCGATCAAGAAATAAAATGCATACTCTTTTAGTGCCAAGGAAGTGCACTTAGGATTTATTCACCGCGCCCCGGTATCCATTGGTGAACTCGATGATCGAATGTTCTGCGAAGTTCAAACACAGTAGGTAACACGTTTCGGGGTAAATCCCGTCAATTTAGCGCGTAACACAATCCCGTAACACAATCCCGTTACGAGCAAAGGCCGTTTTAATCGCATCGGGTTCTCTTCCCGTGCGAAACTGAGAACTACAACGTTGAATTCATCTTGTTTTTTTTTTTTTTGATAATAAAAACTAAGTTTTGCTCGTTGGTGTGGTGGACACATTATGGGGAAGGTTTGAACCAAAGTAATTTTTTAATAGATCCCGACTGTTTAAGTCAATATTATTTAACAGAATTCTAGATTACTGGACTTGTTTTTTCCTTTTCAGTTTATATTTACGCAGTCGGGTTTTAATTTTTTTAATATAATTATTTATTTATATCTATGATTTCATAGATTAATTACAGACATCGGTACGCCATTT
This sequence comes from Hipparchia sbordonii, assembly GCA_038048805.1. Lineage (NCBI taxonomy): Eukaryota > Metazoa > Arthropoda > Insecta > Lepidoptera > Nymphalidae > Hipparchia > Hipparchia sbordonii. The sequence goes on along the minus strand of CM076109.1, from coordinate 13,722,879 downwards.
GCAATATAATTAGTTCCACAGACACTCGTATGTCAAATGTGGCGCTTTAAATTGATCCGTAATTAAGCTGTCATTTGTATAGTGTCAGCCAATCCAGTGTTAATCACAGATTAAATATAGAGATAAGTGTTTGCAGGACTTTTTATACACTATGATGACTCTTGTGATAAAATTAGCTGTAACCTTGCTCTTTAATAACGTTTCCGACTATCGAACTAGAAAATCCTTGAAATAAGTTTTTATCGTTGGCTAACCTGTGTTACGACGCATTTCTATGCAAATTACATCGCTTTCGATTACATCTGGCACGCACTTATACCGTGGTAAAGTAATACCCTATGTAGGTAACGTTGTAGCATAAAATACTCCTATTAGGACGTACCTATATTTATAAACCTGTGAAACCTGTATCCTTTCTGCATTTATAATATTTTGGATAATAACGGAATTCGCGGGCAGTACTTATAAAAACTATTATAAATGTAGAAAGAATATATGAAGGTAGAAATTGAAAAAAACTCTGTTCTTCTAGGATAAAAGTCTCCAAGCGGTCCACTGTCGCATGACAAAGACGTCGATCAATGGCTCCGTTACTACGTGATTGAAGGACAAACCAATAAACACACTTTCTCATTTATAAAATTAGCATTGGAGGTCATATTTTTAGCTTATTTCTGGCGAAAGTTAGAACGTTCTTCATTTGTTACAGAATTTTTAGTACTGTTTTTCCATTGGAAGTCGGGGAGGGTAAAAAGAATAAGAACATCTTAATCAACTGCAAGCCTCACAAAATTTTAATTTCGAAATGACAGTGACTATTAATTCGCGAATTGTGAATTTTTCAACCAGCGTCAGCTGCTTTGAGCATTTACAAAAGGTTAGCTGCCAACCTTAGATAAAAAGCTGAATATAGCTAAAAAGTATATAAATAAAATGTTCAAAAAATTCACAGAAAAGAACATGCCTGACAGAGCACCTACAAGAATGCCTTATTAAAAGTTTTATTCGAGTTGGTAGCTGAGAAAAGTGCTTTCTTTGTTGTTCGGAGGGCTGATAAAATATTTACGCAAGGGATGAAACTGGGTGAGATTGGTACGATTTACACCTAAGCCTAGGGGCACACGACAGTCATCATTCAACAAAAAATCTAGAATGTGAATTATGTGTGTTAAATCTGCCAAAATATCAAGTTTACCCTCGGTTAAGACTAGTTTTAAGTTGGTGAAATCGGCCCTTACACTCCAAGTCCAGTGGGTGGGTAGCGAGTTACTATAAAACATATACCAGTATGGTTAGTATAAGATTTAATTCGATTGATCGTATTCGTATTCGATGACTTTAGCGTCAAAGTAAAATGAACTATAACAACATTGAGTTAGAGCTCAATTTCGTGCATGCATTCTTATACGTTTACGTACATACGGATACGCAAATTAAAATCGGTTGTACTGAGTTTATGACTTTAAATCAATACGGTTAAGGTTCATTTTACTTTGACGCTAATGTAATCGAATACGGATACGATCAATCGAATTAAATCTTATACTAACCCTACAGTATGATGATATAGATTACATGACTGCGGTCACAATGAATGTTTAGACTGAACAAACGACTGAAAAGAATAACATGACTTTGTGACCACATCAGTAATGGGTAACTTTACTAAACAGGGTCTCTCTAAATGACATCATCTTTTCAAATAATCTTACTTCTGGTCATAAGTAGGTCAAGGTTACCTAGTTATGACCAGAAATAGGATTTTCGCTCGGCTACAGTTTTACCTCTCGGACACGTGAACATTTCAAATTTTTTATGGAATAGAAACAGCTCGTAAAACGCATAGACGTTGGGTTCTGAGCTGCACGAATGGCGACCCCATCCGCACAGGGATACGCATTGGAAAAGCCCACTAGGTGGATGGACAACCTCAACAGAGTCGCCCACAGCCACTGGTTACAAGCGGCACAAAATCCAGTTCTGTGGCTTGCAAGAGTCCTGTGTCCAGTAGTAGGTAGACTTCTATCGATTGAGACTCTCGAATAGTGATAGCCTAGTGACCTAGTGGTTAGGATTGCGCTCTCTTATGCGGGGGGTCGCCGGCTCCTCTATCACATGCTTCAACGGTGAAGGATATAACATCCCGAGGAAGTCTGCACGCCTGAGAGTTCCCCTTAATAAATGTCCCCAAATAAATTTTTATTTATTTATTTAATGTTCCCAAAGATGTGTAAAGTCTACCAATTCGAATTGGGTCAGCGTGATGAACTATGTATTACCTGTAACCATTCTCTGAGAGGAGATCTGTGCTAATAGTGAGACGTCAATGGATAACATCGACGTTAAAAATATTTATTACTAGCTTTTGCACGCGACTTCGTCCGCGTGAGTAAGGTTACTGTTTTTCTGAGGTAAAAGGCTCTTCTTGCCCTCAACTATGCTATGACATAGGTATATAAAAATTTCATCGAAATCAGTCAATCCGTACTCGAGATATCATCAAGAAAGCCGTTCCATACAAACGTTGTTATACCACGTTTAATGTCACGTCCCACGGGAACGGGATAAAAAGTATCCTATGTCCGTCTCCTGGTTCTAAGCTACTTCCCCGCCAATATTCAGCCAAATCGGTTCAGCCGTTCTTGAGTTATAAATAGTGTAACTAACACAACTTTCTTTTATGTGTACCTATATTATAGATTTACATAATAAACATAAAATAAACAGTTTTAAAGCTCCAAGTTATTACTAAAAGTAAAGATATGACACGAACTATAAACTGGGTGTTAAATGGAACAAAAGACTGATATTATATATCTATATATTATCTATGATCGGAGAGCGGTGACCTAAATAACCTGGTGCGTCGGAAAAGCAGACGCTCTATTTCATAGACACTGTAGGCTTAGTATAAGATTTAATTCGATTGATCGTATTTGTATTCGATGACATTAGCGTCAAAGTAAAATGAACCATAATAAGCCATTCGAATCAAATCAAATCAAAATTTATTTATTTCATGTAGGCCAACTTGTAGCTCTTATGACACGTCATAAATCTACCACCGGTTCGGAATGCAGATTCTGCTGAGGAGAGCCGGCAAGAAACTCAGTGATTGCTCTGGTGTTGTTTAAAGGAGACGGTCCAAAATTGTATGGAGCGTGGGACAGGTTTTGTACCAGTAATAAAATAAAATAAAATAAAATATTAAAGCATTTTTGATCGATCAAATCCACGAACTCATCTTAATTTCAATGCAAAATATTATTTATTTTCTGCACGTAAGGCAACATAACATACGTATCATGGCGGGCGGATTCATGTTTCTGACGTTAGCTGTCAAAATATCAAGAGGTCATTGATCTGCATTTGAAGAAGATAATAAATACCTACCTGTTTTTTGTGAATTACATATTGGATACATACCTATTATTTTATGATACGATCATCGCCAGAGAAAATCCACAAGAAACATAAAAAACGCATTCACGAGTTCACAACACCACAACAAAGCTCGGAATCAGTGATGTTGCGATTGTAATAGTCTATCGATAGTATCGTGACTTCGAAAATCAGTCATACAATCGATAGTTCTATAGATACTATTTGCACGTGACAATTAGTATCGACACTATCGATTCTATCGATTTAAAAAAAAAGAGTAAATACTATTGGTCAATAGTATCAATAGTTATCTCAATAGTATCGATAGTAACGGTCGCAGGTCTGTCGATAGGTTCGATACTATCGATAGTATTACTGAAGTATCGATACTATTGACATTTTTATGTCATCGATAGTTAGTAATATCGCTCAAGCTCAATAGTATCAATAGTATCGATAGTATAGGTAACTAGTCTGTCGATAGGTTCGATACTATCGACAGTATCGATTGCATTACTCTCGATAGTATTATCACGTGCAAATAGTATCGATAGAACTATCGATTATATGACTGATTTTCGAGGTCAACTATCGATAGCGCAACTCTCGATAGTTCTGCAACAATACTCGGAATAAACAAAAAATATCACGTCACTTGTCAGATAACTCAGAAATGACATTTGACAGACTTGCGTCTAGGGTACCTACCTACTGCCTTCTCTGTGGTTGAAACGTAGCCATCTTGTAAGTGTTGTGAACAGTACCGAAAAACTTGAAATTACATTTTTATTTTTGCAATTTATTTATTATGATTATCTAATTGATTTTATTGTTAGTGATCTCTTTGTATTTTTTGTTTTTTCGTGGTATATGGTACACGAGTAGTCCCAAAATGGACCGTCTCCTTTAAATCTATACTTATAAGTAAATACTCTGACTCAGCTCAGACTCAAGTTTCAGGTTAAAACGAGACACAAAATATATGCTCTAACATAAATCTGTCTCATTTTAATTCTGTCTTGAGTTTGAGCCGAGCGAGAGTGCGGTCTATAGATTTCAGCCCTAGACTGCATCCTCACTTACCATCAGGTGAACACGCAGGGCTACCTTGTCACGAACAAAAAAAACCCCCTGCAGCATTAGGATTCCGAAAGCGATAGCTTTCAACCCCCCAGTTTAAATTTAAACATGTACATGAATGTGGAACACTCAAAGCGATTAAACTTAGAACACCCACCCACATCAACACCCACACCCATCGCGTCGAGGTTTAATAAAAGAATATCTAACGTTTCATCTCAATTCTAGATGACAATTTATGGTAAAACATTCAATAAAAGCGCCACGACGCGTCTCGTGAAACCTTGACGATTAACGAACCGCACTGTTCTTAATATTTAAACAATTCCTAATAGTTAATCTTGCTTCTATTTCATCTTCAAGATGAAATAGAAGCGATAACTGGGAAAACATGGACGAGGCGAGCAGCAATAAGAAAAGATTGGAAAGGATTGGAGGAGGCCTTTGCCAAAGGGCACATGGTCTAGCAATATAAACTGGGAAAAATAATAACAAATGTAAAATTGTTAAAACGTGTATTGCGGTCTGACAATAGGTTTAATAAATAAATAAATAATAGTTAATGCCCGTGACTTCGTTCGCGTGGATAAGGTTTTTTAATTCCCGCGGGAACTTTTTATTTTCCGGGATAAAAATTGGCCTATGTGTTATTCCAGACTACATGTAATGTATCTCTTCTGCCAAACAGCCAAATTGCTTCAGTAGCTGCGGCATGATTGAGTAACAAACATCCATACATCCAAACTTTCGCATTTATAATATTAAGTAGGATTAATAGGATTTTAATTTCGGGCTTTGGCATTACAAGCGACTTGCGTAATGCTAATGACAATTAATTGGATTTCTAATAACATCGTGCCGCACAAGCAACGCTGTTAAAATAAAATACAGTTGAGCCGAGAAGTCAGTTTAGATTAGTCTTCTTTTTGGACGGAGAAATTAAAAATACAATAGGTACTTTTCTTGTTATGGTTCCGTATTTCTGAAGAATGGTTGTATCATTTTTAGTCTTTAGTGAAGGAAAACATGTGAGGGAACCTCTCAAAGGTGTTCTCAAAGGTGTGTGAAGTCTGCCGTTCCGCACTTATCAAGCCTGTTATTATATTCCATTATTATATTATATTCCAGTGGTGGAATACGAGCTGAAACCCTTTTCACTCGAGAGACCTTTGCCCAAAAGTAGGCCGGCGATGGGAATAAATGGAAAAATGCTTTGCGTTAAACAACATTTTTTATTCTCTTATTCTCTCAGGTTCAAATTATTTATTCATACCATTAAAATCTATTGAGACTAAATTCTTTTTCGTAAAATCTGTTTTCGTAATTTGAACCTTATGATTGCAACCATAGTATACATATATTCTTTTGACCTGTCACTCGCACAAAGAAAAAACTGTAGTTAACTTGTAGTTTTTCTCGAAACACCGAAGTCACCGCCGTAGTCCACAGCCTATAAATAGCTGAATCATCCACATTACTGCACAAGGAACTCCGTCCTTTTCTCGAACGTTTCCTGACCTTTATTGTCAATTGGCCCTAATTACTGCGACCATCTCGCGACAATCGACGGCACATCAGTAGCTTCCTTAGATTTTTCTGTACGGTCATAACATGTAGAGATGTTCCAAACTTAAAATGTAATACAGTGTAACTTATCCATTAGTAAGAGAACCACTTTATTCATGTGGTGCAATTTATCCATTAATAGAGTGGAACTCCTTATTGCTCGCGATTTCGCGTAGTAAATAACTGTTTTTAAAATTCCTTAAGAAGGGTCTTATCGTATAGTCGGTTTATTGAGATATTTTGGCAGATATTCAATTCAAAAACTGTTAGATCGCTCAATCTATTCTTCGGTGAACCGTCACTCGAGGTTGGTGAAATCAGGACTTAGTAAACTATGTACATTGTTTTTTTTTTAAATCCACAAGGTGAACCTGACTTATATTCTCCTCTCCCCTCCACATAAGCGCAAAGCTTGTGTTAGGATTGAGCATCACTCCCAACTGTGCAGTTTTATCGCTAAGTTTTAGCTTTCACTTGTGCAGGTAAATGATCCTATACCCTTGAATGTTTCGCCAGAAAGGTCGTCAAAAAAATTCTACCTAGTTAGACAATAAACACATTTTGTTACACACGCAGGTATAGGATTGCGGGACTGCGGGATGAGCCGCAGTGCGTCACCGCATCGATTTAGAACGTCCCGACGTCCCGCCAACCCATCCCGGGTTTCCCGCTACGTTGATATAGGCCGCGAGCCGTAGGTTTAATGGCTTAACAATTAATGTGAAATGAGGTTCAGTTACAGGAATTTGACTAGAAACTAAATTTCCATCTATAATTCTTAAACTAATGTTGGCATCAGATTCACTTTTTTACAAAAGCCACTACTGCTACTGATGACTTATGGATCCGGAACATGGTCACGTTAATCTTTGTCCGTTATGGACCTCTTCTTCTAAGGCTCAGATTACCAATGGAGAGAGCTACGCTAAGAATCATAGGTCATAGAATCGCGCAACTGAAGAGTCAATTATCACTACATAGTATAAAACAAAGTCGCTTTCTCTGTCCCCATATCCCCATGTACGCTTAAATCTTTAAAACTACGCAACGGATTTTGATGCGGTTTTTTTTAATAGATAGAGTGATTGAAGAGGAAGGTTTATATGTATAATAACATCCATTAACAGTGAATGACATATTGGCTATATATTTTACACCCGTGCGAAGCCGGAGCGGGCCGCTAGTTATACATAAAAGACATAAGTTATATTCATATCATGCCATCTTTGTGATAGCACTTTCTGCGGAAAAGGAAAGCATATGATTGAAATCTATAGACCGCACTTTCACTCTGCTCAGACGCAAGACAGAGTTAAAACCAGACACAAATACAAATTATGAGGCTTTGGGAGACAAAGTGGGAGGCTTTGGCCGGCTCTACCGTCGGACATGCCACCCAGCGATTTAGCGTTCCAGCACGATGGCGTATAGAAACCGATTAGGAGTATGTGTTGAATCTACACTGCTAGGGTTGCCAGGTCGCCAAACCTAATAGCCGGACAGACCAGCCAGCTTGGCCGGACATTTGGGTAAAAAAGCCGGACACCCTATATTATTGAGGATTTTGTCTCAGTATTAATAGGTACGACAAAAAAATTGTATGTAAAATCGCTAGGCCACGCTCGGCGCTCGCTTGTTTGCGAAATGTGAAAAGCCTAACAAAAGCCGGACAAGACGGACACCGTTTATTTTGGCCGGACACGCAATCAAAAAGCCTACCTATGTCCGGCTTTACCCGGACGCCTGGCAACGCTATACACTGCCATACCCTTTCAAAGTTAGCTCGCTACCTTCTTAGAATGCATCGTCACTTACCATCAGGTGAGATAGCATCTTGTCATTGAATTAAAAAAAATATGCTCTGACATAAATCTCTCTCTGAGCTAAGTCAGAGCACGCTCTATAGACCTCAGCATTAGACGTATCAGTTTGTCTTAGAGATTATTAGCAACTGAATTAGGCACAATGTTGCTTGTCTCGGTCTTTATCAAATATACTTTGGAAAGTGCGCTTAAGAACTTCACAACCTTGTTCCTGAGGAGGAACTACTTTTCACACTTCTATTGTAGAACAGTAAAGACTCCTTCCCCATGGTTGTAATACAACCAGTTGTATATAATGTAATTCAAGGAGAGCGAATACTGAATAGGCTCCCTCTACGCAGGCTTGCTCCAATGCAAGCCTATGATGTGATAAAGAAAAAGCAAACTTGGGTGAAATAATCAAATGTATGGCATTTATATTGAATAAGAATAAGGATTTGGCAAACTACCAAGAACTTGTGAGACATACTTGGTGCCAAAAGATGTTGGATGTGTGATAAGTTATTTTAGAATTCATGCTTGATGTTAGAAAAATAACTAATAAACCTAGTTAATTTAAATTTGTTTATTAATTAATATAAATGAGTTGTGTTGTGTGACCTATTTGTGACAATGCACAATACTGGGTAAACAACATTGAAACAAGTCAGTAACTGGATAGGTTGTAGAATTTGGTTTTTTCATTACCACCATGACCCAGAAAGCTTAATAAGCCATACAACCTGGTTATTACAGCTAGCATCTCATTATAATTGTTACACCTAAGAGCCAAAATCACAAAATAAATGTTTAAGTTAAATTCAAAAGAATCTTGGCATGACTACCTCGTAACTCACTTTTTTAAATTCAAAGGCCAAAGTTTTTTAATTTTAGACCTTGACTGCTATCTCACCTGCATGGTGAGCATGAGCAGGATACAAAAATTTTATCCCTGATTTTATCCACTGACAAGGGATAAAATTATCTTCTGCCTATACTAAGCATGGCGGCAGGAGAAAGGAGAAGAATATTCCTATATAAGTATATCATATATATATTCAGAAGAGGTCTGACAATTTACTCAAAGCTGTTTAAATACTTAAGTTATTATAAATTAAAATAAAATAAATATATTAAATATTAATAAATTAGAGTCAATTGTTATAGCTGTATGCTGGTAATCAGTTTCTACACAGCGACATACAGGCATGCTAAAATCACAAAATCATAGGCAGACAGGTTAACTGACTAACTCTGCTCTGTACAGGTGATTAATAACAAAACAAGTAGCTTCACTATTATGAAACTAAACTTTGCAAAAGATTAGTTTAATATTTAAGTATGAAAATTTTAAAACTGGAAACAATTGTTTACTTACATACATGGTAACCAATAACCAAGCTTTATGGATATTCAGTATTCAGTAAAATTTAAATTTGCCTTCAATATTAAAGAAAAGTGCTTGCTGCTAAAATTAGAATTTTCGGAAACTAAAAACACCACATTGGAGCAGCATGGGCGAGTCTAACCTCTATAACCCTCCAAATAGGAGAATAGATAAGTATTTGCAGTGAAGCCACATCAAATACACTTTAACAGAAAATCTAAATTAAAATTTAATATTTTATTTCCTTCAAAGTAATGTGGAAACTTCAAGGAATTATAAACTAGCAGTTCGCTAAAATCTACATAACCCGTAGACAGAGAAGGCAATAGACCAAGGTACTGTGTAACCGCGACTGAAATAGAGATAACATGACGTAACGATGACGTCACATGACAAGTTCGAGTTTAATGTTGCCACAATAACTGCACTCCCCTAGTACCCCAAATTAGATGGAAAATTCTTCCCAGGATTTTTAAATAAAACGACAAAACAGATGCTGAACTGTTTTATTTTTTAAATAACATACCTACACATATAAGGTTGTCTGGGAGAGACATACCTATTAGGGTAAGCTTCTATTTTTTACATATATCTTAATATTGTGTGCAATAAAGAATTTATTATTCTTTATTGCACACAATATTAACTTCAACCACCACTTAAAAGTATAAAATAATTTTAGTTTGTACACGTAAGTCGGTTTTTTAAAAATATTTTTTTTATACTAAAGTTTTTTAATGTAGTTTCATAGGACCAATTCACTAGATAATTATTTGCTCCTTAAAAAAAATATTGAAATGCCGAATAGAAATTTAGCATATGTGAGTCACTTTGAAAAAAGATGTATGTAACACAAAGGAAAATTTTTTTTTTCGTTACTAGTAAGAATGTTACACAAAATAATTTTTAATGAACAGTTAAAATTTTCCTTCGATCGAGTAATGCTATTGAATTAAAAGCAACAAAAATTGTATATTTAGTCATCAAAATCATCATTAATGAAATTAACAGTATATTCCTTTTTTCAGGCAGTCGTATAAAACTGCAACTCTTCATAGTTTAAGTTAATAATTATTTAAAAAAAAACATTAAAAGTCTGCCTCTAGCTATTTAAAAATGGCTTTAAAAATGGCTTTAAAAATTAAGAACTTTGTAAATAAAATAATTCTTAAGATCGCCAACAGTTCTCGACTGGTCGTTGGACATTCGAACGAAACTTCAGGATGATTCAGAACAGAAACCGACACTATCTAACTGAATACACTTTAATCATCGCCGACATATATTATATTCTAGTATCCATCATCTTTCTTTTCTTTTCTCATAATATTCATTTCTTCCATCACGACTTTATTTTGTTTCAACAAAAATTAAAAAAAAAATTGAAAAAGTAGCCAAAGTAACCGTCGTTACGGTATGTCAGAGGACATTACTAAAAAAACCTATCTCCGTGCCAAATTCAGCCATATCGGTTTAGTGTGGCGTATTGAGTAACAAACATCCATATGTTTGTTACTCAATCACGCCACACTAAACCGATATGGCTGAAATTTGGATGTATGTATGGATGGCCATACATACATTCAAACTTTCACATTTATAATATAAGTAGGATAGGGAAAATCGGGACATTGTATAGGTACCTAAAGCTGGCAACACACATAGATACTAAATTTTCTTATTAACTGTCAGTTTGTTTCGCACAAAAGTGTGTCGACCTTGAAAAAAACTGGTTACACGATGAGGGACAAAAAATTGGGTAGCTGCGTCTCTGTTTATCACATTAATAACTTTATTTCTGCTCTCTTTTTAGTGTGAGTGAGAAAGAAATCGTCACTGACTCTATGTCTTCTCTCTCTACGACATAACCCAAATAGAGTGCTTATGACCTTCGAATCGTGACGAAATAACAGCTATAACCATGCGAGTATTCTTTAAAAAAAAACATGTGGCACAGATATGTGTTATTTAAAACTTGTCAGAAACAATTACTTTCAGAGCGTCAAATAAAGTCATACAGAATTATCAAGTATTGTTAATTTAATTACACTTAGTGACCCTACAATTTGTAACAGAAAATGTACTACAGTAGTAATAATACTAATGAAATTATTGTACTCACCAAAACGTTGAACGGGACTGGAAAATGCTAGAAAACAGCTCGGACCATTGCAGAACCCGCGTAAAACATTAAACACTATACGATAACAAATTAAGGGCGATTTACTTAGTTAAAAAAAAAACAAAAGACTCGTAGAAAAATATTAGGCACTTGTTTCGTTTGACTACTTTTGGAAGATATAATTTTACGATTTCTTCACTTATGAATATCTTAGAAAGGAAAGATTAGCTTGTATAAAAAAATCCTAGGCTATCTCAATCTCAATCTCAATTTGATATAAAGGCAATTGAACTTGGGTAGACGTAAACACAAACACCAAAATTACACAATTACTTTCACGATGGACAAAACTATCCCCACATCCCGCAGTAATGTCAATTGTCAACTCAATTGTGCTGTGAAGTTTGTGTGAATAGGTACCTACAATGCCGGACGTGACGTAGTCGAGCTCACCTAGTATTAATAGTCTTTGGTCGAGCTGTTGCGGGATTGTGTAAAAGAATGATGGCTAGTAGGTATTATACCTACAGTTTGACGACACGACTGGGGCCCAAGTCTGCTATTGCAATTGTAGTTACATTACAGTTACATTGCCTATCAATGACATCCCAATTGCTACTTTTAGCAATTTGACTTGGGGCCCAGGGGTTCAATTGTCTATCAATGACATGACAATTGCTAAAAATAACAATTGTCATGTCATTGATAGACAATGTAACTACAATTGCAATAGCAGACTTGGGCCCCTGGTCGATTGCGGAAAAGCTGCAATCTACAATCTCATTGCTTATTAGTACAACTCGTACAAATAAAGAATGGGATTAGAAATGGCGGCTCATTATGCCGGTACTGTCAGCATACACGGGATCTATAGCGAGCGACAATCCGCTAATAATCAATAAATTATAACATAATAATAAATAAATAAGATATATCGTTATAACGTTATATTAAAACATATTGTTATTAGCGGATTGTCATCTAATTAAAATATCGATGCGGAAGTAGGTAGGCACATGGATATTTATATATTTTATTAAATTAAGAGACCATATAATAAAAAAGTGTATAATTACATATATTGAAAATTTGATACCCTTATTGTAGGAAAGCATAAAAAACTTAGTCCGCCATCTTTAGAAGTCCAAACATAGTTACATAGATATACAGTCGCGGACAAAAAATGTTTACCACCTTAAGATTCATAATTGCATGCACACATCTGTGTCAGAAGGTCGATATGTGATTTGATTAGCCATAGATCATAGACTTTTTAACATGTAGCGGTGCTTAGACAGTCCTTTAGCGGTCTCTTTAGTAGGTGACTGCTAAATAGGTTAGATGTAGAAAACCTTTTTTGGAACAAAAAATCCTTACTAATGTTATATAATAATGTGAGTGTTTGTTTGTTCGTTGTTGGTTTGTCCTTCCATCACACAGCTACGGAGCAATAGATCCACATGATTTTTTGCATGGATATTGTTGAGGATTTGGATAGCGACATTTATCCCGGAAAAATAGGTTCCCATAAAAATTTTAGAATCCTAACTTCACGCGGACGAAGTCACGGGCAAAAGCTAGTAATTTTAATAAATAGAGTTACCAAAATATGAAAACGGAAGTAATAATCTAATGAAATTTCAAAGAATCTTTATTTCTTAATTTTATTATTGAGAAACTAAACAATATTAGTATAAATAAATAATTAGCTTAATTAGCTTCCATTCGCTGCTATGACAACACGAAGACTCTCTCGCATAAACGCGACAAGGCGATAAGTCAGTTCATATCATCTGTGATATCATCTCATACCCCAGTGCAATGTGATCTAAGAGTTTGAGGATTTCTTTGATTCTGACAGTCCCAGCTTTGAATCATTAAGCCCCATAAATTTTCAGTTTCAAATCAGCAGATCGAGCGGGCTATTGAACGAGATGACTGCCACGGTGCAGATTGAACCATGGAATAGTAGCTCGGCGCATTATCTTGAACTTAGGTTGTCGGAATTTTGCTGCAGAACATCGATGTAAAATGCTGCAGAAACACCACGCATCACCGTAGCTCATCCACCTCCTTTTGACTGTTTTTGACTGTGGATGCTAGCAGCATCATTATGATTCAATGCATAATATGAACTTCACCATTAGAATAATGAATAAGCTTGCCATTTATTTTGTATATTTAAATTTCAAATAACAAATATAATATTTTTGATAATTAATTGTCACTTTTACAAGGGCAATGATGCTAATGTGTCAAACTTGAATTTAGGAAATGAGTTTTATTACTAATATTTGTATAGAAAAGTCATTAATACTTTTTTTTGATAAAACGATGCATGAAATTTTTATAACGTAACAAATGCCTTGATATAGCATTATAGACCTTACTGAACGCAGGGTTACGAAGAATCTAATTTGAAAAGTGGTAAACATTTTTTGTCCCCGACCGTACATTGCAAGTTAAATAATAGTACATTATGGTACAAGTGTGTAATGTTGGTGATTACGGCTGATATATTGAATATTAATAACCAAAATCAACAATTTTATTACGAAGTAACTTAGAACTCACCTAGCTCACAGACAAGCGAAACTGGAATACGATTAATTAAATAAAAGAGTAAAGACGATCATCTTATCGGTTTATTGTTGTTGACCGTACCGGCGAGTGTGAGTATAGATAGCGACAGTATGCGAGTGAGAGGTGAATAGAAGCGACGCCATTTTCAATCCCATTCTTTAATTGTACGGGTAGTAGAATTCATAATAGGTACCTATTATCTTGCTACAACGATGAATTTTAGCCAATAGCAAGAGAATGTTAACCTGACAGTTGAAAACGATGGAAAGAAAAAGTTGCCAACCAACCAACTAAGAACAAAGGAAAAAAAGAAGAACTAACTAAGCTTTTTCTTTTTTCATTTCTTTATAGATTCTGTCAATGTGTACGTAGGTATATGTAGTATATTTTCTTGGGTATCTAAACTAAAGTAATCTGCCAAGCGAATATCGTAGACAGAGAAGGCAATAGACCAAGGTACTGTGTAACCGCGACTGAAATAGAGGTAACATGACGTAACGATGACGTCACATGACAAGTTTGAGTTTAATGTTGCCACAATAACTGCACTCCCCTGTTACCCCAAATTAGATGGAAAATTCTTCCCAGGATTTTTAAATAAAACGACAAAACAGATGCTGAATTGTTTTATTTTTTAAATAACATACCTACACATATAAGGTTGTCTGGGAGAGATATACCTATTAGGGTAAGCTTCTATTTTTTACATATATCTTAATATTGTGTGCAATAAAGAATAATAATATTAAAATAAGTATTTTTAAAAAACCGACTTCAACCACCACTTAAAAGTATGAAATAAACCGACTTCAACCGCAATACGTGTACAAACTAAAATTATAATTTTAGTTTGTACACGTATTGCGGTTGAAGTCGGTTTTTTAAAAATTTTTTTTTTTATATTAAAGTTTTTTAGTGTAGTTTCATAGGACCAATTCACTAGATAATTTTTTGCTCCTTAAAAAAAATATTGAAATGCCGAATAGAAATTTAACATATGTGAGTCATTTTGAAAAAAGATGCATGTAACACAAAGGAATATTTTTTTTCGTTTCACAAGTTACTAGTAAGAATGTTACACAAAATAATTTGTAAAGAACAGTTTATGATTTTCCTTCGATCGAGTAATGCTATTGAATTAAAAGCAACAAAAATTGTATATTTAGTCATCAAAATCATCATGAATGAAATTAACAGTATATTCCTTTTTTCAGGCAGTCGTATAAAACTGCAACTCTTCAAAGTTTAAGTTAATAATTATTAAAAAAAAACATAAAAAGTCTGCCTCTAGCTATTTAAAAATGGCTTTAAAAATTAAGAACTTTGCAAATAAAATAATTCTTAAGATCGCTAACAGTTCTCGACTGGTCGTTGGACATTCGAACGAAACTTCAGGATAATTCAGAACAGTAACCGACACTATCTAACTGAATATACTTTAATCATCGCCGACATATATTATGTAGTATCCATCATCTTTCTTTTCTTTTCTCATAATATTCATTTCTTCCATCACGACCTTATTTTGTTTCAACAAAAATTTAAAAAAAAAATTGAAAAAGTAGCCAAATTTCAGCCATATCGGTTTAGTATGGCGTGATTGAGTAACAAACATCCATCCATACATACATCCAAACTTTCACATTTATAATATTAGTAGGATAGGGAAAATCGGGACATTGTATAGGTACCTAAAGCTGGCAACACACATAGGTACTAAATTTTTCTTATAACTGTCAGTTTGTTTCGCACAAAAGTGTGCCGACCTTGAAAAAAACTGGTTACACGATGAGGGACAAAAAATTGGGTAGCTGCATCTCTGTTTATCACATTAGTAACTTTATTTCTGCTCTCTTTTTAGTGTGAGTGAGAAAGAAATCGTCACTAGCTCTATGTCTTCTCTCTCTACGGCGAATATATACACTTCATTTTAGTCCAAGAGAATATAATCACTGGATAATCACCAGGGCCTAGTCAGCTAAAGTATCAATTCGTGCTAAAAGTACATAGCAAGTACATATCTTCTGTCTAATGAAGGTGGGCACTGTATTCCATTGTAACAAAGGTCATAGTCGAATGACCCGTACATTTTATTCTCGCTCTTTTAACACAATCACAATTTACGCACACTTTTACAGTTCTCATTACTATATCTAGTATAGTTATGTGAAATAGCGTCATAAAATGTGGGGCCAGCATAGAAATTTCACCCTTAATTTGGGGAAAATTATGTGACGAGAGTTATTATTTGGGAAACACATTCATTTAACATTATACCCAGTTCCCATTTTCATAAGTTTATTAGTTTCGTGATGCTGGAGTTTAAAAAATAATTTTATTTAGATTCAACGCACACTGTGATGCAATGTCACTTTGGGAGATTTCAGTTAGATTTTAAAATGTTTTCTCCTCCTTTATGTTTTTTTCAAGCTAAGTGAAATTGGTGAAGTGATTCGTGTTGGCATGACAAAAGCTATTTAACAAAACAAGAACAAGTCTTCCGAGGGTAAGAAAGAACAAAAGTTGGCAACACACCCTATTCCTTATTTAATTATTACGTAGAGAGAGAAGACATAGAGCCAGTGACGATTTCTTTCTCACTCACACTAAAAAGAGAGCAGAAATAAAGTTATTAATGTGATAAACAGAGACGCAGCTACCCTTTTTTTTGTCCCTCATCGTGTAACCAGTTTTTTCAAGGTCGACACACTTTTGTGCGAAACAAACTGACAGTTAATAAGAAAATTTAGTATCTATGTGTGTTGCCAGCTTTAGGTACCTATACAATGTCCCGATTTTCCCTATCCTACTTATATTATAAATGTGAAAGTTTGAATGTATGTATGGCCATCCATACATACATCCAAATTTCAGCCATATCGGTTTAGTGTGGCGTGATTGAGTAACAAACATATGGATGTTTGTTACTCAATACGCCACACTAAACCGATATGGCTGAAATTTGGCACGGAGATAGGTTTTTTTAGTAATGTCCTCTGACATACCGTAACGGCGGGTTACTTTGGCTACTTTTTCAATTTTTTTTTTAATTTTTGTTGAAACAAAATAAAGTCGTGATGGAAGAAATGAATATTATGAGAAAAGAAAAGAAAGATGATGGATACTAGAATATAATATATGTCGGCGATGATTAAAGTGTATTCAGTTAGATAGTGTCGGTTACTGTTCTGAATCATCCTGAAGTTTCGTTCGAATGTCCAACGACCAGTCGAGAACTGTTGGCGATCTTAAGAATTATTTTATTTACAAAGTTCTTAATTTTTAAAGCCATTTTTAAATAGCTAGAGGCAGACTTTTAATGTTTTTTTAAATAATTATTAACTTAAACTATGAAGAGTTGCAGTTTTATACGACTGCCTGAAAAAAGGAATATACTGTTAATTTCATTAATGATGATTTTGATGACTAAATATACAATTTTTGTTGCTTTTAATTCAATAGCATTACTCGATCGAAGGAAAATTTTAACTGTTCATTAAAAATTATTTTGTGTAACATACTTACTAGTAACGAAAAAAAATTTTCCTTTGTGTTACATACATCTTTTTTCAAAGTGACTCACATATGCTAAATTTCTATTCGGCATTTCAATATTTTTTTTAAGGAGCAAATAATTATCTAGTGAATTGGTCCTATGAAACTACATTAAAAAACTTTAGTATAAAAAAAAATATTTTTAAAAAACCGACTTACGTGTACAAACTAAAATTATTTTATACTTTTAAGTGGTGGTTGAAGTTAATATTGTGTGCAATAAAGAATAATAAATTCTTTATTGCACACAATATTAAGATATATGTAAAAAAATAGGAGCTTACCCTAATAGGTATGTCTCTCCCAGACAACCTTATATGTGTAGGTATGTTATTTAAAAAATAAAACAGTTCAGCATCTGTTTTGTCGTTTTATTTAAAAATCCTGGGAAGAATTTTCCATCTAATTTGGGGTACTAGGGGAGTGCAGTTATTGTGGCAACATTAAACTCGAACTTGTCATGTGACGTCATCGTTACGTCACGTTATCTCTATTTCAGTCGCGGTTACACAGTACCTTGGTCTATTGCCTTCTCTGTCTACGGTTGGTAGTATGGTTTTCTTTTTATGAAGTTGGCTAAAATAAGTATGGAATGGCTCGAAAAACCAAGTTCCGCCTCTTAAAACGAAGTGATTATATTCTCTTGGGTTTTAGTAATCTGTGCTTATAACTGCCTGTGGCTTTCAAAAATAAAAAAATAATTCAAAAAAATATTGAAAATGTTCAACAAAATGGAAAGTGTATTGAATAAACTGGAAAGTCCTCATCTGTATTTGGTAGAAGAACGTGTGAAAACATTTAAAAACTGGCCTTTTAATGACAAAGATATGTGTAATGCTCGAAACATGGCGGAGGCCGGTTTCTTCTCCGTAGCGACTGGCCCCGAAGACGCAGACTCTGCGAAGTGTTTTCTCTGCGGAAAAGAGCTTGACGGATGGGAGGCAAGCGATGACCCATGGATGGAGCACAAAAGCCATGCAGCCAAGTGTGCCTTCGTGCAACTTGGCAAAAAAGAAGATGATTTGCTGGTAAGTGAAGTCTTTGATAGCCCGGCGTTTAGGCCTGTGCTTGCGCTTGGCCCAAACTTCAAAAATAAATTTTTGGTCAGTATTGAGTATAGTGCAGAAAGACGTCTATAACCTGTGAAGAAGTGGATCTTGATCCAAAGAGACTTTTTCACAAGTTCAAGTGAAAGCTGAACAGATTCATTGAAATCTGTTCAGCGTTTGGGCATAAAAAGGTACAGATAACAGATAGAGTTCTCTACTTTGATTCTTAAGTTAAAGTTCAAACAGTTTCAGATTAATAATTTACGCCTAAATTTCTTTTTCTTACAGCTGTCTGAGTTCCTATCAGTCATCAAACAATATATAATTAATGAAAGAAAGCGCATAGCAGAATTAGCCAATGAACTAATCGATGAAAGAGCAAAACTGATTAAGAGATATCTTGTGCGAAAGTGATTTGTGAACTTAAAATATTGTGCCATGAATATAAAATGAACTTAAATGTGATGTTCAGCAGTAAATGATATCAGAAGTCAAGGCCATGGAACCACTTTTATAAGATGTCTTCTCAATCTTATATAATTTTCCCTGCCTTACTCCAAAGAGGCATGTTATTATTAAAACTCATTGTTAAAATTGGTCTGAATTCACAATATAGGTATTTTTTAATTCAGTAACTAGAAACTTAAAGCCGGAAATGTATTGTATAATAAAGTATATTAATTAATTTTTTTTTATTTTAGACCAAAAAAACCAAAATTTTAGCTACATATATAGTTTCTTCCACTCACGAGGGCGCGTGAGCTTTACTTGTGCCTACGACAAGCAAATTGCATAAGTGTGTGCCTCTCAGTAGTCGTGTGTGTCTGTCACTCGTACAGATACAACACACACAAATATGAGCTACACGTCCTCGTGAATTGCAAGAACTATAACAACTACAGTGTGCACTGTACATGAAAATATGAAGAAGAACCAACATCTAGTTATCTTAAAAGTTCTTCCCACTTCTAGCACAGCTTAAGGAAAATATAAGTCATGCCTACCATTGCTTTTATTATAGCTTAAGTAAATTGCTTTAAAAAAAACATATTGTCACACACCATGCACAATGCTCTTGCATTTCCTACGAGTCTTCTGTATTGTTGGAAAACAACATAATGTGTGCTTATAAGTATGATGCTATTATTAATTGGACCACTGTATGGGCCTTCTTTATTTACCAACTAAGCATACAAATTTCTTCAAGAAAGCTTGAGTTTAGTCGAGGAAATGATTAAGAATTATAGCTATGTTAGCCTTTGCCCTTCAATGAAAAGTTATAAAAAGTTTCTATGCAAAATTGAAACTCACCTACAGTGACTTAATCACCATAGCAACATTGTTTCTTGGCAGCTGAAAACATCAAAACATGACAACAATGTGCAACTTTCAAATTGTTTACAATACTTAGAAGACTTACAATTTTGTATTATAATTAACAAGTACTTGAAAAGACTGATTAGTTAGAGAATGGATGTGAAAAACTTAGAACCCTATGCTATAATAGGTTTTGATGGTAAGAAAATATTATCACAGTTTAGCAGATTTTAGTCACCAGCCTACATTCATCAACTGCACACTCGATTCTCCACTTTCGTCATCCACCCGCTAGACTCTTATGGTGAGATTTATAGAGTGCTCTGACTCAGCTCAAACTCAAGATAGAGGTTAAAACGAGACCCAAATATGCTCTGACATAAATCTGTATTGTTTTAACTCTGTCTTGAGTCTGAGCTGAGTGAGAGTGTGATCTATAGATTTTAGCCTTAATCAGTCATCGGCTTATCGAGCTAGAGATCCCACACTGTGCTTTCTGGTATGTTACCTCTATAACACGTCTGCCCCAAAGCCCATCATTTCTGCTACAGGCATGACTTTCCTTTCCCCACACATATAATATGGAAGGAGGGTTCCTCTGTAGGTAGTAGCCACTCTCGAACTTGTTTCGATAGTACTCTGTAGACAAATCGTTCCACCGCAGCAAAAGCAACCATTCAGGCTGTAGAAATAATCATGAAGGAATTCAAGGGCTAACAGGGTTACAGCCACCTACACTTAGATCATGTTTAATGAGTCTATTCCAGGTTCAGCAATCAAAGGTTTAAAAATCCACCCCGATGGCGAATATATCGTTTACCCCATGGGGAACAAGGTCTGTGTGCAAGAGTGGAAGACCAAGAAGATGTCCTTCCTCAGTGGCCATACCAACAGCGTGTCAACCGTGGCCGTGTCTCCCAAGGGGACTTTCATAGGCTCCGGTCAGATTAATCACATTGGCTTCAAAGCTTCAGCCAAGGTGTGGGATTTTAAGAAGAAAATTTGTATTGGCAGCCATGAGCTACACAAGGTAAGCCTAAGTATATATAACTTTCCAGCTATGTTTAATATTTCCATAATTATAAAAAGTGAGTAGTAACTAACCGTTTCATACTAAGTAGGTACATTCTTGACTTCATATGACAGTTACCAGTCGTGATGGAAGACGCGCTAACTATTTCGATGATTGAAGGTGCGCGTAGAAGCTTTGGCGTTTTCATCAGACGAGCGCTACATGATCTCTCTGGGAGGTCGCGACGACGGCTGCGTGGTGTTGTGGGACTGTATCGCGGGCTCTGCGACTGGCACGGCGGCTGCGGCGCGACAGACGACCGGCGACGCCATGACGCTGACGCCGCTCCGCTTGAGGGTCAACTCCTTCGTCACTGGCGGCGACTGTGAGTACATATCACTACATGATCATTTCGCAAACATTTCTCGATGCCAGAACTGCGTATGCAATTCGAGGAACCTATACCCACAAATTTCTAGGACCCGAGTCGTAGTTTGAGGAGATCCGTAGGAGAAACAAAGTCACCGACGTAGCTCTACGAATTGCGAAACTGAAGTGGAAATGGGCGGGGCACATAGTTCAAAGAGCTGATGGTCGATGGGCGACCCCGCACCGGGAAGCGCAGTGTTGGCAGACCCCCCACTAAGTGGACAGGCGACATCAAACGAGTCGTAGGGAGTCGCTGGATTCAGGCGGCGCAAGTCCGAGGCCTGTGGAGGTCCATGCAAGAGACTTATGTCCAGCAGTGGACATCCATTAGTTGATAAGGAAGAAGAAGAGTCGTAGTTTGGGACGACTTATACTTACTTACAAGATGCTGCAATTTCCAGCTAATCTTCGCGTGTGGAACATTCGGGCGGAGAGCAAGAATCTGGACGTGGTGGACGTGACGCTGGGCAAACTGCGGCGCTGCGTGCGCTGCATCGCGGTCAGCGCGGACGACGCGTATGGCTACGCCGGCACCACGTGAGTTATCCTTAGTAAACCTCTATGAGAAACATAGAGTATAAGGATGCTACATTTTTTATTCGATGATAAGTCCTGGAATGCGATCACACCGTCGACACAGTTTAAGACAGTAGCGGGCTAATTTGGAGGGGAGTGGTAGTTTAGATTCAACCCATACCCCCTAATCGGTTTCTACACGCCATCGTGCCGGTAAGCTATATCGATTGGCGGCACATCTGACGATAGGGTAACTAGCCATGGCCAAAGCCTCCCACCAGACCAGAACAGCGACAATTCAGAAGTTATAAAATCCCAAATTTCCTGCGCCGGGAATCCTGTGCCTGGCGACAAAGAGTAGCGGCGAGGAAATCTCGGATAGTGGTGAGCACAATAGATCGGTGACGATCATTTGTTCATTCACAAGGAAAAAGAAGAAAAAGAAACCTTCATGTGCCGAAGTTGCATTCTGCCACATCCTACCATATTTCCCGTATTTACAAAGGCCAGTTCAATTCCAAACTGAATTTAAACTGTTATTGTTCGGTCATCTTTTTTTTTTGAACAATAATTCTCAAAAATATATTTTATAATTGAAGTTGTTTGATATTCAGTTCAGGGGACATGATAAAGTTCTCAATCAACTACCCTTCGGACCCCAGCGCGAGCGTCGCGAACTGCAAGCCCAGCCTGCTGGGCTGCCTCGCCAAGTGCGGGCCCTGGAAGAAGGGGAAACGCCCCGACTCCGTGTGCTACAGCCAAGGTACCATTACCACTGCTGGACATACGCCAATCGAGGGCGCACCAGGTCGGTCGGTCTTGCACAATCCTCAAATTCAAATTTTTTACAAACCACGGTCTTGCGCCTCCTTTATCCAGCGGCTCCCTGCGATTTCTTTGATGTCGTCAGTTCACTTAGAAGGGGAGTCAGCCAACACAGCGCTTCGCTTTGCAGGGTCGCCACTCCAGCACCTTGATACCTCATCGATCATCGAATTATCATCACTCGAAAAATGCCCCGCCTATTTCCATTTCAGCTTCAAAAATTAACTTATGTCTAATCCATTCTTAAATTGGTTAATTGAGTTTGACGCTACTATTTCCCCGGGCAAAAAGATTATGTCCTCTCAGAACAGGGTTGCTGTTTCTCAAATTTAATTCTTGAAATCAGGGATGTTGTAGCGATTGTTTAAGATTTTGTGTGTCTCAATAAGACTTATTTCAATAACGGGTTGGTGCTATTGTCTTTTCAACAAAGGCATATTTCTGTTCCAGGTATAGAATCCATCCTGATAATGTCAGACGGCTGTCTGATCGTGGGTGCGGGGGACGGCACGGTCGACATCTTGGACGAGATCAACTGGAAGGGCGAGTTCCCCAAGGGAAAGATTTTGGACCCCAATCGACCACATTTTAGAGCTGTAAGTTAACGACCCATAAGGGTAAAAACATGCCGAAGATGCCTCACTGTACCGCGATTTATCGCAATGAGGTATCCTTCGACATGTTCGTGCTCGACTGTTTGCATTTTGTTTTAAATGGAGGTGACATCGAGGTAGCGAGCTAAACCGCGACCACGAGGTATTGCAGTGAGGCATCTTTGGCATGCTTTTACCCGACTACAGCGCTCATCACTGCGCCAGGTCGAAAACTAACCTCCTTGTGCAGAAAAATAAAGCGTTTTAATATAAAACATATGGCGGCGATAGACTCATGGCTTGTGGACTGTATTTCTGCGGGAGACAAGGATCGAAACAGGATCGTGCGCCACTAACCTGACTTGTGTCCTGTTCCCTCCTTTCAGGCCTGGATGCAGCTGATATTGAGCTGGATAGACACTGATTTTCGTCACTTTTTATTAGCGGGTTCTGCGGGCGTTTGTGGACATGTACTCGCGATAGCGTTGATGATTAGACACTGGTCAATTAGCGATGACTCATATAGGGAGGGGAAAGAGAGAGAGATATGTGAATGTTGTAGGAAAAAGCATGAGAAGGAAGACGGGATATATTTAACCGCCGCGGTAAGTTATAGACAAATAAACTGACACTCCTTTACGTCCCTCCAGTTGAAGTCCGCCAAGCTAATGGGCAGCATCACGTCGCTGGAGCTGCTGGAGTCGGCGGCGCGGCGCGGCGACGCGCGGCTGCTGCTGGCGGGCACGCGCACCAGCGAGATCTACGCCATCGACGTGGCCAGCTTCGAGCCCGTGCTCGTCGTCACCTGCCACCGCTGCGCCATCAACGACATCGCCTTCCCCAAGTACGTCATGACCGACCACTCATATGACCGACCACTCACCTGTATCTTTAATCTTTAAAGCCTCAATTAAAACTAAAGGTCGCCGATTCACGACATCGCCTTCCCGAAGTACGTCATGACCAACCACTCACCTGTATCTTTAATATTTAAAGCCTCAATTAAAACTAATGGTCGCAGATTCACGACATCGCCTTCCCGAAGTACCTACATCATGACCAACCACTCACCTGTATCTTTAATATTTAAAGCCTCAATTAAAACTAATGGTCGCAGATTCACGACATCGCCTTCCCGAAGTACCTACATCATGACCAACCACTCACCTGTATCTTTAATATTTAAAGCCTCAATTAAAACTAATGGTCGCAGATTCACGACATCGCCTTCCCGAAGTACCTACATCATGACCAACCACTCACCTGTATCTTTAATATTTAAAGCCTCAATTAAAACTAATGGTCGCAGATTCACGACATCGCCTTCCCGAAGTACCTACATCATGACCAACCACTCACCTGTATCTTTAATATTTAAAGCCTCAATTAAAACTAATGGTCGCAGATTCACGACATCGCCTTCCCGAAGTACCTACATCATGACCAACCACTCACCTGTATCTTTAATATTTAAAGCCTCAATTAAAACTAAAGGTCGCAGATTCACGACATCGCCTTCCCGAAGTACCTACATCATGACCAACCACTCACCTGTATCTTTAATATTTAAAGCCTCAATTAAAACTAAAGGTCGCAGATTCACGACATCGCCTTCCCGAAGTATCCACATCACGACCAACCACTCACCTGTATCTTTAATCTTTAAAGCCTCAATTAAAACTAAACGTCGCAGATTCAGGACATCGCCTTTCCGAAGTACCTACATCATGAGCAACCACTCACCTGTATCTTTTTTTTTTTTTTTAATTTAAATACTCATTCCCCCGATATTAGAGGTCGGAGACTGTTAAACCATCACTTTCTTAGATATCTATATTTATTTAGAAGTTTTCTAATTATAAACCGCGAGTTACGGTTTACTATAAAAAACCCCAAAAAAAAAAATAGATTAAAAAAAAATGTCGCAAAAATAAGAAACAGAGCACGTCATTTTTATACATGTAACTAAATATATTCTATAATATAGTTGATACCTACACCTGTATTTTTAATCTTTAAAGCCTCAATAAAACTAAAGATTCGATCCCCACTCGTTGCACTATTGTCGTACCTACTTCTAGCTCAAGCTTCCCGTTTATTCGGAGGGGAGCGGACAATATAAGTCAAGTTAAGCCAGGTTGAAAAAACAAAGAAATCTATGATTAGCACTGAACAGGCTGCTGTGATTTTCTTTTTTGGATATATACCATTTTGGATTTGATTGACGCTATCTTGGCGTTGTAAGCATAGATGTGAGTGTCTCTGAAATTATTGATATTATTACAAATGGCGCATCAACATATTTTATAATTTTATCTATCACTACATAGTATAAAACAAAGTCGCTTTTTCTGTCCCTATTTCCCCATGTACGCTTAAATCTTTAAAACTACGCAACGGATTTTGATGCGGTTTTTTTTAATAGATAGAGTGGTTGAAGAGGAAGGTTTATATGTATAATAACATCCATTAAATAGTGCAAAAATACTTTTTTTTTTGAGGTTTCTAAAGTCATGTCGTAAATAATTACATTTTTTCCCGCTTACATTGCAAACGCAGGCTGAACCCTACGAGATTTATCAAAATAATGTACTAAGTATTGTACACATTGAAAAGGTCTACAGAAAACTCCGCGATGGTATATGTCTATCTCTTATGGATATCCCACAATAACATTTTTTTGTCATTTACTTTTTACGACAAATCTAAATATATAAAAGGTAAAGGTGACTGACTGACTGACTGACTGACTGACTGATCTATCAACGCACAGCTCTAACCACTGGACCGATCGAGCTGAAATTTGGTATACAGGTAGCTGTTAGGACGTAGACATCCGCTAAGAAAGGATTTTGGAAAATTTCAACCCCAAGAGGGTTAAATAGGGGGTTAAAAAATAGAACCTAACGTGAGCGAAGCCGCAGGTTAAAGCTAGTAATGGCTAATTTTCGAAGCGATTTTAACCAATACAGCATTAATCCTTATCTAATTAAATACCTTAAATACATTGTTGATTTAATACAGATCTATATGGCCCTTTACAGCATATGATTTAAATGAATATTTTCGAAGATATTACAGATTTTAAAATAGCGTATGCGGCGGTTGATAGCAGTAGGTACGAGTAAATCTTCATGGTTTAGGGAAAGAATTGTTTTACTCTAAAAACGCGTACGGGCCACGGGCAGTAATGAATAAATCAAAACTACTGGATCAATTTTAATCATTTTTTCAGTGAATGACATAGGCTATATATTTTATACCCGTGCGAAGCCGGAGCGGGCCGCTAGTGATATCATAATTTCATAGATTAACCATAGAGGTCGGTGCGCCATTTGCAATTTCCATATCCTTTCGCAATTTAAGCTGTCATTTGTATAGGGACCGCTAGGGACAGTCAGCCCAGTGTTGGTAATCATAGATTGAAAGTTGATTGGTTGTATGGGACAAGTGACGTCACAGGGGCATGTCGGGCGTGTTCGCGACGGCGGGCGGCGGCGACGTGCGCGTGTGGTGCGTGCACACGGCGCAGGAGCTGCTGCGCATCGTGGTGCCCAACTTCTCGTGCTCGGCCGTGCTGTTCTCCGCCGACGGGAAGTCCATCGTCTCCGGTAAGACACGTGACGTCACAGGGGCATGTCGGGCGTGTTCGCGACGGCGGGCGGCGGCGACGTGCGCGTGTGGTGCGTGCACACGGCGCAGGAGCTGCTGCGCATCGTGGTGCCCAACTTCTCGTGCTCGGCCGTGCTGTTCTCCGCCGACGGGAAGTCCATCGTCTCCGGTAAGACACGTGACGTCACAGGGGCATGTCGGGCGTGTTCGCGACGGCGGGCGGCGGCGACGTGCGCGTGTGGTGCGTGCACACGGCGCAGGAGCTGCTGCGCATCGTGGTGCCCAACTTCTCGTGCTCGGCCGTGCTGTTCTCCGCCGACGGGAAGTCCATCGTCTCCGGTAAGACACGTGACGTCACAGGGGCATGTCGGGCGTGTTCGCGACGGCGGGCGGCGGCGACGTGCGCGTGTGGTGCGTGCACACGGCGCAGGAGCTGCTGCGCATCGTGGTGCCCAACTTCTCGTGCTCGGCCGTGCTGTTCTCCGCCGACGGGAAGTCCATCGTCTCCGGTAAGACACGTGACGTCACAGGGGCATGTCGGGCGTGTTCGCGACGGCGGGCGGCGGCGACGTGCGCGTGTGGTGCGTGCACACGGCGCAGGAGCTGCTGCGCATCGTGGTGCCCAACTTCTCGTGCTCGGCCGTGCTGTTCTCCGCCGACGGGAAGTCCATCGTCTCCGGTAAGACACGTGACGTCACAGGGGCATGTCGGGCGTGTTCGCGACGGCGGGCGGCGGCGACGTGCGCGTGTGGTGCGTGCACACGGCGCAGGAGCTGCTGCGCATCGTGGTGCCCAACTTCTCGTGCTCGGCCGTGCTGTTCTCCGCCGACGGGAAGTCCATCGTCTCCGGTAAGACACGTGACGTCACAGGGGCATGTCGGGCGTGTTCGCGACGGCGGGCGGCGGCGACGTGCGCGTGTGGTGCGTGCACACGGCGCAGGAGCTGCTGCGCATCGTGGTGCCCAACTTCTCGTGCTCGGCCGTGCTGTTCTCCGCCGACGGGAAGTCCATCGTCTCCGGTAAGACACGTGACGTCACAGGGGCATGTCGGGCGTGTTCGCGACGGCGGGCGGCGGCGACGTGCGCGTGTGGTGCGTGCACACGGCGCAGGAGCTGCTGCGCATCGTGGTGCCCAACTTCTCGTGCTCGGCCGTGCTGTTCTCCGCCGACGGGAAGTCCATCGTCTCCGGTAAGACACGTGACGTCACAGGGGCATGTCGGGCGTGTTCGCGACGGCGGGCGGCGGCGACGTGCGCGTGTGGTGCGTGCACACGGCGCAGGAGCTGCTGCGCATCGTGGTGCCCAACTTCTCGTGCTCGGCCGTGCTGTTCTCCGCCGACGGGAAGTCCATCGTCTCCGGTAAGACACGTGACGTCACAGGGGCATGTCGGGCGTGTTCGCGACGGCGGGCGGCGGCGACGTGCGCGTGTGGTGCGTGCACACGGCGCAGGAGCTGCTGCGCATCGTGGTGCCCAACTTCTCGTGCTCGGCCGTGCTGTTCTCCGCCGACGGGAAGTCCATTGTCTCCGGTAAGACACGTGACGTCACAGGGGCATGTCGGGCGTGTTCGCGACGGCGGGCGGCGGCGACGTGCGCGTGTGGTGCGTGCACACGGCGCAGGAGCTGCTGCGCATCGTGGTGCCCAACTTCTCGTGCTCGGCCGTGCTGTTCTCCGCCGACGGGAAGTCCATCGTCTCCGGTAAGACACGTGACGTCACAGGGGCATGTCGGGCGTGTTCGCGACGGCGGGCGGCGGCGACGTGCGCGTGTGGTGCGTGCACACGGCGCAGGAGCTGCTGCGCATCGTGGTGCCCAACTTCTCGTGCTCGGCCGTGCTGTTCTCCGCCGACGGGAAGTCCATCGTCTCCGGTAAGACACGTGACGTCACAGGGGCATGTCGGGCGTGTTCGCGACGGCGGGCGGCGGCGACGTGCGCGTGTGGTGCGTGCACACGGCGCAGGAGCTGCTGCGCATCGTGGTGCCCAACTTCTCGTGCTCGGCCGTGCTGTTCTCCGCCGACGGGAAGTCCATCGTCTCCGGTAAGACACGTGACGTCACAGGGGCATGTCGGGCGTGTTCGCGACGGCGGGCGGCGGCGACGTGCGCGTGTGGTGCGTGCACACGGCGCAGGAGCTGCTGCGCATCGTGGTGCCCAACTTCTCGTGCTCGGCCGTGCTGTTCTCCGCCGACGGGAAGTCCATCGTCTCCGGTGAGGCCGACCGATCCAGGACCCAAAATGGCTGACTTGTGGCTCTATGCTAGTCCTTTTGAACGCCACGTCGTCACTCAATCAGCTTTTTAATGACACGATTCTTATGGCAGATTCACGCATCGTTGACGATTCAAACGGACGGTTGACGGTTGTAGCATCAAAAATATTCTGCTAGAAAAATTAGGGTGCGCACATACACACTGTGAATACACACTGCTCATCTTCGACCATTTAGCCGGGACGAGCCTTTACGCAGATTTAGTACTGAATATATTCTGCCACTTTCTGCGGGAGGTGAGGTAATCACGTACAACACACATTTACTCACTTCCGCACACTCTTGTTAATACTTAATGTCCCTATGAACGCACACTAACTCAAAACCTGTCACACTTACAAGCTGACACGTACGTTTGTACATGTACTTCGGCAGAGGGGAATGCGTGCCCTTGCCAAGTCCTGGCTAAATGGTAGAAGCTGCTCATACATTTTATACTTACTACTGCTTACTACTAAATCATCAAAATTTTGTCTGATCGTACGTCCCCTTTTTTTAATACACGCTGGATGCAGAAGTTTTCTGTCTGACAAAGAATTCTTAGTAAATACGGCTTCCTCAAACAAAAAAACAAAATATCAAGAATGGCGACTATTCTCCTTAATTCCCTATTAATATTATAAATGTAAAAGTGTGCTTATTTGTTCATTTATCCTTAATCACGCGGCAACAGATCGACGTGATTTTTTTTTGCATAGATATAGGTAATTGAGGACTTAGAGAGTGACAGAGGCTACCCTGAATCCAAGAAAAACGATACTATAATCTAAATATATAAAAGGTAAAGGTGACTGAATGACTGACTGATCTATCAACGCACAGCTCTAACCACTGGACCGATCGAGTTGAAATTTGGCATACAGGTAGCTGTTAGGGCGTAGGCATCCGCTAAGAAAGGATTTTGGAAAATTTCATCCCCAAGAAGGTTAAATAGGGGGTTAAAAAATCGAACCTAACGTGAGCGAAGCCGCGGGTTAAAGCTAGTCTGCAATAGAATCTAAAATATAAAGTTGTAACATGTAGGTTGGAACGACGGCAATATCCGCGCGTTCACGCCGCTGACCGGGCGGCTCATATACTGCATCTACAACACTCACAACAAGGGCACCTCGGCGCTCGACATGACTAAAGATGGACGCACACTCATATCCGGCGGCTGCGAAGGACAGGTACATCCAAACTTCTATACGTACAAATAAATAAAAATTAAGGTCATCATTAGCAACCCATCAACGGCTAACTACTGGTCGCAGGTCTCTCAGAGAATGTTATATGCCACAGTCCATCACGCTTTCTTCTTTATCAACCGATAGACGTCCACTGCTGGACATAGGTTTCTTGCATGGACCTCCACAGGCCTCGGGTTTCGCGGTCCATCACGCTGGCCCAACACAAATTGGCAGATTTTACACACCTTTAAGAACATTATGGAGAACTTTGAGGCATGAAGGTTCCTTACGATGGTTTCCTTCGCCATTAAAGCATTTATTTATTTACCTAAATGCACATAACTCTGAAAAATCAGCTGAGATGCGTGGGAATTGAAGCCTGTCTCATGCCTGCCTCCAAAAAAGATGGCCGATGGTAATACATGCAGTTTAGTTCAGTTGGTAGTGTATTATAAAAAAACCAGCCAAATGCGAATTGGACTCGCACACGAACACGGTCTAGCAAAAAACGCCGAAAAAATCACGTTTCTTGTATGCGGGACCCCCCCCCCCCCCCCCGTTTTTTTTTTTTATTATTTGTTATAGCAGCAATAAAACACATCCTGTGAAAATTTCAAGTATTTACCATTACAACAGACGGACGGGCAACGGAGACTTAGTGATGGGGTCCCGTTGGCACCCATTCTGTACGGAAGCCTAAAAATGTCCCCAGAAATGATATTAATGATTATGAGTTTCCCGGCCAAGGTTCGTCTGTGGGACATCAGGCCGCAGTGCCAGAGCCTGAAGAAGGTGCTGAAAGAGCACAAGAGCCCCGTGTCCGCCATACAGGTGTCGCCCAACGACACGGAGGCCGTGAGCGCCGGCACCGACGGCTCGTGCATCATATGGGACTTGGTGTGAGTGTAGCTTAGTTATTTTAGGAGCGTCGGAACAAAGACCGATAAATCACTTCAGATTTTTTTTTTTTGGGAAATTAAAAAATTGCGTCTAAGTCTATGGCTTTTTAATTTAAATATGAACAATATGTACTTGTTAATATATTGGTGTTGGCAGCACTGTTT
The DNA here is from genome assembly GCA_038048805.1 of Hipparchia sbordonii. Classification (NCBI taxonomy): domain Eukaryota; kingdom Metazoa; phylum Arthropoda; class Insecta; order Lepidoptera; family Nymphalidae; genus Hipparchia; species Hipparchia sbordonii. The sequence continues at coordinate 13,691,544 of CM076109.1, read as the reverse complement.
CGAAACCTAAATGTCACAGTAGTGAGTTCGGTATCTGTTGAGATAAAGAAAAAAAAAAAAAGAAAAAAAATATCAAAATGTGATTTATCGGTTTTTGTTCCGACGCTCCTCATTTATTTATTTACTTACTAGCCGATGCCCATGACTTCGTCCGCGTGGATTTCGTTTTATAAATCCCGAGGGAACTCTTTGATTTTCCGGGATAAAAAGTAGTCTATGTCACTTTCGATCTATCCCGCAGTTCGCTGTCCCGGCGTCAAGTGATGTACGCGAACACGCTGTTCATGTGCGTGTGCTTCGAGCCGCTGGGCTGCCAGCTGCTCACGGGCGGCACCGACCGCCGCGTCGCCTACTGGGAGGCGGGCAGCGGCAACTTGGCTAGAGAGGTACAAACACACTGTCGCATGTGCGGTGAGGACGCTGTATCCCGCAGTTCGCTGTCCCGGCGTCAAGTGATGTACGCGAACACGCTGTTCATGTGCGTGTGCTTCGAGCCGCTGGGCTGCCAGCTGCTCACGGGCGGCACCGACCGCCGCGTCGCCTACTGGGAGGCGGGCAGCGGCAACTTGGCTAGAGAGGTACAAACACACTGTCGCATGTGCGGTGAGGACGCTGTATCCCGCAGTTCGCTGTCCCGGCGTCAAGTGATGTACGCGAACACGCTGTTCATGTGCGTGTGCTTCGAGCCGCTGGGCTGCCAGCTGCTCACGGGCGGCACCGACCGCCGCGTCGCCTACTGGGAGGCGGGCAGCGGCAACTTGGCTAGAGAGGTACAAACACACTGTCGCATGTGCGGTGAGGACGCTGTATCCCGCAGTTCGCTGTCCCGGCGTCAAGTGATGTACGCGAACACGCTGTTCATGTGCGTGTGCTTCGAGCCGCTGTTACAGTAATAAATTGGATACAAGTATACCATACATACATTTAACTTTGTTTTCATGAGTATTTTCCAATGCAGATGATGATAAAAGAAAGGTGACTATTGGTTTCGTTACCTCAAGGACCTGCTACTATGATTGGAATATATCATATTTAAAAAAAACTGGTCTTTAAAAAAAATAAGTTTTATTTATTTCAGCTGGAAGCCAGCAAGCTGGGCGCAATAAATGGTCTCCATATAACCCACGATGGACAGCTCTTCGTGACAGGGGGCAACGATCAAATGGTCAAGGTGAGGCATAATTCACGAGCCTCGAGCTACAATCTCAGTTAAGTCTAATTTTGAGAGCCGGCAAGAAACTCAGCAGTTGCTCTTTTCAAAACAAAAATGTTACAATATGTAGCTTATCTATCTTGTGACCATATTTGACCGTATGTTCGTTCTGTGGCAGCTGTGGAAGTACCAGGAGGGCATATACACGCATATGGGTCTGGGGCACGCGGGCGCGGTGACGTGCGCGCGGTTCAGCCCCGACGCGCGCCACATCGTCAGCAGCTGCGCGGCCGGCTCCATCATCATATGGAAGATGCCTGAGGTGACCAATCCTTGCTAATTTTATTGACTAGCGTTAATATTCCAGTTGGAACTCTGAATTTCCGGAATAAAAGGGAGCCTATTGTCGCTTTACTTTTTTTTATTTTCTGTGGTGTCTGCGGAACTCTCGGAGGAAAAAAAATTTTGTGTTTTAGATGGAGACGCCTTGACGTCTAATTTCTTTGCAAAAAAGTCTGTCAATTACGGTGCGGGGCGAGGTAGCACACATAAACAATTTCTTACTACAGGTGCATTTTTCAATCACGTCGCTATGCACGCACACGACAAAACTACCAAACACAACCTTAAAGTATACGCACACAACCAAATTCACACACAGGGACGTTCTATCCTTACACGAAACAATCATGTCATTTATGTAAGCAATTTTGGGCTGCGACACTATCGATTATCGACTTTCGATAAGTTCTAAATGAATTAATGAATGAATGAAGTTCAACTAATAGTATAAATTAAAATATTGTTAAATCAATTTAGCAATCAATTACTGTTCGTTGGTCTGGCTAAGACTTAAAAAGTTTTTAATGAATTGTATAAGATGAGAATATAAATCTAAATCGAATGTTCTGAATCTAATATATAGGATACTTTTTATCCTAATAAACAATAAGGTTCATCCGCGATAGGGGATGAAAGTTTTTGAAAAATACTATTTTATTCAATTTTGGTGAAGATCTAATAAATATTATCGGAGATAGAGGACATACCTTCTCGCGGATAGTAGCAAGTTACTCTAAATTACGCCACGCGGACGAAGTCACGGAAATCAGCTAGTAAATAAATAAATTTAAGAAATGCCACATACAATTTTGTAGTCGAGTTTATAGTTTTTAAACTTTTATCCATGTTTTATCAATGGATAGTAGACATTTGTTGGAACACTAACTGGTTCTATAAGAAAATTAAAAAATACATGATGTACCTATACCTACCATACACACCGAAAATATCAATATCGATATAATTTCTGCTTCCAGCCCTAATTTTCTTGCAGTGTGACCAACTTCTTTAAAATAAAATCCTTATTTTTGAACAAAAAACTACCTTAAAAATATGTACTGTTATGATAAGCTTATCCAACTTTATGAATGGGTACAATACCTATTACAATTTAATTTTTCATAAACCGAGGTGGCACGAGGGCATTTAATTGTGGCGATTGAATATTAATAAGGCTTTTTAATCACAAATCTGTGTATGTTTGTAATGATTTTTGCGCATGCAATTAATAGTATATTATACTAGCGGCCCGGTCCCGGCTTCGCAAGGGTGGATATTTATTTTTTAAACATTTTGGCATAAACGCACAGTAAATGCAGGACATACCTAAATAATAATGTATTTAGCAATAGTGTATCGCTGGCTCCCTTTGGGTATGGGACTTGATGATTGAAAACAAAATGATAACAGAATAAATGACATCAATGAACTCGTAATATCTTTCGAATGGAATGTCCGATTTTAATAAACTAAAAAGTAATTTGCAGGTATTTAAACAGCCTTGCTTGAAAAAACATTTATTTTGGTAAGGATTAAGGCAAAGGTATAAATAAATTGGTCTGATTTTGGTCGGATTTCTATTAAATTTTAAAATGTTAAAAAGTAGTTATAGTGACATAGCTACAATAGTAGCTCAGTTTACTAGTAAGAGTTTACTACAGATAATGATATATTTTTACTATGCAAGACCAACAAAATCTCAGTCACATGACAAGAAAATATTATAAAATGTTAACGAATATTCTACTTAACTCAGTTTTGACGAAATGTGTGACTCGTACCCTTTTCAAAATAATGTATTAAATTGTTTGCCTAAAGTTTATAAATTAATATAAATATAAACCCCCAACCTTTCCTATTCGATCGTAATTTTAATTGTATGTAATCAAATCATTATGCAGTTCATGATAAAGGGCTCCAATCGAGTAATAAGTAGATTGGTTAATTTTTTAAAATTTCCCGAAATTATTTCTTGTACGATTCCGTAGCAACATTTTCGGATCAACAGTATTTTTAAGTTTTCTCCTTAAATAGTGCATTAATTGGATAAAAGAATATATCAGGAGAAAAGTAATGTTATCCTTTCATAAACTGGATATTTTTGGTATTTTTTTTAGAAGGAAAATCACTCATAGTCGGCATATTATACCGGAGCTCATCCTCCGCTAACCATACGTTGTTGACAGGCGCGTGACGCGAGTCAAACAGTTTTATATAACGGGTATGACCGCTGGGCATACCCGTCAAATAAAAACTTACAGAGGGGTACGCATCCTATGGCCACTCCAGAGCTTAATCCTCCTAGGCGGAACTGGTCTGTGGTGTCTGTGGAACTGGTCTATGGTGTCTGTGGTGTCTGTGGAACTCGTAGACAGAGAAGGCAATAGACCAAGGTACTGTGTAACCGCGACTGAAATAGAGATAACATGACGTAACGATGACGTCACATGACAAGTTCGAGTTTAATGTTGCCACAATAACTGCACTCCCCTAGTACCCCAAATTAGATGGAAAATTCTTCCCAGGATTTTTAAATAAAACGACAAAACAGATGCTGAACTGTTTTATTTTTTAAATAACATACCTACACATATAAGGTTGTCTGGGAGAGACATACCTATTAGGGTAAGCTTCTATTTTTTACATATAATATCTTAATATTGTGTGCAATAAAGAATTTATTATTCTTTATTGCACACAATATTAACTTCAACCACCACTTAAAAGTATAAAATAATTTTAGTTTGTACACGTAAGTCGGTTTTTTAAAAATATTTTTTTTATACTAAAGTTTTTTAATGTAGTTTCATAGGACCAATTCACTAGATAATTATTTGCTCCTTAAAAAAAATATTGAAATGCCGAATAGAAATTTAGCATATGTGAGTCACTTTGAAAAAAGATGTATGTAACACAAAGGAAAATTTTTTTTCGTTACTAGTAAGAATGTTACACAAAATAATTTTTAATGAACAGTTAAAATTTTCCTTCGATCGAGTAATGCTATTGAATTAAAAGCAACAAAAATTGTATATTTAATTTTAGTCATCAAAATCATCATTAATGAAATTAACAGTATATTCCTTTTTTCAGGCAGTCGTATAAAACTGCAACTCTTCATAGTTTAAGTTAATAATTATTTAAAAAAAACATTAAAAGTCTGCCTCTAGCTATTTAAAAATGGCTTTAAAAATTAAGAACTTTGTAAATAAAATAATTGTAAATGTAAACTGGTAGACTGAAATAAAGGCTATTTTTATTTTTATTTTATTTTTTATTTTATAAATAAAATAATTCTTAAGATCGCCAACAGTTCTCGACTGGGGCCCAAGTCTGCTATTGCAATTGTAGTTTTATTGTCTATCAATGACATGACAATTGTTATTTTTAGCAATTGTCATGTCATTGATAGGCAATTGAACCCCTGGACCCCAAGTCAAATTGCTAAAAGTAGCAATTGGGATGTCATTGATAGACAATTGAACTACAATTGCAATAGCATTGCAATAGCATTGCAATAGCAGACTTGGGCCCCAGGTCGTTGGACATTCGAACGAAACTTCAGGATGATTCAGAACAGAAACCGACACTATCTAACTGAATACACTTTAATCATCGCCGACATATATTATATTCTAGTATCCATCATCTTTCTTTTCTTTTCTCATAATATTCATTTCTTCCATCACGACTTTATTTTGTTTCAACAAAAATTAAAAAAAAAATTGAAAAAGTAGCCAAAGTAACCCGTCGTTACGGTATGTCAGAGGACATTACTAAAAAAACCTATCTCCGTGCCAAATTTCAGCCATATCGGTTTAGTGTGGCGTATTGAGTAACAAACATCCATATGTTTGTTACTCAATCACGCCACACTAAACCGATATGGCTGAAATTTGGATGTATGTATGGATGGCCATACATACATTCAAACTTTCACATTTATAATATAAGTAGGATAGGGAAAATCGGGACATTGTATAGGTACCTAAAGCTGGCAACACACATAGATACTAAATTTTCTTATTAACTGTCAGTTTGTTTCGCACAAAAGTGTGTCGACCTTGAAAAAAACTGGTTACACGATGAGGGACAAAAAATTGGGTAGCTGCGTCTCTGTTTATCACATTAATAACTTTATTTCTGCTCTCTTTTTAGTGTGAGTGAGAAAGAAATCGTCACTGACTCTATGTCTTCTCTCTCTACGGTGGAACTGATCGGTGGTGTCTGTGGAACTGGTCTGTGGCATCTGTGGAAATGGTCTATGGTGTCTGTAGAATTGGTCTGTGGTGTCTGTGGAACTGGTCTGTGGTGTCTGTGGAACTGGTCTGTGATGCCTGTGGAATTCTGTGTGGTTTCTTTCTTTTCGCTTGTCTTCTAATGCCCGTTTTCATCAACGTTCCCTAACGTTAGGTGATGCATCAGGTCAATTTCATTTTCACGAAGCTTTAGGAGACACCTAAAGATGGAAATGACGTTGGATAAAGGATGATTTAAGTATGGTTGGTGAAAACGGGCATACGTGTCGTACCGTGATGTTGAATACCTATAACGTTCCACAAGAGTTGGGCTATCAAATGCGAAAAGAATTTTTAAAATCCGACAGGTGGTTAGTTCCAGAGATTAACTTCCTTCAAATAACCATATACTCTTCCACTTTGTTATGTTAGCATAGATTTTTGATGTCCAGGTGTATCTGCAAGGGGACCAGCCGTCTTCAGCTCATAAAAGCCAAACAGAGTCGCCGAAAACGTTGCAAGAGGAACTGAGGCTGCCACTCGACGACAAAGCGATGCAGAAAGCGGCCGGCGACAGGCCGAACAAAATACCAGCCGCGCCATCGAAGGTATCTAAACCAATGCTGACTTAAGATTGAATTAAAACGACACAAATATACGTCTGTCTCGTTTTATCTCTGTCCTGAGTCTGAGCAGAGCTAGAGTGCGATCTATATAGATTTCAGTTTAGTCTCTCTACATCGTATTCTTCGACTTTCCAGGATAAAAAGTCACTCACTCTCCCGATCCTCAGCTAGTTATGCCCATGCAAAACATCACGTCGATCCGTTGCTTTGTTGCGGCGTGATTGAAGGACAAACCAACAAGTCCACATTTATAATATTAGTGAGGATTAGTAAGGATTTGGACACCCAACATCGGTCACCCGTCCAGTTATCGATCGGGGTCAACGTTGCCGATCGTTTGATACGTGCTGCGGTCATAACTAGGCCATAAATTGCAGGTGGAACGGATCGAGGCCATGGACACGACCCGCAGCAGCGTGCACTCGTGCTGCCCCTGCGACTCGGCCAAGTCCAAGCATTCCGACGGCTCCAAGAAGAGCACGCCCAAAACCGGCGCAGGCGTCAAATGCTGCAGACCACCCGGTGAGTGTAACTCACACGCCATCGATAAACTGCGATAGTAACGCCACAGCACAGTATTGCCTTCCACAAGCTATAATGCCGTTAACTACCAAAACCATATTTCCTAATATAAACCCTAATTTAAATGCTTTTGGATTTATATTAGGAAATATGGTTTTGGTAGTTAACATTATATAGCTTGTGGACGGCAGAGTAGCAACTTAGTTCTTGCAATTCACGAGCGCGCGTAAGCTTTACTTGTGTTAACGTCGCGCATGCATATCTATATATATAAAATTCAAAGTCCTGACTGACTGACTGAGATATCAACGCACAGCCTAAACTACTGAAGTTAGAAACTTGAAATTTTTACAGTTGGTTCCTTTTATGACGTAGGCGCACACTAAGAAACAATTATTGGAAATTCCACCCCTAAGGGGTTTAAATAGGGGATGGAAGTTTGTATGAAAGTCCGTCATTTTTCAAGCTGTTTCCATCAAAGTTGGTATTTGAACTTTCAGTTAAAAATAAAGAAGTACGTGTGTCACAGTTTTTGAAAATTGCAGCCCAAAATCTAATTCCACGCGGACGAAGTCGCGGGGGCAAAAGCTAGTTGCATATATGTGCGTACCTCCGGAGCCTACTATCTGTTCACAAGTTGGCAATTTTTTTTCGTTTTTTTTTATTGGATGACAAGATAGTCCTTGACTGCGATCTCACCTGATGGAAAGTGACGATGCAATCTAAGATAGTAGCAGGCATACCCATACCCCTAATCCCCTACCTAATACCCTAGTTTTAGTTAGTTATTCATTGTTGTTTGGTTACTATTGTTTGCGTGTCTTTTTCTACGATAAGTACATCAGGAAGTTTTGCATAGCGCACACTAATTTAATAAAATTAATGACTTTCTTTGAAGAGGATAAAAATAAGAAATTATAAATCACACCCTTCAACATTCAAAATGTCATTGTAAATATCAGCCCAATTCGTTCAGTGGTTTGAGTTGTGCGTTGATAGATCAGTCAGTCAATCAGTCAACTTTTGCTTTTATATAGTTAAGATTTGTTTTCAGATAATCTACCAACCAGAACAACAAGTAAAGACTTCATCAACAGTAGTGGTGACAAGAAGTAAACATTTTCTCATACACGAAGCTAAATTGTATTATTTACTGTTCTTTATATTTTTATAATTATTTATAATGAAATAAAAAGCTCTTAGGTACAATAAATGTTCTTTTATGTACATATTTTCATCCTTAAATTCACACACAATCCCTAACCTAGGTCTAGTGCCAGTTTTCACCAACCATACCTAAATCATCCCCTAAGTAGTCTCTTTACATACCCCCCAACCCCTAAATACAATCAATAAGTACACCTTTGAATTAGAAGCGTAATGAAATGCTGCAGTGGTGCCACTATTACTTTTTATACTATATCTAGAAGTGCATTTACAGCGCATAGTGGTGTACGCTTATAACAATAGTGGTATTACATTACAATTATTATTGATTATCTTAAAAATATATTTACAATAAAACATCACAACATTAACTTATCATTTAAATATTGCTATCCCAAAGAATAAAATGATAATCGCCATAATGCATTATGGTGATTACCATTTTTTTCTCCGGGAACAGCGATATAATACATATACACTGATAAAAGCTTTTTGGTTTAAAATTCATTCAGTTAAGCTTCTTCAAGAAGGTCATCTGCTTACATGTTTATTACGCTAATTTACATCAGGAATATTATGATCACTGATCCACCCAATCTATCTTGAAAAATATTGTCCTTGAAAAAAGAACTTTGTAACAGTAAAAGAATTTTTTTAATTGTTTCAGTAGATTCGGAGATTACCAAAACTATAAAACTCACAAGCTTTAGGAGCTCTTTATAATATTAGCGTAGATATTATACTCATGATAAAATAATCATTTGTATCAGCCCCAAGCTTGACTTTTACAGTAATGTAACACCAGTTTCCCGTCAGTTCCAAAACACTCGTACAAGTTCTTGATTATTTGATCTGGCGAAGGTGCAAAGGTTTGATTAACGTAGAGAAACTGGAAAAGACAAAAGCTAAATGAGTATACAAATATTTCTCCATTATATGATTTCAACCAATATCACAGCTGTGATTTACATAATAATTCAATTTCATGGAGGTGGAGTAAGGTTTTTTAAAAACCCAGCTGGCGCCCTGTTTTTCCAGGATAAATAGTAGTCTATGTCACTCTCCATGTTTCCAACTAAACCCATGCAAAAAATGACGTCCACCATTGCTCCATTGCCGTGTGGTTGAAGGACAAACCAATGAACATATGTGGCCAGAGAATAAATTGGTAATCGTCATTATGCACAATGGTGATTAATTACCATTTTATTATCCAGGGACAGCGATATTATGTATATCACATTCTAGGATGTAAAATATTACCAGTTTCTCTTCAGGTTCTAACTTGAGATATTTCTTAACAAACTCCATGATCCAGCCGATTGGCTTCTCGGCATCTACGGCCCACTTCTTCTTTTTCATAATAGGAGCATTGCCCGTTGCTTTTAGTAAAATGTCAACTGGAAAAAATGGGAAACAAAAATCTGAAACGGTACTAAGTACGAGCCAGTTCACCCCTGATTGTCCACAAGCCAAAGATGCCCAACAAGCTCGCAGCATTGCCATTCCACTTGTTTTAAACCTCAAAATATATGTACTCATAGTTACCGTCCACTTTTTTTAGTTATACTAACTATGCTATTACCATCAGTAACGACGGAATAGGCCTACTGAGGTCAAATGTATGCAAGGAGTGGTAGATATACTTCTAACCATAACGTCATAATAGAAGAATGTAGCAAAGTACCTTTAACTTTATCTGATTTCACGCTGTCTCCATTTTCCTTTTGATCAATCTCTTTCGCGGTGTCAGACTCAGTTTGAGAAATTTCATCAGATTGTTTTTCATCTCCCATTTTAAAATTAAACCAACAAAATTATATTTTCAATAAACTGTTTCAATTATTCCTGAAATAAGCAATCAATAATAAAAAAAGTGAAAAAAATTTAATGAATGCCAAGATGCCAAGACAATAAAAAACAAAAAACCAAGAGAATATACCAAGAGTAAACCAAGAGAATATAATCACTCCGTTTTGAGAGGCGGATCGTGGGCGGACCGCGGAACTTCAAACAAAGGTTTTTCAAGCCATTCCAACTTATTTTAGCCAACATCATAAAAATAAACAATCCTACCAACCAATGCAATGAAGAAAGAATTGTCAAAGCTAAGGGTGTAAAGTATCGATGGATATGTCTTATCGATATCGACAAAAAAGGATGTGCCACCAAATCTTTTGTTCAAAAGTCGAGTTCAAAATATTGCGTAATTAATAAAACAAGCATCAATATGAGTCTAGTATTTATTAATTTTTAATCACAATTACAACTAACTAGTTGTTAAAACATAATTAGTTATTTTAAACTGAATTCTTTCTTTGTAGCAGTTTTTCCATACAATAGTGTATATTTTATAGCTGCTAAAGAAAGTAAAGTATCATTGCACTCTTCTTTTTATCCCATTCAATAGGATAGAAGATAAAAATTAAAATAATCGTAGGCAGGCACTCTATCGGTTTGATACCATTGGTAGGCTTGTTTTTTTTATTATGTTGGCTAAAATAAGTTGGAATGACTCGAAAACCCTTGTTTGAAGTTCCGCCTTTTAAAATCAAGTGATTCTATTATATACTCTTGGTTAGTCATATTTGATCAAAAAGTATAATAACATATGTATTTGATGTGCCAATGGTGCCAATTGTTCACACTTCACCACCATTTCACAGTCAAATAAGCGCGTTTACGCAGTTACTAATAGGTACCTAATTTGTGATGTTTAACTAGGGCTAGGCACGAAGTGATTAATTCTTTTGGGGGCTAGGTTTTGGAATTATAGTTAATAGTCTCTCGGTCTTACAGCAATATGAGTTATGAAGGATGGTACTCCAAAAAGGATGTGGTCAAGGACCTGCGGCTTGCTACGGGGAAATATGTGCATGAACTGGACGAGGGATCCGTTATTGTCGGAGAGCAACCTCCACCTCCGCAAAGCAATATACCTGATGCAGGTTAGTTTTTGAGCTTTTTACTTTTTCTTTGTCAACCAACTCAACTTCATGGACTTTCACATGCCTCAGTCTGTAGACGGTCCATTAGGGGGGGGTTTGCCAACACTGCGCTTCTTGGTGTAGGGTCGCCATTCCAGGATCTTGTGACGCCTACAAGCATCAGCTCTTCGAATTCCGCAACTTTGTTATGTGGATTTAAAAATCCACATAGCAAAGCTTTTTTAAAATCCAGTTGAAATACTTTTCTTTCTCTAGATAAAAGGTAATCTGTGTGGCTGATTCTGTTGTACTCAATCTCTAAACTAAACTAAATTTACAATTTAAAATGTAGTATGTATACCTACTATCAAAGAATAGTACTAGATTTTACCGCAGGTTGTATTATGAAAGGGATGGTGCAAGATTTAGACCTGTTTATTTAGTTTAGAGATTGTGTACAACACAATTTGTCCCTTATTTGTCTCAGGCAAGCAAGTTATTTCTGTACTGGGTTTCATCTAAAATTTAGATAGATTTACTCTACTGGTCTTTTTCCCCAAAAGGCACATAAATTAAGCTTGTTAACTAACTAGCTTTTGCCCGCGGCAAAAAAATTTTTTAAAAACCGAACACCACGTAACACATAACGTGAAGTCGTGGACAAAAGCTAGTTTTGAAAAACTTAAATAATTTTCAAGAAATTAACATAAATAGTTTGATTTATTATACAGCTAGTTGATGCCCGCGACTTCGTTCGCGTGGATTGAGGTTTTTTGGATTCCCGCGGGAACTCTAGGACTCGGGAGCCTATGTGCTATTCCATTCTATAATCTATCTCTACCAAATTTCAGCTAAATGGGTTTAGTCATTGCAGCATAATTGAGTAACAAACATCCATTCAAACTTTCGCATTTATAATATTAATAATAGGATTTAACAAAGCTTAAATCACAAAAGTCTTGGGTAAAAGCGAGTTAATATGAAACAAAATATAACTTCGATTAGGTAGAGATGAAATAAGACGATACTGCTTCGTATGCAAATTGCATTTCTCAATTTAGGTCATCTGATATTACAAGTTAATTGTTATTGTGCAACTGTGTTTTCAGGTCAGCATAAAAATTATTATCATAACATATTTGCAGTGATCTTCATGTCATCATATTTGGAAGGGATTAAATTATAGGTGACACTAGTGGACGCCCGCGACTTCGTCCGCTTCTTCGATTTACAATCGACAGTTCCTAAATCCCCTCAGTTTAGGTGGGCAGAACCCCTGCAGCATCAGGATTGAGGAGTTGGGTCTTGGAATTCAACGATGTACTCTTTACTTGGTACCTACAATAACTATTCATAATAATCAATAGTTCCTAAATCTCCAGTTTAGCGGGGCAGTACTCCTGCAGCACCAGGCTTGAGGAGTTGGAAACCGAAGTTTTTATGAGAGCATCTCGCAAAGTTTTTGTGTCGATTAAAAAAAAATTCACGCAAATTGGTTAAGAAATCACGGAGATATCGATATACAACGTGTAAGTAAAGTATAACCCTGAATGAGATGAATGTGCTCATGAAACTGAACAACTTTCCCTAAGGGACATAGGTCGAAATATGAAAAAAAAAATTACCTCCCATAATAAATCAATCAGCTGATCGTCAATTTTGTATGGGAGGTTCACATTTTTTTCCACATTTCGACCTATGTTCCTTGGGGAAAGTTGTTCAGTTTCATGAGCACACTCACCTCTTTCAGAGTTATTTCACACTTTTGTTACACGTTGTATAAAGAGGTAGAAAAACATAACTCCTGCTCCTTTTTCGAAAGTCGGTTAAAAAAGTAGCCTATATTACGCCCGATAATATTAGCTATCTACCAGTGAAAGTCCCGTCAAAATTGGTCCAGGATTTATGTTTTTTTTTACTTATTTAATTTGTTCTAGATGCGGAAATGCAGTTGCTGCGTCTGTTCGGCGGCTGCAAGCCAAGCGCTGCCGACGGGAACATCGTCCAGCCTGACCTGGCTGGTATCACCAAAATGCTGAGGATGGTGAGTGGTTTTGACCGAACTAGAATAATTAAAGCCTCAATAGCCCAACGGTTAAAGGTGCGGACTGAAAACTGAAATGTCGTACACTACTAGCACAAGCTTTCCGCTTCTTTATTTGGAGAGGAGAGTAGAATATAAGTCAAGTTCAGCTTGAGTAATATTCTTTAAAAAAATCCCTTACCTCCACGGCGTCTCGCGCACAACAATGAACGCTTGTTGATTCCCGACAGGGGCTGATTAGGAATTTTTGAAAGTAAGAAGTAAGATTCACTTTTTTATTTGATCAAATATTGGTCTCAGCATCATGCTGCAGCGCTGGTTTTCAGTGGGAGCCTTACATAGTGCAATTACGGATGCATGTGGCAATTGTTACAGTTTTTTTACTTAGGTCAACTATTATACTCGATGTACCTACTCAAAGCAAGCGAATTTTTAAGCTAATGCCTAGCTATGTGAATTACGAAGTACATTGTATCGTCTTACTTGAAATGTTTACCTATCTTTAAATAATAAACATACAGCGAACGTGCCTTTTTTTCTTTATTCGACTATATTAGTAGGTAATGCAATTTATTTTTTACGGAAGACTAACAATATCAGTCCTTGTTTTAGGTGAATGACGATGAATCCCCCGGAAATGCAGAACAACAACTCAATGTAAAAAAAAATAGCTCAATAGATGTAATAAAGATCAGCAAGCTAAATCCTGAAGTAGAAGAATTTATCCCTAGGTCAAGTAAAATAAGTAAAACAATTAGTCACGATAAGGAAAAGAACAATAATAAGACTGATAACTGTGATAAGCTTAATTTAAATGGAGGTCGTATAGACATCAACCGACTTACGCCAGACGAAAAGAAAGTTATAAAAGAAAAGTTAAAGACTAAAATTAGTGACACCTCGAATGCTACCTGTGCAAAAGTTAAACGGGAGAGAAACTTGGCAATAGCGACCCTTCTTAAACTGCACTGTAAACCAAAAGTGGCGCCAGTCGAGGAAGAACCAAAACTTAAGTCCCCGGCGTACTTTGAAAAATGTAATGGGACTAATGTAGAAGATAAAAAACCCATCAAAGACGTTGCTATTTCTGAAAAACAGGATACTGAGAAAATTATCACAGTTGTACCTTCACCAGAAAAACCTCAACCCAAGGATGAAACAGACACTTTAGACATGGTGCTTAAAGTGGAAAAGTGGTTGGACGATTCTGAAAATCCTCACAATAAAGCTGAAAAAAAGATTTCTAAACATAAATCTCTGTATCTCGGTGCGGTCACATTTAAAAGAAAAGCACCCAGCAAACCTTTATCGCCGTCGTCTACCGAGTCTAGCGAATGCGTCCAACGTGAAAATACGGTTTTCAAGCCAACGAAATACAGCACAGAATTGGCCATGAAATATAGGGAGAGATGTCAAGAAAAGGAAAATGCCGAACAAAACATTTGGACGACACTGGAAAATGAATTGAAAGCTAAGGATGAGGTTATCAAAAAAAAGCAACTGACACAAACAGAGAGCTCTTAAATGTGTGTAGGCACATGGAGCTTGATCTATTGAGTGTACTTAGACTTTGCTTAGACTTAACAAACGGTTAAGACTCTCCGTTCACGGCAGACTTTGTATAGGTTCGATAAATAATAATCGATCCGATAATTTCGCTGATTTATAGATTTTGTTAGGACGTGTGCGTTTCAATATTGCAATCTGTTTGTTTCATTTTTTGCCGACAAAAAATCGGTAACTTATTGTCGAAAGTGTGTGCCTTAAAAAAAGGGACTACAGTTTTTCACACAACATCTGTTTTCGTAATTTGAACCATATATTTACATCAATATGGTATTGACCTGCCGCCCGGAAGGTATGGTCGGGACTTAGTTTTTGTGGTGGTAGTATCACAAAAAACTAAGTCCCGATAAAAGACACAAGACAAGGGTCTTTAGTAAGCGCAAAGTCAAAGTACGATCTATAGATCTCAGCTTTAGTATCGCGTTAGTACATACGTACATATCAATGACAAACTTCTTCTCAGAAGCTAACGTGGATCTCAGAATTCAAACTGGGAACTCTTTGCCTATATGGGATAAAAGTATCCCATCCATTATGAAAGCTTCTTTTGCCCGTCTAGGTTGGTTCAGTGAAAGGGTAACAACAGCATATTTTTAAATAGTTAATGCCAGCGACTTGGTTCGCGTGGATTGAGGTTTTTGATTGCCACGGAAACTCTTATTTTCCGGGATAAAAAGTAGCCTATGTGTTTTTCCAGACTATCTATTTTTGTGACTCAGCCAAATCGGTTAAGTCGTTGCGGCGTGATTGAGTAACAAACCATCCATACATCCAAACTTTCGCATTTATAATATTAATAGGATAATAGGATTAGTATCCTTGTTGACCCGGGTGGATTCTGGAGCTCGGTTGGTTGGAGTGATACGGAGGGAGCCGTACCAGTGGAATCACGCAAAACGAGCGGCTATCACCTACTTTTGAAGATAATTTCCAAGAAGAGAAGAAGATTATCAATGCGAAAGTGTGTTTGTTTGTTGCGTTGTCCCTCAATCACGCAGCAAACGGGGCAATGGATACACTGATGGTTTTGTTATTTGTGAACTTCGACAAAGGCTCCTTTTTATCCCGAAAAGATAAAGGGTTGGAGGGTATTTTTAAAAACCTTGTTCATGCTCAGGAAGTCAATGGCAAAAGCAAGCAATTGTGTGTATATTACGCGAAACCTCTTAAGCCATTGAAATCTTCACCGAGGTTTTTAATTCAGATCGTGCAGATTACTGTAATCTGATTTTAGTGATTTTTTATTTTATTTCATAAGTTAATAAGAATTGAATTTTCCGTAGTAAAACAAGAAACTTTAAGTGTATAGTTTTAGCTAGGCCTTCTGTTTGTCCGTCTGTGTGTTACAGCCGATTT
Source organism: Hipparchia sbordonii (assembly GCA_038048805.1). Lineage (NCBI taxonomy): Eukaryota > Metazoa > Arthropoda > Insecta > Lepidoptera > Nymphalidae > Hipparchia > Hipparchia sbordonii. The sequence goes on along the minus strand of CM076109.1, from coordinate 13,675,603 downwards.
ATTCTGAACTTGTTAAAGCGCTCGTTCCCGTGGGAATCTGAAAACATTTATTCAAGTGGACTAAGTCGCCAAGTTTAAAATAATAATGATGTTTCTATACTAGCTTTTTTCGAAAAAAAAAAAAAACTATACTTACGAAATATTGAGTGTTTAAACAACGTAGCAATCGATGTCGACGTGTTTTTATGAATGGATATACTTGAGAGCTTGAAGTTACTTTTTCTTTTTCCCAGAAAACAGAATGTTCCCGCGGGATTTTTAAAAACCTTACCGTAGCGTAGGCGAGCGAAGTCGCGGTCAAAAGCTAGTAATATATAATATCTTCGTTTTTTATGATTTTTGCTTTTAGTTCACGAAAACAATTTTTGTTTCTAATTACGGATCCCTATTTTAAGTATGTTCTAAGAATTTTATATATTTTTTTATTAATTTTAATGTAGTTTAATTAATATCTAGTGATAGATTCAAATGACTATTCAAAACCTCTCTGTTAATGTATATAATGTAATTAAGCCTCAATAGCTCAACGGTTAAAGGTGCGGACTGAAAACTGAAAGGTCGCAGGTTCGAATCCGAAAAAAAAAATGTATAATAGTATGTTCTTAACTGTTGATCTAACGTGTACTTAGGATTAAATTTTGACAGATTTTATATTAAAAAAATCTGTCAAAACGTTGTATTTATTTGTCGGTCAAATGTTATTCGGCGGTGGCGATTTAATTCAGAGAAAAAGACTCCATTCGGCCTTCAAGTAAATACTTATGAAACTCAATAAATACTATACTAACAGACTAATACTTATTTTCATCAATGTTGTGTAATGTGGCTTTTTGTCAATTTAGTTTTCACGAATCTTTAGGGATCACCTAATGACATTGGGGAGCGGATTGTATTTAGGGGCTACCTATGTAAAGAGACTCCTACTTAGGAGATGATAGGAGAACAAATGCCCGTTTTCACCAAACATACCTATGTTTGGTGAAAACGGGCATTAGTTCTGCTGCATATCGCTCATTTGCGACAAGGGTGACATAATTTAAAATTCACCAATTTTAGTGTCGAAAAATACTTTTTGCTATAAAAACAACAGCGAGAGAGATTGTGACTTAATGCTCTGTCGCTTTGTTGGCCGCTGTGTTGTTTCGAGACCGCAGCATCCACAAAACATTACTTTCTAACGAGAGAATTCTCTCGTCGTCGATTTTGAATTATGTCACCCTTGTCGCAAATGAGCGATATATTGAAAAGATTCGTCAGCTGACAGACATAGAGACTGCGATTTTTTTCAATTACTTTGTGATTATGTCTTATAGTAATGGTATACATATTATTATAGGATAATACTGCTTACGGAGTTTCTATTTTCGTCCCTTTGAAAGGTGCTGTTCGTGCCTTATGAATAAGGGACGAAGAGAGTCACAGAAATAAACATAGGGAAATTAAAATTCTTTTCGACACACTTTCTCATAAAGAACTCTAATTTCACCACAATTAGGCGCATAATGACACCTATAATCAAACTGTGACTTTTCATTGCTATTATTCCCAAGTGAGTTATAAAGTTTTTATTTAATTGGTTGAGTTGCTTTGTTCTTAAAAAAGTTTCGATACAAAAAGATCGTGTTCAATAGTACAAATAAATTAATGTACCTACCTATTGCATGCTCATTTCATGCAACTTCGTATTTAAATAGATAATTTCAACTTGTACGTGTTTAGTAAATAAAACTTTCAATCAAATATAACTTGTTTTTTCTGTAATAAAGAAAACTTGAAATTCCCCATTTTGTACGTGGCATTTTAGTCTAACAACATAAATCATTTTCTTCATAATTAGTACTTGTAGACATTTTAATTAACAAATAACTGTAATTTCAACAGTGAAAACGAGTTGTGAAAATTTGTTCGCAATGGCGGGAAAAATTAATCAGTTTTCCTATGCGCGCGCATCTTACAATGGCGATCGGCCATGGCGCCTCAGCGGTAATCACCAACATTACACACTTGTACCATAATGTACTATTGTTCTTCTTTATTTGCATCGTATTATACAAATAATGACAATCAATCATATAAACATGATAAATTATGATAGTACCTATCATATATAATGATATAATGTTGTGTAACTCTGGATATTTATAGTGTATATTTTTTATATCTAATATCTATTTTTGTAATGTAAATATACAAAACAAAAAGGTGCAGCACAGGTCAAACCACTGGACGAATCGGGCTGAAATTTGGCATACAGATAGCTATTATGACAATATAATTAGCATCCGCTAAGAAATGATTTTTGAAATTTCAACCCCTATGGGGGCAATGGTGAGATAAGATTACAATGAGGCTGACATAACATACAAAGGTATAAAAAACAAAGAAAAAAAAAACGGGGCCCTAATAGCCCCCACTTTCGGCCCTATTAGCCCCCACGTTCGTCCGTCTGTCAGCTGGCTGCATCTCATGAACTGTGTAGTTACTACACTGTAGTAGATACTTGAAATTTTCGCAGAATGTGTATTTCTATTATAACAAAAAATTAAATAAAGATAAAAATTCTCCATACAATAAACTTTTGTTTTTTTTGCTCGATCTTTTATAGCTGCTGTTAAATCTTGTGTGATGTTACGGAACCCTCCGTGTGGGAGTCCGGCTCGCACTTGGCTGGTTTTATTTCTGATACTTCAATATCTATGGCGGAAAATTTTAAGTCGCCGTGGGAAAAAATTATGGCTAAATAAAATATAAAACCAGACTTCATTGTTGTTATCTTACCACGTATCGCTTATCAACGGTAACCTTTGTGGTTGATTTTTACCGACGAAAAAAAAGGAGGTTCTCAATTCGGCCGGTATCTTTTTTTTTTTCAAAGCATAAACTTCGAGCTGTATTTTTAAGCATGACTGCGAGATACCTTTTTGGAAGTCGGTTAAAAAGCTTGCTTAGTACCAGGAGTATTACTTATAAGTACAGACTATGTGGGTCTGACCACAAACACAAACATATAAGAGTAAGGGTCTGACGAGGTCACAGTGGACGAGGTGCGGTGCGGGGAAACGCGAAGCAAGATAGCGGCCAACTTGAGATGGAATGTTAGTAGGTAGGTACCTATTTTACCACTTTTGATTTTTTCGACTTCCGTGCTTTGATGATTTTCACCATGAAGGTAAAGAGCACGGCTATTGAAGTGTTTTGTGACCTAACTTAATTTATGCTAACCTAATTTCGTCGTCTATTGGTGGCCAAGAGAATATAATATAAAGTGTCAGTTTATTCAAAGTACCTACTCTGTGGACTAAACCATTCTGTGGTAAGTTGTTGTGACTTTTGGTTAGAGGTGTAAAAGTAACGAAAAATAGCGTACCCGTATGTATTCGTTACTGTAACAATCAGTACTCGTTACTATCATATCATTACGTTACTCGTTACTTTTGATACGTAATAACATAGTCATAGAGTATCGCTATCGAGTCGTGTTGCCAATTGCGTACGGTGACGTTCGCGTCGCGTCGTTCGTACTTATAGTAATACTTATCTATAAAATACGTTACATTTCCAGCTGCGTAAGGTGCATTTTTTTTAACCAGACGTATATGTAAATCTAAGTTTAGATTAGTAATTTAATAGGTAAACTGTAACTTAATTACTCCAAGGATCTGTCGGAAAACTATTAAATTTGCAATAAATTTGCTGTTTTGAACATTTTATCCATGAGAATAAGTAGTATGTATTACAATAACACCATAATCTATCATACATACATCGACTAATTCAAAAGAAACAAATAGGTACTTATCGAAAATTTACAATAAAATTAAAACAACATTCTAACGCAATTGATATAAAGTGTAAAGGATCAATTAAATTAACATCAGTACGAAAATACCAAAAATGCGAGTAACGAAATGCATTCGTGAGTAACGTTTCGGTACTCTGTACTAGATTGGCGTACCGGGTACCCGTTACTCAGTCAGTATGAGTGTGGTATGAGTAACGAATATATGCCAGCTACAGCTCTACTTGACACTTGTGGTTATTTTATGTTTTGATTTTTGTAAAATTTGTGTACGTGTTGTGTATGAAATTATGATTCTTTATTCGAATTATTTTCGATTTTGGTGTTAAATAGAAAAAAAGGGTACGAACTTTGTTAAATAATTAATTACAGTTTGACATTCACAATAAATACGTACGTTTTGCATGCAGTTTATTGACATACTTAATTATATTCTTCAATAAAGTAAGAAGTTTTAAAAGTTAATTTTGTATATAAGTAGTACTCGAAAAAAGATTTTATGATTCTTAAGTCTTGTGTTAAAAGATGCATCTTCTAAATGGCTTCTGAACACTACCTGTGTAAGACAGGACCAAACAGGACCACTACATAATGAGAGGGAACACTAAACAGATCCAATATCTCACACAAGATTCATTGTTACAGCAATTAGGAAAAACAAAATGGTATGGTGCAATTATGTGGCAACTGTCAGTCATCCATGTTATGATTAAGAGAAGAATGAAGATTTCTGGAATCTTGTCTGTGCTTCTTTCATTTAGGGTTGATTTTGCTACTAGAATTTCAGGACTACTCAATTGAACTTGTGCCAACATAATCAAACTGGTTCAACCTTTATCAATCTTGTGCCATTACATTCAAAAGTTCCCTGCCCATATTTAATTAGACAGTTTGATGTAAGATGATAAGATAACTAACAAGTATCATTATGTCGCTGTAGAATTATAAACGTGTATGTCCAGAGATCCAAAGTTTACAGGAAACAAAAGAAATGGTTCATTTCGTCAATGTTTAAAATAGTATATATAATTTATTTATTGTACTGCATAGATGGCACTAGTAGTCTTATGTCATAAATTGAGTTCATAGTTTCACTACATCATAAAGTTTTATGTTTTCATTCGAATTTTAGAAGCAAAATAAAAATATGCTGTTTTGACATACAAAGTATCATTCTACAGCGACGACTAACTAACATTAATTAGTATTATTTACTTGTGTTAAAACTGGTACGAAAGCAGGACTAAATGTTTGGTTAAACAAGTAGATTCATGTTAATAATAATTACTCTATTGATGTTTTATTTCAACAGCATTATGGCAAACCACTGGAACAGCACGCATGCCATTTGGCACGACCTTTCTGTGGCGCAGGGCAGGGCAGTTCCTGCACAGATAGAGCACACAGTGGCTCAGGGTGAAAGGCCGCCACGCTTGGCTTTCCCTGATGGTATGTTTTTTTTTTATTATTATGATATAGGCTTGCGCTTGACTACAATCAATGATGTAAAGCATGATGAGGTCTAGGTTGGAGCGCGCTTGCCTAAAAAATGCCTATTCGCTCTTGTCTTGAAGATACTCAGATTATACGTGGCCAGAAACACAGAAGCTGGAAGTGAGTTCCATACCTTAGCCGTATACTAATACATTTTCATGACAGTTACAGTTACATTTTCATGGTGGTTATGGTTAAATTTTCATTTTTTCAGGCAATCATGAAGTTTTCTATGTATTTTTTAAACCTTGAGCAGTAAAAGTTTAATTTCAATTCAAGGATCAGATAGTTTCAAATATCTTCTAGTAGGATCTTGAGTTTTGAGAATATAAACTCATTGCATTTTTCAGAAACTGAAGAACAGTTCTATATCGACTATATTGGCGGCGGCGGTGACGGCGCCGGCGAATACAACTCTGGTCCAGATATAGAACTCATTCAGAAGATGCTGCAAGAGGTGAGAACTTAACTTTGTTTAGGTAGCCCTTAAAAGTTAGGGAATGTTGGTAAGAACTGGCATAAGTATGAGAATGATAGACCATTTTAGGTAGCACAACTTTTTCTTTGCAAATTCTTCAAGTAACAGATTTAATTCAGATTGAAATCAATTATTATTATTATAATTACAGATGAGGCAACCATCGGAAGAGGAGGAATGTCCAGAAACTCATATAAAAATTACAAAAAAGCAAAAAAACCTCGCCATCGCATCACTCATAGAGATGCGTGATAATCCAAGATCACAGGATCTTCAAAATGGGCTTTTCACTGCACAGCCTGGCTCAAGCCAAGTAATCAGCCCTATTTTCAATACAGTGGAGATGTTTAAAAAGAAAAAAAAGAAAAGTTCGGAATGCAGAACTTCAGATAACAGCCCAACATCGGTGAAATCAGGTGATTTTTTAATTCCATTGATTGTGGTAAAGAAAAAATTAGACTAAAATTGACTAATTTTTTTCTCTAGACACTTTAATATATCGAAGGTAACTTTCAATTTATTTTTAAAGATTAGGCCTTTAGATAATGATAATGATTTTTAAAATTTTATTCACTTTTAGTTTATTTTGAACTGAATTTGTTATGGTTATTAATTTAACCTGCAGCTTCGGTGTGGGCATAGGCCGAAGGTTGGGGTGATGGCTGATTAATCATCTTCAGCTTCGGCCAAAAATCAACCTTCAGTTGGACACTACCTCTGACCTGTATACAGATGGACGATCTCAGGCGAGACACTTGCAACTACTGGATGCAGGCGGAACAATATCGTGTTTTGTGGCAATCCTTTCAAGAGACCTTTTCTTGTTCCCTCTATTGGACAGAATAGTACAAAACTTAAAGCTTACTAGACTTAATACTAAAGTATTTAGACGTGCGACAACATGTGTAGGTGTGGAAGAAGAGAAGTGTATAAAAATAGAATATTTACATTACATTTAGATACACGTGTGAATTGATGATTACCGTCCTCGGCTACCTTAAGACCCTCACCTAACGGCTCGGGTCTCAATAGCGCCTCAGCGGCAATCACCAATGTTTCACACTTGTACCATAATGTAGTATTGTTTCAGACACGGAATCGACGCAGCCCCGCGTGTTCGTGCCGTCGGCGCGCGCGGCCGAGATGTACAACAAGTACGTGCAGCACACGCGGGCCGAGGAGCGCGCGCGCGACACCGTGTGGACAAGGGCCCAGAGACAGATGATGGAAATTGACAAGAAGAGGTAAATTGGATAGAATCAGGCGTTACTTTTAGAAATAGAAATAGAAATATTTTTTATTCACATAAACTTTTACAAGCACTTTTGAATCGTCAATGAATCTACCACTGGTTCGGAATGTCTTTACTGCCGAGAAGAGCCAGCAAGAAACTCGGCGGTTGCTCTTTTAAAAAAAAAATTTTACAATAGTTAATGAAACTATGCTATGTATACAGTGCTTCCACGATGAAGTTTCCTAAAATCAATACAATACAAATACAAATACAAATAAATACAATACAAATACAAATTAATACAATCCAATGCATGTTAAGACGATTAGACAGAAAGCAGATCCATTCCCATTGGTGGCACCCTTTCTTTTTTTTTTTTATTCGATGACAAGGTAGCCCTTGACTGCGATCTCACCTGATGGTAAGTGACGATGCAGTCTAAGATGGTAGCGGGCTAACTTGGAAGGGGTATAGCAGTGTAAATTCAACCCATACCCCTAATCGGTTTCTACACGCCATCGTGCCGGAACGCTAAATCGCTTGGCGGCACGTCTTTGACGGTAGGGTGGTAACTAGCCACGGCCAAAGCCTCCCACCAGACAAACCCTTTGCGGAAGTTCATGATTAGCAAGAAGAGGTTACAGTTATTTTGCTATAATCCGCCAACGGAAAAAATCTGTATGGTCAAACATGCAGTTAAAACTAAGCACCGCTTACCTTCCCGACCAAGCAAGAAAGCTAAGTTCCCAAGCAAGCAATGCCACCACCACTCACTGCTTGCTTGGGAACTTGGCTTTTTTGCTTTCAATGAACCTAGGAACTACGGATTTTCACAAATACTGAAAGAAAAAGTAATATTATGCTGTAATCGGCCAAAATTTTTTTTAAATGTATAATGCGACATTGTATATTAACATTTTGCATGTTTTCCCAGGAAAATGAGCGCGATGTCGCCGGCCGGAGACTCCAGCAGTTCGGAAACATCGGCTCACGGTAGCTACATGCCATAACACGGGGCTTACCACCAACGCGTAAAGTAGTATTATTTCAATATTGCTTTGAGATAATAATCTTTTATCTAAATATATAAAAGGCAAAGGTGACTGACTGATTGACTGACTGACTGACTGACTGATCTATCAACGCACAGCTCTAACCACTGGACCGATCGAGCTGAAATTTGGCACACAGGTAGCTATTAGGACATAGTCATCCGCTAAGAAAGGATTTTTCAAAATTCAACCCCGAAGGAGGTAAAATAGGGGTTTAAAAAACCGAACATAACGTGAGCGAAGCCGCGGGTAAAGCTAGTTTCAGACAAAAAATCCACATATTACATAATATAAAAAGTCAGTATGTATAAGAAAAAGAATATTTAAAAAAAATGGCAATCTGGAAGTATTTATGTACCTACTTTAAGCCTATTAATATTATAAATGTGAAATTTTGGACGTAGGGATGTTTATTACTCAATCACGCCGCAACGACTGAACCGATTTGGCTGGAATTTGGCACAGGGATAGATTATAGTCTGGAATAACACTTAGGCTACTCTTTATCCCGGAAAATAAGAGAGCTCCCGCGGGAATTAAAACACCTCAATCCACATGAACAAAATCGCGAACATCAGTTAGTTTGTTATAATTACTTAAATTGTGTGATTTATTGAAATAATGCTGCTTTAAACGTTCATGGTAAGCCTTAAAAAAAGCCGTCAAAAACGTGCCTCCAAACAAGTTGAAAAAACAATGTTACCTATTTTATACGCTCACATATGGCTAGCGCTTGACAGCAATCACACTTGATGATAAGTGAAGATGCAGCCTAGGGTGGTGCGCGCTTGCCTAGAAAATGCCTATTCACTTTCACCTCATAGTATATCTGAATCTGATCGATCTGTGTGGTAACAACCTAAATCAATAGTTTACTGTATGGATACCCTTTTTAATTTTCAACTTTATATATTTTTATTTGTATATCTATGAGTACCTATTACGGTACATGGGACAGACAGACTTACAGCAGATGCTCAGTAATATGGTCCCGTTTTCACCCTTTGGGTAAGAACTATCTATTGTAGCCCAATAGCCTAATGCTTCAATAGCCTAACGGTTAAAGGTGCAGACTGATAACTGAAAGGTCGCAGGTTCGAACCCCACCCATTGCACTATTGTCCTACCCACAAGCTTTGTGCTTATCTGTAGGGGATAGAAGGATATTAGACAACTTCAGCTTGACTAATATTCTTATTATAAAAAAAGAAAAGAATAAAAATATGATTGTTCTTTGTGCAGGCATGGATCTAGTACGGCTGCCAACACACCGACATTCATTTACAAGCGCCGAAGATTGCATCGTGTGTGAAGTGTTGACTAAAAAGACGGGCACACAAGTCAAGAATGAACCAAAATAACATCTGTTATATAACAAAATAATATCGACCCTCGTCGACCATGCTAACCACTAGACCAACGAGGCAGTTATCTGTTATATAACAAGTATTGTATATTGATTTAAGGAACGGTGGCGTGCTATGAAACATGGTTATTTAACATGTCTTATCATGTCAGAATTCACAAAACACAAGTGTCTAGATTAATTAGCGTTTATTAAGTAACTATTTTTGCATTGCAGTCTTTTCACTAAGAGCCAGGTTAGAAGCCGTAACCGCGCTTCCTGTCGCTTGATTTCAATTTGTGTCACTTTTGACAGTGACAATTGGCGAGTGTACCGCTTATCTATGGGAAGAGCGGTGCGTCCGAGTCATAGATATTAACATGTCTTTAATGTTGATTTTACAGGAGCAACATGTTTTTTGTTGTTTGGTTGACGCGCCTTCGCATTGACTAATTTAATTTATCCATTTTTTATCCATCTTTGTCCGATTACTGGGCACAGGTCTCCTCTCAAATGGGAAGGGTTTAGGCTACAGTCCACCACACTGGCTAAGTGTAAATATGCTCCGATAAACCTATTTTAATACTCTGCATGTAAATAGGCTGATGGTGTTGTGGACCCATGTTATATAACAATGTTACATAGTATGGAAAAGTGTCGAACATACTGTTATAGCTTGTTCCTAACAATTTAGTGATAAGTTTCATGTGAAACAAAATTAATATATTCGCTGATTATGTATTAAATAGAAATATATTTTGTTTTTATTATATTTATTTTAAATAAAGCGAATTTTGAAGCGAAGCGTTTTTTTACAGACGTTTCGGATGAGGACAAGCTTAAAAATTGTGAACCGACTTCGGAAACTTGAATTTAGCATCCGACATATTCATTTTGTTTATATAAAATCTAATATAATTTATGTATGTCATCCGGACTATAAAACGAATTGATTGACACCTCATTCATCAAAATCGGCTGAGTAATATAGGCACCTAAAGTATATTTTTTGACTGGATTTATTTATATTTTATATTCCTTGGCTTTTGCCCACTGAAAAAATCCTAGCTAGGTTTTTTGCAAAGAGCTCTAAAGTTCGTCGATGGTTTTTTTAAATTTTAAATTTGTTTGTTTTGTAAGTATTTGTATTAAATGTCAACCATGTTTCTAAAACATATTTAGCAATGTGATATTTAACGAATTCTTAGAATCGGTAAAATTTTAGGCTAGTCTAAAGGATCTCGATTTAAGTATGCCAACGTAGGTATGTACTTAGTACCTAAGAAATAATGTTTTATTATTTATTGTAACTAATGCATTGGTGCTGAAATAAACATATTCTATTGAGGAGCTTGTCTTTCATTTTCACATGAAACCATGAAACAAGCTGTTGCCATTTTTTTTTCATTTAAAAACACTTTTATCATTATGCAGTTTTTCACTTTCGTTTAATCTATTATAATCATAAGATCCTTTTTTTGTATTCGGGAAATTCGATTCCCTGGTTGATCCAAAATAAGTACTTTATTTTTCTGTGCGCTTGCTTAGGTCTTTCCCAGAGTCTCCAACAGAAAAAAGTGGCCTGGATGGAGAGATAATATTACTCCCAGTTAATTAATTATTTATACTTCGAGTTTTGAAAAATTAAAAATGTTTTAGTTAGTTTTATTTTCTCTGGTACTAAAGCTAGGGTCACATCGTTAAGACATTCGTGTCTTAGTTATAAAAGTTTACATCAATCCACGAGTATGAAGGCAGGTTCAATAAACGTCGGCAAATAAGTTTAAGGACAGCCAATGCTCAAACAGTCGTCTTATATGTCGAGCGTTGTGACAATCAATTAGATAGTAGTCGTCAATTACATCGCGCGGTTTGAAGTTGGTAGGAACTGAGTTATTAAAATAATAGTGAAGTGCGGGCGCGCAGATCTACGGGATTTATTGGTAAGTTATAATCACGTTTAGTACCTAAATAATAAGCTGGATAGCAGTGTCGAGATAAGTAGCCTTTTCAGCTGAAACTTCAATAGTTTTTTCACTTAGTAGGTAGTTATCCATGTGATTTTGGTTCGACCCCTCGACCGTAGCATGTAACCATGGTTTAATTTTAATTTATTAGCCTTTTTTGTTTGATTGAGAAGACTGTCTGCTAAGCTAGATATTTCCTAGTCGATCCGAGGGTTTAACCTTTGAATTCCCCATGAGTATTCAGCAACTAATCAAAATTAAAAATTAACTAAGTAGGTACCTATATAAAACAAGTGATAAATTTTATTATTTATTGAAGTCTGAAATATCTGTACTAGACACAGTTTTGGATTTTTGATTGCATAAGTACCTATTATAGCACTCAAATCGACAGTAACTAGGAAGGTAGGTAAGTATATAGCCAGTACTTCTACTACTACCTAAAAGAACAACGGGCTGTAACGAAGAAGCCTGCTTAAAGATTAAGTACCCAGATAAAATTATAGATGCATCCATAATCCATATATTTATTTATAATGTTATAGTTATTCTAACTAAATGTCAAAGTGCAATGCACAGGTGCAATGGGTAAATCTCAATAATGATTTATCAGTCTTAAAGGATGCATGATTTAATGCCTTTAAATAAATGCATAGTCCTACGAAGTAAACATAAATACGAGCGCACAAACCGTTTATTTTAAATTTAATTACAGGCAATTAAACTATCAAGCTATTAATAAAATATTAGATCATTCAATCACTGCAAGAGAAATTTGATATTCACCCTCAGCGTAATTAAATACCTACCTACGATTTCGCTTATGACTTGATGCATAGTTAGCTGTCGGTTACATAGAATTTGTTATATGATTACGAGTAAGTTAGCCCCGCCCATTTCTACACGCAGCAAGCCACTGGATTACAGCGGTGCAAGACCGAGACCTGTGAAAGCCCATGCAAGAGACTTTTGTCCAGCTGTGGACGTCTATTGGTTGAAAAAGAAGAAGACAAGTAAGCTCTTAACAGCGATCTTATCTGATGGCAAATAACGATGCATTATGTCGATGAATGTGAGCTAAATCTCGAAAGTATATTGCTATTGCTAACCATAGATATATATACCAGCTATCCCTAATCGGTTACTATAGGTACCTACCTATAGTATGGTAGGTCCTATACTAAAAGGCGATCTGAACTCTAGAATATGGCTCGTCAGAGGTCTTGAAAGATCTGTCCACTGACTTTTGAGACAAAAAATAAAATTGTACCTATCTATAATAATTTATTGATTGATCAAAATCAAGATTCAAAGCTCTATTTCAAATCTCATGACTGGAGCAGGTATTCCTATCTACGTACCTCACTCAAATCATTTTTTTAGGTTAAAATGGTGCACCAAAATGTTCAAATTGGACTTGAGAATGTTCTTAGGGACTTGGTAAGTTTTCAATTTATTATTTCTAGATACCTACCCTGGGTCTAAAAATAGTGCCTTTTAATTACCTAGAACCAGGTACCAATTTAATATTGAGATTATGTAGGTACAACGGAGCAACCACTGATTAGGTAATACTTAATAGCTTATAAAGACAGTGGGTTCCTCGAGCGACAGGAGCGGGTTCAAATCCCGTAATCTATCAACCGGTAAGGTAAATATTGGGAAATATTAACATAAAGCAACGGGAGGTTTATTAGATCTGTGCACAGTTTCAGAGGTAGCATCTGGAGAATGTAAACGATATTAATCCACGCCGCGCTCTGAATTTAGATTGCTCCATTCCCTCCGAGCTGAACTGAGCCACTTCACATGCATTTGCTAACTATGCACATGCATGGCATTACTTACCTACCGTCTGCGTATAATGCTAATATACGTACAACTCAATAGCTACCTAGATATAACGTCTCAAGACATTTCGGGCAGACCTTCTCCATTTGGTAGTTTTGTTTTAGTAATAAGTAGGTCATGCTAAAATGCCGACCAAAGTCTTTGGAAGTCCATGCAAGAGATCTTTACGATTTATCCAGCAGTGAAGCATAATATCTATCGATTGGCAAAGAAAGAACAGAAGAAAATGTGGAAGAATCTGGGAAACTACCGCCTTATTATCGCAAGAAAACTAAGATTTTTCTTGCCTTTTCATTATGTGAATAATGGAATCCGTGTACCGAGGATTACCATTCAGAGAAGAATTCTGTGTTGTACTCAACTCGCAGACTCAATAACGAAATATACATTATTCAGTTTTCACGTCAAAAAATTCAAATAATTTCTGGGTCCCTTGAATCTGTATCCTGCAGCTGTAATATGGCGTTATGTCAGCGGATATCTTACTACTGACTAAAATTCAAATAAGCTGGATGAAAGTTCGTTTAAGTACCTACTTTATATAAGTAGGTATTTTAGACAAAGTCGGAAGCATCTCTTAAAAATTGGAAGTCGGAACACGCAGGAATAGCAAGTAACACTAGCAAGTTGAAAAAGACCATTCGTATTGTTATGATATTATGGCTACAGCAAACAAGTACCATCCCTACGCAAATAGGCAACGGATACGAAATGTTTCCGCGTCAGAAATTAAGTTTTACCTTATTACGAGCGGTGTCAAAGTCAAACTTAAATGTTTTAAGTTAAGCTACAAGTTCGCATGATGTTATGGTGGCTATTGTTTGTTTAGTTGTTAACATGTTCGCTGATTAGCTATGAGCTGAAGAATCTACGCACATAGATAGGTATATTTATTTATATTGAACTAAAGCTGATGCTTGATAGTTAATTACATATTTCAGATTTGAACCATCGATCTTTTCGTTTTTCAGTGTGCCGCCTTGACTGTTGCCACACTCTTGAGCTAAGTATTTAGGTTAACTTTGTCCGTGTAGATTGAGTTTTTGCTAAAATATATGAACCCCTACTAGATATAGTAACTAATGATTACATAATATCTATATAGGAGGTTGTCATTATAGAGTCGCAAAACTGAAGTGGCATAAAATAGCGCGAAACATCGATAAACGATGTGTCCCAAAGTCTTTGCGTGGTAACCTCACATTGGAAAACGCAAAGCTGGAAGTCCACTCGTAGACGATGAGAGGATTGGATACTTGTATAGTGGACACCTGTTGGCAGTCGCAGCGAATAAAATAATCTCAAGATTAATGTGTGTGTGTATAGTAAGATAAAAGATGTTTGTGGATTGTGTCTTGGAAGAGCTGTACCTATCGGTTGAAATAAAAATTATTATCTTAACTGAACCATACACTTTAAAGGGCTTTTATTTGTAGAATCCTACCAACAGCGCGAGCGTGCCAAATGGAACAAGCACGGAGGAGCGAGGGAACGTGACGTATGGCATCGACGACGCGCCGCCGTGGTACCTCTGCATATTCCTGGCTTTACAGGTAATCTAATTAAAATCTGCTTTTGAAACGTTTACGGTAGAATAGAATAGAATAGAAACTCCACAAACTCCACTAACAACAGAAAGTATTAATCGCACTTACCTAAACAATAATTAATGGTGTCGGTAACATAAGAAAATTGTTAATAAAGGTAGCATCAGGATGCACAAAAACCACGCGCCTATAAGTAGTAGGCAATATATTAAATATCAATTATTATCATAAATAATATTTTAGGGTTCCAATAGAACAGAATTTTCAGGCATTGCCAATTTATTTTGAAAATTTTCAACCGATATTTTCTGGTTCCAGAAAATTGCTTTGGGATGTATGTTATTCGATAACAAGATAATCCTTGATTGCGATCTCTCGGTGACGATGCAGACATATAATTTAACCCCAGCTGAACTTAACTAATATTTTCCCCACCCCTCCATGTATAAGCGTAAGGGCGCGAACAAGCCAAGGATGCCTCACTGCGATACCTCGCGGTCGCGGTTTAGCTCGCTACCTCGATGCCACCTCCATGTAAAACAAATGTATGCAAACAGACGAGCGCGAACATGCCGAGAAACATCGATGTGAACCGCGATGTATCGCAGTGAGGTATCCTTCGGCATGTTCGCGCTCGTCTGTTTGCATACATTTGTTTTAAATGGAGGTGGCATCGAGGTAGCGAGCTAAACCGCGACCGCGAGGTATCGCAGTGAGGCATCCTTGGCTTGTTCGCGCCCTAAAGCTTATATTAGGAGTGGGTACAACGATACTGCAACGAGTCGGGATAGAGCTGTCGACCTTTCAGTTTTCAGTTCTAAGGTCATTTAACCTCTAACAGTTAGGTTATTGAGACTAAGGCACTGTTGCTTCAGCCAGTAACAGACACGTACCTAACCGTTAAACATTGCGTTACAGAACATCACCAGAACGTAATGTCAAAGAAAACCATTTTAACGAATGCATGTAACGATAACAAACGGTTTAAAACATGGATTTATAGTTTGAAACAACCGTGCCTAAGTTGGTTGAACGTCATTGGAATCTAATCTCTTCTAGCACTACCTCACCATGATCGGCGCCATAGTAGCCATCCCGTTCATCCTGTGCCCCGCGCTCTGTATGGAGGAGACAGACCCCGACCGGTCCAACATCATCTCTACTATGATATTTGTCACAGGTAGATAATACTCCCACTAGTACCCAACTACATTACGATTGGCGACAGTAATTGTACGGTTGTACCTATCCTAGTAAGGGAGGCCACGTAGGTACGATCCAGGGCCCCAAGTCTGCTATTTTACATGTCATTGTCATTGATCCGCAATACAATTACAATACAATTATCATTGGTCCAAAATTTCGTAGTCTACTAAATTCACAATGGTCGATTTCTTATAATTGGATTGTAATTCAATCATACCTCGGTATTGCCATTAGCTTAAAAAGCGTTTGCCGAAATGAGTTTCAAAAAAAAACTACATATTAAAAACGTTTATTTAAGCTAGATTCAAAGCTAGATGTGTCAGTGGCAAACCATCGGAAAACAATTGTGACACCATTGAATTAGTAGACTACCAAAATTGCTAAAAGTAGCAATTGGGATGTCATTGATAGGCAATGTAACTACAATTGCAATAGCAGACTTGGGCCCCAGTTTGCCGTGAAGTCTGCATGATGCTGCGTCAAGTTCGCGGCAGACTTGACGGTGTGTGGCTATCAATTTGTAAGACAAGTCTGCATACTTGTCTTGATCGTATGTTGCCTCCTTAAGCCTGCGCTGGTCTTCCGTCCGTCAATCCGTCGGTCTGTCTGTCGGCGGCTGTAGCTGTATCTATGTCATGAACCGTAATACTCGTCGGTATTGAAATTTTCACTGTGTATTTCTATTGCCACTATAACAACAAATAGGTAGATAGCTTTTTTCCGGATGGGGGACAGAAATTGAAAGGTTAATCCCTAAGCTTCCCCCCTATGCCTACAGCTATGGCATAGATATACAATAGGTCCCTGAGCCTTAAATATCTAAGCATAAAATATGCAATAATCGTTATCTAACTCGGATCAAACATGAAGTTTTTGTCGGAGTAAAGGTTCCTAATCCAATAAAAATGGAAATCAAACTAAATCTAAAATCATTTACGAAAAGGGAACTAGGTAGACGGATTGAAACACAAATAAAGGTTTAAAAATCTTAGCTACGTTCTTATCTGCATTTCCATAGTTTACTCACTGTTAGAATGATAATCTACATAATGAAGTTATTATTTGTTGACTCAGATAAAACGCGTGTTTCCGAGATAAGTAGAACAGCTGAACTCATCATATCAGTCAGCCTCAGAGCGTGATCTTGACTCAGAGTAATCCTGAAATAAAAATCACTTTGCTTTCTGTTGCCTTGAAAGCTGAATAAAACAATTTCCGTATTTTTGTTTCAACCATACACTTACAGTACCTATTAACTTAAAAGATGAGAGACTAGAGAGCTACATTGTTACTTCAGTGACTCAGGTTTATAAAATGAGCTTTAAAAAAATTTAAACTGAGACTATGTGTATTATATTTATCGAAAGAAAAATAAAAAAGTTAGAGATTTGGAGGTGCTGGGATTTGAACCCAGGACTTTCAGCATGCGAAGCAGACACTCTACCACTGAGTTACACCCCCGGTGTAGAACACGTTGAAATTAGTTATCGTACTCATAAAGTGGATAGTCCAAACATCGAAAGCTTAATACGCGAGGTCGTCAAGAGATGGCGCTGAAATCGGTATTTTTAAAATATTTTTTTTACGTTGAAAATTGCGGAGGTACACCAATACAATGATTATATCGTAAAATTATAGCTTCTCTGTCTACGTAGTTATCGTATTTACCAAGATGGACGAATACGACTAAAGTACATAGTTATTCGTTATCTAATTGAAAATACTTATTTGATTACACTCAATAATTGAATTGCAGGTCTCATAACCTGGCTCCAGTGCACGTTCGGGTGTCGCCTGCCCATCGTGCAGGGCGGCACCATCTCGTTCCTCGTCCCAACGCTGGCCATCCTCAACCTGCCCGCGTGGCGCTGCCCGGCGCCGGCCGTGCTGGCGGCGCTGTCGGCGGAGGAGCGGCGCGCCGCCTGGACCGGCCGGATGTGCGAGCTGTCCGGCGCGATCGCGGTGTCTGCTCTCTTCCAAGTCATTGGAGGTATCTGTCGAGGAAACATTTACCTGTAAGGTGTAAAGGAGGCTCCCCGTAAAGGTGCTCCCACACATCAGTTAGATAATGTTAGAGAATGTTGCGACCACAGATTAGAGAGTTGCGACATTCGTTGTCTAAGTTTTTTTTTTTAACAAATTGTAACAAAATTTATAAATTGTTAGTGATGTTATACAATTAATTATAACATGATATAACAACTTATAATTTTTGTGATAACATCATCCGAACGACAGCGGGACGTTAGCGGTAGTGCGCGGGTCCCAAACTGATGGTTACAGAATGTTATATGATGTTATGAAAATAAATGCAAATTGGTTAAAAGTTAGACCCAACTTCGGGATTTTTTTATCGAACATTTCATTATTTTATGATTCTACTCAGTAGTTTCTAGTCCCTTGGAAATACGATGTAACTTTTATTTGTTTTTTTTTTCGTATAGATAAAACTTTATTTACTGCTGTAAAAATCACCATGAAGATTTTATTTATACGCGCTCCTTTCAGATGTTACGCCATCTAATTCATCAACGAATAATACCTACTTAACAAACTAGTTATTTAACTAGATAACTGCCTCGTTGGTGTAGTGGTTAGCAAGTTCGACTACGCATGACGAGGTCCCGGGTTCGATTCCCGGGTCGGGGCAAAAATGTATTGAGTTTTCTGTTAAGAAATTATTAGTACTAGCCCGGAGTTAGGAAGTTGGCGGTGAGTCATCCCCGTGCGAGAGCACGTAAAGCCGTCGGTCCTGCGCCTGATCTCTTTCCCGTCGTGTCAGATTTTCCGTCCCATTGGGCTATGAGAGTGAGGGAATAGAGGGTGCACGTGTGTTTGCGCACACACTTGTGCACTACAATGTCCCGCGCAGATAGCTAATCTCTCCGGATTCGGTCGGGAGGACATTATTTAACTCGAGATACCTGTTTGTTTCTGTCAGGCTATTTCGGCATAATCGGGTCCCTGCTCCGGTTCGTGACGCCGCTGACCATCGTCCCGACAGTGGCGCTAGTGGGACTGACGCTGTTCGACCACGCGGCGGACGCGGCGTCCCAGCAGTGGGGTATAGCGGCTGGGTGAGCTTCAACAGTATTATTAATTACAAGGCTTTTAGGCTGAAATGAAAAAATCAAGACTGGGTTAAAACGAGACAGATTTATGTCAGAGTACCTATATTATTTGTGTCTCGTTTTAACTCTACCGTAAAGTAAAAAAAGTCGTCCATTTGTCGACCTCCCTGGCGCAGTGTTGAGCGCTGTGGTCTTATAACTGGGAGGTCTCGGGTTCGATTCCCGGCGGGGTCAGTTAAGGAATTTATAATTCATAAATTGTCTCTGGTCTGGTCTGGTGGGGGGTCTGGGGGTGGTGGAGGCTTTGGCCGTGGCTAGATACCACCCTACCGTCAAAGACGTGCCGCCAAGCGATTTAGTGTTCCGGCACGATGGCGTGTAGAAACCGATTAGGGGTATGGGTTGTATTTACACTGCTATACCCCTTCCAAGTTAGCCCGCTACCATCTTAGACTGCATCGTCACTTACCATCAGGTGAGATCGCAGTCAAGAGCTATCTTGTCATCGAATAAAAAAAATAAAAAAAGTCCGAGCTAAGTCAGAGCACGCTCTATAAATAGATCTCGAGTTTGTCCGCTCGGAGTATGGTTTTAAAAATCCCGCAGGAACCCTTCCGGGACGAAGAGTCCCGGAAAATAGAGGGTTCAACATCTAAGTATCGGTTAAAATGTTGATATAAATATCCGCGTGAGGTTAGTTTTTTAATGATCATACGGGAACCGGGAACCTTTGTTCCCGGTTCTATGATAAAAAGTAGCCTATGTCACTCTCGAAGTTATCAACCACGAGTATAGGTCAATAGGTACTCATGGTAAAAATCATATTTATCCGTTGTTTCATTTCTGCATAATTGAAGGACAAACCAACAAACAAATACACTTTCGTATACTTTGTACCTACTATTAGTAAGGAGGAGAGATGGAGCATTAACCGTGTAGATAATTACTGATATTCAATCCCCTGCGGGGTTACTCAGGGAAGTATTAATTTTTAGTTCGATCGATAATGAACTATTAAACTGTTAACTGCTAAGCCCCATTTAAAACCAGAGATTAATAAGAAGAAAGTAATCTCTGGTTAGAAAAAACTAGCACAAAAGTAAGCGTAGGTCAAAGTTCAGCGGCCGAACGAATATCGATCTCAGCCTCGATAATTCCAATTACTCGTATGTGCTATTTCAAATCATATCACAGTAATATTATTTATAGGCGAAACTTTGTATATACCTGTAAAGGAGTAACAAACATACACACAGACACAGGTAGGTAACCTGTGTCTGTGTGTATGTTTGTTACTCCTTTTTTGCTGAAATTTGGAATGGAGATAACCCAGGATTAACACATAGGCAATTTTCAGCACGGAAAATTAAAGAGTTCCCGCGGAGATTATAAAAACCTTAATCCATGCGGACGAAGTCACGGCCGTCGACTAGTACAATAGCCCAACGGTTAAAGGTGCGGATTGAAAACTGAAAGGTCGCAGGTTCGAATCCCACCCGATGCACTATTGTCGTACCCACTCCTAGCACCAGCTTTCCCCTTAGTTGGAGGGGATAGGAGGATATTAGTCAATTTCTGCTTGGCTAATATTCTTTTTATAAAAAAAACTTATAAGGTACTTACATTAATAATTTTTTAAGCACCTTGGTAGATTTTTTTAAAGACTATTAGCTGAGATGAACTTGATTAAAATTTTCCTCTTCTACTACACTACTACTATACCACTATACTGTACTATAGGTACCTATACCTATGCAAATTCTGAAAGAACTATACGTAGTAAGTAGGTCAAGTAATTATATACTCGTAATACAGGCTTAAGGTAGGAAAATAGTTTTAACGATGCCTCCGGGCTTCTCTAAGAGTAGATGTTATTATCAATTTGCCAACGTGATGTTGTGCAAAAATTTTAATTAGGTTGGTAGTAGCTGTTTTATCTCCCTTGATACTAGTTCATATTTTTAATTAAGGGGAAAAGTTATCGCAGTGACTAATGGAAAATCTACTGTATACCTACAGCGATGTGTTAACCAGATGTTTGCAGGAGGATAAATGGAATTTATCTGCGCTAATCTATGCAAGTAGGTATATTGTATACCTGCCGCCAATTATCTTTTACATGCTTTGTCTGAGCTAAAGGAACTTTTAAATACCTATATATTTAAAAGTAGCTCAGACTGTTATTTATTATTTAGTTAGGCCCATCTAACTAAATAATAAATAACAATAGTTGATGAGTTGCGAATTATTCAGATATTTCTCCTGCATCTACACGTACACTGTAGGACAAAGGGAAAAGTGTAGCCTACGTGGTAGGCTACACTTTTCCCTTTGCAGTTTATTTCCCACATAACATGCTTGACCGTTTCGTCAGCCGAAATTCAGACAAATGTAAATTAAAATTTGAAACACCCCCGACATATTACTACATCCTAATCGCTAATCAGGGCCCCAAGTCTGCTATTTTACATGTCATTGTAATTGAACCGCAATACAATTACAATTCAATTATCATTGGTCCAAAATTTCGTAGTCTACTAAATTCACAATGGTCGTTCGATTTCTTATAATTGGATTGTACCTAATTCAATGATACCTCGGTATTGCCATTAGCTTAAAAGCGTTTGCCGAAATGAGTTTCAAAAAAACCTACATATTAAAAACGTTTATTCAAAGCTAGATGTGTCAGTGGCAAACCATCGGAAAACAATTGTGACGCCATTGAATTAGTAGACTACCAAAATTGCTAAAAGGAGCAATTGGGATGTCATTGATAGACAATTGAACTACAATTGCAATAGCAGACATGGGCCCCAGTAATCGTTAAAATAAAAATATGTAATCCGTCATTTAGTGGCGGCGGCCATCTTGGACTGATTTTCATCAAACATAGCTAAGAACACTCCCGACTAATTCACCTTTCAAACAAAACAAAACAAAATCAGTATCGGGTCATCCGTTCGGGAGCTACAATGCCACAGACAGACACACACACACACACACACACAAAGACAAGTCAA
The DNA here is from genome assembly GCA_038048805.1 of Hipparchia sbordonii. Classification (NCBI taxonomy): domain Eukaryota; kingdom Metazoa; phylum Arthropoda; class Insecta; order Lepidoptera; family Nymphalidae; genus Hipparchia; species Hipparchia sbordonii. Next base: position 13,653,539 of record CM076109.1, on the reverse strand, counting down.
ACTTATAACACCCCGTTGTTTTTGCGTCGGGAATTAAGAAATTCAAAAGAATTTATTTCATGTTTCCTGTGGCTAAAAAGTTAAATTAGATTGAAATTGTAATCATTATCATTGCATTAATATGCATAAAACATGTACCTACTATAACATATATAGTGATAGGTACCACGCATTTTGAACCTAATTGATGCAGTACCTGTGGACATGCGAGGGGCTTTAAATATTTTAATAGAGTCACCTGGATTTACCGGGACGAGGCATCTGGGACGGGCCAGAGGTCGTCGCCATGGCGACCGCGCGGCGCTCAACAAGTTGCGAGTGTGTTATCGATTCATCTGCATCACACTCTGCGTGCATCCAGCATCCGTGCGTGGCTAACTTTAGACATGTACAAAACTGTTATGTTAATCTAAGTTGAAAACACATTGGTGCAGAATTAAAGCGCAGAAACGCGTCTTTTTAAAAACTTCAACTGAATTTTAAAAGTTCAAAATAATTATTTCATATTGGTCAGCTTGTGTCTCCGACAAGACTCCTGCGGATTCGAAAAGTAGATTCTGAAAATTGATTGAATGAAATTCCACTGAAACAACTGGCGAGAAACTGAATATAGCTGTTGCTCTATAACTTTGATTTGATATAAATTATTTATTTTGAAATTATCTTGTGAAAACCTGAATGGAAAGGAGATTAGTTCCATACAATTTTGTGATATTAATTAATTACTCAGTAAAAATGTATGTACATCAGGAAAACGTTATCGTTATACTACTAGTTGTACTACTAGGTCGCGTGTGATTGACGTTGACGATCGGGGAGGGCGTGAGTGTCACCAGTTTACATAGTAATAGTTAGTTTACATAGTAATAATTAGTTTACATAGTAATACTTAGTTTTCTTAAGTTTGGCAGTGGTAAATGCTCGGAGCTACTCGTACGCCTCGATAGATGTGTGCTGGTCCTAATAATGGTTGAGCGTCGACGTAACTGCAACGACAATCGGCGATCGTCTACGTCATCAACGCTATGTCGACCAACGCTCTTCCATTCGGGATTTAACTTGACACGTGTACCGTACACGTGGCAGAGCGTCGCGAGCACGGCAAGGCTTTTTCTTATTAATCGAGCTATGTATTTTTTCAACACACTTGCTCATAAAATGGCTCCCGGGTCACCGCAACTAGGCACACAATGACACCTTTAACTCAAACTGTGACTTTTTATTACCATTATTCACAATGTGAGTTATAGAATTATTTTTTTTAATTTTATTGGTTGAGTTGCTTTGTTGTTAAAAAAGTTTCTATTACAAAAAAAATCCTACCTATTGCCAAGATACCTATTGCTTGCTCATTTCATACAACTTCGTATTTAAATAGATAATTTCAACTTGTACGTGTTTAATAAATAAAACTGTCACTCAAATATAACTTTTGTTTTTTCTGTAATAAAGAAAACTGGAAATTCCCCATTTTGTACGTGGCTATAAGAGAAAAGCCAAAAAAAAAAAGAAACCTCATTCTTTTAGTCTATGGCCATTAATGGTGCGCGCGCATTCCGGAAAACTGATTAAATCAAATAAACACCTGAATAGGCTGTATGATCGTCGATCTTTGCCTGCCCTCAAGAGCATCTCAAGAGGGCGAACAAAAAACAACATTAATTTTTCCCGCCATTGCGAAAAAATTTTCACAACTCGTTTTCACTGTTTTGTACCATAATGTACTATTTTAGTATTATTTTCTTCACAAGTGTGTTGAAAAACGTCGTATGATACACGTGTTATTGATGATTACCGTCCTCGGCTACCTTAAGACCCTCGCCTAACGGCTCGGGTCTCAATGGCGCCTCAGCGGTAATCACCAACTTTTACACTTGTACCATAATGTACTATTATTACATTGCGATGTAACTTCTAAGGGCGGGCGGGAAAATTATTTTATAATTCTTTTAAAGTTAAAAGTATATCGAGATACGACACTACAAGCTTCGTCACTCGTGACTTTGTCTGCACTATAGTTCATTACAATATATTGTTACAGGACATTTACTCTGCTCACAATATTCTCTCAATGCATGGGGGAGGTGAAAATCCCAGCTCCAGTGTGGAAGCGTGAAGTTGGCTGTACAGTCATATGGTTTCCACTGTTTAAACTCTTTCCGGTAAGGTATTTTTTCAGAGAATCGTTGCCTATAGGTCAATGTTTAGAGTGGCTAGGGCCCTGTACCATTAAAACCATTGCACGAGTGTACCAGGCTGTCAGCGAGTAGGAAGAAGTGGTGAATGCTCGTGAGGCGAATCACATCTGCTGCTAAAGACGTCACTTTGAGATTCTACGACCGCTCTGTCAAGAGTGCTAAGAAGAAGAAAGTGTATTAATTTGTTCATTAATGTTAAGTGACAGCCTAGCGATTAGGACTACGGTCTTCAATTCAGGAGGTCGCAAGTTTGATCCCGGGCACACGCTCCTTTTCGAAGTTATGTGCGTTTAAGCAATTAAATATCACATGCTTCAACGTTCCAGGAATACATCGTGAGGAAACCTGCACATCTGAGAGTACTCCTTACTATTTTTGAAGATGTGTGCATTCTGCGAATTTGCTTTGGTCCAGCGTGGCGGACTATATGGCTTATAACTCTGCTTTGAGGAGACCTGAGCTCAGCAGTGAGTCGTGACGGTTTGCTGTTGATGATGATGATTTGTTAATTAATTGTATCGTTGTTTCAGGTACTCCTTACTATAGCGATAATGTGGGGAGTTTGCGGTATCCTCACAGTAACAGACGTGTTCAAGATGGGTCATCCCGCCAGAACTGACCTTAAACTGAACATCATTGAGGATGCGCCGTGGTTCCGAATCCCTTACCCAGGTTACAATAAGTTAATAATTCCTATGAAAGTCCAAGATCAACCTTGTGAAATATTGGCTGATCGTTAGCTATTTCCGCAGGTCAGTGGGGTGTCCCGACGGTGAGCGTGGCCGGCGTGCTGGGCATGCTGGCGGGCGTGCTCGCATGCACGGTGGAGTCCATCAGCTATTACCCGACTACCGCCAGGATGTGTGGTGAGTTGCCGCAGGTCAATTGGGTGTTCCGACGGTGAGCGTGGCCAGCGTGGAACGGCATTCCGAACCAGCCCCCTGAATGTGTAACTCAGTGCCTATCAAAAAATGAAAGCCACTGACATATATTTTTTATCCATTGAAGGTTTACTATGAAATAGTAATGACATTTCTCTTCAAACCTTCAATGGATAAAAATTCCTATCGTCGGTGATATCTGAGTGACAGAATCAGGGGGCAGTAGTAGATTCACTGTTTATTCACTTGACGATTCAAAAGCATTTTGTAAAAGTTTATAATAAAATTAGCTTACCTTTTCAACAAAAAACTTTTCTATTCTATTCTTATCAAGGCGTTTATAATAACACGATGACGACTTTGAAGTTTAAAACTATTTTATTCTGGGAGTAAAATAACATTGTATGGTTGTATCAGCGGCGCCGCCCCCGCCCCTGCACGCCATCAACCGGGGGCTGGGGACAGAAGGCCTGGGCACGATGCTGGCCGGCCTGTGGGGCTCCGGCAACGGCACCAACACCTTCGGCGAGAACGTGGGCGCTATTGGGGTCACTAAGGTGAGGCACTCGTGTCCAATATTAAAATTGAAATTAAAAAAAAAAGTATGGCAACACTAGTCGCTCCGGCGTCTTCCCTTTTTCCTTGCAACAGCGGCCATCATTACATTACATTTACATTGTGCTTTCAATTAGTTAAAATATTAATAAAAACTCAGTTCAAGTTCATCTTTTATTTTCAAAACGAACAAAATATCATACAATTCGTAACTAAAACCAACTCAAAACACATTACTACAAATGCGAAAGTTGTGTTTGTTGGTTTATCCCTCAATCACACAGTAACAGAGAAACGGATCAACGTCATATTTTGCATGGGGATAGTTTACTTGAAGGGTAATTTAAAAAAACAGAGTGATTCTGGCAAAAACCAGAAATGTTTATGGTAAGTTTACAATCTTACTAATATTATAAATGCGAAAGTGTGTTTGTTTGTTGGCTCCACGCGAAAAATATTGGACAAAAGCCAGTAAGTAATATAATAAGAAAACAATAAATTATACAGTTGACTTTCTCATGGGGATCATCTGTTTATGAGGTTTGAATTGTGCCAAGAAAAAGTAAAAAACAGTTTGAGACAAGGAATTTCTGGCCAACTGTGGGAAAGCTATCACCAATATAAATAAATTTTTTTATTGGTGCTAGAATTTTTCGTCTAGCTAATCTTCTTCTTCTAGTAGAAACCATCTTCTAACGGAGCCTACCATTAAGAGCGCGCGTAGTGGTAAATCTTCAGATGTAGTTTTGATTTTTACAGCAGTAGATCAAGTTTTAATTATCCGAAAATTATCCGACAGGCAAAAATAACATCATATTTCCAAGGGACGATACTGAGTAAAAACATAAAATAAACAAAGTTCGACATAAAAATTGCACAAAAATGCATTTATTTTCAATGTGTGATATCTGATTTTTTTCTGGCATTCTTAAGGCTGAAGCTCATGTTCTACTATTGGAGAAGGTTTTTAAGCCAGGATATTCTTCTTCGACCAGACCTTCTTCAGCTAGTGCGGACTACGATATTATTCATCGAATTGTTTATACTAATTTATTGTTTGGTGTTTTGTTGAAAAGCTATTTCGTTTCCCACACGCCTCGTGTCAAAATATTATTGTATTTAGAATTTACTAGCCAAATAATTGGCAGATTTATGAGAACAAGTACTTAGTTATAACCGTGGCATACAAATAATATCCTCAATAACTGTATTAGTTATTATATTATTGTTTACGCAAAAGAAAATAACATTGGAAATGGCCAATTAAGTGTGAGGTTCCGTAGTTGGGCGTTGCAATCTGCGTTGTAAATGTACCTACCCCACATAATTATGTCATAATTAATTTGTAACGTAAAATATTTTTATGTGATCCACTGACTGACTACTGATGGTGAAAAATTCAAATTCATTGCCATTTATTTCATGTAAGCCAACTTGTGGCATTTGTGACGGACTGGCAGACTCTACCACTGGCTTGGAAAGCTGATTTTGCTTACTAATGGGTTGGGCTATGTCAGTGACCCTGGTTTTCCTACGAATCTCTTCATTTCGAATTTTATCCTTCAGAGAAACTCCTAACATAGCCCATTATAGGCATTAAGTGTAACCTATTCACAAAGTTATCGATAAATGGTGTCTCTTACACCTGGTATACGCCGTGCAGGTGGGGTCCCGGCGCGTGATCCAGTGGGCGGCGGGGCTGATGGTGCTGCAGGGCGTGGTGGGCAAGCTGTGCGCCGTGTTCATCATCATCCCGCAGCCCATCGTGGGCGGCCTCTTCTGCGTCATGTTCGGCATGATCTCCGCCTTCGGTGAGTGTGGACACTACCACGTAGCAAGCAATCTTATAGGCGCTCCCGTCTGGAATGTGCCGCTTAGCACCATCTTAAGGGTTCCCGAAGTAACTATGTGTGATTTTTTTTAAATGTTTAGACTAACGCTAGATTGTGATCGCACCTAATGGTAAGTAAATATGCAGCCTAAGATGGAGCATGCTTTTCTAAAAGATACCTCTTCACTCTTGATTTAAAGGTACCCAAGTTACAGTTAGGTGGAAAAACAGAAGACGAAACTGCCTTCCAAATGATGGCGGTGCGAATAAGGAGGCAAAGCGCTTAGTGTGAAATCGTTGAGTTTGAACCACGTAGCCGTGCAAATCCATGCGATGCCTTACGGTTCGATTGTATAAAGGTGATGATGGAACTAAATTAAATAGTTCTTGAAATATATCCTGATCGTTATTGTGAATATCATGCGAAATAGAAGATTTCATAGGCTCGTGTTCCTAATTCTTGATCCTTCTTTATTATAGCATCGTGCTGGCAATTTCTCTTCACAGTTTTGACCTCATTTCAGGTCTATCGGCTCTCCAGTACGTGAGTCTGAACAGTTCGCGGAACCTGTACATCATCGGCTTCAGCCTGTTCTTCCCGCTGGTGTTGACGCGCTGGATGACGGAGCACAGCGGGCTTATACACACCGGCGTCGAGGCGTTGGACGCAGTGCTTCAGGTGAGATGAAGGTCGTTGGATCTTCGGTAGGTACGGGAGCGTGAAAGAGAGGCCAACGGCAAAACCGCAAGACTTTAGTCACAGTTCACATAATTTTTTGAGTGATGATAACGGTTCAACAATAAACACGTGATACTAAAATTGTCTTGGCTTAGTTTGAGGGGAAAGTGGAATATAAGACATGTTCTGCATGGCTTTCAAAAAATTATAACACCAATTAATAAAAAAAGTTGAGATAAGATTATCTTCTTCAAGTTAGCCTTTGAAAGGAACAACTTTGCTGGGTTTATATTATTTCTCAAATTGATTGATAACAGCGATCAATATACTCTGCTAGGGATATTGTCAAAACATCTTTTTCTTACGTATTTTACGTCACGTTATGTGCATATTTTATTGTTGTCTTACTGAATTAAGCTGTGTCTTTATTTACAAATTAATATTAAGTAAGTTTTATTGCTCTAATTTACTAGGAGGTGTTTATGTTTTTGTTTACTCACTTTTCTATCTACGCACCATTTCTTTTTGTCCATATTAAACAAACAACATACAAAATTAGAATGACATATTGTATCGAAATATCCTACTGTACTTTATTTTGCAGGTGCTTCTGTCGACTTCCATTCTTGTAGGAGGGATGATAGGTTGCTTGTTGGACAACTTAATACCAGGTAAATGTATACTAGTGCGTAACCACTTTTTTTATTGCGAGATAGGCTTGTACTTGAAGACATCAATGGTGGAAAGCATGATACGGGCTAGGTTGAAGCGCGCTTGCTTAAAAGATGCCTATACACCTTGAAAGTACACAAATTATACTTCGCCAGAAATAAAGACGCCGAACGGGCGTTTCACACCTTAGCACTAAAGCATTTCGTGGAATTAGACTGGATTTCAACCACATGAGGATGCCAACGTTCACAACTTCCCACAGTTCTGTGGTAAAACGGTGAGGAAGGAATAAGGTTGTGAAATTCCTGAACGCTCTCTCCAAAGTATATTCGATAGAAGCCTGATAGACAGGCGAAATTGTGTCAGTGCACGCAAAATATACGTCATTAGATTAGGGGTTTAAATTTTAGGACCTATTATTTGTAATGGTATTTTAATTTCCACACCCCGTTGTCAAGCGTGTGAAAATGTATCGCTTGTTCGCTAAAAAGGCTATTAGGAAATGTTTCCACCCTGCTGAGCCCATACACAAACAAACAAACTGTACGGGCCGAAAGAGACTTACCCAAAACTTGGAGCGGCTATTTTAATACAACTTTTTGAATTTTATTTAGTTTAATTTCACCTACGAGTACTACTATTATAATAAATACGAACATTATTCTGTATGTCTGCTACTTTTTTATTTATTTACTACAGTCAACCCACCCTGATTTCGCACGGGTAGACTACAAAACAAATAAGTCCTAAAGTTCAATTGTATAGTACTATATACTATACAAAAAACCTCAATAGCGCAACGGTTGGACTGAAAACTGAAAGGTCACAGATTCAAACCCTACCCGTTCCACTATTGTCGTACCCACTCCTAGCAAGGTTTTCGTTTATTTGGAGGGGCGAGGAGAATATAAGTCAAGTTCAGCTTGACTAATATTCTTTTCTTTTTTTTTTAAATACATGCTTGGTATGTACGTACGAAGTCAATTGATAAGTAACTAGCTTTTGCCCGTGGCTTCGCTCACGTTAAGTTCAATTTTTCAAACCCCTATTTTACCCCCTTAGCAAATGAATTTTCAAAAATCCTTTCTTAGCGGATGCCTACGTCTTAATAGCTATCTGTATACCAAATTTCAGTCCGAACCGTCCAGCGGTTTGAGCTGTGCGTTGATAGATCAGTCAGTCAGTCAGTCAGTCAGTCACCTTTGCCTTTTATATATTCAGATAGACAGACATAAATCCCCACAATTCAGGTGGGCAGTACCCAGCAACATCAGAATTGAGGAGCCGTGGCCTAGCGTTCAACGATGTAGTCTATTATTTGTTTTTAAAAAAGTAGTTTCCCCCACGCCAGGCGCGGGCGTATCGTGTGGTTTGATCTATGAATGATTCTTTTCCATGAATTAAATGATTCATTACATGACCTTTGCGGCTTATCGCGAAAATGCCATAGCCTGTCAATGGGCATTTTATTTTGGCACATTTTCCTGTACAATTGTTAAATATCAGTGGTCCGGAGCGGTTAACATAATAGACGTTTTTTGTCGTTAGTTAACTTGCGTGTTCTATCATGCATTTATGAATTATCGTCATTTTTATGGTTTCTATCTAAGTAGCTGGTGTGAAAATTGGTGAACGTGGGTGGGAAACTCAGGACTCACCTGCAGTCTCCTCTCGCCTTCGACAGCACTGGTTCACACACCATAACACCATATAACAAAAATTTAAAAAAAGGGGCGGTAATTGTTCTGAGCACGCAAAAATTACGTGTTGCGGCGTTGACATTAGCGGGCATACTAGGCGTTGGATCTTCTTTTCTTGACGCGGTCTCTTTTTGTCCTGAGTTGAGGGAAAGGGACAGGACAGGACTTATGGAAATATATTAATGTGTAATTGTGTGAACGGCGTGAACATATATCCCCCGGGCTGAAGGAATATGCCTTCAGAAAAGCAACAAAGTTTTTATAAACAAATAAGAAAAAAAAGAAAAAAAAATAAAAGGAAGTATAATTAAATTTATATTAAAAACTAGAATTATAGCGGCGTTGTTAAATGTAACGAATTTTATTGAAGTGGTAGAGGGCAAAGCCGAACTACAGGTCTGACGTAGGAACCTGTGCGCGTTTTAACTTTAGCGGTACGGATGATTCCGTCTTTACCGGGGTAAACTTCTTGGACTATACCCAGAGGCCAGCTAAGGGGTGGAGAGTTATCATCGCGAATTACCACAATACAACCAGTTGAAATAGGGTTAGATGGAGTGTTCCATTTTTGTCTGCTTTGGAGCGAAGACAAGTATTCGCGACTCCATCTTTGCCAGTAGGATTGTACTAGCTTCGATAATAACTCGTAGCGGTTGAGTCTATTTTGCGGCACATCGGTAAAGTCTTCTGCCGGTAAGTATTTAAGTGGCGTAACATTTAAAAAATGAGAGGGTGTCAGCGCTGTAGGTTCGGACGGGTCAGAACTTAGCACGCATAGGGGACGGCTATTCATTATTCCCTCTATTTGCACTAATACAGTGTTAAACTCTTCATACGTAAGCGTTTGCGTTCCTACTATCTTTGATAGATGTGTTTTTACGGATTTAATGTTGCTTTCCCATATGCCACCAAAATGTGGCGCGTATGGCGGGTTTCTTCGAAACTGTATGCGTAGATCTGCCAAGTTTTGGTCTAAATATTTGTCCTGCGACAGTTTATCATGAATTTCCTTTAACATTCTATCAGCTCCGCGGAACCCTAAACCTCCGTCACTTATTATGGTACTAACGGGGCCACGGCGACTGATAAATCGGCGGTACGCGTCCAGGAACTTTTGAGAGCTTAGTTCTGAGACTAACTCTAGATGAAGCGCTTTAGTCGTTAGACAAATAAATAAACAAAGATAAGCCTTCGTAGACTTAACCCCGCGGCGGCGATAAGGTGTCACATAAAATGGACCTGCGTAGTCCACACCTGTGAAAACGAAGCTTTTAACTTCGCTAACGCGATAGTAAGGCAGATCTCCCATGATAGGAAATGTATTTTTCGGCTTTAATTTAAAGCATCGATTGCAACCTTGAACGCGTTGGCGTACCATATTGCGAGCGGCGATAATCCAATAGTTTTGGCGTAACAAGGCGAGTAGCAATGAAGGACCGGTGTGTGCGTTTTTAATATGAAAATAGTCCACCAAAAGATGAACTAAGCGGTCTTTCGCGGGGAGCACGACTGGATGCATTTGCGAATAGCTTAGTTGCGACTGCGACAATCGCCCTCCGACGCGTATGACGTTGTTTGCGTCCGTAAACGCATTTAACTTTCGTAAGGCGGGACTGTGCGTATCGAAAGAATGTTTCTTTTGTATGATTCGCAAGATAAACATTTCAGTGGCTTCCAAATCAGCGACGGTTATCGCACCGTGTGATTTTAAAAACTTACCGAAGCGTAAGGCGTACACCCACGAGTGTAAAAACTTGTTCCAATTCGACATGCGATGCGCGGAGTTATATAATTCTTCATAATTATTGTCGGAACAGATTTTAGCGGCTAAAGTGACAAGCTTTTTACGTTCAGGCAGCTCGTCTATAGCATGCGGCAAAGATGCGTTTAAGGGCCAATCGCAGAAAGGCTGCGTGACCCACGAGGGCCCTTGAAACCAAAGCGTATTGGTTAAGAGTTCAGAGGGCATGACTGGTCTCGATATGATGTCCGCGGGATTTTCCTTTCCCGAAACATGATACCAGTTCTCAGCGGGAATGTTATCATTTATAGCGGCAATTCTATTTGCAACAAAGGTCTGAAACCTGTGAGGCGGCGCGCGGATCCACGACAGTGCAACCGTGGAGTCAGAGAAGGCGATTATTTTATTTATTTTTACGCGTTCGCTAATCGAGTCTTTAACAGCGATCATTAGATTCGATAGCAAGAGGTTTGCACAAAGTTCAAGTCGCGGCAAGGATACGTTGCATTTAGGCGAGGCTACTCTCGACCTTGAACAGAGCAATGTGACTTGACCTTTGTCAGTGTCAGAGGTGCTGACGCGTAGGTAAATGACAGCACCATAACACTTTTCGCTGGCATCAGCGAACCCTATTAGCGAAATATTATTTGAGCTTTGTAAAATACCTATATGTCGCGGAATTTGTAACTGTTCTAACAAATGGAGTTCGCGTTGTAACTGAAACCATTGACTTTCTATATTAGGAGGAGCGTCTTCGTCCCAATCTAAGTTAAGCTTCCAACATTCCTGCACTAGCAACTTTAACAAGGCAGTTACAGGGCCTAGAAGCGAGAGGGGATCGAATAACCTAGCGGTGACCGAAAGAATAATGCGTTTCGTACATTTACGTTCGTTGGGTACATTTACCTTAAAGGTAAACACATCTTCACTCGGCTTCCATTGAAGACCAACTATTTTCGTATTCGCGGTAATTGAGTGTTCGTCAAACTGTACGATACTCGGCGAGCGTAAGTCAGAAGGTATCTCTTGTAGTAAGTGCGTACTGTTAGAAATCCATTTTGTTAGCTTAAAGCCGCCAGCTTTGAAAAGCTGAACGAGCTCGTTGTATAAATTTTTAGCCTCTTGTAACGAGGGCACAGAGGAGACATAGTCGTCCATATAAAAATGGCGTTCAGCTGCCCAAGCTGCGGCGGGAAAGCGTGCGCGTTCATCCTCGGCGAGCTGTTTGACCACGCGCATAGCTAGGTATGGCGAACTAGAAACGCCGAACGATACGCAGTTAAACTCATAAGTATCGACGGGATCGTTCGAGTCGAACCTGAATAAAATGCGCTGATAACGATGATCGCTGGGTGAAAGTTGTATTTGAAAATACATTTTCTCAATGTCGGCAGAAAGTGCGATGGAAAATAATCTTAGGTTGATCAACAAATCAAAAATGTTAGTCTGTAAGTTCGGTCCGGTATACAAAATGTCATTTAGCGAATGGCTGGTATTATTATTACCTAAAGTCTTGCAACTCGCGTCTAGAACAATTCTAGTTCGCGATGATGACTTTTCCGGGCGATAGACCGCATGATGGGGAATGTAATAGCACGGACCTGGCTCAGGGTTTTTGATTAAGTTTAAATAACCTTTAGTTATGTAATCTAAAAGGGTTTCATTGTAATCTTTACGTAACTCTGGAATAGAGTTTAACTTTTTCTCCAGGTTTATTAATCGGCGTTTAGCTATTTCATATGAGCGACCGAGAACGGCTGGATCATTTTTGAAAGGAAGCGATACAGTATAGCGTCCGTTTTCATTGCGGGAGAACGTGTCTAAAAAGATACGTTCACAAGCGGAGTCATCGGAACTAATATGTTTTTTATTGGGAACGGACTCTAATTCCCAAAAGCGTTGCGTAATTTCCTCTAAATTCGATTCAGTAGTTTTAGAGTTATAAGCGAGAAAAGATTTTTCTTTCAAATGCGTAGGCGCGAGGCAATCTGCCTTTCCCATAAGTACGTAGCCGAGGGTCGTTTGTACACCGACTACGGACGAATCGGGAGATGTAACTTTGCGATTCCCTAAAAGAAACGGGAATAATTCGTTGCCAATCAAGCAATCAATATCTGTAGGTACATAATATTCTTCATCAGCGAGAGGTAAATTCTTTAAATGATTTAAATTATTTACATTTATAAAATCGTTTGGAATTTTGTCCGAAATCGTATTAATTACGCGTGCATCAATAGTATATCTGCAGCGCTCGTCAAAGCGCGACTGAAGTGTGATGCGTGCCTGACCTTGAACTTGATGTTCTGAAAGGCCGATGCCTTGTAAGGATGACGTCACAGCATTAATTTTTAAGTTTAAGCGATCGCAAAATGATTTAGTTACGATGTGACACATAGAACCGCTGTCTAGGAGTACTCTCATCGTAAAACGTTCTCCTAGATTATTATAGACATAAACTACTGCGCTAGGTAATAAAATAGTAGTTGCATTATTTGAATGCAATTGTGTGCGAGATTGAAGCGCGATGTCATTAGCTGGGTCCCCACCAGACGATCCATCGCGCTCCGATCGCACGCGGCAGGAGCGCGATCCAAATGTGCAGGCGGTGTGGACGTGCCGCGCGCGATCCATGCGCTCGTATTGGAGCGCGCGCTCCCTGCTGCGCCCGATCCGTTCGTTCCGGATCGCAGTTTAAACAAACTGGATCGGCCTAGTACGATCCACGCTCCACGTTCACGATTTTGGATCGCGGATCGCGGGATCGCCGATCCATTTTGGATCGTCTGGTGGGGACCCAGCTATTCGTCAAACATAGCGTCGACGGAGGAGGCGGGGCGTGCTCGGGCGCAACCGGTTTTTGCGATAAGACGCGAGTGTCACTAGCGGCGGAGTGGTTAGGAGTAGACGCCGGACGTTGGGTCGCGGGTTCGATTCCCGCGTACATGTGTAATTTTGAATGGTGAGACTTTCCACAAAAACATCTGATTTTCGATCTGCAATTTTTTATTGAATGGAAGCCCATACAATTTACACAGAGGCTATTGTTTCGGACAAATTGATTCCTAAAGGTAGGATCGCGTTCTAAAAATTTATCGCATCTGAACAGTGGATGGATATCTTTGCAATACGGACATTTCGGAGGATTTTTATCTAATGATGAAACGGAATTTGCGGGTGAATTATTCGACTTTGTGTCGTTATTATCATTAACGTGAAATGAGCGTGTGGGTATATTACGTTTAGTTTGCGGCGAGTTACACTTATTGTTTTGTTTTGGAGGGTTTGACGACGAGGTATTGCGTAACATATAAATTTTACTTTGTTCTTTTACGAACTGAACAATCGAATCGAAAGAAGGCATTTTCTCACTACGGTGCGCTTGTTCGAATAAAGTTACAGTTTCTTTGTCTAGCTTAGTTAACGCCAGATGAGTAAATATAAAATCAGCTAAGTCATCGATTTCTAGACGTTTCAAAGCGGCTTGTGCGGAACAAAATTGTTCAATAAACAAATCAAGAGAACCTTGCGTGGACGTTTGACTGCCTTTAAAAGATAGAATTTGATCGAGATACAATGAAGCCAAAGTTCTTTTATCTTCATATCTTTCAATTAACGCGTTCCAAATTAGATCGTAATTAGCGGCAACAGGCTGAATACCCGAACAAACCAACAACGCTTTACCCGATAGCTTGCCTAGAAGGTATTGCACCTTCTCGGCGTTAGATAATTTTGAATTGTTGTGTATTAGCGAGCTAAAGTTCTCGTAAAACGCTGTCCATGTGTTTGGAGTGCCGTCGAAACTTCTTAGCTCCAAAGCAGGCAGTTTTTTAAGTAAATCTAAATTTTGCGTATTACTTTTTGCTAATTTGGCTAAGGTGTCTGTTTCAACTGATTTTATATGAGAATACAATTCATCGAACGATGCTAACGTATCAAAATTAATTAGGGCCTTTGGGTTAGCTTTCAAATTCATTAAATTTAACTGTTCCGTAGCAGAAATGAATTCTTGTCGCCACGTATCTAACATTTTGACTTTAATGAGAAATTGTTTAAGGACTGAATCACTAGATAGATTGCTCGTTTGATCGTATAATTTTTGTACATGCTTATAATAACTTTGTTGTTTAGCTTCTTGGAGGCGGATTTCAATTTGAAAATCGTTTTTGTCAGTCATTTTTACTTAGTGAATGTGAGGGGCGTAACTCGACACAATATGGCGGTGAAACGCGTATGGATGCTACAATGACTGACAACTCGAAATATGGCGGTGGATGTATGTAGGTGTATTGTGCGTGAAATATAGCGGAATGTATGCGGATTTTTGCGGAATGGAGAAATATACTTATATAGCGGGATATGCGGGATATCCAGGAGAGGATTAAGAGATATCCGAGTGAGAAGGACCAAGGAATATGGTGTGAAAATTGGTGAACGTGGGTGGGAAACTCAGGACTCACCTGCAGTCTCCTCTCGCCTTCGACAGCACTGGTTCACACACCATAACACCATATAACAAAAATTTAAAAAAAGGGGCGGTAATTGTTCTGAGCACGCAAAAATTACGTGTTGCGGCGTTGACATTAGCGGGCATACTAGGCGTTGGATCTTCTTTTTCTTGACGCGGTCTCTTTTTGTCCTGAGTTGAGGGAAAGGGACAGGACAGGACTTATGGAAATATATTAATGTGTAATTGTGTGAACGGCGTGAACAGTAGCTTATAATTCATGTACAGTAAAGCATGGAAACTTTTGTTTAGGCTATAATTTGCGCTAGTTGAAACTTTGAAACTTTTAAATGGGATAGGTCAATCTTGAAAAAACTGTCGGCCAAATGACAAAAATATACAATTTAGAAGACTGCTTTGGCTAATATGTTTTCCTGTCAGCAGGTCATATGTATCTATTAAAACAACAAATATTTCAAAAATAATGTTTGGAATGTTAGTAGAAAAAAAACAAGAGCTCATTTAAAGTTGTTCGTAACTTTCAGGCACTGAAGAAGAGCGCGGTTTGAAAGCGTGGGCCAAGGAAATGTCCCTGGAAGCGTTGGGCGCCAACGAGCAAGGCGACACCTACGACTTCCCCGTAGGAATGTCCTTCATACGCAGGTAAGACCTACTCACCTAAGTGTTTCTGACGATCCTCATGGTGCAGTGGTGAACACTGTGGTATATAAGTAAGAGGATTCGGGATCGATTCCCGGTACGGCAATATATCTGTCCTGATTTGCCGTGGCTACATACCATACTACCACGGTTTAGCGGTCCGTTACGACAGCATGTAGAAACTGGTTAGAAATTCGATTTACATGACAACCTATGACCTAAATTAGCCCGCTACACATCTACATTTACGTTGTCACTTATACTGTTAGGTGAGATCGTTGTCAAGCTATCCTGTCGTACAATAAAAAAGAACACACCGTTAAACTGTTTTAAACTGTTTTCACGTTGTATAATAGCGTTGTTTAATAATAATTCCCTGAAAAAAAAAATACGTGCCTTGTTTTCAAGATAATAATAAAATATGTTCCTTGTAGGTGGAAGTGGACGCAATACCTTCCCTTCATGCCGACCTACCAGGCCGGCAAGTTCACCGCTCTATTTCAGAGGAAAAAGGACAGCTGAAATGCCTGAAATACCTGAAGTGTCTCCACCAAATAACTATACATTTGAGGGAACAGGAATATTGAATGTTAGATTGTAATTATAATGTTTCATGTTGAATTGCTGTATATACCTTTTCACTGTATAAATAATTAAACTGTAAACTAAGTGTAAACTATTATGTTGTAAAGCAATAATTAAATACACTTACCTATCCGTATGTGAAAGGGCATGTGTTTCATTTTCTCACATTTTTTTTATCTAAGTAAAAGAATAATCTCTAAAAGTATTGAAGGGATCTTATTAAATCTTTATATACTCAAAGTATTAAATATATAAATTACTTGGAGGTAGGTTTGAGGCATATATTACACTAGATGATGCCCGCGACTTCGTTCGTTTAGATCTCTGCGGAGTCTAGCTCTATAGTTATCCGGGATAAAATAAAGCCTTTGTGTTAATCCTAGGTATGAGCTCTCCCAGCCTAATCAGTTCGTTCGTTTTGGAGTAAAAAACATCCATCCTCACAAACTTTCGCATTTATCGATTACGATAAATTATGCGAATCGTACTAATTATAGTAGGATATCTTTCGGCGAATTTTCGAGTTTCTTGCTGGTTCTCGACTGTAATGTATTCCAAACCAGTGGTAAGTACCTACGGTATATTCAGTTGATGACTCAAAAGCACTAAGTAAAAGTTTATTTGATTAAAAACATTTCTTTTCTATTATATATACCTAATATATGTATAGTTATTACACCTAATATTATATATATGTATTAATAATTTCTTTATATCATACATACATACTTTCGTAACGAAAAGGTTGAGTTATAATAATATCGAGTTACGACTCAGAAATTCTGAGGATTGAAACAGTTTTTTTTGCAAAAGTGAAAATTATTCAGCTTATACCTAAATCGATAACTGAAATATGGGCTGTACAATGTATGATTTCATTTTTATTGAGATCACAGTAATAAGGAAAGTTTAGGGCGGAAAATCCGCGTCGATCAAATTTCCGTTTTGCCGCCCCTCCCATCCTTTCACTGAACTGATCTAATCCTGAATGTACGAATTTTCTTTATTGAACGGATAAAAGGGCCGTAGGTATATTATAAGCTTTCTTGTACAAATCGAGCTCTAACGTAGCGACTTTTTCAATATAAAATAATCATTTCGATTTCGACATTTTTCCAATAATTTGAAAGATTTTAAGACAAAATAAAAGTAAAACAACGTATTATGACAATTTCCAAAAGGTTTTTTTTTCTACATCAAACACTAGACTTCTATAGCTTGAGACGACGACATAACTCTACGTCAAAGAAGTTGCAAAATCTAGTAGATTGAAATTAATATCAGATTTTGGAAAATATATTATTTACATAAAGTATTTGAAAAGGCAATCGCATTTTCTTACACACAATAATTTTCCTTGTAGTAAATTAGTAATATTATTATAGATGTGAAAGTACTCATGTATCATGTATTTGTTTGTTGGTTTGTCCTTTAATCATATGATCGGAACGACGTGATTTTTGTATGATTATTGATTATACTTGAGGACCAAAGAGTGAAATAGCCTTACAGGAAAAACAGAGGATTCCCGCGGGATTTTTAAAAACCTAACTTGGTACGGACAAAGTCTTGGGTAAAGGCTAGTTAATGACGCATAAAATATCACGTCGCAGCTAGAGGTGCTTAATATAGCACTTAGCAACATATTACAGCATGCTATCTTTCCATAGCACACAGAAAGTGCTACATACGTAGGCGCGGTGGTGCTACGATGCTATAAATATTATGCGCTGTAGGCGGTGTAGCACACTGCGCGTAGCAGCGGCGCTGAGGCGGCCGGGCAGTTAGCAGATGGATTTATCGCAACTCGCAATAAACGTGCTATGTGATTTAGCGTGTTGCAAACATAGCGCGCGCGCCGGCCGCCCACTAGCTTCCTAATTAAAGTTGCTATAGCATAGCATTTTTTATAGCATGCTAAAATTTTATAGTTTATAGTCAGTAGCATGATATTGATTTATAGCATTTTTGAACAACTCTAGTCGCAGCACAGTTAAGCAGATACAAACAGCCTTCTGGCGCGGCGCCGGGCAGCGTAGAGCCTCTCGAGTAAACTTGTTATAATAATTATAATTAGGCAGGGAATAACTTCTCTTTGTTCCCCTAACCATTTTACAAAGGCAACTGTTTTAATATTTGGAAGATACAAAAAGTTATTTTTACTGGATTACGACACACTATTTGGAAGGGTTATAATTTTAGTAAGACTACGAAAATTTTTTTTTTCTTATTCGATGACTATCAAGGGGTACGGCAGTTTCAATTCAACCCATACCCCTAATCGGTTTCTACACGCCATCCTGCCGGAACGCTAAATCGCTTGGCGGTACGTCTTTGACGGTAGGGTGGTAACTAGCCACGGCCTAAACTTCCTACCAGACGAAAGTAATATATTATGTATGTTAGTAAGACTACGAAATATACGTGCGTATGTATGTTAGTAATTGTATGTAATTGTAGGTACCCACCATATTTACGTATGTTACACTTTCACCGTAGCGCCTAAACTACTGAGCCGATTTTGATAACTGCGGTTTCAATCTGTTCGATTTCACAGTCCAGGTGGCCTAGACAATATATTATAGGTACCTACGTATATATTTTATCCCAAAATCTATGTAACGGATGTTGCATCCAATTTTCCCAAGTTGGGTTACAGTTTTTAAACTTTTGTCCTTGTTTCTATCAAAACTTCTCTATGCCAAAACTTTACATACAATTCTAGGACGCTACGAACTTATAACACGCAAGGCCTTAGTTCAGGGTGAACCACTAGTAAATAGTCACGTGGCAGTAAAGTTGAGTATATATGAGCAACTTTTACCGACGCTTGGGGGTTCTTGTTAGTGTTGCCAGACGTCCCGTATTTCCCGGGACATCCCGTATTTTAGGCATAATTTAAAATGTCCCGGCGGGACAGGCTATGTCCCGTATTTGAACTGTACTTCGTTTTTCATTATGAAATCGATTCAAGTATTCACACACGCAACATTCGTAAAAAAGCGAGTTGATGACCGTTTATACCTACCTAATTACGATTATAACTGTATTGATTTTTGGAGATATGTTAAAACGAATAAAAATATGTTTAAACTGACTCGATCCTCGGAAAAATATCAAAAAAAAATGACACTAAATAATTTTGTTTTTTATTTGTCCCGGGTAAAAAACTGAAATGCCGTATTTTTTACACATTTAACCATTTGTCCCTTATAGGCTGAAAAAAAATCTGGCAACCCTAGTTCTTGTCTACAAGTGGTAGCATAATGAGGTCACGATAAAGATTCTTAGATGCGCTGATCATTTCAAAAAGGCAATCCTACTATTATACGAGTATTATGAATGCGAAAGTGTGGATGTATGGATGGATGGATGTTTGTTACTCAATAACGCCGCAACGACTGAACCGTTTGGCTGAAATTTGGCACAGAGATAGATTATTGTCTGGAATACATAGGCTTTTTATATGAAAAAAAAAAGAAAGTTCCCACGGGAATTGAAGAACCTCAATCCACATGTACAAAGTCGCGGGCATCAGCTAGTATTGTTTTCTTCTTCATGTCTGCGAGTTCTCCACAATGTTCAGCAAATGTTAGAGCTGTATGCCCGGAATCGAACCCCGCACTATTGACTATTACCGCTTTGCTTAACACAACTCAAAGTGACTTTTTTAGGTGGGCTTTTACGGCTTTGACCTTGCTTAAAAGGTGTTGGATAAATTTTTAATTTATCCATTGTCTGATGAAACAACAAAATATTTAAAATAATAGATACTTTGATAGATAGCTAAGTTGCAGACCACGCCTATTAAAATGACGTAATTTGATGAAATAGGTAATAAAAACTTCGCTCGCCTCGCCATAGCTTCCCACAAGCTTCCCACCCCTTTGAGACTGGCAGTTATTCTTTTTGTGACTACAGAAGTGTTTTCTCCTTTGTTGTTGTGGAAAGTTTACCTTGCCTTATTTAACCGTCTCGGAAAAATTCTTTCAATTGCATTTCTCTTTAAATAGTTATATTGCGTTTAAGATTTCAATGCTTTTATAAGATTACTAGGCTACGGTAGTGTAAAATGAGAAATTCTAATTTTATTATAGACTAGCGGACGCCCGCGACTTCTTCCGACTCTTCACGAATGATAATTCCTAGATCCCCACAGTTTAGGTGGGCAGAACCCTGCAGCATCAGGATTGAGAAGTTGGAACCCGAAATTTTAATTGGAGCATTTCGCAAAGTTTTTGTATCGTTTATAAAATATTTCGATTTAGAAATCACGGAGATATCGACATACATCAAAATAGGATCCGTTCAGGCAGCGATATGCTGGTGTCCTATTTGTTAGTTGCCCATTGACCTATGTAAAATAGGTTGTATGTAAATGTAGGACAGGTTATTAATCGGACCTGGGGGCTGGGCTGAATACTGGGAATTTTCCCAGTATTCAGCCAGGAGCTAGATCGAGGTCCAGATTTATTTAGGTCATCCGGCCAATGAACTATTCGCACTACGTTAATGTTGCTTCGCACGGAAGTGCAATATCTATTTGTATGACAAAATTTCCTGCAAGCGCAGCTCTTATAGATGTAAGTAGTATATTATACAATGTGTGTTTAGAGCCTCAATAGCATTACGGGTGGCACCGACTGAAAACCGAAAGGTCGTGGTTCAATAGAAAAAGAGTATTTTTTATTCAAATAAACTCTTACAAAGTGCTTTCCAATCGTCAAATGAATCTACCACTGGTTCGGAATGCCATTCCAAGTTCCAACCGAGAAGATCAAGCAAGAAATTTGACGGTTGCTCTTTAAAAAAAAATATGGACAATTTCAGCTAATATTCCTATTAAGTGTTCATGTATTACTGAAGCGAGTTATATATTCAGGTTTCTTTATCATTCATTTTATAATCTTCAATCGGATAATATGCTTTCTTCATTAGAATACCCTCAATAGATTTCTTAAACTTGGGTAAAGGCAAGTCTTCGACTGTGGAATTTTAATTTTTATTATAGAACGTCACGCCCATTCCCACAATCCACAACGGTTGCACTGTGGTACGCACTCCTAGCAAGACCTTTACGCTTGCTTGTTAGAGAAGGGTAATTTTATTTAAGTTCAGCGTAGCTTATATTCTAAAAAAAATGTCGTGCATGAAATTCCTCGAACTCCTATGATTTTTCCGGAATGAAAAGTATTTTATTGTGTCCTTCCTCAAGACGTAAGTTCACTTTGGGAGAAAATTCGCCAATTTTTGCGTGAAAAGGTATCTGACAGACAGAGCAACTTTCGCGTAATAATATAGTAATCACATTGCTCCTATTCTCCGCAACTGAAGGACAATCCAACGAGCAAGCATACTTTTGTATTTATATATAAGTCGGATAATCTAATTGGACGAACACCCTAGCGTGCTACACACGTGATACTATGATGTTATGTTAACGGACATCATGCATTATATTGTTAACGCCTATTGTATTATATTGACTTACGTTGTTTTATAAGATTTGAACGCATTGCGCAGTTACGCACCTATAGTATTCTCAGTGTCCAGCTTATTCAGTAAGCTTTTATTTTTCCGGGATAAAATGTAGCCTATGTGTTTCATCGAAATCGGTTCATTCGTTGTGGCGTGAAGGAGTAACAAACACACACACCACACACCACACACACACACACACACACACACACACACACACACACACACACACACACACACACACACACACACACACACACACACACACACACACACACACACACACACACACACACACACACACACACACACACACACACACACACACACACACACACACACACACACATATATGTTTCGGATTGGTAGTCGCTACGACAGGAACGCGGCGTAGCGACTGCCAATCCTAAATCTGTGCTTTTATTGGGACGCCCAGCATTTGAATCTATCTGAGTAAGCATACCAATATTATAATTATGCTATAGTAACTTGTCTACCAGTCTGTTCGTTACATTTTCAGGTCTAAAACAGAATAGAATACTTTCATCTCGGAAAATAATAATGGTCCCCACGGGATCTAAACCTATTTATCCACACGGACCAAGTAACGGGCAGTATATTATTATAAGACAAACTGATCTCATTGTTCTCACAGCCGAGGGATTCTGGAAGAAATCTCCTCCTTAGAGATAACTTGTCCTTGTGCATGTTCTTTGTATGTATGTTTTAGCTTAAATGGTGCAGAATCCTTACTAATATTATAAATGCGAAAGTGTGTTTTTTGTTGGTTTATTATTTTGTCAATAGAGCCACAGTTCGACGTGATTTTTTGCATGGATGACCTGGAGAATGGCAAAGGTAACTTTTTATCCCGGAAAATCAAAGAGTTCCCGCGAGATTTTAAAAACTCAATCCACACGCACGAAGTCGCGGGCATCAGCTAGTAAATAAATAAATGTATTACAATCGGCTATAATTTCAGAAACTTGAGATTTTGCACGTAGGCTGTCCCTGTAGCATAGACCCTCATTAAGAACGTATTTTGGGGAGGGACGAGACCCAGGGCGGGTCAGCGTGACAGGTGTCTTGAGTGTTGTGATTGACCCGCCCGCGTCGCTTTGCTGGGGTGTTGTTCATTAATGGGTCATGAAGCACGTTGCAGGGCATTGTACAGTGCAGCGGACAAGGCGAGTGTTTACAGAACACAGGCGGCGCACGCATTAACCTGTTGTGTTGGAGGGGCGCGGGGCGAGAGGGGCCCGTATCGATCTCCGGGGCGAGGCTGGCAGTCCCGGCTGCGACCCGTCAGTGATCGCGCGTGTTCGCAGTCCCGGTGTTAGTGACTGTAGTGCTCGCAAGTGTTCGCCAGTGTTCGTCGTGTCGCGCGATGCTGTCAGCACGCTGGCCGCATTAAACACACGTCGCCAGGTATATACTGTACTATTGTTTTTATGTATGTATTTTATTGTTTACGTAGTTTATTATTTATTTATTTATATTACGTAATATAATGTTCACTACATTATGCTTTACGTGTGTACATTTAAGATCTATAATTTCATCTTAAGAAAAGGGAAGCTGGATGGAATTTCTATCTTAGAGATGAGCTTCACCTTTGTCCACTTCATGTAAGGAAATAATAAAAATAAATATATAAATGACAACTTTCAGTCGCACTGTACCTATCTACGTGTAATTTTAGCATTGTTATGTTTTCGCCTACAGTGTTTAGGTTTACGCGAGTGCTTAGAATATCTAAGCGTGAGTTTCTTTTTTGTTACCTACGTTGTTCTTTTAGATTGCTACTTTCGTTAAACAATACATTTTCTATCAAAGATTTAAATCTACATAAATAAACTCCACATTCGCAGGTCTCTAGGAGATAATGTAATAATGTACCGAACTAGTCGCATATAGTAGGTGCAAGTGGTAATTGGATTAGATTGTTTTGTTTTTACCTTCACTCTTCATTGTTTAAATTAGGTATGTACGAGTATCTACTTCAATGCTCAAAGAGTATCTACAGCCTTTGTCCATGTAGAATAAGTTTTTTTAAGGGGGGACATAAAGAGAGGTTTTATTAAATTGATTTCTTTTATAATTTCAATTGAATTTTAAATCTATATTTTGTTCAAAATTCGAGGAAAAAGGTGAATAATCCGGCCCTTTTATCACTTTATTTTGTAAACAATAGGTAGTCAATCACCCGCGAATTAACAACTAACGCAAACTGTAAAGTCCTGAACAAACAAAACGCGGGGCGACCTCTACACGTGAATGCCGAATTTCTGCATTTACTTTAGGCATACAGCAGATCTTTGCTATCAATTTAAAATATCAAGACATCACTGAAGCTCCAGCATGACTCCGTGATGCGTGACTGACTGTTCTAACGTAGAGGTTTTACTATGAATCTATCTCTTTCCCACACGACTTCCGCGATTAACAGTCAGCATGTCTTAAACAACGTAAAAATCGAGCGAATTCCCAACTACGGAAACGAATCACCAAGCGAGTCTCCAAACGAAAATCCAAGCGAAAGGTCAAAAGTCATTTAGACTTGAATTAAACTGCAAAATGGCAAATTCGATACGGTTTTGGTTCAATTAACACAGTCCACGTACGGAACAGAATACATAATTTATTTGCTATCTACAAATATCTGCACGTGTTATAAGCAGTTTACAGTTTATTAGAATTGATAGATGTCGTGTTGTCATCGTCTGGTTATATCTTTTGCGTGTCGTGTCTGTCCAGGCCTTCTATTTTCGTAAGGATGTTTCACTTGGAAGTTTTTGCAAACTACCCACAATGATATGATGATGAACACACACATATGATGTGTTTCTGTTTGGCTTATTTCCTTGTGCGTCATTTATAGATCCACTAACTTATCTGTTCAGGAGACGGAGTCGCTAGTGGAGCGTTTCGCATTACTACTTATAATATTAACTGGTATAGCATTTTCATAACACTGTCCGGCACTCGCACTATAAAGAACTGGCAGCAAAGATCATGAACCCTTGGACAGTGGATTTGAGCGGAATGATATCTTAAAATAGCAGCCCTTAGTTCCAATTTTGTCCACCTGCACAGATAAATTTTACTATATAGGTACTACATAGACTTTAGGTATCAGTATTTTCCTCATTGCCTGTCCGAGATAGATAAAAAGGATTCTAAGAGTTATCTAATGCTAGGGTTTAGTTTAACGACAAATAAGATGGTTCAAAGATACACTGTAAAAGAGTTTACACTATCTTCATTCTACAATCAGTCTCGTAAGCCTAAATATCGGAACAGTGAGGGCACAGACTGAAATCCAAAAGGTCAAAGGTCAAATCTTTCCCGTCGCACTTTTGTCCTTTCTTTTGCAAAAGTTTCCAGCTAAGTAGAGCGGAAACATTCATGTTCTATTCATACATAGCTAATCTAAAAAAAAATCAATTGCGACCTACAAAACATGTGCTAAATGTGGTTTTATTAATTCAAACATGGAATGATACTTATTTAAATAGTCGCGTCCTTTCCTTTCTAGAGATAAATGTTACGAAGTTACCTGACAATTTTCCCTTAGATATGTCACTAGCCTTATCTAAGAAATAAATATCGAAATTGGTTCATAGCAAAAAATAACGAAATATAGGTCCACTAAATAAACATACTCAATTTTGAAGACGCCTTGATGTCGCTGAGCCTCCTTATACTCGTAAAAGCCTATAAAGATGGCCTACATTTTAATAGAAGGTCATAGAAAATAGTTTAATAGAAGGTCATAGAAAAGTTCTCGTACGAAACTTTCTTCGAAATTACTACTCTCTATCTTTCGATAATGAATGAATGGATAAAATTTAATGTACACCAATAAAAAGAATCTTATAAATAAACTTAAAAAATAAATAAAAAGGTACAACTGGCAGCCTTATCGCCTATAATATTTACAGCTTAGCGACATTTTGGCACGTTCCAAGAAAAGTGTCTCATTTTAATCTAATTTATACAACACCATTTATTCATAGTAATAATATAAACTCTAATCGTAAAAATATAAGGTACAGTTTGCAACGAACCATTCGAGGAAGGTCCGCATGATGTCGTAGCAGGTTTTACGAGATACGGCGTAGCCCGTAGCTTATATCTACGCAACGTTACTATGGCGTAGATTTATGGGGCGTCTACCCGAAACTGAAGTAAGCAATGTTTAGTAAAATAATTTACCATCACATTCGATCGACAGGAGGCTTATTATTTTTGTCTGTATAGTAGTTTGCTCTATGTTTCATAACTTCGTATTATATTTTGTTGAAAAATGACGTGTCACTTACGTGATTTGACAGAGCTATTAGACTTTAGACTAAACAAAGTACTTTTTTCCCTTCTTTTTCTTCCACAGCTTGGCGAGATAAGTATCTTACGTACGGTATGAACTTTCACATGCCTTGTTCATGTGCCGCCTATATCCAACGACTCCCTGCGAATCGCCTGACATCATCGGTCTGTCTAGTGAGGGTCTGCAAACACTCCGCTTTCCGATATAAAAACAAATTACAAAGTGAATAAAAAAGTAACGATGACCTCAATGATGTAGTGGTAAGCGCTGTGGTCTTATAACTGGGAGGTCTCAGGTTCGATTCCCGGCAGGGGCAATTTAGGAATTTATAATTTCTGAATTATCTGTGGTCTGGTCTGGTGGGAGGCTTTGGCCGTGACTAGTTACCACCTTATCAGCAAAGACATGCCGACAAGCGATTTAGCGTTCCGGCACAATGAAGTAGAAATCGATTAGGGGTATGGGTTGAATGTAGGTACGTACCCATACTCCTTCCAAGTTAGCCCACTACCGTCTTAGACTGCATCGTCACTACCATCAGGTGAGATCACAGTAAAGAACTATCTTGTCATCGGATAAAAAAAAGTGTCTAATTAAGAACCTCGGCTTCATGAAGCTGAAAAACTAAAACCGTCATTATAACGAGGCACTAGCGGCGAGGCGGCGAGGCGGCGAGGCGGCGGGTAAACTGCGCTGCAGACAGACAACAAAGTGTTCGTTTCATTTGCAAAATAAAAGAGGCACGTTTAAAACGGGACGCTAACAAAGAGGTCTGCTTCCGGCCGAGTGACGCCGAATTAAATGATAACGTCTGTGTGCGACATTGCATGTAAAGAAAACCGGATTTTCAATTTCAATGTTTACACGATGTTTTTATTATTTTCTCTAATTAGAAGGCATTAACTACCTAATACCTTCTAATAAGGTTAAGGTTTAAGTTGCTTAACCCATGCAGGTTAAGAAATCACTTACTTACATATACTTTGAAGCTTAAGGAACCATGTTGGGGTTGGGGTTGTTTGGTCTCCATCACAGCTTCAATAGACTAGCGGTTCTAGGTGCGGGTTGAAAACTGAAAAGTCGCAAGTTTGAACCCCGCACATTGCACTACTGCTATACCCACTCCTAACACAAACTCTCCGCTTATTTGAAGGGGAGGGAAGAAAATTACTTGAGTTCATTTATATATTTATAGCAAGCGAACGAGCAGGCGGGTCACCTGATGTCAAGTAACTACCGCCGCCCATGAACATTTGTAGCTTCCAACTTCCTGGGGCACCACTAAAGCGTTACCGGCTTTTCAGGAATTTATCGGTCTGCCCCATGAGTAGCCTCACGTTGTAAGCTTGGCTGATATATGTTCTCAAAAGTGTATGAAGTCTGCAAATTCGTATTCGGCAGTCGTGGTGGACTGTGATCTAAACCTTTCTATTTCGAGGGGAAACCTGTGCCCAGTTGTGGAATGGCAATGAGTTGAACTGAACGAATGAAAATGAAAGTTTGTTGGTTTGTTTTTCAATCACAAGAGAGAGAGAGAAACAATAGAACCGTTGCGATCGATACCGATTGGCTGGATTTTTTGGAGGGGTATGGAGGACATGGAGTGTGAAATAGACTGTTTTTTATCCCAGAAAAAACGAAGGATTCACGTGGAATAAAATTTAATGCCACGAGGGAAAAGGCAAAAGTAACTTTAGTAAATAAAGTACTGTTTTTGGTAATCAACCGAGCGTACCATTGTAGCCAGATTGTACAAATATAGTCGTGACGACACAATATTGACGGAGTCAGCTAATGAAAGCTGCGGTGAGCCGAATATTGCCTTTCCGGCCCTCGTTAGTGGGATTTTAAGGGCCGCTAATGTTATTACAGCTTCGAGCCGGAACGAGCTTTAATGGTATACCTACTTCGTTATTTTAACATTTTTATTATGAAACCAGTTGATGCCCGCGACTTCGTTCGCGTGTATTAAGGTTTTTTAATTCCCGCGGGAACTGTTTTATTTTCCGGGATAAAAATAAGAGAGTTCCCGCGGTAATTCCAGTCCGGTGTTATTTCAGACTATAATCTATCTCTGTGTCAAATTTCAGCTAAATCGGTTCAGCCGTTGCGACATAATTGACTACCAAACATCCATCCATACATCCAAAATTTCGCATTTATAATTTAGTAGGATAGTAGGATACTAGCTTTTGCTTTTGAGTTACGTTTTGATAATCCTGTAAACCCTGTGCTTTTCCGGGATAAAAGTAGCCGTATGTCGCTCTCAGGTACTCAACTATGCCAAAATTCACCTCGATTCGTTGCTTCATTACTGTGTGATTAAAGGACAAACCAATAAACAAACATACTTTCGCATTTATAATATAGGTAAAGATTACCTATGATTTTCAAAATCTTTGCTTCTTAATTATTGTCAGGGACATCCCTAATTATTACTATCTATGCATGACATCACCCTCCGGTCCGGTCAGCCGGTCGGCCGGCCCGGTCCGTCGCCGGCTCCTTTATAAAACTTTATGAACCGAACTTAATTGCAAGCGAAAGCACGTTGTTAAGTCGTATTCACAGAATTGCTACATAAAATGTACTTTATATTCTATACCTACTTCACTTTTTCCAATCGATATAATCGTCAGTAGAAGTTATTATTATTTTGCGGAACTAGTACTAAACGTACATCGACTAAAAACAAATAACAGGTAGCAAAACTGTAAAACAATTATAATTTAATAACACTTAAAAGCTTCTTTAGGGTTCGCCATCGCATGCGATATGCGACAGTACACTACGAGTAACTGCCAAATTAAAAATTAAGTGAATAAAGAATTTTTTGCTTACTGAAAATCACGTGGGAACCTGAAAATTGGAATGTGAAAATTGGTTTTAATATTTGATGAAGGCTTTTGTAATCGATATTCAAATCTGGCAAAGGTTAAACAACGTCAACGTGACGTATACCGATTACCGACTATCCACTTTTCAGCTTACAGGTGGCCCCGTGTAATTTTTAGTTATACTATCGTAAGTTGACATGAGATTTGCTCAGAGCAAGTAAAATATTATTTTACTAGTTGGTGCCTGCGACTTCGTCTGCGTGGATTAAGGTTTTTTAATTCCCACGGGAACTTTTTAATTCCGGGATACAATGGAACCTATATGTTATTTCAGACTATAATCTATGTCAAACAGTGTGCCAAACAGCCACATCGGTTCAGTTGTTGCGGCGTGATTGAGTAACAAACATCCATCCATCTATCTATCCATACATCCAAACTTTTTATATTGTTTAGATTTTGTTTTTTTACGTTATTTTCTGATCAAATAAAAGAGGGTTCTTTTCTCCTCTTTTTGAGAGCACAGTTTTTTTTGCAGTTTATATATGGGAAATCATAAGTTGTGCCTGAATAGGGCAAAAAAGTCGATCATTGATTTACAAGCAAGACAAAAGGCATTCCGCCAAGCCAAGGGCGTCTGGCGCGACGATGTAAGCATATATTAGATGTATAGATAGTTTTACATACG
This sequence comes from Hipparchia sbordonii, assembly GCA_038048805.1. NCBI lineage: Eukaryota > Metazoa > Arthropoda > Insecta > Lepidoptera > Nymphalidae > Hipparchia > Hipparchia sbordonii. The sequence goes on along the minus strand of CM076109.1, from coordinate 13,624,260 downwards.
CGGTATAATACCTAACTAAAGGCCAAGGCCGGCTCCACACGCTGGTCCCAATATTAGCCCCAACAAGGGCCAAACGTGTGGACATGTCACGAATATTGGCGCATTTTTCTAATGTAGAGCCCACCTGTGGACTGCGTAGCCGAGATCGGGATAAGTGTGCCTCCGTACAAACATCCTATGAGGACTTACCAACGTGGTGAAGCGTAGTGTAGTGTTTAGGTTGCACTTATTTCTTTCGTTAGGTAGGTTAGGAGTACGTTGGCAGGCCGAGTACCATAAAGATGTTTCTATGTTTTTTTTTAATTGTTAAGAATGCTGATCGTCGTTGTCTAATAGTAGTTCTCTACCCCTCCAAATAAACTTAAAGCTTTTTGGTAGCAGTGGGTAAGACGTTAATGTAACAGTTTTAAGTCCTAATGAGGTTTAAAGAATATGCAATATCAGTTTGTTGTTCCATCTCCTTTTAACAGACTTCAAAAAAAGGTTTTTAGCGTCGGGCTAGCGTCGCACATCGGTATCATCGTATCTATTTAGGCTCGTCGACTTCAACATATTATGTACAGTCGCGGACAGAAAATGTTTACCACCTTAAGATTCATAATTGCATGCACACATCTGTGTCAGAAGGTCGATATGTGATTTGATTAGCCATAGATCATAGACTTTTTAACATGTAGCGGTGCTTAGACAGTCCTTTAGCGGTCTCTTTAGTAGGTGACTGCTAAATAGGTTAGATGTAGAAAACCTTTTTTGGAACAAAAAATCCTTACTAATGTTATAAAATAATGTGTTTGTTTGTTCGTTGTTGGTTTGTCCTTCCATCACACAGCTACGGAGCAATAGATCCACATGATTTTTTGCATGGATATAGTTGAGGATTTGGATAGCGACATTTATCCCGGAAAAATAGAGGGATCCCATAGAAATTTTAGAATCCTAACTTCACGCGGACGAAGTCACGGGCAAAAGCTAGTTATTTTAATAAATAGATATCATCTCATATAGACACGAGCACAGGACACGAGTTACCAAAATGAGAAAACGGAAGTAATAATCTAATGAAATATCAAAGAATCTTTATTTCTTAATTTTATTATTGAGAAACTAAACAATATTAGTATAAATAAATAATTAGCTTAATTAGCTTCCATTCGCTGCAATGACAACACGTAGACTCTCTCGCATAGACGCGACAAGGCGATAAGTCAGTTCATATCATCCCATACCCCAGTGCAATGTGATCTAAGACTTTGAGGATTTCTTTGATTCTGACAGTCCCACCTTGGAATCACTAAGCCCCATAAATTTTCAGTTTCAAATCACCAGCTCGAGCGGGCTATTGAACGAGATGACTGCCACGGTGCAGATTGAACCATGGAATAGTAGCTCAGCGCATTATCTTGAACTTAGGTTGTCGGAATTTTGCTGCAGAACATCGATGTAAAATGCTGCAGAAACACCACGCATCACCGTAGCTCATCCACCTCCTTTTGACTGTTTTTGACTGTGGATGCTAGCAGCATCATTATGATTCAATGCACAATATGAACTTCACCATTAGAATTATGATTAAGCTTCCATTTTGTATTTATTTTGTATATTTAAATTTCAAATAACAAATCTAATATTTTTGATAATTAATTGACACTTTTACAAGTGCAATGATCTAATGTGTCAAACTTGAATTTACGAAATGAGTTTTATTACTAATATTTGTATAGAAAAGTCATTATAAACTTTTTTTGATAAAACGATGCATGAAATTTTTATAACGTAACAAATGCCTTGATATAGCATTATAGACCTTACTGAACGCAGGGTTACGAAGAATCTAATTTGAAAAGTGGTAAACATATTTAGTCCCCGACCGTACGTGTATAAACTAAAATTAGTTTATACCTACTTTGTAGAGGCGCTTGCAGTTGATTTTTTGTAAAGATTTTTTTCATATTATTATTCTGTGATACAGTAAAAGTATATTCATTCACCCTGCATGCAATTCAAATAAAATAAAATAAAATCCTTCAATATTCCCGTCAGTATACTAAGCACCATTCGTTCCCCCATAAAGCAAACACGGTCAATCAAAACTCGATGCCGGGAATGATTCATTGAGTAATAACGGACCAAATATCGATATAGAATACATCAAGCGGAATACACTTCACATTTACGCTTGTATCCAGTCGAGTGGCAGACTAATGGGATTTGGGAGCTCTTGAACTCTGTCTGTTTGTTTTTACGGCGCTACGTTTTGTACGCACGGGTTAAAGCTCTTGAAAAGTCCGTTACTTTGCTTAAGTAATATTTTTTCCGGATTTTTAATACGATGACACGTTTGCCCTTGTCTACGTTCAGCTATGCGATTCTCAAAAGTAAAATACAACTTACATCGGTTGAGCATCGGATGTTACTTTAGATGTAGCAGCTAAATATATAGAAACATCCGATGCGCAACCGCTGTAAATTGTATTTTACTTTTGAGAATCGCACAGCTGGTGGCGATGCTAATGGTGAAATATATAGACCGTGCTCTGACTTAGCTAGATTTAAAATGAGACACGAATATGCTCTATCATAAATCTATCTCGTTTTAACTCTGTCTTGATTCTGAGCTGAGTGAGAGTGCGGTCTATAGATTTCAGTCAAAGACAAAGCGCGCTTGCCTGAAAAATGCCTATTCACTCTTTATTTGAGCTACCCAAGCAAACATCAAAGAGTTCCCGCTGGATTTTTAAAACACCTAACTACAAAATCCCGTGTAAGTACACAGCAGTAAGTATATAATTAGAGGAATTGTGAGCTAAGTATTTTGTAGGATAAACTTTCTCAAAAATAATTTAATTTAAGTTCAGAGAAGCGGAACTTTGTAAAAGCCGGAAAATGAGAAATCTAATTCCGAGATGTAAGGGCGCCATTTTGCTGCAAACAATCTCGCACAAGAAGATACTTGAGACATAGCCTCACAAATGTACCTACAGATCCGTTCCAGACTAGATTTCTTCGCCTGAATTCTAGTCTGTTATGAACTCATTAACACAGGCTATTTTAAGGTACGACTGATGGGATATATAGTATAACTAGCTTTTGCCCCCGCGACTTCGTCCGCGTGGAATTAGATTTTGGGGTGGAATTTTCAAAAACTGTGACACACGTACTTCTTTATTTTTAACTGAAAGCTCAAATACCAAGTTTGATGGAAACAGCTTGAAAAATGACGGAGTTTCATATAAACTTCCATCCCCTATTTAAACCCCTTAGGGGTGGAATTTCCAATAATCCTTTCTTAGTGTGCGCCTACATCATAAAAGGAACCAACTGTAAAAATTTCAAGTTTCTAACTTCAGTAGTTTAGGCTGTGCGTTGATATCTCAGTCAGTCAGTCAGTCAGTCAGTCAGGACTTTGAATTTTATATATATAGATTATTATTATCACTCCCATATTAACTAAGCCATACTTGAGAACAAACCATGAAAGATATTACTACTACTATAACACCCACAATGAAGATACTCATTCATCCAGACATTAAGTAGTCGCCAGGGTAGTCCTCAAAATAGGTTAATCCTAAGTAGGTATTTCCTAATGTTATGATCTTAACATATCACTTAAGCACGATGTAGGTACATGTCGTCTATCACGCCACGTCAGCGCATGTTCAATCTGCACTGTCATCTCATCCTAATGTACAAGTTCGTCTCCGTTATATTATGTCTGTTCCCGAGAGAATTTTACCACTGCACGTTTCTATCTAATGGTAATGTGGGTTGGAGCATGAAACATACATACGAGTAAAGCGCGACGGTAACGCGTCCAACGTGACTTCTGGAAATTTTAAAACATGGAATTATGGAGGTACAGTTTTATCTTTGTAGCATGCTGGTTGACAGCTGGTCACTAGAACGTAACTTGAGGTTCAAATTACGAAAACACGTTTAAACGTTGGCTATGAGGGTACCTACTTCTTTGCCAAACTGTCAAAATAATATTATGTTATAGCTGACGTTACGCATCAGAATAATGTAAACGTAAAAATTCTTTTTACAAAACCGACTTCAAACGCCACTACAAAGTACCTATATGAATTGTGCCTATAAAATTTGAAGGGATCCCTCGATTTCTCCAGGATCCCATCATCAGATCCTGACCTGATGACAATGGGACCATCTATACCTTACCTTTAAAATACCTTTTCAAACAAAAAAGCATTTTGCAAATCGGTCCAGACGTCTTAAGAGTAATTGGGGAACATACATTTAAAAAAAAATGATATGGTGTTAATAATGAACACAACTTATGCATGAATATGTACTCTATTCTAAAGGATTTCACACGGATCCCAGATGGGGAGGCAATGTCACTCTTCCACTGGAGTGAGCGATAAAAAGGTTTGAAATAACGTAGCTTTTACGAAGGCAAACTTGATACTAGCTTGATACTCACATAACTGTCAACTGATACCTACGAGCTTTGAGTCGCATAATGGCCGCCATTTGTATCCGCCCGCGAGATCCACAGTGAGACATCCGCAAATGCCTGTGTGTTGTGACGTCACGTTTCTGAAAGACTGTCCTATTTCTACCCGATTACGCCAAAGTAAAAAGGAAGGGTTATGATTTTAGCAGTCTATCTATGTATGTGGCTATTCACGAATGTTCCACCCTGGCGGCTAAATTACTGAGCTAATTTTGATGAATAGTGTCCATTGTTTCATTATTATCACAGGTCAGAGTAATATTATGGTTCGGATGACACAGGTTACATTTTAGTCGAACAAAATCATATGACGAACGTTGAAACCAATTTTCCTTTGTCGGATTCCAGTTTATAAACTTTAAAAAAACATAGGTTTTGCGAAGGCAAATTTAATACTCATATACTTAATTTTTTTATTTATTTAATCATAATAATTATATCTACGAGTCATATAATGGCCGCCATCTGTATCTGCCCGCGAGATCTCTCAATGAGATATCCGCAAATGCTTGTGTGTTGTGACGTCACGTTTCTGAAAGTCTGTCCTGTGCATAAATTACTACGTTGAAGTTTCTATTATTGTACTTTTCATTTGAATTTGAATTTTCTGCTTAAATAAGCAGAACGGTATCTACATAGTCTTTGAGATAAAATTTTACTCATATCTTTTCTGAAACTGTGTAGAAAGGCCAATGAAACTTATTTCCTGAAAATGTGTTTATAGAAATTGTGTAAAAATAAAGCACGTATTTCGGCGTCCTTCATGTAATTTGCTAAATTTTAAATTGATTTTGTTTTGCGTAACTGCAAATTCGTCATTAAGAAATGAATTCTCTTTTCAAAAAGAATGTATTTATAAATTAAGTTAGCCTACATCACGCCTACAAGAATATTAGCTGTACTGAATTTGTTTTAATAATCCTCTCTGCCCTCCAAATAAACGCAAATCACGTGTTATTAATAGGTATGACAATAGTCAACGGATGGGGGTTGAACCCTCGCCTCTCAGTTTTCAGTCGACCTTTACACGTTGGGATGTTGAGGCTAGAACTGTGGAACTCCGACTCACTCACTCACTCACTCACTCAACGTTACATCATACATGATACACAGGTGTCTCTTTTTGAGGCGATATTACCTGGTCACTGTATTTACGTGGAAAAGACGTGGAAGCTCGAACATTTATATTATTTTCGTGCGTCCGCGAGCGAGTTACGACTCCCTTCGGATTCCAGTGGCGTCGTTGAGCTCGCGATTGTAATGTACCTCTACTTTACAATACTGAGCTACTTTCAGTTAATACCAACTATCCCTCTATCTTTACTAGTATTATATATACGAAAGTGTGCTTGTTCGTTAGTTTGTAAGTTTGTCCTAAATAAGGCTGCTGCCTTCCGTTGCTACGGATCGACGTGATTTCTTGTATTGGTATAGTTGGCGACTTGGAGAGAGAAAGGTATAGACTGCTTCTCATTCCAGAAAAACCATTAATACTAATATCCCAACTATCCTTACTAATATTAATAAATAATATTGTCTGTTGGTTTATCCCTCAATCACGCAGCAACGGAGCAACGCAGTGGATTTTTGCAAGAACAAGTTGAGGTTTTCGAGAGTGACATAGGTTGCTATTTTTATCGTAGAAAACAAAGAGTCTCCGCGCTGTAAAATTTAACACCAAAGAAAAAGCTAGTTTGTTGAATAAATTACTATTTATCAGCATCGAGCGCACCAATATAGCCAAATTATTCTGATGTGGCCGTGACGACACAATAATGACGAAGTCACCCAATGAAAATCGCGGCTAGCCGAATATTGCCTTTTCCGGCCCTCTTTCTAAATATATAAAAGGCAAAGGTGACTGACTGACTGACTGATCTATCAACGCACAGCTCTAACCACTGGACCGATTGAGCTGAAATTTGGCATACAGGTAGCTGTTAGGACGTAGACATCCGCTAATAAAGGATTTTGGAAAATTTCAACCCCAAGAGGGTTAAATAGGGGGTTAAAAAATCGAACCTAACGTGAGCGAAGCCGCGAGTTAAAGCTAGTTAACTATAAGAGCCGCTAACGTTATTCCAGCTTCAAGTACAAACTTTTGCAAAATTGAATGAAACTTGAGACTAATTAACAATAGAAACAACCTCCCTCTCGCAGTAAACTGCTACCGGGTCCGGGCAATCTAAGAATTATCATCACACATTATAAAGGCAAATATTTGTATGTACAATGTTTGTTTGTGCGTGTGTGTGTGTGTTTGTAGCACAATCTGTGCGTGTATCGTTAGGGTGCTAATGCAGCGTCTGTGGAATCTATGACCTTTCGGATATCCGTTTTCATTGAACTATTGCGGCTTCACCTGGTTGACCTGCGTACCTACCTGCTCTGCATATGTATGTGACCTGCGATTACTCGTTTAATCTATTTATGGATCGCTTCGGTCATATATTGGATGGATCGGATACTAAAACGACGATCATACAATTACAGCACCCTAGTGGCCGGTTACAGTAACATATTATTATCTAATCGAAAACCTTGTAAGTCTTTGAGTATATTCATGCAAAAAGTCAAGTCATTTCGGAGCTGTGTGCGTTTAAGCAATTAAATATCTTGCGCTTTAACGATAAAAGAAAACATCGCTAGAAAAACTGTCGGGCTCGCATACGAACGAAAAAAACACGTTTCTAAAATTTTAAATAAATCTTTTTATTTTTATAACAGAAATACACTTTTTTTTTTTTAATTTTTTGACAACTCGTCGCCCCAGTTCAACAAGGTTCTATCTAACATTTTGTCAATTTTCGAGGTTTTTGGTTACGCTGGTAGAATATTTTTTTGTGCTTCTTTCTGTAAAAAAATCTTTCAAAAATTCTCATTCTGTAATGAGATATTATCAAAACAACGAAGTTCTATCTGCATTTTGCCTGATTTTGAGAGTCACAAGGTTCTAAGTGAAAATTGTATGGCAGATAGAACTTTGTTTTCCAATTATGGGCAATACTTGTAGTGGCCATATTAATTAAATTTTAAAGTAAACATTATTTATATGTATAAAAATTGAAATTTAATGTCTGGCCAAGCTATACGAAAAATAACTGCGCAAAAGTACTTGATATTAACAAAATTATTAATATAATATAATTAAAAATTTCGTTATTTTTGTGTCACGATTTATTTGTTTACGAATTTTTACCCCAATCTTACTATTTAAAGAGCCAATGAGTAAAAATGCTTTTAAAATAGGGCTACTCCAATATTCTTAAAGCATTAAAAAATAAATCGGCCATATTGTTTCGCCAGACGAAGATGTTAAATATGCGCGTCAGTTTTGAAAAAATACAATAATCAAGATTTAATGAGGTTAGAATTATATTTTATTACTATTACACCATATTTGTTAACGAGTGTATTCATAGTGTAATTAAAAGTATTCATCAGCGTCTAATTATAGTAAATTACCGAGTTATAAGCTAAAATTAAATAAAATATGTGTTACATTTGTGTTATTGTAACACATATTTTTGTGTTACGTATCACATAAAATCTGTAAAGCCTCATTCATAATGGTAATAAAACTGAATTGATGAAAATAATAATGTATTTATGTGTGATTCTAAGTACAGCAAAAGCTCCTTATTCGCGCTTCCTTCATTCGCGTTTTCACTATTTGCGGAGAAAAAAAAAATGTAACCCAATTCCTATATTCATGGCTAAAAATTTCTTTATTTGCGGATCTAATCGATACATCGGAACATACATATTAATAAAAAGAATTCCAATAGTTATCTAACCCAATATCCTCTGTAAACGCGTCGTCAAATGGACTTATAAAAAGTAAAATAGACTTTATTACAATTGTTAAATGATATCGTCGCTGTATTGGTTCGGCCTTTGACAGAAGCCGCCTTCGCCGCGGTTGGTGTTGAAGGAGCTTTTAAAAACTGCCAAGCAAGAAAAAATTACAAAATTCTTTAAACCATTGCCTAAGCCTAAAGATAATAATTAATAAATATGGTCAAAAACTTCAATTAATTTTTTTTTTTTCATATTCACATTCGTAAAAATTCTAATCAATTTTATAAAATATCTGACATTATTAATTACCATTTTGAAACAAACTTTACGCAAAAAATGTGCTTTTTTTGGGTTACATTTGCTTAATGACAACACAAAATGTTGTTGTGTTACTTTTGTGATATAATTGACAATTTTGGTGGCCTTGCCCACTTATTTAAACCCTGCTTTTTATTTCTAGTTATACAATTCAGTCGTATTCATACAAAAAATATTAATAATTGGGGTTCTATGTGAAAAAACTGATTTTGAAGCGAGAATTTTGGATGTAACAAGGTTCTAACTGTTTTGAAAATATGATAACAAAACTATATTATTACATAATTAAAATGAAATAAGGAAGTTTAACATATTTTAAATACGGTAAAACTAAAATTGTAATGCAATTGTTTATCATTAGAGAAATACAAATTTTTAAACCTTTGATTAGCCATTCCCAAAACCTGTCGTTGATGCACTTAGAACCCTGTTGAACTGAGGCGACGAACTGTCTACCTATTACGGATCATGAGATACAGCTCGCTGACAGACAGACGGATGGATGGATAGCGGAGGCTTAGTAATAGGGTCCCTTCTTAAGATGGTTGCCCTTCGGGTAAAAAACAACTCAGAAGCCACGCGAACGAAGTCGCGGGCATCAACTAGTTTTCTAGTAAGTTTTAAGTATCAACAGATTACAGCGCTATGAAACTGAACCAGTAAAGTCGATCAATTTACGAACAAAAAACATTAACTATGCATTGAAATCAAAGAAAGCTACAAGAATATCCACTAGTTAATCTGACAAACATTCTATTGTCCAACTCGAGTATGAACCCCTCAGTTTATGGCGATAGGAAATGGCGTCCGTAAACTCAATATACTGTATATCTCTGTTGCCTTGTAAACAATCGGTTACGACTTAGGGGTGATAAAAGAAAATGCCCGAAAATGTGTTTGGGCTAGATTTATTTGATCTTTAAACGGAGGAATTTAATTGCTGGATCAATGTTGAGAATTACGATGTGAGATAGCAATTCTAATGAATATAATTATTTTATATATCTTCTTGGTTCGACTGGAGAATTTCAGGTCGATGAAGATCCATAAATTAAAGTTAATTCTAAATGTATAAGTAATACCTACTATGTTTATCATCTCAATATAATCACTCAACCAACAAAGCAATCGGCTTTGCTATAGCTGCCTACAAGACAGCGTATAAGGATAGTTTATTGTTATTAAATCGATAAGCTACTTTACATACATATTTTGTTTTGAAAAGAGCAACTGCTGAGATTCTTGCCGTCTTTTTTCAGCAGAATTTGCTTTCCGAACAGTTTGCAGAGCTTTGCCTTGTTCAACAATTTAAAAGCATATTTTTAACTGACGTACTGATTTTAAATTTGAATACATACGGATAAGAAATTACTAGTTTATTGCAGATCTTTTATAGGTTCGTACGACGCAAAGAATCTAAACTTTTAGCCTGGCAATAGACGTCCGATTTTGTTTCCGATTGTCTGATCAGGCAACCGGATCGTATTTACTCGATACACATCCGATTTTTCCGTCAGGCTTTTTCTGAACTCAGTCGTTCCCGAGCTATCATCCCGAGTGCTTGCGTTTGGAGCAAAGCAGAAGAAAAGAAGATGGATGACGAGTTAATAGAAATAGAAATATTTTTTATTCAAATAAACTTTTACAAGTACTTTTGAATCGTCAATGAATCTACCACTGGTTCGGAATGCCGTTCCTGCCGAGAAGAGCCAGCAATAAACTCGGCGGTCGCTCTTTTCAAAAAAAATTTTTTTTACAATAGGTAACAAAACTATGCTATGTATACAGTGTTTCCACAATAAAGTTTCAAAAATGCAAAACAATCCAATGCATGTTAAGACAGGCAGGCAAAAGCAGACCCATTCCCGTTGGTGGCACCCGTTCACGAGCATGACGCAGGATTCAGACATTGCTTCGCTCAACCATATTTGAGGGAACGTAACAACCCGCACCACACGACACCACCACAGAAATTTTAAAGAGAGGAAAGAGAAAGAAGAAAAAACGTCGCTATTGGATTCATCCAATCAATTTGACAAGACTTACTGAGAGTCATTTCTATTTAAAACATCCAAAATAATTCATAATAATAATAATTTTATTATGAATATTTAGACCTTGCCCACGAGATTACCGCCATGTGGAATGTTGATTCAACTGGATTCAACGATTGTAGTGCCGATGGTCGTTTCGGTCAATGGTCTCATAGCGAAAAGTTTCGATCAACATCTTAAGAAACTTTCGCTTAATACTTGGATCAAGAGCAGGGTACAGAAGGCGGTACTCCTTGAGACGGCACGCATTGTGAGGAGGTTCCTCACTCTGGAGCCCTGACCACTGGCTGCTTGGGTCCCTATCCCGCAGCAAGTGGGACCCATTTATTTTATTGTTTTTAATGATGTTTTTATATTTATATTTGTATAATGTATATTTGTAATCATTTTTAAAAATAATAAGATAAATGTGTTTAAAAATAAATGATAGACATAATTTTATTATTATGAATTATTTTATTTTATTATTATTATTTTTTTCATAATTTTCGCCCATTATTCGAACCACAACGATGCGTCCACACAGTGTCAGCGCTAGATTTTTTGGGCCCTAAAAAATCCCAATAAGCAAAATTCCGCCCTAAAAGCCCTAAGTTGGGAACCCTGACTGGCAAAATCGGAAGGAGTAACCGGATGTCTATTTTGCCTCATACTAGAAGTATGTAGACCGCGCCTTCAGACAATCGGACCGACAGTAAAATCGGAAACGCCTCGCGCCTGTTTCCGACTCGGACGTCCGATCCGGCCACCGGATCGGACGTGTATTGACTGTTCATACAAAGTAATGGCTTCAACGCCTTCCGGTAGCCTGATCAGGCTACCGGATCAGACAATCGGATGAAAAAACCTGACGTGTATTGCCTGGCTTAACTGGTCCGAATAAATTTGAATTCGTTACATTTAGCCCATCCTTTTTATTACACAGTTAACTCCAAACATCACAGACAGACAGACGGTCATTTTTTACAACCGTCATTGTCATGACCTCATTTATGTAATAATTGTTTACCAGGAGAACAGAACATTGCTAGAGGCTGTAAATCTAGTTTACGGACTTCGTTTCCGATGGCTGTATTCCATCGACTATTATCTGCGAATTTACAAATGATTCGTTTTCAAATAAAACCGTTATTTATATGAGTATAGTTTTCCATCCTGAAAACACGATAAACTCATCTTTTTTCACAAGTTTACAAAAAGTCGTCTCTTTATCGCTGTTTATAAAATGTCGTGATGTGCATGTTACTCGATAATTTATTTAAGATCTGACATTTTTGTCAAATGCTCTTAATCACATTCGAAATTTTAGATAACATCCAAAATTTTTGTAATGAGCACTTATCTATTTTCAAGATTCAATTTCACGCAAGAAATTTTTAGCCTATAACGTTCGAGTTTTTTTTATCCGAGATGACATTCAACTTCTCAAATTAATAATTAATTTTACCATTTTCCTTTTATTACTCGCTTGACCCTCCTGTAACAAACTTATAACCCATTTTATTCTCAATACCAGTAGAAAATTGTATTTCTACTGCAGTAGAATTCGTTAAGAAAAACACTTACAACACGAACTCCGTATAACGGAGGCCATATTAGCTTTTGTCACGTTGTATGCGATGCGCCCTTGCGACCTTCTTCCCGGCAATTTTCTTCCAGTTCTTATGAAAAAGTCACAGCTGGTTTTTATTTATGGGGCAAAACCACCAAATTTTATTAAAAAAAACTCTTTTATTTATACTTACATTAAATATTACTAATTAATTTTTCTGTTTAATTACTAATTAAACAGAATTCATAACTTAAATGCGTCTATTATATTTCTTAAACTACGTTTCTGTCTGGTGGGAGGCTTTGGCCGTGTAATTACCCTTTCCACGTTAGCCCGCTACCATCTTAGACTGCATCGTCACTTGCCAACAGGTGAGATCGCAGTCAAGGACTATCTTGTCATCCAATAAAAAAAAAACATGTAGTTAATATTTTTTCCACGGTTTTTAAGTCCTAATCTCCTTTAGTATCTAAAACATGGACAAAGCTGAATACGGCTGTTTATATTCTCATTGTTGTCCCGTTAAGCCGCACTCGTGTGCAAAGTGGACACTTTACGCACGAGTGCAGGATTAAACGGATGCACGGGACGAAGCGGCGGGATTATAGGATTTGCCTGTAGTACTGTAGACTGTTTGTTGGTGATAGGTAATATGTCACTACGAGACATTTTACAGATGTCTCAGTAGCTTCATTTTATAATATTAGTAGGAAGTAGGAAAGGATAGTAGGATATTTATATCCAAGATATTATGATTTTCAGATCGATCGAACAATCCTCGTTGACAGATTGAGCGGATACATACAACAGCGGTCGCCTACGAACGTTCAGAGTTATTTTAGAACGCATCCGCGCCATAGTGGCTCGCGTATAAACGTCATAGCTTCTCAAAGTTTTTCATTTCATCATCAGACCAAAGTTAGCTAATTAATAGTTACAATCAGCGTGATCCTTATCACCTCTGATTGGCTGACACTCCGGGAGCTTATTGGTTAAAATTCAATCGACTAATTAAAAAATGAGATTTAGTTTAGTTTTAATTTTAAGAGTAATTTAATATTAATTTGACTGTACCGTTATTCGAAGCTTAATTAAAAAAAGAGGCACTACGTTTCCCGCCTTTATACATCTGTCTCTCTCTGTCATATTGCCGTCTCTTTCTAACCCCACCACCAGGTAGTGGGGAGAGCGCTCAGCGCAGCGGCAGTCCACTTTTTTATTTATCATTATTTTAATTTGAAGTTATTTTTATTGCGAAATATGCTTGCGCTTGATGACAAGCAGTTACTAGGTTTAGATTGGAACGCGCTTGCCTATAGTTGTCTATTCACTCTTACTTTGAAGGTGCTCAATTATGTTTAGTTTCACAAACGAATACGTACAACTGAAGAGTTTCGTGCGAGTATATTGAAGTAGGTTTAAATTGTTTGCTGGTATAAATGGACGTTTGAGAACCTGTGGTTTGCATTGATTGTTTGTTGACTCACTGCGTCGATTTTACGTGCGTGCGATGGGGGGCAGGCTGCTGTGCCAAACTACACTGTTTGCGCCGAGTTTATTGGCGAATTCATGTACAAACCATAAACCTTGCCGGGACAAATAAATACCAGGATATTCTGAATGATAATAAAAATCGATTACAAAATAAACCGACGCGCGGCAACGTCGTTTCTTATGTCGTTAAATCATACAAATAAGATTTGTTGCTCGCCGACGTCCGCGTCGTTTGTAAGTCGTTAAACTGTACAGCCACACTGTACAGTTTGCTTAATTATTTCAATAGAATATGATGTAGGGGAGAAGGAGGTAAGACGGGGTAGCGGGTAAGACGGGGTACCCAGCGAAATTCACAGTTCCAATTGACCAATCACGGTCGTTCATTCATCGTTCGACGCGCCGCCATAATACTTGTCAGTTGTCCAGTGGTTAGTAGTTCACAAATGCACAGTGTCGAAAAAAATTCAAAAAAAGTGTTTCACTGCAAATTGCTTATCATATTTTCTTGTGGTTTGACAAGTGACTGTGATTTGTTAAATAACGTTAGCTGGTGAGGTGTTGCTGTGATTGACGCTTAAACTAACCTATAATAAGGTAGGCATTTTGTATCCTTAAGATTGTTGGCTGTTTTTTTTTTTTGGTTTTTTTTTTTATAAAATGGCTCTGCAGGCGAGATGGGGTAACATCTTGCCCTCAGTGAGAATAATTTTGTTCTTGTTTTTTTTTTTCGTAAAAATGAGTTTGTTTTTTGTGAGCTTATTATAGTTTGTCTTTTTAGAATGGTTCGTGACGCACGACTGACAGAGGGTCGTGGTCCGAAGAATCCATGCGACATCACAACCAGCTAATATGCCCACATGTGATAAAAGCAACACTAGCTTTGTTTTGACTTCTCCAAAACAACTCTTTCCACTTCCGCTTACTAAAAATCCTCTTGTATTGCTAAAAAGCGTGGAAAAACAGTAATTATCACGTCGTCTCCCTACAAACAAGAACTAGAAGATATCATGCTCATTATGTGGAAGATGGGCTCATAATAGCTGTGCCAGGAATAGATGATGATGATGACGAAGCCACCCATGTCTGCGAGTTCTGCCAGCTCAAATAATCAACTTTTTCTGTGATCATTCTCATTACCCCATCTTACCTCAGGGGGGTACCCCATCTTACCAGCACCATGGGGCAAGACGGGGCAAAACCCCTTTTTTTTATTTTAATTTTTTTCTCTTAAATGTGTTATCAAAAGTTCCTAATGACACCAAATATTAGAATAATAATAGTTAGTTGTTAATTAAAAAATAAATATGATTGTTTCACTATGTAATTTTTTATATTATTGACCTTTAAAGCTTAAGTACCCCATCTTGCCACCCTCTCCCCTATAATGCTATTCAAATGAGAATAGGACTGTCAAACAGCCATTTTATATTTCTGTCCTGCTCACGTGAGTGTATTCTGAGTGAGATAAAAACAGAAAATGGCGGCTTCTCATTTCTATTGTCATTTGAATCGCATTATAGACACTAATATTATTTTGAACTTTTTCACTACTCAGCGCATGAGCCCTACCACCGACGCTTAAAGTAGTATTATTTCAGTATTGTTTTGACATGTCTTTTTGTTTTTTGTTTTTTAAAAAAGAATATCAGCCAAGCTGAACTTGACTGATGTTCTCCTCTCCCCTCCAAATAAGTGAAAACTTGTGTTAGGAGTGGGTACGACAATTGTGCAACGGGTGGGATTCGAACCTGCGACCTTTCAGTTTTCAGTCAGCACCTTTAACCGTTGGGCTATTGAGGCTTTTAAACATTTTACATGTCGTACAATGACGACCTTAAAGTAAGTAACATAAGATTATAACATTGTATGAATGTCGAGCCAATACTGAAATAATATTACGTTAGTAAGCGTTGATGGTAGGACCCCTAGTCTCCTCTTAGAAAAGGGTTATAGACCATATAATAAGTTATATTCAAGTGCATTTTCATAGACGCAATTATATGGGACAGGCATATCCATATACATCGATATTGTTCACACATTATTGTGCATTAAAGGGTAAGCAATGATATGTACAGAAGTAGGTAAACATTTATTGCGCATACATCAAAAGCGGTATGATTCACCATTGCCATAAATGAGTGTAACAATAATACATTAGCGCATAACAGCCAACAGGTTACACATTGTGGATATTTATATTTATAAATACATTACAGAGCTATTTCGGGCTCCTTGGGGTTGGCTATTGTTTATTAACGTAAAACTCTTATCAGATTGACGACGTGTACGCGCAGTTATAGCCTTCTAGAATACTATGAAAGATGACTCAGTTGTTTGAAAGAGCATTTTTATTTATTTTTATTTATTTATTTATTTCAGGACGACCAACAGGTTACAATAAATTAAAAACTAAAAAAACTACAAGATGAAAAAATTATTATGAAGTAATGTACACCTACTTACAGGTAGCCACAACATGCTTAAAGTTTAGTACCTACTATTTGAGAAATGTTAAGCAAACAGATAATATACATAAAAGCTTGAGATACATAACAAATATCTGTCTTAAAACCATTTGCTATTCCACAATTTTACAATAAATAAATGTCTATAAAACTATGGAAATCTCTGTGGTATTCAGTTATGATTAAAATATTATATGTATATAGCCTCTTATCTAACCTTATCTTGTGTACGATCATAAATAAGCGAATGCCCAATACGCACTATGATTTGCTATCAAAAATTTGTGTGTAAATTAATAAATTCAATTGATAGCTAAATTCCTCTTATGGAGATAAGAAGAATTTAGTTTTGTAAAGCTAAAAATCTGAAATAATAACAACAATTAGAGTTGACGGAGGTTTACCTATGTAAAAATTACAGGAAAAATAAGAAGTTCTTACAAATAAACCATGACATCAATTTCACACAGCATGCTAATGGATCGCGCGTTCACGCAAACAGTCTGAGAGTTCCTTAGGTACATCGACGTCGGTCTAGAGCGATAAACAAAATGTAGTGTATTCGCTATTTTTGAACTCAAAAGCAAAGCCAAACAGACCACGTTAGTATTTTAGTGTACAAACTTTTGAAACTTTGAAACCCGCAAAGTAAATAACATACTCGTATTATAATAAAAATATTCTGATACCGCTAACGTACATGACTCGCATTTAGCAGTGTACAGAAATAATATGTGGGTTTAGCGGATATTAGCAAAATTAATTACAGATTGTAATGATGTGATGACAGCTAAAGCGTTCCCCAATAAAATAAATTAATCATAGCGTCGAGTATACAAATAAATAAATAATTTGTACAATATTCGTTTACATTATTCATCTTCAGAGCGATGCCAATCCGGTAATACAAACATACATTAATTAAAGAGCAGATTAGTGAGACGTCGGGATGTTATGAATGAAATAAACAGTTTTTCATAATTTACGAGCCGGTTCACTCGTGCAGTGAGTCAGTGTTTTATTGGGCTTTTTGTTTATTAGCTAGTGATGTGCCAGGTATGGCCAAAGTCTTCGAACAGTGCATGTTGTCATGTTGTATAGGCGCTAATTAAGGGCCTGATTATAATGTCCTCCCGACCGAATCCGGTCAGGGCGACCAATCTCCAAAGAGATTAGCCATCTGCATGGGAGGTATTATAGTGCACAAGTGTGTGCGCAAACACTGGTGCACTCTCCACACAAAAAGATAATTAGATGATATATAAAAGATTCTATCATACCAGCAGCTGCACTTGGTCCACTTGAGTATTTTAAATACTCAGCTGAAATCTATAGAACTCACTCTCATACTGTTGAGACGTTGTTGAGACTGTTTAAAACGAGATAAACAAGTAAGTGGGACATATCTATGTCTCATTCTAACGATTTTTTAAGTTTGAGCTAAGTCAGAGAAGTTTGCGAGATTACGGCCCTAAACTGCCGCCATGTGACCACGCCATAATTTGACATTTTTAAAATTTAATGACAAGATAGTCCTTGACTGCGATCTAACTTGCGGTAGGTGACGATGGTAGCGGGCTAACTTGGAAGGGGTATATGGAAGTGTAAATTCAAACCCCTCATGTGTTTCTATCATGCCGGAACGCTAAATCGCTTGGCGGCACATCCTTGACGGTAGGGTGGTAACTAGCCACGGTTAAAGCCTCCCACCAGACCAGACCAGAGAATTTAGAAATGATAAATGCCCAAGTTGCCCCCGCCGGGAATCGAACCCGAGACCTCCCAGTTTTAAGACCACAGCGCTCACCATTGCGCCATGGAGGACACAAAAGTTGACAAAAGTTGCTGGTGTTTTTTGTTTTAAACATACGTTGGTTTGTGTAGCCATATAGAGGTAGTATTTATGAAATATAGGATGCAAATTAAAAGGCCGGGAATGGCATGATGCACGTAAGGAGTGCAGTGACCTAGTTAGCGCGGCTGCTGATGTGACAAGGCCCGCGCCGGCAGGAGTTCATTTTCCAACATTATTTCGATTTATGCATAAATAACTTTGAATACTTATACACGGTGTCCCTGTACAGTTTACACGTCCCCTACTATAATCTATTTTTAACCGACTTCCAAAAAGGAGGAGGTTATCAATTCGGCCGGTATATTTTTGTCTCCATTGTATGGGTAAACTAGTTTTTTAGGGTTCTGCACCCAAAGGGTGCCAACGGAACCCTAAGCCTCCGCTGTCCGTGTATCTCTCCGTTCGTCTGTCTGTCTGTCAGCGGGCTGTATCTCATGAACCGTAATAGGTAAACACACGAACCAACGTATGTTTAAAGGTTAAAAAAAAAATATCTCAAAAATAGTTGTCACTTGGACCGATCTCTTCAATGACTACTCAACGTAACACCCGTATAAATTAATCTTTTATTAAGTCTAGCCAAGTTTATTGATTACAATGAACCGCTTCGATCAAAGAAGGTCTAGGTGTTAATGGTAGCGGGCCACAGGAATTCTAATATCGCTTTCGACGCTACCTGTAGTGCGAGAGCTGGCGGATCAGTTGATTAAATATGTATTAAATACTGGTCTTAAATTTTATTTATATCTTCTAGGCAAGAGCGTTCCATCTTAGGCCGCATCCTCACTTACCATCAGGTGTGATTGCGGCCAAGCGCTAGTCTATATATTTAAAAAAAAAATATATATATAAAATTAACGAGTAAAATTGACTTGATAAAGTGACAGAGCAACTCCACTATTTTATTAACTTGCTGTTGAGTCTCTGGTACAATGTTGTTGAGTGCAGTGTTCTTAATTCAATTACCAGCAGAAACATTTTGGCAACTTGTATTTTTTTTACCCGAAATAGGCTTGCACTTGACGATAATCAGTACGGGATGGCACTGATGAGATCACTGATAACCGCGCTTGTCTAGAAGATGCCTATTCACTCTTGCCTTGAAGGTACTCAAATATAGGTGGCAGGAAACACAGATGCTGGAAGAGTGTTCCACACCTAAGCGGTTCTTATCAGAAACGTTGAATTAAAGCGTTACTATTATTATTAATTAAAACCGATTAAGTTTATCATTTAAGGTTTTCATTACTGTTTTAAATTTTATTCTATATGTATAATATATTCTGGACTTTCTTCTTGGACCTCATCATCACCGTTTGATGAGATTAAAGCACCTGTAATCTAAGTATGTATTATAATTTTTTGTACAAACCACGAGACGCTAGAAAGAAGCAGCATAAGATAGGGTTCTTTGGTAATCCTTACAAGAAACTTGTCCAGCAGGTGATTTTGATCCTTAAATTTTGGACTATTTAAAAAAAGTTAGAATAAAATAAAGTAAAATGTTAAACTGCTCAAGCCCTTTCGAGGAACATTCAACCAGCTCTTAGAGGCCTATAGCGGCTTGATCGTAAAACAAGGAATTCAGTAATAACGCAAGCGATTTAATGAACATTTTGTTGCACCACCTTCTCGACCTAATTATAGAGCGTACAGAACTGAAAATACTTCTTCATACTATGTCGAAGATATATGAATATTCCTTAATATGTTCTGGTGGGAGGCTTCAGCCGTGGCTAGTAACCACCCTAATGTCAAAAACTTGCCGCCAAGCGATTTAGCGTTCCGGCACAATGGCGAGTAGAAACCGATTAGGGGTGTATGGGTTGAGTGTACACTGCCATATCCCTTCTAACCTACCGCTACCATCTTAGGCTGCATCATCACTTAGTACATCACTTATTACATCACTAAAAATAAAAAATATGAAGTAAAAGAGTCACTGGAATTAGATGGTGGCACTAAATATATTTTATCAATTACATGCTGGCTTGCCCGCCTTAATTTGCATAAATTATATTCGGCTTCGCTCGAATAAATCGTTAGGCCAAAGATCATGCTGGCTTAGTACGGATTTGCAAACTTTAAGCACCTCTGAAAGCATAATGGTCCGGAAAAGTCTCAGGCGTATTTCCTCACGATATTTTCTTTCACCAATAAAGCGAGTGATATTTAATTGATTAAAACGCAGATGGCCCCGACAAATTACAGATAAGGCTAATTTAATTTAAAATCATATTAGTATAAATAATAATTCAACGTCCCGGAAGGGTCCCCCCACATCCTGGGGATAAGGTGGAGAGCCGCATTGCAGTGCGGTTATGGCGGCGCCATAAAATGTGGAACGGGATTATACTGTGAATATTCAGTGGTATTCGTTGCTCTATGAACATTTTATCCGCTTTCAGTAAATTCGAGTTATAGGCTGAATAAATTATTTGTATGAAAATTTGTGTAAGAGAAACAAAACGAAAGTTTTATTTTTTACTAGTTGATGCTCGCGACTTCGTCCGCTTGGATTGTAATTTATAAAAAGCCTGCGGGACTACTTTCAAAACTTGCACATGTTCATTGTTCATCCTTTAATCCACGCAACAAAGGATCGACCTGACTATTTGCATGGCTACTATGATATAGTAGGTATATGTATAAAAAGAGGTGGATATGTTACAAGCGTGCGGTAAATATAGCGCGTAATGGCAGATATTTGTCGTAATATGTCATAATCATTTAACAATGAAGAACTCTGTTATACTCTTCGTCGTTCGGAACAATTTTTTCACTTGTTTTGTGAGTATGTAACTCATCCCTAGTAGAATATCATAGCATGGCTATGGTTGATTACTTGGAGAGTGGCAGATACTTTTTATCCCGTAAACAAGTACTTTACACACAATATGCCCTCAGATTATGGTCGAAACCTCTTTTCCTGTGTTAGAAAATATCAAATTGTCCAAAATCAATAGCGTTGCGTCAGTGGAAGCACGGAGGTGTGACACTCGACAGTGATTCAGTATCAGATAACGTGAAGTGGTTTTTGATTGTCTGTCGGGGCCTTGTCCCTTGTCGGGACGCACTTGTGTGTGACGCCGGCACTCGACTCTGTCACTTCGTGAAGGCTTCGTGTATTGAGGCTTTGACGCGTATTATGAATTTGGTTAGTTGTCTGGGTTGCTAAGGATCGCTATTTACGGCACCTTTGAGTTTCTTAAACCTAATTTTTAATCCCCGACGCAAAAACTATTTTTTTAATGAAAATCGGTCCAATATGGCCGCCGCCACAAAATGGCGGATTACATATTTTTATTTTAACAATTACTGACGGATGTAACATGTCGGAGTGTTTTAAATTTTTAATTTACACTCGTCATACTAGTATTTTAAATGTGAAAGTATGTTTTAAGAATATTATAAACAATAATTCGCATTAAAGCTACATAGTAATCAGCCTCTAAAATTAAAAATTAAAAATGTTGGTTTTTCCTTCAATCACGCAGCAACGGAGCAACGGATTGTCTTATTTTTTGCAAGAGCGTAGTTGGGTACCTGGAGAGTGACATAGGCTACCTTTTATCCCTGAAAATGAAGAAGTTCCCAAAGGATTTTTAAAAACTAAATCCTCGCGGACGAAATCGTGGGTTAGTTAGTTAGTTATCACTAAAAACAGAGCTATAGACGTGATTTTTTGCATAGGTATAGCTGAGTTGAGGATTTAAAGAGTCGAGACTACACTTCTATTCCGCGCAATACGCTAGCATCTGTCGCGCTTCACACGAAGTTTCGGGCATGTTATATTTCATCGCTTAGTCGCGATCGCGCGGGTGAAATCTGATTTTTTCTGGCATTCTGCGCAGTCTTAAGGCTATAAAATAATACTTTAAAATTAAAACAGCAAAACCACTAGTGTGAGGTGTCGTCAGTGGAGGTTAATAAACAGTATAGTGTGAGCGCAGACGAAACCCGAGCTAGCCTGTAAGCGAGAGCTAGCAAAGAGAACGTCCATTAGGGCCAGCGGGTGACGTTGGCGGACCGCCACACCCACCAACATTATAGGTACATTTTATGTCTATGAATGTTGTGTACATACATTGGCAACTAGGGTAAACCACCCCGCAGTTACCCCTCTCCAATAGTCAGCCTTTATAGACATTATTTCCATATAAATAGTGTTTTAATTAGTTTACCCACATACATATTAAGTATCGAATTTTGTGTTACGAATATTTAGCTATTTTCCGCAACGTCCAGTGATAACTTAGGTTTCTAATAATCCCACAGGAGCCCTTCGTATTTCCGGAGTAAAAAGTAGCCTATGTGTTATTCCAGACCATAATCTATCTCTGTGCCTTTCAGCCAAATCGGTTCAGTCGTTGCGGCGTGATTCAGTAACAAACATACATCAATCCATCTATTCAAACTTTCGTATTAATAATATTTAATTTATAAATTCATCTTTCTATACTCTTAATTGATAGGTTATAGTTTCCTAAAACGAAATTATGCAATAGCGTGCGTAATGTCTGTATGAAAATAGCTGTTATTTTTCAAACAATCGAAAGCAAAGCCGCTGTGTTTAGCTGTACATCAGTCAATGGCTGATGTGTGACGTTCAGCGTATGACTACACAATGTGGGAGTCACGGTAATGTAAGCGGAAACCGCAATGCGATGAATTACGCTTTTCGCTTTCGTACAAATATATTAGCAGTAACCTCCTTGTCATTTCTTTTATCCTAGTCACTCCTTATCGTTTCTTATATTAGATGACAATACAGGGTCCTTGAGGGTCGTGACCCCTTCCAACAAGGACTCTCAGAAAAGGGGTCACGACCCTCAGTAATGGGAAACACGACGCAGAGAGAGAGAGAGACCTTGACTGCGATCTCACCTGATGGTAAGTAACGACTAAGAAGAGGCAGTGTATTTTAAAACCGTATTCCTAATCGGTTTCCACTTTCCACATGCCATCGTACCAGAACGCGAAATCGCCTGGCGACACGTCTTTCCCATAAACAAGCTATAATTTGAGAAAATTAAACCGACTTCAATGTACCGAAATAAAGAATAACTGAAAAGGCAAAAGTGTCCAAATCTTGAAAACTTCTAAACCGATTTTGATAAAATCTTTATTGCTCCCTAAGTTGAAGTAAATGCAAGCAAATAAAAAAGAATGATCACAATTAGTAGTTTCCGAGGAATGCGTGGACAAACATACTTACATACAAACACATACATATACCTATAATTGATAACCTCCTTTTTTTGCTATCTTCCTAAGCTACTTGTGTCAATCTCTCTAACGCCAGCAGCCTACGCTTTACGCCTCTTTTCTTATTATGAAATTCATCTCGACAAAAAAGGGACACGTCAAGTCCATTAATTCTTCTCCGTCAAACTTCTGACACTTTTTTTGCATAAAAGACCTTTTAGTACTTAAAGTTATGCTGCGATTCTGACAAACCATACTTTAGTTAATGTCCTCCGGGCAGATTCCGGCCACAGCAGCCAATCTTCACGGAGGTAAAACGCGCGAGAACGCACATATGTGTTTGTATATTACAGAGATAACATAATATTATGTATACTCGTACCTACTCGTAGTGTACAACTGTGTGCCTTTATGAGTTATGTGCGTTTGAAGGACTTGTATATCACTTGCTTACTTTTATTGCCCCGTTGGTCTAGTGGTTAGCAAGCTCGACTGCGGTTCACAAGGTCCCGAGTTCGATTCCCGGGTCGGGCCAAAAAATGTGTTTTTCGGTCAAGAAATTCTCAGTACTAGTCCGGAGCTAGGAAGTTGGCGGGGTGTCACCCCCGTGCCTCTTTATTCTCTCCGTCTATTCTTTTTATTTATTTATTTAGATATTATTATATCACTTGCTATAACATGCCTGAGAGTTCTCTTAAATGTCCTGTGAAAGTCTGAATTCTACCGACCAGATAGGCTTGCCCTAAATCCTTTTCAATATTGACTTTTACAATGCTATTCTGTCTTACTTTACAATAACCTTACGAAAATATCTTTTTATATTTCCAATCCAAATGAGACGCGGAAAAAGGGAAAGACAAGATTATTCAGCCGACAACGCAATTTGATGGGGTGCGCATCAAAAGAGGCTGGGACAGAAATTGGGCTGTCTCAGTTAACATTCGTTGCCATTTCAATTCAATTCCGATCTCGTGAACTTGTGACTTGTCTCATAAGCCTCCAGTTCACATGGGGCCAACGAAGCCTGGGCTCTGTGAATTTGCCAAGTTCTTTTTTGAGCTAAGACATACACATATTGTAGAGGACCTGCACTAGGACGCTTATCAGTAAAGAAGAGATTTCTTCCAGGAGCTCTTGAATATGAGAACAATGAGATCAAAAAATTGCAGAGGTAGATTTGAGCGAGCTTTGTTCTTATCTTTGCGTAATGTGTCGCCCGAACAAAGAATAGAATATTAAAATATTTTCTTATTCAAATAAACTTTGAATCGTCAAATGAATATTTCACTGTTTCACTGTTTATTACCCTGTTTCTTCATTTTATCTAAGGTTAATAAAAAGTAATTAACAAAATACATGTGTAATACCTAGTTGAATAAATGTGAGCGTATGTTAAGTTACAGTTATTGTTTTGTATATTTTTTCTAAATGCTACGTTGTAGAGTGGCATCGAGGACAAACCTTTGCGGTTTTTTCGATGTACATTATCTAAAAGTGCATAAGAAATTTGTGAATGGTAAGTAATTAAATAAATAAAAAACCTATCACTGGTTCGGAATGCCGTTCGGAAAGCTCGCGTTATTATTATGTCTTTCAGACGTTACGGCGTATTCGTTAACAATCTTTATTTAATTTAACTCTGGGCAGGGCGAGCGCTCCCTTATTGTTGCAGACAAAGTGGTTGACATTATAAACCAAAAATAATTTAATTGTGAGTCAGACATAGTGCGGCAGACAGTGCCAAAAGCAGTTTAGAAGATATTACTCGAAGCCTGCTTGGCTCGCGTACAATGTGAGGCAATAAGTTCTGCTATTCTTGTAAATCTAGTTTCCGTTTATGGGACTCATTTATAATACTGTGACAATGAGAGAAGTAGGAAATGCTCTTATTCGCCTCTTTTTCACTTAAAATTGGCAAATGCGAAATATTTTTAAACTGAGAAAAATATGAGTCAACCCTCCGGAAGCTGTGAATAAAGAATCTAGAGCGTTTTTTTTTTTTACTTTAAAGTTGGTTATATAATAATTTTAAGACCACTCGTCACAGATTTCAAATCGAGGTATTATAATTGTTAGGTAGGTATAAACAGTGTAACTATACTTAATATATTTTTAAAGAAATTCAGCATTTTACTTCAAATCCAAAATACGCGTAATGTAAGAAGAGCTTAGCTTCTAAACTTGTTACTCAATTTATATTGCTGCTGCTATGAGGTTTGTAGCATATTTACGTACTCGTAGCACTAGGCTACGGAGTGGCCCTCTACGGAAATTGGGCACTCAATGCTTCAATAAAATATACTCGTAGTTTCATAATTTCTCACTGCTGAGCGCAGTTTCTTCTCATGCCCCTGCTCCACCTGCGTAAATAAACACAATAATAAAGGCCTTACACAGATGGGGCCAATATTTTACTGCGTTGAATGTGTTGTAACATTACTAATGACATTAATGCAGATGGAGCAGTAGCATCAGAGAAGGGTTGTAAGCCCACTACACTACCCCAATGAGAATTGGCAGACTTCACAGTTCACACTACATTAAGAAAGTTATGGAGAAATCTCAGGGGTGGAATTCCTCACGATGTTTTCTTCACCGTTGAAGCAAGTGATATTTAACACACATAAATCGGAAAAGTCAAAGGTGCGTGCCCGGGAGCGAACCCGCTATCTTCCAATTAGGAGACCGCAGTCCTTACCACTGGGACTGGCTCAGGAAAATATAGCAAAACTTAACTAACTTTAGAACTTCGTCGCTAAGCAACCGTACAAACTGCTGTGCGAGTAAACCGCTAGTTCTGAAAATGCTAACTTGCAAACGGTTTACAACTTCCGAGTTCCGATTAACTAGGCATGCCAGCAACAAGAAACC
Source organism: Hipparchia sbordonii (assembly GCA_038048805.1). NCBI lineage: Eukaryota > Metazoa > Arthropoda > Insecta > Lepidoptera > Nymphalidae > Hipparchia > Hipparchia sbordonii. The sequence continues at coordinate 13,598,159 of CM076109.1, read as the reverse complement.
TATTACTAGGATTTTCCGGGAATACAGTATAGTACTGCACAGCAATAAAATTCTCCCGATCGAATCTCAATGGAGGCGAAGATTTATCCTCGTTAAAGTTAACATTATTATACGAAAGGAAAACCGGGACGTTAGAAACTCCGGCGTTTTGTCAACCCTACGAGTAACTACGAGTAAGTACTTGTAATAATATTTCCACTCCAACTTGTCTCGCACAGACTCTGTGAAGTAGACTCGGTTAGTTTCTTGTTCCCCACTAATTTCCACTGTGAACTGGCGTAAGACTTCATTATAGAGTCTGCACTTAACGTGCCCCGTCTGAGATAACTCTAGACGTTTTATGGTATACTTACCTGTTTTTAATAGACTATATAGTCGTTTGCCACAAATACGATGCTAATTAATCATTTTAATTTTCGGTGTAAGCGATCTATGAGCATCAGGGCCTTATAATACCAACGCAGCAGTATTATTTCAATTTTCTTTTAAGATGTCATATAATCACCTTATCGTAATTACTTTAAGGTTGACATTGTATGATATGTCTAAACAATTTTGAAATAATACTGCTTTAAGCGTTGGTAGTATAGACTCAAAACTATTGTAAAATCTTATTCCTAATTCATACCTAATCAACTGTCATATTTTTGTTTCTAACAGTTTCAGAATTTCTACATTCTCATTATCTGGGCCACTTTTCCACTATTTTTATAGGTTTTTTAAATGGACAATATAATATAAAGACAAGCAACAAAAACGAACAGTAGAAAAGTGGAAAATATGTTCAACTTAATATATACTGTAAGGTCACAAATGTTAGCGAATTGAAAAGAAAATGAATTGTCTGCTCTCGAAGCAGCATTTTTCAAGTTGAGATAATGTCTTGCTTTTCATGACATTTTAGTCGCTAGATAGAGAAATAGGCCAGCTGTAATCAGCCGGAATTACATTCTGAATTCAGAAAAGGGCTTTTTTTTTTTATTCGATGAAAAGATAGCCCCTGACTGCGATCTCACCTGATGGTAAGTGACGATGCAGTCTAAGATGGTAGTGGGCTAACTTGGAAGGGGTATAGCAGTGTAAATTCAACCCATACCCCTAATCGGTTTCTACACGCCATCGTGCCGGAACGCTAAATCGCTTGGCGGCACGTTTTTGACGGTAGGGTGGTAACTAGCCACGGCCAAAGCCTCCCACCAGACCAGACCAGAGACAATTTAGAAATAATAAATTACTAAATTGTCCCCGCCGGGAATCGAACCCGAGACCTCCCAGTTATAAGACCACAGCGCTCACCACTGCGCCAGGGAGGTCGTCAAAGGACGACAGGGAGGTTGTGTTTGTGACTTTGTGTATTTGTAAATGGTGATTAGTTAAGACTTCCGTCTCTTTTTGAAGAGTCCGGAGTTCGACCCCACGCACGACTCTAACTATCTCTGACTTTTTGGAGTCACGAGTATGTATGTTTTTAAACCTCGACGCAAAAACGACAGGTGTTATAAGTTTGACTTGTGTGTGTGTGTGTGTGTGTTTGTGTGTGTGCGCGCGCGTGTTCGTGTGCGAGTATATGTGTAGCTCTGTTTGATGAAAATCGGTCCATTTGCGTTGGTAACTATAGCCTTCCACTCTTTCCGGTCCTCGGCTTTTCTAATTGCGGCTGAAAGTGTTTTATTGTGAGTTATTTGACCTGGTCTGAACAGCGGCTAGGTGATCGGCCACGTGGTCTTTTCCCCTCCACCTGGCCTGCAACTACTACTATCGCATATGCAGTGCTAAATATAGCTTGTTACTATTTTATGAGGTACCTATTTAATGAACTAGGGTGACCAACCCAATTGCTAGCACTGCACCAGTTTATTCGCACTTTAGCAAAAAAGATTAAAATATAAGTTTCTGATTGTAGTTATTAAATTTTCAGATTAAAAAATATTTAGGGGAATTCATATTTTTCACAATCGAAACCTTTCTAATCTGGAAAGTTTTAAAATGACGTCAGTATTGTAGTTGAAAGATATTGTTCTGGAGTTCCTGAAGTTTTCGGCCATTTTGACTGATCGACTTACCCGTCAGTACTAACCAGTAGTTAATCCCGTATGTGCTAATAATTGGAGACTGGGTCATTTTTCAATTTTATTTCAAATTCTTGTTGATTTAAGAAAAAAATCCTTAAAAAGTTCTTTAATTATATAAATTATTAAACAAGTAACCTTATGAACACAATTATTTAAAGAATTTGGTTAGATTTTACTTTAAAAAACATATTTGAAATTGGATAAACTCTTAAAGTGCTAATAATTGGGTCGGTCACCCTATATCGAGACGTGAAAACTCATACTAATCTTAGTGACAGCTGTCAGCCTAGTTAAACAGGTGGAAAAACTTGCATGAAGTTTGACGCTAACTTCACGGCGAACTGTCTCCTGAAGTTTGCCGATAACGCCTGCACTCGGCCGGGCGCTATAGCCACTTATAAAGATAAATTGACTCTCGCCGGCTTCTCTGATGCCATAACATAACATTATCTGCGCGATAAGGAAATTAAGTACCCTAGATACTAATATTAATAACAAATATTTTAATAAAATATATGTAACAAATGCGAAAGTTTGGATGTATGGATGGATGGATGGATGTTTGTTATTGAACCGATTTGGAACAGAGATAGATTATAGTCACACATATGCTACTTTTTAACCCCAAAAATAAGATCAAAAAGATAAGATTAATAATTTTTATGGTGGTCATAATTAACTAAGTAAAAATACTAGTTCAAATACAGTTGTACGGTGTGACATTTATTAGCTTTAGGACATAAATATGTATCTAATTGTTATATGAAATTCTATGAATGAAATAAAAAAAAAATTTCAAATTATCAGGTTCTAACATACATATTATGAATATGAAATTGCGTTTGTTTGTTGGTTTATCCTTCAAACACGAAGCAAAGGAGCAACGTGAACGACGTGACTTGCTTGGCTATAGTTGAGGGTCTGAAGACTGATATAGGCTTTATTTACATCGCCATTATATTTTAGTTTTACCTACATTTACAGACCAAATCCAACAAACATAGATTTCAAAAAAATTTATTTACGCTAGATTAAAACTTTAAAAGTTAGATGAAAAATAAATTGTCATGAAAATAAACAGAATTCAGGTGATTACACTGTTGCATGAAACAAGTTTTATAGTCACGCGAACTTGTTTACGACGACTTAGCACTGCATCTTAATTTAATTATTGCTCAAAGTCTTTGTGAAATTTCTATTGCTATTCCAACCGGAGAAGCAAGGTCTCTGAGGAAATAATATCCACTTTGTGTCGGTTTTTTAGTGGTTTAGTCTGTCAAAAAGTCACATTTATTCGTCGGTTAGAGTTTACTGGGCGATTGTGAAATAAGCCTTTATAATGTTATACTTTCAAGTGTGCTCCGTCAATATACTGTTTTAGTATAGTACGTTTATCTCATTTAGTTACTTACAGTTACTTTACTTGTGGTTACGTCGTGTACATGCGCATTGCGTAAGTGTGCGTGCTTGTCAGGAACCTATATAGGTGGGAGCTGTCAGGCACGAGCAAGCTCTTGCTCACACTTACACATATAGATACGACACACACACAACCATGAGCCACGTGCCCTCGTGAATTGAAAGATCTGTACCTACCTAGATGTCTTTTGATTACTTTCAGCAAGCTTTCAGCCCTTGAAAACTGATTAAGTAAATAATTTTCAAAAACTTACCAAAATCAAACCTTGACAACAAAAAATAGCATACTTCCACATTTTAATTCAGTTTTATGTTGACTATAAATTATAAGTGGTATCCCACTAGAATAATAAGTCTATTATAGAGCTCGGGTTAACTAAACAAAACGCTTACGTCGAGTCGATGGACTCATAAACCCTGACAAAATGAGAACACGTTGACTTGCGTCTTAATAACACCACTAGTAGACCATCAGTTTAAATTAAACCCACTAAATTACAACATGGGGTTAGTCAAGGGGCGGACCAACAAATTTCTGAAAAGCCGGCAACGGCCGAAATATATCTCTCCAAGATTTCCACTAATTTCAGATTTTTCACTTAGCAAACTTCAGAGATATAAATGAAGCATTTCATATTAATTGATGATACTCCACTAAATCATGGTTTTTGTTCGGCACCTATTGCAATAAAAATAAAAATAGTTTAAAAAAAGTTTTCGTTTATCATTCCATAAAAATTAGTTAATATTTCGTTTTGAAAACAGCAAATGCTAATAATTTTTTGGCCATTTGCAATATTACCTATTAGTTCCAGATAATATATGCACATAAGTTTTTCACCTATGTATGATGTATAAATGTTTAAGTGAATAAAGAATTAATAAAATCTAATCTATTAGTTCCAGAGACACTCGTATCCTAATCTGCTTAGTGCTTAGAGTGCCCAAAGGCAAATGGCGTCAATCAAATCCAAAATGGCGTCAATCAAGTAGACCCAAAACCAGGTAGGACGTTAGCCTCTCTAGTGTTAATCATAGACTAATTATAGAACTCAGTGGTTTTTAGGCAAATATGAATCTTTGATTTGAAATTGAAAATTCTAATTCAAGCCCTTAATCATGGAAATGACGCAAGATGGCGCCCGTCCAATGCGCTCGAGATAAGTGAACGAGCTGTAAATTTCCATTTATTTATATTTAATTCACAGCCGACATTGGAATCTCAGAGTTTGATTAATGACGACATGGAGATGTAGGCATCTGCAATAATTCTTGTCCGTATAACAAAATAGGGATTGTTTTATTATCTTTTATGTAGATGTTGTATTTCAATCAATCGATCGATTTGTTTATTTGCCGATAAAGGTGAATAGTAACAGATGTTCAATATAATATGGAGATTTTAACTGTACCACGCCTATTTGGCATGCAAATTATTATAGGTAATGGATTTTTTTTTAGATTCATACTGTGGACTTGGTACGATTAAAATATTTCAATTGCATTTAGATTAAGTACGATTATAACAATTATTTTAATGTATGTAGCTGATAAACAATAGTAGATATTGAATATTAGTTATGTTACACACGATTCCAAACTAAGGTAATGGGATAGGACTTAAAACACTGGCCTTTTCACAATGTTCCCTGTACTGAAGAAAAAGACACATTAGCGTTTGTTCAGCGTAGGGGTTCGACGCCGCGACAACGCGACGTGTGTGTTTCGTTTCCTTCGTCCATTTTTTAAGGACACAGTCTATGTTGAATATAAATAATATTCTCTTCAACCAAAGAAGTTAAGTGTGCGTGAAGCTTGTATTAGGATTGTGTGCTTGTGGAATTTGGATACGCCATTACTGCTGTGGTTTGAACCGTCAACCTTTAGGTATATTTTCAGTCCTATTTTGGCTTTTGCTTTGAAAGCAAGTAAAGTGAAGTTAACTAAGTAGTCCTCAAAACTAAGTCAAAATCCCGTACTCGTCGAAAGGTATTCGGAAGGTTGGCTCGCGCATACTGTCCTAAATAAACCCCTTGCAATAGTTGTTAATGAATCAGGTCACGACCCTCAATAACAAGGAAAAGAGAGGACGCAGGGAGTAGAAAAATAAGGAAGAGCGCTATATGTTTTATAACTCATATTACGAATAATGACCCAGTTGGGGAGTCGAAACAAACACTTTAGGAATGCTGCTGGCATAATATGAAGGGATATAAAAACACTGCTCGAAATTTATGTGATACGTTCATTGAACCGATATTTTGATTGAGTATAATAAGATTATAATTGGGCGGATCACTGAAAAGTGTAAAGCGAAATGACGCCTTAATTTTAAAATTGAAATATGTAAGTTTATTATTTTAAAATGAATCTTTCTTCCCTCTTTTCTTCAACATTTCAGCAACAGCTGAATTTTTGCCGGCTCTTCTCGGCAGAATCTGATTTGTAAACCAGTGGTAGAGTCATGGCTAGTCATGACAACCATGGTTGGCACAGAATAGAATAGGAGTTTTTTTTTTTTTTTCAAATAAACTTCAATCGTTGTTTAAAAGTAGATAAATGGAACGAGGCAAAACTAAAGCTAAGCGGGTTATAAATGCGCCCCGGTCTGAGTAGAAGCCCACAAAAATCTTGCCGTTTTCTTTTTATTATCTCACAACACTATTTTTACTAAAATTATTTTTTAACGTCTTATATTTATAATTGAAAGAGTCAAATATTTTCATGTCGGTTATTTATGGCCCTGTAGCTCGTGACAAAATGTACCTACAATGCAACGTTTAAAAACGGAATGTAGGTCTTTGAAAGTTTCCGTTTCTGGACGGTAAGCTTGTTGTACCCAAGTATAAATAGAAAATCAATAGTGCTCCGGTACCGTTCCAAAACATTTCAATGGGCCATTTCCTACTGCAAATCTTTTTAGTCTGCGTATAACTTTGGAACCTGACAAATTATTTCTAGAACGTGTCTACAAAATTATATCGATTTTGATTGGTTTACAAGTTTACAACGTGCTGGAAATGCTGGAGCACCTTGACTTGTGCTAACTTTGTCATTACATTTGCATTCGATTAAATTCAAATCTAAAGTTATTTATTTCAGGCCAACCTATGGCTTTTACGATAAGTCAAGACTCAAGACTCTATCACCGATTCGGAAAGCGGATCCTGCTGAAAAGAGCCGGCTGAAAAAACTCAGCGGATACCTACTGTTTTCAAAACAAACTGTCACATTATTATTATTGTGGCTAACCATATAACAAATTACACTATCTTGTATTTAGATACAAAGCCGATTGCTTCCATGCAATTATATTACTTCATTATGAAACAGATTAATTGAGTATTTGATTGTTATTGAAATGTTGATATTCATTAATTAAAATCCAAAATGCAAGAATAACATTAAAGTAAAAACAGAAATTGAATCGGTCAAAATCGCAATAAGTTATTAGCTCCTTTACTGCGACTGTATCTGTCTTTTTCTAAAACGAAATTTTCTATGGAAAAAAAAACTCGTTTGTTTTTTGTAGCGCTTCCTTTGTGTACCAGGAAAATTAAAAGCTCTACATTTTCGAGACTAGTTAAGATATTAAAAAAAGAAAAATGTCATTATGTAATAATAAAATAAAAACCTTTATTTTAAGTATAAAAAAAAGGTCGTCATATACCCAACACGGAGTTTGGTTGCTACGGTAACTCACTTAAAGATATCACAGGTTGCAAAGTCCTAAATAATCCAGATTAAATGGTTACGTTACTACAGAACTGTTTCCCGTACTCGTAAATATGTTTAAGGAAATCGTAAGTTGCGTTTTGCGGGAACTCCGAGTCGCCATCCAAATGCCAGTTGGCTTGACGCCAGACTTTGTCGACTTGTTGAACCTGTGTGACACCTGATTCCTTACGCCTGTTGGGTTATAATTTTATGGTCGTTGATATATTTAACCAAAGAAATCCTTACAAATATTATAAACTAGATGATGCCCGCCGCTTCGCCCGCGTGAATTAAGGTTTTTCAAACCCTTTCATTTTCTGGCCTATGTGTTAATCCTGGGTATGAGCTATCTCCATTCCAAATTTCAGCCAAATCCGTCCAATAGTTTTTGCGTGAAAGAATAACAAACACACACACACAAACACACATGCACATCCAAACTTTCCCCTTTATAGTATTAACTATTAGTGTGATGTGTTAGTGTGATTAGTGTGATGTGACGTGTGAACTGTAATGCGAAAGTGTGTTTGTTTATTGTTTGTGTGGTTTGTCCTTCGATCACACAGCAACGGAGCAACGCATCGACGAGATTTTTTGAATTAGATATTCTAGTTAAAGATTCACATCCGGGTGACATGGGCTACTTTTTATCCAGAAAAAACTATAGGATCCCGCGGAATTTTTAAAAATTTAACTCTACATGGACGAAATCGCGAACAGAAACTAGTAAATCATTTTAAGTAAAAAAAGCACGAGTATTTCAGCGTAGTAAAAAATGCAACAAGTGCGTGGCGTAAAGTTTGCCTCAAAATACGGTAATCTGGGCGAATCAAGCAAAGTCTCTGATCGTAATCTCGCTAATCGAGACCACTTAAGAGCTGCTCAGATTAATGGGCCTCGAGAACACTTTTTTCTCCACTTTGAAGTTGCGTTTTACGAAACTGTGTGAAGCTACACAAGTGAGCTCCGTAGCTAGCAAGCTAGTTACCTATTTAAAATTAATAATACCGACGAAAAATTTAAGTATTATCAACATCAATTCTACCATTTTCCGGCTGAGCTACGATGCCTCATGAAATAAATCCAACCAACGTCCATATTTTTGCGTGTTTGGAGGGCAAAGGTGCTGAAAGTTTGAGGTCATTTATCTGCTGTTTATCTTTCACATTACGACCTTTTTATTTAATGAGCGTGTCCTACGCTTACCTATTTTCTCGTCGGGAGGAAAGGTCGCTTGAATATTTAACAGCCATCTCGCTTGGATCCCTGTTGCCCTGGTAGATTTGGAAATAATCCAATAATTTCCCAAGTGTACTCTTTGAACTTTCACTGAGATATAGTTGTTTTTGCAACAAGAGATCAAAGTTTGTTTTTGTTACGAGAGTTTGCATCCCGCGCTAGCAAAGGATACCAAAATTGAATAATTACGCAAACGATACTAAGTTGAAATCCAGAACGTAGTGAGGAATTCAAAAGCATAAGAAAATATGTACCTATTTAACTTTGCTCTCCCGTGACATATAACTTTTCCTCTAACTAGCAAGAAACTGCGAGAAAATACACTTATAAAAAAAAACTATTTTAACTAGATTAAAAAATAAATTCATTTTACTTATATATTATATTAATATGAGTTATTTAAGTATTATAAATATTAGTAACTATAAAAGTCTAGTATGGGTTCTTCATAGTCTAAACGTCACGTTTTGAGGAAATAAACAAACGTGAAAGCTTTATAATAACTGATGTATAGATTATATAATAATGGATTCAAGACTTGATTTCGTTTTGTCGTGTCATGTCTTGACGGATTTCAAAATTTTTTCATTCATATATTTCGTATATTTTATTTGCCTAGCATTCAATAGGGCTAGCTTACGCGCCTGAGTAAGGTCTACTAATCTATAGCTTATTTTTCTTTAGCTGTCTTAAAAGGTAAACAAATCGTAGAATTGTGTAACCGACGAACGTAGCCGTCAAAAAAAAGTACTTAAATGTAGCCGGGCGGTTGCGACGTTCTTGTGTTTGGTTTTTCACTCGCAGCATGGTTTCATTGTCAGTGTGCGGTAAGATCGTCTTTTGCGCTTTGTTTAGCGCACATTAATTACATTTACATTACTTATTTACCTTAAGACAACTAAATAAAAATAGGTTTTTTGTATGCTGATGTGTCCTCGACGAATCTTTACACTACAACGTATCAAATTACATTTACATTTCGACATAAAGGGAATCAAGTCTCGTAAGTAGGAATAAGTCGCGCACGGCACGGGCACGGGTGGGCACGTGGGACGCCCGCGCCGTCGCCGGCTCCCCCGCTAACCCGTGCCCGTGCTTGCAGGATGCACGCGGTGGGGCTGCACTCGGCGCTCGCCATCCGGCGCGAGCGCAAGCGGCGCGCCGAGCAGCAGCGCGCGCGCGAGCGCCGCTACTCCGTGCAGTCCACGGAGTCGGGCGTCACCTCGCCGCACTGCTCCACCGGCAGCCTGGAGCAGCGCCGCCAGCGCCACCCGCACGCGCCCGAGAACGAGGTCGTGTCCTCCGTGGGCATGCTGCACCTGGGCGTCGTGTTCCTCGTGCTGGGCGTGTTCCTCGTGGCCTCGGGCTGGCTGCCCGACGACGTCACCGCCTGGAGCAGCATCGGCTCCTTCAGCTGGTTCAACGAGCTCGTGTGCTCCGGCCTCTTCGCGCTGGGCGTCGGCGTGTTCCTGATCGCGCTGCACAAGTACTTGACTAAGACCGAGGAGGACGCCCTGGAGAGCTACGTGCAGCGCCAGCTCACGCGCTCGCGCTCCGGCCACCGGCTGGAGAGGGACGCGGAGACGGGCGGGATGCGGACGAAGGGCGCCAAGAGGGCGCGAGCTAACGAACTACTAGCGGAGCCCATCACCGAAACATACGTAGAGCCTCCCGACAGAGTGCACGGGTTCGTCAACGCGCTCGCTTTGAACGGCGACGCGATGAGAGAGACTCCTCTCGAGCAGATAGTGGAGGAAGAGATGTCGATAGCGTCGGAGAGCGAGAGGAGGCTGGGCAAGTTCAACAAGGACACGTACTCCACGCCGTCCGTCGCGCCCAGCCTCAGCCCGGGCTCACCCTCGGACACGAAGGAGCTGCTGTCGGACGGCCGCTACATGATCATGTCGAAGATATGAACGTCCTAGTTTGACACCTCATTGATTCCGTACATCTTGCTTCTCTATGGACTTGTCTTTGATTTTATCGGTAGCCATTTTACTTCCCGTTGAACTACAGAATTCTTCTTGCTCTCCAAATTCCCGAAAACTATCTTCGATCTTGTTATTTAAATCTCTACAAATATTCAAATCTTTCTTTGTGTCAAAATAAGTTCACGGTACCCTTTTTAAAATTAAACAATTTTACAAGTAAGTATACGATCATGTGATTGAATTAATGGTGATAATTAATAACGAAAATAACAATATTCTCCATAGAGATACAGAATATTCGGCATCAATGAAATGTCAAAACTTGGACAGAATCGCCATGCGCTGCAAGCTTTCTAAACACCGAGGGACACTGTGTGACTTTTGTATGTTAGAACTATTTTAACGCTTCCTTCGTAATAAGTGCTATCACACGACGCACGACGGAATCAAGTCCAAAGTAAAAGATCCTGCAAAGTGTATAAAACACACGTACGCGCGCGTTCAGTGTTAATTTCTGTGAGGTCCGTCGCGCGTCGCTGCCGTCGCGCATTGTATAAGTCCGTATGTTCAAGCCTTTAGCTTGAAGCCGCGTCTGCATGAAATATTTATGGTCTTACTACTTTAAACTCGTTTAACTGATGAGGACGAGATGAGGGTGACTTTTGACGTTTGACAGTTTTATTGGAATCTGTCAAATATAGTAAACAGTAGTAGGTCATCGACCACGTTTTGAACACCACGTCATATAAATAAATTCAACACTGTGACGCCAAGTCTGATTTTCAATAACTTTTACCCTTAAAAAATCAGTATGACTTTTTAATGACGAATTATGGTTATTGGAGTGGGTTATATCGTCAATGACTTTGAAAAGTTTAAAAACTTAGGCTGAAATCTATAGACCGCTCTCTCACTTTGCTCAGACTTAAGACTGAAATAAAACGACACAGATTAATGTCAAAGCATTTTACTCGTATTTCCCGTTTTAACTCTATCTTAAGTCTGAGCTGAGTCAGAGCACGCTCTATATATCTCAGCATTAGAGTCTGTTCAAAAAGAGAACAGTTATGGCCAAACAGTGAACTCACGCTTTTTCGCTACATCGTATTAGTTATTGCACTGCGCGCTAAACAAAAAAGGCAAGTAAGCACAGCAGCGCCCTCCTAGCCCACGACAATTCTCTTTTTGAATCAGACTGACTTTTTTAATTTTTCGTAGTAAGACTGTTCATATTTGGTTGGTATTTCGAGTTATAAACGTTGACTTGCTTTGCTACCATTACAATATTACGGAAGCCTAACGCCTTTATGTATGAAACAAGTTAAATTTAATCATTTAGTACAACCTACATATACCATTGCGTTGGGAATAAATAATCCAGAAAAAATAGATGTTCTTGTAAAGGAAAAATGGATAATTATCACTTTATTATTTCTAACCTCTCATTCAAAATTCACAGATTGAAGGTCGAAAGCTGAATCCAGATAAATAGTAAAGTGTAAAGCCCTGAGATACGCACGTTGGCCTATGTTAAGTAAACTTTTTTAATACTCGAAGGAAATAAATAATTTTGAATTTGAATTCGAATGCAATCAATTATTATTAGTAAAACAAAGGCAGTCTCAATACTTTGATTTCGACCTTCTACCTGTACAGTTTTAATTAAATTTTTTAGGTTATTAATACCGTATAGGAATTAGTACTACTCGTAATTTCATTACTTTTGCCTAGCGCTCAATATAATTATAAGATGCACAGGTATATATAAATTTTGTACATTTGGCTAGCGGGATAACTGTTTAGCACAAATCCATTTTGTTTCATCACCCATGCGCAGACAAAAGACAACACATAAACAAGAGACCAGGGAGTTAACTAACGAACTGTTTAGATACACACGTCTACACAGTTGCATGTGTACAGTTCTGTAGGGTTAGTGTAAGGTTTAATTCGATTTATCGTATTCGTATTCGTTGACATTTGCGTCAAAGTAAAATGTCCCTTAACTACAAAGTTACAAATTCAGTGCGACCGATTTTAATTTAGCTCGTACCCGTGCACGTAAACGTATAAGAATTCATGCTAGTTCAATATCGTAATGTTTTTGACGCTAATATCGTCGAATACGAATACGATCAATCGAATTAAATCCTATACTAACCCTTATTGTATTTGGTTTTATCGTATGATTTCGAACGTATTTTGCCAAGTTTCACAAAAGGACCAAGTCACGATAGAGTTTAGCGTTAGCAGTAAGTTCGGGTTACGTATACTTTGTTGAAATGTAAATATTGAACCACAAAGCTAAGGGTTCAACCTACATGATTGGCCAACACGTCGTCGGGCCAACGTGTACTAGGGCCCTTAACAGTCGTAATTAATTTCGGATCGAAACAAAGCACAAAGTTTATCGCGTGTTTAACTTTATTATGATGTTCCTTAGCAACTGTTTGTTTTATGTTTATAGACCAGGAGCTGGCATACGAATACTTGAAAGTTTCTAGACAAATTATGTTAGGGACTTCGTTGAATCAAATTGTTAAATCAGCTCATCGTTGTACATAATGAATAATTAATGTGAATGTTTAAAAACAATGGTTTTTTTTTTAATCAAATGTTCTTCAAAAATTTTTTTACACGATCCAGGAATCAAGTAACTATATGACTAAATATAAGTTGAATATGTAAAGGTTGCTTTCTATTTTGTTTGTCCAAAGTTAATTATTAAGTATTATCAATTCTTTAACGTAACAAACGTAAGTTAATAACGTACAATTTATTAATGTAATAAGTTTATTAAAGTTTACTTGTTTTGACTGATATGAACAATTTGTATGAAACGGTCACCGGCTCCCAGGCTAGGCGTTTTGTTTTGTGTTGTCGGTATAAATATCGATTACAGTATAAACTTTATTAATGAATCGTGTTTATTGGCTGAGACTGATTGATTGTTAGTCTTACTGAAATCTTGTTATATTCCGTAATTTTGGTGATACATTTCTATCGGTAATTTTATTATTTGGTTTATTTTGGTAGTATAATTTGAGCATATAATGTTAACTATATTCTGCGTGTGGAGGCGGGGACTTAGGTTCAGACACAGTTTAAGGAGATACAGTAAGTCAACGCCTTAGATCTCGATTTCGACGATCCAGAGAGACCGATCTGAACCTGGAAGAACCTGGTTATTATTGATTCAATTACTTAAAAAAAATTATCTTAAGCTTTCACATTTTAATTATATTGTTATTATTGATTAAAGTAATATTGTTTATTGCTATATTCAATCTGAAACCATGCGCCCCATGCATTGCCACGTTAGCGACTATGTTTCGGATCCAAAATCTTGCTTGGCTCGGAAGACTTTGGTCTTGAAGAAATCATATTCATAGTTAGAATTTCTTAAACATTCCCCAAAAATTGCAAAGACTTTAAACAATTTTATATACTAGTCCGCTAGGCAATGTTAATGTTCCTAAACATAGATAGGTGACCTTAACGTGAACTCTAGTGAGCAAGTTTTCACTAAAATATTTCCCTCGAGGCTCCGTTCTTTCACAACGTATTTATGTTATTTTATTTCCAATTGAAAATAGGTGTGCCAAAATTCTTTTGTTTTTCAACCATTCAATTTTTATACAAAAACAGGAAGACTTTAAAAATTTATATGACCTATTTGTAACATATTTTTGACAAATTATCATTATTTAATATCAAAACTATATATAAGGCTAAATTTAGTTCGGAAGATCTCAAAATAATTCCAACATCATTTTATTCAATAATTATTTCGTTTGCGGCTGTGAAAAAAAACTATTTGTATATATAAACTAAGTTTTAGTTATCTGAAAGTATTAAAACCTTATTATTTTGATGTTTCGTGTTTAAATACGCACCTAGGAACTAATTTGAAAACGAATGATGTGAATTAATAAATAATTTGTAAAAGTTAAATGTAATTATTGATATTACATATCTTAATTAAATTTTTAATTTTTATTATCACGAGCTAAGCTTTGCAACAATGCTTCAAAATATTGTAATTTTTCTCTCTTATACAATTATTATAATATGTATAACAAATGATCTGTAAATGATGAATATGAGTGTAATGTTTGAAAAATCTGTCATTTTATTCCTATTTTCTCATATATTTTTACATATTTTTCTATAATTAGGTATATATACTTACCAGTTACTTGTTATTAGTTTTATATAACTTTTTGAAGTATATGTCACATTCAGTTGTTTATAAATCATAAACTGAACTTAATTAGTAGGTCTTAAGTTCGTAACCCAAAAAGTGCCATTGTTTTCGACAGAAAACTACCAGCACAGCATTCTAAGACCTGTTTCAGACCTGTTTATGTTAAAACATTCTAACTATAGAGGTTCTAATAAAAATTTTATTAGAACGTCCACTTTTAGGATTTTATTAGAAAGTATGTACCTACCACGAAAGGAAGTACGAATGGTTTAATTGTTTCAAAACATCGCACAAAGTACAAATAAACGCAAATCATTATATTATGCATTATTTGTCCTTGGTTCCTCCTAACATTCCTCAGTTTTGTAATATTATGTTCTAAAATTCGTGTAATTATAATTAGTAATTATTATCACCTCTATATTTCGTAAATTTATTGTGTAGTTTATTTTGTAGCTTGTAAATATTGTGGGTGTTAGATAAAAACCCAAAGGGTATACACGGTGTCATAATATTTGTGTAATTTCGTAACAGCAACCTTTTCACAATTTAGAACTCATTAATACTCTACTCTTGGATTGTTTAAAAATGGTTGCTACATTATGACGGTCGCAATTATCTCTGATTGGCTGAATTTATGGCCTTCTTATTGCATTAATGCATTTCAACCAATAGCGTGAGAGTACCAACCAATCAGAAGTGATTGCAATCGTCACAATGTAGCAATCAATTTTAGATAATCCCTCAGATTTGGTGGGTAGAAATGCTAAAGAGAGGTGCTATAGTGCTGAAAGTAGCGTTCTTAGACATCGATGTTACGGTGTCAAAAACTCTCTAGGAAATTATTCCGTCTTGTATGACACCAACATCGTTCCAGTGCCGTCAATTGATACTCTATAATGACCGCTCTATGACGGCATGTGCGTGGTATTGACATTTCAATAAAACTAGAGCAAACGCAGAAGTAAAACATTCCATAATAAAAATCTGTTTCACTGGGAAGGGTTTCTTGTACATAATACTATCAGCATCAGAAATATGTGATGTCATATCACATTTATACAAGTAGGTAAACTATTTGTACAAATACTACAAAACTATTTATACAAATAATTAAACTGTTCACATATTATGTTTATATTATTTTGCTATTAACTTAAACTACTATATAAATCTGGTGCTGATTGTAGACCTTTTAAATTCCTACGCCTAATTAATATGTAATAATAAATAGTTATTACATTAATGCACTTAAAATGTATTAAAATTTAAAATAATAGCGTGAAATAGTTAATGCACATATTAATTATGAAATTTCTCGTGCCTATACTTTTATATTTAGGTATTTTTGATAGTACATTTAAAAAGCCTAGGTTACATTGGCCCAATTTGCTCGGTCATTTATACAGTCGGTGAATACTTGGGTATTTTATGCGCGCTGGCTTGCAGCATTTGTGGGTTTTCAAACAAATTTTTAATAATCTTAGCGCAATTCGCAAGCAGCGTTTACAAGTTGACTTTCACATGCCGAACGCATTTGGCCAATGTGTACGGGAGCCATAAGAATTTAAACTCGTACTCGCCTACATCACGTGTAAATAATGTCACGCGTTTCTCGTAATAATATTTGATCATTTTATAATTATAGTCCAAGAGGTGTTGGCAAATTTTGAGGAGGTACTTAACAATTACCTTGAGCCTTGAAAAGATGAAAAGAAAAAAAGGTAGTGTAGTTAAATAAATTTCTTATTTTTCGAGTATCTCCTCAAAAATTCAAACCCTCTCTCCGGCTTAAAAATGCCTTCATAATTCTAAAAAAGTCATCCCTTCTTTTGAAGTCTAAATAACATGTCTCAATTTTTGTATAGGTCTGTAGAGCTAGATAAAGTTAAAGGTATTTTCATAATCATCTAAGGGCAGCTTTCACCAACGTAAAATAAGTCTTATCCGAGCGCTTTGATATTTTGGCAAAGTTTCAATACAAAAACTGTCAAAGTATAAAATTTACGCTCGGATAATATTTATTTTACCGGGGCGAAATCGGCCCTAAAAAGAATTAAAAATCTACTGCCACATGATTAATTTTTTGTCACCAAAACTACAGAGCAAAATTAAATACATGGACATCTATATACAAAGCAATACTTAAATACAGGCATGCTTCCGCTACTAGTTTGTAAGGACATTTTTAATCGCACACGATACATTTTATACAGACTAAGGGAAAAATATAGACAGTATATAAGACTCCAATCAATGGAACGATTCTAAAGAAGCTTACATTAAAAAAAAGCCAATCACTTATATCTTTTTTGTTAACAAGCTCGACACTTGAGTTGGAAAAAAATTGTACTCAAGTGTCAAATCTTAATATTTGGATAAATATTTAAGTTGACGTTTTAATTTACACAAAAGTGTAAGTTTTGAATTTAACAAACCAGATAAAGAGAGAGAGGAGTTGTCAAATCACGAAATTTGACCGTCCATATAAAATGGCAGAGTAAATCTGAATTATCTAAATGCTTGTTCAATACAACGCTTTTATGATGAACACTGGCTCTCGAGACCGTCTAACTTCTTCGCTTAGTCTGTGACATTTAGCACAAAAATGAATTTATATATTATAGTACCTACTATTATATGTAAAGAACAAGTTATAGTGGTTTTTTTTAAGTTTACGTTTTTAATTAACAGTTTTGGTGTCGTGTCGCTCAAACGTGTTAGTTGTGAATTTTTTATGCAATTTCGGTGTCGTGAAAAGTTTTTATAAACGCTTTTGCGCCTTTTTAAACAATTCTATGCGTGTCCTGCGCACTACTTTGATATATTTGACGGTATTTGTTGTTTTCTGTTGGTTTCGCCCCCTGGTTAAGAATTTTATCATCGTCGTTGATATTTACGTGTTGAAAGACGCTTTTTGCACTGTCTGGGCAGCATTAGTTGGACTGTCTGGGCAGCACTAGTTGCACTGTCTGGGCAGCATTGTTTGGACTGTCTGGGCAGCACTAGTTGCACTGTCTGGGCAGCATTAGTTGGACTGTCTGGGCAGCACTAGTTGCAAATTCTCGAGCGATATCTTTTGTTGCCCACCTTTAATGAGCACCTGGACTATCTTCATTAATAACTTATATATTGTGTTATATGCCTAAGTTTTGCCTACTGAAAACAAAAATATTTGTGCAATACGAAAAGTTAACGTATGTTAATTTAAAAAATATCTGCCAATTTACAACGAGGTCGGCGAAACCCACACAAAATAGCAAAAAGTCTAAGGCTGAAACAAATTGGTCATGCTTTCACTCTGCTCAGTCTCGACGCAAGGCTAAACGAGACGGATTTACGTCTAAACATATATGTGTCTCCTTTTAACTCTGTCTCATGTCTGAGCCGAGTCGAAGCACGCTGTATAGATCTCAGTCTAAGATATTTCATGATTTTTTGTTTTATGTGATGATTGCATCGATGAAGTGTCTGTTCTTCAATAAATGGATAAGTACATTTTAGTTTGGAAAATAATTAAAAATCATTTTTCAATTCGTCTAAAACTTCGTCACAAACATCATATGAAATAAATTATACTTACTAATCTTGTATTTTATTAAATAGTAATTTTTCTAAAACTTATTTTTCTGGTTATTAAAAAATTATTACATTTACCGGAATATTTATCTTACTGATTTGTTTTTTCAATATTTTATAAAATTAATTACCTCAGATTTTGAACTTTAATTCTACAAATAATAAACCATCAAGTGATAAAATTAAAGAAATAAAGAGTCAAACTAGATTTATAATTGAAAAAAGTTGTGGAATTATTTCATGAAAACGTGTCTATTAAAAAATAAAATTAAAATTTAGTTCGCTACTAAAAACGAGATTTAATTTTTTTGGAAATAAAACCAATATTACATTTACGAAGACATCGTCGCAAGAACGTGTTCACAGTGGTACTTTTGCACTATTTTCCCGAAATTTTAAATCGTATTTATTCGCGATTTTATCTTGAAAAAAAAATGTAAACATCACATTTGACACCCAACGCGTAATTTTTATTCAGTTGAGTACCTACTTATAACTTACCTAGCGCTTTTAACTTTTACTTATTTCACGGATACTCCACTTATCCTTCAAACGACACAAATACCGTTGCGTAGATAATCACGTTTACGAAGACATCCGTAAATGTAATATCGGCTGAAGTAAAGTATTTGACCTCATTTTACTGTCTCGTTCGACGATATAATATTAAACTATAAGATTCTAGTTCAAAAGTAATAGATAGTCCTTTTTTTAAACAATTTTACACATTTGAAATAATGAAATTAACAAAACAATAGCACTTTCTAGTGCCTTGCCCTTTGAAAATGTCTCCTCTTCCTTTTTTCACATTTTCATATTTAAACTTAAAATACTATTCTTCATTCTGCAAAACTTCTTATTTCATCATCCTATCTACTATGTTTATCTGATTTGTTTAAACTATTTTCACCTACCTATCCAATCTTTGTAATATTATAATTTATCTCTACTTATTTTGTATATCCTACCTCAGTAGGTAGGATATTTATAATAAAACCTTTGTTTTTAATATTTGGATATATTTTTCCTTTCAATTTTATGTCGATGAGCTTTGATTATTTTGCTATTGTTAACAATCCAAATTACTTCTTCATGACTAGCTTTGTTTAAATGGAAGCACTTTTATTTTTGCGAACCTCATATCTATCATCTACGTACTATCTCTTTCTCTATCTACTCAGAGTGAGTTTTAAGAGCGGTTAGGAAGACAGACTCAAACGGAGTTTCTCATAAGAGTTTGACGTATGCTATCAATTATAAAGAAAGAAATCCCATATCTCTGTCAGATTAGACGCTCCTAAAATCTTAACCTGCAGGTATACCTGCCTTTAGACTATCTTGCAAGGTGATTGTCTTGTCTTGCAAGGTGATTCTATATTCTCAACTACTTACTACTTTACTACTCTTTTATAAGGCCTGGAGATCCTCAGTTAGAACTTCGATAAAAACCTAACTGATATATCTGTTATTAATGTTTTAAAATAATTATAAAGTTATAATTTTTTAAATGAAACAGTTAAAATAATGTACCTACATTATTTCTGTAAAATAACATGACTTTTGTAATATAGCAATGTTTTTAAACACGTCTGAGAGAAAATGTTACAAGGTTACTTTTGACAGCTATAATATTGTAAATCATAGTATAAATAAATTTTAACTAAAAGCCCTTTATAAATATTAAACATATTGAATAATCCTAAAAATTTAATTATAATCAGAATTAATATCTACTTTTCACGTTCTTAGTCCATATTTTTACTTGTTCGACATTTTCTCTGAAACGTATTATTTTGACTTACACCATTCCACGTTAGACTAATATTTTATTTCACCGAATTTATTACACTTATTATTATTATAATAAATGAATAATTACAGATAAATAACTCTTTTATTAACCTTCTAAGTTATAAAAAGTAACCATTCAAAGTTAAAGTAAGTAGATTTATAAGTAGATAGAGTTTTATTAACTAGGTTAAAAGTGTAAATCGATTGATTTTATTCATATGATATATGAAATATAGCCTATGTCACCCAGACCGTCATAAAAAATCGATTGACACCTTATTCATCAAAATCGGCTCAGTAATTTATTCGATACGGTGGAACATTCGTAAATCTATACTTATAAAAAAATATTAAATTACAAAAATCAAAAACCCGACTGCGTGAAAATTGAATATTAAATAAAAACTGAAAAAGAAAAACAAGTCCAATAATCCAAAATTTACATAGTTATCATAATGTTAAATTATAATCACATGGTTTTGTAGGAAAAAGAACAATAGGAATGTGCGCTTTGCTGGCTGAAACCCTGTCTTTTCTAAAAATAGGTAATGCTGCAGTTTTGCATTCAAAAACTTTAGGCTTTGCATTAGCGAAGCTGTGTTGGCATCGACTC
Organism: Hipparchia sbordonii; assembly: GCA_038048805.1. NCBI lineage: Eukaryota > Metazoa > Arthropoda > Insecta > Lepidoptera > Nymphalidae > Hipparchia > Hipparchia sbordonii. The sequence continues at coordinate 13,577,591 of CM076109.1, read as the reverse complement.
GTCTGGTCTCAAAGAGAACCTATGGGTATGTATGCATGTACATATATTGATGCTGGGAACTAACTCTCACTTGCTTTTACTGTAGGTTCTTACCACAGAATTCTAAATAAGATAATGGAACTGGTTTTGTTTTTAATACTAATAGTAATAAAAGATTTATTGATTTCCAATGATATTATCATTGGAATCATGACCCCTAGACTAGGAAAGCTCTTATGTCAGGGGCTAGTGCCATTCCCATACATTAATTAATATACGATCTCTTTCTGATTCACTAAAAGTATATGATGAGAATACATTGAGTTTAACAATGTTAGAAAATAAAAAAGCAAAGTTATTTAATCTGTTTATTAGATAACACATCCTTACTAGTATAACATTACAAATGCGAAAGTATGTTGTTGGTTTCTCCTTCAATCACGCCGAAATAAAGCTACGAACCGACGTGATTATTGCAAGGGTATAATTGATGACCTGTAGGGCTAACATGCGCGCCACGAGAAAATTTTGTCTACACTTTACTCGTGAATCTCTGTAGAGATTCACATAGAGATTACGAATAAACGTGTAGACAAAATTTTCTCGTGACGCGCATGTTAGCCCTACTGGAGATTTACATAGGGTATTTTTTATCCCGGAAAAACAAGCGATTCGCGATGGATTTTTAGAAAACAAGGCTCCACTCTGTGTAGTTCTAATTATAAATTACCTTATTTTTAATTAATATACACTGATGCTTGACTAGTCATCTGCGTGGCGACAAGCTTCTTTATCATTTCTATAACTGTGATGAATTCTGTGTTAGGTGCTAAATAATGCTGAGAAATAGCTCTCACAGCAATGGCTGCGATTTCAGTTTTGTACGAAATACGAGTGAAGCTAAGCTTTTAAAAGCACTTAGAATAGAAAAACTAAAATAAACTTTTAGAAAGCGCTTTCGAATCGTCAAGTAAATCTACAAATCATTCGAAATGCAGACCAGCAAAAAGAAATTCTTTAATTCTGTAATAGGTACCTATGCTTTTTATATGAGCATTATTATAGGTATAGTAATATCCTACTAATATTATAAATGCGAAAGTATGGATGGATGGATGGATGGATGTTGTTACTCAATCGCGCCGCAACGACAGAAGGCTTTTTAAGAGATAGATAATAGTCCGGAATAATACAAGTAGTGTATAATTGGGGATTCTGGATCATTAATAGTGGGGATTCTGTATCACTGTCTCGCTTTGCTCGACAGTGATACAGAATCCCCACTATTAATGATCCAGAATCCCCAATTCACTAGTTTGTTGGGGATAGCCAAGCACCCACGCCGTGCAATGCATGATTTATTACGATTAGTTCGACGAGAGCGCGACATTCATTAGAAATGCGAGCGAGCCACATGACACTTTTACCTCTAATTTGTTCTCGCATAGTAACTCGGTTAATTTGTTGCGATCAATTAATGTATATTGATCGTGTTTCTGCTTGATCCGATCATAGCTTTATACATTAGTATGGAGTATGGAATTCGATTGATTGATTCGAGGCTTGTAGACTATTATGATAATTGTTGATACTCATTCAATATAATCAAGGTTGGTTATAGGGAGGTTTTTTAATGTTATAGCTCATCAGAAATATATTCGCATTACATTAACGATTTCTATTCTGCATATCGGACATAACATTTTATTCAATGATAGAGCACATTTAGTACACGTTATAGCATGACCACACGGTCTATAACACACGGCTACTTCTTCTACAAGACAAATTTTGCAGAAAAGTTTAAATGTTTCTTTACTATTTTCGACGCATATGTTTCTGTTTATAAATTGAGAACTTATTGTATTGTTATTTACAAATTGTTCTGAGTCTTTTGACGCACCACAAACATCTTTGATAATACTTTGTATGTATGTTTCACCCTTCGCAAGTAAAACATAGGGACAGGACGGAAACCAACGAGCGTGCGCTGACCATGGCATGTCTTCGAAGGTCCAATCCTTAAGCTTGCCATCGCAAAAGTAACAAATCACTCGATCACTTTTTCCTGTATAAAAAAACCCAGCATCCGCCATTTCTTGAGGTTTTTGATTTAAACCTTGAGGCCAGGTATCAAAACTTCGCAGTCTTGCGATTTGAGTGGCATAACTAGGATATTTGGGATACTTCATTTCGATCTACGAACAATGGATTTCGATTAACGAATACTTTAAATTTTTTTTAATAAAAATATATTAAGTATAGCAGATATTTTCTATAATTATTTAGTGAAAATTTATTATTTACTAATGACTTTAGACACATTTTTCATTATTTAAGTATTATTTAGATTGCCATAAATACTTACTTTAATAAATAGAAAGTAACAGATAGTTGATACTTCGGATCAATATATAAGATACTTTTTATCTTGATAAACAATAAATTTTATCCGGGAGAGGGGATGAAATGTTTTGTTGATTTTGCTCCATAACTTCGTCAAATCTTAACCAATTTTGATAATATTTTCTTAAATTGTATACTATTAGACATATTTTGCCCAATTTTGGTGAAGATCTACTGAATATTATGGGAGATAGAGAACATAACTTCTCGCGATAGTAGCAAGTCACTCTAAACTTTTTCCACGCGGACATAGTCACGGGAATAAGTTAGTATACAATAAATACAAAAATGTGTCTGTCTAAACTAAAGACTCTTTCGGCTGAATCTTATCGTATGATGCCGAGACAGACACTTGCTTGAAGACGGGCCCAGGAATATTTTTCTGTCCCTGGAAACTAAAGGATTTCCACAAATTTTGAATAAAATTCACACGGAAGAAGTCTGGAACACCTACCTAACATTTTGTACCTACCTATGAAAAGTATTAGAATATCCTTTTAACAACTGAACTATCGGGAGTCTGGCGCATACCATTCCTTTTAGGGCTAGATCTCAATTTACGGCGTAAGTATAAACAACAGCGTCTTCCATGCTTCAAAATCGAACACCTATAGCTGATACAGCAATAATTTATAGGTAAGGCAGTATTCATACGATACTATAATTCTAGTCAGAACAATTTCGCAAATGTAAGTTCTATGCCGAGATGATTTAGCGTGTAAAGTTACATGCGCATAATTTTAATTCTAATTTATTTAAATCCATTTTGTGTATTATGAAAGAGGTTTTATAATTCAAGCGTATAAATAGGTCGATCCTCAGTTTGACCATTTCTTTCTTACCGAGTTCGGAATACAAGAACAACAACAGCCGAAATAAAGTATGTAAGTATTTTTTTTAATTATTGAATTTTCATTTGGAGTTTTTCATATTATGATAAACTAGTTGATGCCCGCGACTTTGTACGCGTGGGTTGAGGAACTCTCTTATTTTCCGGGATAAAAAGTAGCCTATGTGTTATTCCCGACCATAATCTATCTCTGCGCCAAATTTCATCCAAATCCGTTCAGCCGTCTTGCATGATTGAGTAACAAACATCCAAACATCCACACTTTCAAATTTTTAATATGATTAGGATATTATATAATTGATGATATGATTAGGATATATAATATGATAAATTCTTTTCTACAGGGCTTCTTCATTTATCAATCCATTTTGCGAAGACGAAGACCCCATCGCTTTGGTGCAGCCCGCATCAACATCGAAGCCTCCGAAGAAAAAACGCGAGGTGAAGCGGAAGAAGGCGACCAAGAAAAAGGAGGAGACTTCTTCTGCTCCAAAAAATCCATTCGACTCTAGCGGATCGGAGTCTGAACCCGAAACGCCGAATACACCTGCGAGCCCGCCTGTCAAACGAAGGAGGATTATTACCGAATCTGAGGTGAGTTGTCAATATCTTTATAATATACATTTTTAATTAATGTTCAATCATTCTTCACATTTCGCTGTATATAAACCATTTTTATGATTAACCTATTACCTATAATATAGTTACATACTCCTACCTATATACTCGCAATAAAAACTTCATCATAATGTGATAGTGATAGTACCTATAAGTTTTACGTTCTTTAATTTTGACTGTTGTGTATCGTAGTCTTGCTGTGGTGAAAGATTTTTAAGTGTTTGAGATGGTACTAAATTAAATATTTTACAATTTCAGGATGAATCTACTAGCAAGCCCGTGCGCGCTGCGAATCTGAGAAGTTTTCTTAGTCAGCGCGTCGCGTCGGGATATACGTCGCAGTCAGATCCATCCAAACGGGGCAACTACTTCTTCGAGCTTCGTGTGTACAATTCTGAAGAAGTGGAGAAGATTGCCAGCAACGAGCGCTGGAAACACGCGATCTGTACGCTTAAACTTGCCACTAATTTAAATTCAGCGGTATGGAAGTCTCTTGTTAAATTAATTAACGATAGTAAGGACGAGCTGAAAAATATTCAGCCAATTTTATACCCTGCAAATGAAAAAAAATTTTGAAAGAAATTCAGTAGATTTTTTTCATTTGTAATCTGTTTGTATAACAATAAATATTATATTACTAACTTTTTACGTTTTTTTGTTTGCAAATATTTTTTAATCGTGTTTCCTTTCAGAAAACTCGAACCATACAAAACTCGAACCATACAAAACTCGAACCATACAAAACTCGAACCATACAAAACTCGAACCATACAAAACTAGAACCTTACAAAATTAGAATCTAGTTATGTTTAAAGGTTCATATCGAAATATTTAAACTTACTTACAGTATTTATACTCCTACTCTTACTAAGTCTGTACATTTGTATGAAAATCACTAGATTACTTTATTTTATTGCAATGATCCAAAATCTAACATATTCAAAATTTAACATCTAGAACTGAGATACTAGAACCTTACAGACTAGATACTAGGCATAACTAAAAATTGATATCGAAATAACCCAATATTTCCATTCTATTAGTACTTGTTTACTTTTTGTCTGCATATAACTTGGTTACTTTATTTCCTTAGTATATAGTTAATGTAATATATACACAAAATATTACGAACTGAGAAACTAGATACTAAATAGTTAAACAAGGTAAAGAATTCTATGGAATAATATTGAAAATGTTTTTCTGCAAAGAATGTAATATTTACGTTAAAACATCTATATCGTCACATAACAGAACAAATGGTCATAAATCGAATAGTTTGTTCCAATCTAGATTTGAGAATGTACAAATTATAAAAACGGCATTTAGAAACAGAATAATCAGTTACAAAGTAAATCCGAACTCTGCAACTTTAGTTCCTGAGAGTTTTTTTTCACAGATATTTAAAACTGTACGTGAGATTATAAATATATCTCTAAAGAAACACACTGCCATCAAGGTAAATTTCGAGCTATTTGTTTCATACATTTTGCCAAAAAATTTTGAAAAGTCTGTTAAATCTTTCAGTACTAAATATGGTATAATAGTTCAAAGTACTGATATAGATAGTTTTTTAATACAATGTGCACAAAAGTTAACTTGCAAATGTACAGACTTCGAACATTCCGAATCGGGTTGGACCATTGATTCTGTAAGTCATTTGGAGATAAATATTAATAAATACAATCCTCTAAAAGGTGGATCATATTTGGCATTACCATCACATATAAGAAATACAAAATCATGTTTAAATATTCATAATTTCGATGATTATTGCTTTTTATGGTGCATTGCTGCTAAAATGTATCCTACAAAACTTAATTCCAATAGAGTTTCATCATATCCTCATTATTCATTACTTTTTGACATAAGGAATATGACATTTCCTCCGGGAATTGAAGATATTAAAACCTTTGAGAAGAACAATCCAACTATTAGTATAAATGTTTATGGGTTAGAAGACAATAATACAGTTACAGGTCCTTTGTATGTGACTTCAGCTCGAAAACTTACCCATGTTAATTTATTGTATATTACTAAAAATGACAAAGCCCATTACTGTTTGATAAAAGACTTCGCCCGACTTGTGCGCAAGCAGTTAACAAAACACAAGTCTAAAATATTTTTATGTGATGAATGTTTTTTATATTTTGTAAATGAAGAAAAACTGCATAACCATGATTGTGCTAAAAGACAAACTGTACTTCCACAAGATGGTAGTAAGTTGCATTTTTCAAACTATGAGAGAACTCAAAGAATTCCTATCGTAATATATGACGATTTTGAAAGCTTGCTTTGTAAATATTCAAACGAAAATAAATCTCTTTATACTGAAGATATACAAACACATGAACCATCTTGTTTCGCTTATTACATATGCTGCCATTCTAAACCTGAACTTAATGACTTTGTTAGCTATCGCGGACCGAATTGTGGTAAAAAATTTGTTGAGAGCATTACGCAAGATGTAAAAAGATTGCATGGCATTTTAAAAACAAATAATCCATTGCTTCCTCTTACTATCGAAGAGTTAACTTCATACAATGAAGCAAAAATTTGTTGCATCTGTAAAACAATGTTTAAAAAAGATGATAAAATAGTAATGGATCATGACCATTTCACAGGTAAATACCGAGGTCCTGCTCACAACACTTGTAACATAAATGCCAAGAAATGTCCGTTTATACCGATCATTTTTCATAACTTGAGTGGTTATGATTGTCACTTATTTATTAAAGAATTATCAGATATCATTGGAAAAACGAACCTAATACCAAAATCTAAAGAAAAATATATATCATTCACAAAATTTTTACCTCTTGATAAAACAAATGTTGCCCAACTGAAGTTTATCGATTCATTTAATTTTTTGAGTTCTGGTTTGGATAAATTGGCAAAAAGTCTTCATTCAAATGATTTTCACCATATGCATGCATTTATTAAGGATGATCGCTTATTTAATTTGGCCTGTAAAAAGGGTGTTTATTGCTATGACTATATGGATGTATGGGAGAAATATAATGAAACGAAGTTACCACAGCATTCGAATTTTTTTAATAAACTCACAGGTGAAAATATTTCCATTGAGGATTACGATCACGCTTTAAAAATATGGGAAACTTTTGGCATTAAAAACTTAGGAGAGTATACAGATTTATACTTACAATGCGACGTCTTATTACTATGTGACGTTTTTGAAAAGTTCAGAAGTATGAGTTTGGACTATTATAATTTAGACCCCTGCTATTATGTATCATCTCCATCTTTAAGTTGGGACGCTATGTTGTTATATACTAAAGTTGAGCTTGATTTGATTTCTGATGTAGATATTTATCAAATGTTAGAAAAAGGTATTCGAGGTGGTCTTGCCCAGTGTTCGTTGAGATACGCTGAAGCTAACAATAAATATTTACCATCCTACAATAAAAATGAGCCAAGTACGTACTTAATTTATCTAGATTGTGTAAACCTTTACGGTTTTGCTATGATGCAAAAAATGCCAATGCGTGACTTTAAATTTTTAAATGATAATGAAATTAAAGATTTGGATGTAAGTAGTATTTCTAAAAAAAGTCAGCTCGGATATATTCTCGAGGTAGATTTGTGTTATCCGGATAATGTTCATGATGCTCATTCAGACCTACCATTTGCTGCGGAAAAATATTCTCCTGTCAAAAATCAAAGTAAAAAATTGATAGCAAATTTATATAATAAACATCGTTTTGTTATTCATTACATGCACTTGCAAGAATGCTTAAAGAATGGTTTATTGCTTTTAAAAATACACAGGGTGTTATCTTTTTATCAGGATAACTTTTTAGAGCCTTATATTGTCTTAAACACAAGTCTTAGACAAAAAGCCAAGTCTGATTTTGAGAAGGACTTTTTTAAAAAGCAGAATAATTCTATTTTTGGAAAAACTATAGAAAATAAAAGGAAACAGGTTGACGTAAAACTAGTAAACGTTTGGAGAGATAAAACAAATAACACTAATAAATTGAATGGAGCGGAAAAATATATCAGTGCACCACATTTTCACAGTTTATCAATTTTTTCTGAAAACTTAGTAGCTATTCAATTGAAAAAAACTAAAATTGTCTTAGATCGACCAATATATGTTGGATTTACGATTCTTGAACTGTCGAAAACGCATTTGTATCACTTTCATTATTCGATCATAAAAAGAATCTATGGAAATAATGTTCAGTTATGTTATACGGATACTGACAGTTTGCTATATTTTGTAAAAACTGATGATTTTTATGAAGATATGAAAAATAACATTCAGTATTTTGATACAAGCAATTTTAAAGATGATAATATTTTTAATATGCCAAAAGCTAACAAGCAAATACCTGGATATTTTAAAGATGAAATGGGAGGAGAAATCATTTCAAAATTTGTTGGTTTACGCGCAAAATTGTATTGTTTACTTTCTGAAAAAAAAACTATAAGTAAAGCAAAGGGTATTACGAAGCCTGTGACAAAAAAGTTAAACTTTGAGAAATATAAGAAAGCCTTATTTTGCAATGAAAATATAAAAGATGATATGTTTGTCATACGATCAAAAAATCATCAGATTTTTACTCAGAAAATTAATAAATTAGTATTAAATAGCGATGATAACAAAAGGCAAATAATGAAAAATGACTTTAAAACTTTGCCTTGGGGACATTACAGTACGATTCTCTAGTTTAATAAAATAATTATGTTAGAAATTTTTATATTAAGTATGTATTACAATAATTTTTGTCTAATTTTAATATTGACTTTAATGGAAAATGAACATTGAATAAATTTGATTACGGTTACTACAGTGTTTTATTTCAAATAAATGAAATCACAACATATTTTATATTTCCTTTATTAATTCAACCAATTTATTACATTTACTTCATAAACTAACTACTAAACATAAGATGAGCGTATTAAAACTTACTAATCAATTAATAGAAATTATTATGAATTAGAACTTACTTGTATGATATAAAAATATAAAGTATACTTTAATTAGAACTCATTTATGCTATTTATTTTACAATCGCAAAATAACTAAAATAATATTAAATTTAATTATTCAGGTACACTTAGCTTTTGGATAATCCTATTAATTAAATCTTCTGTAGCGTCCATCATATTGTCATAATTATCACTCACTATATACTGTACACTTAAAGTAGTCTTTGCACTGTTTTCCTGTTCAGTAGTATCAATTTCAAGTATTTCAATTTTTATGATATGATGTCCCTTTGCTTTATTTTTCCGTATAACAAAAGACGACTCTGGAGCTGGCGAAATCACTTGATCTATTTTTGGAAGCTTCTTTTTCAAGGATAATTTATTTTTCTTTTTTATGGTTTTCAAACTGCTGTTATTTTGAAGTGCTTCATTATTTTTTTGCTCATGTAAAGTTTTTAACCTGTTCTCTTCTTCTTTTTCTAAAATAGCATCCACATCTTGAGCTCCGAAAAATGGATTATTCATATTTGTATTTATTTCATCATCTGTGAAATAAAAGTCCGACATGATGCTGTAACAAAAATACAAAATATTATAAATATAAAATAAAATTCTAAATTAGATAAATACAGTCTAAATATTTAAAAAAAGCAAAATTTTACTAACCAAAAACAGAAGCGGTCGTGTTCCTTGCGAAAGAAGATCTGGGAATTAAAATGATTTAGTAACAAATCTATGGAGTCAAGTTTTCAAAACAATCGCACATACTTGTATGGCATTCGTGCATTATGCAATCTCTGGAGTCATGTTAGAACCTGTTTGATAAAGAGTTTTTACGAATTTCAACTTCATACTATTATCACTAGGTTTCAATTAAATTGCATACATTTTAATATAACATAAGATAGTGAATCATGGACCCATAGTCGCGCGTTAGACAAGTGCGAATGTGAATACCTACGTAAAATAAATACGAGTAATATTTTGAAATGTACATCGAACAGCAACATGAAGCTATTTAATTAGTTGTATTTTAAAATTCACATCAATCAGCAATATGAAGCTGATAAAACAGGCTGAATCATTAAAAATAAATTATATAGATGTTGAAATACCACCAATATGCTTCAGTAGACATAGCAAACTTCTGCCAAATACAATTCGATGCATAATTTGTGGGCCTTCTAACTGTGGGAAAACAAATGTTATGATAAACTTATTATTGCATGAAAATGGGCTTAAATTCCAAAATGTTTATATTTATTCAAAGTCCTCTTTTCAATCTAAATATTTTTTCCTACAAAATGTTTTTCAAAATACCCCAGATGTTAAACTTATTATGTTTAAACATAGTGAAGAAGTTATTTCGCCAAGTAAAGCCATGAAAAATTCTATTTTCATTTTTGACGACGTGACTTGTGAAAATCAAGTTAATATTCGAAATTATTTTTCCATGGGTAGACACAAACAAATTGATTGCTTTTACTTGACTCAAACATATTCAAAAATCCCTAAACAATTAATACGAGACAATGTTAACTTTTTAATTATTTTTAAGCAAGACGATATAAACTTAAAACATATATATAATGAACATGTTAATTCTGATATGACCTGGCATGTCTTTAAACAATTGTGTGCAAGTATTTGGAAAGATCCGTTTATGTTTTTATTAATCAACAAAGATTGTGAACTAAATAACGGTCGTTATAGAAAAACATTTGATATATTCGTGAAATTCGACTAATAAATATAATTATATTTGTTATATACCACATACAAGACACAAATATAGTCAGTTAAATGTAGGCATTTGCATGGACACCTACCCATTTTTAAGTAAATAATTATGGAAGCAAATGTAAAGAATCAATTAATTAAATCAATAGAAACCATCAAAAAGAAAGCAAAAAAAATGCGTGAAGAAGAAGATGATTTAGAACTAAAAAGGCGTAAACTTTTTAAATCTATAACGGATCCATTAGAATCGATGGTATTGCACAAAAATGAAAATCAAAATAATACTCATCATGATTTACCAGATTCATTTTCACCTTTAACTTCTGATAAAATTGAAAACATAGAAAATGATGATAAAAATTGTCTAACACCAAAACCAAAAACTTCTATGCAAAATTCTGAAGAAGTTGACGAATTCTATACTCCATCTCCAGTGCCTGAAAAAAGCAATGAAATCAATAATTTGAATGTACCTTTTGGTGTGCGTAATGAAAATAGTAATTTAATGATTGGAAATACAAAAGTTACATTTTTAGATGGTGATACTCATGGTAAAAATATGATAGCTAAAATAGGAAATAGAGCCTATGAAGTAACACCAGGTTTGGCAGAATTGTTATTTCAAAGTAAACCAAATGTAAAGATTGTATCTGATCAAGATAAATTAATATATAAAGATATTTTATGCAATACTAGTGCACATAAGAGAGATTATAACCCTATGAATCAGATTAAAGGCGATAAAGGAACAAAATATACTAAAATAGTAAGGCCTTTGTTTGCTGATAGTGAACTTAAAGAAAAAAAACAAGGTGGTTTTATGCCAACTCTAAAAACGTTAAAAAAAAATACAGATTTTATATACTGGGATGATCCTAATGAGTTAGTAGATAGATTGAAAATTTTAATTGCTTCAAAAAATGCTGGCAACACTAGTCATGACAATGAGATTATATCAATAATCGAAGAACTTAAAGAAGCTGGTATAATAAAATAATGTATATAAAAATAAAACCTTGCTATTTTTTGCTTAGTTCTATAAACACTGCTGAACATGAATGTCAACAAGTTTGGTCATCATGTTCACAAGAAACTGAAAATGGATAGCTCTGTCTTAGAAAATATCTTTGATGCTAAACAAAAAATCATAAAAAATATTGGTACACCCAATGATCCAAACGACTGTGCTACTAAACTATATGTCGACAATTTCTTAGATGGGGTCTATATGCGATTAAAAACAGTTGAGGAAACATTGTTACAGTTAAAATCAGAAATAAATAGTCTAAAAAGTAATATAGAAGGTGTAAGTCGTAAATTGAAAAAATGAGCAAAGATAGTGTAGTAAATGAAATACATAAAAATGTTAGGAAAAACTTCCTTCGAAGACATGTTATCCTTAAAGACATTGATGATGTATGGCAGGCAGATTTAGTTGATATGCAATCATTCTCAAAAGATAATTCGCAATATAAATATATTTTAACAGTCATTGATGCTTTTTCAAAGTATGCATGGGCATATCCTCTTAGACATAAAAATAAAGAAACTGTGACTGAAGTTTTCAGTAAGTTACTAGAAAAAGGTCGTGTTCCTAAAAATCTGCAAACTGATTTAGGAACAGAATTTTATAATAGTTATTTCAAAAAATTATTACAAAAATATGGTATAAATCATTATTCTACTTATTCCACTAAAAAGGCGTCTATAGTAGAAAGATTTATAAGAACTTTGAAAACTAAAATTTACAAGCAATTTAGCTTACAAGGGAATTACAAATGGAATGATGGAACCCTCGACCGCATCATGAAACAATATAACTCCACATTTCACAGAACAATTGGTATGGCTCCAGATAAAGTTAATGAAAAGAATAAACAAAATGTACTTAAAAGATATAAATCAGTACAATTATCAGCACCAACGCAGAAACGTTCAAAATTCAAAATTGGAGATTATGTTAGAATAAGCAAATACAAAGGAACTTTTGAAAAAGGATATACTCCCAACTGGTCAACTGAAATTTTTAATATAGCTAAAGTTCAAAATACTCATCCAATTACTTACCTTCTAAAAGATGCAAGACACCGACCTATATTAGGATCATTCTATACTGAAGAATTACTTAAAACGAAACATCCTGATATATATCTTATTGAAAAGGTTTTAAAAACAAAGGGAAAAAAATTATATGTCAAATGGTTGGGTCTGCCGCCTAGTGAAAACAGTTGGATAGATAAAGTAAATCTTTTATAAACACATTCTATGTTAACAATTTTCAGTCTCTTATTATCTACGATACAGAGCAGAGTTCTCTTTTATTAAAAAATGGAGAAACACAAGTCATCCAAGCGTAAAATGACTTTGCGAAAAAAATGTAATAATTTAAAAACAAGAAATTCAGGTGCCGGTTTGAAGAAAAGCTTTAAAGATATTGTATCTCGCGCGAAAAAACATATCCATAAATTAAAACCTAAATGCAAAAAAGCTGCAATCGAATTAGCTCTTGCTGCTGCTAAGGAATTAGCAGCGACATCATCAGTTGATATACCACGTATAATACCCATACCAAAGACAGGTGGTGTTTTGCCACTAGTTCCTATATTTGCAGGATTGTCTGCCGCTGGCAGCTTAGCAGGTGGTGCTGCTAGTATAGTGAAAGCAGTCAAGGCTATTAATTTAATGAAAAAAAAATTTGAAGAACTAAAAAGACATAACGAAAAAATGGAAACATTGTGTATCGGAAAAGGATTATTTATAAAGCCCTATGGTAATGGTTTGGGAATATACACAGCGAAGGAAAAAAACTGATTCGCCGGCTACCTAATCGTGCTCTAAGTAACTTGGATATTTTAAAAATTTCAAAAAATATTCCTTATTTCAGAGGTACATTTATGAGAAATGAACTACCAAAATATCCTTTTCAAAAAGAGTGTGGTATCATCAACTTAGATAGTTCTCAAAATCCTGGAACTCATTGGGTAGCCTATGCAAAGATAAATAATTACATTGAATACTTTGATAGTTATGGTAATTTAAAACCGCCTAAAGAATTTGTAAAGTATGTGGGATCGAAAATTAATTATAATTATGACAATTATCAAGGATCTAACTCTTTTAACTGTGGACATCTTTGTATCAAATTTCTAATTAATTTTTGGAACAAAAATTCTAAATAAATAGATGAGGCAATAATATATAAATTCATTCAATCATCATGTCTATTACACTCACGATTGTGGGCAACAAATCTATTCTAGAATCAACTTACGCCCCTCCTCTTATTTTAGAAGACGAATATGAGTGTGGTTTAGTATATTTTTCTGCGTTTAATTCAATTCCAAATGTAGACTGTAATAATAATGTGTTTGAATATGGAGAAGAAAAAAAAAGAATTCTTATTCCACCAGGTGCTTATGATTTACAAGATTTGTATGAATACTTGAAAGAAAGAGTTGAAAATTGTGAATTTCAAATAAAATCTAACATCAATACAATGACATGCTCTTTGTACTGTACTGAAACTATAAACTTTGATTCAGAAAATAGTATTGGACCTATGTTAGGGTTTTCGAGAGAAAAACTAAAAGCAAATAAATGGCATGAATCAACAGCATCAGTTAACATTCTACCACTATCTGTCATAAGGATCGAATGTGATCTTGTGCAGAGTTCGTACACTAACGGTTCTCCTTCACATATTATTTACGAGTTTGTGCCAAACATTCCTCCTAGTCATAGATTTATAGAATTTCCAAGTAATGTTATATATTTTCCTATTAAAAGAAAGATAATTTCATCGATAACAATAAAAATTTTGGATTTGGAAGGCAATAATATAAATTTTAATAGTGAAACTATTGTTTTGTGTCTTCATTTGAAAAAATCAAAATGATCGTATTTAACAAAAGTATAAATTATTATAAAGAGTATAACCCAACAATTAAGAAAGCTATTACCAAGGAAAGTGTAAAACAAAGTAGACGTGTGAGAGTATATAAAAAAATTAGTCAGAGTAATAAGCAATTTCTTAAGGCCCTTGGCTTTAAAGTATGAGCCTCCTTCAGATTAACAATTTACCTGAATTCGATAACTCTATAGAGAGTTATGAGATTCATACATATAACCCATATAATAATAGTTTCAACGAAAATGATGAAATTCGGATACCTATTCACCAGCAAGATATTTACGTGTTACCATCAGCTAGTTCCATTTACATCGAAGGAAAAGTTTCGGTGAGTCATAAAGATCAAGCTGGCAAAGTTCAAAAGAAAAGCGTTGACTTCAGTAATAATGCAATTGCATTTCTTTTCCAAGACATCCGATATGAAATAAATGGTGTTGAAATCGATCGTATTAGAAATGTTGGAATAACTACAACAATAAAATCTTTCATTTCAATGAATAGCGGTGATGATAAAGCGGCTGCTGTGTGAGGTTGGAATATAGACGGATTTAAAAATCAAAATGGAAATTTTAATGCTTTAATACCATTGAATAAGATTTTAGGTTTTGCTGAAGACTATAATAAAATAATAATTAACTGTAAACATGAACTCATACTTAATAGAGGCAGCACTAACATAAATAGTGTTGTCATGGTTAACGATGATACTGTAGACATTGATATACAGAGAATTCAGTGGCGAGTTCCTCATATTAAAGTATCAGATCAGCAAAGATTAATACTTCTAAAAAAATTAGAAAAAGATAATCCTATACAAATAGCATTTAGAAATTGGGATTTATATGAATATCCATTATTGCCTAAAACTACAAAACATTCATGGGCGTTAAAGACGGCTTCTCAATTAGAAAAACCTCGATATGTTATATTTGGCATGCAAACTAATAGAAAAAACGTTAAAAACAAAGACAGCACAATATTCGATCATTGTTCATTAACCAATGTTACATTATTTCTGAATTCTCACTATTATCCGTATGATGCTTTAAATCTCAAGTTTGACGAAAATAAATACAGTATATTATACGACATGTACGCTAAGTTTCGTCAGTCATTTTACAACCTTCCTATTGATCCGTTGCTTGATCTTCATACATTTAAGGAAAAAGCGCCTTTGTTTGTCATAGACTGTTCCAGACAAAACGAAAACTTAAAAACTGGTCCAGTTGATGTTCGTCTGGAAATTGAAACTTCTCAGGAAATTCCAAGCAATACCAGTGCTTATTGTTTAATTATAAACGATCGTCTTGTAGAGTATAGACCGCTGAGTAACATTGTCCGAAAACTATCATGAAAATTATTGTGGATGTTCAAGGTTTTAAAAATGATCAGAATTACTTTCTACCTAAAGAGATTGCTATAGTGTATAATGATCGAGTTCAAGTAATGTTAATCAAACCACCATATTCCTATGAATGGCTCACAGATACAGAAAAGAAACAGGTTAATTGGATTGAAAAGAATAGAAAAATAACGTGGAGCGAGGGAATCGTACCTTACGAGAACTATAAATGCCATCTAATACATATTCTAAAACATAATGATATTTACTGTAAAGGCATTGAAAAACAATTATGGTTAAAAGATATATTAAATAATCCTAACATACATAATTTAGAAGATAAAGGATGTCCTAGTTTGTTAACATTGTATAAGTTGTATGATTCACATTCTGACATATATAGTTGTTTTTATCATCCAACAATCTGTGCACTGAAAAATGTAACTTGTTTAAAAAAGTGGTGTGTAAACAATAAAGTTTTAGATGATTAATATGCTTGTTTAATTTTCATAATGCATTGCCCGCTTCTTTTAATTTATTGATTATATTGAAAACATAATAGATTTTTTCATATTGTTGTAAAAAATATTACATTTGAAGAGTACTTTTGAAAATCAAGGTTTACTAGTAGGTTTATTACCATATTTGCTCGAGTAAATAGAATATATAGGTCGTAAAACCATGTGTGTAGTTTGCTCAAAATGCATGCTTGGATTTAGGCACATTCCATATATTTAATGTGATGTTAAGAACAGTGGTGTAGAATTGGGGAATTCTGTATCACGGCGAGCGAAGCGAGCGAGCGTAGCGAGAGTGATACAGAATCCCCAATTATACACTACTAATACATAAGCTACTTTTATCCTGGAAAATAAGAGAGTTCCCGCGGGAATTAAAAGACCTCAATCCACGCGAACGAAGTCGCGGACATCAGCGTGTCCTATTTATATTATAATTATAAATGCGAAAGTTTGTGAGGATGGTTTTATGGATGTATGGATGGATGTTTATTACTCCTTCGCGCCACAACGAATGAACATATTAGGGTGAAATTTGGAATGGAGATAGCTCATAACCATTTTACCCCGGAAAATTATAGTTCCCGCGGGAATCAAATACCCTCAATGCGTACGAAGTGTATGAAATACGAAAAAGACTATGCGTAGGAGAGTTAATTCAGCTTTCCTAACGCTGAAAAGGCTGAAAATAAATGGGTTGGAATATGCCTTGCGACCTATTTATTCTTCATTTTTGCTCTTTTGTTCAACTTGTATCTATATTTTATTATTTAGAGTTAAACCAAGCATATCCCTCCCTGCATATTTAACGACCTCCCTGGCGCAGTGGTGAGAGATGTGGTCTTATAACTCGGAGGTCTTCGAGGGTTCGATTCCCGGCGGAGTTAATTTGGGAATTTATGTCTGAATTGTCTGGTCTGGTGTGGCTAGTTACCACCGTCAAAGACTTGCCGCCAAGCCATTTAGGGTTCCGGCACGATGGCGTGTAGAAACAGATTAGGGGTATGGGTTGAATGTAAACTGCCATACCCCTTCCAAGTAAGCCCGCTACCATCCTAAACTGCATCATTATTTACCATCACGTGAGATTGCAATCAAGGACTATTATTATCAGCCGTCGAAGATATCTATATTTTTTTTTATTCCACATGTCGGGGGTCTTTTAAATTTTCAAATTACACTTGTTCGTTACCTGTTTAGATACCTATCATAAGAGCCGCATTATGTTTGCCCTTTATTTCATAATTACCTCATAAAATGAAGGTAGGTTGGTACATAATTTTAATGTGTACCTATTACATCGTTGCTATATGAAGTAACAGGAGTAAGTACGTCGTTCAATTTAATTCATAGAGTGCATCGTAAGATCGTTACTTTTCATATCGCGGCACTAAAACGCCGCCGGCAGCCATTTTCTGAAAGCCTTCATAAACATCGTGACCCAGTTGTCTCGACTGTGGAGCTGAATCAACACGAGCTCACGAACTTTAAATAAGCACGCGGTCTTCTGTTTACTACAATGGAGAAGTTTCTTAATGTTGATATTAAGTATTTCTAATACCTTAGTAAAATATATACCTACCTATCTGAGCAATGAAATATCACATAGCACAAATGTGAAAGAGAACATCGTGAGAGAACCTGCATGCTTGCGAGAGTTCTCCATAATGTTCTTAATGAAACTGTGGCCTATTAACATTCTGTGAGAGGAACGCTGCGCTCAGCTGTACTGAGTCGATGTTGGGTTACGAGGCGGAAGCTTTAAGCCGAAGCCCGCCGATATATTATCATAATTATTTAAATTTACTGTCGATTTAGGTACTAATAGGTATTCTGTGCTGTCAGGCAATTCACTCATACACTTTCCACTAATAAAGAAACTCATGTTCTTGTTACAGATATGCTACAATCTTTATTACAGCCAAGAGACAATCAACGGAGTGAGTAAACCACTTATTGTTGTTACATATTAGCTTTTATGATTTAATGTCAATTTTATTCGTCGGTTAAGCGATTGTGAAATAGGCCCTTACTGTCAGCACTACGGTGAATAATGATTGAAAACATCCCTTCCTACCGCACTCGAAAACGCCCCTGTGCGCGATATATGATTTGTTTTTAATAGATAAATTTTAACCGTCTGTCAATGTACCTAAATAAAGCTATTTAGGTTTGGCATCGCTATATGAATGTGCACCTCAGTAGCTCCCCACCCCGTAGTTGTGGCGTGCGCCATGCCCTGCGGTCATATACCGTTTTGATATTGACAAATTGCAGCGAAAATGATCGGTGCGATGCCAGCAGTAGCGGTGCGGCATGAGCGGCGGCGCGGCGACAAGCGCGGGCGGCGGCCCTCGCAGCTGCCGCTGCAGGCCGGCCGGCTCGAGGACGCCACGCCCTCGCCCGAGCACCGCCTGAGGAACGAGCTCTACGTCTGCGGGAAGGTGAGTTACACCAGAGCCAGGGTGAGATCTTCCTCCGGGTTCATGCTGTGCCCAGGAATTCTGGTGTGATCGCTGCATTTTGAAACTAATACTATACGTTATGCATACGTTACCACGCTCCGAAAAAGAAGACTTCTTCTTACTAAGTATTCAAATGAATAGAATTTCTAGCGGTGTTAATTTTTATGCAAAAAAGCAATTTGTGCACTATTACGGGCAATGCAATTTCCAACTTTAGGTTTTAATTTTTACCATAGAATTAGGTAATACCTAATGATTTTGACTAAAACTTTAATATTGCTGACAGCTTTTGCCCACGAATTTTGTCCGCTTGAAATCAGGTTTTCCAAAAATACCGAAGGAAGCTTTTATTTTTCCGGAATAAAAAGTAGCCTATGTTAAGGCTATTTCCCGTGCTCTTCCTGCCCATGCAAAAATCACATAAATCATACTGCGTGATTGCAGGACAAAAACAATTTCACATTTATTTTTTGCTAGCTGATGCCCGCGACTTCGTACGCGGGAACTCTCTTAATTTGCGGGATAAAAATTATGCGGGATTTAGCCTGTGTTATGCCAGACTATAATATCTCTTTGCTTTTCAGCTAAATCGATTCAGTCGTTGCGTGATTGAGTAACAAACATCCATCCAAAGGGAATCCATTAGGCAATTAGGAGTACGAATCCACCTACGACCATGTTCTCCTCGTTGTTATCATTTTCGTTTCATATGCCCTTTGCCTTCGAGCGAAGTAAATATTTTATGCAAATTACACTTTCAGAGTGTTTTTGTACATAACCTTTGCCCACTGACCTTTTCACGAACATCAAAGAAAGTTCTATCAAAAAGCAAACCTACATTATAATAATTAAACACTCTCCTCGTTCACATAAAAAAAAACTTGATAAAAGATAATTATGTTACGATTACCGCATAAATTGTAATACTTCGTTCGCATCGGCTTATTATATTGTCATATAAATCAATGTTAGTTCGTGAATATTGTGAAAAACGCTACGCTAAAAAAAAGGAAAAACCCAAAAGAATAGCTGAAAATTTGAAAAATCTAAATTGGTAATTTTGTATAGAAATCCCTTCTTCAGATTACTACCTATTATTATTAGATGGCGAGAGGCGGGTAAAAGCTTGAATTATATTCTGTGATATAAATAAGCAACTGCTGAATTTCTTGCCGGCTTTACTCATTAGAATCTACTTTCCAAAACGGTGATAGAGTCTTGGCGTGTCTTATGAGCCACGAGTTGGCCTACATGAAATAAATAATTTTTAACTTAGGAATACATACGACTGAGCTCAGCGAGTCGCGAAACTGAAGTGGAAATAGGCGCTCCACCTATAATTTCGAAGAGCTGATAGTCGTTTGGGTCCCAAGATGTGGAGTGGTGACCCCGCACTGGGAAGCGTAGTATTGACAAACCCGTCACAAAGTGGACCGACGACAGACGACTTTGGATTCAGGCAAGATCGAGGCCTGTGGATTGTGGAAGTCCATGCAAGAGACCTTTGTCCGTCCATCGGTAGATAAAGAAGAATAAGAATTTGAAAATTTAAATTTTTTGAATGTTTTCAGGTTGCAGCGCTGCACGCGATCGTGGGCTCGCTGCTGCTGGGGATAGTGGTGCTGGTGGTGGGGCTGGTGCAGCTGTCGCCGGGCGCGGAGGCGGCGCAGCACCGCTACTACCTGATGGGAGCGGGCGCCGCGCTCGTGGGCACGGGCGTGCTAGCCGCGGTGCTGAGGTGAGACTCGATAGTGGTGCTGGTGGTGGGGCTGGTGCAGCTGTCGCCGGGCGCGGAGGCGGCGCAGCACCGCTACTACCTGATGGGAGCGGGCGCCGCGCTCGTGGGCACGGGCGTGCTGGCCGCGGTGCTGAGGTGAGACTCGATAGTGGTGCTGGTGGTGGGGCTGGTGCAGCTGTCGCCGGGCGCGGAGGCGGCGCAGCACCGCTACTACCTGATGGGAGCGGGCGCCGCGCTCGTGGGCACGGGCGTGCTGGCCGCGGTGCTGAGGTGAGACTCGATAGTGGTGCTGGTGGTGGGGCTGGTGCAGCTGTCGCCGGGCGCGGAGGCGGCGCAGCACCGCTACTACCTGATGGGAGCGGGCGCCGCGCTCGTGGGCACGGGCGTGCTGGCCGCGGTGCTGAGGTGAGACTCGATAGTGGTGCTGGTGGTGGGGCTGGTGCAGCTGTCGCCGGGCGCGGAGGCGGCGCAGCACCGCTACTACCTGATGGGAGCGGGCGCCGCGCTCGTGGGCACGGGCGTGCTGGCCGCGGTGCTGAGGTGAGACTCGCACCACCATGGTGCTGGTGGTGAGACTGGTGCAGCTGTCCCCCGCTGTTCGATCCCCAAGCCCCCACCACAAGTTGCACTTTTGTCGTAGCCACTCCTAACAAAGGACGGCGATGATCTGGATGAACCTTTACACCTGGTACTACACCTTTTTGGAAAGTAAAGCGACAATTAATTTAAATTAATTTGAGGATCTGAAGAGTGACATAAGTTATTTTCTCTCCCAGTAAACAAAGGGTTCCTGCGGCATTTTTAAAACTATACACCAAAACAAAATAATATTATGATGAATAAAAAACTATTCTGAGATATGATGTGAGCACAGATTACGGAATAAGAAGCGTTCATAAAATTGATAACGCGTAAATATTATAAAAATTGGTTTTCAAAATAATTTTTACGCGTTTTTGTTTCTTGAATAACAACTACTATGTTTTATCGCAAAGTAAACGTTTTATTTAGCGTCAACGTTTTCTTTTGAGATTTTAGATCGGCTTATGTCTGGTAAACATGTGAGTGGGTAGTAGCAGAGATTAGTTTAAGAAGTTACATCATCATCATCATCATCAACTTATGGACGTCCACTGCTGGACATAAGTCTCTTGCATGGACCGCCACAGATCTCTGTCTTGCGCCGCCTGAATCCAGCGACTCCCTGCGACTCGTTTGATGTCGTCGGTCCACCGGGTGGGGGGTCTGCCAACACTGCGCTTCCCGGTGCGGGGTCGCCACTCCAGCACCTTGGGAAGTTACATTGCTAACATAATATATTGGAACAAAAAAAAAGATGTGTCAGTTAGCGTTACTATGCAAGCTGAAGTGCCATACATAGTGCCATCTATAAATTAATTTAAATCTGATATTCTGATCCTAGAAATTTTTTTTTATGACAAAACAGGAAAATAAAATATGATATTTCGCTAATTTTAACAAAACAATTTTTGATCCTGGTAATGCCATCTAGGATAATTTTATCACAAGTTCATTTATATGTAACCTTGTCTGGTAGTAAGTAATATTATTAGGGAGCATAAACAGGATTTGCTCTATTATTCAGAGTCTGACGAGAATTATACGCGGTGGTCCTAAATAAATTATTTAGTAAAACCCGCTCTTCAGTTTCAAAATAATTCATTTTCATGTAGCTACATACTCGTAGCTCGTTCACTAGGGCTTATCCATCGTATTAGGTACATAGCGTATCCCCAAGTTTTTTACTAGTACTTAGTCTAAGGTAGTTTTCATTTTTAACAACTTTAATACAAAGTACACTGGGCAAGTAGAACTTGATTCTCATCTCCCCTCCAAATAACAGAAAAGCTTGTGTTAGACAGGTACGACATCAATGCAACGGGTAGAAATCGAACCGTCCCTTTTAGTTTTCAGTTTCACCTTTAAGCTTTGGGATATTGAGGCTCTAGTTCTAATCAACCTTGTTCTCCTATATACCTTCTAATCGTTTGCAGCCAATAGCGAGCGTCCCATTCCACTAACAAGCGGCTTATCTTTTTAATTTAGCTAAGTAAAGGGATAGGGATCTATCCACTGGCCCACTGGGACGAGTTACGGCACTCCACTTTTAAGGTTTAACTACAGAATAGGTATGGTACAGGGAACAGTTTAACTAGGTATATGTGCCAGTGGCAAAGGGTGGATTTTTAAATAAGGGAAGCCAGATTTTAAGAAAATTACCTCACAGATCAAATACTACATGCCACACATAATTCAATAACTGGAGAAAAAAAGCCTGAACCATACAGAAAAAATTACGGACTTTTTTAGTTTTGAGAGTTTGTGACGTGCAGAGACAACTTCCCCAGTGAGAAAATCTCAATGTGTCTTAGTAAGCTTCATTATCCAATATATGCCGTCACTTTAAGTCATCGAATAAAAAAAAACTCCGAGGTGTTGAGTCTGTCGTGAATTGTAGGACTATATTCACGAATTCACTATTTACAAATGGAATATAATAAGTCGACCAACAAAATTTATTTTTTGGCATCAAAACCTAGCTTCTAATTTAATAACTCAGCAACGGGAAAATGATGAAGCTTCTAATATACTAACTCGGCTTCTTCACAATGGCCACAAAATATTCCAAAGAAAGCATCAAATAAAGAGCCACTATTTTTATTATTGTCCACTGCCACTGCACGATTTGGTGCGAGTGAGATGGATACGACTGGCCATTTGCACGATTTCGTTGGTGCGAGTGAGACGGATGCGACTGGCAATTTGCACGATCTCGTTGGTAATGGCTATTTGCACCAATCAGAGAGCGCCATTCAAAACATGCATTTGTTTTTTTTGTTGTTCTGTTGTTAGTGTGTTAATATTGCAATTATTTTTGTATAATTTTTTCTTTAAACTAAAGTTAGGTTAGGTTAGGGTTATACATGAATATTCAGGTGCCCGGCCGAAGGCCGGGCACTTAGATTCTGTTGGGATCGTAAACCTACCTAAAACTAAAAAAAAAAGTTGAAAAAAAATTTGTTTTTTTTTTTCAAAAATGTTATAATGTTATGTGTAGGTATTTATCTTGAGTTAAATTTAAAAACAGTCATTTTTTTAATTTCATTTTATCAAAAAAAAAAAACGTTTTTTTATTTAGTTAGAAACATTTTTTTATTTCATTTTTCTCACAAAAAAAAAAATAAAAATGTGGTTGAAGATTTGGTGTATTATTTGATGCTAATATTTAAGTATTTTAGGGGTTCACGGTTTGAAGCTAAGTTATAAATATAGATGCTAAAATTATATTTTTTAGAGGCTCACTAGTTGAAGCTGACTTAGTAATTTAGAAGCCAATAATGGTATTAAATAGAAGCTCGTTTAATTACATGCCTTTACAAATTGCGTCCAAAGTTACACACGGGGTGAAGCGAGTGTGCTGCGATTCCGTAACGAAGTTGTTTGACGCATGATCCAGCCATTGCTTCAAATATGGTTGAGCGAAGCAACGGCTGGATCATGCGTCATGCTCATGAACGGGTGCCGCCAACGGGAATGGGTCTGCTTTTGTCTGCCTGTCTTAACCATGTCTTAACATGTATGGGATTGTTTTGCATTTTTGAAACTTCATCGTGGAAACACTGCACACATAGCATAGTTTTGTTAGGTACCTATTGTAAAATTTATTTATTTTTGAAAAGAGCAACCGCCGAGTTTATTGCTGGCATTCCGAACCAGTGGTAGATTCATCGACGATTCAAAAGCACTTGTAAAAGTGTACTTGAATAAAAAATATTTGTATTCTATTCTATTCCACGTGATTGCAGGTGTCTCTGCCTGCACTGGTACAACATCAAGTTCCAGGAGGAGTACGACGAGCGCGTGCGCGCCGCGCAGAAGCACTGCGTCAGCGTGGTGGAGAGCCACGACCCGCGCCACAGCAGGCCCAAGCTGAAGCCGCAGGTACCACCCACAGACACGTGTCAACGGCTCACTACTCAGCGCAGGTCTCCTCTCAGAGAAGGATTAGAAGGCCCAATGCGAATTGGCATACTTCACACACCTTTGACAACACTATGGAGAACTCTCGGCGTACAGGTTTCCTAATGATGTTTACCTTCACCATTCAAGCTGATAATTATACCAACATAATTCCGAAAATTCAGAGGTGTATGCCTGGAATTGAAACCGCGACTTCCGGAATATAGGAAACCACAGTTCTAACCACTAGGCTGTCACTGCTTTTTGCTACAGGCCGTTATATCCGAATCATACACTGAAACCATTGCAGGTATTAGGTATATCTTTATGTGTATAACTTTATGGATAAAGAAGGATTAGAGACACAAATAAGTCAATAAGACAAGTGTAAATTGAAAATTTAAGACACCCCCGACATGTGAAATTAAAAAAATATATTATGCAATTCGCCATTTTGTGGTGGTGGCCATCTTGGATTTGAAATTTATCATAGAGTGTATTCTACTAGTCAAGCCCTTTCATTTGATACCCATATTGAGGGAGTTGTGAAAAAATATGTAATCCACCATTTTGGACCGATTTTCATCAAACATAGCTAAGAACACTCCCGACTAATTCACCTTTCAAACAAAAAAAACAAAATCAAAACCGGTTCATCCGTTCGGCTGCTACGATGCTACAGACAAGCACACACATACACAGACACACATATCTACACATACACAAGCACGCACACACACACACACAGACACGTCAAACATATAACACCCCGTCTTTTTCCCAATGAAGTTTCACTAAAATAAATGGCACGTTTTAATTTCAGGTCAGCGTCCACAACGTCGACCTCATCAAGCAGCCCTCAGTCGCCAGCGACACTTAAACCTGACCACTCATAGCGTAATATACTTACACTTAGCGATAATACTTGCCGTACCTACCGCTGTTGCATACGGGATGTGACAAAACTTCTTAAACTTCTATTTACTGAAAACTATGAACAACTTTTTCTTGAAAATTTTCTATGAAAATCTCGGAAAATTGGGGTATAGAAGGAAGGTAAGAGTGAGAAAGCATTATCTAGACAGGCGAGTTCGCACCTTAGACTAGCATCAGTCGCATTAGATTTTGATATTTCGTAAATATGTGTTCATCATATAAAAGAGGGATAGCCGAAAAACACTCACGGAGAGTGCAGATATTTACTAATTTTGCAAATATCTACTAGTACTATGTAACTTTGTAGGTACCTTATATTAAAGAACTTCTGTAACATCCTGAATTAGACAAAAAGCTACAGATATCGCTACATTTACCAACTTTTTGAGAAAAATATTGACGTATAATTTTCTAAAGATTTAAGAACTTTGAACTTTTATGTATAACAATTGCATGCTCAAAATATGTAACTCGTAAAATAATTCGACCAAGTCTAGCCGTCTAGCTATCCAAATCGGGTGCAAAGTCCGACCGGAGTTATCGCTACATATTATTGCAATATACCAAATAACATAAAGCTACAAGATATGAGTAGAAGTCTAGAGCTCTACTAATCAATAAAGCTGCAATGTCGGTAGATATTCCGGCCGGAATTTCGATGAGTTCTTAAGTCGACTTTACGTAGGTATTCGCTGAGAACCTTGACGTACTGGCAATAAAAAATTTTAGCGATATCTTAGCAACTTACGAAATTTGTGGACAGCGGTCTTTATATTTTGAAAAGTGATAATTTTGTCCCTCTCCTATAAAGTGGAAAAATATTTTGTAGTAACGTAAAAAATTCTTATATTTAGTATTTAGTATCCAAATTTGTAAGGTTGCGTATACAATTTTAGGATTTTTATTCAAATCTGTATAATTTATTTTATAATAAAATAATATGTTAAGTCAAGTTTCTATTAACTTGAGTGTGGTTCCGTTGTATTACTATAGTAGTTTGACTGAATTATTGAATGATTGTCCGTGTATATTTTAGTGTAAGTACTTCTATACGTTGTCGTATATTTTATATTTCGGATAGTACAAGTATAACCCTATACCCATTTGTTTCATCGCGTAGAACAAAAGAACGTTGTTTTCATCGTACACATATCCAAATGATTTTCTTTGTAAGAAATAGATAAACTTAATAATATTATAATTTTACTCAGTGAAACTTATTGGTATCTACATATACAAAAGTTAGGAGTAATATGTATATTTTATGTATCTATAAAATATATCACATATCATTTTTAATAGAACCCTTCATGAATCCTTATTCCAGATATCAAAGTACCATATAATATACCATCAATATATCAGTGTAAATCATGACATATATTGCGTTAAATATCATATTTTTGAAGACTTTACAGTTGAGATACCCCTAAATATATTTGATTTAGATGAAAACTATTGAATAAATTATTAATATATTTCGGAAATAAATGTTTATATTGTCAAATATGATTTTGGGTAGCTCTAGAATTATCTCTCCGTTTTACGGCATTATTCATAATTACTATGATACTCAAAAACTGTTCGGGATTTGGGGCCTTGATTGTAAATTTTTGCGTATAGCAAAAACGATCGGTATTTGGAATAGAAAAAAGAAATATCTAAATATCAATACTGTACAATACAAAAGGACTTATAGCTGGTAAGTGGCATATTATTGCAGAAGTTTAAGATACGTATACTATATGACAAAAAAAATATTGTTTCTGTCATTTTATCATCATTTTCCACACACAACAGTTATACAACATTATAAAACACGATATTTTCTAGCAAAAATTACATTTTTTGTTATTGTTAGATTAACATCTAAATTTTTACGCTTCCACACCGGTCAAATTTTCTAATATGTTGTATAACATATTAGAAATACATAACTTACGATAAAAATCGGTCAATATGCATTGATCGCAATCAAGGGCTATCTTGTCATAGAATGAAAAAAATAACGATTTTTTGTTCAAGAATTTACGCTCAAGGCTCTTCTGAAAAAGTGAAAAGCAGTATGATTCATTCTAAAACCTTACCGTCCGATTCAATCAAACATTATGTACGTATTCTCGTCGCTCAAGTAGGAGATACAGGCTTGCTACAAAAACATAGGCTTGAAGCAACAAAAATACAGGCAAAAAACGAAAATGTAGGCACCCAGCAAATATACAGGCATGCAAATATTGTTGTTAAAACAAGAATACAGGCTAGCAAGAAAAAAAAATTCAAACTCATCTTGTGAAAACAAAATTTTGAGTTCACGATATTACGAGTCGGTATACTCTACACTCTACAGAGCTTAAAGTATAAAAATAATATGGTATTTTTTATATACTTATTTCAACGTTAAGAATTGATACTGTTATTCCTTTTCTCACTATAAAATAACCCCGAAACTTCAATTCTTGGTCAGTTGATTTTAAATATTTGTGATCAAAACGACCCATATTATCTTTTCTGACATATATTACCTACATATTATGTTATGTATAATTATAAAAGTTTCGGTTAGGTACTTGGGTAATGACATGCCTACTATCACAACCAGTCGTTAGAAGTGACATGCACAAAAAATTGTGCTTGTAATTCAATTCAATTTGGTTTCGTTGGAAATTGGATTAATTAAGTACAGGTATATTTGTAGCATTATTAAAGCATGCCCAAGTACTATATTTGCGGTACAACCACATCAGGGAGTTAAACATTTTTCCGAGTCATTTTCTAAGTTACCTTTAGCAGTAAAGAACTTGCTATTTCATAACTTAAAATTAATTTTATTTTTAACATGATAAAACAATAAAAAACAACATCTTTTAAATGTAATCTAAGTGTATCTTATATATTTATATTTCCATAGTTACTTGCAGACTTTTGATCGGCCGATAGTTTAATAGTCGGTACCTTTGGATATCTCTTCGTCATAATCCTCATCGCTGAGAGTTTTAACCCCTTCCATTGTTCGGAAAATCCAATTTCCATTCGATTTAAAAGTCTGCGAAGAATCGTTTGATCTGTTTGACTGTGTTCAGAGCTCTATGCTATTTACGCTGCACTGTAGCATGGTGCGAATAACAGCTGTCAATATGACAGCCAGAGGTGACAGTTTTTAGTAGAATTAAAAAAAAATTACTCATAGGTAATGTCCACCCATGGAGCTATAGCCTCAAGTGCCCACCGGACGGAAACTGGCCATGTAGTCCAATCTCCACAGAGAATAGCTATCTGCGCGAAGATATTACAATTCACATGTATGTGCACAAACACAGGTGCACTCTCCATTCCCTCACTCTCACAGTCCAATGGAACTAAATCCGTCACAACCAAAAAGAGATCAGGCACAGCACCGAAGCAAGGTTACACACCCTCAACCTGGGAATCGAACCTACGATCACGTCATCCGCAGTCAAACATGCTAAATAATAGACCAACGAGGCATTTGCAAACTCATACTAAAGGTGCGGATCACACAACCGATCGTATTCGATTATTATCATCTGCACCATGCTACAGATTTCTAAAAATAATAACACACTTACCTACTTTTCACTAAAACACTAAATTCTGAAATAGTATTAATCGACTAAATGTGTTAATTAAAAAAATTAAAAAAAAATCACAATTAATTAAAGATATAAAGTTACAGCAATATCAGCAAACTTAATAGCTATCGGTGTATTAATAGATGTTGTCATTTTGGTGTTTAAATAAATCGTTGTAGACCAATATTAAATATAGTGAAGTAAATATTAATAACAATATGTAATTTATCGGATTTATCTCTCTACCCATTGATATAAGAAACTCAAGATGTACAGAAAAAATTGGCAAGGTAACTGAAATTACAGTTATGTATAAAATAGGTCATAAAACGTGCGAAAATTGAAGATTCGAATAAGCTCACATATATATGAGTAAGAAAGTGCAAAATTGAATATTGCAATACAAAAGAATACTTTCAGGTAAGAGAATATTATAGTTGAAAGCACACCTACGAAAGAACTTGTGATGTACATTTTAAAAGAGCAGTATGTCTTTGAGTTTTTATATTAATGTTTCTACTTCTTACTTTGTGTTTAGAAGTCTTTTAATTACTAGATACTGTTTAATTTTGACATAAGAATTGGTATTTCGAAAATTTTAATCATAAGAGACTGAGAAGTGTTCTAAAGTATTCAAAGAAAATATTATTTTGAACATTTGTGATATATTTTTTCACACTTAATTTGGTACACTTATATCCTCTAGCTACACATAAAGGGTTATTTCCTATGAGTTTTATAAGTACAGTAACAGTTACGTATTCTCGTAAAATCGCATACGTGAGATTAGAACAGAATAGAAAAGTTTTTTTTTTCAATAAGATTTTAAAAATGCTTTTGAGTAGTCAAGTGAACCAATAAGAAACTCGGCGATTGTTCTAAAAAACAATAAAAAATTAGAAATTATCTATGGTGCATAATATCGTGCTACAAGCGAAAAGCCAAAATTTAGAACGTACAAACCAGTAGGAAAAACTTGTCATTTACGCGTCTCTCATGTAAAAAATGTGGTGTACTGTACTGTACTTTGTAGCACTCATATTAGATAATCATACATATTTTGTGCTCTATCATCTCAGTAACCTAAGAACGATCCACGAATTACAAATTAATCTCTCATGAAGTACAAGAACGAGTTTTAATATATTTTGTATATTGGCAATTATAATTTTTGTGGGTACAATTTGGACCATGCATTCGAAAATAAAAGTAAGAATAAAGTATTATACTTACGCAATCAAGTAGCGATTCGCCTTAATACAATATCAATGGAAAGTACTAGAAACAAACTTAATACATAAAATAGTTTCATAATAAATTCGAAATAAATTCAAAATTGAGAACTTTAATACTGATTTTGGTTTTTGTATCTAATATCAAAATTAAAAAAGTACTAAAATATGGAACGTTATTTAAATATTTTTTAAACAATTGTACTCGTAAGTGGGTCAACATTACAACCCTATCCCTTGAATACTGACATGTTAAAATTTAAGATAACCTTGAATTGTGACCCATTTTTGTCGTTTGATCCATACAGAAAAGGTCAAAAAACCATCATAACTAAGACTCTCTTAAAACTTAGGTTTTTAACGTATCACTATTCAGAACCTAACTTATTTATCATTGATATACTTATCTTCAGAAGGGCACTTTAAGTCACACGTGAAGAAGACATTGTACTAATTTAATATATTAATGTATTTAGCTATTAATCTACAGAACGTATCATAAGTTGAGACACGAAATTGGACGTGACGTCAACAGCATCAGATGCGCTTTAAAAATGTGCGAACAGTGGGGTTAGTATAAGATTTAATTCGATTGATCAAAGTAAAATGAACCATAAATACAATGAATTAGAGCTCAATTTCGTGCATGCATTCTTATACTTTTACGTATACGGATACGCTTCAAACTAAAATCGGTTGTACTGAATTTGTGACTTTAAATCAATATTTGAACGAGCGAAGCGAGTTCTCTGAGTCAACTAGGGCGCTTGTCTGTACTGGACAGAGAAGTGTGTACGTCCAAATGTCTGTCAGAGCCCTATAACTTCTGAATTACTGAACGTAATTACTTCAAATTTAAATATAATATGTAAACTGATGGCCTTCAGCCGAACATTGTATAAAAAAATATAAAAAGCTTTATTTCAGGGGGGCTCTCATAGAAGCGTGTTTGAAGTAAAATTTTGTTTGTTGCGTTACGTAGACTTGCAATATATCTTTTTAAAGACGACTTTGATCAAAGTACAAAAATATATTTTTTTTAATTTTTCCCTTAAAATTGACGAAATGGGTGGCTTTCAAAGTGGAGATTTTAATTTGAGCCATATGTCAAGAATTACTGAATATTAGAACGTGAAACTTGGTTGAAAATTCAGTTATATCCTGTACTTGAACAACAAATACTAAAATTAGATAAATGTTATAAAGAAACGAAATTATTTAATTTTAAATGCTAATAGCTTCACAATAATGCTAATAGATGGCGCTGTGTCAGTAAAACAGTTTTGTGTCAACTATTATTTTTTTTATTGCGTCTAATGTTAAAAGTTAATTATTACAATATATAATTAAAACTTTGGGAATCATGGGATATCGCGAGGTCTCAGTTCGGGGCGAACCACTAGTTTTAAGGTTCATTTTACTTTGACGCTAATATCATAGTATACGAATACCATCAATCGTGTTAAATCTTATACTAACCCCACAGAGGTCATGTCAGCTGATATCATCAGCAATTTTTCGATACATTCGAAACAGGCGAAACTTACTGCTAACGTCACACATGTTGATAGTATTGGAAAATTGGCTTGCACTTTTTGCGAGTCGAACTGTGCTGTTCGATTAGCTAAACGGCGACTCCAATGAGATTTGAAAGCCTATGATGCGATTATGATCAAAACAAGGGGAGAACGGTCTTTTCTATTTCTGTCTTTCTCTGAGTAAATACGCGTGAGCAAGACAGAAATAGAAAATGGCGGTTTATCATTTCTATTCTTAAATCGGTCGCATTATAAACTTAAGGCTTTAACTAAGTGTGTGTTCAGTTCCATCGACAACTAGATTTCAAATATCGAATCTATTACGCTATAACGCTAAGTGAAATAAACGTTACGATTATTAAATAAAACGCTGTCGAAATGCGAATTAGTACCGGTCTCAACTTAAGAACCAGTTACTGTATAATGGATGGTAAATATTAAGTATTCCAGTAAATGTTACGTTATACCCATACGGTAGATTTAAGAATTGATGTCAACACTTAAAAATATATAGACCTAGTTTTAGTTACTTTATGTTTAACAGCGCATAATAGTTTACTTAATTTTATCTGTTACTTAATTTAAACTTAAGTTCTCTATAATATTTATGACCTAAACTAGCCGATCCGAGTTGTTACAACTCGGATTGGCTAGTTTTTCGACCGAATAAATTGTAAGTGTATTTATTAATTGTTAAATTATAAACTGTTGCAAAATTGCGGACGGATAAATACTAATTAATAACACTAACTTGCAATAATTCGGCGACAGATATAACTTGCACCTGTGCAATGTTTATTTCAGTACCTAATGCGTTTAATTTTATCGCATAAGTACCTAATTAATTTTGTATATTTTTTCAGTGAATTTTTATCTTTTATTCATATTATTATACTCCGTTGCCAAATACTTACTGTTATTTTGAATAACGGGATTGATAGCAAAAAAGGAAAACTTACCACAAAAATACGAATTATTAGTATAATAATAAATAATTATTGTATTATTTACGTTATCAAGTTTTATGTTCACGTATTATTTAACTGTGTATATTAGCGATAATTTTAAAAGAAGCCGTGCCAAAATGTTTCGTGAATTTTGTGTTAAATAATAATATATTTGTTATTCTTTATCGAGGCGCGCGCCAGGCGAATGTACGGTTATATTTTACTGTAAGCTAATTCAAAGGAAAGTACAGACCTACTAACTAAAAATATGTTAAGTAATTATACAAAATATTATAATTATTTAATGTGACAGCTAACTGTTTTTTTTTGTTTAGTAATAACTTCCAGCATTGTTACTTTTGATTATAAAGTCCATACTTTTTGTGGTAAAGTTATACAGTATTGCTATTCTCTAAACGGATAGCCGCAGCGCTGACGCAGCTATGGTATGAAGTAAAACATGTTTTGGCAGCTATTGCACTATAATCTTGGACTATAATGTATGCAAATGACAGTATAATATCAGGTTATAATTGGAAACACAATAATTTGTGCTAGTGTCAAATTTTATCGCAATAGACAAGTTTTTTATTGAAATACATTTTACAAACTAGTTAAAAAAAAAAACTCGGCAGTAATTGAAAACCAGCATATGAAAAATTTGACATTATATGCCATATTTATGTTTATAAAAAAGACGTGTGACACTCGGGGACTGCCGCGGTAAAGTTATTGCAAAGCATTTTTTATCAACGCCATCTAGCGGTGAGAGGAGTCCCGTGTCAGGTTATTTTCGTTACGGAATTTCTGGATTCGGTCTCCACGCTCAAGGCTCGCGATAGAAGCTATGCAATAGCTTAAAAATAATAATTTAAGTGCGGCTAATATCTGAGTCTAATGTGGAGATGGTAAACTCAATGACGAACTTTACGATAATAAAACGTTTTAGAGAATAACAGTCTGTGGAAAAGAATCAGAGTGCAGAAGGGATGAAGAGCGTCCTTCTTATCCTAAAGTATCAAACATTCCGATTTGCTTTGTATGTTAAATTGTTATTTTCACGCTAATGGGAAAAACAGATTGGAAAGCAGACTAGATAATTGATTTGAATTAAAGTAAGCCGATTGCGAGGCAGTGATGCTTCACTAAAAACACATTTGTTCGCGAGGGCTCCATCAGTTTTTTTCCTTAGTCAGTGAAATCATGTACGTATCAAAATAATTGCCAAACAATTTTAAAATGCATTAAATTATTAAGTGTTTAGGTTAGGTCGTATATTAAATTATAAATGAATGTGTAAACAATTAATGTAAAAAAAAAAACCTGTGCTGAACATCGTTATTTTTTTTTTTATCAATTCTGGAATGAGGCTCGTTTGTATGGGATATTCTGGACCCTGACTGGAATGGTCACACTGCGAAAGAAAGCCAAACTAGCTTGACAGATTTCGACTGGAAACTTCGGGGAAGTAGAAAGCGACAACGAATTACCTACCGAACGGTAAGTCGATACCGTCTTGGCATCGATTTACTGTTTGGTAAATCGTTGTAAAACATTAGGAGACGAAAGAAAAACACACATTCAGCAAACTGCCAAATTAAAATCTGCTGATAATTCAAACAATCCTTTACGAGCGAGAAAGCAGTATACCTATTTGAAAGTGAAACTTATATCGGTAGGTATTACCGGTATAAATAATATGATAAACAAATACGGATCAGTACTCGTACGTCGTGAATCGTGATACCATTGATCGGTGGCAATCCCTACGGGCCTTATTCCAAAATCCCTGTCATCCTATATCTAAGCTCTGTTCACTGTGATAAAATAATATTTATAAGAATTTTTAAACGCTAAAAAAGTATTATACCAATATTCCCGAAAAATGGAACCATTTACACCGATATTAAAATGAAATTAAACGTTATTGAAACTCAAGAGGGGAATTATATTTATTTTTTAAAATACTAAATATCACAGTGAATTTATTATATCCATTTCACAAAAAAAATCATCTGTAATTTATTAGTTTATTTTTTGTTTGTAAATGCACCAATTTCGACCAGATTGAATATTTTAAATGTAGTTACATAATTATTTACGTAATAATTCAAAATGGTCTTTACTGTTGCATTGACTAGCTAGTACCAACTGTGGTCTTTACAGTTAAAATGGAGTTTTTATATTGGTATAGTGAAAAGTTTTAATTTCTAATTACGACTGTACTGTTTTATATCTCGTATATTTTATACCGATGTCTCTAAATAAAATGTGAACGGAAAAATTTTAACGCTATTTTTATTTCATTTTTACTTTTACCTTTTATCGTTTTCCCTCTTACGTAACAATTTACCTTAAAAACCGCCGCCAAACGGCGATTTAATCATATTTACAATTACCTGCTTACAATTTTCTGTTATGATAACATTTTCCTGAAGAACTATTGGTCCGATTTTAAGGTTAGTCATAAAGAACTTGCTAAACTGGAATATTGTCTCCAAATAGGTAAGTACAGCATTTATAATTACAAACAAAAAATCTTTAAAATAAAGTAAGACCTATCGGATATCATACAACTCGAATACAAAAGTGGGACCACGTGGCATAGGCCAAAAATATCGCTACACAGCCAAATCTCTAAAGAAAAGAAGGGTTGCTTGCCTCGCACTCTACCCAGGTGGAGCACGAGGAAAAGCATTTCTCCTGTGCAACAAAAGTTCAATGCTACCTTTACTAGAATAGGCAGCTACCTACTATTGGGCGTGAAGTCGCAGCGCAGTAAGTCTGTTACATCATAATAGATGGCGCTTTTAAATACTGAGGAATAAAATGACCGGGTACTTTCATATAAATAAATATAAATATAAAATAGGCTAAGATTTGCTATCTACAGCGATAGGTAAAGGTATTATATTAATTCGTGTTTGGACAATGTTTTTCTATATGCCTAACGATCTATCGTTTTGATGAAAGAATGAAAAGAGGTCAACTTGACAGATGTAGAAGTCTTTGCAAAAGAAGAAAAACTCAAGCTTATGTTGCGAGTTGGAAGACTAGAAAGCAGAGGAGCGACCACAAATAAAGCGCACGAAGCGGCAACGTCGCCGGTTGGTCGACGCGACGACACGAGCCACCGACTCTGCATTGATTTTACAAGTTGCTTGTACAGTCACTTAGTTGCCGCGAGTTGCTTGTCGCTTCTAGTCGCGTTTACACAAAAGCCAGTCGCCTCGAATCATAACAGGGGTTTTCTAGTCCATGCCAGGCACTGCCGCTCTCTGGCAATGTCAAAAACGACAGCAAGAAACCCTAAAGTCAGTAGACAAACTTTATTGAACATTGTACAAGAAGTGCGCAAACGGCCTTGTCTTTGGAACCCTGACGACGAATACCACAACAACAGGGGCCGCGTAGCTGTCGCATGGGACGAGGTCGCTGCGACTTTGAACATACCAGGTGATACTGTGTACCTACTTACAATCTTTGTTGGCTATGTATGTTTTTTCAATAGATGGCAGCACTTTTCAATGCCAAAGAAGTAAAAGCCAAGACGTTATAATAAAGGTAAAGTCCGATTGGTGCGTTTTAATATGATTTTACCTATATTCTTAGTTAGATTTTAATTGTTAGTTAGATATCATTGATCTATAGGCCCACCTATACGTCTATACTTTGTCAAAATAACAGCTCTATTTGTTCCGGATAATCTTGGAAATGGCTGGACCGACTTTGATGGGACTTTCACTGGCAGATAACTGATGTTATAATGAGTAACTTAGGCTACTTTTTTAATCGACTTTCAATAACTTATCCCGAGTTGTGTTTTTCTACATAATAAATATAAATTTCGATATCTCCGAGATTTCTGAATTGATTTGCGTAGATCTTTTTGATATTAACAAGATACTTATTAGGCATTTCGAAATAAGACAGAAACTTCAATTTCAATTGTTTGTGTACATTCGGGTCGTGAAAATGACTAATCTTCTTTTGCAGAACCTCTTATCAAAGCCAAATGGAAGATCATGAGGGATATATTCAAAAGGGAAATGAAAAGATGCAAGACCAATTCGAAAGAAGAATACCAGTATGCAGGAAAATGGCGGTATTTCAAAATTATGTGGTTTATGCACAAACCCAAAGATGCAAAGTTAGTTTACTACGATCCAGCTGAAGACAGCAACAGCAGCACGGAACAAGATATAAAGGAGGAAAAATTAAATAATGACACAGATGTGGATGAATCAGCCAATAACAATATGACGTTTGAGAGAAGTAATGTATTTTCAATTGATTTCGAACCAGACCAAGACTCGTTACCAAGAGAAAGGAGACAGTCTCCAGAAGACGACTATGACCTGATGTTTCTGAAGTCACTGGTGCCGTTTTTTAAAAATTTGGATCCCGTTAGGAAGTTGAGGATGCGGAATATGATACAAGATATAATTATAAATGAAATTAGTGCGACGACGTACTAGTTCCACTTTTTACGAATATGAATTTTGAATAGATTCAACTTTTGACTCGAGTTCAACCTCGCTCAAAGAATTGATCGAAATGATGGCAAGATACTTGATTAGTTGACGCTGGTTTCCTTGGAACGGAGACCGGTCATAATGTGAGATTGTTTGTTTCGTATCTTATTTTTTCTGGTTATACAAACGTCAAATATAACGTAGAAATTTTAAAGTGAATAGGTACTTAAATATAAATAAATTAAAATAAATTTCCCTTTCAATGAAGCATTGAACTGTTTAATAAAAAAAACCTTCCTACTTAAGTTATTAATATATAATTATATAAAATATTATATTTTATTTATAACATGTGCTTACCATGAATGTGAAGGTGGATGGAGTGTAAAGTCCATGCTCCTTAGTTATTCTAGAGACGTTTCTTTACAACATTGAATAAACACTATATTATTACCTATTACTACAAAAAAATTGACTTTTTTTGACAAAAAATGCGGGTTTGGTTCCTTACTTGTGTATATTTTTTAACTACATGCTGAGATTATTTTCTACAATATCGACGAAATGGTTGGTGCTTTATTCTTATACCTCATTCTTCTTCTTAGCTTGGACTCAGTAACCGCTCTCAAAATCCTGAATCAGAACCAGAAGAAGGAACATCAAGAATCTGAGCTTTTATGAAACAAAATCCGTGAATGTATGCATGTGTTTTAAGCGCCATCTGTAATAATGTGCTTGAACTACGTGAAAAAACGTCACACCTAAGTTGATAAGAACGTACTGTACATCGAGGAATGCAGATGGGGTGACAAGGAGAATAATTATATTATGCTTGCTTTAAAACTTATTTAAATAGATACACAAAAAGCATTAGGAGGACCTATGTAGGTCCTGCATTAAAATTGAAAACAAATATTTTTGTTTCGGTATTTAGTAAATGCTATGGGTAGGTATTATTTTGATTAAATGGCGACAAAAGGTAAAGTTTTGTAGCGTCTACCGATTAGATAGCGAGTAGCGACCACAAAACGCACTAAGCGGCAACGTCGCTCGATTGGACGACGCGACGGACGACACGATCCACTTACTACATTGATTTTACAAGTCGCTTGAACCTACGTTACCATTAGTCGCCGCGAGTTACTTATCGCGTCAAGTCGCGTGTTATACCTACTAGCGTTTTGAAAAAAGCAAGCACGGACTTAAAAAGAGGTCTTTCTCCATTTCAGTCGCGTCGGCGACTTTTCTAAAATGTCAACAAGAAGCCCTAAAGTCAGTAGGAAAACTTTATTAAACATTGTACAAGAAGTACATAAAAGGCCTTGTCTTTGGAATCCTGATGATGAATATCACAACAACAGGGGCCGCGTGGCGGT
This sequence comes from Hipparchia sbordonii, assembly GCA_038048805.1. Taxonomy (NCBI): domain Eukaryota; kingdom Metazoa; phylum Arthropoda; class Insecta; order Lepidoptera; family Nymphalidae; genus Hipparchia; species Hipparchia sbordonii. Next base: position 13,538,994 of record CM076109.1, on the reverse strand, counting down.
CGCGTGGGAGGAGGTCACTGCAATTCTGAATTTACCAGGTGATGCACTGTTCCCACATTTGTTTGCTGTGTTTAATCGATGGATGGCAGCACTAGTTTCACAACGAAATATATCAATTCAAATCAAAATAAACTTTACTTATAGCTAAGTAGATCGTCATAATCACAATTAGTAGATTTCTCCCACTATTTTGCCCTGTGATTTAGCCTTATTCAGTACTTTTAGATTTTAAAGGGGTTGCTTTTTTATTTTATCAAACAAAAAGTTGGCTAGATAAAATCTACATTATCTACTATGTGTAGGTAATTCTTCAACTCCGGTTTAATAAAATATGTGATATTATATTTTGTCTCGCAGAGACAATGTGTTATATAAACTAGACAACGCCCGCGACTTCGTCCGCGTGGACTAAGTTTAAATTCCCACGGGAAATTTTTAATTTTCTGGGATAAAATATAGCCTTTGTGTTAATCCTAAGTATGAGCTATCTCTATTCCAAAGTTCAGCCCAAACGGTTCAGTCGTTGTGGCGTGAAGGAGTAACAAACATACATACATACACACACGCACATACATACAAACTTTCGCCTTTATAATATTAGTGTGATGTGATATACCTACTTACTTCTTTACAGAATCCCTTATCCGAGCCAAATGGAAGAGCATGAGGGATATATTCAAAAGAGAAATGAAAAGGGGCAAAACAAACTCGAAAGGAGAATTCCAATACACGGGCAAATGGCGGCACTTCAAACTGATGTGGTTTCTGCACAAACCTAAAGAATCACAACTGACGCACTATGACCCAAAAGATGTCAGCAACAGCAGCACGGAGCAAGGCAACATAAAGGAAGAACTACTCGACAATGACGAGGAAATGGATGAATCAGATGATAATGTAGCGTTCGACGGAAGCAACATATTTACAGTGGACTTCCAACCAGAGCAAGACCCAATGCCGGATCAAACGAGGCAGTCCACCGACGACTATGACTTGATGTTCCTGAAATCCTTGTTGCCGTACTTTAGAGAGTTGGATCCGGTCAGGAAGCTGAGGATACGAAGTAAGATGCAGGACATAATTGTAAATGAAATTAGTTCCCAAGGAAATTTCAATTCGGCGCATTAGAATTTAGACTCACTTTTTACCTGACTACGGCAAAGTCAAAAAGAAGGGTTCTTGAGGTGATTGATGATTTTAGGTTGTGTTTGTATTGATGCATGCTCCACCGTAGCCCCTAAATTACTGAGCTGATTTATGAATGCAGTGTCTATCGATTCGTTATTATCGTTCGGGTGACATAAACTACATTTTATACGAACATAATCAATAATAATGTCCTACGATCGAATCCGGCCACGGCGGCCAATCTCCACAGAGATTAGCCATCTGCACGGGAGATATTACAGTGCACAAGTCTGTGCGCAAACACAAGTGCATTCTCTTTTTCCTTACTCTCAAAGTCCGATGGGACGGAAATCCGACAAGACCAGAAAGAGATCAGGCGCAGGACTGACAGCTTTACGTGCTCTCCGAGGCACGGGGGTGACTCACCGCCAACTTCCCAACTCCGAATTAAGTTTCCTTAAACTATGCTTAAACTTAATAAGAGTGTAAAAGTTTCAACTCGCTTCGTCTTACCCGATATTTGAAAATTTTGTCAATCTGATGTGTAATTTTCAAATTAACACAAAGCTATTGCATGTACGGGAACTGAAGCTTAAGGAAGGCTTAATTTCGGTGCAATTTATTCTTCCATGAGAAAAGATCATATATTTTTTAATAGAATACTTTCTCTTATTATTAGCCAAGTTGAACTTTACTAATATTCTCTTCTGCCCTTCTGCCTGGAAAGCTTGTGTTAGGAGTGGGTATAAGTATGACAATACTGGAACGGGCGGGAATAGTATCCTCGACCTTTTAGTTTCCAGTCCCCATCTTTAACCGTTGAGGCTAGCTTATACGATGCAAATGAGAATAGGACTGTCAAACAGCCATTTTATATTTCTGTCCTGCTCACGTGCGGTTTACACTGAGTGAGATAGAAACAGAAAATGGCAGCTTCTCATTCCTATTGTCATTTGAATCGCATTATAGTTATTTCTTACTTTATTTTTTAGTTAATGCGTGTATTACCTGTTTATTTCTCATCGTTCACCCATTCCTAATCATTCCATAATTATAATATATATTATGTATTAGGAGTAAGTACCTAGTCGAATTTATTTAAACTTACTGCGTTACTTAACTTATTTACCTACCTACTTACTTTTATTTTTGGAGGAAAAATGTTAAGTTACAAACTACTTGCGTCTAGTTAGGCAGATTCACCTTCCTAGAAGGTTGTTTCAGTTGATTGTTTTTTTGTTGAATTACTGTTATGCAGGAGTAAATTTTAAATAACATGTCAATCAAAGGGCTGATTTTAATCTAGTACCTACCTACTAAACATTCGCTTCTGTTTGTAAAACAGTTGCAAGTTATATTTTTATAAGTAAATTGTTTTAAAGTCTGACTGATTTTATTGGAATTGCGATAAAATAAAGTTAAAGTTAAGAGTATAATTTAAGAGCTTATAGTATGCCAGCTGGAATCCAAATTTTGCCCCCGCCTCACTGCCCAGGCGTGCAGCCGCCCGCACCGCGTATTTGCAGCTATCTCACTCGCACGAGTTCATCACGCGGCAGGGGTCACGCGCCGTACGATAGGGTATATAATACATTTAACGAACCTCTAGTACATAGTACATAGGTATGGAAATAAAATGAAAGTAATATTATTATTTATTATTAATAATTAAGACTTAGAATTAGACTTAGACTAAGTCTAACACTAAGACTAAGTCTAAGTTTAAGTCAAAGACTAAGTCTAAGTCTAAGCAAAGATTAAGACTAGGTCTAAGTCTAAGTCTTTCACTAAGACTATGACTTAGTCTTAGACTTAGTCTTAGTGTTAGACTTAGACTTAGTCTAAATCTAATTCTAAGTCTTAGTTTAATTCTAAATCTAAGACTAAGACTAAGTATAAGACTAGGTCTAAGTCTTAGTGAAAGGCTTAGACTTAGACGTAGTCTTAGCTTAAGTCTAAGTCTTAGTGTTAGACATAGACTTGGAGTTAGTCTTGAACTTAGTCTTAGACTTAGTCTTAGACTTAGCCTTAGACTTAGTCTTAGACTTAGCCTTAGACTAAGTCTTAGACTAAGTCTTAGACTAAGTCTAAGTCTTAGACTTAGTGTTAGACTTAGACTTATACTTAATCTTATACTTAGTCTTAAGTTTAAGTTTAAATCTAAGTCTTACTCTAACACTAAGACTAAGTCTAAGTCTAACACTAAGATTAAGTCTAAGTCTAAGACTTAGTCTTAGCTTAGACTTATACTTAGACTTAAAAAGACTTAGTCATAGACTTAGACTTAGCCTAAGACTTAGCCTTAGACTTAGTCTTAGACTTAGAATAAGTCTAAGTTTAAATCTAAGTCTAAGTCTCACACTAAGTCTAAGTCTAAGGTTAAGTCTAAGTCTTAGTGTTAGACATAGAGTTATACTTAGTCTAAGACTTAGTCTTAGACCATAGTCAGAATTAGTCTTAGACTTAGTCTTAGACTTAGACTCTGTCTTAGTCTTAGTCTTAGACTTAGTCTTAGACTTAGTCTTAGACTAAGTCTTAGACTTTGACTTAGACTTAGTCTTAGACTTAGTCTTAGACTTAGTCTTAGTCTTAGACTTAGACTTAGACTTAGACTTAGTCTTAGACTTAGTCTTAGACTTAGTCTTAGACTTAGACTTAGTCTTAGACTTAGTCTTAGACTTCGTCTTAGACTTAGCCCTAGACTTAGTCTTAGACTTAGTCCTAGACTTAGTCTTAGACTTAGCCTTAGACTTAGTCTTAGACTTAGCCTTAGACTTAGTCTTAGACTTAGGAAGCCTAAGGAAGACCTACTAAAATAAAACTATACTACTAAAATAATGTGACTGTGGCTACTAACTGGGAAAACTACCTTAATATTTAGTGATGGTAGGTGTATGAAACTATGTACCTATTCCACAGACAAGAGCCAATAAAGTTATTATTGTAGTAATCAATTCATGTTTTTAGCATTTTCTATTCTCCAATTTCGTCTTATTTTTCTTATTCCGCTTATTTCCTATTTCACTACACTTATAATTTCTTAGATAATATACGTATTCTGGTAGGTATGCGTGAGAACAAGCGACGCAGGTTCCCCGTTCGAATGCCGGAGCGTGAATGAATTCATACGGTGGACACGAGTCGCCCGTCGGCCCACAGCCCCACCACGCAATATTTTTCAGAATTTAATTTCTAATAATGAAAAAATTACTTAATTTTAAATAATACATAGTATAGGACACTTATTGTACTAAGTTGAGTATATACTTTAAGTTTTATTAGTATAGGTAAAGTATTCATTGACTACTGCGTTTTATTTGTAAAATTCAGAGGGAAATTTGTGAATTTTTTCTATCGAGAAAATTTTTAGTAATCGTGTTTTCACTTAATACAACATTCAGTCTATATCGTCAACTTTACTATATATTTCTTTCAATATTATTGATTCAATATTTTTATTGATATGGACGATCAAACGTGGCACGCTGGCATACTGTAGGCTCTTAACTTAGATTAATAAAATTACATCTGTAACCACTGAAAAAATATGTCTACATGAATTTCTCAAAACTGTACCTACTACCGATGAATGTGCCAACAACTCTGTAAGTCGCGAATGAAAAATTGATTCAATTCTAATTTCTTTGTCATCAAAATAAAAGTTTTATGTTATTTTGTAGTTTTTATTTATGACTAATTTTATACTGTCTAATAAATAATTCTCAGCAAATAGGTAAGTAATAAATACTTACGACAGCTACGAATGCGCTGTAGTATAATTTTTTCCCGTCGCTAGTTTATTTCGGAGGTTTATTATTCTTTCGTAGACGTAAAAAAAATATTTTAAATTAAGGATTTGTTATATCGCACTAAAATTATAAAAGCGAAAGTTTGTATATGTGTGTTTGTTACGCTTTCACGCCACTAGGAATGAACCAATTTGGCTAAAATTTGGAATAGAGATAGCTCATACCCAGGATTAACAGATAGGCTACATTGTATCCCGGAAAAATAAAGAGTTCCCGCGGGAATTAAAAAACCTTAATCCATGCTGACGAAGTTGCGGGCATCGTCTAGTAGGTATAGCCTCAATAGCCCAACGGTTAAAGTTTCGAACTGAAAACTGAAAGACCGCAGGTTCAATCCCCACCGGTTGCACTATTGTCGAACCCACTCCTAAAACAAGCTTTTGCTTATTTGGAGGGGAGAGGAGAATATTAAAACATATATTATTATAGAGCATAGCGATATAGGAAATTATCTACTTAATTAAAAGTATAATAAGGTAGCTATTTTAAGCAAAAATGAAAAGCACGAGCAACCTAAATGCCCATTAGACGTTATTCAAACAAGCGTTGTGAAAATAAGAAATGCTAAACCCCTCCGGAATAGGGCCGAGATTCAATAGAAACCACAAAAAGTATAAAAACTAAAAGGTCAGAACACGGTATTCAGTTCTTTTTTTGAATCAAGTCTAACCAGAAATCCGAGTGGAATCAGGCCGTTTCATTATTCTATTTGTTTTAATAAGCACCGAGATTAATAACAGATTAACAAGACAAAAGATATAGGTACTACCTACCTACTTACCTAAAGAAGAGAATAGGAAAATCTTTTATAATTAATCTATAGTTATAACAAATCTGTAATGGGACGAATTCTGTACATTAAATATATTTTGAAAATTTTAATCGGAGGATGCTTTATTATCGATACTGAGCACAAAATAATTTTTTAAAAATTTTGTCTCTCTGTCTGTCTGTGCGTGGATCACGTGAAAACTACTGAACGGATTTGAATGAAATTTAGTAAAGTGGCAGCAGATACTTCGGGTTAATATATAAGATACTTTTTATTCAGATAAACAATAAGATTTATCCGGGATAGGGGATGAAAGTTTTTATCGATTTTGCTCCATAACTTCGTCAAATCTAAATCGAATTTGATAATTCTCTTTTTATTATACTACCTACTTTGTGTACTATTAGAAATATTGTGTACAATTTTAGTGGAGATTTACTTAATATTATCGGAGATAGAGGACATATCACAATAACTTCTCGCGGATAGGCACTCTAAAGTCTAAACTTTTACCACGCGGACGTCGTTGCGGGAATCAGCTAGTATGAATGTGTGAATATAGCATGAGAGTAACCTAATCCTTATTCTTTTTTTAATGAAAGCATATGAGTCATACTGAACTTGACTAATATTTTCTTCTCTCTTCAAATAAGCGGAAAGTTTGTTAGGAGTAGGGTTGCCAGACGTCCCGTATTTCCCGGGACATCCCGTATTTTAGGCATAGTTTAAAATATCCCGGCGGGACTGACTCTGTCCCGTATTTGAATCGTACGTCGTTTTTCATTATGAAATCGATCTACGTACTCACACACGCAACGTTCGTAAAACGTACTCGTCTGCTACTAACTTGCACTCGCAGCCCGCATCGACCAATGACAGTGTTAGTGTCAGAATGACAATGTTAAAACTGACTCGATCCTCGGAAAAATATAAAAAATAATTTGTCAATTAAGTATAATAAACAATTTGTAATTTTTATTTGTCCCGGGTAAAAAACTGAAATCCCGTATTTTTTTGCCCATTTAACCATTTGTCCCTTAAAGGCTGAAAAAAAAAATCTGGCAACCCTAGTTAGGAGTGCGTGGGAATCGAACCGTCGCACTTTTAACCGTTGTGCTACTGAGGCGTTGAATAGCTTATTTATAGATTTTGTGACGTTAATAATGGTCGAATAATGAAATTACATATTTTACAAGACTGTAGCAAAGCCAAAAAGAAAGGGTTATGATTTTAGCAGTCTACCTAGGTATGAACTGCTACTGCACAATATTTTTTTTCTTCTCTTCTAAAAATATTTTTCCTCAGTAATTGTTGATTTATGAACACTCCTGTGTTTCAGCTTTACTTGCACTCCCTTACTTTTTTTTGAAACACTTGGACTTAATGAATCTTCTATTAGTGTTGTATCTACTCAGCAAGCAACAAATTCAGGCTTTTTAGTTGCATTTAAGGTCAAGGTCCTTATTAAGTAGTTTCTCAAAATATTATAGGTACCTACTTAGGTACTTAAGTATTTTTTTTACATTCATGAAATCGTCAAGTTATAAACAACTGGCTTTGGCTTAGGCAAGGTGCTTGGCTTGCTGCTCTTTTTTTCAGTATTGCTGGTATAGCTGTAGTACCTACCTAGTTTTTTTAATTCTTGCTTCAATGACGTTAATGTATAGGTATCTAGGTAGGTACTATGTTGGTATGAAGGTATACTCTGTCCCTACTGGAACTACAGGAAATAGGTAAGTACATAACTAACTTCTTAAGAATAATCAAAGCTTCTTAATCAGAAGCATTGCTGTTAGATAGGTATCCACCTAGCTACATAAGTACAGAAATCGGAATTCTTAGGCCCTTAATTTAAACAAAAAAAACACAATTTTTTAATTCCTATTCACTTTATAAAGCAACTTCACAAATTCACAACAAGAAATAAGTAATTCAACTCAACGCGAACGTTTGAAAAGTTTTTTATAAATGACGTTTGGCGCGCGACGTTGTCGTGGCCGGCGGGGCGGTGCGGGGTGCGGCGCGGCGCGGGGTGGGGGCGGCCGGTGCACACAACCCAAACAAAACACGCGCGGAGCGGCAACGTCGCACGGTTGTACGAGCCGCGGCAGCCGGGCGACGCGCGACGCGCGGCGGGCGGCGAATCGATGCCTCCCGCGCCCGCCGCCCGCACGCTACCGACAGGTTTTAGGACAGACGTACAATACACATTGGTATTCTTAATTGGACTGTCCTCATCATCAGACAAACCCTTACGAATTTGATCTGATTAACACCGTCAGACCAGAACAGCTGCGGCTTAGGTAACTTGCCCTTGAACTGATGAACTAAGTAAACGGTTCGATATGGACAAGGGCCAGGCAAGGAGCTACGGGAAGACGTCGACGAGAGTCAAGTATTTCAAGAGAACATGTAAGAGTCAGTATCAGGATGGGGAGAGTGGCTAAAGGGACAAAGGATGAGATAAAAAAGAACTTGTAAGGAGTCTAGAAGGTGTCCTGGGGAAGTGCCAAGGGCAAGCACCTTGCGCCATCCCGAGATTCGGTCCATATAACCATAAGGTTGGGGTTGGGTTGGACAAATTCAATAAAACAAAAAATAAACGTACCTACCTACCTACCTACCTACCTACCTAGTTTTAATCATAATTCACAGTTCGTCGATGAAGTTCCTGAAAATGCCTACATAAGGATTTGAATTTCGAAACTACTTATAAGAGTTCGATTTATAACTTAAATAACGAGTCAATTATTGTATCTATCATTTTCACTCTTTTTTTTTTTGCAGCCCGTGCCCACGTTATCTAATGTGTGTCTAGCTTTACTTGCAAAATGCAATAGCGAAGCACTAAAAGCTTTAATTACCGTAAATTACCGATTTCTTTTTTTTAATTTAGTTCCTGCCTAGTTTGATAGTTTTGTTGCAATTTTAATGCGTTTAACCGGTTTTACGAGTGATTCATAAATTAGTGAGAAACGTAGAGGAAATAACAGTAACTAACCACAATGGAGACTATTAAAGCTAAACTATACATTTAATAAAAAGAAAAAGTAGACTCACTTATCTACTGTAGGTAGTTAGGCACCTATGTACCTAGACAGTAGGTACCTACTTACTTAAAAAGAAACAAATAAAAAAAGTTATTATATAAGTAAGTAGGTAGGTAGCAAGTTCGAAAAAGGAGAAGGCTTACAGTGTGGAAGTGGCATACCAGAAAAAACAAGTTTTTCTACTTACAAAATTATTATTGACTAGCTGGTATCCGCGACTTCGTACGCGTGGATTGAGGGTTTTTTGGAGTCCCACGGGAACTATAATTTTTTTCGGGATAAAAAGTAGCCTATGTTTTAATTCAAATTCCAGTACTTTTTGAGCCAATTCGTTACAAACATACTTACATACAAATGTTTCCTCTTTATAATATTAAGTAAGTAGGTATAGATAGCCTCAATAGCCCAACGGTTAAAGGTGCGGACTGAAAACTGAAAGGTCGCAGGTTCGAACCCCACCCGTTGCACTATTGTCGTACCCACTCCTAACACAAGCTTTCCGCTTATTTGGAGGGGATAGAAATATAAAATATTTATATAATAGAATATTAGTCAACTTCAGCTTGGCTAATATCCTTTATAAAAAAAAAAAAAATAGATAATATCTATAGATAGTGTGTTTTTGGGCCGCAAATAAAGTTGGTAATTTTTGCTTTAAAACAGTTGTTTTACCAATTTTTACTAGCCAACCCTGATCCATTGAGTTTTTGTGCATTACATTACATAGTAGCGGTTCAGACAATGAAAACATTGTTGTAAGTACCTGTGTTAGTACTTAGATACATTGCAATTTTAATTAGTATGCACTAGATTCTCCATTGCACGCGAGTACTACTGTTGTAGGCAGGTAGACTAAGCTAAGAAATTATTGCTGGCGTTAAGACTCGGACCAAACAAGGCGCGGCGCGACGGAAACTCGCGGCGCTAAACTCCTAACGTGTATTCCTTTTATTTTTTTTTGCGTCATAGTATTGTGCTTGACGGAAGGCAATGATGAGGTCTAGGTTGGAGAGTGCTTGCCTAGTAGATGCCTGTACACTCTTGCTTTGAAGGTATCTACTCAAATTATACAGGGAAAGACTCACGAAGGGCGTTTCAGACCTCAGCGGTTTGTTTCTGAAACGTTGTTGTTGTGGAACCAAAGCGTTTCATAAGAGTTGGTTGGTTGTCAACCACATTTTTGTCTCATTGACCGCTCTCAAAACAACATTCTATGTATTTTTTGCTGAAACTTTAACCACTAGGCTATCTCCGCTTCTAAATTGCAAAGGTGGGTCCAGGGTTCGAATTCCAGACACGCATCTAAACTTTTCGGAGTTATGTGCGTTCTAAGCAATTATGTAAATATCTAACGTTGAAGGAAAACATCGTGATGAAACAACTCCTAAGATTTATCCATAACTAGCTTTAACCCGCGGCTTCGCTCACGTTAGGTTCGATTTTTTAATCCCCTATTTAACCCTCTTGGGGTTGAAATTTTCCAAAATCCTTTCTTAGCGGATGTCTACGTCCTAACAGCTACCTGTATGCCAAATTTCAGCTCGATCGGTCCAGTGGTAAGAGCTGTGCGTTGATAGATCAGTCAGTCAGTCAGTCAGTCACCTTTGCCTTTTATATATTTAGATGTACTTAAATGTGCGCGAAATCTGTACTTAGCCCGCTCTATCTACCGCCACAGGCTCACAATGGGCAAGCTTCTTTTATCAGAATGAGGAGGGTTTAGGCCAAAGTCACAGAGTGTTGGACTATACCACGCTGTGACTGTATCCATGGGCGTGGAGAGAAGATCCGTGCCCAGCCGTGGGACAGCCACGTGTTGAAACGGTACTACTTTGAGGAGACGCATCGGACACGCACGTTGCAGACGCGTGTTTTGTCCAAGCCCTTACGTTCCGCGCACTGAGTCTGTTGGAAATAATTAACTAAAAAACTCGAATTATCGAGCACTGTAATCATAAAATCAATCAATATGAAACATTAGCTTTTTGTACGGATGACAGGTTTGCGCTTCACTGCGCTGGCGTCTGGTAAAAAGAGCTCACGGGGATGCGTCTGCGCATCGTCAATTGGATAGGAACAGTACGTACAGCAAGAGCGGTAAGAGAAAGTTGAACTAATAGCACGTCAACATAGTCTCACTTCATACCACCAATTCAGTGAATTACCCACAGCGCAGCTTTTTTGCCTGACGCCAACTGTACCTGAGCAAATTATCACGTGTGTGCTTGCAATATTTCGATAAATATATTTAATGGAAGCGCTGGTCATTTCTCTCGCCATAGCTCCCTCAACGACGTAATCTCTAGCGCTCACGTGTATTAGAATCTATTGACTTGGCACGTAGCAATGGCAAGAGACTAGATGATATGACGCTGGTGCCTTGGTGAATAGGAAGGTCGCACGTTTGGGATGCCACCTGAGCGGACCATAGCTGCGTCCTGCTTACAAGCGATCTCTGTGGCGGGCGCAGCGGCTACTAGCACCGAACAGGCCAAGAGGCATAAATACGGGATCCTTGATGGTAGTTTCATATATCGACCGCCCCTACGTACCTACGTAATCGTCGAAACTGAAAAATGACGATTTTTTTAAATAATGTTGTTTTTTTTTTAAATCGTAATTTTTCAGTTTCGATGATTTACGTAGGGGCGATCGATATGTGCAAAAGGCTTCGACCATTTAGCCAGGACTTGGCAAGCGCATGCATTCCCCTCTGCCGAAGTACATATACAAACGTACGTGTCAGCTTGTAAGTGTGAAAGCTTTTGAGTTAGTGTGCGTACTGCGTTCATAGAGACATTAAGTATTTACAAGAGTGTGCGGAAGTGAGTAAATGTGTGCTGTACGTGATTACCTCACCTCCCGCAGAAAGTGGCAGAATATACAGGGTGTCCCACGGCTGGACGCCCTGTATACAGTACTAAATCTTCGTAAAGGCAAGTCCTTTCTGAATCGTTCAAGGCAAAAGGCATTCAGGCAGCCATTTGTCACTTTGAGAGAGACCTATGCCCGGTTAAGTTCATGAAATCAAAGCTAGGATAAGTCAATTGGTTATACAGGAGACGAAATAAATACATAGATAGGGTATCGTAACTACTTTAATTTCATAACAAACAATCAATTACACTCAAAGATTACACCACTATCGTTACAATTGTTGTGACAAGCGATTTTAACATAATAACAGGTTTTTGCTTTCACCCATACATTAAGGATAAACCGATGAATAACAATGAATCACGAAATCTGCGGGTAATTATATTTTGTTGGGGCTAATTTACAGGGGAGTAGGGTTACCATGATCTTGATAACTCTTCACAAAAACATAATAATAAATATACTTACATAAAATAGAATAAAATAATTTAACTTTTACAAACGTTCCAACCAAGAAGAATCAGCAAAAAATTCGGCAGTTGCTGTCTTAAAAATAAAATAATATGTAATAAGTAGTTTAGAAAGAAAACTTTAGTTTTAAAAACTACTTAAGTAAGAACAAGGACTATCCATGATCAATAGAGATACAAGTATTTATTTTATACTAGATGATGCCCGCGACTTGGTCCGCGTGGATTAAGGTTTATTGATTCTCGCGGGAATTCTTTCATTGTCCGGGACAAAAGTATTCTAATCTATAATATGTTAATCCAGGAAATAATCTATCTCCATTCCAAACAGCCAAATCCGTCCAGTTGTTTTTATATGAAAGAGTAACAAACACACACATACAAACTTTCGCCTTTAATAATATTATAGTGTGATGTGATTATGAAGTTAACCTTATTTTTTTAGTACTTATAACTATAGATTTGAAATAAAACAAGCCGGTTTCTCTGGGGTTAAACAGCAACAGACCAATAATTGTTGAGTTCAGCATCATCTACATTCCGAGTGAGAAATGTGGTAGAGTCTTGACATGTCATAAGAAAGAAAAGAAGAAAGAAAGAAGAAAGAAAGAAAAAGCATTTATTTAAGAAATTGATAAGAGTCACATGAAACCTATATAATTTTTAATTATGTATTTTAAATGTCGAAATTCTACTTTTATCGCTTTACAATTTCCACGTGCCACGTTAGTAGGGAAAGACTCCCAGGCTGACATCTATAGACCGCACTCGCACTCAGCTCAGACTCAAGACAGAGTCAAAACGACACAGATTTACGTCAGAGCATATTTGAGTCTCGTTTTAACCTCTATCTTAAGTCTGAGATTTATACAACGTGTAATGAAACTCCAAAATGTGCTCATGAAACTGAACAACTTTCCTCAAGGAACATAGGTCGAAATGTGAAAAAAAGAATGTGGACCTTCCATACAAAATTGACGATCAGCTTATTGATTTACTAAGGGAGGTAAAAATTTTTTTCATATTTCGATCTACGTTCCTTGGGGAAAGTTGTTCAGTTTCATGAGCACATTCACCTCCTTCAGTATTATTTCGGAGTTTCATTACACGTTACACGTTACGTTACGTAGATCTCAGCACCAGAGACCTGAACTTCTGACAAAAGTACTAAAATTCTGTGTCGACGTATGGTCACCTTTCTCGGAAGTTACCTAACAATGAGTGACGGATTGGCGTCCAGCGTATTCGGTAACAAAAAGAGTACCTAACAAAGGAGAAATTAAGCCTCTTGAAGGTTCGACGAGTTCTGGGGAATCTGCCCTAAGAGCGGGGAAGTCCCCGTTTAAAATCTCTTTACTTTTGTGCTTTCTGCATCAAAACAGAGTCAGAGAGAGAATGGGTTGTGATTATTGATTGATAGAGTTCGATAAGCCACCTAGTTATGTAGTGTTAGTAGTAGTTAGTAGTAGTAGGTCATGGCTGTACCTACCTATACTGTGAATCCAAAACACTAAGTACTTATAAATCTGTCAATTATTGTGAACTAGACGACATTGCCTTCAATGACTTTCGCTTTTATAAGCGTTATAATTAGATGGTTCAACTTTTTGTGAACGTGGACGAAAGCATAACTTATATTGTGTTAATTTACTAATTTACTACTACTTACCGCAAATAAGAAACTTTAGTTTGGTATTTCATTGCTCTAAGCAAACATTTCAAGTTCGAATATAGGTAGGTACCTACCCCTATACCTACAGCTACGTAACAAACAACTAACTGACCTACGTCACTTAAATTGCTTCGTCACCACTTTACCAGTCAGTGCTCGAAGGAATTTGAAGTGATAAATTGCTAAGGAGTAGGTCCGGTCTCGCACGATGTGTGTGTGTGTGTGTGTGTGTGTGTGTGTGCATGTGTGTACCTACTCATACCAAGGATTAACGCATAGGCTACTTTTCCGGCTCTTTATCCCGGAAAATCAAATACAAAGTTCCAGCGGGAATTAAAAACCTTAATCCATGCGGACGAAGTCGCGGGCGTCATCTAGTATGGTCATGAATTAGCAAAGAAATCGCTATCTCTGTTCTCTACTTAGTTACATATTCTATGACCGTACGTTCGCCGTATCTCATGAGTTGTCGCTACAACCTGTTGACATTCTATTCTCCGGAACAGAATAACCGGTTACTCGGAAGAAAGGTTTGTACCTACTTCACACTTTACACTTCACTTGAACAACTAACACTATTTTTCTTGTAAAACTAACTTTATGTCAGTAGGTACTTGGCGCACATAAATCTGTGTTGTTTTAACTCGAAAGTTTTTAAATTCTGAGCGAAGCCAAAGAAGTTGTATTTTTATAGATCTCCTAGTTCCCCTAACATTGTACCTACCTAATTAGATTATCTTTATTCACATAAATTAATTATTATTTGTATAGAACATAAGTGGAATACTTTTGTGTAAATATCATAATTAGTAGGTAATTCATTACATTGTATTAATTCTACGAAATCCCTACTTGAATTGTATATTCGTTTATGGGAGGGATTGTAATAAGTGATTATCACGATGTTTTCTATACCATAATTATATATTGTGAAATAATACATCTAGTATTACAGGGCTGTAGGGTTAGTATAAGATTTAATTCGATTGATCGTATTCGTATTCGATGACGTTAGCGTTACAGTAAAATATACTGTAACATCACGAACGCGTGCACGAAATTGAGCTCTAATGAGCTTTGAGCGTTCGTTTGTACGTCACGTTACGTTCAAATCGGTTGTACTGAATTTGTGACTTTAAATCAATACATTTAAGGTTCATCGCAGTCAAGGGCTACCTTACTATTATGAATTAAAAAAAAAAGACGTGTGGCACTCGGGGACTGCCGCGGTAAAGCTATTGCATAGCATTTTTTATCAACGCCATCTAGCGGTGAGAGGAGTCCCGTGTCAGGTTATTTTCGTTACGGAATTTCTGGATTCGGTCTCCACGCTCAAGGCCCGCGATAGAAGCTATGCAATAGCTTAAAAATATATTTCCCACGATCTCTCGTATGAAAATATATTGTTGTATAATAAACTCAGTGTGAAAATAGGATATTTTTCTCAATTGACTCAACTAGGGCACGAGAATCGAACCCGACACTCTGTGAAACTTCACAGTTCTGCGCCGATAGACCTTCATAACATAACCTATTTCGGTTGTGCAATAAAAAAAATTGGGAACCGGGAGCTGTCAAGCTTTTGAGCTTTTTAATTTACAAATAGGCTTGTCTCTTTCACACAGCGCTTTAGTCACAGTTTAGTAATCATAGAGTTAGGCAACAAATGTATATTTTGGTGAATAAGTGTGACGTCAAAATTGGCTCAGGCGCGAGCGTTCTAAAGAAAACAGAGAAACGGTACAAAATTTTTTGAAACATTTTAAACGGGTTACCTAAAAGGTACGTTATCGTTGAATTAATGATATTACGAACTTAATAAAAAGCAGTTTTTAACAAATCAGAAAGACCGAAAATAGATTAATCGCCCCTTCAACCAGGTTTTTGAATACTTAAGTAAATCTTAGTCTTTGGGATCAACTTTGGGAAAAACTAACGTTTTTTAATTGTTTCACCAAGCCCTTGCGTAACTAGTAACCAGATCATGCTGACGACCAAAAACTGCCCATCTGTATGTTTACTAAACTTTGACTCAGAACCCGCGAGGTAACTTGATATGGTAATAAATAAAATAAATCGTGCTATTTCTCTCTAGCCCATCCGTCTGACAATATTCCCTCCCTTTCTAACGAGCAGTGCCGCGATCAGTGCAGCTATCACTGTTCAAATACTTTTGGAAGTTCCCTGCAACCTTGAATGTTGGAATTCCATTCTAGTTTCTGGTTTCCAGTTCTAATGGGCTAAGGTCAAACGTGAAATAATAAACATAAAGAAAATTAAGTTTAGTGTGTACCATAGATATTATGTTCTATTTCTTAAACAAAAGAAAAAAAATCGGAACCATTAATGGAATCGGGGCCATAGAATGCAACATAATAATTATTATTTGAATTTTATTATTAGATGTTATACAGTGTCAACCTTAAAGTAATATCTGTAAAGTTCTCATTTTATGACAATATGTCAAAACAAAACTCAAACTTTTACAAAGTGCCTTTGAACCGGCATGCAAGGGAATTTGCCTACCACTGGTTCGGAAATTGGAATGCTGCTCCAATTCCAACCGAGAAGTAGCCTACCTGCCTGTTACCTAACAGTCATTTTATAATTTACTAGCTTTTTCCTGCGGCTTCGTCCGTGTAGAGTTAGAGTAGGTACACACAGACTTACAATTTCAAGTTGGGCAAATAAATCGCAGAGTAATAAGTAGAGACTTATTACCTCGCACTTCTTATCCCACTAAATCGCCGAACTAGATGTATGTTTGCGGTCGCTCTTATAAGATTTTTTTCGGGAGCGCTTTGTTTTCCAGGATAAAAAGTAGCCTATTTCACCCTTCAGATCCCCGAAAATTACCTCGATCCTTTCCTCTGTTGCTGCGTGATTGAAGGATTGACACTTTAGCATTATAAGAATATTAGATAGATTGATGCCCGCGACTTCGTCTGCTTGAATTAAGGTTTTTTGCTTCCCTCGGGAACTGTTTTTATTTTCCGAGATAAAATGTAGCCTATCTCGGCCAAATTTCAGCGAAATCGGTTCATTCGTTGCGGCATGAAGGAGTAACAAACAAACATCAATCCATACATCCATCCTCACAAACTTTCGCATTTATAATATAAGTAAGATAGTAAGAAGTAGGATTAGCAGGAATTTAGGAAACAAGTGGCAGGTGGTGTAAAGATTTTAAAGCTCACTATGTTTTGCTTTTCGTTTAATTATTTGATTGCTACAAAGTACAAAATCTTCGAATACCTGCATGCTCAGAATCTATCACCGGAACTGTGACCCGGCCTGGCTGAATGCTTATTGAACTCAAGACCTATTGCTTACGAGGCTGACCTAAACTAAGAGAGTCGCCTCTATATTATCTCTAGCACTTTTCTTTTTTCAGAAATAGATTTTTCGATGGAGGCGTAGCGGCGTTTAGCTAGGGACTATCTATAAATGACTACAATGTGACGATCACAATCGCCTCAGATTGGCTGAATTTATGGATTTCTTGCTACATCCATGCATTTCAAAGAATAGCGAGACCGTACAAATCAATCAGAGGTGAATGCCAACGTTAAACTGAAGCAATAATTTTTAGAAAATATCACAACTGATCTCCATCTTCAGACAAAATGATCAACTGTTGGATATAGGCATCTCTTAGGTCTTTTAGGAGAGATGTGTATCGATTCTCTAAAAATGATTGCAACAGTGGTACGATCGCAATGGCCTCTGATTGGCTGAATTTATGGCTTTCTTGCTGCATCAATGCATTTTAACCAATAGCAGGAAGGTACCAGCCAATCAGAGGTCAATCAGATGCAATAATTGTTAGAGAATCGACAGACTAATTTTAATCATCTAGATGACTACGCTCACGTCAATTTAGAAACCAACGTATAGGTAGGTATGATTTTATTGAAGAATTAACTGCAAATCTTTCGACTTGCAAGGCTAACCACTGAGTATGAGGGATCATCTGCAAGGCAGCTTTTCTCATTATTTCTTTGGAAAACCTCAATTTGTAAGTTTACTAGATCAAAAATCAAAGTAAGACTAGAATCGTTTCAATTTAGAAAACGCATTTTTCTTTACCTTCTTCGTCAACCTACAGACTTCCATGGATGGACATTGTTAGAATTTCCGGATACACCTTTTCCTTCTACTTCTTACGTTCTACGGTCTTCATCCTGTTCCTTATCCCAAAGTCTAAACTGTCTAGTAAACTTTTTAAGCGCTGCGCCTCAGGGATCATTTTAACGTGGTTTTTCCTTTTCGTTTCCTTGCAAAAATACCTCGCTGCGTGTAGCGAAGTTTCCTTAACCATTGGGCGTGAACCAGGTTTCTATAAATTCAATCATCTTGTAAATAAACTGTCAATTAATTACCTGGCAACCTTGTTAAGTCGGTACCTATATGTATTATAAGTCAAAAATGGAATAGACGTTTAACTTAGATTCGAACCCAAGTCTTTTGATACCTATTAACCGCTGTGCCAGAGGGGTACCCAGTATCTATATCTACGCGGTATATATTTATTCGTTGTTTCTTTGGAAAAGTCTCGCTAAAGGCGAAACCTTATGCCTCGTAAGATAGACCGTTGCGTTGCCTCGTTGGAAGAATGGCGGAATCCTTACAATGCAGGTTGTATACAAAACTTGTTTGACCAGAATCGAGAGAGAAAAAAAAAGAGTGGCGGGCAAGTTCGCCTACAATAGCATTCCCGCGTCGGTCCCGCCCTCCGCCTCCCGCCCCGCCCGCGCCCCGCACGCCCCGCCGTCCTCAGTCCGCGACCGAACGCGACCGCGTGCGTTCAGCCTAATCATGTGGCTCAGAAAAAACAAGTCACAAACTTAAAACTTGAAAAAAAAGCGACACCATAAACTAAACTGTAAACTTTTTATTAATATTAGAACTGACAATCCTATCTCTCTAAACAACTTTATATTTTAGTTATTCATAACTTAATAAAAACAACAATAACAAAAGTAATGAGCACGAGTTAATTATAAATTAATAACAATCAATTAATCGGCTGTGCGTAAAATGTACTTTAATCGGTGAGGTGTTACGGTGGTTTACGATTCAGTTATCGATTTTCGACGTCACTACGACTTGAACAGCTGTTTTGAGGATGCGGAAGGAATACGCTAGAAAGCTACTTTTTCGTTGATATTCTCTATTTAAATTCGATTCTAGTTTAAAAAGATGCGTGAATGTGTTTTAAAAACAGAGTTATAAAGGCCTAGACTTATTATTTGAGTTTGCATTTTTTGGTTATTTTCTCGAAAAATTCAGATTTCCCAGTGAAATGTGAAAAAGCTGCCTAATTTAGTGATTATTGAAAATACAGTGCTTATTCATAATCTAATACTAAACTGTGAACGTGAAATACTCAAAAAATTGTTGGAAAGAAAGTGTAGTGTTCGACAAAAAAGTGGTTATTTTAGTGCCATTCTATTTGGATTCTTTACGTTGATGAGGATTAAAACCTGTTAATAAGGTAGGTGTAATGTTTAATGCATAGTATTTTCTAGTTATTATTACTTAATATTGCGATAGTATTCCGTTGTATGGTCGGTACGCCACGCATTTCTGGTTCGGATAGCAGTAGGCCTAACGCGCTCCGTCAAAGTCATTGCGCCGGTGAAACTATTCTCATTTTGTAGGATATCAGGTCCTAAATTCAAATTCTTTTCTCAACCTTAAGGTCTGGTTACCAGCATTCTATGACTATTATACTTAAAAAGCCTAAATTTTACTTTTTTACGATCTTAAAGGCTGTATGATTTGTGATGTTTGCTTGTTCTAGTAAATTGAAATTAGAATTGAAAAAAAAAAAACTTTTGGATCATAAAGTTTTTCCACCATCGCCAAGTAAACTTTAACCGACGAATGAAAGTGACGGTTTGACAGTTTTTGTATTTGAAATCTGTCAATTAAGTTTATGAACTTGGTGATTGTGAAGTAGGTACCTACCTACCTAGTCCTAGAGTGTATAATGTACTACTTATTCTATGAAACTTTAATAATTAGTAAATTTACAAGAAAATATATAAATGTGTGCTTCCTTGGTAGGGTGATTTCGGGGGTTACGCGACCGGGGTCAGTTAGCCGACCACTAACAGGTCCTACGGCATTAAAACGTAAATAATAAGAATTCTATTCTTCTTTTCCAAATGAAATTCACTTAAGTAAAGAGGGGGATAGACCTATTAGTTTTACCTACAATAGTTGGCAGCTTTGTGTTTACCCGAAAGCAAACAAATCTTAGTTCAATCCGCCGCTCATACTTTCGGCGCGTACACGTTCCCAAAACAACGAAAAAAATAGTGAGTAAGTGAAGCGTTCGAGGTAAGTAGATCGTGATGTATTTATTTGAGTCAATTTTTTAATGTTCTATTAAGTGGATATATATATGTTTTACGTTATTTGTACATTTATTACATGTAATATACAAAATCAGGTAAAAAAATTGAATGGTCGCTAACTGAAATTGGAATTATCCAATAACTTCAGTTGGCGACCACCTGGCCGCCAATAGACATTTAGAAAGAAAAACATTTATTTTTATTTTTTATAGACTACAAATCTAATTCGGAATTTAATCACTTTCAATTTAATTTGTTTATTTTTATCCGTGTATCTTTTAGTTTACGACCACCAAATTATTATTATAAAACATCTTAAAATGTATGGGTATCAAGTGGTCGCCAACTAAAAATGAGCAAATTAATATGTGGGTTTACGACCATTTGCAATCACTACTTATAATCTTATCTGTTTTTTGCATAATGTAGGTGTTTAATATATAAAATTTTCATTACAGATGTCCTCCACAAACCGTATTAGAAAATAACACTGGCTTATTCCCAAAGAGATCTGGAATGTGCTTTAAAAATATAAGAGAAGGAGGACACGGTATTAGAAAAAAATGTAAAATGTATAACATCCCGAGATCTGATGATCTGATGATTTGATTCTAAGCTTTTGTAATTGTTGTTTAAAGTGATATTTTTAATTTTGTACTTGTGTAGGAAAATGTATTATACTTGCTAAGATTCATTTAAGCTTAAGCTTGAATATTAAAGTGTACCTTTGATCTCATGAAAAAATGTGTTTTAATAATTTATTAAATGTATGAATAATAAAGAATGAATAATAATTATTTTTTAAACATTAACACGTTCATATTTTTTATTTTTAATTAATCAAATTTAGTTTTCCCTAGCAAATCGAGAGGTCGCCAACTAGATAAGGGGGCAGTCGTCAACTAGCAAAAGTGGTCGCCAACTAGCATTTCACATAGTTTTTAAGATTTATTCAATTTAAAATGTTTTCACAACTGTAATTCTTATTTTTTTACTTTTAAATATAACTTGACAATATCTAGGACCCCGTCATATAACTTTAATACATGTGCTATGGGTGCAACATACTTAAATATTGACGTAAAGTTGAATATCCCGCTAATCGGTCGCCAACCGGCGAAATCACCCTACCTATATCTATTTCATCTTTGTATTTAGTAATTTTTGTTATAAAGCTGATACACATTCAGTCTAGTGCACTGACCTCTATAATTAATCTATGATTAACACTTGACAGGCTGCTGTCACATTTTTTTGGACTTAATTGACACTATTTTGGTGCTGTAAACAGTTTTGAGTGTCCAAGGAACTAAAATTAGTGAGGGCACTTGTTAACAACTGATGATTGATACTTTATGGCACTTCCTTCATCCCTATATTATTAGTTCCAGTGATACTTGTATGCCAAATGTGATGCTTTAAAATGATCATCATTTCAGCTGTCATAATTTGTACAAGGTCAGCTAGTCCAGTGTAAATCATAGATTAATTATAGTGGTGTTTGGTCTGGTGTTAGAATTGGTAGCAAATTGGCACTAATTTGGTTTTACACTGAATCTACCACTAGTTCAAAATACTGTTTCAAGCAAAAAGGATCTGCATTCAACAATCAGTCTTTAATTTTAAATGCTACCCTTGGCAGCAGAGAATGTTGTGAATAGGATGGTAGATACAAACTATAGTCCTGGCAATCTAGTTAAGAGTTTGTGCACAACAGATTAAGTATGCAACTTCTACTGAATAGGTACCTACATTGCAAATTAAGTAGGTATCTTTTATAATTTCGTTAAAGAAAAACATAAATAAACATAAACATATTGATAGAACTTTTGGTATGTAGTGTAAATTATAGACTAAGAAAATTGTTACTTTCTTTATGAGATACACCTACTTTACTTAGCTATACTGTAGTAAGTAGGTATGTTCCCTTTTCAATGTCAAAATTGGATTTCTTATTCATGTTTGAAAAGTTTAGCTGCTTAATTATTGAGTTTATTAAGGCTCAACGTTAACAGCCCAATGGTAAAAACTGCAGACTGAAAACTGCAAGGTCTCAGGTTCGGTCCCCACCCGTTGCACTATTGTCATATCCCACTCCTAGGTATCCACTTATTTGGAGAGGAGAGGAGAGTAGGTAGTAGGTGTAAGTCAAGTTCAACTTGCCATATTATATTGCCATACTTGCAATTTTTACCCCCTTCCAGAAGATACCTACTTGCCTTGAAATTAAGAAAACAGATTTTTGAAAAAGAATAGTCTCAATAGTTTTTAACGTCGTTAATTTGAACCTTATGATTGTAACAATCTGGTACAAAATATTGAAAGTTATGTTCTATTGACCTGTCACCTGCACCTTGTTACAACGAAAAAACTACTAAGCGCTGTGTCACGTGAGCTCACGTCTTATTCTGAGTAGTAAACCAGTACGTTTCTAAAGGTGAAGTTCTTTAATCGAGGAAATTCATAATTTCCTCGATTAAAGAACCTCACTCAGTCTGTCTTCTAAAAGCAGTCACATAAACATTTGGCGCTGCGCAAACGTAGATACTTTTTGTTACCGATACGGGACACCATTATAAGTAACCGTTGTTTCTGTGTTTGATAACTGCAACCGAACACAGTCCCCAGTTGCTACTTCTGGACACTAGAATGAAGAAACATTTCTTTTGCCTTTTGTGTTGATACGACTACATTATACGTCGATGTCAAAAGTTACTGTGCTACGTTGATTATATGGATTAAATACTCAGTGACGAAATAGAAATAGAAATAGAAATATTTTTTATTCAAATAAACTTTTACAAGCACTTTTGAATCGTCAATGAATCTACCACTGGTTCGGAATGCCTTTCCTGCCGAGAAGAGCCGTAGTGACATCGTAGTGATTATTATAGGTACAATTGAATGGATGTGAAAGGATCCGTCAGTTCTGTATTCAAGTTCAACTAACAACTAAACAAAAAGGTAACTAAATAGTTACCTACCTTTTTGTTTGGAAAACCGTGGGTGTCAAGTGAAAGCCACTGTACAGTATAGACAGTAGTGTCCAGTGGCCAGTGGTCTGTACAGGTATTGGTTCCTCATATTGATTACATGTAAATAAAATTTTCAATGGTAGCTTGTATAAACAAGACAGAAAATTGTCTCTGTTTGTGCAATACCTTTCGGCCAGGGCAGACACCATGCTTTTCGCTGCGGCGATCGGCGTTTTTGGTAGTCTTCTGTAGTACATGTACTAAGTAAGTACTATTAAGATTAAATTCTAGACACCAAACTAATGTCCGTATGCTGAATAGTACGTCGTTCTTTTACTACTTAACTTGCTCAGTTCCAAACGAGCGGGAAACAAGGAATCAAACAATTCATCTTATTTAGTCTGTGATTCTGTCGGTTGTCTTGGAACTACTGTACCTATGTACTAGAAGTCCGAACTAGTACCTCCAATGTTTTGTATGTAAGTGCAGTAGGTATGGAGCGCTTCTTTTAGTGACCAAGCAAGAACAACCCTTGTTTTTGCGATTTTTAGTCGCTTTTATGAAGCTCAATGCCGCGTCCGAATGCAAAGACGCTGATCGCTGCTGCTAAAAGTATCTTGTCTGCCTTGGCCCTTAGTCGAGAGCGTCTCGATGTGTCTCGACTCGACTCTCAACTCTCGATGCCTCGCCGCCCGCGTTTGTACGCAGTGAAATACGAGCGGCGCGACTTGGCTGCTCGCACAGACGCGATGACGGATCCATAAACAACGGCCACGATTACTGTTACCGTATTTCAAATTTTATTGCACTCTACCATTGCACTGAGTCATGGGTCCTTAGAACATCTCCGCCGCGAAACCGTAGCAGCGGAACGAAAGGGACGATGTATGGTCATATCTGTATTTGTAGAGGCAGACTGCCTATTCTCAGGTTCGAAGTATCTGACAAATGTTGACAGAGCAGCGAAATCATACCTTATCAAAATGCGGTTAGATGACGCATACATTTGACCTTGACAGCAGTGAAACGTTTGCGAAAATTCCTGCTCCTCCGCAGACTTAATATGGCTGTCTATACACATACAGCACAGCAGAGCGAAACATAGCGTAACTGTTTGATTTACTTCAGGCATTTGAATATGCATCTATTTTTGACAAGCTTA
Organism: Hipparchia sbordonii; assembly: GCA_038048805.1. NCBI lineage: Eukaryota > Metazoa > Arthropoda > Insecta > Lepidoptera > Nymphalidae > Hipparchia > Hipparchia sbordonii. The sequence goes on along the minus strand of CM076109.1, from coordinate 13,514,714 downwards.
ACGAAATTGCCTGTTATAACAGACATTTGACTATGCATCTATCTATCCTTGACAAAACCCAAACCATAAATAAACTACCTGTTTTACCTCGCACATTTGAATATGCTTTCTAATCTTGACAACAGCGTAACTGCCTAGTTTGGCGCAGTCATTTAACTATGCACTTGTCCCTAACAGCAGCGAAACCTTAGCGAAAACGTCTATTCTAACTCAGACTGTACGTAGATATCTATCCTGGACATCAGCGAAACCATAATCAAAATACCTGTTCTAAGGCAGACAGTTAACTATTCATCTATTTTGATTTTGCGTTCCTGCACGATGAATGATTTGTAGAAGCCAATAAGAGGTATGAGTTTAAATAAAACTGCTGTACCCCTTCTAAGTTAGCCCGCTACCATCCTAGAATACACCTTACCATCAGGTGAGATAGTAATCATGGGCTATGTTGTCATGAATAGGAATAAAAAAAGTCTTATCGCTTTCGCTCCGCTGCGACGGTTTCGGGCGGAGATGTGCTAAAGACCATAGTTATTTAAGGTTCGGAGACAGGCCTATGATCTCCTACGCAACGAAACCCACAGACACTGTCACACACTTTACTTGCCAGTTAAATATACACTTTTTACAACGTTTCTAGTGGAAAACTACTAGAATGGTTATGGCAGTTGCGTTATAGCTACCAAAATACGAAGTACCTACCAACCTATGAACTAATCAGAAACTGCTTTTCGAACTGGCCGTTGAATCTTAACTCGTCATGAACTAGAAAATAATAGAAATAGAATAATTTTTTATTCAAATACACTCTTACAAAGTGCTTTTGAATCGGCAAATGAATCTACCACTTGTTCGGAAAGCCATTCCAATCGTGAAGAACCAGTAAGAAACTCAGCCCCTATAAGCCACAACTTATGAGCCACGGGTTAACATAAAATAAGTAATTTTGAAATTAACCACTATTAGGTATTCTGTGATTTACAAGCAGAAGCAGATTCGCCACTCAGTCGCAACTCGCGACTCACATCGTAGGTACCGGAAGTTACGCTAAAAAAGTTTTTATCAAATAATCTTTTCTTATCAACGATCTCAAAGTCATTATCACTGTCCATGTATAGAATAGATACTAAAAAAGATGCCTACTATTGTATTTGAATTCAATACCGGCAAATACACAAAAGGAAAAAACTACGAACTGCATTCAAAAGGTATTCAGAAGTTCCCCTACGATCACCGGCTGGTACCGCTCTGTTCAATGCCTAGTCTGCGCCACAGTTTAGCGATCGTACAGTAGAGAACTTACGCAGACAAAGGTGTCTGTGGCGAGTGCGTGGCAGAGAAGTGGGCGTCGCGTCGCGGATCACGTCTTTTAAACTGGTTTTCTTTGTTAAGTTTGCCATAAACCAGAGCACACACGAGCTGCCATACAAATGTAGTTTTAATTTAATTTAGAAACTAGATACTGATGATAACTTTGTCAATATTTAGAATTTTACTGCCCTCACAGACAAATAGGTGAAGAATGCTTAAATTATGTTGTACCGTATAATAAAATGTACAGCAAAATATTTTAAGGCAGATTTTCAAACAAAACTGTCAAAATATAACGCTTGAATAAAACTTATTTTACCTTGGTTTAAAATTTAAATCGGCCCTTAATGTGTTGAAATTCTTTCGGTTTATATTCATTTGTTACGACTTCTGCCGCCAATTTTTTTAAGATTACAAAACAAGCTCAATTTATTTAGCTTGCTCATTCGTTTTCACAAACATATTATTAAGTTTTGAGAACGCAACCTGCAGCGTCAGCTCTCCCAGAAGACTTTCGCTGTTGCTCTGCATAACCTACTTTCGTTTCTGAACTGTATGATCGATAATCTACATGTCTGTAGTCGTCTCTGTAGATATTATACTTAGGTACAAAAGTATTGAAAGCGTGACCTCATCGAAGAACGACCTTTTGTCAATGCATTGTACGTTGTATAAGGTACCCTACCTAAATATAATAACATCTAGGTATAAAAAATTACTTGCCTTGTTTAAAATCTAGCTCTGACAAGTAAGTACCTTTAGTTTTAGGCTTTGACAAAGCAGCGGCGCTTCGGTTCTGCGACGTTATTATAAAATTGCAATAATTCTCATTTGGCTGTATAGTGTATACTCATATTCGTGAATCAATGGCTGTACAAATGCCCTAATTTTGCGACCAAAGATTTGTGCACTAGCGAATCGGCCCCGATAAGTTCCTTGTTAAAATAATAAATGTCTTAAAATGCCGCCGACGCCGAATGTATTTTTTTTTAATGTTCTACAATTATTTTAATTTTTGTTACTAGCCGATATAGGTAGGCTATATTAAATTAAAACACTATCTAAATTCTAAATTAAAACAATATTGTTTCAATTTAGAATTTAGTTTTATATTTTTGTATGTTAGTTTTAATTTAGAATTAGTATTATTTAAGTAGTAGTTTTAATTTATTTAAGTTTTATAATATTTCGGTTATTATTTTAAACACTATCTTAGGAGTATTTTTAATTCCCGCGGAAACTCTTATTTTCCAGGATAAAAAGTAGTCTATGTGTTATTCCAGACTATAATTAATTTATCTCTGTGCCAAACAGCCAAATCGATTCAGTCGTTGCAGCGTGATTGAGTAACAAACATCCATATAAATAATGCAAACTTTCGCATTTATAATATTTATGGATTTTAATTCATCACAAATTGAATGAAGTTCAGCTTGTGAGACTTCGCACACCATTGAGAACATTACGGAGAATTAAGGCATGCAGGTTTCCTCACGATAATTCCACTTAAGACAAGTGTTCGCCAGCTGATTCTGGTAGATAATCTTTTTTAACCGCGTTGGGCAGTATTCAATACGAACTAGATTGAGCTACCTAGTAATAACTATACCTAGCAGTGTAGAATGTGTTGTGGAATATAGGAAAGATGACCTCATCAAAGTGATCCAAGTAAGTAGATATAGAGGTTTGTTACATTGTGCTTGCGGTTAACATCAACGATTTACGCGGTGAATTCGTGAATCAATGGCCAGTATATTGAGTAATCATCATCTTGATCATCAGCCAAAATGCGTCCAATGTTGGCAAATCCTCTTTAAGATAGCGCCAACGTTGCCTATCCTCGAATTTCGCATCCAATCGCTGGCTGCCACTTTCCGGATGGCATCGCTCCATCTAGCCAGGAGACGCCCTACATTCCGTTATCACATTATTTAGTGCAATCTCAAAATCATTCCGTTTGCTGTGGGGACCTGGGGACCCAAGGGCTGGAGTTAGCGCCAAAAAAATATGAAACATTTAAACTCGATTAGTTAAATATATTCATCCGGTGACATAAAGGCTGTCTCATTTTGTGCGCAAAGGATCAGGCTGGCTGTTGAAAAAACTATTTTTTTTTTCTAAATTTTACTACAAAACTTGGCAGGCGTGATTATTAACTTATGTACACATAACAATGCCAAATTACCTTTTTGTAACAAGAGTCTGGGCAAAACTGCGGACAGACATAGCGCTTCTTTGTTGTTTTACTACAGAACCCTAACTAGAGGCCAAATATAGTAACAAAAAGATACTGGCCGAATTGATAACCTCTTCCTTTTGAAAGTCGGTTAAATAGATGGCCACAAAAAAAAAAATTCACAATAGTCGTGGGTTCTTTTTTCGCAGTTTGCTCAATTACATGCACATGACGCAACGTAAATAAGACTTATTCCGCGCCGCAAAGCAAAATGCTTCTGCATCATTTTCATTATATTCGGAACCATCGATTACTTAAGCAATTGTAACGAAATGGCGGTATGATTAAACTCTATATGTGCTATTAGATAGAGTCTATTATGTTTTGCCAGCGAATGCGACGCGGCCCTTTACCAAGCCTTTATTTACGCAACTACGGCGAAGCAAAGGGTTATGATTTTGACTGGTATGTTTGTAAAATTGGAAATATCTATTTGACTCGAATATATCTACATACCTGTGTAGTTATTAATAGTTATAAGGCACGGCAGACCGCCTGCGGCTCGTATGGAAAATATTTTCGATTAGCGCCTAGGAACGTCCTTTGTAATGCATAAATTTTGTATAAATATTTAATCTAACGACCCTTGCGTGGTCATTGTGAATCAATTGTGAATAAAATACATAATATTTAAACAGCTTTCTTTCTATTTTTATTTCGTATTTAACCTACTATGTATTATTATAAATCCAAAAGTATGCGAGGAAAAATGGATAGATATTTATTAAAAAATTACTGGACGGATTTTGATGAAACTTAACTATGTAATAGCTTATACATCAGAATAGCACATAGGCTACATTATATGCTGGAAAATTAAGGGAAATTTTATTCCTGCGGGAAATAAAAACCCTTAATCCTCACTGAAGAAATACCAAGCGAGCATCGGCTAGTCATAATAAACTTATTTACATAAAAATCTTTAGTCATCAATCATCAAAGGCCTGTTTTGTAGACCTTTGCCGCGAAATAAATAAAGCAAAAGCGAAGCAGACACTTGAGTAGCTTTTTCTTCAGTTTCCTGCTTATTTTCGCTGCAGCCTTGCTTATTTCCTGGTACCTATTCTACTAGAGGCTCTAGTGTAAATGTGATCTGTATTTCTGTACGGGTCCTTGTGCAAAGCAACTGCAGGTTGGCAGTCATTTCAACTCACTGATTATACTCTATGTACACTGGACTCGCTGCTGTGATTTCTGTTTTAAACGACTTCAAAATCCTTTTTTGTTCCCAATTCGTCGAAATCTTTTTTTTTTTACATTATCAAAACTGCAATTTGAAGGCGGGCGTGCAATTGAAACGCTGTCTATCAGCTGGTTGATTGTGATAGCTGGATCAATCATTGCCTTCAGTTGGGGTTATTGGCTGAATTGATGGTACTCTTGCGGTAACAATTCAAAAGACAATAGCGAGCCAGCCTATCAGAAATGATAGCGATTGCATACTGTAGCAAACATTTTTAAACAATTCAGCTGCTGTATCTAAATTCATATATGCAGACACTCACTCTATATCCACCGTTATGATAAACTAGCTGATGCTCACGACTTCCGCGCGGATTTAGTTTTTAAAATCTGCAAAAAATCACGTCGATCCGTAGTCCTGTTGCAGCGTGATGGAAGGACAAACCAACAAACAAACACACTTTCATGATTATAATATTAATAGGGAGAAGGATGTAACACTAAGTGCCGATTTCTCCAACGTTGAGTAACGTCTGACCGTGAATAAATTTGATGTTTTGGCAGATTTTCAATACAAAAACTGTCAGAACACCCAATTTATTCCTCGGTTAAAAGTCAATTGACGTTAGTGAAATCGGCGGAATAAATAGTTGGGATGTACATAGATATTTGGTTAAAGCCTAAACCATTCGTCATTCGTGACACGCGATCAGATTGCCTGATTGTGTTTAATTATTTAAATGCATGCACATTAAAATGATTCAGTTCTCCGTTCTCACTGTACACTCGCGAGTAAGTACCTACCTAACCTATTGTTTTATTTTGCTAACTCATTTGATACTAATTCTGCTGTGGGATTGTCAAAATATTATTTATTGCATTTGCTTAATTCGTCAATAAAAAAATAAAATATATTAATTTTTTATTTTTTTGTCTATTTCTTGTCGATAAAATTTATGGTCTTGTTTCACCCCCTTTCGGGGTTACACTTTATCGAGGGACACAGTGTATTGGACCTTTAGTTCCTAATAATATGTATCACTGTATAGTGTATACATATTATGCACTGATAAAATTGTGAGCACCGGCTGGTAAAAATATATAAAGTCTACTTACTTGATTTTGCTAGAAGGTACGCGTACAATGTACATAATAGTTCTATGTAGTGAATTCCTGCTTCTGATATTACAAATGATTTGCACCTAAACTTCAAGGTCGATTTCACCAATGTACAATAAGTCTTATCCGAGCGTGATATTTTGACAGATTTTCAATACAAAAACTGTCAGAACGCCCAATTTATTCCTCGGTTAAACATCACTCATCGTTGGTGAAATCGGCTCTAAAGCAAAACTAGAAATTAACCTGCGTATATTTGTTAGGTGTTTCTATCAACGAGAGAACTAAGAAGCCTGCAAGTTAACTCCCATCCATCTCCAAGTTGAAATATTTTCATTTATGAGCGCGCGCCGAGTGCAACCAAGATCTGCCTCGGCGCGGCCTCCAGCCAAGTGAAATGCACAAAATCCATTCGGTTTTATCTCATTAACTTGTATTACCACTAGAAAACCTATCCTAGCTTAATAGCTTTAAAGTTCAAAATTGTATGCAGTGAAAATTTTATTCTGTAGATGACGTGTTTAGTAACGTTTGAGTGCAAACGTTTTCCAGTTTTAATACATGTGGTGGAGAGTTCAAAATTGTTTGGAGTGTTTAAAATAAGGGTCGGATTCAGGCTGTTGGATTAATATGGATCGTAATGGACAGGAATAAGGTCGGGTTCGGGTTGGGGGTGGTTTTATAAGGTTTTTTATGGTGTTCGGCCGGCAATCAGCTGTTTGGGCACGCGTGGCCCCTCGGGAGCGGATGATGTCAGCTCCCTTCGCAGCGTAGCGACGGGTTGTATTAAATTTTGTAAAATTGCGCCCCCTCGCGGTTTCGCTTAGATATGACTATAAGTAGGTAGGCAGTAGATACAGCCAGTGTCAAATGTTTGACAGGCTTATCTTATTTGCGAACACTCTACATGTAAAGGAATTTTATTATTTGTATTACCTACTGTTAATATTTGCTGTAATTTGTACCTACATACATAGTTATGAAGAACCGATGGTCGCTGGGGTCCCAACCCCAAAGTGGTGTAGGGACTTCGCATCGGAAAGTGCAGTGGTGGAAAGACGTCATCAGACGAGTTACAAGGAGCCGCTAGATACAGGCGGCACAAGGCAGAGATCTGTGGAAGTCCATGCAGAGACCTTTGTCCAGCTGTTACCCACGCCAATTCTTCTTCGTCAAAGAAATACCTACCTACTATGATCGATGGTTTAAACCTAGTGATGGTTTTCTGTAACCCAAGTTGTGTTTTTTAAAAAAAAGAATGTAAGCCAAGCTGAACTTATATTCTCTTCTCCCCTCCCATTAAGCGAAAAGCTTGTGCTACGAGTGGTTACGACAATAATGCAACGGGTAGGGCTTGAACCTGCGACCTTTCAGTTTTCAGTCCGCGCCTTTATTAACCGTTGAGCTACTGAGGCTTTAATTAGTAATTATTATAACACTATCTTGTGAAAGCTGAATGCAAAACCAATGCGATTGTTTCTATGCATAGACTTATTATATTACTGCGCTTCTATGCAACTTTGAGATTAAGAAATACACGAATTTTGCAATAAGAAGAGCCACGTTTTTTATGTACATTGTTAAACAATGTGTAAAAAAGTAGGTTATTTTCTTAGTGTGAAAATCTAAACTTCTTTTGGAGTAAGTATATTTCGGAATCGTCTTACAAAATTTTCACTTTTGTCCTCGCCCTTTTTACCCGATTACGCCAAAGCCAATGATTATGAAATGGAGGGTTATGATTTTAACAAACAATGTATGTTTGTATTTACGTATGTTCCACCAAAGCGCTTGAACAACTGAATGAGGTGTCAATCGATTCGTTAAGTCTTATTCGTTATTCTTCAGATTAAGGATGGATTAAGAATCTATCCTGATCCTATCGCGATCATTTTCACACAAGCATGACGAACTTTACATAGAAAATATTCTCAGCAATTTGGCACATACTTCCCTGAATATAAGGGTGTTTCTCCCATACACATAGACGGGGGATTTGTAACACGACGTTTCTCATTGAAGGTTAATTAGTGGATCAACAAAGGAGTAAGAGGCAGGCCACAGCGTCTGCGATGCATAATTCATGTGGCCGTAGGAAGGAATATACACTACATCTGCTGCAATCAGTTTTGAGGTGGTGATTCTATCACATGCTTTATATAAACTGGAACGCCACCGAACACAATTTCACCCTCACCACCTGGGTGTCTGGAGCACTTCGACCATCCGATGTGCCAGATCTTTTTTTCCACGTAGTTTGAAACTGTGGAACAAACTTCCTGTGACGGTGTTCCCACTAAATTACAACTTACAACACGGGGTTATTCAAGGGGCGAACCAACAAAATTCCTAAAAAGCCGGCAACGCGTTCGTGGTGCCTCAGGTGCTAAAAATCACAAATGTTCATGGGCGGCGGTAATCACTTAACATCAGGTGATTCGCCAGCACGTTTGCTCGCTAAAAATATATTTAAAAAATACTGTATTTATGGGCAAGAGACGAGACTTAAAGAATCCATCGTCAGATCGTCTAAGACCTTTGAGCATTGGCTAAATGCTTCTAAGTCTAATGCCGAGATCTATCGAGCGTAGTCTGACTTAGCTCTGACTTGAGGCAAGAGTTAAAACGAGACACAAATATCTCTATCACAAATCTATCTCGTTTTAACTCTGTCTTGTGTCTGAGCAGAGTGAGAGTGCGGTCTATAGGTAGATTTCAGCCTAAGACATTAATTATGCTGAGTAGGTGTTTGTACACAATTATAGGTAGACCGAAACCGTCATAACTAGCAACACGTCATATCGACTTCGCACAATAGATAAGTAGGTAAAGAGTACAGACTATCTAAGTATCTATCTTCTTCTTCCTTATCAACCAATAGAAGACTGTTTATTTTTTATCCAGCAGTGCTGGATAAAGATCTCTTGCATGGACTTCCACAGGCCTTTGTCTTACGTCGCCTGAATCCAGCCGCTGCGACTCTTTGATGACTGTCTCTATCCTATCCTAATCTACTTGAACATACGTTTTTATAAAATGATTCTGAAAGAATTTTTAGAATTTCACCCTTCCGTATATCAGGTATGTAATTGTGTATGGTAGTTTCCTAAGGTCCGAAGTTTGAATGACACTCACCTCCAATTTTTCAGATTTATATCCGACTAGCTTTTCCCCGCGGCTTCGCACACGTTAAGTTCGATTTTTCAAACCCCTATTTTATCCCTTTAGGGGTTGAATTTTCAAAAATCCTTTCTTAGCGGACACCTACGTTATAATAGCTATCTACATGCAAAATTTCAGCCTGATCCGTCCAGTGCAGTGGTTTGAGCTGTGCGTTGATAGATCAGTCAGTCAGTCAGTCAGTCAGTCATCTTTGCCTTTTATATATTTAGATTAAATATATCATTTGATTCAGCGATAAAGGACAATATCGTGAGGAAACCTGCGACAGTTCTCCATAATGTTTTCAAAGATCAAGATGTTCTCAAAGATATCCAAAAAGTAAAGCTTCCTCCTTGCCCAGTTGTGGGCCGGTTATGGGTTGAGGTGATGAAACAAATGGGTACAACGTTTTAAAAAACTAAATTAATGAAACAAATGCCTGATTTATGTACAGTCAATATTAACTTGGTAAGCTGCTTTCAAGATCTTATCACCTCTAAAACTTAATGTCACTAACAAACCATAACTTTGACCACTGACCAACCAACCTACATAAACTGAAGTGAATAACGTCATAAATTCCCACTTTACAAGACCCCCAGTTTCATATAAATTATTAAGAGCAATAGATCTCACAATCTGGTTACGTGGGATCGAACCGTCATCCCTTATCCGTAGGAAGCGATCCATCAAGGTGTTATCTCGCAGGAAACAAGGTTTACTAGTGTTTCCACCTATCTGAACATTGCATGCAAATATATCCCCTAAGTGTACGGTGTAAGAGTGTTATTCCTGTGGTAATCCAAGGGTATGTCAACCAAGGACTATGAACATATTAGTTTGTATGACTCGTCAAGTTCAAAATATAGGAACAAATTATATTTTTATCATCCGACTATAATATAACTCGAGTGGAATCACACTAATATTATAAAGCCGAAAGTTTGTATGTGTGTGTGTGTGTATGTTTGTTACTCCTTCACGCCACAACGAATGAACCGATTCGGCTGAAATTTGAAATGGAGATAGCTCATACCCAGGATTAAAACATAGGCTACTTTTTATCCCGGAAAATTACAGAGTTCCCGCGGGAATCAAAAAACCTTTATCCACGCGTACGAAGTCGCGGGCATCGTCTAGTCTGGAATATTTCTTGGTAAAAATAAAATATTAAAGAAAAAAAGAATTTAATTAAAACAAAATAGAATAGAATTTTTTTAAATTCAAATAAACTTTAATAAAGTGCTTTCGAATCGTCAACTGAATCTACCACTGGTTCGGAATGTCGTTCCAAATAAAAAAAACATTTGTTTCATTGATTATAACTAAGTATAAAGAGTTATTATAATAAAAGTACGTTTGTCGAAAACAGCAGTTATTGCTATAGAGTATAGGGTTATGGGTACACTAAAAGTAATAATATACTCTTATGCTGTTCTAAAGCTGGTCACACAGCGCGCGACGAAAATAATTTTGAACGCTTTCACTAATAACTAGAACCGTTTGTATTTTTGAATCAAAATAAATTGTTTTATTTGTGAGTTAAACTTAAAATATTCTACCATAGTCTGGAAAACTGGCAGATTTACAATACAAGAATTGTTAGAACGTTAAAATTCCTCAAGTGCCAATTTCACCATGGTCGAGTAAAGTTTAACCACGGAATTAAGACGTTTTGGCAGATCTTCAAAACTAGGACTGGAAGAATGTTAAAATTCCTCGGTTAAACGTTACCTACTCGGCGTGTGTGAAATCGGCATAACATTATGCTATCAGGAAGCTGAATTTTGGTTCTGTCAATGGCATAAAAACCATTCTCACTAGTTCACAGTTGTGTACGTCTAGAGCGTGTAGTGTTTCTGTGTCTTGTATTACAAATGTTAGACATGCGTAAGTCTGCCTGTATTTAGATATAACGGCCTGCAGCACAGCATCCGTCACGCGCTACTTTCGCCGCGCTTTGTATGGATTCAAACCTTAATAAAGCTTGTAAAAATAGTTAATTGGTCAAAAACAGTTTTTATTGTTATATTTGTGCCTTTATGCTGAGTATAATGCAACTCGCGCTTGACTCGTCAATGCGGGCGACTTGATGGGGAAGAGTTTAGATTGCGGCGCAAGTGATAAGATCAAGCAATTTTTTTTTGTGAAGTGCAAACATTCGTCCGTCCAAGATAAATCCTATGCACCACATCCGTATGCTATAAAAAAAGTCTGATTGGACGAACTTGTGTTAAAAATCTTAAAATCACGTAGTCAGCTTTGCTTTAACGTAAGTAGGTACGTTATAAAAATGGAAACTGAATCATCTACATTATTGTTATTTTAATTTTTTTTTGTGTACCAGTAGAGCTTCAAGTTGGATCGATGAAGAAGGAAAATTACTCAAATATAAAAAAAAACCGAATGTCACTACGTAAAATGTATGTCTAATTTTAGAACTAATTTCATAAAACAGTTAATAATATTGCACTTGAGAGACTCGATATGAGTCTGGCATAAGCTCTGGTTTTCATAACAAGTTTTTTACTTTTTAGAAACTACATGTCGGATTGATCAAATATAAAAAAAATGAACTTTTAATTACTGGATCTATGTTGTTATGACGACTTTTTAATTAAATATCTTTAGACAGTTTAATTGAAATCTGGACGTGTCGCTGTCGCTCAAGCCTCGAGCCAAGCATCCTTAGTAAATAACTTTAGAGTCCCGGCGGGCAGTAAAAACGAGGCGCTATAAAAACGACCATTCCGCCGCTTTACGGCGCTTATTGGCAGCTGCCTTTTGCATATTATTTAGCCACCTCAGCACATGGCAGTGTGTCCACACCACTCCACACTCCACAAATGTACCTCTCCAGTTCCACATTTGTTTTGGCTCCAACGTTCGTCCCGATATTGTGTGCCCAACGTGTCTCTCTGCATCGTAACGTATTCCTCATTACTGAAGGTCTTGACCACTTCCATATTTCACACATCGGTCGGAGTTTTTTGGAATAATAGTCAAATAAGTCAAATCTTGGTTAGAAAACTTACTGTGAGATACTGTTTGCACTGAACGCAGCGCAAACAGTATCTAACGGTTTCGCAAATTGGAGACATTTATCAATAACCTAAAGTCCGATACATATACATTCTAAGGCTTATTGTGATTTACTTCAGCCAGTCTAGAGCAAATCGAGCAAAGGCGGAATGTGCGCAACTTATGTTATATGAATTTTTTTATTACGAGATAGACTTGCGCTTGACGACAATCAATGATGGAAAGCACTGATGAGGTCTACGTTTTAGCGCGCTTGCCTAGAAAAAAAAATATTTTTCTTGTAAATTAGTTTTTTTCTAGTTGTTGCAATAACTTAATGTATCTAACATAATGGATTTGTTGTGTTGCGCCCCCGTGTCTCGAAGAGCACGTAAAACCTCCGCGTCAGTCGTGCTCTTGATTATTCTTGATTATTGCCGTCCTATCCCGAAGAAAATGAGAGTTTACAGAATAAGCCACCCGTGCGAAGACGGCTTAGATCAACAACCTAAGCGACTTCGCACGGGTCGCTTTTCAGTTTAAACGAATCATCGATTTGAATAAGGTACGTTTTACGTAATCAGACCCGATATCGCTAAACACTAGAACTAAGACATTGATGTCTTAGTTATTATAACTTTTAGCTCTTACACATCGGTTCTAATTAACACTCAACTCGTAAAGTTTCATTGTTTATTACTATTGTAAATCTAGTTTCATAATCATTACTTTTACTCGGCGGTGAAATCAAAGCCGATTGTTTATTGCGGAAACTACCTACGTCTAATCATTTTCTAGTAAACGAACTAAATAGTTTTATTATAATAAGTGTGCGTGATCCTACTACATACACGGTGAAATTTTATTCCCCGTAAACCCTGAAGGAGGTGAATGTGCTCATGAAACTGAACAATTTTCCCCAAGGAACATAGGTCGAAATATGAAAAAAAAAAATTGGACCCATCCATACAAAATTGACGATTAGCCGATTGATTTACTATGGGAGGTCCAAAAATTTTTTTCATATTGCGACCTATGTTCCTTGGGGAAAGTTGTTCAGATTCATGAGCACATTCACCTCCTTCAGGGTTTACGGGGAATAAAATGTCACCGTGTATAAAATTATGAATGCGAAAGTTTGTGAAAATGGATGAATGGATAGATAGATGGATGTTTTTTACTCCTTCACGCCACAATGGACATAGCTCACACTCAGGATTAACACATAGGCTACCTTTTATGCAGGAAAATAGTTCCCGCGGGAATCAAACAACCTTAATCCACGCAGACGAAGTCGCGGGCTTCATCTTGTTCACCATTTTATAAATAGTGATCCCGGTTGAAATATTGCGAGATTCAATTCGATTTTCAGTTTATTTTTTATTTTTAGTCGATGACAAGATAGTCATTGACTGCAATCTCACTGATGGTAAGTGACGATGCAGTCTAAGATAGTAGCGGGCTAACTTGGAAAGGGCATGACAGTACTCAATACTCATACCCCTAATGTGCTCCTATTGAAAAGTCTCTCACATCGTTAAATAAACCTTAATAATATTTTTGTTTTTGTAAAAAGTCTCATAACATAAGCTCTGTAAAACTATTACAAGTGCAATTATTATTAAAAAGACTTAGCTACGGTGTAGTGTTTGTTGCGCATGCGTCGGTGACGTCACAGTTACGCTTTGGCGAAACGCCTGTGACCCGACGCACCTATCGCCGCTGCATATCTATGCTCCACTAGCGACTAGCCGCTGACATAGAACAAAATACGACGTGGACATTGCACTATTCATGAATTTATGCCTGCCACTTTTAATCCTCTGGAGCTAACTCTGGAGGTTTTTTTTAATATGTTCGCTTTATAATAGAACCGCAGTTTCACAACATGACTAGCTGAACTTGACTTATATTTTCCTCTCCCCTCCAATTAAGCGAAAAGCTTGTGCTAGAAGTGGGTACGACAATAGTGCAACGGGTGGGATTCGAACCTGTGACCTTTCGGTTTTCAGTCCGCACCTTTAACCGTTGGGCTATTGAGGCTTCTTCTCAACTATGTGGAGTTGTCACAGAAAAAGATTAAGTCCTAATTAATCACCTGTTAGGAATTCTTCGCATCGAATCGCGGCTATGTTCAAAGCGGCCATAAGGATTGGTTGGGACTTAGGACTACTATACAAGAAATCTAATGCTAACTTTTTTGTTTGCTTTAACAACATTTGAGTTTCGCTGGACCGTAAAATCACGCAAATTTAGGTGCCACCATGTAGTCGCATTTGATAGTGGTAGTAGATATTAATATTTAAAACCATGATTAAGCGTAATCAACGGAATGCTAATGTTTAATCTAATGCTAACTTTTTTGTTTGCTTTAACAACGTTTGAGTTCGCTGGACTGTAAAATCACGCTAATTTAGGTGCCACCATGTAGTCGCATTTGGTAGTGGTGGTAGATATTAATATTTAATACTACGATTTAAGCGTAATCAACGGAATGCTAATGTTTATCAGTAAAGGTTTGTGAAAAATGCCGTATAGGTACTTCTAAAGCGTATTAAGACGGTACTCTAGTCCCAAGGAATTTGAAAAATAGGTATTTGAAGAAACTATCGCCGTCGCGCTGCGCCCGACCAACAGGAGTTATCCATGTGTACGAGTAGTGTATTTGTGTGCGCGAGTCCTCGCCCCTCCCATGCCCGTAACATTCACCCGCCGGCCGCCTGCGGGTGAATAAATATATTTTGAAAATTTGAATCGGATGATGCTTTTCTATTGATACTGAGCCCAAAACAATTTTTTTTTTAATTTTTCATCTGTCTGTATCTTGACCGCGCATCACACTGAAACTACTGGACGGATTTAAATGAAACGTAACATGATTTAAGTTCATACTACGAGGTAAAATATAGGATACTTTTTATCCCGAAATTCAGCACGGTTCCCTTGGGAGAGGGGATGAAAGTCAAAATGTGTATTTCATTGTAATTCATTAACGTGTACTCCGATTTCATTAATTCATTTTTTATTAGAAAGAACATACTGCAATGATTGTTCTCTAATTATTTCAAGGTCGTCAGTTTAGTAGTTCAGAAATTATAGACTTCGCAATGCTCAGTAATAGGTCCAAATAACTTGAACCCCGTTACGTACAGGAAACTTTGAATGTACGGCTCATCTTAAGCTGGCATAACACACTATCGTAAACCATAATGGATAGCCCTATTTTTAACCGACCTTCAAAAAGGAGGAGGTTATCAATTCGGTCGGTATCTTTTTTTTCTATGTAGGTATGTTCACCGATTACTCTGGGGTTTCTGGACCGATTCACGCGGTTTTTTTTTTAATGGGCCCTTAAAAATTTTTACCTTCAACTCCTCAAACCTGATGCTGCAAGGGTACTTTCTCCCTAAAAGCTTTAGGATGTGTCGTTTACGAATTGGTATGCTTGCTAATAGATCATAGAGCTCCAGGTCATCCTCTTCAATCCTGTAGGGTACTGCCCACCTAAATTGTAGGGATTTAGGAGGGGAGAAAGAGAGCTGCTGCAGGAACAAGCTTCACTAAAAAACTTAAAATAAAAATTCTTTTCAAAAACCGACTTCAAGCGCCACTACAAACCATAAATAAATTAAAAGTAAAAAACTTTTTTTAAAAAACAAGCTTTTATTTAAATGTGCTAAAAAGAATAAAATAAACTTTTCTGTTAAAACTTTTACTAACAACTTGTTATGTCATTACACAATTTATATGATATAAACGTTTTTCGCGAGATTTAACTAGGTACTCGTATTTACTTACGTGGACGAAGTCGCGGGCATCAGCTAGCATATATATATACATATACAAATAAATAATTTTGTCTGTGTTGAAGTGAAGTGTTTGTTTGTAATATCAAAAGAACAGCTTTTTAGGGTTCCGTAGCCAAATAGCAAAAAACGGAACCCTTATAGATTCTTCATGTCTGTCTGTCTGTCTGTCCGTCCGTATGTCACAGTCACTTTTTTTCCGAAACTATAAGAACTATACTGTTGAAACTTGGTAAGTAGATGTATTCTGTTAACCGCATTAAGATTTCCACACAAGAATAGAAAAAAAAACAATAAATTTTGGGGTTCCCCAAGTTGGGGTTCCATAGTTAGAACAGAAACTCAAAATTATTTTTTTCATCAAACCTATTCGTGTGGAGTATCTTTGGATAGGTCTTCAAAAATGAAAAAAAATATATGATGTACATTACCGTGCAAACTTCCACCGACAATTAGTTTGAACGAGATCTAGTAAGTAGTTTTTTTTAATACGTCATAAATCGTAAACCGCAATTGCTGCTACGGAACCCTTCATGGGCGAGTCCGACTCGTACTTGGCCGCTTTTTACTAACTGCATACGAAAGTAAATACGGTACTTATACCAAGACAACAATTTTAAAATTTTTGTCTGTCTGTCTGTTTGTTGCCACTAATCTCGGGAATGGCTGAACCGATTTTGAAGGGACTTTCACTGGTAGATATTATCGGGCATCGTATAGGCTAAAAGGAGGAGGAGTTGTGTTTTTCTACCTCTGTATATCGATATCTCCGTGATTTCTTAACCGATTTGCGTGAATCTTTTTTTAATCGACACAAAAACTTTGCGAGATGGTCCCATAAAAATTTCGGGTCCCAACTCTTCAATCCTGATGCTGCTGGGGTACTGCTTCCCTAAACTGTGGGGATTTAGGAATTGTTGATTATTAATGAATAGTTATTGTAGGGACCAAGTAAAGACATCGTTAAATTCCAGGATCCAACTCCTCAATCCTGATGCTGAAGGGGTTCTGCCAACCTAAACTGTGGTGATTTAGAAACGCGGACGAAGTCACGGGTGTCCGCTAGTAATAAATAAAATAATCATTGTATAGTGTAAATATCGACATCAGTGTACATCACTAGAGTATCGATAAAAATATCGACAATTGTCACTGCCCTATTAGTGTACATGTAAGCCTTACCCTCCCTCACCTCCACTCTACCCCCGTAAAGTACGAAAGGGACGACTGCAGCTCGGGCTGATTTTACCTACAAAAACCTTGGCCAAAAGACGTTTCGTATTCTGCTGTTTCCTTCTTCAAAACTGGACAAATCTCAAATATTCTTATATCAAAATTTAGAACAAGAGTATATCTATGCTTCTATGTTTTTCTTTTTTGTTAAAAACTTATCAAATTTGTCTGATAGTCGTTTGAACATGGCGGTAAAATCGAGGGTTTTTTTCGGGTTTTTGGATTGTCATATTTTTTTTAATGATAATGTTTTGGAAAAAAGAAAAACATAGAGGCACGTATTAATTAGACCTAGATTTTTTGGAAAAAAATCATTACTCTAGAGGCATTATCCACGAAGAAAACAGCAGAATACGTTTGTATGGAGAAATGCCCACTAGAGTACCCTCTTAAACATACTCGTAAGACGTAAACGTTGTACCTTCTGCGTCTCCGATTGATCAATGCCACATTACCATACAATGGCCGTTGACGAGTTCGCGCGCGCTCGGCTGGCCTGATAGTGATGAAGCTTGCACATTGCCACACTTCGGCAGTCACGGGTCGACGGCCTGTTGCACAAGGGTTGATAGATTCAGACGTTACTTTGCGCAATCAGTATACCGATAGACGTCCACTGCTAGACATACCTACGTCTCTTGTATGAACTTCCACAGGCTAGGTCTTGTGCCGCCTGTATCCAACGGCTTCCTGCGAGTCTTATGTATGTCTAGTGTAATATAGTTTCTAATAACTGTTCGTGAGTCAGTTAGTATGGGGGGAAAAAGGTGGAAAAAGTCTGTCCATTTTCCGTCCATGCTGACTGGCATATTTACGTAGGTACTTAATGTAAACTTGAGATTCTTTGATATCGTCGGTCCACCTTGTGGGGGGTCTGCCAAAACTGCACTTTCCGGTGCGCGGTTGGAACACCAACGTCATTCGGTTAGAGCTATGTGATCGGCCCATTGCCACTTGAGCTTCACAACTTGATGAGCTATGTCATATTATGCAAATACTTCTCATGGACAGTGAAAGTGTGATTTATAATATTTTCTTTGGGCTATAGCAGACATGCGTTGCAAAAACTTAATTTAAAAAAATCACGATTTATGATTTATAGTTAATTTCCGCGAATACGTACGCGTGGATTTGTTTCTGAAAATCCCGTGGGTACTCTATGGATTTTTCATCTTAGGATGAAAGCTGTCTTCTTTTCAAGTTTTGTTGAAATCGGTTTCGCGGAAGCTTGGATGGTTAACATGCAGACACATAGTTAATTTTGTATTTATATATTAGTAGCTATTGATATTAATACTAGAAGCCTTGATCCACCTATTTTTGAAAAGTCAATCCTCAACTCTTGCAAGAGGTTAAAGGCCAAATCTTTGATTAACAAATTATTTATTGAGCGGTTATGGCTCCATTTGCATTGATTCTATAATAGTAAATGCAATCTATTAATTCATAGTTCATACAGTTTATATCTAGAATACAATATACGATTCAGTGCCGATTTCACCAACGCGACGTCGAGTGGGACGTTTAATCAGCGAATAAAGACATTTTGACAGATTTTTAATACAAAAACTGTCAGAACGTCTTTACTGCTAAGTTAAACGTTACTAGGCGATGGTGAAATTGGCACTAACATATAGGTATTATTTTCTAGAGTTTAGGCCATTCAACCTAATGGATGGTCTAAGCATATTATTAACTAGCTTTAACCCGCGGCTTCGCTCACGTTAGGTTCGATTTTTTAACCCCCTATTTAACCCTCTTGGGGTTGAAATTTTCCAAAATCCTTTCTTAGCGGATGTCTACGTCCTAACAGCTACCTGTATGCCAAACAGCTCGATCGGTCCAGTGGTTAGAGCTGTGCGTTGATAGATCAGTCAGTCAGTCAGTCAGTCAGTCACCTTTGCCTTTTATATATTTAAATGTCTACATGAAAGTATTATGTGATAGAGAAGCTTTAATAAATTTATTTTACTGCATACATATTTATTTATTTATAATATTAATCATTTTTAAATACTCAGTTAATCATACTAACGAGTGACATATAGCGGTTTAGTTCAAACCGGTAAGCTGCAAGGGCTGTCAAATTATCTTTAAAATAAGCCTCGTACTCGGCTGATATCTGTAATATGCAATAGGTAGCAATATCATGGAGACAGTGTCAGTTATTAAATGACATGGGAACTTCTTGATTTTCCGTGAAACAAAGTAGTCTAGATTATAATCCTCTACCTCCCTTTCAAAGCCTCGTCAAAATTAGTTCAGCCGCTCCTAAGAATATCCCGGACAACCTTAGACAAGCAGATATGTTCAAAAATTTGAAATACATTGTATTCATGACATGAGATATGTGTATTTGTGTTAGTGTATAATATTATTTGAATGATGGATCAAAGTTGAAGAAACTACTAGCTCAATTATTATGAATGGCAGTTATTTTGAATATATTTTAAATACATATTTGTAACATGGCTGAGAGTCTACATTCCTTTCCACCAATCACTTAATGGTTTTCTTGGAATTTGCTGTAGCAATGTTTTCCAAGATTCCCAGATTGCTTTCGCATAAAACTTCAAATCTAAGTGCACTAAATTAACAAGAAAATAGTGTAAAAAATGCAACCCGATTGCGTAAATAGTCCAGTCAAAACAAGGTTTAACCTCTGGAAAATTGCGAAAGTTTTGAAACTTTGCACATCGAATTATGGGTCCCTAGGAATGAAAATACCAAAAGTCCTCATGCGTACGAGGCGAGCTCTAGCGGCAATTAGCGGAAACAGGACCCTTTTTTTGGTTTTTTGTTAATATCTCGAGAACCTTTGGTCAGAGGTAAAAGTTTACTACTACATAATTAAAGCTTATTAAATTTGCAACAATAATGATTATATACATTTTTCTTGAATTCCTAATAATTACTGAGTTTTAGGCTACTAAAAGATAGCTTTTTCGAAAAATCACGCTAGCGGCGCCCGGTACAATATGGCATTTGTAATAATATTTAACAATCATGGTTTATCATTTTTTTTGGGTACCAAGGGTGATTCAGAAAATAAACTTCACAGTTATGTACAAAAAAAGACATATTGTTTATTAAACAACTAGCTTTTGCCCTCGGCTTCGCTCACGTTAAGTTAAATTTTTCAAACCCCTATTTTACCCGTTGTACCCCCTTAGGGGTCGAATTTTCAAAAATCCTTTCGTAGAGGATGCCCACGGCCTAATAGCTACCTGTATGCCAAATTTCAGCCTGATCCGTTCAGTGGTTTAAGCTGTGCGTGGATAGATCAGTCAGTAAGTCTGTCACCTTTGCGTTTTAAATATTTAGATGAAATACAGAAACAATAAAAATTGCTATCAACGCACAGCTTAAACCACTGGATGGATCAGGCTGAAATTTGGCATACAGGTAGCTATTAGGCCGTAGGCATCCTCTACGAAAGGATTTTTGAAAATTCGACCCCTAAGGGGGTACAACGGGTAAAATAGGGGTTTGAAAAATTTAACTTAACGTGAGCGAAGCCGAGGGCAAAAGCTAGTTGTTTAATAAACAATATGTCTTTTTTTTGTACATAACTGTGAAGTTTATTTTCTGAATCACCCTTGATACCCAAAAAAAAATGATAAACCATGATTGTTAAATATTATTACAAATGCCATATTGTACCGGGCGCCGCTAGCGTGATTTTTCGAAAAAGCTATCTTTTAGTGGCCTAAAACTCAGTAATTATTAGGAATTCAAGAAAAATGTATATAATCATTATTGTTGCAAAGGAGGTGGGTTGATAAGGCCCAAAATCCGCCCCTCATACACTCGAAAAAAAAAGTTCCAGATTCCGACAAATTGTAAATGTATTTGTATACTTGAAGATATAAACTTTATTTTAATATAAAGTTTAGGTGATAAAAAAAATAGTAAGTTACAGAAAATATTATCCAAAAAGAGAGTGTTTCTTTTACTTTTCTTACATTTTCATACATTTTAGTCGTTTTTTAAGCTTTGATTTAATATTTTAGAATGAGGCGCTCCATGAACCAAAATAAATTAATACTCATATAAAAGCTTATAAAAAGGAGCATCATTATCAGTTACGTTTACCATGGTTCATGGAGCGCCTCATTCTAAAATATCAAATCAAAGCTTAAAAAACGACTAAAATGTATGAAAATGTAAGAAAAGTAAAAGAAACACTCTCTTTTTGGGTAATATTTTCTGTAACTTACTATTTTTTTTATCACCTAAACTTTATATTAAAATAAAGTTTATATCTTCAAGTATATAAATACATTTACTATTTGTCGAAATCTGGAACTTTTTTTTTCGAGTGTATGAGGGGCGGATTTTGTTGCCTTATCAACCCACCTCCTTTAATAAGCTTTAATTATGTAGTAGTAAACTTTTACCTCTGACCAAAGGTTCTCGAGATATTAACAAAAAACCAAAAAAAGGGTCCTGTTTCCGCTAATTGCCGCTAGAGCTCGCCTCGTACGCATGAGGACTTTTGGTATTTTCATCCCTAGGGACCCATAATTCGATGTGCAAAGTTTCAAAACTTTCGCAATTTTCCAGAGGTTGGGCCATTTTTTGAGGTTTTTTGACTGGACTAAAAATGGGTTGTAACATCCGTCTTATTGATTTTGTTCGTATTAAATGTAGCCTATGTCACCTGGCTCATATAATAACGTATCAATTGAAAACTTATTCACCAAAAATAATAAATATTTCAGATTTTTGCCGCAGTCGGGATTTATAAAACTCGTAGACGATTACCGAGGTATTTTGCCTTCAAAAAACGTTGCCAACCCTAGTGGTTAAAGTAAGAATTCGGGAAGTTTATAGTCGACAAACCGGTTCGTATAGAATTATACGTAAACTGTGAGTATTCTGATACTCGCACACAACGGATATTTTCCTTAATAATTCTTTTTGAAATTAGACATTAATGGTGACACAGTTCTGGGTTTTATAAAAATTAAGTATCAGGCATAGTAATAATAATTCTATGTCATTAGGTTAAGATTTTTTTAAATCATACGGACTATCGTGTGAATCAAATTGACTAGATAGTAACCGAATGAGTGAGATGAGCAATCTTTGAATCTACTAAACTGAATTTAAAAATTTTAATGATAGTAATATGTACCTAATTCTTTAACTGATAATAGTTAGAGTGTAATTTTGGAATGAATAATATAAATTATAGGCTATATTTTTTTTAATTTTGTCAAAATTGGTTGCGCTGATAAACCTGTATGAACACTGACTCGCTATTTACGCCGATACACATTCTTTATTTTTTCATTGGGGGGACGAAAAAATCCTCACGGACTTCTGCCTGTTGACAGGGTATGTCCGGCTCGCGCGGACTAAAATAACCTCCCCTCATCTGCAAGATCAACTTGGAACCATAGTGTATAGTAATACTCCAGCAGAGTAGAGCTTGTTTTT
This sequence comes from Hipparchia sbordonii, assembly GCA_038048805.1. NCBI lineage: Eukaryota > Metazoa > Arthropoda > Insecta > Lepidoptera > Nymphalidae > Hipparchia > Hipparchia sbordonii. The sequence goes on along the minus strand of CM076109.1, from coordinate 13,492,199 downwards.
TCTCTTCTTTTCCTTTTTTCTTTCCTTTCTTCTCATCATAACCTTCTGTGTTTACCAATATAGGTACTAAACGCGCGTATTTGTATGGATACCCCAGATTTCGGGGTTCATGGTCGCTTGTACCTTGTCCAGCTGTAGCGAGACTATCTAAAAATGGCTGAGCTTCAGTGTGGCGCTAGCTAGTTATTGGCTAAAATGCGTTATTGCAGCTAGAACGCCATAGGTTCAGCCAATCATCACAATTGAGACCACAGATTGAGACTGTAGCAATGATTGATGTACCTAGCAGGTAGCTTTTCCAACAGCTGTTTTTAACTCCGTGCAGGTTGAACATTAAAAATTGCGTATCTCGAGGTACGTCCTCTTATCCTGCTATAGGTATCTCTTATCATCATATAAAATCGTGCTTGCTCAAAGTCAAAAAGTAACATGTTTTATTTTTGAACGTACATAGTCTTTGCGATAAAAATGAGCTAACGCAAAAAGTCCATTAATAAAACTGACTTCCGTCCAAACAAGTCGGGGACACATTCACGAATTACGCGTGACTCAGTGATAAAGATAATACACACTATAAATTGCCACAGTATAGCTATCAAAAGGTTCAACTGATGGCGCAGCACGAACCACATAAATGTCGCACTCAGCGACAATGATTACTAAATAAAGAAACGTCACCCTCCCACCTACAGTCCTGTGGTAAGCGTAGGTGGTAATGCAGATTAAGAGAGTTCTATGTTACTAACTATTGGTTAAACTCCATCCATGACACCAAAGATCCTCCGTGCAATTTTTCCGTGCTCTAATTTAGCCTAATTTGTTCCACAAGGTCCTCTCGTGTCATGGGCAAAATTCTTTCCCCGACTTCTCTTTTTCGACTCACGTAGGTAAAATATCTTATTCATCGATACGTCGTTTTAGGTCGATGCGCGGGGCTGTTTGTTAGAAATCAGCACCGTTTCCGAGCTGAGTGATTGCCAAACAGTGATAATATAGAGGTACACTGTATACAGCTTGCGGTGCAATCGCCGGCACATTCCGTATACTAATGTAAATTATAAAGTTACTGCTACGCCCTAATATTTTCTTATTATCTTATACTACTTAACTAAATATAATCAAAAAATAATACATTGTAAATTTTATAAAATAAACTAAAAAACTGAGTCCACATCGACACCAGACGGTAATGTACCTACCCAGAAGATTGGCTGTATTACCTGTTTGAAAATACTACACCTTAAAATTAACGACGAATGAATGGAACTTAATAGCTATTTAATATCATAAAAATGAAACTTTGTTAGATTGTTCTGCAATCATGCCGCAAAAGAACTACAGATCGACTCGATTTTATACATGGGTGGAGGAGAATGGCATGGGCTACTTTTTATCCTGTCTCCACAGATGCGCGCCACAAGAAAATCTTGTCTACACGTTTACTCGTAATCTCTATATGAATCTCTATAGAGATTCACGAGTAAACGTGAAGACAAAATTTCTCGTGGCGCGCAGCTTAGCCCTACTGGAGAAGTTTCCGCAGTATTTTTCCATACTAAGAACTCCATACAGACGAAGTCGTAGGCAAACGCTAGCAAGCTATAATTTTCAAAGATAAACACCAAATGGAAATCAGAGAGTGACGAGTTATTCCAGTAGATAGGTAGGTTTCTGTCTTAGAGTGGCATGTAAGACCCAAATCGTGTGAAATCGCATATTTATTTCTGCTAAACGGAAGTACCTACTAGCTATAAACCCCTGTCACCTAATTACCTATTTGATAGTATCTATCAAGAACACTCGCTATACTTCTTGGTTACCGTGAAAGTTAGTGATAAAAGTGTCAACTTTCAGCGTCTGGAGCGATACGAAGTGCTACTCCGCGGCAAAGTTGCGGCGGACAACTAAGTAGGAGCAAGTTTCATTCCCCTTTCCTAAGTTACGTATAACTTAGGTAGGTATACGAGTAGTTAGTTGCTGCGGTGGGTTTATGCGTTTTCTTTTACTTTCGACATGCTTACTGTAATGCTAGATTTCTTGAAGTCGATGATGCTAGAACTCATTTTACGAGTAGTCTTAAGCCGAGATCTTGAGCGCGTGCAATTGACTTGGCTCGGACTTGAGACAGAATTAAAATGTATTTGTAACACAAATAATATGTCGTAGTATAAATTCCGTTTCTCTTTAACTATCTTAAGTTTGACTCTACCTATGTAAAGTGAGAGTGCGATCTTTAGATCTCTGCTTAAGATTGGATAAGTTAGTCATAAGTTGGATATAAGGTCTTCTTGGACTCGCTAGTTCGAAGCATTGACTTATTGTTGCAACATGTACACCTATTTAAAGCGTTTAACACTCGTGCCTATTTTTGCAGGTTTTACTTTCAATTTTATTACAAATCTCTGAGTAGGATCCATTATAATAAGAACTTGTTAAATGTTACCTAAATCTAGACATCATCTGGAGCGTTAAGTATCGTCTGGGTATCCCTTTAACATCGTACTGTGTCATCATTTATGGTGACGACGTGTCAGTGTTTTATTCAAAATAATTTTTGTATTAAGTTATAAAACTTAATACAAAAATAATTTTCATTTGAATATCTAGCTAATGTAGCTAAATATTCAAATGAAAATTATTTTCACATCAATATCTAGTCACAGTCAATGACAGCAGCTCGTCAATTGGGGAAAAGCTGGATCAATGATTGCTCCAGCCTCAATTGTGGAACATACAACAATGCATTTTAGCCAATAAGTAGTGAAAGAGGGCAAGCCACTCAGGGATGATTGCGAGTCACATTGTAGTGATCATTTTTGGGCAATCCCACAACAAGAACAATGTATCGTCGGGATAGTGCAAAACCGCGAATGTACCTACCATAGATAATCGCGGATCTACACTAGACCAAGTTTTACAGGGGAAGTTAAACTTTAGTAATTATTAATTAACTTTATTTTCTTATTTTTACGGCTATTGGGCTAATTTTTCACAGAGAGTATTAATTCATGAATTCTATGTATTGATATAAATAGATATCTTTTAAAGTGATTAATTTAGTCGCTACGACACTTACGCGGTTTTGATTTGACCACAAACGTATGAAAATGGATTTTAATGTACTAATGCTAGTTACGCGGTTTTGCACTATCCCCGATGGTATGTGCTTATTTTAACTTCGATAAAATTATACAACTAAAATACATACCTATACGTAGGTACATGTTTTATTTATACTCTTATTAGGTATACCTCTTAGGTATACCTGCTATAATGGAAAGCGGCAGGTGTAAAAGCCAATTCGTATTAGGTACCTACACTGAGCGAGCGCGACATTTTTTAATGTTCATTTATTATGGTAATTAAACACGTAAGGCTTGCCTAATCGTGCTACCTGGGGCCCAAGTCTGCTATTGCAATTGTAGTTCATGTGTCTATCAATGACATCCCAATTGCTACTTTCAGCAATTTGACTTGGGGCCCAGGGGTTCAATTGTCTATCAATGACATGACAATTGCTAAAAATAACAATTGTCATGTCATTGATAGACAATTGAACTACAATTGCAATAGCAGACTTGGGCCCCTGGAAGCTTGCCTACTGCGCGGTTGTATGAACTTACCTAAAAAATAATCATCTCAGCCGGAAGATGTCCACTGTTGGACATCATTCATTTTAATTCATCGTCGCTAGTTTTAAGATGTATTAAATTTTGTTTTTTTCTTGTGTGCAATGAAGTTTTTATCTATCTATCTAGTTAGCTGATGCCCGCGACTTCGTCCGCGTCGATTTAGTTTTTAAAATCCCGCGGGAACTCTTCGATTCTCGGGCATAAAAAGTAGTCTATGTCACTCTAAAGTGAAAAATCACGTCGATCCGTAGCTCTGTTCCAGCGTGATTGAAGGACAAACCAACAAACACACACTTTCGCATTTACATTAGTATTAGGTATTGTTGGTTTCCCTTATAATGTTTTTTTTTGCTACAAATAGATACAAACTACAGAATATGCAAGTTACGAAGAACATTGCCGATGGTCGTATTCGAAATGGAACGTTAGAAATTCACTATCTATACGATTTCGAGGAAACAATTTATTTTTTAAACTCGAAAGGCTTAACTATCAATCTTGAAAGGTAGGCATTATACAATTTCGTGCAAACAATTATTATACCTACCTATCCGCCATTATTTGTAATGATTAATGACATATCGCGTGCAATGCTCGCCGATAGATTGGGCGCGAGATATGCGCGCAATCGAAGCTATAGCCCGATTGTATAGAACTAACCAATCACGGAAATCAATGCGGCGATTGGCGGGTTTTCAAAGCTTTCAATTCTTCCATCCATTTTTTTTATATTTTTAGTGAGGAAACGCAAGCGAGTCACCTGATGTTAAGTGATGACCGCCGCCCATGATCATGAGGCACCACCATGCGTTGTCGGCTTTTCAGGAATTTATTGGTCCGCCCCTTGAATAACCCCATGTTGTAATTGCTCAAACATATCCTGTTTGTTTGTCCTTCAATCACGCTGCACGGAGCAATGGATGGACGTGATTTTTGGCATGGGTGTTGAGGAATTTGGGAGTGACGTAGGTTACATTTTATCCCGGGAATACAGAGGGTTCCCGCGTGAACTTTAAAAGTCCACGCGGTCCAAGTTGCGGATAAAAGCTACTACCATATAGTACCTACTCGCGTCTCGTATCACACTAAAAGGTATTATAAAGGCGAAAGTTTGTATGTATGTTTGTTACTACTTCACGCTACAACTGAATACAAATTGAACGATTTGACTGAAATTTGGAATGGAAGTCGCTCATACCTATAGTATTAACACATAGGCTACATTTTATTCTGGAAAATTAAAGAGTTCCCGCGGGAATTGAAAAACCTTTATCTACGAGGACGAAGTCCGAAGAGTTTAGCACGAAAATGCAGGGAGTAATTAAGCACCATTCGACGCGGTCTTAAACTAAACCTTTTTATTGTAGACCTTCTATTTGTTGATTTACTACGAAAGAAAACAGTCTTGAATTATTGGGAATTTCTAATTGACTGGAATGTAGCCTATACGTACAAGCTTATACTACAATATAATAGTTTTTCGCAATGGCGCAGTTTGCCCCACGGTAGCGTTCTGAGCAATATTTCATGCTACGCGAGTTGTTATAATGCGTTTAATTGAAACGCAAGGCTTGTTTGAAGAACACACTTGTTGTTATTTGGAGGGGAAAGGGGAATATTAGTCACGTTCAGCATGGGTAATATTCTATATTAAAAAAAAAAAAACAAAAAGAACGGCGAACGTCTATGTTCTCTTTTTTTCCTATATTTTGTTCCGTAGTCTGAGCTCGGTATCACTTGATACTTAGCAGAAGTGTAGTAGTAGTAGTATCAAATGATACCTAAGCACAACTGACAAAGTCCTATTTCGAAGAATTGGGCATCGATTCTAGACATAATATAGTGTAGAGCCGATGCCTAGGTACGGCACGTCCTCCTTAGATCCATTTTACAAAACAAAATTTTGAGGAAGCTCTGTTTACTCGGGAATGCGCCATTCCAACCCGTCCTTGGATTGAATACCACACAGTTGGCAGCCCTGACAACAATTCGAATTTCGAACCCGATCGAGGCCGAACTGGCTGATATCTGAATTTTGCATACCGCATCAACGGAGAGACGTGCCAACTTATGCTTTCCGCAGCAAATTGGTATCCCACTAATAAATACTCCTATTACTAAAGTCGTAAAGACGATAATCGTGAGGCCATAAGTTTGTGGACTGTATGTGATATCGATGTTTTGAGGGTAGCACAGCGCATGCGCGTTGAACCTAGAATCTACACCTGCGACCTCCGCTCGCGCCAGTGACGTTTTAGTACTTGATGAGGGATGATGCGAGGTTTGTGCGAGATTTTTTCGTAGGTACTCATTTTCCGATAAATAATAGGAAATTGGGCGGAAATCGAGCCATTTTGTACTCGAGTCTCGATAAGTGTTTTATTATTTAATAATAATACAGAAAGAATAGAAAATACATATTATGAAATGGATGTTGAAGTGTACGAGTTATTAAAGCTGAGATGAGAAAATAAAAATAAAAACCTTTTTAATTTATTTTATTTTGTTTTGCATCTAGATTCGAGTTCTACGTACCCTAAGATTGTTTCTTGAATTTCCCGAGAATAGATAGGTAGTATACCTACATAAGAGATACATAATTATATTATTCCCTCAGTTTCCCCTCATCACCGTTACGAGGTTGGTTATTAACTTAACGTGTGTTTACAAAACAAAGTACGGCAGATCATTTTGATGTTTACCTTACCATAGCTATCTATCTGTGTACACACATCGATGGTGTAAACAATAGATACCTCCATGGTCACCTTCCCGTCCTTTAAGACCCTTCACGAGGTCGATTATTTAATCAACGTGTATCCATACAAATAATAAGTTAGACAGGTGTGTTTTTGGACTGTCCAATAATGGATACGGGTTTCTCAGAATCTTCTACGGTTAAGCGTTACCTATCATCTCGCTACGTGGGATCCACTTCCTGGCATACTTTTGCCCACTTTGCCCGATCTTATGCATCCAATTTATTCAATTTGTTGATTCTCATATCAACGCTTACGAGATCTAGCCAGCGCTTTCTTGGTCGGTCAGAGTTTTAGCTTCCAAATTCGTCCCGTAGATTTTGCGTGAAAGAGTAACTAACATCCATCCATCCATCCACATACTGGGGATACCTTATCGGCATTTGCCGAATATTCGCATTATCGCGACAAGTGTGGCCGAGTAGTTCGTTGAATCGCGATGTATTCGAGCGAACACGGATCCTAATCGCAGCACTGTCGGTAATGTATGATGTAACTTGTTATCGAGTTGACCGCTAATGTAGACAAGAACATCGCGTATTACTGAACACGTTAATTTTATCACGTATTTTCGCACGATATTTTGGCCGCAACATTACAAACTTTCGTAATAATGGTAGGATAGCTTGTGTGTGTGTGTTTGTGCGTATATGTGTGGAATCGTAGCAGCCGAACGGATGAACTGATTTTAATGTTTTTTTGTTTTAAAACAATACGACTCCCGAGTGTTCTTAGCTATGTTTGATGAAAATCGATCCAAGATGACCGCCGCCACAAAATGGTGGATTACATATTTTTTCACAACACTCTCAAAATATGGGTATCAAATGAAAGGACTTGAGTAGTAGAATACTATACACTATATAAAGGAGGTAGGTTGATAAGGCCCAAAATCCGCCCCTCATACACTCGAAAAAAAAAGTTCCAGATTCCGACAAATTGTAAATGTATTTATATACTTGAAGATATAAACTTTATTTTAATATAAAGTTTAGGTGATAAAAAAAATAGTAAGTTACAGAAAATATTACCCAAAAAGAGAGTGTTTCTTTTACTTTTCATATATTTTCATACATTTTAGTCGTTTTTTAAGCTTTGATTTAATATTTTAGAATGAAGCGCTCCATGAACCAAAATAAATTAATACTCATATGAAAGCTTATGAAAAGGAGCATCATTATCAGTTACGTTTACCATGGTTCATGGAGCGCTTCATTCTAAAATATTAAATCAAAGCTTAAAAAACGACTAAAATGTATGAAAATGTATGAAAAGTAAAAGAAACACTCTCTTTTTGGGTAATATTTTCTGTAACTTACTATTTTTTTTATCACCTAAACTTTATATTAAAATAAAGCTTATATCTTCAAGTATATAAATACATTTACAATTTGTCGAAATCTGGAACTTTTTTTTTCGAGTGTATGAGGGGCGGATTTTGTTGCCTTATCAACCCACCTCCTTTCAAATCCAAGATGGCCGCTACCACAAAAATTCTGAATAACATATTTTTTTTAATTTCTTTTGGGGTGTGTTTTTAAATCTTCAATTTACACCTGTTCCTCGATCGCCTTGATCTTACTATCGGTGTAACATTAGATAGGTACCCTACCTAGGTAGTGTCCCTGGTGTCCCCCCTTGTATCACATTCGCGTTCTTTGAGAGAATTACGGGCTCGGTTATTAAATCAGCGTGGTTTTATACGCAAAGTGCAGCGGACGCTTTGATTCCGCCGCGCGGCGCTCCGGAGCGACGCGAGTAGGTAGGTAGGTAGTAGGTACGCGGCGACTCCGGCCGCCTGTAATTAACCTAATAGCTATTATAAACTGCCGGCCGGGCGGCTGCGGGTATCGAGACTCCTTGTTTGTGTTTCAGTTTTTACGATAAGAGAATGTCCCAGCGTAAAATTAAATCTATGCTGCTAATGTTATAAATGCGAAAGTTTGGATTTATGGATGCGTGTTTGTTACTCAATCACGCCGCACGACTAAACCGATTTGGCACAGAGATAATATATAGGCTACTTTTTAAGCTTTTTATCCCAGAATATAAGAGATTTCCCGTGGGATTTAAAAACCTCAATCCACGCAAACGAAGTCGTTGGCATTACAAGAATTTAGTCTTCCAAAGTGCTTTGACGACAGCATCCTCAACCTTAGAATATTCTACCAATTAAATGGTTTAAGTCTTGCTACTGAGCTCAGGTCTCCTCTCAAAGAGTAGGCCAACACGCTGGTCCAATGCAAATTGGCAGCATCTTTGAGAACTTATTGAGAACTCTGAAGGGGTGCAGGTTTAACATCCTCTGTTTGTGAAATCGGGACTAACAGAATTAACACCATTGAACTTTAACAACTCGTATAATTAAAGATACCTACTACTTATATCAAGATGTTACCTTGCTGCGCAAATACACGTTGGTACATACCCGTATTTCGTATTTGACTCAAAGCCGATTCAAACAAGAAAGTCATACTTGGTTTGTAAACAAACAACAGTAGGGTTAGTACGAGGTTATAAATGTCGACAAGTCTGATAGTTTTCGTATCGACCTTCTCATACTTTTATTAAGGTCAAACTTTGCCCATAACAGCTAACGCCCCAAACTTAGTGAAACAAGTATCATTTAAAAATTAAATCAGGTCCGACATGAACAATCAATTACAGGACTTTTACCCGACATTCTGGTATTCACCACCCCCCTACTTCAAAATCCGACATTAACCTATTTGTCTATATTCTATCAATTACTGGTCATGAACTCATGAAGTCATGACCAACCCAAGGAGAAGAAATGCGGTGGGCTTATTTTTACCCAACTGCGGCAAAGCCAAAAAGAAGGGTTATATGTAGGTACCTATTTGACTATTTACGAATATTTCACCGTAGCGAATAAACTAGTGAGCCGATTTTGATGAATGATGTGTCAATTGATTTGTTATAATGGTCCGAGCGAGTAAGTTACATTTTATACGAAGAAAATCAATATGACGGATATTTTGTACCTACAATCTACATCCAATGCCCCATAGTCGGGTACAGTTCAGCCGTCTACAAGAAAAATAAGCTACATATTGTAACATTTATTGTTTTGAAAAGAGCAACTGCCGAGTTTCTTGCCGGCTCTTCTCAGCAGAATCAGCATTCCGAACCGGTGGTAGATTCTAGACTTGTCGTAAGAGCCACAAGTTGGCCTTCATGAAATAAATAATTTTGAGTCTGAGTTTTTAAACTTTTATTCTTGTTAATAGAGCTGAGTTCCTGTGACAATCTTTCCACTCTTTCATAAGTTGCTGGTCTATAAGCCTACTCTACTACTACTCATTTTTAGGGTTCCGAAAAAAACTTCGGAACCCTTATAGGATCACTTCGTTGTCCGTCTGTCTGTCAGTGTGTCACCACCGTTTTTCTCGAAAACGGCTTATGATCCGAAGTCGAAATTTATACTGAATATAAAGTTCAATGGTCTCGTAGTGTTTTAAGAATATCAAGCTTATAGCTTAACTCAGTGAAAAGTTACAGCTTTAAAACCACGGCTTTCTCATTATTAAAACAAATTAAGAGACATCTTCCAAAAATCGTTTTTTTCCATACCTAATTCTTAGTTTCATAGTAAGTGCCGTTATATTTTACAAACACCAGCTTTAAAGTCTTACAAATGACGAACATATTGATATCTCTAAACATAGTAAGACTAACTTAAACAGCTAAAAACCAAATAAAAACCTACCACTTACTATGACTTTTAAAGTACTGTAACAGGAGTAAAGTATCTGAAGCTAAAACACACTATCAGATGCATCGACTGAGAGCCGCGACAGATAAGGTTTCACAGTCGTTTGAGATCAGCAGGCCCATATTTCTATTGGACGTCCGAAGACTCAAGAATGGCCCAAGGTTACGTCCGCGACTACGTCCGATTGTGTGCACAATTCAATGTACATTCACTATCCAGCCGCGGTTGACGCGTCGGATGGTTTGTTCTAAGCCTAACTTTTTAATGCGTCACAACACAGAACTGTCACAACTTTTGTAGACTGACCTCTATAATTACTCTATGATTTGTAGAATAGACCAGGTATGTAATAGAATCTGCAATGGCATATACATTAAGAAAAATATTTTTTATCTATTACCTAACTCTTTAATTAATTTATGCCGTCATATTTTGTATTCACATCACACTATATCACATATCACACTAATTCATATTATAAAGCCGAATGTTTGTATATGTATGTGTGTCTGTATGTTTATTACTCTTATTACTCCATCACGCCACAACGAATTAACCGATTTGGCTGAAATTTGGAATGGAGATAGCTAATACCCAGGATTAAAACATAGGCAACATTTTATCCCTAAAAATTACAGAGTTCCCATGGGAATTGAAAAATCTTGATCCACGCGGCCGCGGCCGGCGGGCATCGTCTAGTAGGTACCTAATAAAACCTTCATTTTTTTGTAGAATAGGTAGATATGTAATAGAATCTGCTATGGCATTTACAATTCAGTGTTAATCATAGATTAAAAATAGAGGTCAACGCAGTCTTATAACCCAGTTGTCAAAAACTGTCATGTCTTATTAAATAATGTTTGAATTGAATTGTTAAAATATTTCGAATGTTCATATAACGATAGGAATTAGGAAATGAGTTTTTGAAAGATGTAACAGTGTTAATGAGAGAAGGATACGTCTATATTTAAAGATGCGAAGAGGTGGTTAGCTAAGGGAAACATCAAGAGTGAAGTGGAATCTTTGGTGGAACATGTCGGAAAGCCATTAATTAAGCAGGAGGTTGACCAGTGCATAGATAACTACCATCCAGTCCAAGTTAAAGCGGCACCTCAGCAGCTCAAGAGCTTGTTAAAAGATGAAGTGTCCATAGCACAGCGGCCGAAATTATTGAAGCAAGGCAATACATTCGTTAAAAAGAAAGATAGCATCGGAGCAAGTAAGGAGATAAAAGAACAGTCGTACAAGAATAATTACTCAGTGGATGGAGATGTACTCTGCAAGTATCTGCAAGTAAGTAAGGACAATCGTTGGTCATACCCAAGCAATTGGAAAAAGAAATAAACCATAGCAATGGACATTTTTTAAAGAAGAAGAAGAATTGGAAATATGTATAAGACGCATGGCTCAGCTGACCATATTATGAAAAAAAACCAGAGTCAAATAGTCGATAGAGATAGTAATAGTAGGTAAATAGTACTGTAAAGTAATAATGAAGGTGACTGTGTTGAATGAATGTTTGTGTATTAATATAGTTAAGTAGATGTATGTAGTTAGCTTTGTCAACAGCACCGCCAAGTATATTGTATATATACTAGGTTATGTGTTACACTGATAATATGTTTGTACATGATTTTGTTATTACCAACTTAAGAACACACAGTGAACTCAAAGTGAACTTATAGTGAACTTGTTAGAATAAACTAAGGACAGTTATTGGACTGTAAATTAGATAATATAGAAATTAATAATAAGTTTAAGTTAAAGTAATATTACTTATTAGCCCACAGGCTAGATGGTAGTATAAAATAAAGCCACCGTTACATGGTGCTTTATGGTAGGAAAAAAAAACCAACTTAAGTATACCTATGGTTTTTTAAATTCGAGATCATTCAAATTTTATTTCATTTTGTAAAAGAAATATTAATTATAATAATTTGTGACCATGTATACTTACTAGTGTTTAGATTCCTTATACATAAGATGTCATTCTATATTGGTTAACTTAAGATGTATTACTGTTAAGTATGTATGAAAACTGTATTATTTAACTTAAGGTGTGTTAGTGTTGAGAAGGTATGAAGTATGCGCGGAAGTATGAATATGGTAAAGATGTATGAACGGAGAAGGTATGTCTGGGGACAGACATAGTTGCAGGATGACCGAATGTGGGAAACGGAATGTAAGTGTATGACAGGGATGGATGTATGCGATAGAGAGAGTGGGAAGATATGGAGATAAAAAAGATTGGCAAGATGGCATACGGAGTTAAGACATGCTAAGGAGTGCTAAAAGTAGTTTAAATAAAAGAAGTTAATATATATTTAGTGTTTTTACTTTGAGCTATTCCCACATTTATTAGAACATACGATATTATTACTTGCTTGTTCAGACATGAAAAGGGTCACAAAGAAAATTCTGTCAAACATAGAGAATCTTTTGATTGACTATCTCGAATGCTTTAAAGACAGCTTAGACTTAGTTTTACAAGTTATACATTGCATTATGGAAGTAACTCAAAGAGACAAATAATGGGATGAAACATGGAGATTGGGAACTGTGAGAAAACTACACAACCCCATTGAGTTTGGGCTTGTTTGATTCATCTTGACAAGTACTCTAGTCCTAGATGATATGCAGGGTCTGATGATGAGACCGGAAGGCGTCTATAGGAACTTCAATAACACTGCGCACTTAAGCTGTCATCTAGTAGGTACCTAATTAATACAATGGTCAAGAGTTTCGGAACCCTCAGTGCGCGAGTATGACTCGCACTTGACCGGTTTTATTTTTACATAAAGTAAAAAAAAATCAATTCAATTCGGTCCATTTGTTTGAACGCTACACTGAGATTGTCTTACTTTGACGAACAGACAAAGCGGTGCAACATAATCACCCCTCTTTTCCCGCAGAGGATTGATAAAAATTGGCAGTAGTACATGCACGCTGGACTTTACCTGGCACGAAAACTCAGGTCCAGTTTTATCATGAGCACACTATACTTATTGTCTTCCGATAATAATCGAGTTCTCTCACGTTTTCGAGATGTTCACTCGTACTAACTCCACAGAACGGAATGGCGTGGTATTCGCCAGTGTACAAACGAGCACTTTTGCTGATTATGTTTATTCCTCGTTATCAAAAAGTTTCTGTGGATTGCGCAAGGTGTTTTTCATTTTTTTATTAATAGAGACTTCAGCTGCTACGACAGTGAAATGTGAGACGCAATACCGATTATGTTATGTACCTACCTACAGTTTACAAATAATTTACATTTTTAAATAAGTCAACACGCACTTGGCTTAGCACTTTTTGTTAGCATTTGTTTGGCATTTTTCGCAGGTTGTACCTGTAAATTTGTGGTTCAATTCTTTTTATTTTTCGTTTTCAGGGTTCCGAAAAAAAAACACGGAACTCTGTAGTATAGGATAACTTTATTGTCTATCTGTCTAATGTGTTAAGGCTCTTTTTCTCAGTAAAAGTTTAAGGTACTGAGTTGAATACAAAGGTCAATGGTCTCTTAATGCTGTGAAAATTTCATGTTTCTAGTATAATCCAATGAAAATTTACAGCTTTTAAAAACGTATTTCCATATTATATTTCCAGTGACGTTCTTGCCATTAATTTAACTCTAGGCATTTAATCGGAAATTATTATAGTTTTGTAATGCTATTTTAAAATGTAAAAAATAAATCTTATCATGAAAATTACATATGTACTCACTTTAAGTATGCATATTTTATGTAGTGACGGACAACTACGGAACCCTACACTGCGGTGGCCTAACACGCATTTGACCGTTTATTTACTAACCGTAACATAATATTTGGTGTATCTACCGTGTCTAACTAGGTAATGTAAAGTACATAAAACTTCTGGAGAAGAAAGAGTTCCGGACGTAAAGTTTTACCCATAACTATGCTAAGTAATCTAAGTAACTCATTAACAATGTTAATTGTAACAATTAAATTGTTAATGTAGGTTTAACTAGCTTTTTTTAATTATTATAAAACGTGTATGCCTATTTTTTCTACATAGGACTAGTAAAATCACGCTGATGTTCGATGTTTAGGAGTTTAGTTCATTATTTTGGTTTTATGAGGTGAGTATATGGGGTACTGGGGACTCTTGATTTTTCTGGCATAAAAATTAGTTAACCACATCTATCTGTTGCTCCGTTGCTACGTGCTTGACGGACAAACCAATAACCAGCAAACAAAATATATACTTTCGCATTTTTACCTAATACCCGCGGTTTCGCTCTCGCCATTATTAAAAGTGATTCGTAAAAGTCTACAAAATTATCAACTTTGACTTTTAGATTTTTCAGCTGTTCTTTTGGTTCTTCCCTATATTCTTTTTGGTTTTAAACCACCCCTTTAAGGCGGACAAAACAAAAAAAATCAAATCGGTCAAGCCGTTTTGGAGTTTTAGCCTGAGTTTTGAGCTTGTATTTATAAAGATAAGTAAGGATAACACAACGGGCTCATTATTGTTAACTTATATTTTATACATAATTTTGAATGATAACTGTTATAAATACGCCGATAAACATAAACTCGCCTCAGCAAGCAAGAACTACAGGGTTAGTATAAGATTTAATTGATCGTATTCGTATTCGATGACATTAGTATCAAAGTGAAATGAACCTTAAACGTATTGATTTAAAATCACAAATTCAGTACTACCGATTTTAATTTGGAGCGTATTCGTTTACGTAAATGGATAAGAATGCATGCACGAAATTGAGCACTAATTCAATCCTGTTCTGGTTCACTTTGCTTTGACTTTAATGTCATCGAATACGAATACGATCAATCGAACTGATTCTTATACTAACCCTACTGACCTTTAGAGCATTCGTAACAGATTACAATAATTTACAAATATCAACAATTACTTCATTAATTCATGGGCCGCCGCCTTTCGCAACGGACCTTAACCCCGATTAACTTTTGTATGCATCTAGCTAGTTACCTACGACTTATGTAAATTATAGCAATTATTTATTGTTGATGCAAAGTTCAAGTTGAATTGCGATTGCTTAATATGATATTTAGGTTTCCTAGTATATTGCGTCTTGACCTGGGTACTCATTAAATGACTTTAAAAAAAGGTTATCAATTCGACACTATGGGGGATGAATGAAAGTCGCGTATTCAGCGATAGATATCAGCCAGCTGGTTACTAAACAAAAGCTTTCTATGGGGGTTCTGCGTTAATATCTTTGATTATATAAAAGTATTCAAGCGTGTGTAACTGTGATAACATAGAGTATAGACAGTATCTAACTACCAATAGTAATTCATAGCTGAACCAGTCGGCAGCAGTGAGCAAGGGTGGGCACTGGCCACTATCACCATGACGCATGGGCCACTTTATTTCACGCGGGTCTTAAGCGCCGCAATCATTTCTACACTTTTCTCACTACTGCAACCGGCGCAAGTTATAAGCGGAGCGATATTAATAATTAATAAAACAAAGTAGGAACCCTAAATATTTTCAAAGAACCGCGGAAGAGAAAACAAAATCATCGGTTCAGCTACTGTCTCTATCTCCATGTAGAGAAAAAAAAAATATTATGTTCTTAACTTTAATGTTTGAATATTCGGCGTGTATAGTATCAGCGGCGTAAACGTAGTTATATTGATCTCTTTGTCAGCAATAACCGTTACCATTCAAACAATGATTAAAATTCAGCGCTAAGCCCTACACGACTAATATTTTTTAAAGAAAAATTAGAATTACAATGCCTTTTCTTGCGGTCATTTAAAATGAAATAAGTATAAATTATTTGTAAAATTTTAGAAAATAAGTAATTATTTTCCGTATGAAATACGAACCGCTCGTCCGTCGTGGCATTTTTGAGTCGATTATTTATTAATACGTATGTATAAACTTTTTTTTACGTATCAAAGTAAGTTAAAGTAAAGTTATATGCAAAGTTTACAACTTGCACCACACGTTTCCTGAACGGCAGTCAGTATAGGGACGAGGCGGCATTACTCATCGGTCAAATGCTCCCCTGGGCAGAGCGAGGCGGCATGGCATCCATCCTTGTCTGCTTTGTCTGGGTTACCGTTTTTTTTTCGATTTCGTGATCGAATCCCAATATCTACCGCATTGTCTTCGGGCGCGAGTGAAGTGATTTGCTGCACATTAGGCCGTTCGTACAGCGACTACCGTGATACAAATTAAATAAATAAATAAATAATTTATTTAGTGTCTGTTCAAAACAGTTTATTTGCCATATTGTAAAAATTTTTTTTTTTTGGCGACATCTACTTTAGTACGTTGATTATTGTGATTTCCCAAATAAACCAGGCTCAAAGGATTAAGTCCGATGTTATTAATGCTTCAAAACTTGGCAATTCAAATTAATAAAAAAAAACCAGACTAAAAGTTTTTTATTGTTTTCCTAAAGTTAGCTTATGATGAATTTTAACAGATAGGTACTCCTTTTGTATTGCGGTAGTCGCTTAGAGACCA
The DNA here is from genome assembly GCA_038048805.1 of Hipparchia sbordonii. Classification (NCBI taxonomy): domain Eukaryota; kingdom Metazoa; phylum Arthropoda; class Insecta; order Lepidoptera; family Nymphalidae; genus Hipparchia; species Hipparchia sbordonii. Next base: position 13,475,583 of record CM076109.1, on the reverse strand, counting down.
AAATCATCGGGTATCGATGATTTGCATAGCCTTGTGTACGAAGGGCCTAACTGCACGGCAAGATTTCGAGCCATTACCGCCGACTTATCGTAAGCGACATTATGACTTAAATTGAGTTTTTATTACAAACGATATTTTGAACTGAAGGACTAGGGACTAGGGCACGTCGACATTTCCTAGGAAAATATTCATCTTATTGAAGTTAATATGTCATATTCCCGGGAAATGTAGACGTTTAAAGTTTAAAAGGATGTTCAGGTTGACTTTAAATAGCTAACAAACAAACACACTTTCGCATTTATAATAAGTAAGGATGTTCAGCATGACATTAAATAGCAAACAGCCTTACTAATATTATAAATGCGAAAGCGTATTTATTTTTGTTTGTTTGTTCCTCAATCACGCAGCAACGGAGCAGCGGATCGACGTAATTTCTTGCATGGGTATACTTGAGGACCTGGTGAGTAAAAAAGGCTACTTTTTATCTCGGACAATCAAAGAGTTCCCGTGGGTTTTTAAAAACTGATTCCACGCGAAGCCACGGGCATTAACTAGTCAGTTATAAAAATAAAAAAATAGACGTGTGGCACTCGGGGACTGCCGCGGTAAAGCTTTTGCATAGCATTTAAAATGCGCCATCTAGCGGCTCACCGTAGAGGAGTCCCGTGTCAGGTTATTTTCGTTACGGAATTTCTGGATTCGGTCTCCACGCTAAAGGCCCGCGATAGAAGCTATGCAATAGCTTAAAATATTTATTTATAATAATTGTACAACAAGTCGATGCCAGTCAAAACATCCCAGGGCAAATTTTAGAAAACGTGCCTTATCGGCGTAAGCACCAGCAATCTTTAAATACACAGGTCTACGTAGGTAAATATACCTTACCTATATGTATGTAATAAAATTCAATTTTCAACCTTCTTTACAAGTCGGCCCTGCTCTCTCACCTCTTATACGTTTAATATTGTACATAACACAATATATGTGACCCACGTTTCAAAAAGCTGGGTGCTATAAATTTGGCCGCTTTATCTGTGTGTCTGTCTGATGTGATCAGTGATAGCCTAATGGTTAAGCCTTGTCCTCCATTTCTGGCGGTCATTTCTGACTTTTCGGGATTATACGCGTTTTAAGTTATTCAATTTCACTTACTTTAACGGTAAAGGAAATCATCGTAAAGAAACCTTTATACTTGATGTACCATAGTTTCTTGCTGGCTCTTCTCCGCGGGAAAGGCATTCCGAACCAGTGGTAGATTCATTGACGATTCAAAAGTGCTTGTAAAAGTTTATTTCAATAAAAAATATTTCTATTTCTATTTCATAATGTTCTCAAAGGTACCTATGTGAATTCTGGCAATCCGCCCTGGACTAATGACGTGGACTATGGCCTAAACCTTTCTTATTCGAGTGTCGTGAGCCGGCAATGGGTTGAGATGAATTAATGAAAAAATGTGTCTAGTCTGTCTGTATGACATAACGCCGCTGACCAATGACGTAGCGCTCAAACGCGTTGACCGATTTGACTGCGGTTCTTTTTTTCGCGAGCGGGTTTAATTGGTGTGTATGTTCTTCGGAATGAATTTCGGTCATTGCACAGTGGCCTGTATCAATGGAGTCTAGCCTACTATACGTGTTGAAACTTGGAATTCCAACCGCAGAACCAAAAAAACTAGATCGCTTAAACTTTTTTTTATTATTAAAAATGCACTAAAAAGTGCTTTGGTTTCTTCAAAGGAGAGACAACAAAGCCAAACCACGAAACCGCAGAGCAGCTATTGCCGGTAACAATTGACCGTTGAAACCGTTCGAAACTAAACAATTGCTTTTCCTCATTGCAGGTAAACAGCTAGCTGTCACCTATTTGGAATGGTTGGTAAGAGATAAGAGATGAAATCGAGTCGATAAATGTATTTATCTTATTTTAGGTGCTTTTAAGGTAGGGCAGCGACCATAGAATTCTAAATAAGGTAGTAGAAATGGTAGAAAAAGGGTAAGAACTAGGAATATGTGCTCTACTAGAATACCGCTCAGTGTGTCGAACATTTTTAGCTACTTTAATTCAAAAGCATGCATACCTGTGCATACCTCAAACATTATCATATGAAATAGCTTAGAACCACTTTTTGCTAAGTTCACAACGTAGGTAAACCTACCTTGTGTGTTTTGAACTGCAAAATAATATGTGCTGGTGATTTTGTCTATGAATAAATGTTAAACTTTTGATTTATTTTCTTAATCAAAGTATGCCTACTATGTAGGAAGTACGAATCTTTTATGACGCCTATTTGCTATTTAATAGTTGTGTAAAATTATACTAAGTATCTCGAAGCCTGTTCACGTCTATTGCTATCTTTGGGTGATATGATCTGAAGGAATATTTTTGTACCTACCATAAAAGTATTTATTACGTACAGTAAATTTTTGTATCTTGTAATCGTGAATCGAAGTCAAAAGTCAGAACACGTAACGCGTTCCGTACACGATAATTGCCAAGGAAAACGCGAGGCATCCATAGAAAAAGCCGAACATTTTCCACGTTCATTTTTCCGCGAAGGCATCTATAATGTACAGCAAGTTTAATGAGTTTCCCAGAACCGAGAACCGGTCTGAGGCTGAATCAGAGTTGAGCCGACCTTAGACCGCAACAGGGTGACACACTTCCGATGTAGGTACCTTGCAGTTTACGCCAGAGATAAGTTAAACAATTAAGGGCCAAGACACGGAGCTGCCCGCGAAATTCAAATTTAATTTGGTTTTTCGCCATTTATAAACGAATACGACAAAGTAGGCTTATGGTATTCAAATTGCGATAATGGCAGTATCATCTTCACAGGTTTATATACTAATCTTTACGTAAAAGTATCCAGTTTAAGAAATTAATCAAAATAATGACTAATTTGTGAGTAGCTCACGTCAAACTCATTATTTTGACTAATTTCTTAAACTGGATACTTTCACGTTAAGATCAGTATATAAACCTGTGAAGATGATACTGCCATTGGCGCAATTTGAATACCATAAGCCTACTTCGTCGTATTAGTTTACGAATTGCGAAAAACCAAATTAAATTTGAATTTCGCGGGCAGACCCGTCTCTTGGGCCTTAAGTGTAGACCAAGTCTTGGAAATAAAGTTACAGTAGGTACATTAAATTTCAAATCAAGTGCACTTGTGAAAGTTTGTAAGACCTTTAAATAAAGTAGGAAATGAGCTGATGATCTTCGAACGCCTGAAGTTACGAGGGAACAGACAGACACACAAATACACATGTTAAACTTATAACATCCCTCTTTTAGCGTTGAGGGTTAAAACTGTAACGCACAGGGTAGATCGACGAATAGGACTATAGAGGCAATTGTCCTAAGGTACAGAATTCCTAATAGTACCTAAAGTTACCTAAGGGTTAAAAATTTGAAGAATCCTGTCTAGTGTATGCTGAAACGGTTCTTCTTCTTGGTGGTAAAAAACTTAACCGTAACCTTAGTTTAACCGCCTTGTGTGCAACTGGGCCTAGTCTGAATTTGTCGTGGGGGGTGCGGGGCGAGGTGCGCGGGCGGGCGGGGGAAGGGGAGCAGCAAAGGTTATTGCAATTTATTGCTTCATGACTCGCTCATTTTGCATTTAGGGCAGTCGAGCGCGGCGCGGCGCGGTTTGTGGTCGACTTATTTTCAACCAACTTCACTTTAGTAGGTTTATTTTTGCATGATGCAGATACTGCCACAGTATCATGTCGTGATAGTAGGTGGTACTGTCAAAGTAGCATCAATGTATACACACACAGTATGTTCATTGGTGCTAATTTGGTAGTATCATCACAATCAATAAACAAAGATATTGATGCATGTAGACAAAGTTCTATTTTTTTCCAATTTTCTCTGTGGAAAATAATTGCAATATCTACGTTCATTAGAATAATTAATTTAGTTGAAAGATTGTGTACATACAGTGAATATGATCACTGTACGTTTATTTTCCGAGAATACTAATAAGATTTATGAGTGTAATGTGGAAATTCCTATGAGAGAGTAGAGACTTGTGTCTAGACGAGAATGTGTTTAGGCTAGTGTAGAGTAGTTAGGCTATAAAAAGTATTTTTAAATTATTAATATCAAGCTCAATGTTAGTAGTTGACCGAAATGAAAGAAATAAGACTAGACCAAAATAGGAATGGCATTTTAAGCTAAACAATCAAACAAAATTCACTAGGCATTTTCAAGAACGCTGTAAAGAATCATTATCTTGCAAACTGAAGACGACTCTTATAATTATTATCATGTACAATATATATTAGTAGTATAGTATATATTAGTCTATTTTATGTATATATATAATATAAATATGTATAATTTTGTTTTATTTATTTGTTTATTATTGGTATATGTATTAGTATGTAGTTATTTGTATGTACGTATGTTATAGGAAATGACCACCTGCAACGCATTTCTTTCTTATATTTTCCTACTCCTAAGGTTGCCTGGTAGAGATCGCTACTAAGCGATAAGGCCGCCTTTTGTGTCATAACTTTTGTCTCGTCTTATACCTATATATTTTTTTTCTTTGTTGTTGTTTTGGTGCAAATAAAGTGTTAAATAAATAATAATAAAATTTGGCTCAAGATTATCTTCTGTACATATGTAGATATACATCACGACAGTTCTGAACACATAATTATCGTAGAATATGAATTTATTTTAATGGGTTAAGCACTCGGTTTCCAACATGAAATTCAGTCGTAATAAGTTAAGATACAATTTGCCATAGATGACTTAAATTTAACTTTTTGAGAAATATTAGTTTCTGGAACAAAATTTCATGGAGTTTGACTGATTAAAATTTAAAAAAAGAATAAAACGTTTCTTTGGGACGAGCTACTGTGAACTCCTCTTTAATTAGCTAAGGAAAAATTAATTAAAACATCGTATTATTACAATTTTATAATTATAATACCTACATATTTTTATCGAAGATCGATTTTTGCCTTGTTTCAAATACCTAAGTCTTAAATTTATTTTCTGTTAAAAAACTTAGTATGCTCACATTGTGAACTATGTTATAAGTAAAAACTGCTGTCACGTTGCTTTTGTAATCTATAGATGCCCTGTTTTACACAGCAAATAGAGTTGACAGTCGTATTAAAGGTTTTTTGAAACAAAGTATAGAAGTAAACGCCCCATTGTAATCGCCCTTATGATTCAAAGTGTATTTATTTCTCATACATAAAGCATAGTTTACTAAGCATTTTATTAACAATTTTCCAGGTATTAAAATACCTTTTAGCATAATAATATTGTTATATTCGATTACGAGTGTGGTTCAGAGGTCAAAGTCGCAGTATGTTTACAATCTTTGTTTTATATCTACCTACCTACACATACTGTACCTAACATAAGTTGAATACCGTGTATCTAACCGGAATATAAGTTGCATTAGAGACTTACACTGAAATCTGTAGATTTTGACTGACTTGGCTCAGACACAATCTATAGTTGAGACAGTTCAAGAAATTTTTGTTTCATACTTGTGCGATATAAGTATAGGCATTACCGTATCGAATTGATAATGTACATAAAACCTAAAATAACCAGTTTACGCCAAAAGTTACGTCGCGTGAGTCGCAATCAATCCAACCAATCGTAGACCATGCGGGAAAAATACTTGAAAGTTTTGTGAACCGGTTAATTTCGGTAATTTGAGAGAATTTGAATGGAAAACCGTTTAAAAGAACGAAACAATTCCGATACCAGGGTTAATGACCGAAACCGGTTTGAATTTTTTTCCGGTTTTCAAGTCCTGAGTCAAAGCGAATGAGACGTAAAGTTGCGTGTTTTAGTTCATTCATTAGCGATTTTTATTACAAAGTAGCCGCTTGTTTTGCTGGCTGCAGATATGTACATTGTGCACCATTTCAAGCCTTAAAATAATACAGATAAGATTCAAATATACTGTGACGTTTATAGTTTTTCTTCACTCGAAAACTACTAACGTTGTCGAGATGTATAAACTAGTACTAATCCTACTGAATAAAAAATATTACGATAGAAATTATTCGTGGGACGCGAAATGGAGTGGAGGAATAAAAGCAAAAAGTGCGCCAAAGGACGGGAAGTGCGGCCGATAGGCGCGGAAATAAACTGAGCGCGAGTTATCGATATTTCTTTGAACAGATAACTTATCGTCGACGTAAAATGATAAATTATAATTAACTTGCCTATTAAAATATGACCTTTGGGCAAGTTGGTACAAAATAGTTTTATTTAGTCTTTAATTTTACAATTTATTTTTTGTTATGAATACCTACTTATAATAAAAAAATACTACACCATAACGTAACCATTTATAACCATAATATTGCTATTTAATTTATTTTTAAAGTAATAGCCGCTGGGTTTCTTATTAGTGCGCGGATGGAAGTGTTCTGAATTAGTAGTTGATACACTTGATGATTCGAAAGCAAGTTTCAAATACAAAAGTTTTTTATTCTACAAACTCCGTTCCACTATAACCAATCAGTTACATTTTATTTGAGTTCCGTTTCCATTAAGGTATAGGTCAATTTAGGAACACATATTTTACTTTTTTTTTTGCCCGGAATGTCGTATTTTTAAATGACACAAAATGTAAGAAATTTTTGTTTTCTTAATTTTTACCCCAAAATAATTAAAAAGTTTCCATGGTATTTTAAAAATCGAAATATTACGCAGTCATCAGTTAGTAATGAGTAATGATTATATTTATTAAAGCTTTTGTCCCGATCCTCTATCGAAATATTTAAAAATGTATCGGCAACATCACCACACGCTACCGGCGCACATTCCTTAACTATCGATAGTCGTCACATAACTATGCGCCATCATGTGCGAGGTAAAAGATTCCCAAAACATTCGACTGTCACTCGACACGCATCCCTTATCTCTTGAAAGATCACTACATTCCCGAATTTGAACATTGACGACTATCCAAAGAAACTGCTTAGCTATAGATAAAGAGATAGATAAAATATACTTACTATATTTGTACACCATAAAAGAGGAACACAGAAAAGAAGAGTTAAATAAAAATAACCTCTCTACCTTAGAATTAAGAAAACGCGTGGATTCATTCTTAGAAAATTTATTTTAAGAATTTATTAGCCATCTTAGCGTAAAGTTTGTTTTAGGAGTGGGCACTGAGCACGACATTAATTAAGAGAATATAACATTTGCTATGCATATATAATGTATATGCATAGCAGTTTAGTTTTTGCCGGCTCTTCTGGATAGAATCAGTGTGTCAATTATGTAAAAGCTGCATCAATCATTGCTATAGTTTCAATTGCGGTGAATGGCTGAATTTATCGCTTCTTTCTGCAACAATGTATTTTAGCCAATAGCAATTGAGTATCGGCTAAACGTTACACTATAGTTATTAATTTTAAAGGATCTGTTTTCTTTTGAACCGGTGTAGTCTTGTTAGAAGAGCCACAAGTTTGCCTACATGAAATAAAAAAATTAGTTTTTTTTTTTTAAATTATAGAGCTGCTTACTGTTTTCAGTTATCCTTAACCGTTGCGCTATTGAGACTATAGATTTTTTATTAAACATTTCTTCGTATTCGTATCCATAAATTGTTAAGTATTGATAAATATATCAGTGTTAATAAATGTTTCTAAGTAAGTGCAAATTCTTTGATTGGCCTATCAAGTATCTAGAAGAGTAAAATCAAACAAAGCACAAAATTCTATTCCGGTTTATATTGCAAGTATTATGTGCATGATTTTAATTCTAAACAAGGGTGTTGTGCGAGGTAGAAACTACCTAAAGATACATATAAATAAGGTATGTTATTCTGTGGCAAGTGAGAAGATAATAACTGTGGTAGAGAGCTGTTCCTTTTGATTGGATACGCTCTGATCAGTGTTGGCACGTAGAAGAAAAAGCCTAAATGAAAATAAAAAGCAATAATTTGATGATATTTAAAAGTAATACGAAACCGTCTAATTTTTTTATTTTATTTTAATATCGACATTTTGTTCGCAATGCAACACTAGTTGACCGTGTCTCGATTACGATTTATGATGCGTTTAATACATAATTATTAATATCGATATTGTACTCTTTGATAAAAGACTGGAGGAAAACCAATAAAATAACCATCAATTTACCTACCATAGACAATAATCAAACAACCTACCTTTTGTATGTAACTGTAATCGTAATAAAATTTGACTGCGGTCTTGTCATAGAGAAGCACTAATTGAAATTCTTTGTGTAACACTGAGGTTTTGTGACTAGACCTCGCTGTAACACCAAACAGTCAGACTGTTTTCAAAAAAATTCATCGATATCCCTTTCATAACATTTAACGGGACCCACATCACTAAGGGACGCTACCTGAGCTAGGTAGAAGTTTCTGGGAAAAACCGTCACTTGATAACACGATAGCATGAAGAGGCTCTCAGTTGACTACGATATACATAGGTTGCTGGTTGCTATTGCTACAATACTAAACATATAGTATATACCTACTTATAAAATTTTTTGATTCGATGACAAGTTAGACCCTCGACTGCGATGCCACGTGGTGATAAGTGACGATGCAGTTTAAGATGGAAGCCTGATAAACTTGGAATCATTGAGGTCATCATCATCAACCGATATACGTCAACTGTTGGACATAGACAAGTGTGTGAGATCTATGTGACAATGTCCAACTTGGACATAGTCACATAGATCTCATGAAAGGATCGCCACAGAACACCATCTTGTGGTGATCGATCGTAATTGTGCGGACCCGTGTATCTACATTTTATTTAAGTACTACCTAGTAGTACTGAGTTATTTGAGATCGACCAAAAACCGACAAAACATGGCCCGGCAAAGTTTGCCTCAAGGCGCAGCGTGCCAGGTTGAGGCAGGTTGATGTAGTCTCTTCATTTGAGTTGCTCACAAGATTTTCTTCACCAGAACCATGAAATAGAGTTTTTTCACAGTATCCAAAGTAAATCATAAAAAATAAATTCACTTCATGATTGAAGGGCAACCTGTTAAACCCAAACAAAAACCTACCAGGAGTTCAGAACCCTCAAATAGTCGTGCGTAGGCACATGAAATCCTATTATTACAAAACTAATAACAAAGCATAGAGTGACAGTGATTACAAGTTGTAGAGCAACAAATAGCAGAGTATCAGCTGTGCGAGTTATCGCCGACACAAATTACACTGTGACGTGCCCGCCTCGGGCGGAGACGTGCTGCTGAACTAGTTTGCAAGCTACAATGTATCTGTAAAGTAAATGTATGTATTGTAAATGTATGAGTTGTAAGCGATATTGAATGTTAAATTGTGACTATAAACATATTTTGAAAATAACAAATACAGGTACAGTTTCCGATAAATTATTACACATCGAGATTTGAGACCAAGAAAGAGACAGTCTGCAAGCCTCTTCTTCACAAGTACCTCTAATTATGACGTTTATACTTACACACGACAGAGACACATTCTGTGAAGTCCAATCCGCCTATATGTGGCGGTTTATTAACACTTACTGTAATTTTTAACCGACTTCCAAAAAGGAGGAGGTTATCAATTCGGCCGGTATATTTTTTTTTTTTTTTTTTCTATGTATGTCCACCGATTACTCCGAGGTTTCTGGACCGATTCACGAGATTTTTTTTTTAATCGACAGAAGAAGCTCGCGAAATGGTCCCATAAAATTTTTTATCTTCAACTCCTCAAGCCTGATGCTGCAGGGGTATTTCCCCCCTAAATTATGGGATTTTAGGAACTGTCGTTTACGAATTGGTATGTTTGGCCTAAGCATATACTAGATCATAGAGCTCCAGGTCCAACTCTTCAATCCTGATGCTGCAGGGTACTGCCCACCTAAATTATAGGGATGTAGGAACTGCTAATCATGAATTGTTATTGTATGTAATAAGCATATACTACACCATCGAGGTTTAGGTTCTAGCTCCTCAATCCTGATGCTGCAGGGTACTGCCCACCTAAATTGTAGAGATTTAGGAACTGCTAATCATGAATTGTTATTGTATGTAATAAGCATATACTACTCCATAGAGGTCTAGGTTCTAGCTCCTCAATCCTGATGCTGCAGGGTACTGCCCACTTAAACTGTGAAGATTTAGGAACTTTCGCTTGCGAATTGATATTGTTATTATCAAGCATATTCTACATCGTAGAATTCAAGGTCCTCGCTCTTCAATACTGATGCTGCAGGGGTACTGCCTACCCTAAACTGTGAGGATTTAGGAACTGTCGTTTACGAATTGATATTGTTCGTACCAAGCATATACTACATCATAATGCTCAAGGTTCTAGCTCCTCAATCCTGATGCTGCAGAGTTGGAGGAATTACGAACTGACGCTTACGAATTGATATTGTTGGTACCAACCATGGACTACATCATGGAGCTCCTAGTCCCAGCTCTTGTGTATTGTTAATAAGTACTGTAGGTACCAAGTGTAGAACTACATTAGTACCGTAGCGTTGGAGGGAGGGGAGAAAGAGAGCAGGAACAAGCTATAATAATAATAATAATAATAACGTTTATTGAACCAAAATAAATCTTAAACAACTAAAATTCTGCAATTACAATGGAATAGCTAAATAACAAACAAAGTAGTAATACAGAAAAACATCTGCCCCTAAGCTAGGTATACACCTGTGTTTTAGGCGACAGTGCTCTCCTTAAGTAAAAGGTTCATTTAGACAGCAAAGATGAAGAAACCAGCAGGTAAACTAACAAAAAATTAAACATGCAATAATACAACAATGTGTTTGTTTGTGTGTGTGTGTGTGTGTGTGTGTGTGTGTGTGTGTGTGTGTGTGTGTGTGTGTGTGTGTGTGTGTGTGTGTGTGTGTGTGTGTGTGTGTGTGTGTTTGGGTTATGGAATATAATGAATAAATAATATAGATAGCACTTCTAGCACACTTCGAGCAGCTTTTCAGTATCAGCATAGGATTGGGTGAACAACCACTCTTTAACTCGTTTTTTACATTCGTTTTTATGAAGAGGATTTATGTTTATTGCTTTATTTACTTTATTGTAAAGTCTAGAGCTAATGATATAGAACTGTCTCCCAGCAAGTTTACTTTTGTGTCTTTCCGTCCGAAATGGTTGATTCTCTCGTCTGTTTACTTGATTTTTATCGTAGGTGAGGGAATTGTGCTTACGTGTTATAATTTGTAAGAGGAAAAGTTGGCGGACCGATAAAACTTTGCAATCTTTATAAAGTTCTATTGTAGGGAATCTAAAAGGCCTATTAGTCATTACTTTTAAGATACATCTTTGTGCTCTCTCTAGCTGCAACAAGCTACACTAAAAAGCTTAAAATAAAAATTCTTTTCAAAAAACCGACTTCAAACGCCACTACAAAGTATAAAAATAATTTTATTTTGTACACGTTTGTTGAAGTCGGGCGGGCTTAACTAGAAACGATGAAATCGATGCGCGACGCTTACCTTATGGTGACATATGAAAGACACGCTTATTGAAATCAGGCGAGCATAGCGTATCGGATTCATCGTTTCTATTTAAGCCGCCCGACTTCAACAAACGTGTACAAAATAAAATTATTTTTATACTTTGTAGTGGCGTTTGAAGTCGGTTTTTTGAAAAGAATTTTTATCTTGTCTGTTCTCCATAGAGTTTGCACACTGTTTTTTAAGGAACTTTAAGGATGAACATTTTGTTTTATTTTTATTCAACAAAGCATTTTAACAGATGAACATTAATTTGCAAGAGCGAAAAAGGATTACCTACCATTTTCAATTTAACTAATTGTTATTGTTCTAATGAATTGGGTATTACGCAAATAACTTCTGAGCCTTTCCACACGTTGACGTTTTCACGATTAAATCGCAGGTTGTTCTTTTTTCAGAGCTTAGTATCAGAATCAAAGGATAATTCTATAAAGGTTTCTGCTTTTTTCGTTTAATGAGTGAAACCTTTTCAATATTTCCTTAAAAAACCGATATTAAACGGGTTGTACAGAACTAGAAATAAGTTTAAATTATGTTCTTTTGGCCCATTAAGTATCAAATATCTCAGTCCATTTTAGTAAACCAAACTAGGCCGACGAAATCTATACTATTATAATAAAGAGAGAGCGCGAATTTTGTGAGTTTGTATGTATGTCCGGAGCAAACTTTGGAACCACCGCACCTATTTCAAAAATTCTTACACCATTTCAAAGGTACATTATTCCAGATGGTTATAGGCTATATATTATGCACATAAATGTATTATGACTAGATATTATGTGCAAATTTGTTAAAGAAGTCGGAAAATTTTTTGACTCTTAAACGTTTTCAAGGCATGCGCTGGGTCATATATTGTTATTGGATGAAAATAACGTGTGGGTGAACTGTTCCTCTCAAAGAGTTGTAAAAAAAAGTCCGTGATAGCATATGTCTATCTTCTAAGGATAACTTACAGTAACCACTTCTATCTTTCAAATTTTGATTAAAAATTTGAAAGCCAATTGAAAAGAATGATGACAATCTATATCTAAATTATATGTATGTATTATGAGTATGTTTACTATCGTAATTATTTAATTTAGAACATATTTGCCCTTTACACAATACAATTTAAATTAATATCTTAGGAGTTATTGGAAAATGAATATTTTCGCGCGACAAAATAATTAAATGGTGCCGGCTGGCGCGCGGCGGTGCACGGTGGCAGGTACGGCGCGGAAGATTCCTGTGGTGATCTTATTTACAATCGTCTCCTAAAGGAAGCTATGTGCGATCAGTCCCGTAAAAACAAATATTTAATTTTTCAACCCGGACGAAGTCGGCGCGGGCTTCTAGTAAAGGATAAAATTAGAGAATAAATATATATGCAAGTGAAAAGGAAGAGCAGTAGAGGAAGACCAAAAAAGAGATGGATGTTTGGTAAGAAAGCGGACATTTCTTGTATGAGGTTGAGGATTCAATAGTAAGTTAATGCCTGATAGGAGTGGAAGAAGAACAATTGCTATGCATACCCCATGTAGATAGGCTAAGGAAAAAAGAAGAATCAATTAATTACCTACTAAATTGAAGAACAACATTTTTAAACGGTTATTAATCAACATTGTCCGGGAAATTGAAACCGGTCCAAGCCCTGGTTTTTTCGTCGCGGAAAATCCAATTGGCCTAGGCATTAGGCAATCCTCAATAATGCCAAGCGAGCTTAGTCAAAAGCAACCTTAGGCTTCGGCCTAATGAATTTACGTTCGGTCTATTCGACTGGCGCAAAACGCGCCTCCGTATTTACCTAAGTATAAGAACAGACTTTTTAATTAAGGTAAAGTAGGGGTAACGTGCACTTTTTAATTTGCTTAGCGTCCACTCCATGGCCCTATCATTTTTGCCCTCTTCCCCCGACATTAGAAGCCTAGACGAGAGATAATTACATCTGCGTGTAGCGGGGCGACATGGCCGTGGAGTGAAGGGAGCGTCTGCCCCTAAATAAACATTAAAACGTACCTCTCATGCTATGTGCGCCTGGTACCTGTTGTTTAAATGCACGATGTCACCAACACTCACTCGTAATAAATACAACACTTTTTAAGCTAAGCTAGCTAGCTAGCTCCTTTTTGATTGAAAGGCGCATCACATTGACAACAACATCAAAGTAGCTGTGTCTAAGTTATATCTTAGTAGAACAAAGTTAAATAAATGAGTTGGAACTACTGCAATTAATTTTTTTTAAACTGTTTTTAGAAACAAATACAAATAAATTCAATTTTTACGACTTGTGTTAAAAATATAATCTAAAACTTTAACTTTAACTTTTGAAAGTAAAATAATTTTATTTACCAAAACATAAATCAAATATGTAATAGGTAAATAGGAAATAAACGTGGTATCATGCGTCTTCAAAAAATCGAATGAAAGATGTAAATAATTTCAATATTAACATAATTTTATAAACATGTCCGTTAAGGATAGGAATAGCAGTTGATACTTTTTACCGTTTTATGTATGACGCATAATACATTATTTATTAATGTCCTAATAAAATAAGTAGCTATGTTATAATTTATTTATCCGCTGAATACACGATATATAAGTTGTTTAAAATTTATACAGAGCAGCTACGTACAGAAACTCCACATATCGGAACATAATATTTTCTTAAAGAACGATATTTTTTTAGCCATGCTGAACTTGACTAATATTCCTCTCTCATGTAATATAGGAAAGAGGAAAGAAAAATTTTAGGTCTTAAATGTACCTACATATTTTCATTGAAAATAGTAGCCTAACTTATTAAAAGCAAAGTGTAGTGCCCAAAGTCATCAAATCAGCACATGAAATATTTTTCGATATGATATGTTTTTTTTATATGCTATGATATGTTTTATAATATTCGTATTTATTCTCGTAACAAGCATAATTTGTTTTTCTTACTGTTAGGAAAATATGAATATTATAAGGAGGAAAAGTATAATTTGTACCTTGAAATTCTATTTAATAGGTATGTCTAAAAAACTTAAGATACTTACCTATATTATCGCGTTAAATCGGATGTTATGTTAACGTATTATATTCACATTCATAATAATTAGTGTTTAAATAATATGCACATAATTTATAAGATAAAAGGTCGTTTTTTGTATGAGAATTTTGTTAATATCATGTTTTTATACGTAAGCAAATTCCTCATTATGTGATAATTTTTTTAACTCTTATTATTGAGAAAGGTTTGCGTTTCCCCTGTAAATCGTTATCCTTAATAATATCATTACTAATATTATAAATGTGACAGTGTATTTGTTTGTTGGTTTGTCCTTCAATCACGCTGCAACATAGCTGTTGATTGACGTGATTTTTTGTATGAGTATAGTTGAGGACCTGGAAAGTGACATAGGCTACTTTTTATTCCGGAAAATCAAAAAGTTCCCTCGGGATTTTTAAAACTAATTCCACGCGAATTAAGTCGCCTACCTCAGCTAGTTCATAATCAATAAAAAAAATTATGTATTTTATTCACTCGAATATACGCATCATATTGTTCAGATACTGTAAACCATTTTACAAAAAAAGAAGTTAACAACTTTTTCCTGTAAAGTTGCAAGTATGAAAAATAAATAAATAAAAATATAACATTTTGTAAATGCTTACGGGCGTACAGTTTATAATCTGTATAGCGGAAATCACTATCTATGCGGAAGTTGCTCTATACACGCGAAATGTCAAGCCGAAATATATTCGTTTGACGAATGATTTGTTCAAAGCATTCTAATGATTATTACCCCTTTAGGTAGAGGCGATATTTGCCTGTTATCCAATTCCTATATCAAATGTCATGAAAGAATGACTGTCCTTTCTCTTGTGGGGGAGGCGGTATGCCTACATCAATATCTCCTCTGACGAAGTACTGGTCCATGGGGGCAATCTTTACAAGTAGTTTCAAAAACGCCCATTTTGTCGCATAGCAAACAAACGAATGCTTACCTACTAGATGGTATATTATCATCGCCTATGCACATCTACTGCACCTGAAGAACTGGAGTATGAAAAAGTTTAATATTGACCAGTGGCCACGTGGCATCCCCTCAGAAAAGAGCCGGCTTTACATACTTGTATTTAGTACCTTTTAGTAGTAGTAACTTTTACCCGTGACTAGCTACGTCAGTGGAGTAAAGTTTGCAAAAATTTCCCGCGGGAAGCTTTTTTGTGCCAGCATAAAAGGTGCCCTATGTCTCACTCCATACGTTTCACAGAGGAGCCATGCGCTCATTAGTGAACCGTTCTTAGATTCTGCAATCCTCAAGCTGTAACGTCGTTAGCAAACATTTGGCCAAATACGATTTTTTAATGTTATCTTACTTGTAGTTAATTCTCTATCGATCCACCAAACCGGTATTCTCCTTAATGTAGTTTGTGATATGGCAATATAAAAAACATGGTTTTCGCTTTTTGGACCATAGCTCGAGATATGGTCTTGGTAGTTAACGACGTTATAGCTTGAGGACGGCAGGATTGCCTATGGTAATGAATAAAATGATGTACCTACTAGATTACTAGATCTTTTGGTAGATTCACTTGACGATACAAAAGAACTACGTTAAATGTTATTTCAGTAAAACACTACTCTTTTCTATTCTATTCGGTGTGTACCGCGAGTGACAGGGTTGTCCTGTCCACTCCCTGGCGCGGGCGCGCTGCTCGTTGGCTGTCATAAACCTGTCCGGAAAACATTAATATTGTTGTATGATTTGTTGGGCTCGCGCCGTGCCCACTTTGGGCTAATTGAATAAATTACCCGCTGTAATGTCGACCCGTGTACGCATTAATGCTTTCTCTTATTTCACGTCCTTACAGTGGGCTTTTAACGTCGTTTCAGCCGTTTTACATGGCGATCGGCTGAATATTCAAATGCCAATTAAGAAGATAAGATGAAAACATTAAGTGATAAATAAACAATTTATAACATTGCTGAAAAGGAAATGCAGTTAATACATTTTCATGTACATAAATTAAGAAAACAAATCTTAAATAAATAAAAAGATAGAACTGGCGGTTCCTGTCAGGCAATCTGCAAAATGCTGCAGAGGATATTTCTTTATTGAGATATCTGAGAGAAAGTTAAGGTGTACACAAGTTTACGTGAAAAATTGAATAATTACTGACAACTAAATAATACACACGGTCACGAATCACGATATTATTCTCACTTCAATAACAAACGAAAAGCTAAAAGTTACTTACTCTTCAACTCATATATTATTATTTAAATTAGGTACGTACGTAATTTATTTATATTATTTCATTTGTTCATCATTAATTCAGTAATTTCATTACTTACATAATAATTTTATTTTTTACAAAAACGTTTATTCGTTTTTGCTAACGCTACACAGTGGCGTACGGCGCGCTCGCTCAGCGTGGTTTTGTTCAAACGTATTTGTAGGTAGATTCGCCGTGCGTAGATATAGGTTAGCTTACAATTTGCCCTAGGCCCTTTCTACGCACTCTATAGTCATACAATGTCTAGCAACCCCACACAGTAAACCACAGCAATTTCATTTTCGTTTTTCAAAAATGAAATTGTGTACTATTTTATATATCTTTTCTTTGTTTTTTTTTTTTGACATAAAAATTAAACACTTGAGTACCTATTTCTTTTTTTTTATGGTATTTATTATGTTTAATGACATCACATTATTATTTTGTTTTGACCCTTGACATAAGTAGTAATACAAAGAGTAAAGACATAATCTTTTTTATTTTTTTGACATTAAATGAATTTATTTTTAATAAGTATTTTGTACTTAATTTATGTAACATTTTTGACAATCGTAAGCGCTTTTGTAAGTCAGAATCGAAGAAATAAACAATACAATATAATACATAACTAACACTTCAAAAGCTCTGGTAGTTTTAGGGTGATCTGGTACCTAATCATCCGCAATGTATGGACGTTACCGGTATATGACCAGCAGTCCTCACTAGCTCAACGGAATCTTCTTTCCAAATCCAGTGCTCTAATCTTGAGTTGTTCTGCTGAGATCGATAGAGCGTGCTATGACTCAGCTGAGAATCAAGATAGAGCTTAAAACGAGACATAAATAAGCTCTACCATAAATCTGTCTTGTTTTAACTCTGTCTTGAGTCTGAGCTGAGTGAGAGTGCTGTTTATAGATTTCAGTCTAAGAGCTACCAAGTTGGCCTACAGGAAATACATAACTGAATTTTTCTAGCACAAGCATGCCCTAACCACTGCCACTTCTACTTGCTTTATCTAATCTTTTGAGCTTTGTGAGCGATTTTGGTTCTCCTGTAGATAAAAGGGATAAAATCCGGAAAGAAAAAGCTTTTCGGTTTATATCCTTTAGGAAACTCTTAACATAGCCTGTCCCGATGATCACTGGAAATATGTGTCATTTCCACATCAGCTTTGCGTCTCGACGATTTATGCTAGGACGCATTTCCTTACTGTATGGTTTGTAAACCGTGGCAGCACGCATTAGCAACGCACCTCTCAGATATGCGACGCGTTTGCGGCAAATGTAATTGCTCTCTCACTTTGTGCCGACGGTACATCAAAGTAAATACTTCAAATGTTTGCTTGTTTACTTTGGGGTAGGGTTGGAAGAACAAGTTGAGAGTATCTTTTTACTTATTTTTACAAGCTTTTATTTAACTTGCAATGTATGTATGTATGTTTGTTCAGGGAAAATCTTGCAAGCTGAGTTATAACCACTTTCTGGTTTCCGATTGAGCTGAAATTTTGCATGTATATATGTATATCCGATAACATTTGACAATGCAATATTATTGAGACATGAAGCTGATCTAATGATGAAGCCGGAAGTTGGCTCTGGGAACTGTGTAACAAAACAACCCAACGTAAACCCATCGAGTTTGGGCTCGTTTGATTGGTCTTGACAAGTACCTACTCAGGTCCTAGGTGATATTCACAGTCTGATCGTGTAGTCTACTTAAAGCTTGTTTTTTAAAACTATTTTTTTTACCTATATTATACAGAAGAGCTCTTGTATAAAGTCCGCGTTTCTGTTAGACAGCACGTATCTCAAAAAGTACTATTAGGATTTGTAGCTTGCATTAGCAATTCAATAAGTTCTCCATTGATCTGGAATGCCACCAGGGGTTTCCATTAGTTAATAATCGGTTTACGGTTCTATCGGTCGATCAGCGTTTTTGTGTTCCAACGCGGCACTGAACAGCGACTAAAATCGCTGATCTCCGCTGCTAAAAGCATTATGTCTGCCTAGACCCTTAATCAGTGGCGTGCACAGGATGTACTACACGGTAGGCAGATGATACAAATTGGAAAAAATCTTCAGTGCGAATTATAAAAAACTTAAGTATGCCTAAGTATGTCATGCTCTCTTTGAGCGAAGCAATGGCTGGATCATGCGTCATGCTCGTGAACGGGTGCCACCAACGGGAATGGTTTTGCCTGCCTGTGTTAACATGTATTGAATTGTATTTATTTGTATTTGTATTGTATTTATTTTTACTTGTATTGTACTCAGGAAAATTCATCGTGGAAGCACTGAATACATAGCATAGTTTCAATAACAATTGTAAAATTTTTATTTTTTTTTGAAAAGAGCAACCGCCGAGTTTCTTGCTGGCTCTTCTCGGCAGGAAAGGCATTCCGAACCAGTGGTAGATTCATTGATGATTCAAAAGTGCTTGTAAAAGTTTATTTGCATAAAAAATATTTCTATTTCTATTTCTTATTTCTATTTCTAAGGGTAGGCATTGTACAAATTATAAAAAGCCTACCCTTAAGTTTTCATAACTCGTACTGGCGATTTTCTCCATTTTATATCATATGCCCGCATAATGCCTACCCTCTGTGCACGCCACTGCCCTTAATGCTTCTCCTGAACACGGAATGTGAAATATTAGTAACCTCTTCTCTTTTTCATACTGGAATTCCTGTCCTACAACATATGTTTGTTAGACAAATCATTCTGATTTACACGATAGGCAAATGAGAAATCCTGACCTGACTCGCAAAGTTGATGAAATTCCCACGAAATAGTTCGGAACAGCCATATTTCGGTATCGCAATGTTGGTAAACCCTGCCCGCGATAACCTATCACTCAGTTCCGGTTCCGATAGTGGTGTCTGTGGACGCAGCGTCGAGTAAAGTCTGATGTTGCTAGCTTCTACGAACAACTGTTCATTCTGTTCGATGTTCTTGGATGAATATCCAAGCCCAATGCTGGCGCTTTTCTGGGCATAAGTCATTCATGAAATGAGAAAGGTTGAGGCCATCTTCACGACAAGTCCAGCAAGTGCGGATTAGCAGAATTCGCACACCTTAGTGCTTATTAACGTTAAAAAAAACTTGCATGGTTTCTAATTCCTGCAGGAACTCTCTGGAATTCTCTGGGTTGAGGCGTAAAAAACATCTATTCTTACATCCGTACATCCAAAAGTTCTACACTAAAATTAGCTGCCATGCGCCACCGCGTTGCGTTGTAGGCTGTACGTGAATACAGACGAGAACATTATGGGACCCGAACTCTCAGGCAAGCAGGTTTCCTCACAATTTCCTCATATTAATTAGTTGCTTTAAAAGCACATAGAGGGCTCGGTCTTTGCCGCCTGTAACCAGCAGCTCCCTGCGATTCGTTTGATGTCGTCGGTCCACCTAGTGGGGGTCTGCTAACACTGCGCTTCCCTTCCTGTCCCTGTTTTATACAATCTCTAAATTAAACTGACAGATCTATATCTCGTGCATTCCATAGGGATTATGAAAAGGGCAGCACAATATTTTAGACCTGTCAGTTTAATTTAGCTCAGAGATAACCACATAACTATTAAAAATAAAATAGAAAAAGATCCTACTTATAAATTACAAGGACTTCAAGGCAATGAAGAGGTCTTTTAAATTGTCACTATCAGATCACGCAATCCCACATTCAGTCATATTAAAACAGTGACAAGTCATAATTATATAATTTTTTATCCGGGCACCCTCAATAGGAGCGTTGCGTCGTAACAGCTTAATTTACACTTTGGTGCAATTGTTCATTAAATACAATTACTTGATTGCGCCGACCGCTGCACCATAGCCGACTCTACATTTAGGCGGGACAGACAGTTAAGCAATCTTGATAAAGTTAATTCAAGTTCTTTTTAGAGTTGCCTGATAGAAGAGAAAAAACGGAGCAATATAGAATCACGTCACATGGGCTACAAAAATGTGGTTTAGGTATAGCGTAAAAAAACCGACGTTGAACGCCACAACAAAGTAAGACGCTCGCTACTTCGCCAGTGTGGATTAAGGGTTTTTTAATTTCCGCGAGATCTCTATAATTTTCCGGGATAAAGCTTATGTGTTAATCCTGGGTATGAGTTATCTCCATTCCCAGCCAAATCGGTTCATTCTAAGGTTCATTCGTTATTGCGTGAAGGAGTAACAAATATCCATCAATACATCCATCCTCACAAACTTTCGCATTTATACACAGAGACCTTACCAGTGTTCGGAATGTAGGAACATTTGACCGTTGGGCTATTGAGACTCCACATATATATGTATAAATCTAAGTACCTAGGTATCTTTGTATGAACTTATTCAAGTACATAATCAGAAGACTATAGAAACTCTCCTAAGGTCTCGTGATGCTAGCGAGGCGCTTCGCGGGAGTCGGGGCACGACGGAGGGCGCTGCTAAGCAACCTCCCCTCCGGCGAATGTCAATAATATCAGCAGAAAGCGCAGGGCAGGGGTCGCTCGCTGCTTAGATGACGGGCATTAGGGACTAAGAAAAGAAAGAATCTTTACCATGCACCACCTAGCCACCTACCCTCTTACGTAAATCGGTATCCGTAAGCTTTTTTTTTATTCGATGACAAGTTTGTCCTTGACTGCGATCTAACCTGGTGGCAAGTGACGATGCAGTCTAAGATAGTAGCGGGCTAACTTGGAAGGGGCAATGTATCAACGCAAACCATCAAACATCGTGCCGAAACGCTTAAACGCTTGGGGGCACGTCTTTGACGGTGGTAACTAGCAACCGGCATGATGGCGCGGGCGTGTAGAAACAGATTAGGGGTACGGTTTGAATGTACACTGCCATTTTAAGGTCGTAGCCCACTTACACGACACCGTTCCCACCCAACCAAAGTATGAGCATTCAAATATGGACTTAATATCGTGCTCTGGAGGTGCACTTTACAGTAACAACACCGCGGTACGGTAACGATACCGCGCGCTGTTTTCTATTTTGTGTTGTTACTGTAAAGTGCACCTCCAAAGCACGATATTAAGTCCATATTTGAATGCTCATACGTTGGTTGTGTGGGAGCGGAGTCGTGTAAATCGGCTACGACCTTTAGCCTTCCATGTTAGTCCGCTACCATCTTCGACTGCTTCGTCACATACCATCAGGTGAGATTGCAGTCACGGACTATCTTGTCGAATAAATAAAAAGGATCACTTTGTTGCCGGTGTGCTAAGGCCCTTTTTCTCAAAAATGAAGACTCTCAGGCAAAAAATGTCATTGCTCTCAGGCATGAAGTTTTCTTGCGATGTTTTTCTTCACCTTCTTTCTTTTTGAAGGAATTAGCTAAGGATTAGATCAGAGTACATCATTTGAGTTGAATTATCTAAGTTAGGCGTGAACTCCACTGGGGGATAGAATCGCTAAGGTTTTCGTGGGGTCTAGCAAATCGAAAAACTCGTAAAAGCTAACAGCCTATTCTTCGTGGGACGTCGGTGTTGCGTGGGCATTCAATAGTCGATAGTTAGGGTACTGTGCGCTGCATGTTCTTATACCTAACCATTGTAATAAATAGCTATAGAAAAAGTCGTTCGAACAAAAATGTTCACGTTCCTAAATGACAGCCATAGCTTAACAACCTCCTAGAAACAATTCGTTGTTCCTAGGCATGTCGGTGGGTTTAAGAAGTTCCAACGAGTCAACCATTAGACCTTGTGCTAGAAACCAACGAGTAGTTTGCAAGGCCGGTTCGTTAGAGTTTAACACTGTAAACCTCAGTTTAGGGATTTGATCAAATCACTGACTTTCTTCAGGGAAATAGCGAAATCAAGTTGTCATTTTAACATCGCCTGAAATTTGATCAAATCCCGGTTTCTATCATTTCCCTGCGATATATACCAACCAAGTACTTTTTTAGCTATTAAGTTGAGATACATCGACTATTATCAAAATAATCTCTAGAGTATTGTGGGAGGCCTCAGGTTAGGATACGGGATTAATAGGTTAAATTGGTTCGTTAATTACGCCGCGAAGGGAAGAAAAATATCGTGAAGAAAGTTAGGTA
This sequence comes from Hipparchia sbordonii, assembly GCA_038048805.1. Taxonomy (NCBI): domain Eukaryota; kingdom Metazoa; phylum Arthropoda; class Insecta; order Lepidoptera; family Nymphalidae; genus Hipparchia; species Hipparchia sbordonii. Next base: position 13,452,805 of record CM076109.1, on the reverse strand, counting down.
GGTAATAGCTCAATATTCCTTTCTTTTTTCTATCATTTATTGTTCAAGACATAATTTACAAAAACAAACTACCAAACATTCTATTTTAAGGAGGGGGGATTGATCGGGTATTTAAAAGAAAGATGTAGATCTCATATTATCAGTTGAATTTTCCATTTTTCTTCAAGTAACCGTGATTATAAATAAACGACGGATAAGTACCTACCTACGTACCTAAAATCAATTTTGTTTTCTATAGTAGCTTTCAAGTGAGATCTTAATCGCGAAGTACGAGTTCACCCGTCTGTTAACTTTGCTACGAGTATAGTAAAGATTTTACGAAGCGGGTTATTTGTTTGGAAAGGCATTGCCAGTTTAATTCAATTCCTCTAATCGGTTTCTACACGGCATCGTATCAAAACGCTGAATAGCTCGACGGGATTTTCCCGGTAGAGTTGTAAATAATAGCCTCGGCCGAAGCCTCCCACCAGACCAGACCACAGTCGTTTACTTATGGACGTCCACTGCTGGACATAGGTCTCTTGCATGGACCTCCACAGGCCTCGGTCTTGCGCCGCCTGAATCCAGCGTCTCCCTGTGACTCGTTTGATGTCGTCGGTCCACCTAGAAGGGGGTCTGCCAACACTTCCCTGTGCGGGGTCGCAACTCCAGCACCTTGGGACCCCATCGACCATCAGCTCTTCGAACTATGTTAAATTCAGTAATTTCAGCAAATCAAAATTTTTTCATCTCCCTTTCGTCCCAATTTCAGAGATTCATTAAGCGGCCGATCTCGGAAAGTTCACGAGTTAACTTTAAATTATAAACAGCCAGCTAATTGGAAAACATAAATTCAAAAATTAGAACCCCATTTACTTTAACTTTTAGACGTGTAATAAAAAAACCGGCACTTAGCAACGTTGTAAGTTTAAACTTTATGGCGCAAAAGTTAGAGGTTTGTATTGGTTGGAAGATTTGTGAGGTAGGAAATTAAAGCAATCTTTGTGCATGGCAATAGGCGGTCGGAACAGACGGACGGACAGACAAAAAACGTCATTGTTCCGTGCTCTATACGGAGGTGCGAGTGGGAATAAATTAAGTTAACCCATTTCAAAGTTTTTATGCAGGTAGCCCACGAGCGTCGCGGAAAGAAGACGTAACAGGCTGAGATTTATAAAGTGGGCTCAAACTTGAGGCAGAGTTTAAATGTGACACCTATCCTATAGTTTTTTCTCGTTTTAACTGTGTCTTATCTTATGTCTAAGCCGAGTCAGATCACGCTCTATAGATCTCAGTCGTCTGAATATTTCATCGTCCTTTGCAAAAAGTTTCGACAAGTTTCGTTCAGGAAGAATCGACTTTTGCAGTTTGAAATACACTGATAGAATATTTCCTTCCATGAAATGCTCAGGAATCTATAAAAAATAATTCAATACAAGTATTGACATTGCAGTATGTTTCAATTTGGTAAAAGCTTTACTTCATATTTATATGGATTAAATATTTGACTTTCACCGAAAATGCATCAATACAATGTACAGTATCTTTTGATAAAGGTTGAATAATCTTCGGACCTAGTGGTCTGGTTCTTTGTTGGACATGACTTTGCATGTGTATATAGCGTGTCCCTCTTGGGTCCGCGTATTTGGCAGGTAGGGAATAGGGATGCTGGGACCACTGCGCGGCCGTGCCTTCTTAGAATTCCAAAGTAGATTATGCTTAGATAGAAACCGTCATGTAGAAATTCCATTTGGAATTATTTTGAAAAAGTTTCGTCCTTTCTGGTGATGCGGAGCTGAGTCCTCTTAAAGTGGACTGATTCGATTCTCGGTCGGGTCAAATAAGGAAACTTTTGTGTTCTTTTAGACAACCAAATAAATAAATTGATCAAACCTTTCGACTTCTATTCCGTTGCCCTACTGTCGTACCTACGTAGAGCATTGATAGCGTAGTTGTTAGGACTGTGGTCACCTATTAGGGTCGCAGGTTCAATCCCTGACTTTTCGAAGTTATGTGCGTTTAAGCAGTTAAATCACATGCTTCAACGGCGAAGGAAACCCTCGTGAATAAACCTGCTCACCTGAGAGACTGAGTGGCGAACCCTCTTTACAAGCCCAAAAGCCCGGCTTGCCTAATAATTGAGAGTTCTCCATAATGTATTTAAAGGTGTCAATTCCGTTCTGGGCCAGCGTGCAGGTGGACTATAACAGGTCTCCTTCTCAAGAGGAGACCTGCGCTTACTACCTAGTGACTAGTGAGCCGTTAATGGGTTGCTGAGTTTATTTTAATTCTATAACAAGTGTGCCTATAAAATTTGAAGAGTTCCTTCTATTTCTCCAGGATCCCATCATCACATCCTGACCAAACCTGATATCAAACAAAAAAGGAATTCTCCAAATCGGTCCAGGCGTCTTCGAGTAATCGGGGAACATTCATATAAAATGAAAAAAAAAAACCCTTTTTTGAAGTTGGTTAAAAAAGTGTAGTGTTGTCGCTACTAGGTGGACAGACGACAGCGACGAGTCGCTGGCAACAAGTGCGCAAAACCATGGCGTGTTGGAAGTGCCTTAATAAAACTATGTCCAGCTGTGGACGTCTATCGTTTGACGAGGACGACTAAAAGCTTTGAATTTACATGTTATGTATATGTTGGGACATGACGTGTGAGTTAATACCTAGTTATAGAGTGAATGTAAACAGTTTGACGCCAACGGTCCAGCTTAAAAGCCTTTGCATGTAGTGGGATATGTATCGACACCATTTTGTTAACAATGTCATTTATGTACTGCGGTGGTTAAAGGTCAGTCTTAACCCACGATATCTCAAAACATGTGGCTTGTATATTCCTCACTGAGAGTAGGTTAGGGTTTCGTTTTTCATATTGAGAAATTCAACAAAAGGGATTCATTCATACCACTATTAATTGTATCTGAATCGCAATATATGGGATATTCGTACAAAATTTTTTAGTGAAATATATGTACCTACCACTTTAGTACATGGTTTATTTAGTAATAAATGTAAAATATCATAACTACAAAGCACTCATTTGTTTTTACACAACTCTTAACTCAAAGTTTTTATACCTTTTGAATTACGTCTATATAAAATATCGATTCTAGCTGGATTTGTATTTTTTTTTATATTTATTTAGGACACCCAACAGGCTACAAAAAAAAATTAAAAGAAAAACATGGTAAACTAAAATATGCTGATATCTACAACCTTACCAATATTGTTATAGGTTGTTCTAATGGAATACTAAGATATTATTATGTTACTTTATTTCCCTAATTAAAATTAGTGCTAATAGAGCGTATTGTGTTGTCCGCAGGAGGTGAGGTGGTTCATCACGTGGGGCGATGCTGGGCGGGGCGGCGGGGGGCGCCCGCTCCCGCCCGCCCACTGACCTGCATCAAGGTATGTTGTCCTGGTACCTCCGAACGAGATACGCTTGTTTTGCTTACTAGTTAAAGTTTACTCGATGAGAAGAATTTATCGTGAACTTATCGGAAACGTAGTTAGTACTAACCTAACTAAATGGATTTTTGAAAATAAAATTATATAGGTACTTTTTTTTACCTGAGACTCAAGTGGCTTACAGCTTTTTAGGCCTTGGGAACTATTCAATTTCAAGGAAAGAAAAGTAGCCTGCCTATCTATGCTCCTAATTTTGTCGAGATCGCTTCAGAGGCTAGTTTTTTTTTTAACCTTAACACAAAGGTGTTAAGGTTAAAAAAAAAACTTTAAAACACAGGTACCTACACTTTTTATAGCCTTCACTCTCACAGCCCGATGAGATGACCGTAGAGAGATCCGCAGGTTTCGGAAGTACTGTAGACTCTAGGTGCTACTGAGATTTCTTGACAAAAAAACTCGATATACCATGCAGCTATGGCAGCAATGTACTACTGTAGCTAACTATTATGTTTTTGTTGTAGGTGTCACGAGATTTCCGCTGTATTCCTTATTTCCTACTCAGGGTGGCAGATCTACACAAATACATAAAGGTAAAAATATTTTTTATAAGCTTTACTCTTGATAACTTATAACTTGATATATCTGTCCATGTATGAACTCCAGTCAACATACTTATGTTTAGTAGAAACTAGCCTTAATTCCATTCGACTGGTATTGGCCAATATGACACACCTTTGTGACACACGGACTGAAGCGCGGTAAAGTACATTAGATTAGACATAATACTGAGCCAAAGTCTCATTTTAAAATTACCTGCTAACAGTTTATACAGGCTGTTAATTGAGAACGGATATATTAAAAACGGTGAACAAATCGTCTGTAGTGGAATGCTCCCGCAATGCAACTAACCGCCAAAAATGGAGAAACTCCGCAACGGAGGCGGTCTGTGACCTTTAGCAACTAACGCCATGTGCCGTTGTGCGCGCGATCATCGCGCGTTGAGTGTTTGTCATCTGAACGTACCCTTAGAGCCCTATAAATATAGATAGAAAAAATCGGATATTGAGATGACCATTTCAACTAGCTATTGGACGAATTTGGTTTACGAAACTATTGCGATAATAAAACTCTATTCAAATTCCCTCTGCGTACAAAAGTTTTATTATTTTTGTGATTTATCTACTCACTTTCAAACTTTCTACTTTTTTTTAAAGCAATCTCGCGGCCATGCTAAAAAAATATTGCTCTAAGTTAAGCTTTTAAAAAATTTGTCGTCAGCTCAAAATTATAGTTACATTAGTTTAGGAGCATAGTGACTAAAAATATTTAGGTATATTATTTTTCCATTTTTAGATGCTTTCATCGTTGGTTTTTTTTTTTTGTTAAAAAGTTATTAAACTTACACTGGACGTATAAGTACAAGTATTTACATAATTCAAAATTGGCGTGACGCGGCGTATCTGGGTCGTTCTACTTTTCTACCGACAATAGTCTGTCTTTCTTCTTATTATGGCATCTCGTTGGAGTATTAATATAAACGGTTTTTTATTCGGTTCGAATAAATGTCCATATTTTTCTTATCTATTAATATTATGTCATTTTTCATGTTCTCTAACCAGCATATTTTATACGTTCGTTTTCCGTATAATGCCGTGACAGAGTGGTAAACTGAAATGTTGTCTCCACAGAAAAAGGCCACTCTGTCACATTATTTTTTCAAAAACCAACATTAAAAAAGAATCAATATTAGCTAGGAAGGAAGCTTTAATTAGTACTAATGAAAACACAGATGCAGTTTTTTTTAAATCCCACACATAAAACACAATTATAGATAGTTCAAAAACCAAAAAAACAGAAAAACGTCGTTTCATTGTCGGTAGAAAAGTAGAACGACCCATCTACTCTCTGAGTGACACGCGTGAAATATAAGCCCTTCTCGGATTTGCGATTAATTCGCGAATCGCTGCGGCTCTCTCCGTGACGGCGGAAAATGCACTTGGAATAAAAATATTACAATATCCCGCTGCTAAGCCACACTGACTCGGCCCTTATCAATACTTCAATCTTTTTATGTCATATCTTTTTAGGATTTGAATTTTGATTAGCTGGGTCCCCACCAGACGATCCATCGCGCTCCGATCGCACGCGGCAGGAGCGCGATCCAAATGTGCAGGCGGTGTGGACGTGCCGCGCGCGATCCATGCGCTCGTATTGGAGCGCGCGCTCCCTGCTGCGCCCGATCCGTTCGTTTTTTTTATTTTGGATCGCGGATCGCGGGATCGCCGATCCATTTTGGATCGTCTGGTGGGGACTCAGCTAATGACACGTATCTGACTTTTTGTAGTTGTGTGCGTTTTTAACCCCCGCCGAAAAAGGAGGGGTGCTATCAGTTTGAAGTGGCGAATGGTGATGATGACCTTGCTTAGATAACGGGAATTATTTTTACTGGCTCTCCCACTTACTCGATATCGAATTTCGTTTTGGTGATAAACTATAATAAAAACCGGCCAAGTGCGAGTTGGACACTAAGGGTTCCGTACCATCTTAACAGCGATTTTTAAGGTCGAGTAAAATTCTTCGGGGTTCCACCTTTATTTTTTACTAGTGGATTAAGGTTTTTCAATTCCCGCGGGATCTCTTTAATTTCTCGGATAAAATATACCTAGCCTATGTGTTAATCCACCAAATTTCAGGCAAATTGGTTCATTCTTTGTGGCGCGAAGGAGTAACAAACATACACACACACACACACACACAAACTTTCAGCTTAATAATATTAGTGTGATTTTGTTTTATTTTTATTATTTGTTGTTATAGCAGCAATAGCTATACACATTCTGTGAGAACTATCAAAATCTATTACGGTTCATGAAATACAGTCCGCTGACTGAAAGACGCACTGACGGACGGATAGCGATGGCTCAGTAATAGGGTCCCTCTGGCACCCTTTGTGTACGGAACCCTAAAAACTAATACAGCGCTGTGCCAACGAATACAAATAACACATGTGCAATGCGCGGGAGTCGCCAAGTGTACGCCGAGGAGTGACACAGATGATTAAGGCGCGCCTGTCTGTGCCCAACATAACGACTGTAACGACTGCTGTAATGACTTGCGCGTGTAATGTGTTTCACACACGATTGCTATAATATTATATGTAATATATGCGGGTTGTTATGTTCCCTCAAATATGGTTGAGCGAAGCAATGGCTGGATCATGCGTCATGCTCGTGAACGGGTGCCACCAACGGGAATGGGTCTGCTCTGACTGCCCGTCTTGACATGCGTTGGATTGGTGTACCTACGTATGCATTTTTGCATTTTTGAAGCTTTATTGTGGAAGCACTGTATACATAGCATTGCTTTCATTAACTATTGTAAAATTTTTATTATTTTTGAAAAGAGCAACCGCCGAGTTTCTTGCTGGCTCTTCTCGGCAGGAAAGGCATTCCGAACCAGTGGTAGATTCATTGACGATTCAAAAGTGCTTGTAAAAGTTTATTTGAATAAAAAATATTTCTATTCTATAATCTATTCTATTCTATTCTATACAATACACCCCGTTCACGTCAAGTTGGCCGCTACCTCGCGTCGCGCTTCTCCGCACCGCACCTTTTATTTGGTGGGAGGCTTTGGCCGTGGCTAGTTACCACCCTACCGTCAAAGACGTGCCGCCAAGCGATTTAGCCTTCCGGCACGATGGCGGGTAGAAACCGATTAGGGGTATGGGTTGAATTTACACTGCTATACCCCTTCCAAGTTTGCCCGCTACCATCGTAGACTGCATCGTCACTTACCATCAGGTGATATCGCAGTCAATGGCTATCTTGTCTTAGAATAAAAAATAAAAAAAATACTCAAGTCAGACCCGCTTAGTACAGATGGGAATGTACCGTTCGCGATTGCCACTACCGAATTTTTCAGTTGTACGATAGTCGGCCAACTTGAAACGCGTGAGCACTAATACGATAGGTGTCGGTGACCTAACGATATATGGCAGAGATTTCAAAATAAATAGTGAATGGGTAAATAATATGTCGTTCCTCGTAAAAACCCATAAACGACGCGCTTTGCACTGGCGTAGGATGTTCTTACCGTAAAATACATAGAAATCTAGGAAAAGTAAACTAATTAATTATTATTGTAGATACAGAAGGTGTAGGTAGAGAGATTAATTTTGTAGAAAAAATACGAAAACAAACTTATTTTCTTCGAATAATCCGTGATTCATTTCAGTAGGTAAATATTAAATCAACAACAACATAATATCATAACAAGTTTTGTTTACGAAATCCTTGGGCTTAGAATAGAATATATAAGAATAATTTTTTATTCAAATAAACTTTTACAAAGTGCTTTCGAATCGTCAAATGAATCTACCACTGCACTGGTTCGGAATTTCGTTTCGGCCTAGAAGAACCAGCAAAAAACGCGGCGGTTGCTCTTTTAAAAATAAAATAATTTGTAATAACAATATTATGTTGTGTACCTACAATTTACGGGTTAAATAAGATCAGGAATTTTTTCTAACAAAATTTTCTAACCTTTAAATGAATTAATAAAGATCAACAGCTCGTATATACGAGTTACGACACATTTATTGTTACAATAACGATGATGGTTGTTAACAGTATCACGTAATACTTTGAGTCGCTAAGTACTAGGCTTCTATAACGAATAAAGAGATCTGTGAACAGACACGGTGAATAATAAAGCAACAAACGATAACAAAATGTGCGCGGGAGGCGAGCGCGGGCCGCGAAGCGACACAGTGATTATAATTAAGGCCTCCCTCTCACACACTACAAATAGATATCGAGCTCTTCACTAATGAGTTCCATTTGTCATGTTAACGCTTTGAGTCCACAGCCAGTGCAGTGGTTCTAGAGTCGAGAGATCAAAGTTATTTTACTTATGTACTTGACCTAACCTTGCTTACTGGACCGACTTGACTCGTGATCGATTACTTTTGTGGACCTAGAACTCTAAATCAAATTTCCTAGACCGCGCATTTTGTGATGAAAGCTTTAGGAGGTTGTTCTTTTCATTTTTACCCGTTTACCCGCAGTCACAATTTCTTTAACTACTTACGCATTATCACGCGAGAAGTTTCTTATAATATGATACTTAGTTACTTATTTACGTCACACGAAGAAATAGGGTTTGCACGTGATCATTATTTCGTTGCAAGAGATATCAAAACTTGAGAAAATAATTGCCTGCACACATTTGGCGTTTTCATTATTACAGGCTTGTGTGAACGCTCTATGTACATTTTGCACGCACTTATCTTTTCTATCCCGTATAATTTTCGTTGTGTCACTATGAAAAGCAAATAGCAGTTCTAATTACTTTATTGATAGTGTGATGTTTGTCTTCAGTAACGGAGAGTTTATTCTCTACGTCGCTCTCGACGTTCGGTGTTCCGACGCCGCCACCCAACTCTCCGTACTCTCCGCTGCAACTGGAGCTGCTCAACTGCTCGCAACGCGTGCTGCTCTCCGATAAGTAAGTAGTAATTAGTAACTAAAGCACTTTTATATTTATGTTAACCTGGTCATCTTGACCCACAGTACGTGCATGTCATTGAACTAGTTAGTAGCGGTCAAACTGAAGCACCTTGAAGCAACCGTTTAAGAGGTTCATGATTCCCTAGTGATCATAGAATCAAAACTGCTGCTGTCCACGTTATTTCTCCACAAAGCGCATCGCCCAAAACCTCTGTTTCGAACTTTGAACTCTGGTTTCAATCGTAAGGTGGGTTCCATATACACAATTATGTGATCCAATGATGGATTTTATTATTATTATTGGATTGCCTATTTTTTGTATTATCTATCGTTTCTCCCAGCATCATTCACATATAACAAACTAGTTGATGCCTGCAAATTCGTTTTGTAATTCCCGCGGGAACCTAGCCTATGTGTTTATTTCACACTATAACTATCTCTATGCCAAATTTCAGCCAAATCGGTTCATTAGTTTTTACGTGAAAGAGTAACAAACATCCATCCATCCATACTTACAAACTTTCGCGTTTATAATATTAGTAGGATGATACTTAAATTATATTTTCGGAATGCAATAAGTTCAAAATGCTTTGCTTGCTCACGCTTGTTGTATTATACAGAGCAAGTAAAGAAAGATATAGAAAATGGCGGTTTTTCATTCCTATACATACTACGTTATCAACTGCGTTATACAACAACATTACGATTCCACGTACAATGTTGTTTCATATTGAACTCAAAGATCAAGAAGCCAGTAAAGTACGTTTCGGGTTTCTTTTAAGAGTCCGAAAGAAAAGACGTGTCACGTCACGTTTTATATTGTGAGCTTACTCTACTGAACACGCCACGTGCGGACGCGTCTTTGCGTAATACTTCAGTGTATAGAAAGCCTTTTGTGCTTGTCTCTTCTATTACATAATAATGTTAATTATTATTATTATGAAATTCTATAATCCGTTTTTTGAGATCTCTTTCAGGTAAGAAAGGATCTCTCATAATTTGAAAAAAAAAAAACCCTGTCAAATGCGAGTCGGACTCGCATGTAAAGGGTTCCGAAACGCCGAATAAAACACGTTTGTATTAGCGGATTTATTTCCCTGTAATTTTTAATTTAAGTATTTTTATTTTTACTATTTACTGTTATAGCAGCAATCAGAAATCAACATTCTCTGAAAATTTCAACTAGTACGGATCATGAGATTACAGCCCGCTGACAGACAGACGGACGGACGGTTGGACAGCGGAGGCTTAGTATTAGAGCCCCGTTGGCACCTTTTGGGTACGGAACCCTAAAAACTGTCTGATTATGTCCGTCTATGATTCTGGTCCTGGTTTAGAACATATTTATTGAGCACGTTCAGGCACGTAATCAGAGTTTTAATATAATTTTAATATATTGATTTGATTGTACAGGGAGCCCAGCAGAATGGAAGAGGCTAAACTGGGCAAGTGTCTCTCGGAATCGCTGTGCTGCCCAGACGCGATGATGCAACCTCTCACAATCAAGACTGAGCAGGCCAAGCGAAGTTGCAATACTTGCCTCACCAACTCTCCCAAGAAGGTGAGCTATTGAACCCATTTTTAATCTTTGACAGAGAGGTGGTATAAGTTTGATCGCCTGATCTGTGAACTCTGAGTTTTGTATGTATTTGTTGTTTGTGGCAACATACCTTTCTAACCGGATGCACCGATTTGAATGTGGTTTTTTTATTATGTTTGATGCAGCAGGGCTCATTGATTTATTTGATTTGATATCGAATGAGTAATTGATATACAGACAGTACATTGAACGTATATTCATACATTTCACAAACCTATTTCTTATAAAGCTTGGTAACCACAATGTTTTCACGAATTACCAAGCTTTACGCTCGTAATTTCCATTTTATTAAGGAGGCCAAGTGGAAGAGTTCCTAAGCTTATCTTTTGTGTCATAGGTCATACACACAGACGGCGGCTGTAGTAGAACCAACCCAGTAACGTGGGTCGGCGTTGCCGGTCAAAACGTTCAAGTGCAAGTGAAACGAGAACCACAGCACATGCACGTCTCTGAACTAGTGGCGGTCAAGCTGGAGCAAGCTTCTCCTGGTAACAAGCCGGATCCACCGCCCGGTATACCCGCAAGCTTAAACAATGGTGAGTTCTTGCGATTTATGTTACCTTGGTTATTGTGAAAATGTCTCCGAACATAACGGCCAAGCTGGGAGATAGATCCGCCAAAGAAACAAACGAATCTGTTAATTTATGTGGTCCTGGTGATATTAGAGACTCAGCTGTTTGCAATAATTTCGCAATGCGGATCTTTTGATGACAAATTAAGGTGCACGGCGTCGTCGTCACCACGTACGCCGTGTATATCTCTTCTAATTACAGTTTTATTAATTTTTCGAACCTGTATTTATTTTCTGCTAGGCTTTTTTGAGACTATCAAAATTTTTCGATCTAAATCTCAACTCATGAAAAGCGCAGTAGTGTCGCCCAGTACCACCCACCAGGGGTTTTAAAAACATAATTGGGTAAGTATACAGAGGTGTTAGGGGATATAAACGCTAAAGAAAACTGAAAGCAGAGAGGGATTCAGAACATGATTCTGATATGTTCAGCGTCGGAATTTTTCATCGGTCTTTTCGTGATTCTAACAATATTTTTTTTTCAATATTTTTTTAAGTAATTAATTACATGGAATCGTGTACGTTACCTATCTTAACTTGATTTTAATTGCAAAAACAACTATTGGTTGCGACGCGCAGTACATCCTGCACGTTTAGGTATCGGCTTTAGTATTTTGTAATCGTGATACATTGCGTGCCTAAAAATTACAATTATTGGTAACCCATGATGGATCTGTGATGAGCGGCATTTACAGTTTCATTACAGGCAATAAGTGTAACCTATTCACAATGTTTCCGTTTACATGTCCCTTACACTCTATTATGCGTAGTTAAAATTACATAAACTATTGAAAGTGCTATATTTTGTGACGGCTAAATTGCATGTTGTCTAATGTTGCTCAACTGGTAACAGGATCCATCCCCGTCGGAATAGCGGTAGCGCGGCAAAGGGTCGGCGACGCGGGTCTTCTCGCTGCGCTTTCCCAGAAGGACAATCAAAGGCTACACGATTTAGGTAAGTTTAGCTTTTAACGTATTTATTATTTACCATTTAGATATTAATGATTAATTATTATTTATTTAGCATTTTCGAAGTGCAGTATAGGGTTAAGAACTCAAAAAAACATTAAATTAAATCCATAAACGTAGTATTTGTGAAAAACCGATAAATCTGGAAGATACATAGTACACAAATTACACAGTATTCAAAATATGTAATTAATTATTTATTTACGCTATTTCGTACTTCTTTAGTTTATAGTATCCTAGTAATTCATCGGTGTTAAACGTAGGATGATAAAATAAATGAAAGTGCCCATGCGAAGAAAACTTAAAAAATCTTTGGAGGTTTCTTTATCCAATTTAAATATTATTCAAACACAATCGATTATTATGAAAAATTAATACTAGGGCTATTCCATTGTGTGTGACATCGTCCGTTTGATTTTCCTGGATAAAAGTAAGATTTTAAGGGCCGATTTCATCAACGTAAAATAAGTCTTATCCGAGCGTAAAGATATTTTAGCAAATTTTCAATAAAAAAACTGTTAGAACGCCTTTATTCCTCGGTTAAATCTCGTTTATAACAATGATATAATTTTATTGGTAATCAATAGGATTGCAATTGCCTTAAAATAGAAAGCGTGAAATTAATAAAATATAATACTTAAAATAAAAATTTATGGGGATTGTTTTGTCCGCCCGTGGTCACTTATAGTGGACAGTGGTGACCTATTCCTATGCGGTCCGCGGCCCGGGCGCCGATAGTTCTTACGTCACCAATGTAGCAATCATAAGTATACAACCTCTGTGATTTCTGTAAACCTGGTACCACTATGTATAGACAACCGTTCGATGAATGAAAAAAAAAACATAATAAAATGGAAAATAAATGAAAATAAAAATATACCTATTTAGTTTCAGTGTTCAAAAATATACTTAACGTCCTAAGACAGACAGACTAAATTGAAATAGCTTTCTATGAAATATAAAATAATATAAACAGGTTGCTCCTTTTTTTGCTTTTGTTTTTTTTTAAATTCACATTTTTCCGTTACTTACATATTTTATTGACGTATTTTCGATTGATCGGAACCGGTTTATAATCGAGTAAGCCATCCGCATTATGGTATTGAATGGCAAAAAATACGAGAACCTGGTAGGAATGGTAGGTATAGATGAATAAGGTGGTGAAATAGTAACTTGAATGTAAAGCCAAGTCTAGAATGGCCTTCGTGTCGACTCTCAAAACACTATCGTAGCATCGTGCTGCCTCGATGCGCTAACTACCGATAGCTAAGGAGTAAAATATGACCTGCCGTTAGGGCTTAGCGCGGTGAATAAATTGAGATATCTATACAAATAAATAAAATTGAAATGTCTGTCTGTGATAACGAAATAACTGCTTCTTATTAATTATGATTATTTGAAGCATACACCCAAACGTTTTTGCTATCCATATTATGTCTGCCTGGTCGTCCAAGTTAAAGAAATATTAAATAGCTAGACGATGTTCGCGACTTCTTCGCGGATTAAGCTTTTTGTTTCCCGCGGGAACTCTTTAATTTCCCTGGATGAAAAGTAGCCTGTGTGTTAAATCAGCGTATAATCTATCTCCATCACAAATTTCAGCCAAATCCATCAAGTAGTTTTTGCGTTAAAGAGTAACAAACATAGACACATATACATATACACACACACACATGTTTCATAAGAACCAATTCTATAATATTTTGTTTGCAATTCAGTAATGTTTTAGTTGGTGCACGTTACCACGGTCGTTACATAAATACTGCGAAAACTTTATCAATGCAACTTTTTCGATTGTAAAGGTGCAATCGAACATAAAACATAGTCGTATCATGTTTTATTGAGCTTTAAAGGTTAAATATTCACTGTAGTTGAAGTGAAAACGACTGGTAAACATTATTAATAACATTATTATGCAATACATTGCCATTAACATTAGCTGGAGTCAGCCGGGTGTTTCCATTATAGCATATACATAAACATAAGTAGGTATAAATAAGCACATAATTGCGGTTTTCCTTCGGGTTTCCTTTTACCCTGCAGATAGGACAGGGCTGCCATAAATAGTATAATTGGAATTTTTGTTGATTTTCCTCATAATTAAAAAATCTTTTTAACCCAAAGCAACAGAGAAAGAAATATTGAAATAATAGTTTTAAAATACCACAATGCATATTCAGAAGTTCTACTTAGTAATAATCCGATTATAACTTTTTTTTTAGATTCTTTCTTCTTAGAATTAAATCGGTGTTTATTTATTTTTTTCACAAACACACCGATTTGTATCCTCAGTAATATTTGTAAAATTTTATAATAGGTAATAATCAGACATGCCGTTTCTAACTTAAAGTAAACCTACTCCTTATGTAATAATAATATAATTCAAAATGTAAACCACAAAATGCAGTCTAACATTGCATAGTCTTCTATGCATAATGCATATTCTTCTATTTCATTCTATTATTTTTCTAGAATAGACTAACTTGATCGCGCTGCAACAAAAGACCATCCTAAAAATCGGAGCCGGAGCCATCTGGCGGACTTAAACATCAGATCATTAATTTCGAATGTAAAAAGATCGTTAAAGCACGCTTCCAGCGGCCTTTCCGTACAAGATTTATTACTAAACAGCTGAAGCGAACAATTATATGCTAATAGTAACATTGTATGGTCAATGAATGTATGTCTGTTATACTTATAATATAAGTATCACTTATGTTATAAAATATTTTCACCTGTGCCATCATTATTATGCTAGTTATCGGGATTCGAAGAACAGCAGCAGGTAAAAAATATATACATTAACGATAAACATGTGTTACGGGAAATCACAAGCTTTTAATAATATGCCTTGAACTGTGGTTTTTACACAACAAAATTTATGTCTTTTATCTATACCAATATTTATGTCCATTATCAATTTTTTTATGTTATATCTTGCAGGTATATTTTAGCAATCTTTACTTTATATTATTAATATTACTAGAAATCCTGAATAAAACTTCAAAATTTTTAATATTTTTAATAGAGGTACTCTACAGCAGATTTATTTATGAGTTTGGTTATAAAGTTTAGAGTTAACGTTGGAAAGTTTAACAATAAATTATTGTAGTCATTGCTAGAATGCTAGCTTTAATTTTTTTTTTTTTGTAGAAACTAAGTGTGACTGGAATTTATGTTTCATAACATTCTATTATAGTGATACAACTATTGACTTTAAATATACTTATATAATATTAAATATAATATGCATAATAAGGTTCTCAATCTAAAAGTACTGCAGTACCTATAGGTATTTCATACACATAGTTAACATAGTTTCTAGGAAAACAAATTATACTTACATATTTACATATTATTATCTATATTTATTATAATTAATTAACTTTAATGTTTAAGTGCGGTAGGATACTTAAATAATTAACTATTATACAAAGTATTTATTGATAGATTCCGTTATTCAAAGTATTTATCAATTATACTATAGCTATCTGTTGCTATAAAATTAAAACAAGCATCGCTTTACTATTCCGCCAATCCATTAAGAGCTAGCAAATGTTTTTGTGTTATTATTATACGGACGGGCTTTTAAAGTGCAATTATACCTACAGCGTCGGCTCATATTGGTTTAATTGCAGTAAATGTGTAAGTATGGGCTAGATACCAGATTACGCAACCGTGAAGTTTACGCACGTATTTAGTCGAATGAATATGGAACTACATAGTTCTTGAAAACATATTAAAGGTGCTTCCTTACCGGTCATTGGACCTGCGAAGGATGTTTTTTGAGTTCTGAAAATGCGTGTGACGCAGCGAGTGCATCGTAGAAATACATGATCGAATCAATACGTAGATTTGAAAGAAGAGATTAAGTTAGTGTAATTTGTCTTTTCACACATCCAAACGACGAGTTACATATCTAGCTAAATACATGATCGAATCAATACGTAGATTTGAAAGAAGAGATTAAGTTAGTGTAATTTGTCTTTTCACACATCCAAACGACGAGTTACATATCTAGCTAAAAACAACAAGCAACAATAGTTTTGGTTAAGCAACGACCTGTTATTTTTAGTAACAGCTTCGTTATCGTGATTAGTTGCTCAGATTGCTCTGAGCGCTCGTGTTTTTATCATCCGCCTTATAAAATTAATTGAATCCGGAGAGTTTACAATCCTCTCATTACCCCCGCCGCCGCTCTTGTTCTAGCACAGTGCCCTTAGCACGAGTTTCCACATCTCGAAAACTAAGATGGTTTTCGTAACTTCGATAAAATTCCTTATTAAGAAGGTTAGTTTTAAAACTGTAACCAAACTATTTAAAATTGGATGTAACATACGTCATAATAATTTTGTTCGTATTTTTATGCGATTATTATTCTTCATTAAAATTGGCTTAGTATTTTAGGCGCTATGGTGGAACAAACGTAGGTACCTAAATAAATATAAAACATACAGACTGGTAAAATCATAAATTCTTTTTGGCGTTGCCGTATTAGGGGAAAAACTAAAAAGGTTGAGTGTGACATGTACATGTACTGCCAATGACGCTATTAATTAATTATAAAAAAAACATGGTGTAGTCAAATTAGTGATATAGAATATATGTACTACGATATTAAACATCCCCGGTGTTTGGAACTTGGGTCCACTTTACGCTGAAGTTACCGTAACGAAAACTCACTAAAACCATCAATGATTCCTCTGGAAGTGCAAACGCGTACTAGCTAGTACAGATAACATCGTGAAAGCGGGCGGATGTACCTATCTAGCTCAAATTTATTTACACGGCAAAAACACCGGCCCGACCAATTACATGCTAATCAGAGTTTTACAATTACTATAAATTGCGCCAGCGGTCGCTTTTATGGCTTCATGAATATACGCGTCGCGCAAAATACACGTTTTTAATTTTAATTCTTTCGAAGCACGCTGTATATACATATGTGCGTGGAGTTTGATAACAATTGGGCACGCAACTTTTTTTGATTACTCCCGAGTGAAACAGTACAATATTATTATTTGGGTGCAATACTACTTAATTTGACTGAATATTGTAATTTCTTTCCGTTTATTGGTACCGATTATAATCGGTATAATCGATAAAATAATTATTTTACCTTTGTTTTATACGGCTTGATTTCTTTCATCTATGACAAGTTTCGCATCAATGTTGACCTTTTAGATTTTGTAAACTTGTACCTAAGTGGTTTATTGAGGTTGATTAATAAGGAAGAAGTCTTAGATTAATTGAAGAAACATGTTTATCATAGAAATAAGGATATGATAAAAATCGATAATAAGGTCCACATACCTACCACCCACCCTTAGCGACCCTCTTCGTTCATAGTTGAACGCTGCAATAAACACACAGATAGATAGATAATTATTATTATTATTATATCGCTCTCTCCCTTCTACTTGTTAAAGCAATCTCTACCTAAGCGAAAATAAAGTTGACTTTCAAGTACTAGGGTGATATAAGTTAGAGAAGCATTTGGGTTTCTTAATTAAAACATGGCGCATGACCATCTGGTTTTTAAACAAAAGTGATAGTTATATTTAGAGCAATAGTGGTCAATGTCGTATGGGAAACAACAGTCATAACCAAACAAAAGTGATTCGAGTAGATAATAACGCCACAGCAAGTGGTCGAAAACATTTGGGGCCTTATGACAGAAAAATAAATTATTTTTGATTTATTTGGAAACATTACCGTTGAAATTAGTAGTGTTGGGAACTATTATTAAAATATTATATTATAGGCAATATTTTTATTGGAGCTACTAGATATTAATTACGATTCTGTCACTTAATAAGATAAGTGTAATCTTTAAATCATTAAGTATTTCACGTTTGAAATACTTAATGATTTAACCTACATTCATATACATTTTGAATGTTATTCATCTTATAATTAGTAGGTATACTAAATTAATAAATACGTATAACAGATCTAACAATAATAAAATAGAAAAAGTTCGCTAGGATTTTGAATGCATGTTCTCTTTTGTTATTAGTATGCGACCGAACATTCGGCTTCTGTCATCTTCGGCCAAAAATACCACCGTCGGCCGAACCTTCGGCTTCGGCCAAAATGGGCCAAAGTTTACTTACTTATAGAATGAATAACAATCAAGATGTATAAGAATGTAGATTACAATGTCGTTTGAAACTATACTTGGTTTGGTTTCTTAACCAATTTAAATACGAAAATTGTTCATTTAGTAAATATTTGCATTTTTAATTTAATTTCCTAAGTTCCTAGAAATGTGCTTTTAAAGCATTCTCATAAATTAACATGTGCGTGTAGCGTCAGACAAACAGACTAAGATAAAAAGGTCGGCATCAACTGTTGAATATAACCGAATGGCGGAGAGATGATGTCAGAAGCTTTTGTTTCGTTTTGATTAACATATCTGTACTATGTATCATTAAAGTTTAATGGTTTGTCTTTTGTTGTTGGTTTTCGCATTACATAAAGCATGGAGCAATTCGCAGAAATATATCAACATAGACAACATCAAATAATGTCCTCAGTATAAACCTATAATGGCTCTACTCAATACATCTGTGGATTTTCAATTTGTCACGATGATATGAGTCTATAATCTATAATTAATAAATAAATAATTAATTATTTATTCGTTAGAATATTTGTAGTTGTTAACAATCATTTCGCTTTACAATGTCCTTTGGAAAATTAAGCTAACGTTATAATCCGAGTGATTACAATAGCTTACTGTTTAGTAATTTCACTCTGTTGTTGCAAAGCCTTCGTCCATAATATGATTGGGTTAAAAATTAAAATATAAATACATATTATGGTAGTATACGTACAAAACGATAGATTATTATGTTAAACAACCAGACTCGCTAGCAGACAGAAAAGCATTGTATTGTGAGACGATTGTAAGTCACGAAGACAATTACAACGGTTATTAACTCATTAGTCATTATGAAGAGTTATGCTTATTACTTATCTATCATTTCCATGAGTAGGTATGTAGTGTAAAAATGTTATGTTTGTTTATACTTATATCTATAGTACGATTATCTTTTTAGGGTCCGTATCCGAAGGTTAACCAATGGGACCCTATTTTTTTTTTTATTCTATGACAAGATAGCCCTTGACTGCGATCTCACCTGATGGTAAGTGACGATGCAGTCTAAGATGGTAGCGGGCTAACTTGGAAGGGGTATAGCAGTGTAAATTCAACCCATACCCCTTATCGGTTTCTACACGCCATCGTGCCGGAACGCTAAATCGCTTGGCGGCACGTTTTTGACGGTAGGGTGGTAACTAGCCACGGCCAAAGCCTCCCACCAGACCAGACCAGAGACAATTTAGAAATAATAAATTATTACTAAGTCTCCGCTGCACTATGTCCATCCGTCCATCTGTCAGCGGACTGTATCTCATAATCCCCAATAGGTAGAGAGTTGAAATTCCAGAGAATGTGTATTTCTGTTGCCGCTATCTATAACAAATAATAAAAAAATTACACTAAATTAAAAAAAAATAAGGCCAGCCAAAAATCGCCGAAAAAACGTTTCGTATGCGAGTCCTTTATTTTTTACACGCTTCTCTTCTTGCACATCACACGTCCAAAGGTAGTCTGTGAGAAAATGCTTTAGCATTAAGTCCGCCTTTTGTGCAATAAAGAGAAAAAAAAACATTATAGTCGCATAATCGCACAACGAGCAGAATAAATAAGTGTTGTCTCTGATACACAGCCACGAGCGTCGGCGGCCGGGCCGGCGGCGCGGCGGTGCAAGGTATAGACTATAGAGGATTTCTAATCACGTCGCGCCAATTCAGGCCCGGCCGCCCGTCACAAACATTTGGCGTACTTCCCGCCCAGGGCTGACACGCGTCTCCATCATATATTACTAGTGGTTCGCCCCGAACTGAGACCTCGCGATATCCCATAATTCCCAAAAGTTTTAATTATATATTGAAAAGTTTTAATTAACTTTTAACATTAGACGCAATAAAAAAAATAATAGTCGACATAAAACTGTTTTACTGACACAGCGCCATCTATTAGCATTATAGTGAAGCTATTAGCTTCACAATAATGCTAATAGATGGCGCATTAAAATTAAATAATTTCGTTTCTTTATAACATTTATCTAATTTTAGTATTTGTTGTTCAAGTACAGGATATAACTGAATTTTCAACCAAGTTTCACGTTCTAATATTCAGTAATTCAGAAGTTATAGGGCTCTGACAGACATTTAGACGGACACACTTCTCTGTCTAGTAGGCAAGCGCCCTAGTTGACTCAGAGAACTCGCTTCGCTCGTTCAATAAACCCCCTTTGACACTAATTATTTCATAAACATAAGTATTTTCCAAAATCTTTTGGATAGCTTCGTAACGCCTCAAATATAAACAGCGCAACGGTTGAAACGCGGCCTGAAAACAAGCTTTACGCTTAATTGTAGGGGATAGGGGAATATTAGTCCTATCCAGAATGTTATTCTTAAAAAAATATTTTAAAGTAGCCGGCTATTTTTTTTTTTTCAAAACTTCTCACAAATAAAACTTAGCAGCTTTTACAGTTTTTGACTTAGGTTTCTAAATAAAATGTTTGAGATACTCGGACGGACTATACGGAATGGAAGAAACTATAAGTCTCTTGTTTGCTATGGAATCCTAAAAAATATTTATGATTTATATAGGTTCGTATTTGTTTAATGGGAGGCTTTGGCCGAGTCTAATTCGGTATTTAGCAAAGTCGAGCGCATTATGCGTTCCAGTAGAATGCTGCCTAAAAAGCGATTACGGATAAGGATTTCATTTAATAAATAAATACCAGCCATAATCTTCCAGTCCGCTTTCATCTCGAGACTGTTTCGTCAGGAATCTAATGGTGAAATCTCAAACAAATTCACGATTAGGTAAATGGATAGATATCTCGTAGCGCGCATGCATAGCCGTACCAGGTGAGGTCCCAGTCAAAGGCCCTTGTCACCAAAAACTAATTTCTTGCTTCTTGAGGGATATTTTTTCTGAAAATTAAAAAATAACTATGATTGTCAACCCTAACTAATCACAAAGAGCTACACAAGACAAAATTCTCCCTGAACGGCGACCCTCGGCCTATCGAGGGAGCGCGCGCCTCGTGTTGCTGTACCCCTGCCCCTTGATGCATACCTCGATGATCGTGTTTACCCCATGGAGAAAACAGACGACACGAATGAAATAGCAGAAATTACCTAAATAAACTATAAATAGCAAGAAAAGGTTAAAACTATTTTTTAATCCGCCAACAGAAAAAAATCTGTATGGTCAAATATGCAGTTACAAGCTAAGCACCGCTTCCCTCCCCAACCAAGCAAGAAAACCAAGTTCCCATGCAAGCAATGCCAGCACCACTCACATACACATTACCACACAAGACTTTTCTCTGTCTGAAGTCTGGACGCACGTTTCGCCCCGACACCATAGCATCCTCAGATGTTGACAATGCTGTATTGTTGCTGTATTTCTTCATGAAATAAGATATAGATATCGTATCCTAAAAGTAATGTGAGAAAGAACATTTGACGAGTATGTTTGCTGCATATTCATCAATGAATTCCCTCTCTTATTATATCTCTGCTTATTATGTTATTATACCGCAATTCATGATAGTTTTTAGCATCGAAATATCTATCCAATGGTTTATATTCAATGGTTTTCGGGATATACACTGAGTTTTAAGTAAACTAGGCTGAAATCGCCTTCACTTTTTCAACAATTTGCTTTACAAAATATGTAAGCAAAGTTTACAATTTTGTAAATGCACATCTGAAATTTAGAAAATGAGCAGGGACTTCATACATTTAATTTATTATCTATCTTAAACCATTGAGATAAGTTTGAATTTCCATTGGGGTATTGTAATTAATGGCTGAAAGCAAATAGCGGCTTTGCTCACCCCACGTACATAATATGTTTGCATAAAGAATTTATATGCCATTGCTGAAGTCTGTATATACCTACATGGCGACAGCCATTTGAGGCGAGAAATTATTAGTTTACCTAAAACTAGTGCTTGTAATATAATATATGTCAATGATGTAGCTGATGCTCGTCAAAAAAATTAAATTAAAAAGTTAATTTTTGCTAAAAAAATAGTATACACCTCTGCATTTAGTTTCTAGGATTCTTTTAGTCATGTCGTTGTTGTTACAGGCTTACAGGCAACACCTGTAAAGTAGAGTTTACACGAAGCCAGTAATGCTGGCGCCAGTCTGCAGAAAAGCCAGCGTTGGCCTGGCCCTTGTTGTTTAGACGAGGCCAATCATTCACGGATTTTTTCTTCTGGTGTGCACACGTTTGGAAAAAATAATTAATACGCGGCAAAGGCTGTTGAAAAAGAAATGTTTAAGGAATATCTCTGCACTATTAAGAGAAGAGTTGATTGATATATTACAAAAAAAGGGAGCGAAACGACTTTGGCGCGGGGGTCGAAGGGTATGCGGGCGGAGGTCACTGGCTAGAAAAATAGACGGTCGCTCTATTCTCGCCAGTGTTGGCAGCCAGCGCTGGCTTGGCTTGAAAAACTGTTTACACAAGGCCAATACCAAGCCAGCACTGGCTGCCAGTCTTATTGGCAGCCAGTGTTGGCTCCGTGTAAACTATGCTTAATGGTTGGTTCTATAGGCCCAGAACGCGTCATTCATACTGTCACACTTTCTCTGTTGCCTTGGTATTTTTTTTCGTAGCCCTCTCGCTTTTATAAATAAAAATTTCACTGATAAAAAAAATCTAAACAGAATTTCAACAATAAAGCTCTAGGATTAGAGTTCAATTTTGTTTAGTTTTATTTTGTGGTATCTTTGAATTTTATCGAGTTATAATAAAAATAGTAGGAACGTATTCAGTGGATATTCTCATTCAGACTTCATTCATGTCTTTGAAAAAATAATGAAAATATTTTAACAAAACTAACTTCAATGATTATTAATTTACTCTATAATAAAATGATACTTACTATTACATACCTTTTCATTATTAATATTAATTTCGCTATAAGATAAGATCAATAATAAATATGCCGGTATTGTTTCTGCGCTAACTGGTTTGCAAGCGACCGATAGCGCGGATAGCGTCATTCTATTTACGCTATGCCTGATATGCCTCGCTATGGCCTCGCTTCACTGAGTAGTACTCTGACTACGCAACGCGACGCGACGTAGTTCTATTCTAGGATAGGGACGCTATTTATCTGACCTAGAATAGAAAGAATTCTCCGCGTACAAATAATAAAACGATCCTTCCTTATTGTAGATAAATAAATTAACGAACTTCAAACGAACGAAAAACAGTGCAACATTTTAATTTAATCGATTTCTTAGATTGGTTTTTTCAGTATTTTTACTTGTCGATTTAACAACTAAGTTATGTGGAAAACTAGGCTAGTTTTGTTTGGTCGGAAAATCTAGGGGCACGGAGTGGCAATCGGCGTCGGATAAACCCTTTTCTTCAGCGCGCGTGATACTAGGCTATCAGCGGTTACTAGGAGATATTACGAGTCTTCGTCAGAGTTTAGTGGCGAGGGCGAGCGAGACAGACTTATGCTTGGAATGCTGTTGATGGAACGGTACCTTGCGGTGAAGGTCAACTGATACGATGCACAGTGTGCTTAGAAACAGAGAGTTCATTAAATAATCTTGCGAGTAACTTCATAGTTATAATGAAAATAAAGTTAGGTCATCTAAGTAAATAATATTTAGCCAATTTTCCTAACATAAAATAAGTCTTATCTGAGCGTGATATTTTGGCAGATTTTCGATACAAAAAATGTCAGAGCGCCCAAATAACCCAATTTATTTCTCGGAATTAGGCCGAATACCGAATATTGAATTACTATTCGGACGAATATGTGTGCTATTCTTGCCAAAGTTCGGCTTGTGCACCCATTTTCCAACTTGCGTTATTCGGGCCGGATAACTTGGCCGCATATTGGGGTATTCGGCCGACCGAATATACTACCAGTGCAACACTGGTTAAAAATATTGTATTTTAATTTACTGATTGTTTGATTAAACGAACCAAAATCTTTTCGGTTACCGATAGCAGTAAACATAAATATTGAAGGAGCGATTTCAAAATGATTATATTATTATTCTGAGACCGGGGTTATTGGCCGAAATCGGTTAGACTTTTTTTTAAGTTCCAGTTTCTGAAAGAAACATTTAACTTTATACAAAAACGTGTAAATCGCCTTCTAAAACCTTCGCCTCTCCTATATGAAACTACTCTGTGGGATTACGTAGAAAAAACAGAGATGGAGCGATAGGTAAGAGCGAGACAAACATACCAGCACGTGCTTCTTAGTTTCATAATCATCTTTTTGCCTCCTCGCGCGACTGCCGCTCCGATATTACATCTCATTGTGGGAATTTGTTTCGTGAGAAAACGATTTTTTTTGTTTTTTTTTTGTTTGTTTAATTCGATCCGTATGCAAATTTCGTTAATCAAGGAAGCCTTTTGGCGCGGTGTTAATTTTATACGCGTTTTAATGGTTGTTTTATGGCTTTTTATTATAAGAAATTTTGTACTGAAAATAATAATAGGCACAATAATGTTAGACACCGTTTCCAAACGTAGGACTTACTTACTAGCTTTTGCCCGTGACTTCGTTTGCATGGAGTTAGGTTTTGAAGAACCCATGAAAATCATCTGTTTATGATTTCAATCTCCCTAGTCTTCAACACCTATGCAAAAAGTCACATCGATCCCTTGTGACCCGTTTCTGCGTGATTGAAGGACAATCCCCCAAAAAAATACACCTTCACATTTAATAATAATTAGTAGGTACGTAGGTAGGTACATATTATTTAAATAGACCTTTGAGTTTAGACTTAATAATATGCTGCATCTTGATTTTCACTTATTGAAAAATTAAAGGTACCTGCTCCAACTGGGATGGATTTTTGATTAACATTATTGTCATGTTTTTTACTTTGTTTTTTTACTTATTTAATAAAACTAATACCTATGTATCTATTAAATTCTTAACAAAAGTCAATTAAATCATAGGAGGTAGGTACATATTTCATTTGATTGGAATCGATTATTCAAATGAAGCGGTTCACTAATTCGAATCTTTGAACTGATTCAAAGAAATGATCCAAACTTAACGATACGTTTTTGTCACCTCTACAACTAACTGCTCCACAATGCTGCCATCCTAAAGCTTAACTACCGAAACGCGGGAATCCAAAAAGCGGGTAGGATTTATCAAGAAATGACGCCATTAATAAACGACGTTTTTCATATTGCTATATCAAAAATTACAGCAGCAGAAGAATACCGATTAGATGGATCAGTAAAGAATTATTTTTTGAATGAATGAATGAATATACTTTTATTGTACACATAATATTAGATTAGACACAATTGATCTTAATAAATAATTTTTATTTTTCTAAGTAATAGTGGCATTAAAAATCGTACCTACCTATTTGGCTGAAAGTTTGTTAACGACGTTATAGCTTGAGGAGGGCAGGATGGCTCCACCAGTTTGGCGAAACACTTCACAGTTCACACTACAATACAGTAGGGTTAGTATAAGATTTAATTCGATTGTTCGTATTCGTACTGGATGATGACATAACGTCAAAGTAAAATGAACTTTAACTTTATCGATTTAAGGTCACAAATTCAGTACAACCGATTTAATTTGGAGCGTATAGGTACGTAACGTAACGGAAGTTGAGCTCCAATTCAATGGTGACATGGTCCATTTTATTTTGACACTAATTTCATCGAATACGAATACAATCCATCGAATTAAATCTTATACTAAGGTGAGACTTAATGAGGAAGATTATTTATTGAACACTTTAGGCAGCGGACGCTGTATGTTTGTTACATGTTTAATAAAAACTATGGACTAATTTCTAAGAATTCTCGAGGTTTTCGTGATCTATTTATATTGCTGTACCTACAATCGCATGTCGGCCAGTTGAAGGGGGATTAAAATCAAAGAGGAGCATCGTAACAAGGAAAGAAAGCGGAGCTAGTCGAAAGTTACACTTATTTATCATTCTATCGAGTTTTTGCTGTATTTAGGCTAAAATTAAGCTTTTATTTTATGTTGTCAAATAAACTTTATTTTGTAACTTTAGCTAGCTTTTTTTTTAATATGAATAGCGGGCAAACGAGCTGGCGGGTCACCTGATGTAAAGTGATTACCGCCGCCCATGAACACTTCTAATACCAGAGGCACCACCAATGCGTTGCCAGCTTTTCAGGAACTTATTGGTTCGCCCCTTGAATAACCCCATATTGTGATATAATTAATTAATTGTGATATAATTAATTAATTAATTAATTACAACATACCATTTAATGACAAATTTGATAAGTAGGATGTTAGGTTAGATTAAATTTAAGGTTATTTGAAGTGAAAACATTTTTCTTCGAGTCTGAAACTTACCTACGAGAGCTTCAACTTCAATAGTGTGTCTAATAATTAAGTTAAGAATAAATAGTTCTGAATTATGACGTCACAATTCAGAACTATTTATTCTTCACACACAAAATAGAAAATTTCGTTTTAGAAAGAGATAGGTACAGTCGCAGTAAAACAACTTGTGACTTATTTTTTGACCGATTTATTTTCTCATTTTTACAACTGTTACTCTTGTATGTTACGTTTTCGATTATAATAAGTATAGGTATAGGTAAATATCAATATTTTGACAATCAGTAAAATACCCTATTAGATTACCTAATGAATTTTTCAACGACAAAGTTTGAAAAAAAAAAGGCTTTGCATCCAGCTGCCCACAAGATAGTGTAATAACCTGTTACATTGTAACATTTTGTTTTGTAAAAAGCAACTACTTACCGAGCTTGTTGCCAGCTCTTCTCAGCTCTTGACTTGCTTTATGGGTAGTTAGGCATTAGTTAGGCCTTTCGTGCACAAGGCTACGCAAATCTTCGATTCCACAAACCGAAGATTAAATTATGATGCATAGTCTTGTGTAGAAGAGCTTTAGAGCTATTACAACAATTTACCCTTCTTTATTAATTTTTTTTAATTTTTTAGCGAGCAAACGAGCAGGTGGGTCACCTGATGTTAAGTGATTACCGCCGCCCATAAACATTTGTGGGCGGCGGTAATCACTGAGGCACCACCAATGCGTTGCCGGCTTTTTAGGAATTTGTAATTCTGAATTATAATTCGCACTTAGTTGCACTTAGTTCTTGCGTGTGTTCTTGAATTTTTCACACGAACTTGTGGGCGCTCTTAACTCTTTGTCACAGAACATCATAATCCCCAGCAGTGCCTGGCAAATATCGCTTTTAAGTTCTAAGCGATAAGGTCGCCAGTTGTGCCATTTTTATGTTATAATTTATTTATATGTATTTTATAAAATGTGTTTTTAATTCGGTGTTTTATTATCCCGCATTAAAAAATCTTATCGAATCTTATTAGCCATAAGAAACTGCCATACCCATAGAAGTGAGTTAATAAACTGTACCTAAAAGTAGACAGTAACTTGCAATGACTCGGAACCGGATCGGACCGGTTCCATTTCCGGTCAACAATGCCGGTACGGTTTATAGCACCTACAGCTACGAGTAGGTAGATAACTTTTTGCTGATTATAATAAACTAGATGATGCCCGCGACTTCGTCCGCGTGAATTTAGTTTTTAAAATCCCGTGGGAACTTTTTGATTTTCCGGGATAAAAAGTAGCCTATGTTTTAATCCAAGGTATAGTCTATCTCCATTTTAAATTTCAGCCAAATCGGTCCAGTAGTTTTTGCGTGAAAGAGTAACAAACATACACACACACATACAAACTTTCGGCTTTATAATATTAATGTGAAGTGTGATGTGATGTGATTAGTGTGATAATATTAGTGTGATAGTGTGAAGTGTGATGTGAAGTGTGATAGTGTGATGTGATGTGATAGTGTGATATAATATTAGTGTGATACCTATTTAAAAATTAAAACTAGGTATTTATTTCATGGAGGCCAACCTTTGGCGCTTATGACAAGTCAAGACTTTACCGGTTTGGAAAACAAATTCAGCTGATTTGCTTTTTTCAAAACAAAATGCTTACAATATTACGTCGTAGGTACCTACCTAGGGTAGACTGGGTACGGTTGTAACGGGGTACGGTTGAAACAACTCAAATATTTCCGAAACTATAAACAACACAGGAAGGGGTACAAGGAGAGAGACACGCGGATTTCAAGTGCCAACATGATTCAAAGTATTGCGTTGCACTCTGCGCACTTATAACGTTTAGACGAAGGCCTATTGTGTTTTGGCAACCAAAAGTAAGTATTTTTGATGAATTTCTTCACGATATAGCGTGACTACTAATATAATTTTCATATTTGAGTATTAATATATGCAATTGTTGTATTTTAAAGATTATAATGAGCTGGTTCGTTTTTATATACTTTATTAGGCCTCATGCCTGTGTCCGTTTTATTGCCAAAATGGGTGGTGGGTACGGTTGTAACGATTTTCATGGGTACGGTTGTAACATTAGTTTTACTATATTTTTGCATTGCAGATACCTAGGAAACGCGTAAGAAAGACTTCGAGAGGTAAAGCGATGTTGTACAAGAACGCCTATGATGAAATAAAACTTGGGGGCGTCTTTGAGGCAAGCTATAAAAAATGAAGTTCTACGAAAAATAAATTTAATTGTTGATTTAATTTTAAACTTAGACTTTATTGATTATTTAGTTTTGTTTTATATAATAATTAGAGATTATGTTCGTTTGGTTGAGTACCGAAACAGTTATAGCGGAAATATTATATATTTTTGTAAATTTATTTTTACTCTAAAAAATTACCTAAATAACTGTTAAAAATGTGCTTAAGATATTGTGATACAAGTTAAAGTACATTTAAGCGTTTTTAAATAATAAAGCTGGTTTAAATACTTCAACTCTGTATTATTTCTGCTTGTTACAACTGTCCCCCATCACTGTTACAACCGCCCCTGGTATGGGGTCGATTGTAACAATCGCATGCACTCAATAAAATTATTCAAATCTGCTAAATTATTTCACCTGTGCATGTATTTTTGATATTAATTTAAAGAAAAATAACCTGGCTTTCATATCAAGTGCCATAACAGTTGTTTATAGCAATATTGGCAATGCTGTGGGTGTTCAAAGGGAAATTGTTACAACCGTACCCAGTCTACCCTACTATATGTCGTTAACAGATTATTACACTAGGTGCCTCTTTCACCACCTCCAAGTAAACTCTAACCGATGAATAAAGTTGACGTTTTGACAGTTTTTGTATGGGCAATGTGTCAAAATATCAAATTTATTTGTCAATTAAAGTTTACTTGAAGGTGGTGAAAAAGGCCCTAGGTATCTTGTGGGCAGCTGGATGGCAAGCCGATTGTTCCCATGCAACTTTGTCATTAAGAAATTCAGTAACATTGTAATAACCTCGACTTTAGAATAGACTTAGGTATATTTATGGGATTATTTATTTACTTTCCCTATAGCTAGGTACTTGGTAGGTACACCGGGCGATGGAGGGAGTAGGTATCCTTGCGTGATAAAATTAGAAATCTTCTTCTATACCTACTTATAAAAAGACTTGTCCTGACTGACTGACTGGCTGATTTATCAATGCGCAGCCTAAACAATTACTGGAGTTAGAAACTTGAAATTTTGGCAGTAGGTTTATGACGTACCTACCTAGGCAATGGAACCTACTAAGAAAGGAAATTCCACTTCCACGGGGGTTGAATAGGGGGTCAAATGTATAAGAACAACTTACATACCTACCTATCTAACAGTTGTCGAAAAACATCAACGATTGTCGACGTCCCAATGTGCTGGAGTGGCGGCCTCGCACCGGAATGCATAGTAGGTGTTGGGGACCTGCCACTAGATGGATATTAGACCTGCCGCAGGGAGCTGCTGGATACAGGCGTCACAAGACCGCGCCTTGTCGAAAGCCTGTCGATTCTCTAAAAATGATTGCATCAGTGTAACGATCGCAGTGACCTCTGATTGGCTGAATTTATCGCGTTCTTACTGCATCAATGCATTTTAACCAATAGCGGGAGGGCGCCAGCCAATCAGAGATCATTGCGATCGTTACCATGATGCAATCATTTTAAGAGAATTGACATACCTACCTACAGATGTTCAAACATGTGATTTCTTTGAATTTGTAGCTATAAGAATCAGTTGTGGGATTCTCTCAAAATGATTGCTACACTAGTGTTTCTGATCACAGTACCTAACCTCTGATAGGCTAAGTTTTCGGCTTTCTTGCTTCTTCATCCATGTTTGCGATGGGCGATAGTTGCAAAAAAATAATCGAATGAATCTAATAATCGAGTAATTGAACTATCGATTGTTGGTTTATTCGTCTTCTTAAAAACTATCGAACAAAAATCAACAATCGAAAAAATCGAAATACGAAAAACTATCGAATAGATAAATCGAAAATCTAAAAACTATCGAAAAAATCGAAAATCGAAATGAATTGCGCAATTGCTTTGCGATTTTCGATTCCTTCGTCCCAGATCAGCGCGCTAAGAACCTAAAAATTGAACTATCGAAAAAATCGATAGCTCAATTTTTATTGGATACCTACCTAGATATCGAATAATAAGAACTGTCGAATAACTCGATTGCTTTTAGATTTTGCCCATCGCTAATGGATGCGAGGTTTGTGGATGCAATGGTGGTAGCTGCTGTGGTCATAAATGGGATGTGCTAGGTTCGATTCCCAGCAGGGTATTTCGAAGTTTTACATAATATGAATAAATAAATTCCTAAGTACCTACATAATTTTGTATTTAATATCTAAGTAGAAATCATCCATGATAAATTATGTTAGTAACTCGAAATACTAAACATACATACGCATATACTATTCGAATATAAAGTATTTCATTTAAATTGTTTTCGCCATGTTTTTTCCATAAAATAAAGTGTTATATTTTTAATGAGCAGTTCGCAGCGAGCACGCAGTTCAATGCAGATATAAAACCTCATTGTTGTGATTGCAGACGCGGCGCAGGCGGCCATGACGGTGGGCGTGGCCAACGTGCTCTGCGACGACCGCCCCGCCCCGCTGGCGTGGCCGACCCCTGCCCCCGCGCCCGCCCCACCCCTGTGGCAGTACCCCGGTAAGACACACCTCCTCTGAACTCATGCGAGCCTGGTAACTACGCGCCAACTACATTGCGAGAGCGGCGTTTTAGCGTTGCCAGCGCTCTGCTTAAATTTAATACATCTCCTATAGTGTCATGCCGCTTTGGTAGCGGCATTGCAACTGAGTTTGTCCGTTGGGCCTTTTTACCGGTTTTTTTATTTAACCGTATTCTACTATTTATTGTGAGTTAGTTTTGCCATTATTTGTTTTCATGTACCGGTTGATTTTTATTTGAGTTATTAAAACTGTGTCAACTAAAATTTTTACAAAAGAGAATTTCTTTCTCTATAACGGTTTTTTATAACGTTATTTTTGTACAATAGCGGATATAAGGTATTTTGCATACATTAAAATTTTATTGAGTACAATCAACGAAAATAGGGTCCCAGTTTATATTGGTTAGTCGAATAATGTCGGCTAAATAAATTATTTCCCAAAATAACTTGAGCTCTACGCACGGTCAGACCCAAATACCGATAAGCGCTTATAATTTGGCTGTCTCAAGGCACAGTTTTAATACAATACAATAAGGTGTCGATTCCAATGCCAGATGTCTAGAGTTCTGAGTTCTGTTCTTTATCGCGTCCATTGTGATCACACAAGTCTACTACCGGTTGACGTAGATTTCGCCTTTAATTTTACCACAGAACTTACCCAACTCGACAAACTGGACCGTCTGCAGTGGTATCGCCGAACGACGCCAATGATGTAATCAGCCTCCCACCATTTGAAGTCTAATTTGTTTTTTAAAAGGTTCTCATTCTCGTTTTGGGCCGACACTCGATCCCGTTCATTACGGCCACCGGTTTCTTTCATCGGATCGTTTTATTTTCGTTTCGTAATGAACTAGCCCAGTGCCCACGCCTGCGGTTATTTCGTGGACAATGAATCTTCTTTTTTTATTTCTAGGGTTCCTTCTCTACATCTTATAGAAAAATCCTTCCCTTATAGAACTGTCATTTCACGTTTGTTATCCATCTAAGCTTTATGCACTAATCTTGCCATGTCAAGGGTTTTTTCAAACGGCTTTTGGGGTACCTATCAAATTATATGAAAAACAAAGGTAATGGGGTACTTAGCTTCAATCTGTTATACAAAATTCTAATTTCCAAATGCTAAAGAAAAAATTTCTTAAAGAATTTTTATACTCAGTCCTATTTACTGACATATTAATTCCTGTGGGTCCTATCAATCAGTTGTAGGGATTTCCTGTTGGTTTGCAATATTAAAATAATATGTTTGGCATGAAGAGCGGACTTTTGGCACTTTTAATGACACGGAACTCTCTCAAGGGCCCGAGTAAAACTCTTTCTTGACTTAGGTTATTTTTTGCATAAATTGTCTGTTTCTATGTTGGAGCAAGGTTGGAGCAATTTAATAACGCCCCGTTAAGTTTTATTGCTTATTGGGTTATAATATTACTTTTATTAATATTATGGAATTTAGTAACGGATTCTGATTACATTTTTTTCACATTATGAAAATGAAATATCTTCATTCATAAAATGAAAATGAATAATCTTTTTGAATGAACTTCTTTATTAAACTGCCTAACTAGCTGTTAATTTCATTCATCATTATTGATACCTAAATTGATAACTTTCTAATAGATAGATAACAATAATTTTAACAAAATATATTTTTATAGGCCACAAAAGACTCAGTCATATTCTATTTTTATCACCATCTCAATTATTATCAAAAATAATAGGTACCTATTTTGATTGGAATGTGGCCTAAGTTAAACAAATAGGTATATTTTTTAATTTTTACCATAGTTTTTACCCATTTTTTAGAAAGAGGGTCTTCCAAAATAAGTAAAATACACGCCTGTTGTTAGTTTTTAGTTTGATAACCATTTAAAATGATCGATTGTGATTTTAACCGTTGGATTTAAACTATAGAAACTGCGTCAAATGTTTATAAAACCACAATTAACTACTTATTTGAATTTCATACAAGCTCGAGCCTTATTATGATAAAGACTAGGACCTAACTTTCTTTTTAACTCTTTGCTGACTAAATCAAACCAGCAGGTGTGTCTGGTTTAATTAGTTAACAACATACCTATTCTTAGCTAGACTAGACTTTATCTAGGTATGATTATTAACCTAATTCAGTAGGATAATCTCTAGAAAACGATTAGGTACGCAAGGATCATGAACTTTTTTAAAAAACATTTTTGGTGACGATTGTGTAATAAAAAGCTGAACTAGTTCATACCTAGTGAAAAAACCCGTAAGATTTTTAAAAACTTAGACTCCACGTGGACAAGACCGCGGACAAAAGTAGTGAAATATATTAATACGATGGATTACTTAATATTTCTGCAGTATGTTAACATGTGTAGTATCTACTGTAACTTGATATAGTACTTAGTTACAATGTAGTCACAGACAAAGTAGAGTAACCCTAAACCCCATAAGACCCAGTGGCCGGCGCCAGTCCGCGCAACCGCTTCCATCGCTCACCATAGCATCGCTTCCCACACGCCAAACGGAACTCGTGTCACTCCCAACCCATAAATTATCCATCATCCGAAAAACAACATGCAAAAAAATACCGTAAAAACTCATTTATCGATACTCTCGAACTAGGGGACAGCCCTAACACGCAACTCCCGCCTTCTAAGCTCCGCCTTCGTAACGTCTCAGCCAATCAGACGCCGGCTCGCGTCGCAGGCCGCGCCTAATCAGCGACGGCCTCTCACGTTTTTAGTGTTGTGATTAGTTGTTGCTTTTTTTAACGATTATCGTAGTGAACAGTTCACGGTTCAGAATTTGACACCTCACGCGATAGTATCGGGGCGGAAAAGAGTATTAAAAAGTTAGTTGTTTGAAATATTCGCTCGTTTTGATCGATAACATAATGCTGCGATAATTGTTAGTTTAGAATTTAGATTGATGATTAGATACCTATAATGCGTGATATGCTAAAATAAGACTAAAATGCGTGCTTCTAGCCGATTACTCGATCAACGCGAGTAATTAACGAGTAAGTAGGTACCTATTGTAAGACGTATAGGTACCTACTTTTCGTAGGCAGAGTGTGTGCACGCAAGTATGATCGTATGCCTATTATACTTAGGTGAGTAGGTAGGTAAACACTGTCATGTCTAAGACACACGAGCCTTACGCAGTAGGTACTAGGTAGGTACCTACTTACTGTACTTAGGCAGGCAGATTCCTACGCAGATTAAAGATTAGACAGGTAGGCAGGTTTAATGTATCGCCCAGGCAGCTCTTAATCCATTGATTCCTCTGTCAGCTAAAAAACTATCAGGTAGGTACCTACCTACCTACCTAGTATATCTAGAGATTAAATTACCGTGTGCGGCCTATTGTGGGCTTCTTAGTTTTACTTTTATAGGTGTCGTAGTTAAATAGGTAGGTAAGTAGGTACCTACCCACTTACCTAAGTGTTAATAATAATAATAATAATAATAATAATATCTTTATTAAAAGGTAAAAACCCAATAAAATACAATAATTATAAGTACATAAAAACTAAAATAAATAAAAATTGCCAATTGCAATAAACGTCAATATAAAAATAGTCCATTTCATATTCGTCATCGCTAATGAAAAATGTCATTATACTCTACATAGAATACATTTGGTACCTATTGGGTCTATTTTTTATTGGCCTCCTGGTGCACTGAGAGCCAATGTTTAAATATGGAAGAGTCCAAACCCTCGGCCAACGTACTAAGGATCTCGTTGTTGGAAGCTCGCAAGCGATTCCAAAATGATGCGATTCGCGATCTTATGATCGCAAAGAAGTCCGGTATTCTGGCCTTAGCGAACATGTCCGACGCGCTGCAGTACCGTGGCAACTTCATCAGGATACGATACGCATCATTGTATTGCACCCTGATGCTGTTGACAGCACGCCTCGTGAACTTGACCCAAAGCTGACATGTGTAGAAACATAAACAATATGCCCTAAACAATGTCAGCTTTGCTTCGTCGCTACACTTAGCAAATCGACGCGCGAGCATGTTACACCTAACAGCCAGAGCACGACGTTCCCTCTCTATATCTTCATCATCAACGAGACCCTCAGTCAGAATATGACCGAGGTACCTAAATCGCTCAACCCTCTCCAGTATATCTCCATCGAGATAAACCTTCGGAATCCTCTCCGGACCTTTGCCTGAACGGAACACCATCATCACTGTCTTCTTAACGTTATACTTCAGGCCATGTTCTGCAGCAAAACGCTCGCAGATGCCTACCAGCTTACGAAGTCCCCTGATTGAAGGGCTGAGAAGCACCATATCATCTGCATAGCTGAAATTATTCATGCAAGTGGATCCGATGTGACAACCAACCTTAGCGCTTCTCAGCTCCACAATCAGGTCGTTCACATACAGGCTAAATAGGTCAGGAGAGGTCAATCCACCTTGACGAACACCGCATTCTAACTGATAATCGCTAGATGTCGCGTCGCCCCATCTTACACAATTAGTTTGGTTCCCGTACCAATACCTCAACAGACTCACCACCTTTATAGGAACGTTAGAAGCATGCAGTTTCTCCCAAAGTAAATCATAATTTACAAGGTCGAAAGCACGGCTTAAATCGAGAAAGCATGCGTACACCGACGTACTTCTTGAGACATAGTAGTTTACGGTCGCTTTTAAACTAAAAATTGCTGAATCAGTTGAGAGACCGGGACGGAAACCAAACTGAGCATCATTTAGCTCCATATTTTCTTTCAAACTTGGATGTATTAACCTTTCCAGTATTTTGCCTAAAACGGTTCCTAACGAAATCGGTCGGTAGTTCTTGAGACTGGAAAGGTCCCCTGTCTTGTTCTTTGGTATAGGAACTACCACTGTTTGCATCAGTTGTTTTGGCAAGTAACTAAAATTTATACATGCTGTATACAGGGTGGCTAAATTCTTATAGATTGCATCACCAGCATATAAAACATGCTCTAAACTTAATCCATCTAGGCCAGGTGATTTTCCTCTTTTCATTTTACGTACTACAGTAGCCACGTCCTTAGCAGTAAAACATACATTTTCTTCAACATTACTAGTTAGCGTGTCAGGCAAGCTCGTGGCGCGAGCCGGCAGTGGATCGACCCTGAAGTGGTGTGAAAATAAATTCGCGATTTCGTGTTTATCGTTTACACCCTCAACGGTTACAGGAACGCTTGTTTTATTTTTAAGGGAGTTTGTCGCACGCCAAAACTTTACAAAATTTTTGTCAGATCTGTGCATAGCTATTATGTCCATTTTAATTTTTTCCTCATTATTTTGACACCACTTCAGTTTATTCTTAAATGCATTACGGCTTTTAATCATGTTTTCATGAAGTTCACCTGTACTAGGCCTACCGTAATAACTCCACCAGTCGTAATACATTTTTGCCTGCTGATGAAGATCCCTAACATGGTAGTTCCATCCAAAGACTTTTTTTGGCCTCTTCAGTGCACCATTCGGAATGGATGCGCTAGTTTTAGCGCCAGTCTGCAGTATATTTACAATATTGTTATAAAAACAGTCTATTAAATATAAATGATCCCTACACTTAAATTCTAAACAGTATTTACACTGACTAGGTAGATCTAAGGAACTTAATTTATCACAGCAGTATTTAGTATATAGAAGTATTTGATCGTCTTGCCTGAAACCCCACTTAATTCCGTGTAAAAGGTCCGCGTTCGTCAGAGTAACTTTACTAATCACGGCGTTCATTTCACATGTCATAACCATTGGAAAGTGGTCCGACCAGTAAACACCGTACTCCACATGAACGGATCTAACAGTGTCCCGGGCAGCACTTGTCACAACACAATGATCAAGCCATCTTTTGGAACCATGTACATCACTTACATACGTATGAGTATCTGTGGGTAATAGTTCCGTATCTACACATAATAACGAATGCTCCAAGCAAAATGACGTTAGTTCTTTACCAAATCTAGCCCCTGGATGAGCGTTGAAGTCTCCCAGTACATAAACAGCCTCTGTATCACTAT
This sequence comes from Hipparchia sbordonii, assembly GCA_038048805.1. NCBI lineage: Eukaryota > Metazoa > Arthropoda > Insecta > Lepidoptera > Nymphalidae > Hipparchia > Hipparchia sbordonii. The sequence goes on along the minus strand of CM076109.1, from coordinate 13,415,593 downwards.
CATCTATTAACGCAGCCATACTGGCCAAGCAATCAGTGAAGTCGACTAGGTTTTCTTCAGAGTCTGTTGGCAGGTAGACGTTAAGTATCAAAAATTGACGACTATCCAACTTAACTTGAACAGCAGCCAATCTATCACTGTCGCAGTCTATTACAGTAACATTAGAAAACACTGACTTCCTCCACAAAATAGCAAGGCCACCGTATGGACGCCCCCTTAAAACTCCAGCAGACGTATCCACCGAGGACTTTGCGAAGCCAGCGAACTCATCATTTATTTCATTAATGAAACCGAGGTCGTGGCACAAAAGCCAAGTTTCTTGTAAAATCACTAAGTCAGCGAACTTACATAAAGACCTTACCTGTTCTACAGACCTTTTTAAACTTCTACAGTTGAAAGTGACCATTTTAACTAATAATTGATCAGTTTTATTCATTAAGAGTTTGTTTAAAGACTTCGGGGTTTCTACGCTCTCGGTATCGACGATAAACTAAGCCAGCGGGCCAGAAGTTAGGATCCAAAAATATGTCAATTTTACTAGTCGGTATTGTAATTTTAAATGAATTGAAGGACGTTTCCTTAAACTGTTTTAGCATCTCAACTTGACTGCATTCCTCGCCCCTTTCCATTATATGCTCAACATTTGTTAATGTCAACATTGCCAAATAATATTTAACAGAGGAATAAATTGGTCGTTTTGACAGCTTTTGTACCTACTGAAAATCTGGCAAAATATAATCTAAGTTAGGTATAGGTAGGTAGGTACTTGACGACGGTGAAAACTGAAATTATAGCGCCAAAGCCTGTTTTCACCAACCACACCTAAATCACACCCCAGGTAGGAGTCTGTAGACCCTGAAAACAATCCCTTAGGTACTTGTGCCATTTCTACCTTTATTTTACTAAAGGTTCGTGAAAACGGAATTGACAGACAACGGCACTTAATTTAGCCTAGGCACAGGTAGCCCGTCCGCAAATCGCAGAAAATGTTTCGGTGAACTACGGTTGAACTACGGTTCTTAACTATGGTTTTTCTCTCGTAGAACGTAGGCAAGCGCGTTTGAATATAGACTTCAACAGATGCTTTCCATCATTAATTGTCATCAAGCGCCAAGCTTATGTCGCAATAAAAAAAAACGTCCTAAGTATGCGCCGTGCTAAGCGCGTCGCTTACGCCTTTCTGCGACAAACCACCTGTTTACCTTTTAGGAAGTTAAGGAAAAATAGATTATACCTACGCTTATGTCAAATCGTGACATCCACGCTTATCGCTCGTGTACATCTACCTTCCTAGTAGGCAGGGACCCACTTGACGATGCTAAGTTATTCGATTGAACTCGGGTCGGACTAAACAGAGTGCATTAATAAATAATTAATCGAGAAAACAATCGTTTATACAAAAATCGATTCGTATGCGACGCGTCCCTTTTAATTCCGATGTCGGGGCATTTTATAATACGCTTTTGGGCCGCTCTATGACTATACTCACCATGTATTTCGAGAATTCTGAGACTTGTCAACTAATCAAACCCGCTGTGGTATGGAGAATGTTCGCTAATTTTGATTTCTAGCTCTTCGTATTTACTATTAAAATTAAAAGAACACGTGAAAGGATTATTTTGATACGTCAAGTAGTTTCGGAGATATGGAATTTTAAAATGAGCGCTGGCGAATAATAATGCGAGTGAGCGTTGCGTTCTGAAAATGACGTCACGCTGTGGTCGTTTGTGTTAGGGGACTCGATATTTAGCAGAATTTTAAATGCCCGTAAAATCCTACTATAATACTTTATTAATATTATAAACGCGAAAGTTTGTAAGTATGGATGGATGGATGTTTGTTACTCAATCACGCCTCAACGACTAAACCGATTTGGCTGAAATTTGGTACAGAGGTTTGAGGGAGATTATGGTCTGGAATAACACTAACAATAACATATGCTACCTTTTATCCCGGAAAATAAGAGAGTTTCCGCGGGAATTACAAAACCTCAATCCACGCGTACGAAGTCGCGGGCATCAACTAGTCAAAAATACTTGCCTTTTTCAAGCTGTTTTGCAAATCTAATAACGTTCTCCATTGTCAAAAAACGATTGCTTCCTTGTAACGCTCGCACTCATCTCTGATTGGCTGTTACTATCTTCTATGAGTTCAGTTTAATAATCATTAAGAAATAATTTATTTTTAACATAGGCATCCTCCCAATCGCGATTAAAATCAGACATGTCACTGTCAGTATCAAGACAAGTCACATGATCACATCCGCTCGTTTTGTCTCTAGGAGGGAACATAGAAACAGACATACACGAGTAGAGTTGAAAATGTACCCTTTTTTGGTTGCATGGCCGCAGTCGGTTAAAAAGGTCCTGCCCAGGGGCCCAAGTCTGCTATTGCAATTGTAGTTCAATTGTCTATCAATGACATCCCAATTGCTACTTTTAGCAATTTTGGTAGTCTATACTAATTCAATAGCGTCACAATTGTTTTCCGATGGTTTGCCACTGACACATCTAGCTTTGAATCTAGCTTAAATAAACGTTTTTAATATGTAGTTTTTTTTTGAAACTCATTTCGGCAAACGCTTTTTAAGATAATGGCAATACCGAGGTATCATTGAATTACAATCCAATTATAAGAAATCGAACGACCATTGTGAATTTAGTAGACTACGAAATGTTGGACCAATGATAATTGAATTGTAATTGTATTGCGATTCAATGACAATGACATGTAAAATAGCAGACTTGGGGCCCAGGTGAAACCGCAATCAAGCGTAGGTAAACATAGGTCGGAAATTATTTGTTTCGAATTTCGATTAAGCGATAATGAGTGTTTAGAAAAGTCCCGGAAATTGTTGTAATTTATCTGTAAACCCTATCTGTATTGTCGTCTCTTTTTAACACTATCGAGATCATATTTCAGTCTCTTTCACTCATAAGTGGACGTGGGCGGAATAACCGAGCATCTCATTATAAGAGATGGTTGTAAGATTTCTTATCGAGTTAATACAATTAATGATTCTTCGCTAGAGTCCATTTGAGACTTTTTTTGGACTTTTGCATAGAAATATAAAAATATCGTTATTAGGTAATTCGCAATAAAGATTTTTTTTCTGTATGATAAAAAATATTGGACTTAACTTTTAGATTTTGGATTACCTAGATAGCTAATTGATAACATCTGTGAGCCTATACAGAATCCTAATCTTAATTCAAAAGTATTTTGTAAAAGTTTATTTGAATGAGCATCATTTTACTTTGACGTTAATGTTATCGAATTCTTGTACGGTCAATCGAATTAAAACTTGTACTAAGCACACGGGCGTCTCCTCGCCTACGCCAGGTATTAGGGTGAGGGCAGACTGGCTACTTTTGGTGGCAGCTATCGGCGTTTTTATGGCTTTTAACGCTGACATTGCCACATAACAAACACAGAAATCATCATTTTAAAATCGCGAAAACGCAATGCAGACGCCATAAAAGCGCTAATCGCTGCCGCTCCCCTAGCTACTATAGATCAAACGCAGAAAGCTGGTTACGAAACAGTTATGAATCTGGATAAAATATTCTTGATTAATAACCGGTTACGAAAAGACGAAGTATTTTTCTTATTTCGTAGCTGGTTATGAAAAATGGTTACCATCGTGAATGGAACCAAAACCAACGACCGAAAATGGCAGAAATCAGCTTACAATAATCGCGAAAACGCGATGCAGACGCAAAAAGCCATAGAAACGCCGATCGCTGCCTCTAAAAGTGGGCAGTCAGCGCTCTCCCTTAGCGCAGACAATTATCGCGTTTCGTGCTTTGTTTTCACGCCTTGGTGACTTTTTCGGTCGGAGCGGATTTCGTGCTCGCGTGTGGTGATAATTGATGGTTTTATGTTGTTATTTATTTTGACGTTTTGGCATTGAATTGTGTTCGGTACGTTGCGATAGGCAAGTAGGTCCTACCTGGACCTGGGCAAGGCGATTTTGGCAAGCAGCTTTTGCTTGCGAACGCGACTTCGGAGTTAGGTTTTCAAAATCCCGCGGAAATTATAAAAAAAGCCTAATTTCCAAGCTAGTAAATTATATAGGTATAATAGGATTTGTTAAAATGTGCTTGAAATTCTGGAATCTATCTTTCTTATTCCCACCGGTGTGTTTAAGCATTCCTCCCGCCCCCCGCCGGAAGCGTGGGCATGGAATACAAATGACGCGCTCTTAGCTACTGCGCACACAGAAGTGGCGAGCGAGGGAGACGTGGCGCGGGCGTATATCTGTTGAGGGATCTTGGTCAAACGCTGGGCCAAGGCATTAGTGCCACTTGTTACTTAAGTATAAACGCGCCTTACTGTAATTGAAAAGGATAATATGCCAACGAAACTTTGAATACTTTATCATGTCTTAGCAAATAATCTATATTGATTAAAAAAAAAGATAGGTATTTACCTACTCGCTGTACTTTTGAAAAAGTCTGTTAGTTTTTTACTATTTCGTTATCATTTAGGTATAGGATACGTAACGATAAATTAGAATTATTTTGCAATCCCGCAATCTCGCGAGATTGATGACCTCACCCCGCAATCCCCACAGGTCTACGGGCTGAGGTTTCGATGCGAGATTGGATTCCTTAATTTTAATATTATGACATAGTATACTGTGAATGAAGTCAATAAACAACAGTCGTGGCATGTCACGGGTCTGTGTAACTACACCCTTAAGATCTCGTAGTGCACCTTGATACTAGGAATTCATAATTTTCTTGTAGTATTTTTAAATAGCCTTCGGTACAAACTAATTTAACCTTTATCATAGCAGTATAAGGTTGATATTTCTTTCGTGGTATAAATCGTTGCCATATTGATAATTGATAAAGAAATTCTTGCAAATGGATTGTTTGTTTGAAGTTTAGAATTGCAGCTTCATCCATAAGAAACCAAATGAGGAAGCAGGTCAGATAAATGATAGTATAAAATAGTTTCTGAAAACATAATGAATGATTCAGCTCTTTAGAGTAGGAGCAGGAGCGATCAGGCGCGGGCGGAGACCAGCGATCAAAGACCTTTGTCGATTTATCCACTTGTAGGTACATACGCCAAAATTGCTTAAGCTTCAAGTGAATATACCACTGATTCGAAATTCCGTCACATTAACCGCACCGTGCTACGGTAAATGTGACGAAGAGCTGCGTCGAAAACCTAGACCTTTAAATCTGTGCTTGCAACATAGTAAAATGATTTTTCTTTTTTGTTTTCAGCCCAAATGTCAATGGAAAGTATGATGGTGGGCGGCGTGGGCGGGGTGGGCGTCGGTTCCGTGGGCGGTGGCGTGTCGTCCATGGGTGGTTTCCAGCTCGTCCGCGAACCGGCCTCCGGGGCCCTGCTTTTACTACCCGCACCTCCAGACTTGCCCCACGCGGTAGTCTGGGGTGGAGTACCGTACTCCTCTGCACCATTACTCCTTCCCCCCGCACCACATCCTTCCCATCACCTACAGTTGCTGCCAGGCGACCTCCTCGCGTCGACTGCTACCCTGCAACACACACATACCCATTCCACCCGCCTGGTGACTCTAGCACCCGCCCCTCCACCTCAACCTCATCCACCGCACCCCGTAGACAAAAGAAAATCCATCCAACCCCTTATAATGCCACACACACTAATCAAAATCGAACCAGAACCACCTCAAGAAAAACCACCGCCATTCGTCCCTGAACCCGTCCAGCAACCGATACTAACGACGCATCTTTATTACCAACCTGATTATTCTGAACAAGCGTGCAGAAGCCAAGCTACTTCTCCTGCCGCGCCGCCCACGCCACCTCCTGAAGCTCCTGAACTCCCGGCGCACAGAGATGCGTCAAATCAGACAGATCATATTGACGATGAAGAGGATTCGCCAAATCATGCAGATGAAGATGAAAGGGATGTCGCATGCGTTGGCGTTGCGCATTTCCCAGAGGAATCAAATGTTATGCAAATGTCATGCCAATCGATACATCCGCCACTTATAGATAGTGCAGAAGAATCTTCCTCTGAAGGCCTCGCCGTTGGTGCTGTGGAGAAAGCGATTGACGCAATTGAAAGAGATGAATCGATAGATAACTCTAGCAGCGGAGGTTCACACGACTTAGTAATAGATACGGCCAGGACTTCCACGCCGACACCTCTGCAGACTCAACCGCAGACGAGACTGCCAGTCGACGTCAGCGGATTGGAACTGTTATCGAACAGCATCGAACAGTTTGAGCGAACAACACCCGGAAACATGCCCAGTTTAGATCCCACGCCTTTGACAATAGATACCAGAACATCAACTAAGTTGAATATTTTAATCAAAACGTCTCCAAAATCACCCCCTCGTACGGATATAGAATCGCATAGAAGATTTGAATTCCCGGTGGTGGAACAGACTAATGAGCAACAGAAACCTTCGCTCGATGGACTCGGATTATTATGTGCTTTAGCTGAACAGAGGTTTATGGAAGAAGTAGTGGAAAGTCCTCAGACAAATTTGCCTTCAACGTCTCGACCATTCATCAAAACGGAGTTAATGAGTCCAACTGAAAGAGAGAGGTCTTTAGAATCCAAAAAAGATAAACACAGACATAGAGATGACTCCTCCAGTGAGAGAAGAAGAAAGAGGAGCACTGATAGGGAGGAAAGGTTGCGACACAAATTAGAGAAAATGCGGCGACATAAACGTGAGAGGAAGGATACTGACCAAGATGATGGTGGTGAGTTAGAAGCGAGTTTGCGACGCGTAACGGCATGTGCTTGTGGATTACCAGATTGTACTCATGGGCATGCGATGCCTTCAGCTCAAGCGCTTGTAAATGCTATAGAAAAAGACATGCGAGAACGTTTGCAAGACTTACAGCGTCAGTGTGAGGAAAAACGAGCCCAGTTAAACGCATTAACACCGCCTTTACCACCAATATCGACACCTCCAACACCTTGCACTCCCGCACTCTCACCAGACTCTGACAGAGGATCGTCAAAAAAACGAAAAGTCGGAAGACCTCGAAAGGTTTCAAGTCCAGATTCAACCGAAACTATCGTAGCTAAGAAACCTAAATCCAAAAGCACCTTAGTTGGTTATTTATTGGCGAAAGGTAAACTGAAAGGCAATATTTTATACTCAAAAGGCGAACCCTCAAGGGAAGAAATAAACAGAACGAGTAAAGTTAGGCCTAAATTGAAAGCAGAACCTATTGTGAAGACGTATTCAGAAGAGGAGGAACATGATTGGGGGCTTAATAGATCAGCGAGTTCCTCGATGGAAAGTCTGAATGAAGTTCGGCAGAAGAATCGAGAAAAAGTTGATAGATTGGCAAGAAAACATTCTAGAGACGATATGTCTGAGATAGAATTAGCGATTAGAAGAGCCAGTGCTTCGAGTGATAGTAGCGATAAAGAGAAACGCCGTGCGAAAAAGAGACGGAAGAGCACTAAATCCATAGAGAGAACTGAAGAAGTAAATAAAGATACCCCGCCCGAACCTTCACCTCAACCTCAGGCAATTTCCAGATGTACTTTGACTGAGGATAAGCTAGATACGTCACCTAGAGTGCTTACTGCGAGGGGTGGATTGTTCTACGCGGGTAAATTGAGTGCAGTACAAGCACCAGATGTTTATGCCATAACACTTGATGGAGAGAGAGGAAATAAGCCACATATACTGTCCAGAGAGGAGACTCTAAGAGATGCTGTAAGTATCGTACGTAGCTATTGTATTTTATAATAACATTCATTTTCCTTTTTTATTAAATCTTGAATTATGGCAGCATTTTACTAAGATCTGCATACTCATTATTTTTTATTACCTTAAGCGATTTGACATAATTCCTACATTTTTTAACTGTGGCTCTGAAATCCATTTTTCGATTTCTTCAATTTTATGTTGTAAATAATTACATTATTAAAATAATGTAATTGACTTAATAATTTAGTAATGTATCTGACTAAAAATGTATGTAACAATATTGGGAATAAATGGCTATTTAATTTAATTTTAATATTAAATCATTACAATAAATAATTAAGTAGGGGGTGGCTAACGCGTTTTCTGAGACATAGGAAAGATTTAATACTTGTCTTGTATATTCGATCCTTCAATGTCAAGGTCATCTTTTGTATTATCTACTGAAATCAATAAACTGCTAAACTAGCTTGTCAGAATTTTGCTGATGACAAAATTCCTTTCAGATCCTGGAAGTGAGCCCAACATCGGTAACTGAACTGCCATCAGGTACGCGAGTCTGTGCATATTGGTCTCAGCAGTACCGGTGCTTATACCCTGGTACCGTTGCCGTCTCGTCTCCAGATCCTCACGATGATAAGTTTGTTGCCGTAGAGTTTGATGATGGAGACTCTGGAAGGATAGCCATAGAAGACATTAGGTTTTTGGAGCCTAATTATCCTATTGTTGGTAAGTTTGAAAATGTTTCTTCTTCAAATTCTAATATATAAGCTTGTTTTATCCTTTTTTATAAAATATAGCTACATTATAAAATCGTAAAGTACGTCGTATAATAATGATTTTCCTTGTTTGATTACAGAATACGAAAACACATTATTCACGCTCGGCAAGCGAAGAAGGAACACAAGTATGACAGAAGAAAAAAAGATGGCAGCTTCTACCAGTGCCGAGGTGAAAACAGAACCTCAACCAAATCCAACACCACAGAGTCAAGCGGAGACCAACGATCAGAATGAGGAAGAAAAACATAGAGATAGAAAGAAACTTAAAAAATCAAAAAAAGAGAAAATGAGAAGGTTAACAAGCGAAGAAGACCCCACTTCAATGGAATATGTCAAAAAGAAGAAGAAAAAACATAAATGTTGCGAGGAACACTGCAAGCATAGACGTCACCACAAGAAACATCATAGAAAACACAAGAAAAGACATCACTCCGGCTGTAAAGATCACTCATCATCGTCAGGTGATGATCACAGACATAAATCATCATCAGACTACATTGACTCCAATAAATCTAATGAAGATTCTGTGGATTCAAACGATAGATTGTCTACTCTAATTGCTGTAGAAAAATCTCCAGAGGAAAAGATGAAAACAGTTATTAAAAAAGCTGTTTTGTCTAAGAAGAGTTTGGTCAAGAATGCAGTGCTGGATTTCAGTAATTTGGGCAAGATTACATTGAAGAAAGAGGAAAGTAAGGATAATTTGAAAGATAGTGGGATCGGGTTGGAAGAAGAGACGCCTGTAGCTTCTACTTCTACGGCTGTTGAAGCGCCTAAAAAGGTAAAGTCATTAAATGGAGTAGTTTTGTGTAATTATTTTTGAGTTAAGTATGTGTGTATAACAATGGGCCTCATAATAAGGCTCAGATATGCTCGGAGTATTCTTGCAAGTTCAAATCAGATGTGAGAAGATCTGTAGGAGAACCAGAATTACCGATATAACTCATCTAGTCGTAAAGCTGAAGTGACCATGGGCGAGGCGCATAGTACGAAGAATCGATGGTCATTGGGCCCTAAGACGACCTGCAGGGCTAACTGCGCGCCGCGAGAAAATTTTGTCTACACGTTTACTCGTAATCTCTATGTGAATCTTTATAGCGATTCACGAGTAAACGTGTAGACAAAGTGCAGGGAGACGAGCACAATCAGGCTGAGTCGCTCGAAGCCACTAGATACGGGCGGTGCATGACCGAGGCATGATGTGGAAGTTAATACAGAGGTGGATTTTTTATAGGTCTCGAATATTTTTCCTCATTTTCAGAAGACAAAACGGCGGACAGTATCCTCGACGTCGTCGGATGGCGGCGGCGGCGGGGGCGTCAGCAAGATGGCGGCCTTCCTACCAGGAGGCGCGTTGTGGCGGTGGCACGGACCTGCGTACCGGCGTACCGCTAAACCGAGACTACGGAAGCTCTTCTACAGAGCAATACAACGTGGGGAGGAGATATTACATGTGAGATATTTTTATTGGTCCTACTCCTAGGTAAAGGAACATTCTGTATACTGTCAGTGAAATATGTTGTAGTGTCGGCTCGCTGCGATAGATGAATTGAAAAAGTTAAAATGTGCCAAGTACCTACTCGATTTGTAGTTTCTCGGTTTTTCGGGATACAGGTTAAATTAAAAAATTACATTTTCAAATTCAGTTCAAATTCAAACGGTCATTTTTACATCCATTTACAAATTTTTTAAATAAAAAATCTACAGAAGTTTTGCGTTCCTTTTTCTTAACATTTTTATTTTTACTGTATTATTTCTATCACAGGTGGGCGATGCCGCAGTGTTCCTGTCCACCGGCCGGGCAGACCGGCCGTATATCGGGCGTATAGCGGCGCTTTGGGAGGCGCGCGGTGCCATGGCAGTGCGAGTACACTGGTTCTACCACCCTGAGGAGACAGCCGGCTGCGAGAAACTGCATTACCCTGTAAGTGACCAATTGGTCAAACACTTCGGCTATGATTACAAATGACGACTTCCTCTGAGCTATTGACGCAACTCAACGAGTTACAAAGCTGCAATTGTGATGAGGGTGACACAAAGTTCGAAAAATCTATAGACCAAAGTGCTAGAATGGGTCGCACTGTGAAAGTGATGTGTTGGTAGAACCCTCCACTAGGTAGACAGACAACATCAGATGCAGTCGACGAATCGCAGAGAGCCAGCTTGATACAGGCGGCACAAGATCGATTCCTGCGAAGTCATGCAAGTTTCTATGTCCAGCTGTGGCCACTTATCGGTTGATGTCGAGTGTGCGATTTTACATCTTGTCACAATTATGATGATCGCACATTACAAGACGACCTGAAAGACGCATTTTTGTTCTGCAAATTACGATCGTTTGCATTCGCCTCGGCTCAGCTCGGCAATTTGCGACCATTATAATGTAACTTTTGTTTCGGAGATATTATTTTGCCCGTAATTTTCCATTCTAATTCCATGCATTTTAATTATTTTTTTAATGTTTACAGGGCGGTCTCTTCGAATCTCCACACACGGACGAGAACGACGTGCAGACGATATCACATAAATGCGAGGTGCTGCCGCTTCCACAGTACAAGGAGCGCATGAGCGACGACCCGGTGAAGTACAGTACAGTTTACGACAACAATGACGTGTATTACCTCGCGGGCCATTACGATCCTACGCCGCAGTCCCTGAGGATGGAGCCGGACATACCCTTCGCGGAGAATCCCACCTCTTAAGGAATTATAATCGCCTAGTACTTCAATGCTGATTGGCCATTCAAAATGCGAGTGTTCTGATCACAAGTACTGAAAAAAAGGTGCGGTACGTACGGCACTTTTGGTGACTGTCTGATAAGTGTGCAAACTGTTATAATTACAACGGACATTTTGTAAATATGGATTTACGAAAAGACTTACAGTGCAATTGGACTGTTTTGATCATTGATTTTTCTTAATAATAAAATTAGTAGTTTTATATAATTATTAATTTTTATATTTACGCCACATATTAGTGTGTATGTACATTTAATTATTTGCAATTAAATATTAATTATTACTGACATCTTGAGCAGAAGTGTAAAAATAGTGAAAAGCAATAGTGTTTCAATTTATTCATAAATCTCAGTGTTAGAGTGTTCGTCCCAGTAGATTTCTTTACACGCGTAATTATATCGGATGTAGCTTTGAGAATCACTTATACAGGTCTTAAAGTACAATGTAGATTTTTGAGGCTCAATACAATGTGACAACTTTTTCACTATTATGGCAAAAGCACACTTGCGACACCCCACGCCGCGTTATGACTCGGATAAATACTTGTATGTATATATAAAGTGTTCAATAAGTCAACATGGGTGAATGGAAAAATAGGTTGTAGCATTGTGAAGAGTCTTCGATGAATCAAACGGTTTGATAATTCACATAAAAATAAAACTGATTTGAATTAAAAATAAACTATGCACACATTAATGTGGAAAGGTGGAATAAATAGAAGAAATTAATCCTGCATATCCATGCTGAACGGTGGAATAAATGGAATAGTAATCCTACTATTCCATTTATTCCACCGTTCAGTGAACTGACTTATTGAACAGACTATACTCGATTAGGGAAGTATAGTTTTACAGTTATGTGTGTGTCATTTCATCGCTACTCGGCGTGGGGTGTTGCTAATCTGTTTCTGCCATTACCGTCCTCGTAGACGATCTTTACACAGACGTAGGTACGTGTTGAAGTTACCCCCTGTTACGTTTTAGCGGTGTCCTTATGGGAATGTTATGTTTTCTTCCCCTCGAACTTGAGCCTCTACACACGGGCCCAACTTGAACACCTCACCAACCAACCAAGAAGCCTTTCCGTTTATCTGCTTCTATTGCCAAGTCAAAAGAGCGAAAGGTTGGCATACACGAAATAAATGGTTTAGGTTTAAAGAATTTATTCTGAAATAACAATTTGCTCACTTACAGAGAACTTAAGACTATAAAATTAATACAAAGATTATAATCATTGAAAAACAAAAATGGTGACTCCTAATAATGAAAAAGACTAATTCCTAGGTATTTTGAAAATGCATTCTAAGTTTTAATTTTGATTTTTATTACCAATCGCAAAATACAAATCCAAAATCCATCTATTTGCTGAAATAAATTCTTATCTAGGAATAGGAATTCACTCTACTCCAAGCGTCAGCGTCGAGCACCAAAAACAAACGTGCTGTGTTTACATTTTGGCCACGAAGTAGCGCTATAACTTGCAGCACTTTTATTGACCAAGGTACGCTTACATAGCTTGCAACTCAGAGCAAAGATTTGAGATTTCAACCTCATGGCCCCAACATTTTATTTCTATATTGGAACGTAAGCAGTTGGAAGTTGGTCCGTGTGTAGAGGCTGTTATGTATGTTAGGGCCGGGTGTGTGTGCCAGTGATGACAATATGTCGGAAGTGAGTCGTGGTAAAGCGTGAGACGACCGAATCGGTGATGATATGTGATTTATTCTTATACATGTAACGGTGTAATCTCAGTTTGTAGCTAGTTATATGTTTATTTTAGATTCTTTATGTATACTTGTGTAGTTCTTCTTCTTATAAAATATAAAATACAGTACCCGGCATTGAATGTTACGCATAGTCTTGGTAAGGAAAGAAGGGAGAATAGTGTAGATTATTGCTACAAACAAGCTGGCTTTGACTTCATAGAGCAATCGTCTCTTTCGCTCGAAGCTACAAACCGGCTGGCTTTGACTTCATAGAGCAATCGTCTCTTTCGCTCGAAGCTACAAACCGGCTGGCTTTGACTTCATAGAGCAATCGTCTCTTTCGGTTGAAGCTACAAACCGGCTGGCTTTGACTTCATAGAGCAATCGTCTCTTTCGCTCGAAGCTACAAACCGGCTGGCTTTGACTTCATAGAGCAATCGTCTCTTTCGGTCGAAGCTACAAACCGGCTGGCTTTGACTTCATAGAGCAATCGTCTCTTTCGCTCGAAGCTACAAACCGGCTGGCTTTGACTTCATAGAGCAATCGTCTCTATCGCTTGAAGCTACAAACCGGCTGGCTTTGGCTTCGTTTAGCATCTTTTTCGCACGAAGTTACAAAACGTACATGTAGCCTAGACTATTCCATTGTCTTTTCCTAGGGCTCCACGTGTAATACTGAATGCCGTGCACTGTACAGACATTATCTTGAAATGCAATATTACTTCAGCTAGTCTCTTAATTCGTTCAAAATTTATAAGCGGCCCAAGCACAATTTTCTCGCGGTATTTGCACCAATGGCTCGACGCTAAAACCTCGAGGGAGATATGTCACACTGATTGTGTTTGGGCTGCAGCAGTGACGACAACATTATTAGTCGTGTTGTCAACAATTTTCTTATAATATATTTTTGGCAAATATAAATTTCGTGTATAAAAAAAACGGAGCTGTTTGTTTATACTTATTATTGTTTTTCTTAATCTTTTATATTTTGGTTGATAATATTATGTTATTTGATGTATACCTTATATCGAAATGGTGCTAGATGCTTGATACAGTTCTTATAATTTTGCTATAGTAGATAATTAAGGTTGTACATAGATATATTTCCAGTGTAACGCGGGGATATGTAATCCCGTTTATGCTGACCGCACATTACAGAAGCGCCGCAAACGTCGCAAACGTCGCAAACGTCGTAAGAGCCAAGGGTGACGATGCTCTCCATGTTTTTATTAAAGCTCTCCATTTGATACATGTCCTTTTTTTTGTCGGTATGATTCCATCAAATCTGAATGGAATCCACATTTCGTTTGAAAAAGTCCAGGTTTTTGCTGAGATCTTCAAAGAACTCCTTAACGGATAAGAATAATAATCAATTGAGTGATCTTAAATACCTTCGATTTACCTGCATAATATAACAAATTTAATTCTGTTGTTTATTTAATTTGATTATTCAGTACTGAAAATATGACTGAACTCAGCAGTATGAGTCGGACAAAAGAGCTGCATTCCGCCCGTACGGTTCTAGCGACGCGTGCGGTTCGTCAGTAATGTACTAACAGCATTAAGGCGATACCATAAATTTACTTTTAAGTCTGCTTGCTCTGTCGTTGCCATTATTTCACTGTATTTATATGAATTTCATTCTGCATATAACTTCATTTTATACAGGGTATGTTGTGAACCCGATTCTTATATGGTAGAAACAAAGTTGTTACACGCCATCTCACGCCACGTGTCGAGTTGACACATTTTTCATCATGCCATCAATGATAGAACTCATTGTGTTGTTGGGTGTTGTCCAGCAACAGACTCTACACACAATCGTCGTTAACACGCCTATCTATATCACATCAGGTAGCGTGTAGTGGCGTCGCGTCACTTCGGGTGTTGATTGTGTTACTGGTCACAACACATAATAAGATTTGCTTTGACTTAATTTTATCGTGACGTGGCGTGTGATGGGAGTTGGGTGTTATAAATGTGTTTCTACCTTTATCCTTTTTATTCATATCGAGGTGTATATGGACTGAAAAGACAGGGATATAGCTAGGTCGACCAAGGATAGGAAAGTAGATAGGTTTTGTACGAAGTGGCCAAACCGTTTGTAATAAAATGTTTGAAAATTTTCAGCCGTAACTTTAGATTGTCAGCTCCTTACTGTATGTACTAAATCTGTTATATACTTGAAATAAATTGTTTTGTTCCGTGGAAAATTTAGTTTAACCAACAAATAAATAAGGCGTTTAGACAGATTTTCAATAAAAAACTGTTAGAACGTCAAACTTTCCCGCTTAAACGTTATTTGGTGATGGTAAAATTGGTTCGTAGACAGACTTGTATGTGACTCGGATCGCTTTTTGTTACGTCACAACACACCACCATTCAGTGTTAACAACAGACATGTAATTTTTTTTTGATTTGGTATTGAATAAAATTGAGTTTATAACAGAAATGGTACCAATAGCAAACTTTGAGAATCATTTCTCGATACAATTTTTACGACAGTGTTAATTTATATATGAAATAAGTATCTTTGTTCTGAATAATGTACAATAAGTAATTCTTTACGTATTGATTGGAAATAGAATGCGCTTTATGGCCCGGACACACGTGGAACACCCCACATCACCCCAGACATGGAAAATGTCACAACACCCAACAACACGTTGGGTGTAGGTCGCGTGGGGTGTTGTGTGGTGTTGTAAATGTGTTTCTGACCTTACTCTCAAGTAATGACCTATGAATGTTGGTAAAGTAATTTGTTAAATATATAAGTAGAACTAGTAAACCCCGCCCAACTTTATTCCTTCTTCCAAGAAAACAATCATGTGAAAACATTAAATAGAATATGAATGGCTAAGCTCTCGATTAAAATATTATTAAGGTTTAATAGTTTTTTTTTTCAGTTTAATTATTTAATTTAATCAATTAATTATGGAGTGAAATACAATGTGAATACTAAATACAACGTGTTGTAAAAACGTGAAAATATGATGAATAATTTCATATTTTACTGTCTATAATATCTACTCTATAATTTAATGTGCGTCGTACTTTGTTATAATAGTTTAGTTTTAAGTTGGATAGGTTTTAGTCTAAGTTTATTTGATTTTATTTACAAATATTATATACTATTGGAACCTTGTCTTTGAAAAAAATTATAGAAAAAAAAAACAAGTAACAAAATTCGAATTTGAAAACAATATTCAAAAAAGTGGTATTTTTGTATAACGGTGAATGTATCGATTATAATTTTGAAAGTTGTATGAAATAAGTACAAATTTGTTGATGAGCGAGTTTAAACTCGGCCCAGAGTGTATACTAACATTTTGTTTATAATTCATCGAAATTGGAGCAGCCTTAACGTGTAATGTTAGTTCTACACGCGCGTACATGCTCGACGTTGTTAAGTTTATTCAAGCAAATTCGAATGTGTGCTATGATCTATCAAGCTTGCTCGTCGAACATGTAAGTGTGGACAGCGTGACTGCGCTTTGAGACTGTTTGTAATTTAATGAATTATTCACAACAATCTTAGAGTGTAATCGGAAGGAAAGCCATACAAATAAAATTATTAGATTTAAAGAGTAATAATATATCAGCATTGATAATATAAAGATTATAAATACGCTTAAATAAAATATTTTTGGCTGAATTATTGTGTTTTATTTATTATCAAACATAAAAATACAATAGGTACCTAACATAAAATATATTACTATAATAAGAAAAAGCATACCCTTCAGGTACAAATTAACTACATAATTTTTTCCAGTGGAATTACTCAGGTAATTTAAACAGTAATTAAATGAAATAATAAGTACAAGTATCCGATTTAATTCAACTTTAAAAAAGAAAGAAAACGTACACACTGTGAATGTGTTGTCCAGTGTTGTTACCATAAACGTACACACGCTACAGTCAGCAACACAGTCTGTGATGATCGAACAATCATAGTGCGTCTCTGCTCTGGCTCGTTTCGTTCAAGGCGCGCTCTCATTAGTCGATCGTCTTTGTGTTGCACCACAACACAACAGTGTGTTTACACCTTAATTCTTACATATGCATTCAACAACTTATTTTAAATCTAAAAAGAACTAAAATATTTGAAGGTCTAAGAGAAGGCATAATAGTTATCTATATGTATATATGCCAAATTTCAGTCCGATCGGTCCAGTGGTGTGAGCTGTTGATTGATGGATCAATCAGTCAATCATCTTTTCCTTTAATATTCTTGTGTTTTACGCTCAATATGCAATATTTTAGTTAATAATAACATTTATTAAATTGATGGTCGAGCCTTGGCCAGAAATGGGCATTCTTTTATTTACGTATCCTCCCTTAAAGTACCTACTACACGTTCACTCCAAGTTGACCGTCGTCGACCGTTTCAATATGTCCACACAGGTACCGTTGACAATATAATAATAATTTTATTTTTTACTATAACCACGACTATGACGGAAGTTTTCTATTCTGGCAATGGTTTTCATGGCATGATGTCCTGTATGTCGAAGGGCGTGATTTTATTTTTGAATTTTTGTCCTCGTCAAAAAAAGCCATTACCAGCCATTACCTAATTAAAGTAATAAATAGTCTGCGCTACGCAAAACTTTTCCTTTTTTAACTGATCCTAGAAAACGACACGCAAACAAAAGTAAACAACTAATTAAAACTCAACAAAAACATTTAAATCGTAACGATAACAAAAGTTTGAAAAATTACGGCAGTGACAATCGCGAGTGGTAAGTTGCTATCTGTACTAAGCGGGTCTGACTTGACGTGCGGTGCGGGGAAGTGCGGTGCGTCGTAGCGGCCAACTTGCAGTGAACGTGCGGTAACCTTACAACTAAGATATCCCGTGTAGTCTGTTCAAGGTCAACAGAGGACTTCCCGCTTGCCGTTGCTGATGAGCTCGTAGGTGTGGTCGTCGATGATGCGGTACACGTCCTGCCGGTAGCTCTGCAGGTTGTGCAGGAAGCGGACGGTGCTCTCCTCCCGTATCTTGGTGATGACGGCCGGCAGGTTGGCCGTGCGCGCCTCGGTCGCCAGTGACGCGTAGTATTTCTCCTGCAAATAAGAGTAAATCCTAACTAAAGTAAGAAAGAAAGAAGAAAGCAAAGCATTTATTTAAGAAATTGTGCCATCCTTCACGATACACTAAGGTACATTATCCCGACACTTCCACTCAGGCATTTTGACAAAAACCCCAGCAATAGCAATAGAAGCGCCAGGCTAACATATGTCATGTGTGGCACAACCCGAAAAAAGGTCCGAACTCAGCAAAAAGCTGCATACCTTTAACAAAAGTATGCAGCGCTGATTTTCAGCCAGGACTGAAAAATTTCGCAAAGTATTTTGAATCGTCAAGCGAATCTACCACTGGTTCGGAACACCATAATAAACTAGCTGATACCCGCGACTTGGTTCGCGTAGATTGAGGTTTTTTAATTAAAACTCAATAGAGTAAGTAGGTATGTGTTGTTTCAGATTATAAGCTATCTCTGTGCCAAATTTCAGCCAGTTCAGTACGTAACATTTTATGTTAATTTATGGTAAATCTCAATAGCTAAATGAATCCTTAACTATGCTTCAAGAAGTTTGGCTAAATGCTCTAAGTTCAAGAAAGTCTGAAAGTAGTTTGTGGAAAGTTCCCACAAACTATTCTACTTATTCTAAGGTTGTGGATACTTGGATATTGGAAAGTTTATTGGTTCGAATGCCAGTATTTTACTATACCTAAACATATCATTGGGATTATTATTAATATAATTATATTCAAGATAATATTAAACTTTCATTTTTGCATTACTATTATTGATATAATAAACAGGACATAATTAAAAAGCAATAAGTCACATAAAGATATAGGCACAAGGCTATATTATAATGATAACCCCTTAAGAAGTTATTTGATCTTGAGTTGATCGGACAGAGAATACTAATTGTATCATTTATCAGTAGCAAATAATATAAATAATGAGTTTTATTTATTTCTGAATCCACAAGAATGTGTAGTCACGCGCTCTTTGTGAAAGGATCAAGACGTATTGAGCGCAGTATACGAAGAGAATAAAATCGAATACGAATAATTTCTCTTTATGATTTCATAGGCACTTAGGTATTTATTTAAATAACATAATATTTATTTTATACTTATATATTATTATTTTATTTATTTAAACTTAAGTAGATATTAAGTAAGTACCTATTTATTAATTTAAAGGGCAGTTAGGCATGTTCACATTTTTTTAACCGTGAGCTAGATAGGTAGGCCGAAGGCTAAATGTTAAACAAAAGTGTTTTTATTTCATTTAATAAAAATTCTATATTTTTTGAAGTTTTATTTCCTACCCAGTTAGATAACCACAATATAATATCTAAGCTGATCTAATTCTGACATAAGAATATTCTAAATTCTAAAGCTATTCGAAGCCTCAATAGCCCAACGGTTAAAGGTGCGGACTGCGGACTGAAAGGTTGCAGGTTCGAGCCCCACCCGTTGCACTATTATCGTACCCACTCCTAGCACAAGTTTTCGCTTTTATAGGGGAGAGGAGAATATAAGTCAAGTTCAGCTTGGCTAATATTCTTTAAAAAAGTCTAGGTATTACTTATGCCAGAAATAAAATGCATGTACCTACCTACTATAGTTACATATAGTTATTTCTAACATGTTGTTGACCAGTTAGCGCTTGACTATTTTATTTGTTGGCTAAATGGACGATCTTAGATGGGAACGCGCAAACCTAGAAGTAGTTACTGCACTGAAGATGTTATCTATCTATCTCGTGATCTAATAAAATTATACTTATAATAAAACTGTAACGGAAGAATTCTGTATATATTTTGAAAATTTTAATCGCAGGATGCTTTATTTTTCGATACTGAGCCCCTATGTTTTCTATGTTTCTGCTCTAAACATTAAGTATTCAGTAATTCGTGTAAGCAAGAACAAGTAAAAGTACGAAAATCTAGGTTTGATATATTTTTCTTTTCAGTAAATTTTTTGTTAATAAATTTTATATAAAAATAAATTTCGTTAGTAAGTAAATTTTTAAATAAAATAGTTGAATACGTAATATTCAACTATTTTAGTAGGTACCTATTTAAGTATATTTAATTGAGTAGGTAAGTCATTTTGTAATTAAAAAGGAAACTATCTATTTAAATAATTTAGTACCTATCGAGGTGCTACTTGCGCTACTTTAGTTATGTGCAGATAAGTAGGATTTGGAAGTTCAATAAATGCAATAGAAATAAATAATAAATTGTTTTTATTATAAGCCTTTAAAACAATACAGAAAGTGTTAGCTACTAAAGAACGTGAATTTTTCTTTCATACACCTGGGTCAGAGGTTCCCAATCTTTACTGCCATGACCCCTACGAAGCTAATGACCCCTTCATTATATTTATAACGAGACAATTATAGAAATAACGAAACAAACAAAAAAAACATTACTAAAACTAGAACCTTTTATATACATGCTTTTTTTGATTATACCGAAATTAATTCTAAATGAGGGATCTGACTGAGATAATTCAATTGTCATGAAAACGTCATTGAAACATAGGGGTAGATCTACGCAGTTATGAAATTATTAACTTTTGCCCGATACTCCATCCGAATAGATTTAGGTTTTCCAGGATATAAAGTAGCCTATGGCACTCTCTAGGTATTTAACAATATTCATGCATCATGTATCTATAGCATGATTAAAGGACAATGCAACATACATTTTGTTTTTCTAAGTATGTTAGTAGGACTTATTTTATGTTTACCAACTTGTGGGTTCTTAAACAAACTGGTAGTATGTACTTAGTTAATTAATTTTGCGATGAATTTAGAATTTGTATCTTTAGAAAAACTGGGTGATTATTTAGGATTTTAAGCGCGATAGCACATAAAATTGTTGTGGTCTACGAGCTTATAGACGTCGTTTCTGAAACTAGCGAGGTGGTCCAGGAACCGCTGGCTGCTGTCATTGTGTACAGCTGTGAACACGGGCGGCAGCGGCGCAGCGCCGCTCTCGCTTGACAGTGATATGTAATATCCCGCCTAGGTTTTCAATAATTTTCTTTGATTAATTTACTTAACATGTACTTGCTTCCGTAGGGCTTATGATTTTTAGGGATAGAAAACATCTGTCTGCAAGAAAGATAAAAGCTATCTCTATGCCAAATGTCAAGTTTGATTCAGCGCTTGTGCCGTGAACCGTGATAAATCTAACACAGTAGGTAATTTTAAATGATTGTATACCTTTTTTAGCATCCTCATAGCTGAAATACCGGAACACTTATATTATCAAGTCTACTTCCAGTACTAATATGGAGCTAGGAAATTTTACTATTCCATAAAACTGGTTAATCTACACGCTTCCTTTAACGTCATAGAATCAAGGTAGTTGTAACTTGTGAGTTGCAATAGCTTCAGTCTTTTAGATTAAAAAACTAACTTTATTCGCAGTACGTGTGATGACTGATGACATATATGTATTATTTGAAATTTAATTTTTGTTCAAATCAAGCAGTAGTTTAAATTACGTGGTGGACATAAAAACTAGTACAATGAAAAAGATAGAATGAAACATAGCACTAAATATAAAGCAAGAAGATGCTAAATAAAAAAGTTTTACCAGGTTGAGTTCCATCTTTTACATTCGGTGTTGTTCCAGATGAAGCAAAATGAATTCAGACGAAAGAGGAAGTAAAAAGTACAGTTACCTGATCTAGATCATATTAGGTGCTGCAGCTACTACTAGGTAAATCCTCGCACAACTCCAATTCAAAGACTAGGAAATTCAAAGGACTCCTTTTGGGTTTCCTAAATTTTCTAGAAGTATAAAAAAAGCATAATTACTTGATCCGGGCCCATCATATGTGCCTGCCGCTTAGTGAAGCCTCGCGCCGCTCGATCCCGCTTCTCCTCTTCCCAATGTGCGGTCATTTCTTCTCGAGAAGGTAGTTTGAAAGTTTTATTCATTGACCGCAGGTAATATCGTACCTGTAGATAGAAATATATTAGCAGTGTTATTAAAGGAAGACTTCCTTAATCCTTTTTCAATACCTAATTGTTTACCTAAGCAGTGTTTTCTCTTGAAACATTACAATTTATTCTTTTCAGAGTTTTGATTTCACAGATTATGATAGTAGCTACAAAGTTTTAAAATGCGATGATCGTCAGTAATATCCAACTATACTTTTTCTTGGTTGCTCTTTTTACGTCTGAAGAGATTTCTTTCATTTTCATTGTCCATTTATGTTGTCCGATCTTTGTGAAAATGCCTGATTTTACTTTGCTTTGTTTATTGGATCAACAGTTGTTTGACAATAATGAATTAGACGAATGTTTTGGGTTTACGCCGGGCTGCCGTTCGTTGGGCAAAAGAAACAAAGTTTTGTGGGCTACATTTTTGTACATTTACCTGTAGATCGAACATGGAGTACGCGCACACATAATACGGCACTCCAATAAAACACATGGTAGGGTGTGAGATGTTGACGAGGTGCTTGTACAGTGGCTCCACGCAGTTGTCTTCCACCACGATGTCACACGATGGATGGAGGAATGGGAAGTTATAGAGGTAACCTAGAAGAAAACAGATTTTAGGGATGATAACTTCAATCTTAGTTTGCGAGACGACAAGAATTCTTATTTAGAAAGTTCATGACTCATATTCAAACAGTTACTTCACTAAAAAGTCTTCAGACGAAAAGGGGTCTCCAGACAGTTCTCATTGTAAAAGTCATAGCAAAGTATCATCAATATGATTAAGGGACGAGTTAACTTTGAAAGATCTATTTTTAACTTCCATCTGTTCGATGATTTGGACGATAACTTGGTCGATCTTTTGATTTTAATGGAAAAAGGATTAGGTATTGATTGCGTTTAAACATGGCTAATATTCCTCTTAAACTTACCAGTGCTTAGAAAAACAACATCAACCTCCTCTTGGCTGCCATCTTGAAAGACTGCCGTGTTATCTTCCAGCCTGACAACATCCGGTTTTTGCACTAGATTGTCTGGGAACACTGATCGCGGTTGCTCCTTAAGGTGATGACTGAGGATTACCTGTGTATGAAGAAATAATATATAATTGCTGAATCCATAAAAATACCTTTTTTCTTAATCAATAAAATTCTAATATTTGATCAATTTAATAACAATGGCAGTGCGGGCTCCTAAATGTACATACATATCCAGCATTCTGTGACTATAGCAGATTATTTACCTTTCTGGTGACACTGGTGATCTCATAAGCGATGTCCATGCCGGATGGCCCAGCTCCTACGACCAGAACGCGTTTGTTGGTGAAGATATCCGGCACTCGATAGTCGTGGCTATGCATCACATCACCTGGTGATAAGTTGATGATGAGAAATAAATGATCTTAAATATTGAGCTATAATATTGAGGTTCGATCATTCGAGTTCTCCCCCATATGGTTATCAGAAACTAACTGTAAGTGTAGGTTTAAAAAAAATTATAAATAATGTCGACTAATTGGAAATGTAATGAAAATAATTATATTCCTATTTTTAACATATTTAAAACATTTTGTGAATAAGACCAACTTTTTAATTTTATTTTCGTTTGGGCCGAAGAGTTTAAAGGGATCTTGACTATAAGTCGCGAGTTTGAGAACCAATGTCTAGGTAAACATGTAAAAAATGTTTCTGTAGGTAAACTTTACCTTTGAATTCCTTCAGCCCTGGTATATTGGGTATGAACGGCGTATTGTAATGGCCGTTACACACGAACACAAAGTCGTATTCCTTGGTTGTGGTCTGTCCACTCGTGAGGTCCTTGAATGTCACGTCCCAGAGTTCTCCGTTTGGCCCCTGCTTGGGTTGTATTAGCTGGACATGGTGATTGAACTGAAAGAAAGAATAATTGTAGTTAGATACACATCACTAAAATGTAAGTCTCCTTTTCCGAAGAGTTTTAACTGTATAAATCAAGTAGTAAAAATCAAGGGCGAACGTATTTTAAATTACGGAATTACATACGGTAGAACGGTTTATTTCTGTAACAATTAGCATGGATCATCTCTACCCCTATCTGGTTCACAAGTGGCCACGGGTCTTTTCACAAAAAATTAGAAGGGTTTAGGGAAGGCCATAGTCCACCACTCTGGCCAAGTAGAAACAGATTGGCGGACTTCACACACTTTTGAGAACATTATCGATAGCCCTCAGGAGTCTCAGGTATGCAGGTTTCCTTAAGATATGTTTTTCGCACTAGTTGAAGATTGAGGGAGATAATTTTTTTCAATTTTGTATTTTTTAATTTTTTATATTATACTTAATTATTATTATTGTATCCAGGGAAGACGAATTCGGTATGTCTTCGAAATAAATAAAAATTATAATTTTGGTATGGGATAAAAATGGTAATAAAAAGGGTAGGTACTTACTTTGATGCGCCTGGTGACGCCATGCTTGTCGGAGTACAGCTGCAGGAAGGCGAGCATGTCTTTTGCGGGCAGGTACGACTTTTCGCTTTCCGGGATCGGGAAATCTGGGAAACCCATTATCTCCTTCGGAAGGTTGGTTCTGGAAGAAATACGAGTAGGTACAATTAGTCATTTGAAGAGACTTGTTTAACTTTACGTATTATACGAGTATTATATTCGCTTATATCTAGCCGTTAAAGACACTGCTGTACATTTACACATTTTTTTTAGTAGTTAGCTTTCTATATCCTGGCATAATATGTTAAGTGAAAAGGCAACCTTTCCGACCTTATTCAATGATATTATATGTATTGTATTTGTTTATTTATTCCGAATATTATTTACCTATTTTTTCGAAGGAACCCTACCTTCGAAAAAAAAACTTGATGTAATTATACCAATTATACCTAAGAGACATGACACTATTACCGAAATGTATGCACAATGTTTCTACTTATTTTTTGACAGCAAATGAAGCATGATAATATTATGGTTCAACTCAAAAATGTTTCATTTTCTGCCAAAGGGGTCATATATTTTACAGCCTTACAGGGATCGTGGAATTTGATCAGAAATCCTCTGTATCCAAAATTCACTTCGTTTCCAAAATTATGAAGTTAGCATTTTTTTTTATTATAAAAGAATATTAACCAAGATGAAGCATTGACGTAATATACTACAGATATTGTATTACTGTACATACTACTCGGTGCTTAGATGTACATATAATATACAGAAATTAGGTTCATACAATATGGAGAATATTTGATCTAATTTGGTACTGATGGAGCAAAGTGCAATTTCTATCACTAGGAACGTTTCAATGATAAGCTCATAATACCTATACGATATAATGTTAATATATGGGTCAATCGATATAATTATTTCTTTCTGATCTCTTTTTCAGGGTTCCGTGAGCGATTTCAGAATATAGACGGATTCTTAACTACAATAATTATAACTAAAAATGAGAGACAGAGAAATGTGTAACTCCCTGAGCGCGGCAGTTACACATTCATTAATTTTATTCATGTTTACCGAGTGAAACGAATCATGTGAAATAATGTGAAACGAATCATGTGAAATGATGTGAAACCAAATTATTATCATTAAATCTGTTTATGAGTTGTCGTTCTCTAAGACTAAGGGTTAATTTTTAAATGTTCTTAGCTATCTCATGCTCATACAAGTATGTATAATAAATAATTATTAATACTTAATAATGTTGAGTACCTACACGTGTTACGATTTCCGAGTAACTACAATGTATTTATGTGTGTATCTCAATTCTCAACACGTGACTTTAGAAAACATCTATGTCGATTATTTTATAATGTTATATTTTATCATAAGTAATTATATAAATGGCAATTATAGAAATAAGAGGCAAGTACTATACTCTAGGATAGTCTCGAGATAGAACGCGGAGCGATAAATCAGTGCGAGCGAAGCGAGTGTCAAGTTTTTTGTGTTCGAGTACTTGCATATTGTGACTGCATGAGATTTTGGTTCCTTTTCGGAGCATAACTGGGTGGCATTTTACTCACTGTACTGCCACAAGAGATATTCAGTAAATAATCCAATTTGTAATCTTTGTATGTAGGTACTAACTAACGAAGCACCCAGGTGACGTCCAGCTACTAAGTACAGTATAGTAACTCGGGCCGCCGTGAATACCAGGCATTCAGAAACCTCCGGAAGTTCCACTGCACGCGCTCGTTACCTCAGGCTCTTGTACATGCTGGTGTGGATGGGCAGGCCGAAGTCGTCGTAGCCCACGTTCTCCGTGTACACCCAGGTGCCGCCCAGCTGGCCCGACTGCTCCAGCACGTCGACCGCGGTGACGCAGGGCTCCGCCAGCAGGTGGCGCGCGGCGCACAGCCCGGCCGCGCCCGCCCCCACCACGCATACGCGCATGCTGGAATACAGAATACATAACTCTTCTTATTGTTTTTTTCTCTATAAAAAAAAGAATATTAGCCAAGGTGGTGTTAACTAATATTCTCCCATCCCCTCCAAATAAGCGAGAAGCTCGTGGGAGTGAATACGACAATAGCGATCGCACCTGCAACCTTTCAGTTTTCAGTCCGCACCTATAACTTTTAAAATTAAATTTTGTTCTCGTGTTTGTTCCACGCTATGTGAAGTTGGCACAACATATCTTTTTCTTCCACGTAGGTACTTCTGTCATTCGTCAACTCATCCACTCCTCTTACACGAATATCCTCTTTCATACAATTCTTTGGTCTTCCTCTACTCTTTCGCCCTTCTACATCCATATTCAACATTCTAGTAGGTAATGTAGTTTACAGACTACATGACTAATATTAATGATACAAAACGAGAGCGAAGTCGCAGGCATAAGCTAATAAATTAATAAACAATGATTTAGGAAAGTCAACGCACCCTAAGATATCGAAATAATAGTTTAATAAATCTCTGATAATAAATAATTAGAATGTGTTATTTACCAAATGTGTTATTTATTGACCAAAATGTTAGTTTATACAATTAATTATTTCCAAATTGCGATAAACGGGAACCTCGCTAGGTTA
Source organism: Hipparchia sbordonii (assembly GCA_038048805.1). Classification (NCBI taxonomy): domain Eukaryota; kingdom Metazoa; phylum Arthropoda; class Insecta; order Lepidoptera; family Nymphalidae; genus Hipparchia; species Hipparchia sbordonii. Next base: position 13,388,673 of record CM076109.1, on the reverse strand, counting down.
TCATCACATTAGAATCCTAAAATTTATATTATTGTTGTGTTCCTATTTAATATGGCCAGTGCACATTAATTATTTTGATTTACGAAAGTTAAATTCATAATTGAAATCTTCATCCGAAGTTATAAGGACATCATGAAGTCATGAGGAGGCTGAATCCGCAATCTCCTGAATAGAAGACAACAGTCCTAACCGCTAGGCTATTAATTATCATTTAATTAATTTAATTACTTAATTAATTTACTTATTTAATTTAATTCAATGAATTTTTACTGCGTCTCTCTCAGACTCAGAAAAAATCAATTATCAACGAAACAGATTCATTAGAAATTCTAGAGTGATTGTTATGATGCTACGGCGGCGAAGAAGAGATAGGAGATAAGAACATACTCGTATGCACGTACATGTAGGTATGTCTAGTATTTACAAGTAGGTATAATATCCGGATTTCGTCAGAGGTCGACCTATAGCCGATATCGATAATAACAAAACGGATTTAATTATTGTATTGCACAAATAACAAACAACTAATATTACTGCATCGCACCCCTACTAATACGTACTTATACTAAGGGCCGATTTCGGCGACGTAAAATAAGTTTTATCCAGCGAAATAGATATACCTACATAAAAACGCACAAGCCCTAACATTTAAACATTCGAATAGTACCTTGAAGGTAGGGTGGAACCCTCCTTTTTTCCGTGATAAAGGGAAGGTTCCCACAATACTGCGAGTAAAAGCTAATGCACCTGATCCGGAATAAATGTATGTAACTCTCCAAGCCCTCTATACTATATATTCTAACCACTATCAACAAACCAACAAACAAACACAAAGACGAAGTCGCGATCAAAAGCTAATAACTGATAGACAAAAATCCGTTTATTCCCTTGCGTTTATCATAGGTTTATGCTGCGGCTACGTTATACTGCGAAAATTCGTGTCGCGCTGTCGCGATAAAATTATCGTGTTCGGTAATATACGTGATGTTCATTATTAACGTTATTAACGTTAATACAAGACAACTTGTTATTAACGTTACCGACAATACTGCGATAAGGATTCGTGTTCGCCCGAATACATCGCGATTCGACGAAGTACTCGGCCACACTTGTCGCGATAATGCGAATTATCGCCGGATCCCGATGATTTAGCCGCAGGAAAATAAAAGCTTTTCCCCACAAAGTCTCGATGCCTGTACCTGCTGACTGCACGGACAGACTGAATACCATGCCTCGTTGGTCGCGTGTTTAGCAACTTTTTTTTTTTTTTTTTTTTTTTTTTTTTTTTTTTTTTTTTTTTTATTCGATGACAAGATAACCCTTGACTGCGATCTCACCTGATGGTAAGTGACGATGCAGTCTAAGATGGTAGCAGGCTAACTTGGAAGAGGTATAGCAGTGTAAATTCAACCCATACCCCTTATCGGTTTCTACACGCCATCGTGCCGGAACGCTAAATCGCTTGGCGGCACGTCTTTGACGGTAGGGTGGTAACTAGCCACGGCCAAAGCCTCCCACCAGACCAGACCAGAGACAATTTAGAAATTATAAATTCCTAAACTGCCCCCGCCGGGAATCGAACCCGAGACCTCCCAGTTATAAGACCACAGCGCTCACCCACTGCGCCAGGGAGGTCGTCATCGTCTTCGACTGCGGATGACTAGGTCCTAGGTTCGATTCCCGGGTCGGGCAAAAAAAATTTACGTATACCTACTGGGTTTTTCTGTCAAGAAATTCTCAGTATTTATTATTACACTTCCTATTAACTTAAACTAAGGGTTCGTATAAATTCTCAGTCTTTCTACACTAAGAGAAACTTTTCAATGTGACCTTGATTGCGATCTCACCTGATGGTAAGTGACGATGTAGTCACTTACCATCAGGTGAGATCGCAATCGATGTTAGCGAACTTTCTTAAAAGCGATATCAGTAGTGATAAACTTATACACCTATGAAACGCTAATTTAGGTTAAGGTATTTAGAAGCCTCCTCCAGAACATACCTGAGACAATGTAGAAATTATAAATTCCCATATTGCCCCTGCCGGGAATCGAACCCCGGATTTTCCGCTTATAAATATGTACCACAGCGTTCACCTCTAAAGTCTTAGTTCTGCATTTGGATGTTTATTATTATTATTAAATATTTTTGAAAATAAATCGGTTAATTCAAGAACTTTTTATAAAGAAAAAAAATGTCACTTACTTGTCGATTTAATCCAAAAACTAAGAACAAAAATTAAAAACTAACAAGCACTTAATTAATTAACCACCATAAATCAGTTAATTCCCTGGACGTATATACTAAGGCAGTAGAACAGTATGCAACTTGTTTTGTTGACTTTGTGACTTTCTGAATGTAAATGATCGGCCGAAGTACGCTCCAGCTGTTTTATGTTTCCCGTGCTATGTGCTACGCAAGAATAATTAATATGTAAATAATATCTATCTATTTACCCTAGCTCTTTCTCTACAATTAATCTTTAAAAAAATTCGTATTCTAAAAAATAATAATTATTAAAAAAGGCATTAGAAATAGGAAAATACGTACCTACTTACGTATTGAATTTTGGAAAAACCCACCTTATTTGTCATCTATGGTTTATGGTGGATACCGAATATTTAGCTTTCTAGTCATTAGGAATCTTTTTTCCAATCAATCTCCAAAGGGCTGATATACTTAGATGGCTTTAATTTTGAATCCAAATCTCTAGGACGTATGATTTAGATATAGAAAAAGCTAACTACAACTATAGGAATACCTACAGGAATTTTTCGCTTTGATGTAATGTGATAATTTTAATGGTCGCTGATTGGTCAATATGATGTTATCCTGGGAAAAGTACGATGACGTAATTACCAGCCCTCTGGTCGCCAGTGGATTCTAATAGGCGGGATAACAGGTCCAGGTTAAACTTAATTCCTTAGTGACTTTCTTGGTGGTTGGTACAGGTCTTTTTTTTTAATATATAGACTAGCGCTTGACTGCGATCTCACCTGATGGTAAGTACAGATGCAGCCTAGGATGGTGCGCGCTTGCCTAGAAGATGCCTATTCACTCTTGACTTAAAGACACCCACATTATACTTAGTTGGAAAAATTACTTCACAGATGTCCTTTGCCGCCAGATAAGTTATCTAAACTTGATTTCCCTTGTAAAACGAATCGCATTGCATGGCCGAGATTCATTTTTCATTGATATGATAATGTTGGCACTAATGCATAGAGATTACATAGAAGTATGGAACTCTAACATGATGCAACGACAATATGGCTTGCGCTACGCAACTACAAGCTATGTGAGCTATGTGTGCTAGTTGTTCCCAGCAAGTTTGTAGCTGTGTGGGTGTATTGACCCGCGCCTCGATCACATTGGAAATTTCAGCGGGATTCGAAACCTTTCTGGAAATTTAAGTCCCGTGGAAACTCTTTGTATTTCCAGAATAAAAAGTAGAATTTCACTAGCCTTCAGAAAGCGAGCATCTCCGTTTCAAACGTGAAAATATGTAGCTTTAGCGGTAGAGCCGTGAAAAAGTCATAGAGTAACGCGCTCGTAAAATATTGCGGAAGTGAGGGATTTTACTTTCGACGACCTCCCTGGCGCAGTGGTGAGCGCTGTAGGCATTGGCTTTTTCTGTCAAGAAATTCTCAGTAGGTACTAGGAGTTAGGAAGTTTGCGGTGAGTCACCCCCATGCCTCGGAGAGCACGTAAAGCCATCTGTCCTGCGCCTGATCTCTCCGGTCGTGTCAGATTTTCCGTCCCATCGGACTACGAGAGTGAGGGAATAAAGATATGGAAATAAAGAGTGCACCTGTGTTTACGTATGACTTGTGCACTATAATATCCTCATATCATAGCCTCATATGCTTCTCATAGTTCAATTTGCCCTTATTTACTCTTTGGTTCAATTGTATACATTAAATTAAATTAACCTTGTGTAATTGTTAACTGGCAAACGCATTTGCACCTTTGCTTATACGCATGTCGGTTTGCCTGTAATTGGGTGCACATCTGAAATGTTTCTATAGATGTAGTATAATTTTATGTAATTTGTTAATGTGATTTCCTGTTGGCAAACCAATAAATAAATAAAATAAATAAAAATATCTCCCGTGCCGTGGCCGGATTCGGTTGGGAGGACATTAGTTATTTGACGTATTATTATAGAGGGTTCTAACGCTGCGTTTTCTACGGTGCGGGCTAATTCAGTGTCCGACAACATTAGACGAGTCACACGAAGCCGCTGCGTCGATACATGCGGCACAAGACCGAGGCATGTAGTGATTGTGCAGTGTGAACATAAGGAATGTAAATCAAATACCTACAAAAGTTCAAGCACAGTAATATTAGATTAAGTGCAACCAATTTATATTGATGTGAACCTTGTAGTCTGCGCGGCTATGGTTGTTGGTACCTACCTTCTATACCTTTAGACCAAACTATTAGGTATTCTGTGGTACTACTGACAAGTCTCACATCTCTCAAGACAACGGTTATCTATGTTCGAGTTTCTATTATTCGATAGCAAAGAGTCCCTGATAATTTCCTCTTCTCTCTATAAACTTACTAGGTCAAATAGATAGGTAAATGATGTAATGTAAATAAAAACTTGCATGCCTAGGAGAGTAGAGACAGCAACATTGTTGTATTGCCGTTACGCTCACACGCCATGGTATTTTGGCCCTATAAATTATTCAATATCATAGTGCAATAGAGTCACCTTTCTCGCTGAGGTTGCAATGTAGGTGTAAACGATTAGCTGGCCAGTAATCCGCATGATGCAATGTAAATAAACATTTTCCTACGTCTATCACATAGTAGCTAATCCACTATGACAAAAGAAATTAGATCCGTACAATGATTTCTGCTATTTTATATTTTTAAAAAATAAGTCATCAGTCATGTCACCAACAATTCGTATGGTAATATGTAATGGTTTCAGTTAAATAATCTATTATACATACCTACTTCTTTAGCAAATCTTTGTATAGGTACAGAGACTTGCTAAAGAAGTAGGTATAGATTGCTAAAGTCATTCATGCACGTGTAAATCTATGTACCTACTTAAGTTATTTATCTTACTCCATAGTTAACTTAATCTATTTCTATCGGAGTTCAAAATAATTATCTATATCAAAAACACTAAAAATAATCCAAAAAACGTTCTTTTTCCTTTTTTTTGAATTTTGAACCATATAATACTAATAAAAATGCCAGTAGAGTCTGTTCAATGAGTCAGTTGACATGGGTGAATGGAAAAATAGGTTGTAGCAATTAGCAACATTGTGAAAGAGTCTTCGATGAACAGGGCCTGATTAACCCTTAGGCTAATTAGGCTGCAGCCTAGGGCGCGAGGATAAGGGGGGGCGCGCTGAAATCGTGTCTTCGCATTCACTAATCTTGCATAATTGCAGATCGATCTGAAAACTTTTATAGGTAGTATGAACCATGTTAAAATTTTCACACTACTACAGTCTACTCACTTACTACTTTTTAAGCCGCCCTTAACACACCTGGCGGGGGCGCGTCCTCATAATTAGCCTAGGGCGGTCAGAACTCTTGATCAGTCGCTGTCGATGAATCAAACAGTTTGATAATTTACATATAAATAAATCTGATTTTAATTAAAAATAAACTACACACATATTAATATTGAAAGGTGGAATAAATGGAAAAAAGTAACCCGTGTAAGTCAACTGACTTATTGAACAGACTATAACGCACTCTAGGATCATTTTTGGGGTAATTTGTTTTATACAGAGAGAACTAAAGAAAAATTTCTTCTTACTGATCTCTAGGTGTTTTGTTCAAGAGGCATTTAATCACAATAAAGTTATTGATATAAATTATTATTTATTATTGTGAATGTTTGTACACTAATTAATTGCTGGTTCGCCCTTGATGGGTCAGAGATCGGCGTACAATCGTTCAGACGCAGCGGAATAAATGGAAACGTGTATCTGGACCCTAAACACGAAAGTTGTGTTATTGTTTTGACGACCTCCCTCACAACACAACAAACAGCGTGGTGTTGTGTCGTCAAAACAACAACACAACGCCGTGTGAGCTCTGTGGTCCTATAACTGGGAGTTCTCGGGTTCGATTCCCGGTGGAGACAATTTGAATTCTCTGGTCTGGTCTAGTGGGAGGATTTGGCCGTGGCTAGTTACCACTCTATCGTCAAAGACGTGCAATATTGTGGGAATCTTCCTTTTATCCCGGAAAAAAGGAGGGTTCCACTCTTCCGGCAAGGTCGTGCCGCCAAGCGATTTAGCGTTTCGGCACGATGCAATGGCGAATAGAAACCGATTAGGGGTATAGGTTGAATGTACACTGCCATACCCCTTGCAAGTTATTCAAATTCAATTTATTTCATGTAGGCTACCTTGTAGCACTTATGACACGTCATAAATCTACCACCGGTTATAGAAATAGAAATAGAAATATTTTTTATTCAAATAAACTTTTACAAGCACTTTTGAATCGTCAATGAATCTACCACTGGTTCGGAATGCCTTTCCTGCCGAGAGGGTTCGGAATGCAGATTCTGCTGAGAAGAACCGGCAAAAAATTCAGCAGTTGCTCTTTTCAAAAAATAAAATAAACTAATTTTACAATAAGTAACAAAACTAAGCTAAGTATACAGTGCTTCCACAATGAAGCTTCAAAAATGCAATACATCACAATCTAACACATGCCAACATGGGAAGATAAAGCAGACCCATTCCCGTTGGTGGCACCCGTTCACGAGCACGACGCATGATCCAGCCATTGCTTCGCTCAACCATATGTGAGGTGTTAGCCTGCTACTATCTTAGACTGCATCGTCACTTACCATCAGGTGAGATCGCAATCAAGGACTATCTTGTCATCGAAAAAAAATATGGTGAAAATCGTTACTCTGTATTCCATCAAATACAAAAGAAAGCAGGTGATCAACATAAACATAGATGCTCCGACCTCCTATAACTAATTCACAATGCCACACCATTTCCAAGTTAGTCTACTACCTTCTTAGACTTCATCGTCATTTGCCATCCGGTGAGATTCAGATCGCAGTCAAGGGCTATAAAAATAATAATTAAAAAAAGCAACTTTATTTTTGTCAACGAATATTTACTATTCAGCCAATTTGAACTTGACTTATATTCCTTTCCCTTCTAAATAAGCGGAAAGCTAGTATTAGCAGTGGACACGATAATAGTGCAACGGGTGGGGATTGAACCTGCGACCTTTCAATTTTCAGTCCGTGCGTTGCTGCGTCGTAGCGTTGGCTGAAAAGTGTACTTCTTGTTGCAAAAGCAGTATAGGCTTGCGTCATAATCTGCAGCCGATTAGTAAACTACTGGACCAGAGTTAATTTTAAGTTATAGACATGTTTTGATTGCGTGAACTACATTATGTTATGAGTTATGACATTTACTGGCATTGACGTAGTACCTACTTTGGTATGACGTGTTTTCTAGGACAGTCATAGGCTGACGTAGGATACCAACTCATGAGCGGTTATTTTCCTTCTTCATCCTAGAATATACGAGTACATATACACCTTTTGCAGAAGTCACAGATCTGTACTTTTGAGAAGTAGAAACAAGCACAGTAGATATACATAATAGTACTGCAGGGGGAGCATTGGCAGGAGAAATATTGTCCACGGGGAAAGGATAAAATGTTTATCCCCTCGCTCAGTTTTATCCTCCTTTCGAGCAAGGGAAAAACGGTACAGATCTGTACTTTTGTGAAGTAGAAACAAGCACAGTAGATATACATAATAGTACTGCAGGGGGAACATTGGCAGGGGAAATATTGTTCACGGGGAAAGGATAAAATGTTTATCCCCTCGCTCAGTTTTATCCACCCGTCGAGCAAGTGCAAAACGGTGGAAATATCCGCAGTGGATATACTTATAGGAATATACCTACTTCTCTTTTCCCCTGTCATGTTTTAGCATAGGGAGAAGATAATTTTATCTTGTCAGTGGCTAAACTCGGGGATGAAATCTTGTCTCCTGCCCACGCTCACTCAGCTGCAGGTAGTACAAGTACAAGTTTTGGTGGTAGGCTTTGACTGTGGCTTGTTAACTTCGAGCGATGTAGAAACCGATTAGGGGTACGAATTTAATTAAAATGGCCACACCCCCTTTCGAGACGGCTATCTATACAACACTACCTTCCATTTTAGACAGCATCGACACTTATCAGTACTGTACGACCAAATCTTCGACTTTGGCCACCTTCAGCCTAAATACCACCTTCGGAGAAACCTTTGGCTTCAGCCAAAACTCGCGAGGGATAGGCAGGCCGCTATCGCGAGTAAAAAACCTACCTATGTAGGTCCTTGTGTTATTAAAAAAAATATTTGATTCTAATAATAGTTCATTAATTTTAATAGCAACTTAGCAATCGGAATAACTTTAAAACAAGGGTCTCATTAGAGAAATTTTACTTACCTATGCATTTGATATGAATAAGTAACATTATCATAATGTGAGTAACGCAAGTCACAACCGATTTGAACCGCCTGCAGCTAATACAGAGGTTATCGTGTCGGAACCGAGTCCCGCTTCGCCCTATTTATTGGCAATCCGTGACGACAAACAAGTCGGACCATTTGACCGGATTCAAAAGCGGACAGTTCGACTTGTAGACAATCCCAAATTAACCAACTCGTTGGAAAGCCTGGAGCAGAGATGTAAGCTCTCTTTGCGTATTCTATCGGCTATATAACGGGGAGTGTTTTGAAGAGCTATTTGACCTATATTCCACAATCTTCTTCTACAACCGCACCGCTCGCCACCGAACACAATTTCACCCTCACCACCTGGGTGTCTGGAGCACTTCGACCATCCGATGTGCCAGTTATTTTTTTCCATGTACCTACTTTGAAACTGTGGAACCAACTTCCCGCGACGGTGTTCCTACTAATTATAACCATGTTAACATGTTAACATGTGTTAGGTTGTGGTAGGTGTGCATTTTTGAAACTTCTGTGTGGAAACATTGTGTGCATAGCCTAGTTTTTTTAACAATTGTAAAAAAAAAAATTTTTTTTGAAAAGAGCAACTGCTGAGTTTCTTGCCGGCTCTTCTCAGCAGAATCTGCATTCCGAACCGGTGGTAGAACTGTGACCTTTCATAAGAGCTACAAGTTGGCCTACATGAAATAAATAAATTTTGATTTTTTTTTTTTTCAATTACAACATGGGGTTATTCAAGGGGCGGACCAACAAATTCCTAAAAACGCATTGTTGGTGCCTCAGGTGCTACAAGTGTTCATGGGCGGCGGTAATCACTTAACATCAGGTAAAAATATTTAAAAAAAGTCTGCAGCGTAAGATTGATAGACTGAATTGATTGAAGCATACTTATCAATTCACCATTTTCAACATCATTTCAACTCTTTGCCGGTCCAGTACAGAATATCATGGGTCTCACTCTCATCTCAGAATGAGAAGAGTATAGCTCTAGGACATAGCACAGCTTATGGATCTGTAGCTATTGTCCATCAGGTTAACTTACTTCACATCTTACCCCTTTGATGAGTGGCATCTTACTTTATAGCGAAAGTGTGTTTGTTTGTCACAGATAAATTATATGTATTGTTTGTTGGTTGGTTGCTTTGTCCTTCAATAATGCTGCAACAGAGCTACGGATCGACGTGATTTTTTGCACGGGTGTAGTTGAGGATCTGGAATGTGACATAGGCTATTTATCTGGCTTTTTATCCCAGAAAATCAAAGAGTTCCCGCGGGATTTTAAAAACTATATCCACGCGGACGAAGTCGCGAGCATCAGCTAGTCAAGAACATGGTAAGGAAACCTAATTAAATTAAAACAATGTTTTTGTTCTCCTTAATTTCTATTTAACAAAATATAAATTCACGTCTCCTTACGATGTTTTCCTTCACAGGAATAGTAGGTAAATCAATTTACATACATAATATTATTTATTTAGGTGGTAATAGCGATGAAAAACGGGTAAAAGTTATGTCAAAGGACTTTTATTTAATAACTGCTCTCTTTCAATAATGATCGACACGTTTCAAACAAAATCAAAATTGGTTCCATCCTTTCGGCTGCTACAATGCCACAGACAGACACACATGGGTTTAGTTGAGGTATCACGAGAATATTTTTTATATTCTCAGAAATTAGGTACTCTTTTGTCATACCTTCATAGTTAAACTTGTGGTGAAACTTCGTTGGTTCGTTATAAGTTTCTTTGACCATTTCAGTTATATCATGGAAGTAGACATGCCCCTACTTATACGCGGCTTACAGATTCTACAACCCATAATCTATGCACTCTACCAATGTCGTTGTCAAGTTGACATTTACAAATGTCTTTCGCAGGATTGAGTCATTGACAGCAAGCGAAGCGCTATGTCAGTTGTCACTGTCATCACACTACACATGGAAAAATGGTCCTACAGTGCAAACATGTATTGTGATTTGTGACATGTAGGTATGTAAACAAAGTGCGAAACAATAACAAAAAATGCGATTACTATCCAATCACACAAGTAATTCAATCCAGTTTATTATTATCTACGTGTAATAATAATTGCAAGGCCGAAAATGGACTCTGATGATCCAAGGCGACCGCTTTTAGGTAAGTTTTTAAATTTTAAATATTATTTTTCACACATTTATCGTAGTTCATCGACGATCGTGATACATATTTGCAATAGCCGATTTATTATGTACTTATAGGTCAAAGAACTATAATTTAATTGGTGTTATGACCGTGTTTACTCGGTTTATCGAAACAAGTAACTTTTGTGTTATTACTTAACGTTTAATAATTATAGTTCATCATTGATGTAGTTCATCCTTAGTTCATCAATTGTTTCCGTTCGAGTTTTATTGTTGCTCTGAAATCACCTAAGTATAAAAAATTAAATAAGTATACCACTTTTTCATATAAAAAGGTACATAATGTAACTTAATTTATTCTGAATTTAGAAATCCAAGGACAATTTTTTAATTAGAAAACGAAGTAGGTACATAATTTTGAGTGTTAGCACTTGACATCACACATCATTAAATTAACTATCTTTAGCCACTAAGTAATTTATTTTTATAAATAATGTCAAAAAGTTCTTTATCTTTAAGTAAATTAATTTTTTTTTATACAAACATTAAAACTTAACAAAAAATAAATTTATATGCAACATAAGAACTGAAAACTTTATCTCATTCAAGTCATCTCAACAGGATTCTAATAAGAAAACCTTACATTGATTATAAAGCAACCTTTTCATATTTGGGATGTGTTCCAAAGGATAAAAGTGACATAATGCTTCATAAATAAAATATGTGGCAATGAAAGAAACACCTCAATGGCTGGGCAGTTTCACAAGAGATAGGGTCACTTGTTGAATGTACACAACATCACTTCTTTTTTAAATTTTTTACTGTTTAATGTTCACTTCTATCAATATTAAATTTTTTATCTGTCAATTCATGAAGAATAAGTTCCTGTATCTGACTCCGTACCCTAAGTTTCCTGTGCGGTTCTAGTTCATGGAAAAAAGGCAGCAGCGAGTTCAAAAACAATAGGTCAAAATCTTCTTGTATAGGTTTTGAAAGGTTGTCTTTAATGTCCACGTATTCTGCCTCTGGGATGTTTTGGTCGTCATAAAGAGTAGCATCATCTGATTCATTTGCATATATGTCAGCATTCATCGTGTCCTGCATTATAGCGTTTGTTCTGTTATAGTCTTCATCCTCTGAAAATTTGGCACTGAAGTGCTTGTGCAGAAAATGTAACCTATTAAAATATCGCCACATGCCGGGGTATTTGTCGCCCGTCTTCATATTGTATTTCTTGAGCTCTCTATTTAGTGTGTCACGCAGATTTCTCCATTTGGCCCTTAATACATCCTCTGTAATTTAAAAACAAAAATCAATATTCAGCAAACCCATTACATACACATTAAAAATAATTAATCTTTACATTTGCTGAGCAAAAGGTAATTAAAAAGTTTCTGTTATTGTATTTTATCAGGAAAATGAAATATTTATGGATTAAAATCATTCAATGTTTGAATCCCGCGGGAATTCTTTAATTAATATGCTAAATTTCACGCAAAATCCATCCAGTAATTTTTGCGTGTGAAATATTAAGTAGAACTAAAAATATTATTATACATACAGAAAATATATTTTTTTATGACTTGATAAGTCAAGGCTAGCTGTAATCATTACGTAGAATCAGATTTGAATTGATATTGAATAGTATTTCTCACACATTTCTTATAAATTAAAATTAATCATTAACATAATAAGGATATTCAGAATTTAGAATGTGCATTAATTAGTATTATAAGAATGATAGTTGAATGTATGGATGAATTTTCAGAATGTGTATTCTCAATTTTGAGCTTTCTGATTTTTGAATTTCAGTTCTCATTGTACATTCAGAATATGATTCCAGATGATCACAGCCAACATATGGGGAGTCCTGACCAGAGCTTTTTAAATTAAAGATTTAATTTTTTCAACAAAATAGTAATCTTCAGTTTATGAAAAATTATACTTAAAATAAAACGCCTATCTCCTTGCCAAATTTTTTTGAAATCAGTTCAGCAGCTTAGGCGTGAAAAGACTTTCGCATTTATAATCATAGATAATACACTATAATAATGTAATATTTGCATAGTCAATTCAATTTATAAATAGCACCTAGTTGCATCCAGAGGGCGCGGTTTACTTTGCCAATGACGGAGGATAGGAGAATCTTAGTGTTTTTGAAAATTTATAATAATATAAAAAAATATTTTAAAAAAACCGACTTCAAACGCCACTTAAAAGTATAAAATAATTTTAGTTTGTACACGTATGTTGAAGTCGGGCCAGCGTCGCGCACCGGTTTCATCGTTTCTATTTAGGCCCGTCCGTCTCACGGGCTAATTCAACAAGTATACCGGCCTAATAGTATTTACGATTTAATAATTTTGTACACGTATATTGAAGTCGGACGGGCTTAAAATATAGAAACGATGGTACCATTGCGCAACGCTTGCCCGACTTCAACATACGTGTACAAACTAAAATTATTTTATACTTTTAAGTGGCGTTTGAAGTCGGTTTTTTTAAAATATTTTTTTATATTATTATTTTAAGCTTTTTAGTGTAGCTTCATGGGACCAATTCACTAGACCATTTGTTTTGCTCCTTAAAAAAAGTATTGAAATATATTATTCCAAATAGAAATTTAGCATATGTATGTATGCTATGAAGTTTGCATGGTTAAAATCCTACACACACTCTGATCACGAGCGATTTGCTCTTATTCAATGAGGAGTTCCATCCTATATCTCCGAAGATATTCATCAGGTCTTCGCCAAACTTAAATGGGACCAACCTGACGATATGCCCTTTTAAATAAAAAAAAATTATTGAAATCGGTTCAGATTTGACAGAGTTATAGAGTAACATCGTCAAAAATTCGGTTATAAAAAATTATATTGAAATGCCGAATAGAAAAGCATTATGTATGTATGCTGTGAAGAATGCATGGTTAAAATCTGACACACACTCTGATCACGAGCGATTTGCTCTTATTCATTGAGGAGTTCCGTCCTCCATCTCCGAAGATATTCATCAGATCTTCACCAAATTTAAATGGGACCAACCTGACGATACGTCCTTTCAAATAAAAAAAAAATTATTAAAATCGGTTCAGATTTGACGGAGTTATGGAGTAACATCGCCAAAAAATAAAAATAAAAATAAAAAAAAAAACATACGCGTCGAATTGAGAACCTCCTCTTTTTTTTGAAGTCGGTTAAAAAGCTGTCAGAAAATAATCTTTTTTCTTTGAAATTGTCTATGCTTCTGGAATGTAAATGTTTAATAGACTATAGGAACAATGAATCGATTATATTTTACTAAATAATATTGTAGTCCAACAAAACTTAAAAACTATTTGACCTTCTACAGCAAGTTGATTAGCAATACTGTGCCAAGCACGCAAAATCTTTCTTCTGTCCTTGTAATAAATATTATCCACGTCCCATATACACGGCCGTCTACTCACTTCTGCGATCAAATTAACCACTACTGTTTTATTCAATTTCACCTTACGAGGCATTATAAACAACAATGACTATATATTAATCGTTTCCATTATTAACTATTATTCTGTCGCGCGGTAATTTAACATAAAATTAATAAAACAATGTTTTCGTCGCGCGAAATTATAACGCGTGCGTATGTCATATTGTCGCATCGCTTCGCCATTTTGAGCTGTCACTGTCAAATTGTATTGTGTCAACTGTCAATGTCAAATGACTGCAATGGGCTCGTAGACAGAGAAGGCAATAGACCAAGGTACTGTGTAACCGCGACTGAAATAGAGATAACATGACGTAACGATGACGTCACATGACAAGTTCGAGTTTAATGTTGCCACAATAACTGCACTCCCCTAGTACCCCAAATTAGATGGAAAATTCTTCCCAGGATTTTTAAATAAAACGACAAAACAGATGCTGAACTGTTTTATTTTTTAAATAACATACCTACACATATAAGGTTGTCTGGGAGAGACATACCTATTAGGGTAAGCTTCTATTTTTTACATATATCTTAATATTGTGTGCAATAAAGAATTTATTATTCTTTATTGCACACAATATTAACTTCAACCACCACTTAAAAGTATAAAATAATTTTAGTTTGTACACGTAAGTCGGTTTTTTAAAAATATTTTTTTTATACTAAAGTTTTTTAATGTACTTTCATAGGACCAATTCACTAGATAATTATTTGCTCCTTAAAAAAAATATTGAAATGCCGAATAGAAATTTAGCATATGTGAGTCACTTTGAAAAAAGATGTATGTAACACAAAGGAAAATTTTTTTTTCGTTACTAGTAAGAATGTTACACAAAATAATTTGTAATGAACAGTTAAAATTTTCCTTCGATCGAGTAATGCTATTGAATTAAAAGCAACAAAAATTGTATATTTAGTCATCAAAATCATCATTAATGAAATTAACAGTATATTCCTTTTTTCAGGCAGTCGTATAAAACTGCAACTCTTCATAGTTTAAGTTAATAATTATTTAAAAAAAACATTAAAAGTCTGCCTCTAGCTATTTAAAAATGGCTTTAAAAATTAAGAACTTTGTAAATAAAATAATTCTTAAGATCGCCAACAGTTCTCGACTGGTTGTTGGACATTCGAACGAAACTTCAGGATGATTCAGAACAGTAACCGACACTATCTAACTGAATACACTTTAATCATCGCCGACATATATTATATTCTAGTATCCATCATCTTTCTTTTCTTTTCTCATAATATTCATTTCTTCCATCACGACTTTATTTTGTTTCAACAAAAATTAAAAAAAAAATTGAAAAAGTAGCCAAAGTAACCCGCCGTTACGGTATGTCAGAGGACATTACTAAAAAAAACCTATCTCCGTGCCAAATTTCAGCCATATCGGTTTAGTGTGGCGTATTGAGTAACAAACATCCATATGTTTGTTACTCAATCACGCCACACTAAACCGATATGGCTAAAATTTGGATGTATGTATGGATGGCCCTACATACATTCAAACTTTCACATTTATAATATAAGTAGGATAGGGAAAATCGGGACATTGTATAGGTACCTAAAGCTGGCAACACACATAGATACTAAATTTTCTTATTAACTGTCAGTTTGTTTCGCACAAAAGTGTGTCGACCTTGAAAAAAACTGGTTACACGATGAGGGACAAAAAATTGGGTAGCTGCGTCTCTGTTTATCACATTAATAACTTTATTTCTGCTCTCTTTTTAGTGTGAGTGAGAAAGAAATCGTCACTGGCTCTATGTCTTCTCTCTCTACGAATGGGCTCTAGTGTTGCACGCTGGGTTGCCCGAATGTGGAAATATTCATGGAAAACCTAGCTTTTGATCTCATTCTCAAAGTTCAAATATGAGTCAGTCTAAAACTGTGGTCTAAAACATGATTGTTTCAAAATTTTTTCAATCTTAATATTATGATATTTTGAATGCAACAAAAATCATGATGTTATCCTCAAATTCTACAGTACTACTAATCAGCGCCATCTATCCGTCTACTGGAACATATAACATACGAACATTTTGAGAGTGAACTGATGTGAATCCACAGACAACCGACCTTCAGACCCCTTCCTTAACAGCAACCACTGGGGATATGACTTTCCCTGCGCCCCATCCGGGTAAGGAAGCCACGCTTCGACGCTAGTACCCCCGCTGGCTTCACGGTCATGACCCCACTTAGAATGAACAGAACCCTCCTGGCGCACGTCATTGAATTCTGAAGCGAAAATTATTATGTGTAGGTACCGTAGATTTCAGGTTTTTAAAATACATCTTGATTTTTAAATACCACTGAATGAATAATACATTGATGAATTAATCACATTAAATATTTAATCATACGAGGAATTGTTGTTCCAAATAGCCGCTTGTGGCAATAGATGGGACAGTGCAACTCGTATTAATCGATTATATTATCGGCTATCGGTAATTCAATTCAACGTTTCTGATAAGGACCGCCAAGGTGTGGAACACTCTTCCAGAATCCGTGTTTCCTGCCATCTATAATTTGAGTACCTTCAAGGCAAGAGTGAATAGGCATTTCCTAGGCAAGCGCGCTCCAACCCAGTCCTCATCAGTGCTATCCAGTACTGATTGTCGTCAAGCGCAAGCCTATATCGGTTAAAAAAAACCCGTAGTAGGTAATCATTAAATCTAGTCGAAATTCCGTACTCAGTTCAATACAATGCAAATCAAATCAAAATTCTTTATTTGCATAGATTGAGTGTAGGTAAATTATTGGTGTTACATAATTAAAAAGTACTACAATCTGACGGGTATTGGAATGCAAAAATAATAATATTATAATAATTCTTATTCTAAGTAGGTAAATGCGGCCGGATCTGGAAACCCACACATTATACTAGCTGTTTGTTTGTCTGTTATTATAGGTACTAGCTAATGTCCGCGACTTCGTCCGCGTGGATTTAGTTTTTAAAATTCCGCGGAAATTTTTTGAATTTCCGGGATAAAAAGCCTATGTCACTCTCCAGGACCTCAACAATACACATGTAACAAATCACGTCGATCCGTAGTTCTGTTGCAGCGTTATTGAAGGACAAACAAACAAACAAACACACTCGCATTTATAATAATATATTAGTAAGGAAGTAAGGATAAGGATTTTTATCATTATGAAAACAAGGTTTTGGAGTAATGGATCAATCCTATTTAAGCTCTTAACTCCAATCTTAATTGTATACCCGCTTAGTTCTCGCTACATACATAATGCTATGCTATTTTATAAAGAATTATTACAATGACAACTAATACAACAAGATTATTATTATTAATCTATATATATAACATTCAAAGTCCTGACTGACTGACTGACTGACTGAGATATCAACGCACAGCCTAAACTACTGAAGTTAGAAACTTGAAATTTTTACAGTTGGTTCCTTTTATGACGTAGGTGCACACTAAGGAAGGATTTTTGAAAATTCTTTCTTAGCGGATGTCTACGTCATAATAGCTATCTGTATTTCAACCCGATCCGTCGTGTGGTTGGTTTTGATAGATCTGTCAGACAGTCAGTCATCTTTTATATATTTAGATAATTTATAATTGTTAGTTTGTGTTATGAATTAACATTTTATTTGCTTTATGCTTAGCGCATCACAATCTGCATAGGAAAAATAAATTGTACCTAAAAGGAGTACGCGATATCAAATATCGAATAGCTTGGTGCAGTCAGTATTCTTACCTACCTCAAAGGGTTCCATTAGACGATGCGTTTTACACAAGCCAATATCGTCAATCGTGAGTGATGAATACCTGATGGCAGAAAATGTACCAAGCTTTACTGGATCCATAATTTAATTTGTATTGTGTAAGTACTCGGTGCTATTGTGTGACGATCTCAATCAGCTCGGAATTGATTGACGCCGTTGACCGATTTTTGACTATTAATGAGATGGCCTTTGGTTAAGGTTGCCGCGTATTCATGCTCAATGATCATGAATGTATGAGTGTGCGTGAATTGTTTATTTTGTATATTCAGTCGTACCTAGTGCTACAAAGTTTGCCAGTGCAAATATTGATTGTGTATAGTGCAATCATATTGCGAAGATTTTTTTTAAAACAAACGTCTTCACAAACATCAGTCACTAGCTGGTGCCCGCGATTTCGTCTGCGTGGAGTTAAGTTTTTTTAAGTCTTTCGGGAACCCTTTTTTCTGGGATAAAAATCCTACATCACTCTCCGGATCCTAAACTATACCTATGCAAAAAATAACGTCAATCCGTTATCCCACTGCAGCGTGATTGAAGGATAAACCAACAAAGAAACACATTTTTGCATTTACAATATTAGTTAGAATGTAAGGATTGCATAACATGGTAGTGATAGGTTATCGTCAGTCACAGAAGTGAGTGTGGCAAAACTGACCACAAAACCGATCGTCTAATGGCGGCCTTACAAATCACGTCGAACACGTGTCGTCGCTCGTCATTTAATTTAACATTAATGTAACAACCGGTCTCGATGCGACACGCGCGTTTGTTTATAAATAAAGATACCAGGATAAGATCAAGGTCTTAGAGTGTTTTAGAAGTTCCTAGGACATTCATAGGTACTTGAAATTGGCATCAGAAAAATGACAGGATCAGTTGGTATGTGTGTTGCTTTTATGTGAGGAAATTATACCTTAAAATTCGTACTTTTTATAAGTCAGCACTCTGCAACTATAGATTGGTAGTTGGTAGTCGCTACGCCGGATTACCAATCCTATCTATGTCTCCAATTTTATTATGTTCATATTATGATTTTTCCGAGTTCCGAGTTTTAGGAATTTAGTGATTACATAAGTACATAGTTCGAAAAAATTATGTTTTTTTATTCGATAACTGAAATTTCACCTGATGCTAAGAGATGATGCAGACTAAGATGGTAGCGGGCTAACTTGCAAGGGATATGGCAGTGTAAATTCAACCTAAACGCCTAATCTGTTTTTATACGCCCGCGCCATCATACCGGAACGCTAAATCGCTTGGCGGCACGACTTTGACGGTAGGGTGGTAACTAGCCACGGCCAATGCCATTCCACCAGACCAGATCAAAGACAATTCAGAAATTTCTCAGAATTTTTCAGAAATTTTAGGAAATTATAAATTTCCAAATTGCTCCCGCTGGTAATCGAACCCGATACCTCCCAGTCATAAGATCACAGCACTCACTACTGCGCCAGAGAAGTTGTTGTGGTCCAAAGCCTATGGAGTTCCATGCTAGAGACCTTCGCCCAATATCTTAAAATTTTTTTTTTATTCGATGACAAGCCCTTGATTGCGATCTCACCTGATGGTAAGTGACGATGCAGTCTAAGATGGTAGCGGGCTAACTTGGAAAGGGTATAACAGTGTAAACTCAACCCATACCCCTAATCGGTTTCTACACGCCATCGTGCCGGAACGCTAAATCGCTTGGCGGCACGTTTTTGACGGTAGGGTGGTAACTAGCCACGGTCAAAGCCTCCCACCAGAGAAAAAAAATTGGTCCAATATTGGAGGAGGAAATAGTAGAGAGCCAAACCTTGAATATCGATTTTTTACTTAGGCTATTCAGTCGGATCTCCAGTTGTTCTTTTCTTACGAATGTTCTTTAACAAATGAACAACTGTAGAGCGACAGCGATAATTTTTTCAAATACCTAATTTTCAAAAGTCTCTCTGACCGCATTTCCTCTCAAGGTGCTGGTGACCGTTCGCGTCGCAGGTATACCAACCGGTTTGGCAGAAAACCTGTACTTAATTTTTAGTTTCAAGTTTGAAGGACAAATAAAAACTTATAGAT
This sequence comes from Hipparchia sbordonii, assembly GCA_038048805.1. Lineage (NCBI taxonomy): Eukaryota > Metazoa > Arthropoda > Insecta > Lepidoptera > Nymphalidae > Hipparchia > Hipparchia sbordonii. The sequence continues at coordinate 13,368,796 of CM076109.1, read as the reverse complement.
GCAATGTAAAAAATATATAAAACTAAGAGGGGATGGGGGGATCGATCTAAGCACGGGCCTCTGAATTTGTAACGTGCGTTTAAGCAATTAAATATCGCATGTATCGACTGTAAAGTTAAACATGATATGCCTGAGAGTTCTCCTTATTGTTCTCAAAGGTGTGAGAAGTCTGCAAAGCATTGGACGATCAATTAATTAAGCAAATAAATCCTAAAGGTGACTGACTGACTAGTCTATCAATGCACAGCTCAAATCACTGGACTGATCGGGCTAAAACTTTGCATACAGATAGCTTTTATGACGTGGGCATCCGTTAAGAAAGGATTATTGAAAAACGCCTAAGGGGGTAAAATAGAGGTTTGCAAAATCGAACTTAATGTGAGCGAAACCGCGGGCAAAAGCTAGTTCTATTTTAAGAGGAGACTTGCACAGTACTGAGCGGTTTAAGATTTGCTGTTGATGATATGTGTTTTGTTTATTAACTTCACAGGCTACCCTCCAAAACGAAAATGGCGGGACTTGGGAAGAAAACTGTGCAATATGCAGTCGTGGCGGCGGCGCGTGCCCGTCACCATCTGGTTGCCGAACTACAGCGCGGACGCTCTTCTGCGAGATATTATTGCAGGTACTGGATTTTTATCCTCCCTGGGCAATATTATAAATGCGAAAGTGTGCATAGTTTGTCCTACAATTACGCAGCAAACAGGCTAAGCTACATTATCCCGGATAATCAAAGAGTTCCCGCGGGATTTTGAAATCGAAATCCACGCGGTCGTCGTGGTAGTCGCGGGTACAATTTCAAAATGATTTATTCCAAGGCCAACCTGTGGGTCATGACAATTCAGTACTATCAATACTGATCCTACCAGATACTCTTAGATCCTGGGTACGATAATTCTCTCAAACAAATATTGTGGAGGTAGGTATGTTGAATTATCTGGTACCTCGTGACTTGAGAGATAATTAAAAAAAAATAGATTAAGCAGATAAATATTGTATTCTTTGCAGAGAGATTTGAAAAGGCAGTTTAATATTTATCTTATGTTTGAGAGTCTTGAAATATTACTTACTTATTTCTATGATATAACTTTAAACGTAGTTGGCATTTTTTACTAATCTTTATGGATATAATAACCTACACGTCTGAGAGTTGCCATAGGTGTGTGAATTCGGCCTGGAATTGAGACCTGTGCTCAGTACAGACTGTGATGGGTTGCTTATGATGACACGATTGTTATGTTTTACTACAGGTGTTACTGTGGGCCTCACTTCAATACCACAAGGGATAGCATATGCGATGGTAGCCGGCTTACCGCCGCAGGTAAGAACTATAATTATTCTATTGTTTTTTCCGAGATAAAAGGTAGCCTAGTAGCCTTTGTCGCTCTCCAAATCCTCAACTATACCCATGCAAAAATTAATCAACAAAGTCACGTTGATCCGTTGCTGTGTGATTAAAGAACAAACAAACACTTTTTCGCAACATTAGGATTTTCAAGCCCAAATTCCACTTTGTCAAAATAAGTAACGTTAATAGTTAGCGTTTGTACAAGCGCACAATTCGTCGAGTCAGCTAACTAGCTAGTTAGTGTTACATACAACCGCTAGATGTCGCTCCTCGCTACCAGCGCGGAAACACATCGCGCTCTGTAGATTCTCGCGCGGGCAGCCACTACCGCCGCGCGGAGCAGCCACAGCATACTTACCTGGCGTAGGGGACACCGTGATCACGAAGGCGGTTCCCCCAGAGCGAGGCCCTTCCATTGCACTGCGGCTGGGTTGACCTCTGCGATTATCCCTAATGTGGATAACTCGGACGCGTAATTTTTGGTAGTGGGGACTGCGTACGCGCCGTCCCCCCATATAATTTTGTTTACTTTGCCAGCAATTTTACTATGCTATTCTGGAGCGCAAAATAAACCGCAAGTTCCTGTCAGAAGTTTTAAAATGGTGTTTGTACTTGCGACTTCTCTTCAAAGTTTCCTACAAATATTGTAACAATTCCTACAAATACTTATAGTTATTGAGTTACATATGTAATATTTAATATGAATGTGTTAATAATAAAGTTTTCATTGATAAATGCCAATTTAAAATGCGTCATAACACTCAACTATCGCACGATTTGGTTCCAGGTGGGGCTGTATTCGAGTATATTCCCGGGTATAGTTTACGCCATTTTTGGAAGCTGTAAGGATGTGACGGTTGGCCCAACAGCCATATTGGCCGCGTTGTTGGCCAAGTACGTCGCCAAGTCAGCCGATTTCGCCTATCTTGCGTCTTTACTATCTGGCTGTGTTATTTTATTACTTGGAGTTCTACAGTTAGGTAAGTTTGCATTTGCAGAATGTTTAAAAAAGTTGAAAGTCTACTAGGTCTTCACAGTATACGATGGCACGTGCTATCTAGAACCGATTACGAGGCTTTTTTCACCATTGCTAAGAATGCTGATCTTTTTTTTACGATTTGACAGATTGCCAATACAAAAACTGTCAAACCCTCACCTTTATTCTTCGGTTAAAATTTACTCGGAGATGGTGAAATTTACTATTTACTTGCCCTCTATTTCATTGTATTGTTCTTCAAAGATAAGCCGATACCTAAGTCTAATCGGTGCTAATAATATTTCTTGAACTATCAAGTATGATATCAGTAGCCTACTAGCAATATTTGCCTACTTATTGAACAGCTCGCTGCCAATATTGGCAGTTCTAAAGACCTATTTGTCTTTTTTTTATTCGATGACAAGATAGATTTTTACTGCGATGGTAAGTGTCGTTGCAGTCTAAAATGGTAGCGGGCTAACTTGGAAGGGGTTTGGCAGTGTACAGTGTACACTCAACCCATACCCCTAATCTGTTTCTACTTGCCGTCTGGCCGGAACGCGAAAGTTCAGCCAAATCGATTCATTCGTTGTGGCGTGAAGGAGTAACAAACATACACACACACGCACATACACACACACACACACACACACTTTCGGCTTTATAACATTAGTGTGTTAGTGTGAAGTGCGATTGGAATTGCAGGATTCCTGTTGGACTTCATATCGAAGCCAGTGATAAGCGGCTTCACCACGGCCGCTGCGATGCAGATCTCAGCTTCACAACTCAAATCACTATTTAGGATTACAGGTTAGTGTACACCTAGACTAGCCTTCGTCCGCGGCTTCGCTCACGTTAAGTTCGATTTTCCAAACCCTATTTTACCCCCTTTGAGACTTCCAAAACCCTTTCCTAGTGGATGCCTACATCAAAATAGTTAAATGTAAGCTTTGGCTGTACGTTGATAGATCGGTCGGTCAGTTAGTCAGTTACCTTTTCCCTTTACCTATATGTTCAGGCAGAGAGAAGTTTTTTTTCTCTATGGTTCAGGTTATGAAAGATTAAGTACCTATATGTCTTCGGAATGGGTCTCATTATTTTGTAAAAAACTACCTTTCTCTAAAAAAAGGCGCCTATGCACACACGCATCTCGTATTTACTAAGTTCTCGGTCGAACTTACGTTTCGTTTTTTATTGTGTTAAGTAACATCAACTAACTACTTCAGTAACATCAATTATACCTTTTTTTAGTTGAAAAAGGACTCATTCACGTTTATCACAACTTGTATTTTATTATAGGTTCCTCAGGCGGCACCTTTATACAGGAGCTAACAAACTTCTTCAGTAACATCAAGACGGTCCAGCTGTGGGACACGGTGCTGGGAGTGTGCACTATCGCGGCGCTTCTCATCTTGAAAGTGAGTGTGTACGTACTTTTACAGTAAAAGTTTTTAGTAAGGTAAGTTTTTTTAAAAATCCTGTGAGAACTTTTTACTTTTTGGGGATGAAACTACTATACTACTACTTAACTATTCGGTACTGTTGTGGGTGTTTTGAGAATAAAGTTAGTTGTCATCCACGACGTGTTTCATTGATACAACATGGTGACAGCGGTGGGATTTTAATTATTATTTAACGTGATAGTAGTGTATTAATTTGGTGAAATATAAGTTATAGTGGCGGCATAATTTACAAATTATCAAAATATCAAGAATTATCAATGGAGCACGCGAGACCACCGGCGGAGCTTAGTGTGGATGGCAGCCCCGTCAGCCGGGCTGACGCGTGGAAAAAGTGGAAGACACAGTTCCAGCTGTTTATAAAGGCTGCAGGGGTCCATAAGGAAGATCCAGCAGTGCAGGCTAGTCTACTAATCAACCTAATAGGACCGGATGGGTTTGATGTATACCAGACATTCACTTTTGAAAACGAAACAGACCGCGATGACGTTGCAGTGTTGTTAAAAAAGTTTGACAGTTACTTTGGAGTGAAACCGAATGTAACATTAGCTAGATACAATTTTTTTACTAGAAATCAAGCGGAAGGCGAGTCAATAAATCAATACGTCACTGCTTTAAGACTGTTAAGCAAAACCTGTATGTTTTCGTCTCTGGAAGAGGAGCTAATCAGAGACAGAATTGTGTGTGGTATAAGGAATACTGTAGTTCGAGATCGTTTACTTCGGACGGATGAGTTGACCTTGGAAAAAGCGATAAAGGTATGCCAAGCTGATGAAGTTTCCATGGACGGAACGCGACAGCTGGAATCTCGTGCGGGAAGTTCGGGGCGAGCGTCCATCGATGCGGTGAAAGCGCGCGGCGGGGACCGCGGCGCTGCCAGCCGGCGATGGAACGTGAACAGCAGTAGTGGAGCCATGCGTGGCGCCGCTCGCGGTGCGACCGTGGTACGTCGTGGCGGAGGCAACGCCAGCCGATTCGATAGCCGTACTCCGGCGCCGTGCAGGAATTGTGGAAAATATTGTGATACGGGTTCTTGTTTCGCGTTAGGTATGAGGTGTTTTTTATGCGGGGGATATAACCATTTTGCCCGGATGTGTGTAAATCGTGCTAAAAAAGTGTATGATATCGATGTTTGTGCAGAGAATCTTATAGAGGGTTCTGAAAGTGACGACAGCGAATCGTTTTTCATATCGACGATTGCGAATACTTCGCAGCGCAGCGATACGGACGAGTGGTATGAAACATTAACCGGTGAGTGTGGCGTTGAGAAGTTTAAGCTAGATACGGGAGCAGATATTAATGTCATATCTTTACAGAGGTTTTTGTCAATGGGATATGAGGAGGCTTTGATTAATGTTAAGAGTAAGGTTAGGCTTCAATCGTACAGTGGTGATATCATCCCTATTAAAGGAATATGTCATTTAAAATGGTTGTATAAAAATAAATTGTATAATTTGAAGTTTGCAGTAGCTAGTATTAGTTGTCAAAGTGTTCTGGGGAGGCATGCATGTAGTGAATTAGGATTAATAAAGCGTGTACATAATATAAACATATCGAATTATGATGATTTATTTCACGGCATCGGTTGCCTTCCTGGTATATATAGTATTGTTGTGGATGAGTCTGTGAGTCCGGTGGTGAGCGCGCCGCGTAAAATACCTTTAAGTCTTCGAGATAAACTACACGAAGAGTTGAATAGAATGATCGAGGCCGGTGTAATTAGGAAAGTTACTCATCCTACTCAGTGGGTGAATTCTTTAGTGATTGCGGCAAAGAAAAATGGGGGTATAAGGCTATGTCTCGATCCGCGTCCTCTTAACTGTGCGATTCAGCGGGCCCATTTTCAGCTACCGACTATTAATGAACTGGCTACCAAGTTAAAGGACGCTCAGTACTTTTCTGTATTAGACGCTAATTCTGGATTTTGGGCTATTAAGTTAGACGAGAAAAGCGCGGACTTATGCACGTTTAGCACGCCGTTCGGACGGTATCAATTTTTGAGATTACCTTTTGGCCTGAACTGTGCGTCTGAGGTATTTCACTCAACACTCAAACAGCTGTTAGAAGACTTGGAAGGGGTGGATCTATTTATTGATGATATTATTTGTTGGGGAAGAAATAAAAATGAACATGATTTGCGGCTTACTGCGTTGTTGAATAGAGCACGAGAAATAAATCTGAAGTTTAACAAGAATAAATGCAAAATTTGTGTACAAGAAGTGGTTTATTTAGGACATGTTTTCAATAAAAACGGTATGAAACCAGATATAGAGAAAGTTAAAGCCATTAAAAATATGCCTACTCCGAATAATAGGAAGTCGTTGGAGAGATTTTTGGGTGCTACTAATTACTTGTCAAAATTTATTCCTAACTATTCGAGTTATACGGTTCATCTTACTCGATTACTTAAAAAGGAATCGATGTGGTATTGGGACGATGTTCACGAGCAGGCGATCTCGAAATTAAAAGATTTAGTAAGCCGCGCTCCGGTATTGGCTCTTTACGACGTAACGCGGCCCGTGGTATTGTCGGTGGACGCTAGCAGCGCAGCGCTCGGCGCGGTGCTCATGCAGGACGGTCGCCCGGTCGAGTACGCGTCGCGGACACTGACGGACACACAGACTAGGTATGCTCAAATAGAGAAAGAGCTTCTCGCTATAGTGTATGCGTGTGAAAAGTTCCGTCAATATATATATGGAAAAAAAGCTGTAGTTGTAGAAACAGATCATAAACCGTTAGAAAGTATATTTAAAAAAGCCTTAGTCTCTAATCCAGTGAGACTGCAGCGAATGTTACTGCGGTTGCAGGGTTATGATTTGATCATTAAATATGTACCAGGTAGATACATGTACGTTGCCGATACTTTGTCTCGCGCGCCGCTACCAGATTCATATGAAAATGAACTAGATGACAAGTTGTTGTATGAAGTGAAACTTTTATTTGATCATGTTCAGATGTCAAAAAATAAGTTAAACTTAGTGCGGACTGAAACTTCAAAAGACAAAGATTTTAAACAACTCTGTGAGTATATTGTTAAAGGATGGCCGACGCGAAAAGTTGATGTTTTCGATAATTTAAAACCATATTGGTCGTTAAGAGATGAATTAACAGTGGTAGATGGGATTATATTTAAAAATAAATTAATATTAATTCCTTGTTCTTTACGGAGTCAAATGTTGAACATTATTCACGACGGCCATCTTGGAATAGATCGCTGTAAGAGGCGTGCTCGCGAAGTTTTATTCTGGCCGGGTATTACAAACGACGTTGAACTGTATGTTAAGAGGTGTGAAGTTTGTCAGGAGAACTCAAATGCACAAAGTAAAGAACCATTGATTCCAGTGCAGATTCCTAAGCTACCGTGGAATAAAGTTGGGAGTGACATATTTGAATACAGAAAACAATATTATTTAATACTTGTGGATTATTATTCAGGTTTCGTTGAGGTCAGTTATTTAAGAAATATATGTTCAAAGTCAGTCATAACAGCGATGAGGGAAAACTTTGCTAGGCATGGGATTCCAGTTTTGGTGGTAAGTGACAATGCGACTCAATTCTCTAGCCAGGAATTCAAAAGGTTTGCTAGTGAATGGGGATTTGATCACGTGACTTCATCGCCTAATTATCCCCAATCAAATGGCAAGAGTGAGCGTGCTGTGCAAACAGTAAAGAGGTTGCTCATTAAATCTATCAACAGTAATAGTGATTTCTACCTTAACCTGCTTAGTTATAGAAATACGCCACGCGATAAAAACTTGAGCTCTCCTGCACAACTTCTAATGGGGCGAAGGCTAAATTGTAGGTTACCAGTTCATCCTGGTCTACTAAAACCAAAAGTTGTAAGCGATAGTGAACATGATTATTTAGTTAGTAAGCAGGTGAAGAGCAAAATATATTATGATCAGCGTTGTAAAGAGTTGCCAGAGTTAGATGTGGGTGATCAAGTAATCATTCAGGACGGGAACAAGAAAACCAGGGGTCAGGTGACAATGAAAGCGTCGACTCCGCGATCATATTTTGTGCAAAATAGTATTGGTAGAACTTATCGCCGAAACCGCAGACATTTGAAAAAATGTGAACCCCAACCTGATGATTGTTTTGAAACTCCACCTCAGCCTGGCCCGAGTCGTAATGATGGGAATAGTTCTGAAAGCTGTTCTGATGTCAAGGATGAGAAAAATATTACAGCGTTAACAGATAAACCTCGCACTCCTCCTATTATGACAAGAAGAAGGGCGAGATTGCAGTTAAATATTGATTAGTATATATAATTTGTAATTTGATTTGTAATTAAGTTAGTAAGTACCTGTTTTTTTTTTCTCATTCTTTCACTAATTTTTTTTTTTGTTTTACTATTTAAGTTCATAATTGTGTTTATTACTACTTATCAATTTTCTTTTTTTTGGTGGGGGGATGGTGTATGTATGTATCTACTTTTTTATTATTAGGGGAGATGTTGTGGGTGTTTTGAGAATAAAGTTAGTTGTCATCCACGACGTGTTTCATTGATACAACAGGTACCATGCAAAAAATTACGTAACCAAGCTGAACTTGACTTATATTCTTCTTTCCCCTCCAAATAAGCGGAAACCTTGTGCTAGGAGAAGGTACGACAATAGTGCAACCGGAACTAGCGACCTTTCAGTTTTCAGTCCGCACCTTTACCGTTGGGCTATTGAGGCTCTTTCATAATATTCATGTATTGCAGCGTACAGCCCTCAAGACATCTCCAACAGATGCGCGATGTCGCGCGTTGGTCGCGGGCGGCTGGCTGTACGTGGTGCGTGCCAGAAACGCGTTGGTAGTGTTCGTGGCCTCCGCGTTGGCGTATGTACTGTTCTTGAAGAACATTGTACCATTTGCTTTGACAGGTAATACAAACACCGATACATAATTTTTTTTTAAAGAATATTATCTAAGCTGAAGTTGACTAATATCCTCCTATCCCCTCCGAATAAGCGAAAAGCTTGTGCTAGGAGTGGGTACGACAGTAGTGCAACTGGTGGGATTCGAACCTGCGACCTTTCAGTTTTCAGTCCGTACCTTTAACCGTTGGGCTAGTGAGCCTAAAAAGTTTGTTTACTAGTAGATTGTAGAGTCGTTAGTAGAGTTGAGAGGAGAATAAAGAGATTAAAGAGAGAGTTATGGAAGAGTTACTAAACAGTGGTGTGTAGACCCCTTGTTTTTATTTTGTACCAAATAATGTGCGAAGAAAACTATTAAACTAGTAGTGATATCCATCGACGGAGGTTATCACTTAATATCAGATGATACGTCTGCTCACTGTAATATAAAAAGAAACATCTTTAAAAATCTCTCCAAATAAAAAAGCCTTTAAGCTTCTAGTTCTCTAAGATTGTCGTGTTACATAACACGCTTATCTTGTTTTGATATTATCATCCACTTTATGTTATGAAGTGGCTTAGTCTGACATAATTGTTGAATTACAGATAAACTGTTGTTTGTGTAAGAACAGATAACTAGATGTTTTACTATGACTTGGATTTTTGAAAGCGTAACATCACAATGATGTGATCATTTTTTAGAAAATCTCACAACCCCCCCAGCCCGATATATCGTCATGATCGTAGAACATATTTGGATATTTAATTAACAATTTGTATTTGTTTACTATTTTAAAACAGTACTTACTTTTAAACTATTACTTTTTAATGGGTATATGTGAAATTTCATTACTACAGATTTAAAAAGTTACGACAGCAAAACTTCGGAAATTATTTCAAATTAGCTGATTCCCGCGACTTCGTCCGCGTGGAAAAAGTTTAGAGTAGCTTGCTATTATCCGCGAGAAGTTATGTCTTCTATCTCCGGTAATAGTAGATCTTTACCAAAATTGTGTACTATTAGAAAATATTTCTAATAGTACACAATTTATAATAAAAAAAGAATTATCAAATTCGATTTAAATTTGACGAAGTTATGGAGCGAAATCAACAAAAACTTTCATCCCCTATCCCGGATAAACCTTATTGTTTATCAGGATAAAAAGGTATCCTACATATTGACCCGGAGTATCAGCTACCACAATCTCAAATTTCATTCAAATCCGTTCATTAGTTATCGCGTGATGCGCGCACAGACAGACAGACAAAAAATTCAAAAAAGATTGTTTTGGGCTCAGTATCGATAATAAAGCATCCTCCGAGTAAAATTTTCAAAATTTATTTGATGTACAGAATTCGTCCCGTTACAGTTTTATAATAAGTACCTATAGATGGCTGCACTGTATAGTTGATAAAATGCAGATCCGTTTTAGTTCTACGATCATGACGATATCTTTTATTATCAGGTAAAATAGAGGGCGGTCTGCCTCACTTCGGGCCGCCGCCATTTGCCACAACAGTAAAGAACGAGACCCTGAACTTTGAGAGTATGCTGGAAGTGTTGGGGCCGGAGGGACTCGTTCTGCCACTGGTGGCTATATTGGAGAGCATCGCTATTGCCAAGGCTTTCGGTAAGTTATTATCAATTTTATCAGAATAGGTAGTGCAATTTGGTGGGATTTCATGACGTTATCGAAATATAGATTGCGCCATTAACATCATACTATGTTGGTGTTTATATATGTTTTCGTTTGCACGTAGAACGTTCAATTCGCAAAATGTTCAATCCCCAAAATGTAGAATTGTACTTACGCATGCACGCACACACGCACGCACGCACGCACCCACGCACGTACGCACGCACCCACGCTCGCACGCGGCGTATTTAATATTAAGTTCATAATAATTTTGATTTTGTACGGAAGAGCGTGACATCCTGACACAGAGATAATAATTACTTAAAAGGATGCCCCAGCGACGGATTAATGTTTTGGAAAACTTTTTATTAATAAATCATTTTTCATTTCATTTCAATTGTTAAATGATTCCAATACTATAGGAATAAATAAAACCGCTTTTTTAAAATAAATATATAGACTAGCGCTTGACTGCAATAATCTCACCGAACTTTTGTTGCGACGTGAATGAAGGACAAACCAACAAACAGGCTCTCGAATTTATAGTATTGGTTTATTCCAGCGGGCACAAAAACAGTGGACGTAACCCAAGAGATGGTGGCGATAGGCGCCTGCAACATCCTGTCGTCGTTCGCGCAGAGCATGCCGGCCACCGGCTCCTTCACCCGCACCGCGCTCAACCACGCCAGCGGAGTGGTCACGCCGGCTGGCTCCTTCTTTAAAGGTAAGGTAATCAACCCATACCCCTAATCTGTTTCTACACGCCATCGTGCTGGAATGCTAAATCCCTTGGTGGCACGTCTTTGATGGTAGGGTGGTAACTAGCTACGGCCAAAGCCTCCCACCAGACAAAAGAAAAAAGTATGCGCCTATAGCAATAATTTTAATATTATCTTGTCACAGCAAGTTTGGTGCTGCTCTCGGTGACACTGCTAAGCGAGGCGTTCTACTTCATTCCGCGGGCGACGCTGGCGGGCATCATTATAGTGGCCATGATGTCCATTGTGGACTTCACCATCCTCAAGAAACTGTGGATTAGTAGCAGTAAGTCGGAATCAAAATTATTTTTCAGTACATTTGCTTGGAAATATAAGCTTTACTTTATTGCTTGGTTGTGGAGGTAAGCGGTGCTTAGCTCCACAACCAAGCAATAAAGCAAAGCTTATAACTGCATGTTTGACCATACAGATTTTTTCTGTTGGCGGATTATAGCAAAATAATTCTAAAATTTTTATGTTAGTCATGAACTTCCGCAAAGTAACGCCTGATTTTATCCTATAACAAGGAATTGGTTACAGCACAAACGAACAAACCTATAGATCCTCACAAATAAAAACGAATCAGTTAGTGGATATAGATTTCCAAATTCATTTCCGTGATCGCCAACGTCCATACCATGTTGAATACACCGGTTCTCGTCCGATCACCGAAGTTAAGCAACATCGGGCGCGGTCAGTACTTGGATGGGTGACCGCCTGGGAACACCGCGTGATGTTGGTCTTTTTGCTTATTTTCACTTATAGATTATTAAAATTTTCACAAGGAATATAAATAATATACAAACATTTATAATGTTTAAAAAAGTCATAAAAACGTTAGATGTAACACAAAACGGAGCGATTTACTCAATGTGTTAACACCGTCTACTCCGGAATTCAACGTAACCACTAATTGCGTCATATGAACGGCTACTACTAACGGGCAATTCTAGAAACGCAACCATTTTTTGCGGACCCTTTGCACACGGGTCATAAGCATAGTCGTATCGCAAGCGTATCGTTACAACGCTACGCGTACGAGACCTGCAGTGTTGCACAAACGAATCTTCGCGTAAACGTATCGTTTTTGGATATCAGTTGAAATCGTGGCGTCAAAAATTATAAAAAAAAATATATGTAGTTAATTATATTTCTTACCAGTCCAGTTCATTTTTAACGATATTTCTGCCCAAGCTTCGTTTGTAACATCTTTTCTTAAATATTCGCTTAATGAATTCACTTATTTTTTCAGTCATATTGAAAGTTATAAGTCATAAGAAATTGAAATTCAGTTAAATTCAGGTGTTTTTTAAAGAAAATAATGAAACCTTTTTACGCTCGTTTTTACGCCAGTACGTTACGACTATCGTAATGACAGTCAACACCACCTACGATTCGCTGCAACGCCGCTTCGTATGCGGACTTATTTGAAAATGTTCTGCTCGTATTGCGCTCGTCGTTCGCGCAGATTACGATACGCTTACGCTACGACGCCGTGTGCGAAGGGGTATCTCCGGTAACAGGGAGCGTGGTTTCAGAGTCGGAGCTGTGCACGTGGCTGGTGACGGCGGCGGTGGGCGTGTCGGCTGGACTTGAGTACGGCATCGCTGCGGGCGCCGCGGCCGACGCGCTGCGGGCGCTGGCCGCCTCCGCGCGGCCCCCGCTGCACACACACCAGTTCAAGGTAGAGCGCAATACAAGTTATTAAAAGCTTTTATTTAACTTGCAATGATGTAACTGTTTGTCCGGATGGAATCTTGCAACTCAATTTTGAAGCAGATTTCTTCAACCGATTGAGCTGAAAGGAGACGGTCCAAAATTGTATGGAGCCTGGGTCTGGTCTTTGTACTAGTAATACACTAAAATAAAATAAAATATTAAACCATTTTTGACTGATCAAATCCACGAACTCATCTTTATTTCAGTGCAAATATTATTTATTTTCTCAACGTGACGCAACATATCATACGTAATCATGGCGGGCGGATTCATCTTTCTCACGTTAGCTGTCAAATTATCATGAGGTCATTGATTCGCAAATCTTGAATTCCGCGAACAAAAGCCGAATCAAACAAGTAGCCAAAGATCCAAAGTATAAATAAAAACGCCAAATCGCCAGAGAAAGTCCACAAGAAACAAGAAACGCATTCACGAGTTCACAACACCACGACAAAGCTCGGAAATCGGAATAACCAAAAAATATCACGTGACACGTCACTTGTCAGATAACTCAGAAATGACATTTGACGTAGAACCGCGTCTATGGCTAAAAGGTAATCTTGTAAGTGCTGCGAGCAGTACCGAAAAAGTTGAAATTACATCTTTATTTTAGCAATTTATTTATTATGATTTTCTAATTGATTTTATTTTTATTGATCTCTTTGTATTCTTCGCTTTTCACGCCTATATGGTACAAGAGTAGACCCAAAATGGACCGTCTCCTTTTGTATACACGTTTAGTGTGACGTCATTCTAAATTCAACATGACAGAACCCCCAAAATGGCGGACTCAAATAAAAGGGCTTGCTGAGAATAACTCGAAAAATAAAGTGACGTCACTCTAAATCTAAGGCGGACTTAACCCATATATGCCCAGAACTTTTTTTGACGCCGATTTTTATAATTTTCACATATGTTATTTATTAATGACCATAAATAAGGGCTACAATAGCAATTAGTAGTTTTCAGATCTGAAAGTGGGTTTTTTTCAGGGGGTCGAAAACGACCCCATGGGCAGATAAGGTCTTACACTAGTATGGGGGAGGAATCATGAATATAAAAACTTTATTCGCTTATTAGTCTTGATTATTGGGGTAGACATTGAGACAGGAACCATGACGTAGTAGAATTAGGTGGGTAAGGTAATCTTTAAAGCATCTGTAATACATATTGACATTAACTTGCGACACATTTTGACTATTATGTTTTTAGACAGCACAAGTCTTCTGATCCAACTATTGAGTAATAGTAAAGTTTTAAAACAGAAAGAGGGTACTGCCTTGTTTTCAGTTGCTGGTATGGCTCAGGTTGAGTTTTCGAAATAAGATAGGTTGAAGAATTAGATTTCGAAGAGAAAATAGAAAAGAAAAAGACTTTGCTATAGATAAAATTCCAGTTGTTTACGTTTGCTTCCAATAATCTGGGAAGCATTAAAGAGTCAACACTCTTCCACATACTTTTTTTGCTGTTAGCACATCGAAGTGAACTAACCACATCAAAATATACCACTTCTTACCCCTAATGTCAATTTGATAAACTCCAAAATGAGCATCAAGTCTATCTACCCCTCCCACATTGATTGTATTGATGTACAACGTTTGACTATCAATATGTTTGCCAGTATCAGAATATCGACGAGCCTTTTGGACGGGATATACGCCAATTGCACTGGACAACAGTATAACTAAGCTGCTTCATTCCAGTGAATGGCGCAAATCTTATCTTTGCAAGCTTTTTGCAAGCTCGTTTTATGCATTTGCGTAGCCTCGTGTTGCGATGTTTCCCAGTTCTTGTAGAAAAGATCACCTAAATCACTGTTGGCGAGTCATCAGTGCTCCCTCTAGGAAGAATAGTCCTCAGAATTAGCAATGAAGTATAAGATTCTTCGACAATTCAATAGGAATAGAACATTGTGTTGTGTAGAACGGGGTTCAGAGATTTGAGAATTACGAGAATAATGGACTGGAAAACTACGAGAATAATTGACTAAAGCCTTATTGGTGGCTTTATTGTCATCATTACCTTCTCGTTGTATGACTAACATTTCGGCTGAACTAAATAATTATTGAGATAGGTGAAATCGATTTATATTTTCACACTTTCATCCTTTTCATCCTAATCACAGTCTGATATCGTACCTCTGCAAGGGGGATCAATGTTTACATCGATGCCCTGGACCTGTTCCTCGTTATCCAATTTCTCCAGGGCTTCAACTATTTCAAAAATGGAGAGCACATGCCGGGACCGTTAGAGTAAAAATAAGAATTTAAAGCAGCATATATGCCCACGGGGTCGTTATCGACCCCGTGAAAAGTTTCCATTAATTTGAGTACGAAAAATGTAGCCCCTCAGTGAAAATTATACATATATCTTTAAAACACATATTCAATTTACTATAACAATAATTTTGATGATAAAAAAACATAAAAAAACACAGAATATATACATTTATATGCACGTAGTCACCAAATTTTTTCAGAAAAAAACTTACACGATTTTGTACTACTATTTTTCACTTGAAATAATTTAAGAATAGTAATTTTATTGTACTGTGCTTCAAAGTAGTTCTTTACTGTATCAAAAAATAGTGCTTTAATTAGAATTAATATAATAAGTTGCAATCAGTATGCATTTGAAGTCATCAAGTACCTTCGGGCCATTAACGACCCCCTGGGCATATATGGGTTAAAGATGGCGGACTAAGTTTTTTATGCTTTGCTACAATATGGGTATCAAATGAAATAAAACTGCCACACCCTAGCTAGTAAGCCCGCTACCATACGCTTAGCTGCTCTCTAAAAGCTGCGTTTCTTTCATTTTATGGCAGATTTATTCTTTTGGATTTTAGATTGGCAACCAAGAGTGCATGTCGCTAAGTCTAGTGGGCAATCTGGGCTACGCGAGCGCAGAGCACGTGCCGCGCAAGATCCGTGCGCTGGTGCACTGCAGCGCGCAATTATTCATATTAGACGCAAGACATTTACGCAGGATGGACATCGGTGTTGTTGAGGTTAGTCAGAGAACTTAACCGTTAGCGCAAATAATGTTTGTAACTTTACGTCTATTCAAGACCCATTTAAATTCCAGATAATTAACGTTCGTAATAAAACCCGAATGAATTCTGTTGTAATAATACAAACATGATAAATATTAATTAAGTATTTTGATTAATTTTAATTTTTTACACAAAAATAATGATTTATTTAGAACAGTTTTACTTTCAGTGCACATTGCACACATGCATGCATTGTAAATATTTGTACTCAAGGGTATTGCAGTATTCAAATTGTATGCATGTATTTTAGTATCAAAATTTGAATACTACATTTCAGTAAATATTCAAGAACGATGGTAATTCGTAAGCTTATCCGTATTCCGTATTAATCAATAAATTATTATATGGGGGGACGGCGCGTACGCAGTCCCCACTACCAAAAATTACGCGTCCGAGTTATCCACATTAGGGATAATCGCAGAGGTCAACCCAGCCGCAGTGCAATGGAAGGGCCTCGCTCTGGGGGAACCGCCTTCGTGATCACGGTGTCCCCTACGCCAGGTAAGTATGCTGTGGCTCGTCGTCGAGAGTCTTCCGCGCAGGCCCTCACGGGCCTCGGGGTAACCGCTCGGGGCGATGGCCCCTTTCGGTGGAGTCCAGCGCCGCCTGCAACGACAGGCGGGGCACTGGGTTGGACCGGATCGGTCCGCGGTGTCACGTCCGGGGGAAATGTCGACTCCGGGTGTGTCCTGCTGCCGTGCGATCAAGCCCGCGTGAAGTCGCGGGCGATCTGCGACCTGCAGCAGGGTGGTAGGTCCAGGATGTGCTTACACCCGCCGCTCAGCGAGGTCGAGCCCACCGGTGGTGTACCGGCGAGCGCCCATCAGCCAGCGGCGAGGAAGCGGTCGTGTCCGGGTAGGGCGGGCTCATGCACGGGTTGTGCAGAGCTCCGCGATGCAATCCAGGATCAGCGGAATGGGATCACGCTGCTCCTGGATGGCCACCAGCACCTTGTTAAGGGTGCTGATGACGTTGGTCAGTCTGGGGTCCAGCGGTCCGCGGGGAGGCTTTGGTGCAGCGGGCGGCGCAGCAGAGGAGGTGGGGGGCGCAGCGGGGCGACGCGCTTGCGCGCGCTTGCCACGCTTGCGGCGGCGTTTGCCCGGGCGCTGTGGCTGGTTGGCGGCAGCCATGAGCGACCCGGGCGCATCGGCCTCCGATGCGTGGGCGGTGGTAGAGCGCGCGCGCGCTGGTGCAGCGGTGCGCGCGGTGGTGCCTGCCCGGCGGTTACGCAATTCCTTGCGGAACACCGGGCAGTTGGCATTATTGGCCGTGTGCGCGCCGCCACAGTTGGCGCACGTCGGCGGTTCCTCCCGGGGACGCTGGCACTCCCGGGCCGGGTGAGACTCCCCACACCGCACACAGGCTATGGGCCGGTGGCAGTTGTGGGAAGAGTGCCGGAACTGTTGGCACCGATGGCACTGCGCAGGGCCTTTACGGCCGCGCCACGCCTCGATGGTAATACCGGGCATACAGAGGAGCTCATGCACCTCGTATATGCCCGGTATGAGGTCCGGTGTCCGCTGCAGCTGCGCGAACATGAGGCATCCCGGTCTGCCCGGGCGAGCGGGGATCGCTCGCACGTGCTCCGGGACGTACCCGAGCTCGCGCAGCTCTCGTTCCACTAATGCCGGCTCGGTGTTAGCCGGCAGGCCGCGGATCGCCACCTTCACGCTCCGGTCGGCGGGCAGCGAATAACAAAACCAGGAGATCCGCGCACTACTCTCCAGCTGCGTGAGATAGCGCTGGATGGCGCGGAACTCCTGGTCTGACTTCGGCATGAAGCGGACGCCCTTGCCAAACGGGCGTCCGTTGGGTGCGTGTCCGAGAGCCTTTTTGAGCTCTCGGAAGTGGAAGGGCCAGTCCGGGAGCACCTCGACGACCAACGGCGGGTACCGGTTGGTCGTTTTGGTGGACGTGGCGGTGGCGGTTGCGGCGGCGGCGGCGGCGGCGGTGGCAGCAGCGGCAGCAGCGGGGGCGGCGGCGGCAGCGCGGGCAGTGGCGGGGCCAGCAGCGGCGGCGGTCGTAGTAGCGGTGGTTCCGCCCGCCGTGGGCTTCTTTTTGGACGCGGCTGCGGCCGAGTATGTCGGACTCGTCGTCGCGGTCTCCATGGGGGAGACAGGCGAGAGTGTCGGCATGTTCGGCAAAAAGGCAGCCGGTCCTCTAACCTTCGGCGGGGAAGGGAAGCGGCCAACGGCGATGGGCGGAGGTGGCGTAATAAAGCGCGGTGTGCGCGGTGAGACACGCGGCGGAGGCGTAACTGCGGCGCGTTTCGGCGCAGCGGGTGTCACGGAGCGCGCAGCTGGTGTTGGCGCGCGGCTGGTGGTAGGCGCTGGCGTGCGCCTGGGCAGAGGCGGGTCAGTGGTATCCGAGGACGGGGCGGGCGAGAGCGTCAGCGGGCTCGCGACGAAAGACTCTTCGCCTGCTCCCGTCGAGGGCCCCGCTTGGGGCAGTCTGGCAGGTAGGACGGCACGAGTGACCTGGCCGGCCGCTATAAAAGCGTCCAGGCCGGCCTCGAGCACCGCCTTTGACCGCACGAAAACCCTACGACGTAGGGGACGGGGTCGGGTCGCACGCCGCATAATCTGCGGCGATGATATGGGAAGCGACATGGCGGGTGCGCAAGGGGCGCGAGGTGCGCGGGGTGCGCGGGCGCGAGATGCGCGGGCGCGGGCGCGATATGCGCGGGCGCGGGCGCGGGGAGTGCGGGCGCGAGGTGCGCGGGGTGCGCGGGCGCGAGATGCGCGGGCGCGGGCGCGGGGAGTGCGGGCGCGCGATGACGCGGACGCGCGAGAGGGGCGGGCGGTAGCGGAGCGCGGGGCGAGGCTGCCTGGGCGCGGCCCAACGAAGGTGCTGGCACGCCAGCACCCCGCCGACCTGGTCCCCGGGGCTTGCCGCTGGTGGCAGACCGGGAGCCTAAGCCGGAGGGGGTGTCGTGTTGACCCAACACCACCGTGGACGCAGAAGTTTCGAAAGGCAGAATCACCGAACAAATCGAAAACTCATAGGGCCCGAGCGCCGGAGCACACGTCTGCTCGCGACGGCAGCCGAGCTCATGCTGTGGCTGCTCCGCGCGGCGGTAGTCGCTGCCCGCGCGAGAATCTACAGAGCGCGATGTGTTTCCGCGCTGGTAACGAGGAGCGACATCTAGCGGTTGTCCGGAACACTACTGAGTACCTCGTACTCGGAGTATTGCAATCCACAGTGCAGTCCACAAACACAAAAAAGTTTACTGACACTGCGGTAGATGGCAGTACAAAGAATTATTTTTAAACATAACCATTATGAACGCAGAACGAAAATTGCCTAAAATTACATTAGCACAGTAGGTAAATCAATTAAAATTTAAATCAACCCCAATATTTTTATTTGTATGATTGAGATTCCCTATACTGCACTACCTGAAAATGAGCCCGAGAGAACATTTCACTGAATTAATTATATTTGTATTTATGTTTATTTCTATATAGTATACTAGCGGACCCGACAGACGTTGTCCTGTCTTAACTATGAATATTGAAACTCCCCTTTTTACCCCCTTGGGGAGAGAATTTTCAAAAAATGTAAAATACGTAATTCTTTATTTTTGATCAAGAGCCAAAATATCAAGTTTCATAAACATAACTTGAAAAATAACTTGAAGAACGAAGGACTATCATACAAACATTCAACCCCTATTTAATCCCTTAGGGGGTAGAATTTTTAAAAACTGTGAAACACCTACTTTTTTGTTTTCAATTTAAAGCCTAAGTACCGAATTTTATGGGTATAGCTTGAAAAATAACGGAGTTTCATACAAACTTTAACCCCCCTTTTTACCCCCTTGGGGGGAGAATTTTCGAAATATGTAAAATACGTAATTCTTTATTTTTGATCAAGAGCCAAAATATCAAGTTTCATAAACATAACTTGAAAAATAACTTGAAGAACGAAGGACTATCATACAAACATTCAACCCCTATTTAACCCCTTAGGGGGTAGAATCTTTTAAAAGTGTGAAACACTTACTTTTTTGTTTTCAATTTAAAGCCTAAATACCGAATTTTATGGGTATAGCTTGAAAAATGACGGAGTTTCATACAAACTTTAACCCCCCTTTTTACCCCCTTGGGGGGAGAATTTAAAAAAAATGTAAAATACGTAATTCTTTATTTTTGAACGAGCGAAGCGAAGTTCTCTGAGTCAACTAGGGCGCTTGCCTACTAGACAGAGAAGTGTGTTCGTCTAAATGTCTGTCAGAGCCCTATAACTTCTGAATTACTGAACGTAATTACTTCAAATTTAAATATAATATGTAAACTGATGGCCTTCAGCCGAACATTGTATAAAAAAATATAAAAAGCTTTATTTCAGGGGGGCTCTCATAGAAGCGTATTTGAGGTAAAATCTTGTTTGTTGCTCTACATAGACTTGCGATATATCTTTTTAAAGACGACTTTGAACAGAGTACAAAAATATTTTTTTTTTAATTTTTCCCTAAAAATTGACCAAATGGGGGGGTTTCAAAGTGGAGATTTTAATTTGAGCCATATGTCAAGAATTACTGAATATTAGAACGTGAAACTTGGTTGAAAATTCAGTTATATCCTGTACTTGAACAACAAATACTAAAATTAGATAAATGTTATAAAGAAACGAAATTATTTAATTTTAATGCGCCATCTATTAGCATTATTGTGAAGCTAATAGCTTCACTATAATGCTTCACTATAGATGGCGCTGTGTCAGTAAAACAGTTTTATGTCAACTATTATTTTTTTTATTGCGTCTAATGTTAAAAGTTAATTATTACAATATATAATTAAAACTTTTGGGAATTATGGGATATCGCGAGGTCTCAGTTCGGGGCGAACCACTAGTTAATCAAGAGCCAAAATATCAAGTTTCATAAACGTAACTTGAAAAATAACTTGAAGAACGAAGGACTATTATACAAACATTCAACCCCTATTTAACCCCTTAGGGGGTAGAATTTTTAAAAACTGTGAAACACGTACTTTTTTGTTTTCAATTTAAAGCCTAAATACCGAATTTCATGAGTATAACTCGAAAAATGACGGAGTTTCATACAAACTTTAACCCCCCTTTTTACCCCCTTGGGGGGCGAATTTCGAAAAATCCTTTCTTAGTGCTCGCCTACGTCATAAAAGGAACCTACTGTCAAAATTTCAAGTTTCTAACTTCAGTGGTTTAGGCTGTGCGTTGATCGTCAGTCAGTCAGTCAGTCAGTCAGTCAGGACAAGCCTTTTTATATAATTATAGATTATATATACCTATTCACTTTGTAGTATTACAGTACTAGTAAAAACGCCATACAATAGCGCATCAAAAATTGTTGTTTTACTACGACTGTATTAGCCATAATCACATTGAACTGTTCTTTATGTATCAGGCGAAAATATACGATTGCGCGTGGCAAATTCGTACAGCGCCATCTATTTCCATCAGTATAATGAAACTTTGAACATCTGTGCTAGTTCGTGCAGATGCTCTGGCTGGATATTACGTAAAGATGTTTCGAATGCATAAATTATTGAAATTATCAGAATCAGGTTAAAAATATTATGTTTTAGTCGTACATAATACCATTAGAATTATCATAATATTATTGTTGTGATAGCAGCTAATAATTATGTGTTTGAATTGTGCGACCGTGAATCGGCTACAAAATAGACCAATTTAAGAAGAAAAGTCGATCGTTTAATTCATTACAGTAATCGCCAACGTCCATACCACGTTGAATACACCGGTTCTCGTCCGATCACCGAAGTAAAGCAACATCGGGCGCGGTCAGTACTTGGATGGGTGACCGCCTGGGAACACCGCGTGATGTTGGCCTTTTGCTTATTTTTGACAATAATTATGATTGTGCAAGTTCTCTTTTTTGACTTTTTCCTCGTCAAATGAATTAAATAGACAGGTTGTTCAGTTGACATGGGTCTCTTGTAGTAACTTCCATAGCTCTGTAACATAAAGTTTTAATTTCAGAATGTAATATCAGCGATATTAGAGCTGGAGCAGAAGGAGCACCGCTTTCTGCTGTGGAACTTTGATGCGAGCCATCAGCGTGTGTTCGAGGCCTTACATCCTGGTATCGCGACCAGATTCGTGACTGGCCCTAGCATCGATCAGTTTGTATTAGGTAAGTTTTATATAAGGGCCTCATAAGAAGTCAGTCAGCGTGCTACTCAATAATTCTGAAGTAGGGTGACCGACCCAATTATTAGCACTTTAAGAGTTTATCCAATTTCAAATATGTTTTTTAAATTAAAATCTAACCAAATTCTTTAAATAATTGTGTTCATAAGGTTACTTGTTTAATAATTTATATAATTAAAGAACTTTTTAAGGATTTTTTCCTTAAATCAACAAGAATTTGAAATAAAATTGAAAAATGACCCAGTCTCCAATTATTAGCACATACGGGATTAACTACTGGTTAGTACTGACGGGTAAGTCGATCAGTCAAAATGGCCGAAAACTTCAGGAACTCCAGAACAATATCTTTCAACTACAATACTGACGTCATTTTAAAACTTTCCAGATTAGAAAGGTTTCAATTGTGAAAAATATGAATTCCCCTAAATATTTTTTAATCTGAAAATTTAAAAACTGCAATCAGAAACTTATATTTTAATCTTTTTTGCTAAAGTGCGAATAAACTGGTGCAGTGCTAGCAATTGGGTTGGTCACCCTACTTGAATTTCGAATTTTCGATCAATAGAAAAGGAGGCCAAAGGCCATCGTCGATTAGTGAGGAGAAACTTTAATAATAATTAATTTATTATATATAAGAGATCATGTAGGAATTTGGTCTCGGCGTCGATCTTAGAAAAAGAGAACGAAAGTAATAATAAAAAAAATAATTATTTATTTTATGTTGGCCAACTTGTGGCGTTTTAAGCTGTAAATCAGTTCAGATGTAGAAATAAAAAATCTGATTAGTAAGTAAGTATTTATTTACATTAAGATTTTTATTCCCTATTTGTTTTGCAGGTTTGGATGTCGACAGGAGATTTTCATCTTTAAGCACGGTTACATAACTTAGTGTAGTTTTTCCATTATTTTAGTGTAAGTAATAATGGTTGAAATATTTTTAATGAGATTTAGAAAGAATTTAAATGGCCTACTGTAGTTAAATTGTATATAAACCTTGCTTAAGATAAACTTTAAAACGATTGAAAGCTTTATTTGTTGTCAAAAAACAGTCCGTTCGAAGATTTTTTATTTAAAGTTGTTTATTGTCACATAACGTGCACGATGTGTTACTTGACAGCAAAATAAGGTTGTAATCTTTAATTTCTGTATATTACTTCGATCTGAAACCAAAACATTAATTCAAGTAGGTACCGACCTATCGTTGTAATGCCCGAGCAATAAAAGAAGGAATTTATTAAAAAAAAACTTCAAAACCTAAAGAGCACAACGTTAAGAATTATTATATGGATTTCTAAATTCGTTTGTACAATCGCCAACGTCCATACCACGTTGAATACACCGGTTCTCGTCCGATCACCGAAGTTAAGCAACATCGGGCGCGGTCAGTACTTGGATGGGTGACCGCCTGGGAACACCGCGTGATGTTGGCCTTTTGCTTATTTTTGCGACTTGTGATTGTAGAAAATCTTTCATAAATAAATGATTTCTAGAGTTTTAATGCGCATGGCGTTTATAATTCTGGCTGAACATTTTTTTTCTGTTATGTATCTCTATAATTTTACATTGTAATAAATTAGTTACCTACTACAGTTTATTCTTGTAATAAGTAAAGTTGTTGAACAACTATTGTTATTTTTATCTTTCTAGATTTATAAAAGTTGTTTTGTATCGTAGTTTATTAGGTACTTGTATGAATGTTTTTTGTTTTATATTTTGCTACTTTAAATAGACCTTCTATTTTAGCTAGTAAATTGTTTAAAAATATTATGTAATAATAATATAAACAATGTTTCAAAACGGAACAAAACTTATTTTTGAGAAACGTGAATTATTATATTAGTCTCTTTAATAAGTAGTAACATAATAGTGGAACGAGTAATTCTACTTAGGTGCTTCGTTCAATAATTAAGAAAACATTCGTACTTAATGTTAAACAAATAATTTGGAAATGACATAGAATTACGAATAGATAGTAATAGATAGAGGAAAAGTAATTTTTGGGAGAATATCATTATTTGAGATATACTTCTGATATTATGTAGTTAAACTTACTAAAACTAAAAAGTTACACTAGAAAAGATCTTCGTAGTGTAGTGTACCCTTTTATAAGTCTACATTTATTATGTATGTAAAGTGTAAACATAAGCTAATTATGACGTAATTTAACATTACCTATTTAAAAAAAAATTATTTATGAATATATGGCACAAAGATAACGTTACCATAATATATTATTACATAATAATATATCGATCTTTTTTCTTAGGCAAAGTAATTTACAGTGATGACTACAATAAAATGTGTGTACTTATAGAAAATGTATCATCTGAAGTTAAATAAAAAAGTTATTATTTTTATAGAGATCTTTTATTATTTTAGTCGTTCCAAGAAAATAATTTTATTGAAGTTTTTGATTGTATAACGACCAGTGACAAGAATACTTTAGTAACTTCTTGTATAACTTCAAATCAGTTAGGTATTAGACTAAACTTCCGTCAGAGATTAGTAAGAAGAAATTTTAAGATAGATTGCTAAATATAATTATATGATTCTTCATATTATAAATTACTCTAAAATTGATCCTAGATGGCAATAATGGAATTGCGACGTCTTATCCAAAATGTGTAACCCATAAAATGAGGATCCTTACTTATATTATAATTAAACGAAAGTTTGTTTGTTGGTTTGTCTTTCAATCACGAAGCAATGTAACGACGTGATTTTTTGCATGGGTTCCTTTAGTTGAAGTCTTGTAGATGGTCTACTTTTGTACCGGAAAATCAAGAAATGGCGTGTAGAAACCGATTAGGAGTACCTATGGGTTGAATCGACACTGCCATTAACCTTCCAAGTTAGCCCGCTAGCATCTTTGACGGCATCGTCACTTACAGTCAGGTGAGATCGCAGTCAAAGAGTATATTGTATATTTAAAAATTTATTGTTATTCCACGCGGCCAAGCTATTTTAATATACCTAGTTACAAGGGACACAGTTGCAGCTAAGTACATTGATAGAATCTCAATTTATGGCCCTGATTCAATTCGCACCTCGTAAACTGGACAAATGCGATTAAGGTGAAGACATTTCGGGGACTTCGGGCCTGGTACAACTAAAAAACTTAGAAATAATTGTCAATATTTTAAATAAAACAAAAAAACAAGGTTTGAAACTGTCAAAAATTGAACTTGTGAACACTCGCAAAAGTTTAACTTTTTTTTAAATAAATGTGCAGGCGACGCAAGACCGCGGCATGTGAACTCCATGCAAGAAACCTTTGCCCAGCTGTGGACGTCTGTTGATAAATAAAGAAGTAAAATAATAAATTCTTACTAACTATAATGTGGGTGTCTTTACATCAAGAGTGAATAGGCATTTTCTAGGCAAGCGCGCACTATCTTAGGCTGCATCTTCACTTGCCATCGGGTGAGATCGCAGTCAATCGCTAGTCTATATATTAATCTAGCCGTCTTAACATGTATTGGATTGTAAGTATGCATTTCTGAAACTTCGTTGTGGAAACACTGTATACATAGCATAGTTTTGTTACCTACCTATTGTAAAATTTTTTTTTTAAAAAAGAGCAACCGCCGAATTTATTGCTGGCTCTTCTCGGCAGGAAGGACTTTCCGAACCAGTGGTAGATTCATCAACGATTCAAAAGCACTTGTAAAAGTTTCTTCTTCTTCTCTTCTTCTTTTCAACTTATAGACGTCCACTGCTGGACATAAGTCTCTTGCATGGACCTCCACAGACTTCGGTCTTGCGCCGCCTGAATCCAGTGACTCCCTGCGACTCGTTTGATGTCGTCCGTCCACCTAGGTAAAAGTTTATTTGAATAAAAAATATTTCTATTTTATTCTATAAAAAAATATTCCTAATTCGCCCCAGTTGGGAGTTCAGCCTTAACAAATCGTACAAAAGGTTACTTAATAGAAAGTTTAGTGCTCGTCGTGTAGGGCTGGAACGATGCAAGCACTTGCGCCAAGCTGCGCTTATTGCTTCCCGGCAATTCCTGCAGCATTCACTGCGACATTCAAAACGTAATGACGTGGGGAAGACGCTTAAATTAAAATTACCCGTGAGTCTTGTACGAATAGGTATTACAAATGAAAAACAAAAACAATTTTTTTACATAATAACTTTAGTTAAGTATATAAAACGAGTTTCACATAACCTTCTAATCCCCATTTCAGCCCCCTAGGGATGATTTTTCAGTTAAAAAAATGTCGGGCTTTTCAACAATTGTCAGAAAATTTTTTTTGGTGAATTTATTGAGTTACGTGAAAATACGTTGAACAAATCGACGACCCAACCGAATAAAGGCGTAATCGAAAAAAGTCAATTTTACAGGAGAGCCAAAAAACCGTAAATTTGATGCATTTTCTTTGCAAATTGAAAAGAAGATACATCAATACATCATTCATATGTAATTGTTGTTGTATGTATATAATATATACAACATTAATCAGGTGTAAATAGCAAAGAGGATAGATTTTTTTACGGTATTTTGGTTCTCCTGTAAAATTAACTTTTTTCGATTACGCCTTTATTCGGTTGGGCCGTCGAAATGTTGTTCAGTATCATGCATAGAAGTTACATGTCACTCATGGACTTTGAATATTATTTTGAACTAGCTGATGCCCGCGACTTCGTCCGCGTGAATTTAGTTTTTAAAATCCCGCGGGAACTCTTTGATTTTCCGGGATAAAAAGTAGCCTATGTTTTAATCCAAGGTATAATCTATCTCCATTTTGAATTTCAGCCAAATCGGTCCAGTAGTTTTGGCGTGAAAAAGTAACAAACATACACACACACACATACAAACTTTCGGCTTTATAATATTAGTGTGATAGATTTTACGTAAGCAACAGCGGGTCTAGAATGTTGTCCTGGGATAAATTGTAACCTCTCGGAAGGACTAAGAAAACAAGTTCTCACAGTGTAGGTACAAACTCTCAGCGGTTCCAAGCTTGCCGTTAAACGGCGCGGTGCGACCTCGGCTGTGCGATCCCCGCATTTATTTTAAATCGCAAATACGCCGGGATAACGTCTTCGTGCTGCCTTCAAAACGACTTGATTACTCGACTAAATGTTCATTTTTACTGGCAAATTGCCAGTTAGGTTACCTACCTGTCTGTCGGTATTCTACAGAATATATTTCGGAGTGTGCTCAGGAACTTTTCAACTTGGTTCCACCGTCACCATTCTACCATCGAATTGCATAGGTCTGCACCCCTACGTAGTTGAAATCCCAAGGACGCGCACTAAGCGCTTTGCTTCCTCGTTCCTGATACGCACCGCTTAAATTTTTGAATGGCTTCCGTTTTTCCCTGTTACTACAATTTGGGTACCTTCAAATCAAGAGTGAATAGGCATTTTCTAGGCAAGCGCGTTCCATCTTAGGCTGTATCTTAACTTACCATCAGGTGTGATCGCAGCCAAGCGCTTGTCTATGTGTTAAAAAAAATAGCATTTTCTGTAAATTGTTTTGCTTAAAAATTAGCCTATGGCAGTCTCTACGTCTTAAGGCCCAAGACACGGAGCTGCCCGCGAAATTCAAATTTAATTTGGTTTTTCGCCATTTATAAACGAATACGGCAAAGTAGGCTTATGGTATTCAAATTGCGAAAATGGCAGTATCATCTTCACAGGTTTATATACTAACCTTTACGTAAAAGTATCCAGTTTAAGAAATTAATCAAAATAATGACTAATTTGTGAGTAGCTCACGACAAACTCATTATTTTGACTAATATCTTAAATTGGATACTTTCACGTTAAGATTAGTATATAAACCTGTGAAGATGATACTGCCATTGGCGCAATTTGAATACCATAAGCCTACTTCGTCGTATTAGTTTACAAATTGCGAAAAACCAAATTAAATTTGAATTTCGCGGGAAGACCCGTCTCTTGGGCCTTAAGCTACTCGTTTAATATGCAAAAACAAATCAATTCTTTGCTCCGTCGCTGTCAGAGAAGTTATTTGAATAAAGGAGGAAGGTGCATACTAAATTAAAGATTACACAGCGATTCATTAGGACTATCCTCAGACTATACTATGCATGTCAAAAAGTAAATTGAAAAGCTCTATTTTTATGGTATAATATGCCCTTCCGGTGTCTGTGTATTCTAACTCTTATAACTTGAGTGCCTTCGAGGCAACCGAAGTCATTTTTTACGGAAGCTTTTTCTAATGTAGGTAATATTTGTCATCAAACACAAGCAACAAAGCTACAATAAACTTGCTGGTTTAAGCGAAAGTTCAAACTTTTCTGCGATGAGAAAAGTTAAAAACAAACGTTTTCCACCCCGGCCCTAGCCAATTCTAGATAGTCTTCTTACCATTTGACAACCTTCTTACTTGTACCATTAACTTGAACCGTTCAAGCGAACTTCCTTACAAATCCCGGTTAAAATTCAACGAGTTAAGCCCTACTGAATAATGGGCGATACGCCCAGCGCGACATCTATAATGTTGCGTAAATAAACTAATAAATACCCGGTAATTTATGACTCGGCATCGGCAATCATTGCTGTAGCGAGTCTTTAACAGTCTTTGCAGCTTGATGTTAGGAAGTTTCTGGGCGCGGTATAAATGAACCTTGTTACCTTCCCCTCGCTGGAATGACGTGGTAAGGAAAATGTTGGTAGACATCCCACTCTAAGTTGCCTGTGACATCATCCGAATCGCAGATAATCATTGGATACATGTAGCGCAAGACCGTTGCATGTGGACGTCGCTACAAGAGACCTGTCCAAACGTTGGTAGAGGTCTATTGGTTGATGTCAACGAAAACAACATGGCCAATTAAAACTTAGAAGTTTTATCAACTTGATACTTACTTACATTGCAAGAATAATCTTTTTAATTTAAATGATAAGATAAACTTTGACAGAGATATCACATGATGGTACGTGACGATGTAGTCTAAGATGATAGCGAGCTTAGTTGGAAATGGTATGTCATTGTAATATAGAGCCCAAATTCCTAATCATTTTCTACACACCATCGTACCTACTAGAAAGCTAAATCTGTTCAAAATACTTTACTGACAAAAGTCAAAACTAGGCCACACCTGCGTAAGATTCAAGGAATGTACGTATGATATGGTACCGTAGTACCTTCAGTAAAAGCAATAAACGAAATATAATACCCCGAACATCTATTTCCGCCCCACGCATGTCTATCACAACCCTTTTCTGCGCGTGTTTTAACCCCCGAGAGTATTTACAGGGTTCGCGCGGTCGTGCGCGAAATAAAAACGCGCGTCGGAGGGACACCACATACGGTCAAGTTTGCCGTCAAGTTTGCATCAAGCTTTAGGGATTCGAAAAAAGGATCGATACCTGAGTAGTATCGATACTTTTGGTTCGATAGGTACCTAGGAAAGCTCCCGAAATCCATCGAGAGAGATAGCTGTAGAGATCGCTATACATCAGGAAGAGAATAGTATAATAGATATCTCTATCTATTATACTATTCTATCACATGTCAGAGAGTAGACTATCGTCTGCTATCTGACGTGTGAAAAGCTCCCGAAAGCTGTACCTACCACTCCATCGAGAGGGATAAGGCTGTAAATCAGAAAGAGAATAGTATAGTCTGCTGTCGCCTGTCTGACGTGTGAAATCTAGTGATGAGATAAAAGTATCGAGTAACTGGGAAAGTACAGTACCTAAGTAAGTAGACTATTGTCATATCTGTATAGATATCGATACTTTTGGTTCGACAGGAAAGCTCCCGAAAACTGTACCACTCCATCGAGAAAGATAATCCTATACATCTTTCTCGATGGAGAATGGATGGATTATCTTTCTCGATGGAGTGGTACAGTTTTCGGGAGCTTTCCTGTCGAACCAAAAGTATCGATACTACTCACGTATCGATCCTTTTTTCGAATCCCGAAGCTTGATGCAAACTTGACGGCAAACTTGATCGTATGTAGTCTCCCAAACATGCTCGGTGCGCGAGTTGGGGAGTCAGGACACGTCTTGGGTAATTTACGAGGGCAGCGGGGAACATATAAAGAGGAAACTGCAAGAAAACGCTCACTTGATCGCCGCGAATCAGTGCGGAGAAGCGGGGTTCAGTGGGTACCTACTTGATACAATAACAGTCTATTGCGTTGGTTAAGAAACATTTTTTTGTAAAATACTAACTGATGCCCGCGAATTCGTAGGCGTCGATTGAGGTTTCTTAATGCCTGCGGGAAATCTCTTATTTTCCCGAATAAAAATAGCTTATGTGTTTTTCCAGACTATAATGTATCTCTGTGCCAAATTTCAGCCAAATCGGTTCAGTCGTCAAGTTCAAATCAAGAGTGAATAGGCATCTTCTAGGCAAGCGCGTTCCATCCTAGGCCGCATCCTCACTTACCATCAGGTGTGATCACAGCCAAGCGCTAGTCTATATATTTAAAAAAAAAAGTCGTTGCGACGTGATTGAGTAGGTAACAAACATCCATACATCCAACCTTCCGCCTAGCCTTTATAATATTAGTGTGATAATAGGTTTCCCAAGCGGACCTCTAAATCGAAAAATGTTAATAACCAATACGTTTGAAAGACCTTTCCTATTATAATTGCCAGTTATGCAGGCATGTGTTGCTATATTGTTAAAAACAGTGAATTCCACTTCCATGGGGAAAATATTTTTCTATTAAAACTCGGATAGAATTTTTTTTGAAGCAGATACGCCGACAGCCGATACGCTTCCAGTTTTATCGCATTTTGTCAGCTTTTACAAAAAATATTACGATAACGGTTATCTGCATTCTACACACCAACATACATATAGCAACTGGGCAACATGTTGATAACACAAAGCTAAACTTTACTATTAAAAAAATTTATACGCAGCTATGTTGCTGAAAATTTATGAACGTCTACCTAGAAATCTTCGATTGCATTTGAAAATGAATATTAGCTGTGCTGAACCAGGGGCGGATCTTGAATTTGTGGGGCCCTGGGCTAATACTGCTTAGGGGCCCTACCTAATTACTCAACTAATTGCCATTTTGACAAGAAACTGCTTTCTGTAGTGATGTAGAATAGAATAGAATAGAAATATTTTTTATTCAAATAAACTTTTACAAGCACTTTTGAATCGTCAATGAATCTACCACTGGTTCGGAATGCCTTTCCTGCCGAGAAGAGCCAGCAAGAAACTCGGCGGTTGCTCTTTTCAAAAAAATAAAAATTTTACAATTGTTATTGGAACTATGCTATGTATTCAGTGCTTCCACGATGAATTTTCCTGAGTACAATACAGGTAAAAATAAATACAATACAAATACAAATAAATACAATCCAATACATGTTAACACAGGCAGGCAAAAGCAGACCCATTCCCGTTGGTGGCATCCGTTCACGAGCATGACGCATGATCCAGCCATTGCTTCGCTCAACCATATTTTTTTGTAGGTATATGTAATGTAATATATGTTAAGTACAGGAAGAAAATAGGAAAACAAAATATTTTATTTATTTACTTACTAAAACATTATTTATTGCAAATTTTCGTTCGCAACATTTATGAATTAGAGTAGGTTTAGAAAATCTAAACGTCAAACATTTTCGTTCGAAAGAAGTTGCGGAACGAAAACGAACCGTGGTAGGAAATACGCGAAATTTCGATCGATATTTCGTTTTTCGTTGAATTAGAGTAGACCCTCAGTTCGGTTGGGGGCCCTCTGTATTCGCGGGGCCCTGGGCTGCAGCCCAAAAAGCCTTCCGCCCCTGTGCTGAACAGTGAACATGTCTAATATTCTCCACTCACCCCACTTCCCTCCAAATATCTAAGCGTAATGCTAGTATTAGGAGAAGGTACGACTATACACAGCGACCATAGTAGGTACTTAATCCAAGCGGACAAAGTCGCGGGCATCGACTAATTATCCCATATTTGACATATTACCTAACAATTCGCTTGTCAATTGACCTAATTAGGTAAATTGACAAGCGAATTTGCTTTCGAAGTGAGTTTTATTTTAGTGAATACAATACCAGATTCTCAAAATAACAGATTACCATAATACCCGATTTTTAAAACACCAGATTATCATAATACCAGATTCTATTCTGTATTAGGTAAATGTTTAAAGCTTGAATTTTCGAAAGGAAGATCCACAACTCATGCAGGAGCTGACTTAATAAAGCATATTCTTATGGCCTGGGAAGAATCGCAAAATGCTATTGGCATTCTCTGCGATCTTTCTAAGGCTTTTGATTGCCTAGATCATTTGGCATGACAAAAGCCATTAATCAAAACAAAAACATTTTAATTTTACTACAAAGAAATGAAATGAAATTTAATTAAATATGGTCATTAGTTAAGTACAATGATCCATGTTTTGTTAGGTTGAGACACAGCTGCCTAAGATAAGTTCAGAACTCGTAATATAGGCAACAGTTCTTTCCCCTTACATTATCCTTGAGTGCTAACAATACAATTTACAAAACAATTAAACTTTTTATTACTAAATTTAATGATTATGAGAATATGAGCATGCAAGGGAGTGGGTGTGTGAGTGTTTATTTAAATGTGTGAGTATTTTGATGAGTGCATGTACTATTTCAGAACGACAAGTAGTTTTTCCGTGTTTTCATAATCCAGCTCCAGCAAGCACTTTCTAAGAATAGATTTACATTTATAAGCATTTAAATCTGCAATTTTCAATGATTTACTAATTTTATTGTATAGAATTAGCAAATCATTGAAAATTGCAGATTTAAATACTGAGTATGTACTCCTGCTTGATGTCTCTGGAAATACTGAGTAGTACCTCCTCTTAGTTTACGTTGAGAAGCTGCAATCTTGAAATCAGGTTAAACCGTGAAGAGTAATAAAGCTGCCCGCGGCCGCCCTGTAAACATGTCTGGAAAAGGAAACCATCCCGAAATAGGAAACCCTGAGGAAAGCACACTTAACATCAATCCCGAGGAAAGGTTTACTACATTTCGTGTGAGATTAAAAAGTAGCAGTAAAGGTTTAAGGTATTTTGTGGGCGAGTTTCATAGAAGAAACTGTTATAACTACGATGTATAGGGGCTAGGGCCCTTCGTACACAAGGCTACGCAAATCTTCGATACCCAATGGTTTTGGTCTCTAAGTGACTACCGCGATACAAATTCACAGAGGGTCGTAACTATGATTTGTATTGCGGTAGTCGCTTACAGACCAAAGTCATCGGGTATACTAAATACCAATAAATTGTATTTTAATACCTATATTTATTAGATTTATCTAAACTTGCTCAAATCGGAAAGACTGACTTTCGGGTACAGTAGCTTCGTGCATGCAAAACTAATAAGCAAGTATTGTAGTGAATCCGTATCTTTTGGTTTTTTTCGAAATATATGTGTTTTTCGGTAATAAATATCGGTTATCGTTTGGTGATCTAGCAAGGACTAGGGGCCCCCTATCGATCACGGGGCCCTGGGCACGTGCCTAGAGTGCCCAATGGGAAAGAGGGGCTTGGGGATAGTGTATAGATAATATCACAAGTTTAAGTTCTAGTATCTATTATGACCTCTAGAGCGTCTAACTAACCTTACAGCTTTTTCTGGCACAATAACATCTTTTCACATTCAAAATTTATTTATTTCATGTAGGCCAACTTGTAGCTCTTATGACACGTCATAAATCTACCACTGGTTCGGAATGCAGATTCTGCTGAGAAGAGCCGACAAGAAACTCAGCAGTTAAAAAAAAAAATCCAATAGGTAACAAAACTGTGCTATGACTGCTATGTATACAGTGCTTCCACAATGAAACTTCAAAAATGCATACGTATGTTTGTCTTACTTAGCTGTTATTTTAGTAATAATATTCGCAAATGTAACTTTAAACACACAATTTAGTCCTAAATCTCGGCAAGAATGGCCGCAAACATGGCGGGCAATGTTGCGAGCAAGAATACAGAATACATCGTCATTCCGCATAACGCTGGCGATTTCCGGCGCGTCAAGTAAAATTATAGCGAATTTTCCAGCGCGGGGAATCACAGCGCGGGAATAAATGCGGGATGCTGCGCTATTCAAATGTACGCTGTTGCTGCGCCGACCGCTTACAGCGTGGAGTTGATCTTTTATTTACACCTAACAAAAAAAATATAATAATAAAGGACAATGGGGATTTTGTATGGACCCCGTCCCCACCCTCCAACAGTCATGGGATGCGTTTCAATAAATTTACTAGGACTAGGACCCAACAAAAGTAAAAATACCAGTTTTAGTTGCAAAATCAATGGGGTTTAATTATAACAAAAATAACCTTTTTTGGGCAAAAATTTATTTATTTTTTTTGATAAAAATCATGTTCTTTGTAAACAAACGTTAATAAATTTTATATTTTGGCAGATTTTCAATACGAAAACTGTCAAAATATCAAAACGCTCGGATAAGACTTATTAGACCTTACGATGGTGATAATGATGGTGGTAGGCCCGATTTCACAGCGTAAGATTAACTTTCCCACTGTTGTTGTTGTTGGTTTAATCTAAATATATAAAAGCAAAAAGAGACTGACTGATTGACTGACTGACTGACTGACTGACTGATCTATCAAAGCACAGCTCAAACCACTGGACGGATCGGGCTGAAATTTGGCATGCAGGTAGCTATTATGACGTATGCATCCGCTAAGAAAGGATTTTTGAAAATTCAGCCCCTAAGGAGATAAAATTGGGGTTTGAAAAACCTAACTTAACGTGAGCGAAGCCGCGGGAAAAAGCTAGTTAGTGACAAAATTGGAGTTTCCCCGCGGCGGTCTCAAGTCTCGAGTGTTCGTGTTGTCTGCACAAGTTTGCGGGCAAGTTATACGGCACCTCGTACATCATACAGAGCGCGCACTTCATCTCAATTTATTACCAGCCAGTGTTGGCACTCGTCACCACTCGTGAAGTAAGCATATTACTTTTAATAATTACTGTTCTAAATAAGTGTTCTGAGCGACCGTGTCGCCTGGTTGCCACAGTGACATCAAACGATCACGCCCGTTAAGCAACTTTGGCCCCAGTCGGTAACTGGATGGGTGAACGACGTTGGGTGTCAAAATTTTGTCTTTTCGTTCCCTCCGTCTCAGAAGGGCCTCAGAAAGAGTTTCTTTTCGTCCAAGATGATCCTTTGGTAGGTTTTTAAAAAAGTGAAATAATTATTACAATTAAGTAAAAATAAATTCCAAAATATAAGTATACACGGTATCACGACAGATAAATTTGCCCTCAGTAGACGCTTAAACATCTGTATTAAAGTTAATATTCTTTAAATTACGAGCTTTTTCCCTTGAGGGGATCATTTCGTAACCTACAATCCGGTTTACTGGCAGTCACGTCATGCATTAAAAAAAATCACACACTAGTAAAGCTTAAACAAAATCATTAACATTTTATTAAAATAATAATGTCGAATTAAAAATAAATAATATAAAAGTTATGCTTGTTTCCTTTGAGCATTTACATAAATAAGTGGATATTTGTTTTTAACTTTTAGCACGCGCGGTCGCTCTTTCCGAACATTAACAACACTGTAAAACGGGTTTTGTATGTTAATATAAGCACAATTTACATTTAATATGTTGGCACAGTTCGTCAAAGCCACTTGGACACCCTCCCAATTGCGCGGAACATAAAAATGTGACAGATACCCCCTAATGGAGGCAGTAAAATAAAAGCGTATGAAACTAGGCGGCTGACACAATTACATTTTTATTTATGGCTTTTTTAATTTAGACAATTTTAACCTAATTAGCAACTGAACAACCACTCCTGTTTTAAAAGCACACGCACACATCTACACGCACACACACACCTTACACACATACACCCACAGACTCACACACGCACACATGCACAAACACACACCGGTTTGTTGGTTAACATTATTTAATTATTTTCATTTTTTTTTCTAATTTAATTTTTTGTCAATATTTATTATTTAAGAATATAGATAAATTGAATTGTTAGTAAAATATTATGTGTTGGTTTGTGTATAATTACTAAGGAAGGGCGATAAAACTGCGACACAGTGTTACACTAATGCAGCTTTATCGATACTTGTAATATTATGATGTATCTTTTCGTATAATAATTATAAATCTTAAAAAAAAGCTAGTAACTAATTTAATTAAAATAAACTTAAATTAATACTAAAATTAAATGTAAAACTTCATCGATGGATGGCCAAACTAATTCTTTGGTAGCTGACACTTCTTGGATCCCGGTTGACATTTTTTTTAAATCCTATTAATATTATAAATGCGACAGTTTGGATGTTTGTTACTCAATCACGTCGCAACCACTGAACCGATTTGGCTGAAATTTTGCACAGAGATAGATAATCTATTATATTCTGAATATATTCACATTGAAAAGCTGATGGTCGTTGGGGTCTTAAGGTGCTGGAGTGTCGACCCCGCACCGGGAAGCGCATGTGCCGATGAATTCAGGCGGCGTAAGACCGAGGCGTGTGGAGCCCCATCCAACAGATCTTTGTCCAACAGTGGACCTCTATCCGTTGATAAAGAAGAAGAAGATGTATGTATATGTATGTCTTTGGCACGCTCTGTAGTCTAAATATTACTTCATCGACGAATTCTTGTAATATATAACATTACTCATCGATAAACCACGTAGGTACCTACCTACCTGCTTTGCAAGAGAATGATACCCAATATATTATATCGGTTTCATAAATAAAACATGGAACAAGTAACATCAAAATCATTTTTTACCGTTAACAAATGATAGTAAGTTGGTACACAAGTAACCGCCATATTGCCAGTCATCTGATTAAGTTGGTAAATCGAGTGGAAGGATTGATGGATGGCCGGATCGTTAATTATGCTTTACCTACCTATCTACGGGCGAGGGGGAGAAATCGTGACTGGAAAGTAAATATTTTGTGCACTATGATACGCCGGGAAGGCGCGTGCCAAAAATATCTAGTCTCCGAGGTACGTTTTTTATTCGACTGCGGCAAAGGAAGGGTATGATGGTGACCATAGCATACCTTCAAAATTAAAAATCAAAATCAAAATTTATTTATTTCAGCTAGCATGACGTGTCATTAGAGTTGGCTGTAGGCCAACTTGTAGCTCTTATGACACGTCATGAATCTGCCACCGGTTCGGAATGCAGATTCTGCTGAGAAGAGCGGGCAAGAAACTCAGCAGTGGCTCTTTTCAAAAAAAAATTTTTTTTACAATAGGTATTTTTGTATGGACTGGTGTGAAAATTGGTGAACGAGGGAAAGGGACAGGACAGGACTCATGGAAATATATTAATGTGTATTTGTGTGAACTGCGTGAACATGGAGGAATAGGAAATTTTGTATGGAGAGTGTATTGAGCTACTGAATCGTGACGTCAAGTTGCAATATTGCTCTCTTTTTTCTAATATGAAACTTTTTTAAGTTTCCTCTCTAAGCTCTATATTTTCGAGTGTAATTATGATATTAAAAAAAAATATCGTGTTATAATATTAAAAACCTTTATTAACCGACTTCCAAAAAAGGAGGCGGTTCTCAATTTCTTTTTTTTTTTAAGATTCCGACGAATTGAGAACCTCCTCCTTTTTAGGAAGTCAGTTAAGAATAATTTTTACGTTTAAATTATTTTAAATTTTGATGAACGATAGTTGCTACTGCTGTAAAAATCACATCAGCATCTGAAGATTTACCATTACACGGACTTTAAACTTCGCGAAATTCGTTCCTTACGCTTTCATAGAATAGCAATATGTATTGTGAACTCTCAGGTAGTCGTCGTAAATATGGGGTGCAGTGTAAATGTGGCAAATGGCAATACGTTTTGCGTGAGTGCATCGGTGCACGGTGCACGGAGGCTTTGTGTTCTCCTGCGATTGCAATTTGCACGTGTGTTTTATATTGCCACTGTAGATTGCCACAAAGATATTTTTTAGTGCTTGCGAGTTTCTGAGCCAATAGCTAATGTTATAAATGCGTGTCTACGCCAACAGCTGAATTAGACTGATTGTCTACTAACTTAATATCTTCCTTTTGTAAAACAATTTCAGTGACAATGACAGTGACAATAATCATCAATTCTTCTTCTTCCCTTTGGTGAATGGAATCATCAATTCGTCAGATTTATGCATTGCGTTCATGTCACTGTCACCTATGTACTATATAAATAAAAACCAATACACTCACTACACCACAAAGGGCAGTTTTCTTTCTCACCTGAATACTTGTTGAGGACCTGCTAATCAGGCCCTCGTGTGTCGTGCATCATCTCCGACCTTTGATTATATATTGTAAACGGGACCCTCATAGGCTTGCTTCGTTGTCCAAATTCAAATTCAAAATTTATTTATTTCATGTAGGCCAACTTGTAGCTCTTATGACACGTCATAAATCTACCATCGGTTCGGAATGCAGATTCTGCTGAGAAGAGCCGGCAAGAAACTCAGCACTTGCTCTTGTCAAAAAAAAATTTTTACAATAGGTAACAAAACTATGCTATACAGTGCTTCCATAATGAAGCTTCAAGAATGCATGTCCGTCTGTCTGTCCGTAAAAATTAAAATTTATATTGAATATCATTTTTTTTTAATTTATTAAAAACAACATTCATAATTCCAGTAAAAACAAACTTAATATAATATAAAACTAAATTCTAAATTATAATAATATTATATCTATAACTATCTCTAAAATTATTTTTTTTTAACTCAATAATATAATTAAATACAAAGATGATTATAATTAACGTTCGATTAAGAGCTTATTATTTATTATTTAACAAAAGCCAGCCAATAATAAATCATTTGTTTTAATAACAAAGTGTTGAAATATTCATTAAAATGTAACAATTTAGTCGGCGTTATTCATTATAGTACTGTATTTAATTACCATTTCATAAAGCTGGTGGGGTTATTGCAAAACGCAATTGTAATCAGCATGGCGATAACTGTTGACTTTGGTTTGATAGTTAAAATGATTTTATTAAAATTTTCATACTAAAGCCAATTTCGCCAACGTAAAATAAGCCTTATCCGAGCGTAAGTTTGTATTTTGGCAGATTTTTAATACAAAAACTGTTAGTACGGCGAATTTATTTCTTGATTAAACGTCACTCGACGTTGGTGACGCGGCGCTAATAATATTATATTATAGATACGAATGTGTTTGCCAATTGGATTGTCCGTCAATAACACCGCATTAGAGCTACGGATCAACGCGATTTCTTTCATAAGTTTTTTATTTGAGGAACAGAAATTTGACATAATATGTTACTTTTGATTATTATTTATTGTAGGTAAATGTATCAAATAGAAATCTTTTCACGTATTCCACGATTTTGTCCGCATGGATATACGGTTTTAAGCTCCCGCGGGAATTCTTTGTTCCAGGATAAAAAGTAGCAATGTCAAGCATGTGAAAGTGAAACTAATTTCGAAGAAGACTGATTGCGACCGAGTGGCGTAATAAACCGGTGTAGCTGCTTAGTATAAATAATAAATTCATAATAAACTTTATGTTAATTTCAGCCCACTGTCGGTAGAACAGTTACAATGTGGCCTCCGTTTAATGATCCTCATTTACTGGTGTACTCTAACGGCGTACTATACTTACATTGTAAGTATAGTACGCCGTGACAAAAAAATAATTGTGACTAATTCTGTTGTGCACAATCTGTAAACTAAACTACTACTAAACTAACACTAAAATTGCACTTACACGGATTTTCAAATTTTTTATGTCTCTACCGTCAAAAGACGTGCCGCCAAGCGATTTAGCGTTCCGGCACGATGGCGTGTAGAAACCGATAGAGAAGTATGGGTTGTAATTACACTGTCATACCCCTTCCAAGATAGCCCTCCCATCTTAGACTACATCATCACTTACCATCAGGTGAGATAGTCGACAAGGGCTATCTTGTCATCCAATAAAAAAAAAATTAGTTACCCACTCTATTATTATTCCAAGAAACCATTACCATAATGTGATTAATGTCTGAACTTCAAAAATGAGAAATATAATAACAGCGAGAAAGATAGGAACTGCACATTTTTTTTTAATATTTTTAGCGAGCAAACGAGCAGGCGGGTCACCTGATGTTAAGTGATCACCGCCGCCCATGAACACTTGTAGTGAGACCAGACCAGAGGCACCACCAATGCGTTGCCGGCTTTTCAGGAACTTATTGGTTTGCCCCTTGAATAACCCCATATTGTAATTTAGTGGGTAAGCACATATTCCTTACAACAGTGTAGCATATATTATTCGTTTAGTTATTAAGGAAAAATGAGTTAAGCGCCCTTCACACAATGAGCAGTAAGTGTATTAGGCGCGCGGCTGTCCGTCCGTGCGTCACGCTCATCTCATAAACTAATAATCACGTTATCCGGCCGAACCGCCCCATATTAGCCCAGATCGGGCCAGGAGAAGAGCGTTGTTGAAAATTAGTTTGAAAGAAAGAAAGAATAAAAACTCTTTTATTTGATCAATATAGTTACTAAAACTTATGTCATATGGATTTTGTTCGTGTAAAATTTAGCCTCAATAGCAAACCAGTTAAAGATGCGGGCTGAAAACTGAATGTCGCAGGTTCGAACCCCACCTGTTGCACTATTGTCGTTTTAACAACAAGCTTTCTGCTTATGTGGAGGGGATAGCAGGATATTAGTCAATTTCAGGTTGGCTTTTCTGTAAAAAAAACATACTTAGGCGGTGTTTTTGTACCTATGTTGATCATCATTGAAATTTCAATTTTATTGTATTCATAACGTATGAGTTATCTATATATATATATAAAATTCAAAGTCCTGACTGACTGACTGACTGACTGAGATATCAACGCACAGCCTAAACTACTGAAGTGAGAAAATTGAAATTTTTACAGTTGGTTCCTTTTATGACGTAGGCGCACACTAAGAAAGGATTATTGGAAATTCCACCCCTAAGGGGTTTAAATAGGGGATGGAAGTTTATATGAAACTCCGTCATTTTTCAAGCTGTTTCCATCAAAGTTGGTATTAGAGCTTTCAGTTAAAAATAAAGAAGTACGTGTGTCACAGTTTTTGAAAATTCCACCCCAATACCTAATTCCACGCGGACGAAGTCGCGTGGGCAAAAGCTAGTATTTTATATTTCTGTTCGTAAAAAACCCCTGCTGTGTTCCGTCGGTGACCGCGTGAGTTATCTCTCGCGAGTTTAACGGCCGCGCGGCAGCATAAAACTTTTACTAAACCATTTAACTTCGTTAGGAAGTCTTTATTTCATAGCCGGGGCTTTTTGCTTAATAGGAAATATTCATAACCTCATATTCTGAGCCGCTTGCCCCTCCCCCGCCTCGCGCCCCCCGCATCCCGGGGATGAACGCTCAAACACTTTCAATTATTTTGTAGGTTTTATTAACAGGAGGGTAAACTTTATCTAAAAGTTCCCGGCCCTAAGACTGTTTAGCGAGTTCACACCGAGCGAGCTATGTATAGTGCCA
This sequence comes from Hipparchia sbordonii, assembly GCA_038048805.1. NCBI lineage: Eukaryota > Metazoa > Arthropoda > Insecta > Lepidoptera > Nymphalidae > Hipparchia > Hipparchia sbordonii. Next base: position 13,327,378 of record CM076109.1, on the reverse strand, counting down.
TCGACTTTCGAGGCACTATACATTGCTCTGTCGAGGTGGACAAAATTGGAACTAAGGCCGCAGTTTTAAAATATCATTCCGCTCAATTCCGCTGTCCATGGTCTTTGCTGGATGTCAGTTCTTTCTGTTGTTTGTTTCTGTCTGTTGATTTCCTCTTAGAAACCTCGTCACCTAAATAAATAAGTTGGTGGATCCGCCTGAAATAAACGCGCTGTTCGCCTCAAGCGTTTACTCAGCTTACATTTCATTTGCCATGTATTAAGTTAACTTAAAGGTGCGGTTAAACGGCGCGCTATAACACGAGCCGCGCCGCGCCGCACATCCGTGTAGGCGCACCTCGGCATAATGCGGACGCAAGACGCGATTAAACGGCGCGCTATAACACGAGCCGAGCCTAGCTCGGCGCGTGGCTCGGCGCGCCACGCGCCGTGTAAACAACTACGCTCGGTGCGGCTCGGCAAACTTTGCCCGATAAACGAGCAGGCTTGCGTCCGCATTAAGCCGAGCCGCGCCTACACGGATGGTGCGGCGCGGCGCGGCTCGTGTTATAGCGCGCCGCTTAACCGCACCATAAGACGTTCGAATTTCACTGACGGCAAATAGTGATGTAACTATAATACTTTTTGCCTCTGACAAAGTCCGAACAATCTGCTCGCGTGGTGTGGATCACTTTATTGAAGCGAAGATTCTTACGGACGTTTTTGGCCCGATATGGCGTAAGTGATAAAAAGCAAATCTTTGACTTGCGAGTGGCGAGCGTTTATTACTTGCCATAATTATCAGCGATAACCTAAACCAGAGAATAATATCATTAATTATTTTTAATTTTCAGCGATTACATTTCCCTTATTCTATTTTCATTAAAAAATAATCGAGTGTTAGAGTAGGACTTTACGAAATTTGCTACAGAGTAGGTAGGTAGGTAGGTAGGCTTCTGTCGGGAGTGTCCAATCAGATCCAATGATACCTGACCGTATTTATTTATAATTTATAAATAAAGTATAAAAATAAATTCTAACTTAAAAAATCAACAAAAAATATAAGAGTATCCTCCTCAAATATAGAGCGAGCGGCAATTACAAATGAGACGTGGAATAGCAATAATACGCTCAGAGGACCCAAGTTCACCCTCCAAGGCACAACACAGTGTAATTCCACGAACTTCTAACGCCCTGGTACAGTCACCACGTTGTCTGAAATTATTAGGACTAGGACAGTTTACCCTCTCCCTCGGAAATTTCCTATTTATTTCATTATAACGCTCACAAGCAAATTAATAAGACAAATGTGGTGGATTTTGGGGCGTGTGCCCGTGGTCATAGTGGGCCACTAATAAGGGGTCCAGAGACCACTAAAGTACCACGGGTAATTTTTTACCCATAAACCCATGATGTTAAAGAGTAGGTCTTTTAGCGCTATCCTTTTCAACAGGAAGCATTTTGAAAGGGATATCACAAGATGTAAACCTTTCGATTTAGTTAGTAATTTATGGAATATAATAAGTCGACCAACAAAATTTATTTTTTGGCATCAAAACCTAGCTTCTAATTTAATAACTCAGCAACGGGAAAATGATGAAGCTTCTAATATACTAACTCGGCTTCTTCACAATGGCCACAAAATATTCCAAAGAAAGCATCAAATAAAGAGCCACTATTTTTATTATTGTCCACTGCCACTGAACGATTTGGTGCGAGTGAGATGGATACGACTGGCCATTTGCACGATTTCGTTGGTGCGAGTGAGACGGATGCGACTGGCAATTTGCACGATCTCGTTGGTTATGGCTATTTGCACCAATCAGAGAGCGCCATTCAAAACATGCATTTGTTTTTTTTTGTTGTTCTGTTGTTAGTGTGTTAATATTGCAATTATTTTTGTATAATTTTTTCTTTAAACTAAAGTTAGGTTAGGTTAGGGTTATACATGAATATTCAGGTGCCCGGCCGAAGGCCGGGCACTTAGGTTCTGTTGGGATCGTAAACCTACCTAAAACTAAAAAAAAAAGTTGAAAAAAATTTTGATTTTTTTTTCAAAAATGTTATAATGTTATGTGTAGGTATTTATCTTGAGTTAAATTTAAAAACAATCATTTTTTTAATTTCATTTTATCAAAAAAAACGTTTTTTTATTTAGTTAGAAACATTTTTTTATTTCATTTTTCTCACAAAAAAAAATTAAAAATGTGGTTGAAGATTTGGTGTATTATTTGATGCTAATATTTAAATATTTTAGGAGTTCACGGTTTGAAGCTAAGTTATAAATATAGATGCTAAAATTATATTTTTAGAGGCTCACTAGTTGAAGCTGACTTAGTAATTTAGAAGCCAATAATGGTATTAAATAGAAGCTCGTTTAATTACATGCCGTAATTTATTAGGGTTTTTAAAACTACTAAAATAATGGGAAAAAACGAATAAAAAAAAAACAAAAGTATATCGGGTAAGTAGGCAAACCGAAAAGTATATTCCTTACCTGTTAAACTATAATGTTTCTCCTTTTTATCCTGAGGAGCTAAGTGGCATGGCGACCTCAAGGAAAGTTTAGGAAATATGAAGAGAATTCGCAATAAAAACAATCGTAAAATGTCGGAACTGTGTTGTTGTCAAATATTGCGAATATATGTAGTGGCAGACACCGTCTTCCGCGGTACTTGAAAATTGTACCTTATATTAGGTGAAAAAGAAAATCATGAAAAAGAAAATCATTTGTTTTTTGCTTGACCATGGCTTGACTTTTGTATTTAGAGGCTATAAGCGCGTCACGAAAACATTTTCTCTACATGTTTACTTGTGAATCTCTGTAGAGATTCGTATAGAGATAAACGAGCAGACTAGATTTTCTCGTGGCGCGCTTGTTACATACGTTAGAGGTCACATTTGGCAAATTTTCGGCAAATATAACACAGATGAATATATTATATAGGAATATAAACGATGTTTGTTAATTGCGCTAAGATCCCTTGATTCTTACGTGAAAAGTATTTTAAGAATATTATGTTTTAGACTCAAAACTTGTACAAATAGAGGCTAACATTGGTTTATCGTTTTATAAAATACAACAGGGTCGATGGCAGCTAATAGAAAAATAGAGAAACCATACACCTATACCCGGGAGACGGGCACAATGTCGTCACGAAAAGGTAAACCAATTAGCGCTCTTTAAAAATTCAACACGCTCCAAGAAGCAAGGCTCTCTTTTAAAACGCGATACAGCGATATTAGAATTTTTTGATACGGCAAAAAAAGTTGAAATCACAGATTAAGGATTGGTAGTCGCTACGCCGTTACTGCGCGAAGTGACATCCAATCATGAATCTATGGTTGAAACTGTAAAAAAGTGACACTGAATTTTTAAATGCATTTATCGAAAGTTATCTTCATCCACTCATTCAAATTTTGTTTTTTTAACATTCAAGGGAACCACTGATTTTTTTCAACTTATTTTGATTATGATATCTCAAAAAGCAAGTACCTACTCTTCATGATATTATTTTTTTTTTTAACTTTTTTTACTGGTCGGATTGCCGACCCATCGTCTTTACCTTAGAGAGTAAACCGAAAGAAATTGCACCCTTTTTAAGCGACTACGGTAATCAGTCAATCATCTACTCGTATCTTTGTAATTAAGTAAGTTCCGCCTAAATTACTGAGCCAATTCTGATGATTTAGGTGTTAACTGTTGACTCGTCATTATGGTTCGGGTGATATAGGCTACATTTTATATGAACAAAATCGATATAACGGATGTTACATACACATAGTAGGGTTACAGTTTTAAACTTTTTTCTTGTTTGTCATATTCAGCCCTGGTAGCATGGGCGGGAGAAATTTTATCCCCGGGAAAAGGATAAAATGTTTATCCCCTCGCTTAGCTTTATCCACCCGTCGAGCATGGGCACAGCGGTGGAAATAACACTCAGTGAATATACTTATAGAAATATACATCGCCTTCTCCTCTGTCGCCATGCTTTAGCATAGGGAAAAGATAATGTTATCCCCTGTCAGTGGATAAAATCGGGGGATAAAACTTTTATCTCCTGCCCATGCTACCAGTGCTGGAAGATTGTTTAAGTGCCCGCGCTTTGGAAATGTGATAATCTTATGTAAGTATGCTGCAGCATGGACCCTCTCCGTGTAACACTGAATTCTAACAAGTATCGATTCTGCGCAAATTCCTTGCATAAGCACTGTAAGATTAGGATCTGTGGATATACTCATATATATCACAGTAAAAATGTATTATTTCATCGTCACTGATAGTCTTGGGAGAATGCTGGGAGAAAAGTGACAGCAAAAAGTACAATTCATAAATAAACACATCTCCTAAAATTCGTAACATATATATTTTTTTTAAATATCTATCTAGATCGATTCTACCCATGATAACTTCAACTTGGCAACACCACAGTCTCGTCGTGACCAGGTCCATGCAACTGGATCGAAACATCGACCATTCCAACTAAAACAAAAACAATTACCGTGGTATGTAGGTACTCGTATAGTTTTATCCCAATTATGTCATTAAACTACGAATCAAGTCTAAAATCTTTAGTTGATAATATGTATCTTTTCCCGAAACTTACATAATGAGAGTATGTAGTGAATAAATAAATAAATAAATAAATAAATGAGTCGGAATAAATGTTGACGACAGTGCTATTGCGATTAAGGGTTTAACACAACCTCAGGTCTTTAGAAATATCTTGTCATATCCGCAAATTGTTTCTCTTGGGCAACCGCACTTATAAAATGTGATGATCTTGTGTTCGTATGCGCCAGCAGGGTCTCTCAGCGTAACTCTCGATACCTAACAAGTATCGATTCCGCGCTAATTGGAAAATTCCCTGCACTTTGCACTATTTTTGATATCGGGGATTTAGGCCACTTTGACGCTGTTAGAGTGCTTTTATATCGCGCTCGGCGCTTTGGGATGAAATGTTGCGAAAAATGATACTCTGAGTAGCAGAATCCCGCGACTTCATCCGGGTGGATTTAGGTTAGGAAAATATAAAGATACTTAAAGATAAAGGTAAAGTTTTATTTGCTCGAACATGGGTACGAAACAGATATAATCTATATGTTCCAGTATATTTTGTCATTTCGGCGTTGCTTATTGTTCAAAACTGTTAATTAAAAATATCGAATCCATAACGCACAGTTTTATTATTATTCTCTCTTTATTTCTTAACACATTTACAATTCATTGTTTTTTTCATTAAAAAATACATAAGTGATTATAAATATACATATATATATAATATAAACATTCTCAAAAACAATAAACTCCCCGCTGCGGGGTAGGACCCAACTTCCCAAGTAGCCAGTAGTCAGGGCTCCAGAATGAGGAACCTCCTCACAATGCGTGCCGTCTCAAGGAGTATTTACTGCCTTCTGTATCCTGCCCTTGATCTAAGTACTAAGCGAAAGTTTCTGAACGAAGTCGCGTACATCAGCTAGTATTACAATATGGAATATAATAAGTCGACCAACAAAATTTATTTTTTGGCATCAAAACCTAGCTTCTAATTTAATAACTCAGCAACGGGAAAATGATGAAGCTTCTAATATACTAACTCGGCTTCTTCACAATGGCCACAAAATATTCCAAAGAAAGCATCAAATAAAGAGCCACTATTTTTATTATTGTCCACTGCCACTGCACGATTTGGTGCGAGTGAGATGGATACGACTGGCCATTTGCACGATTTCGTTGGTGCGAGTGAGACGGATGCGACTGGCAATTTGCACGATCTCGTTGGTTATGGCTATTTGCACCAATCAGAGAGCGCCATTCAAAACATGCATTTGTTTTTTTTGTTGTTCTGTTGTTAGTGTGTTAATATTGCAATTATTTTTGTATAATTTTTTCTTTAAACTAAAGTTAGGTTAGGTTAGGGTTATACATGAAGATTCAGGTGCCCGGCCGAAGGCCGGGCACTTAGGTTCTGTTGGGATCGTAAACCTACCTAAAACTAAAAAAAAAGTTGAAAAAAAATTTGATTTTTTTTTTCAAAAATGTTATAATGTTATGTGTAGGTATTTATCTTGAGTTAAATTTAAAAACAATCATTTTTTTAATTTCATTTTATCAAAAAAAAAAACGTTTTTTTATTTAGTTAGAAACATTTTTTTATTTCATTTTTCTCACAAAAAAAAAATTAAAAATGTGGTTGAAGATTTGGTGTATTATTTGATGCTAATATTTAAGTATTTTAGGAGTTCACGGTTTGAAGCTAAGTTATAAATATAGATGCTAAAATTATATTTTTTAGAGGCTCACTAGTTGAAGCTGACTTAGTAATTTAGAAGCCAATAATGTTATTAAATAGAAGCTCGTTTAATTACATGCCTTACAATATTAGCACTACTAAATATCTCCATCGTTCCGATACTGCGAATACGATACAATATACATATTACATTCTACTCGTTATTAACATATCGCATGCATGTACTCCGGTCGCCGGTACATAGTTCGAACAACTGTCGCCGTTTATCACCGCGCAATATGACCGAATCAAGCTCATTAACTCATTCACGCCATATTGGAAATTTCACACGTCGAGGCGTTCCTGTAATGCGTTTCATCAACTGCGATTGCTCGCCGGTTCATTTTACATCGACTTGTAGCGCTCTATTGATCAGGCCACATACGATTAAGTTTGACGTCAAGTTTGCATGATGCTTAGGGATTCGAAATAAGGATCGATACCTGAGTAGTATCGATTAGAGTTGTTCAAAAATGCTATAAATCAATATCATGCTACTGACTATAAACTATAAAATTTTAGCATGCTATAAAAATGCTATGCTATTGCAACTTTAATTAAGAAGCTTGTGGGCGGCCGGCGCGCGCGCTATGTCTTGCTACACCGCCTACAGCACGTGATATTTATAGCATCGTAGCACCACCGCGCCTACGTATGTAGCACTTGCTGTGTGCTATGGAAAGATAGCATGCTGTAATATGTTGCTAAGTGCTATATTAACCACCTCTAGTATCGATAGTTTTCGTTGGATACCTAGGAAAGCTCAATGCAATGACATTGTTGGTTATTCTTCGACGCACATGCTGCAGCAGAAAAACGTATCGAGTGACGTATAACTTTTGGAATAGGAATAGTTGGGGAGAGGAGTGACATAGGCTTGTGATTTTTTTTTGTCAGCCACACGGTTGAAAATGCGGGCAAAAGATAGTAATGAAAAAAAAAAAACAATTGATAGCTTAAGAAAGAAATCACACTTGTTTCGATCTCCAAAAATTTTTCTATTTCACGCGCCGACCTCAGGCTGATGCACAAATTATTTATCATACTCCGCATCTTCTATAACTCGCAAATGATTTTTGCTAACGAATGACTGATATTATGTGAATTTTAATAGTTACCTACTACGGTTTCATTTACAAAGTGAAACCTATTAACGTCTAGGTAGGTTTTTGGACCTTCTTAGATAACTAAAAACTTTCTTACAATATGATACTATCCTAGTATCCTATATTATATATAGTAGCAAGCTATACACAAGCTGCTAAATAGTTACCTACTACGGTTTCATTTACAAAGTGAAACCTATTAACGTCTAGGTAGGTTTTTGGACCTTCTTAGATAACTAAAAACTTTCTTACAATATGATACTATCCTAGTATCCTATATTTGTCTGTTTAGGCAGACAATGGGCAGAAAAAATAAAAAGACCAACTTTGGATATTGGTTGCTTTTTAATGAAATTTCGATTACGAATGACAATTGATTTTTATCTCACTTTGACATTTATAATTTTGACAGCCGTTTGACAGAAGTACGCAACCGACGCGTTCACGGCGTATGCGCCGAAACATCTTCCCCCCCGTTGAAATAATGATTTCAACCCTTCAGTTCGTCCGGAGCGAATAATGGGCAGAGACGAGTAAACGTGCGGCGCACACATCCCTTTGTAGTTTGGACGTCTGCAACTCTTGCCACTCCATCTGGTCCAGGGATAAGCTGTACAACTCGTCCTAAGCGCCAGCATAACGGGGGCGTACAGTCTTCAGATAAAAGCACCATGTCACCAATGCTGAGACGAGCGGTATTCTTCCGCCATTTTGTTCTTTGCTGTAGCTCAGCCAGATACTCCTTCTGCCATCGTTGCCAGAAATGATGTCTTATGTTCTCCAGTCGTTCATAACGTTTTCGCTGGTTGTCGCTGCAGTTGACAGGTACTGGTGAAGGTAGTGCAGTCAAGGGCCTTCCAATGATAAAGTGTCCTGGAGTTAGGGCAAGGAGATCACTGGGACAGGATGACAGGGGGCACAAAGGGCGGCTATTAAGAATTGCCTCTACTTGCGCAAACAAAGTTGAAATTTCCTCAAACGTTAAATGACTATTCCCAATGACGCGTTTTAGGTGGAATTTCGCGGATTTTACACCTGCCTCCCAGATCCCGCCGAAATGAGGAGCGTAAGCCGGTATGAATTTAAACTCAATACCTTGCTGACTTGCAAAATCAGATAAAGGCTCCACGTTTTTCTGGATAAAGTTCCCGATTTCCTTAGCGGCGGCAACAAAATTTCCGCCATTATCGCTTAGTATTTCCGCTGGCTTTCCCCGGCGCGCGATGTAACGTCGTAAGGTCATAATAAATGCATCCTTTGTCAAATCGCTAACTGCCTCTAAGTGGATACACTTATACCGGAGGCACACAAAAAGGCATAAATAACATTTGATGACACGACATCCACGACCTTTACGGTTTATAATATGAAACGGGCCAGCAAAGTCTATACCAACGGACAAGAAAGGGAAATCCGGATTGATGCGCTGAGCAGGTAAGTCACCCATTTTAGGATACAAGGTTTTACCTCTTACCCGTCTGCATCTCACACAGGTATTGGCGGTTCTTCTCGCTAGCTGCCTGCCATTAATAGGCCATATACTTTCGCGGATGGTAGCTAAAAGCAATTGTGGACCTGCGTGCATACTATTTATGTGCTCCCTTTCGAAGTATAATTTGCTTAATCTATGCTTGCCATGTAGCAGAATAGGGTGTTTTTTTTCAAACTTACAGTTTGACGCCTCTATACGCCCGCCAACCCGCATCAAGTGATCTTTGTCGATAAAAGGAGAAAGCATCAAGATTTTGCTTTTACTGCTTAAGGATTTTCCCTTTATAAGTAGGTTGTATTCCACAGGGAATGAATCACGTTGAGCCATAATACAAAGTAAATGAAACGCTTCACGTAACTCATCTACGGTTAATACGCCTACACGTTTATTTTGAGGATTTTTTAAGTTAAAAATAAATCGTAAAACATATGCATAAGCTCTTTGTAGTCTATTGAGTGAAGAATACTTATCAAAATCAATGAAAGGTGTTGTTATTGTGGCTGAATACGACTTCAACTCAGGTAACTTGTCCACATAAGTCGGCTTTGCGATTGGCCACTCCGTCTCGGTTTTACCCAAAAAGCTGGGACCCGACCACCAAACATCCATGGACATCAATTTGTTAGCATCGACACCCCTAGAAATAAGATCTGCCGGATTACATTCGGTAGGAACGTAACGCCACGATGAGACATTCGTAGTTTCAATGATTTCGCCAACCCGATTGGCTACAAACGTTTTTAGTCTAGTGGGATCCCCATTGAGCCAACCAAGAACTACCTGGGAATCACACCAATAAACAATTCGATCGGGGGTGTACCTAATTGAATCGAGGACCGTTTTAATCAATCGCGCCGCGAGCAAAGCCGCACATAGCTCTAGACGTGGTATGGTAGTGGGCTGTAAACGGGTAACCTTAGATTTCGCACATAGAAGCCGCACCGTTACCTGATGATCCTGATCTACAGATCGAACGTATACGCATGCTCCGAACGCGACTTCCGAAGCATCACTAAAAGAGTGCAGCTCTATAGTTACAGCAGAATTGCATATAGTGCGTCTCGGAATTCGTATTTGTGAAAAATTATTTAAATTATCATCAAATTTATGCCACTGAACTTTAATATTATCTGGAACAGGATCGTCCCAATCAATTTTGGCTTTCCACAATTTCTGCAACATAATTTTAGCCTGAATTATGCATGGACTCAGCAATCCTAATGGGTCAAATATTTTGAAAGAATTGGACATGATAAGCCGTTTAGTAATCCTTTCGCATTTAGAAGACAATTTTGTCGGGAAATGAAGTGTATCACTAGATGGGGTCCAGCCTAGTCCGAGCGTGCTCGATGATTCGCTTATAGTTAAATTGTCTTGCTTGTTAATATCAATTTTTTCAAATATGGACGGCATATTACTTTTATATTTTCTTAAATTAAAACAACCAGACTTTAGAGCTTTATCAACTGATCTTTGAATATAGATTAAATCTCGTTCATTATCAGCTCCGGTGATTAAATCGTCAACGTAAAAATCCTTTTGTATGATATCCCTAATGAGCTTATCATTTTGCTCTTCACCTAGTTGCCACAGACAGCGTGTACTTAAATAACTCGCACTTGCAGTTCCGTAAGTAAGAGTATTTAGCTTAAATATCTGGATAGGTAATGACTCATCATCTCGCCATAGGATGCGCTGTAAATCGCGGTCTTGTTCGTCTACTAGTACTTGGCGATACATTTTCTCAATGTCACCAGTGAATAGAAATTTGTATTGCCTAGCGCGAATCAATATGGCAAAAAGAGAGTCTTGTAGTCTTGGACCTACCATTAAAATGTCATTTAGAGCAAATCCTGACGATGAAACCGCCGATGCATCAAAGACAACACGTAGACGTGTCGATTCACTTTCCTGTTTAAAAACAGCGTGATGACATAGATAGTATGCCGGAGACCTTTGTTCAGATTCCTTAACTTCCTTTCCTTCAATTAACGATGAATGCCCTAATGCTTCTGTTCAAGCAGAAATGGAACGCTTTCCTAAACGCAAATCTATTGGTCCACGTATGTCCGTCATGGAAGTCATCAATCAGTCCAACGTCAATTATACGTCAAATTGTCATCGTAGTCGTTATTAGTTATTCTTCCATTCGAAATCATACGTTACTTATACGCACTGTAACTAACCTTTTTTAATACAAAGTTTTAACCGAATCTACGCAAGAGTTTTTATTTCAAACGCAAAATACTTCGAAGAAAATCAAAGCGCCAACATAAGTGATCCTTCGTACCAAATCTACATACGACACAGCGACCTATGGACTCGATGAAGACTCAAGAAACGCAATTGAGCAGCCAAAGTTGACGAGATTACGACATCAAGACGCGCAGTTGTAACGGTCAACCTTTTCCAACATCGATCCATCCTTTAGGTTCTTCGTTTGTGTAATATTGTGCTGAATACCGCGCTTAAAATCGTAAACGCATCCCGTGAACAGTAGGTAAGTATTACCAGCTGACACGTAAGTACTCACACGTAAGTACTCCTAAATCTTAGTTTCCTCCAAAATGACTAGCCGTGATAAATCACCACAATTAAGCCTCCCACATGAAAATCTAGACGTTATTCTACGTGATTTAACAAAGAAACGTGGCATTCTCAAAGGCAGATTAACGAAATTCAGTACCTATTTAAATAGCTTCAACATAAAAGATGCAACGTCGCAAAATAAAATTGATTTAAAACTACGCATTGAGGGTGCCACGAATCTATATCGTGAGTATAACAGCATTCAGTCGAGGATAGAGGAATGTGTCAGCGAATCTGATACTGATGATCAACTGACACAAAGAGAACAGTTCGAAGACTTCTACTACGCGACACTATCCCAGGCTGAATTGTTGTTGAAGAGTGGTAGCAGTGTTGGTGAGGTCGTAACTTGTTCCAAAACATGCGCAAATAACAGTCAGTTACGATCAGTTAAATTACCTACCATAACGTTGCCATCGTTTGATGGATCATACGAGCACTGGTTGGAATTTCGGGATACTTTTCAATCCTTAGTGCACAATTCGAATGAAATAACAAGTATCCAGAAATTCCACTACCTGAAATCATCATTAAAGGGTAGTGCCGAGCTAGTCATCGACGCATTAGAGTTCACATCTGACAATTATTGTATAGCTTGGGATCTTTTACTCAAGCGTTATAATAATAGCAGGTTACTAGTGCATAATCACGTAAAAACGATATTTAACATTCAAACGTTGATTAAAGAATCCGCTGCATCGCTTAGGAACCTTAGTGACACTATTCTTAAGAATTTACGCGCTTTAAAAATCCTAGGTGAGCCTGTAGACTCCTGGGATACTTTAATCATTTTTATCATTGTGTCTAAACTCGATAAAATCACTGAACGCGAATGGGAGCAATATAAAGGCACATTGATAACGAACAATGACGATTCTAAATCAAGGTTGAAGGTTGATGATCTTATTCACTTCCTAAAGAATCGGGCGGACATGTTAGAAACATTGCAAAGTTCACAGAACTCACACAATAGGGATTCAAAGATAACGAAAAATAACGCGAAGTCATCCACGAGTTCTCACTCGAAATGCAATGTTTCTAGCACTAATAAACCGCACGAACGTCGCTTCACTCCTAGGAAATGCTTTATGTGCAACGAAGACCATCAACTGTACGCGTGTTCAAAATTCATCAACTCTGATTTAGAAACGAAACTGAAATTCCTTCGTGATAACAAATTGTGTGAAAATTGCATGAAAACTAGCAACCACAAAGCTGATTTTTGCAAATATGGGGGTTGCCGTGTCTGCTCACTGAAGCATAATTCGGCAATCCACCCTTCAGGTGGTTCAAATCATCCTCCAGATGGTACAAAACCAAAAGATAGCACTAGCGGTTCCCTAGCGATGCACTCGTCATTCGATGATCGGCAATTACTAATGAGCAGTGGCGCGAGCGCAGGCCAGGAGTCATCCCCCGTCGCGCCCCTGTCCCCCGCAGATTCAATATTTACCTATGCAACTAGTGCGAACTTAAACGATTGTCGCACTCATCGCTCATTAAGACCGGTCTTGTTATCAACTGCGCTCATCCAGGTACGGACTCAACGCAATGTTTTTATACTCGCAACTGCACTCTTGGATAACGGCAGTGAACGCAGTTTCGTAAGCGAACCCTTTTGTAAAAAATTAGGGTTAGAGTTATTACAGTCCACTCACGAGATTAGAGGTGTAGGTAACTCGGTGACGCAATGTACTAAGTCGTGCGACATTGAGATAAAATCGCGCATATCTACTTACACCGCTAAGCTACATTGTTTCGTATTGCCGCAAATTTCATCTACGTTGCCCGCTGTACATTATGAACGCGCAAGATTTCGTATACCTAATAGTGTACAGCTGGCAGATCCGCATTTTCTTAATTCCCGACAGATCGATATGTTGATCGGCGCAGATACGTTTTGGGAATTATTAAACGAAGGTAATATAAGGCTACCTAACGGACCTTATTTACAGAATACGCATTTAGGCTGGATATTATCAGGACCTATCGTAATTAATACGCGCAACGATAGCATTATCCAGTGTAATTTTTCGCAATCCATAGATACGCAATTACGTCAATTCTGGGAAATCGAAGAGCTACCTAGGGATCGGGATACGCGCACAGATGCGGAACGTGCCTGCGAAGACCTGTTCACTCGTACTACGACGCGCAATGACGAGGGACGGTTTGTTGTTAGCATTCCACTAAAGACATCTGCCGATCTTTTAGGCGAATCTTTCTCACAGGCGGAACGACGCTTTCTAGCATTAGAAAGGCGTTTACAACGCGCACCCGCTTACAAAAAGTTATATACAGATTTCCTTCACGAATACGAAAGTCTTGGTCACATGACTCGCGTTATGACCTACGGAACACCTCATTATTTCATGCCGCATCACGGTGTGTTCGAAACTACTAACGCGGAGGTGTCTCGAATAATCGACGAAGATTTCTACGTCGACGACATGATTACGGGTTCTAATGATAAAGACGATCTAGTTAAATTATGTGAAGAAACAGCTACGACGCTGCAAGCGGGCTGTTTCCCACTGCGCAAGTGGATATTCAATTTTACATCGTCGGAACCTATGATCACATCGTCGCCATGCGCTCACAAACAGATAAGCGGTGAGAATACAAATCACAAAACATTAGGCATAGGTTGGCTTAATGACAGTGACGAATTTTATTTTAATACGGAGTTTGAGAGTGATAGTAATCAACCTATAACTAAACGCATAATTCTATCATACGCATCTCAAATATTCGATCCGTTGGGCATTTTAAGTCCATTCATCTTAACTGCGAAAATGTTATTACAACAGCTGTGGTTATTAAACAATTTTAATAACCACAGCTGTTGTAATATTTTGGGATGAGTCCGTCCCTGTCGAGATCGCTCGGCAATGGAACCGGTTTCTCGCGTCTCTTTCAGTCCTGAAAACTATACGCGTACCTCGCTACGTCATGGATAGTAATTGTATGTATACCGAAATGCATATTTTTACCGATGCCTCGCAAAGCGCTTACGGGGCGTGTGTTTATATTCGAACGTTAAACGCAAAGAATCATACGGTCAAAGTTCGTTTGCTTTGTTCTAAAGGGAAGGTCGCGCCACTAAAAACTATTAGTATTCCCCGTTTAGAACTATTAGGTGCCCTTATAGGTGCTCGACTGTATGATAAGGTTCGAAACTCGCTGCGTTGCACGTTTGACCGCGTAATGTTTTGGACCGACTCCACGATAGTCTTAGGTTGGCTGCGCATGTCACCAAGATTGTTAAAAACCTTCGTTCAAAATAGGACGATCGAAATTCACGATTTGACGAAGGAGCTTCCGTGGCGTCACGTAAGCGGGAAGGAAAACCCAGCTGATCTCGTATCGCGAGGAGTTGTGAATCTCGAGGAGCTCACTTCTTCTAACTTATGGTGGGAAGGGCCAGCCTTTCTTCGCGACAGTACATTTGACTGTAAAAACGTGCCTCCTTTTTATGCGTCAGAGGTTCAGTCAAATGACTTGCCTGAAACAAAAGGTAGTGACGTCACCGCGCTCGTAGCCCGCGATAGCTCGAACTTTGAAGAAAAATCTATCATTGATTTCGAACGATTCTCTCAGTTCGGCCGGCTGAGACGCTCAACTGCCTACGTTTTACGGTTTTTACATAATATGCGCAATAAATCGAATAGGCGTTCGGGTGTTCTTACCTTAGATGAACTGAGAGAAGCCGACAAGTTGCTGACTAGACTGTCTCAACTGGAATCTTTTCCAGTCGAGTACAAGTCAATGGTCAACAATCGCGCGCTCAACAAGAAACACAATTTGAGCAAATTAAATTTGTTTCTTGACGGGGATAAACTACTGCGAGTCGGTGGTAGGTTAGACTATTCTTCAGAGTTCGACTACAATAAAAAACATCCGATACTACTGTCAGGCAAGCATTATTTCACGCTTCTTCTCTTCCGCCACGAACATAAGACGTTGCTACACGCAGCACCGCAGGCGCTTCTCTTTCACCTTCGCGAAACTTGGTGGCCGCTTTCAGGTAGGAATCTCGCTAGGAAAATAGTTCATGAATGCGTTGTGTGCAAGCGCGTGCGAGGTCAAACGCTTACTCCTCTTATGGGGAACCTTCCCAGCGAGAGAATAACACCTACTTTTCCATTTGATCGATGCGGTGTTGACTATGCCGGCCCAGTGCTCATTCTAAACAGGAAAGGTAGGGGTGCTACGACCACTAAAGCATACATCTGTATATTTATCTGTTTCGTTACGCGCGCTGTTCATTTGGAGCTTGTTACTGACCTTACTACCAAAGCTTACTGTCTCACGATCAATCACTTTATATCGCGCAGGTCTAGACCCTCAGAAATTTGGTCCGATAATGGCCGGAATCTGGTCGGACTTAAAAACGAATTCGCTCAATTTCTAGAACGCTGTAGTTCTGAAATTATAGATTACGGAAATCAACAACAAATTAAATTTAAATTCATTGTCCCATACGCTGCTCATTTTGGAGGATTGTGGGAGGCAGGAGTACGCTCCTGCAAGTACCACCTTCGTCGTGTGGTGGGTAACGCGCATCTCACCTACGAAGAGTTCAGCACGGTGTTAGCACAAGTGGAAGCCGTCCTGAACTCCCGTCCTCTCACCCCAATGTCATCCGATCCTAACGACCTATTACCCCTTAGTCCTGCTCACTTCCTGGTTGGCCGTACGCTCACATCGCCTGTCTACGAAAACCTGGAGGAGACGCCTACGCACAGACTCGATCGGTACCAGCGGGTGGAACAAATTCGACAACACTTTTGGAGACGCTGGTCGAAAGAGTATATCTCCGAGCTGCAAACGCGGACTAAGTGGAGGGAGAACACGCAAGACCTCAAACCTGACACTATGGTTATCATCAAAGACGACAACTTACCTCCATTACGGTGGCATCTTGGCGGGTCGTCAGGAACATACCTGGGAAGGATGGCATCGCAAGAGTGGCGGAGATACAAACTTCAACTGGACTTGTGAGACGAGCGTACACTAAAATTTGCCCATTGGTTGACCCTGAAGAAACCATCTTGGAAGCCAAGGGTTCCAAGGCCGGGGGCATATGTTCAAGCAGAAATGGAACGCTTTCCTAAACGCAAATCTATTGGTCCACGTATGTCCGTCATGGAAGTCATCAATCAGTCCAACGTCAATTATACGTCAAATTGTCATCGTAGTCGTTATTAGTTATTCTTCCATTCGAAATCATACGTTACTTATACGCACTGTAACTAACCTTTTTTAATACAAAGTTTTAACCGAATCTACGCAAGAGTTTTTATTTCAAACGCAAAATACTTCGAAGAAAATCAAAGCGCCAACAGCTTCATATTCGTAAATAAACTTAGAGTACTCGGATTTTAAATCAGGGTTTCTTTTGAATCGCTTTTCTAAATAATGAAAACGTTTTCGAGCCAATTTATAGGTGTCTCCGAGACAGTCGAGAGTGTCATTTAACGGAAGCCTTACACAGAATCTACCCGTATCATCTCGACGAGTGTGTGTAACAAAATGTAGTTCACAGAGTTTATCGCTTTCGCTCAATACGTGTCTTGTGGGTACCTGTTCTAGATCCCAAAATTTCGCAAGTGAATCTTCAAGTTTATCTTTATTTGATAGTTCCGAAGCGAACGCACTATTTGAGACTGTGGCTTTGCTGACAACCACTGAGCCTATCGGACCAGATAATAACCAGCCTAAGCGAGAATTTCTCAAACTCGGTTTCCCTGGACCGAGTGAGATTTGTTCGGTACCTAATATGTCCCAAAACAAATCCGCTCCTATTAAAATATCAACTGGCAGTTGCTTGTTGAGCTTAGAGTCAGCTAATAAAACGTTTTTAGGTAGATTTAAAGTATCAACATTAACAGGGTATTTCGGCATCTCACCTGTTAATTCATTAAGCACTAGACATGAAATATTTGCACTGAATTCACTATTTATAGATTTAATCTGTAAATTACAGCTTTCTGACACATTTTCTGATGTATGGTTCCCTATTCCTATGACCTTAAGCGAGTCAATGGGCATTGATTTTAAATCTAATTTATTTTTTAAAGATTTGGATATAAATGACATTTGGCTGCCACAATCCAGCAGAGCTCTAACCTTGACCTTATGCTGGTTCAATGGATTAGTAACTTCTATAATAGCTGTTGATAACAGAATTTGCCTTGAATTTTGTTGAGAAAATGTAACTGTCAATTCTTCACAATCAATATTATTATCTGCTTCATCTATAGTAGTGGGGTGACTAACAGTGTTACTGGGATAATGGAGCAAATTATTGTGGAGCTCCCCGCAATGACAAGGGCGCAGGCGGCAATTCTTCGAATTATGACCTTGACGTAAGCAGTTCGCACATAATTTGTACTTCTTAACCTCATCCATCCGTTCGTCGATACCCTTTGATTTAAAAGTAGGACAATCGTAAATTCTATGGTTGCCATCGCATATGATACACGACAGACCATTGGTTGATTTTTTAAACTTACTAGTTGAGGTTGAAAATGATTTGGTATAAGACGACTGCTGCTTGTTATAATTATCGTTTGGAGTGGAATTGTTACGCACACTATTTACATGGGGCTTAAGACCGGAGCCGTCGTGCCTACCTGTACGATTTAAGGCCTCTAACACATCTGCACGATCAATCATGAATTTAAAAAATTGATCTAAGGTTGGAGTGTCACCGTCTAAACTGTTTCGGTGCTCCTCCCATTTTGCTAAAGTGGAGCTGTCCAATTTTGCAGACAACATAAAAATAATAAGCACGTCCCACTTGTCCGTTGGTTGTCCTAAACTGGCCAGTGCGCGCAAATTTTTTGTCACATGATCGACTAAAAATCTTAAGGATCTCTCTGATTCACGTGGAATTTGCTTAAAATTAAATAATGAATTTAAATGATGATTTATCAAAATCCTTTTGTTATTGTATCGACTGCATAGCAAGTTCCACGCTTCAGAATAATTCACCGAGGAAACTTCTAAGTTTGAAATGATTCGCGCTGCATCGCCTACTAAATATGAAATAAGGTAGTGGAACTTGTGTATATCGGAGAGATGCGAATTCTTATGAATTAAGCCTTCAAACGTATCGCGGAACTCTAACCAGCGAAAATACGCGCCATCAAATTTAGCTATTTCAATACGAGGCAATTTTAAACCAATTTCTTGATTCTCTGAACGGCAAGAATTGTCAAGAAATGATCCATGTTTCGTATGTTCACACTCAGCCCTTTTCGTGAATTGTTCTACCAATGTTTTGGCAGTGGCAATGTTTATAATGATCTCATTTTCAATGGATTCACGTTCATCAATTTCAACAGAAATATTCTCCGGACTTAAAACCTCTATTTCATTTTGCAAGTCATCAAACCTAACCGACAATGCCTCGAACTTTGCTAGTTTAAGATTCAACTCAGTTAATTGAATATTATTCAACTCGGATTCACTCGAAAGACTACTTAAATAATTTTTAAATTTAGTGATCTGTCCTTTGGTAGACGATCGCTTAACAATCAATTCCTTTAAGCACTGTTTCTTATTACTTTCAATAGACATTGTCAGTTATTTGACGTTAGGTAATCAAAATAGTAAACTGTACTTGGTGAACTAAATAAAATAATAAAAACGCTCACGCTCCTCGTTTCGGTCTCGCCTGCTGATTAGAAGGCCGGCCTGGCCACCAAACACTCCGCAATACACGCACCGCGCGCGTTCTTTAGATGCTGCTTTCGCGCAGCAGTCGCGTCGCGCAATGATGACCACAACCTGGAAGTAGTCGGCGAAAATTCTCAGTATTTTCGGCAAAGAAAGTTCACGAAACGAGTCGGTAGTAACAAGTCAATGTGCGGTCACCCTTATGTTAAGATTTATTTTTACGAAACACAAATGTTAAGCAAAAAACTATTTGTGAGGGCTTAGAATATACTGAATTACAACTAATTCATGAGAATTTACTAAAATTTTAACAATAATTACTGAGATTTAAGCAATTTAATAATTTAGGTTCACCAAAAGTAGGTAGGTTAATAAATTTTTCGATCTCGATTTCGTCACTATTTTACGTTAATTTACGCCAATTTGCCTAATATATGTTTAGAATAATGAAAAAAACTTCGTTTACACAAATGAGCACAATTATCAATAACCTTTGGACAATATTTCGGGAAATTATTATGGAAGAGGTTGGACAAAGGAAGGACACTTATCTTGTTGTTTTCTCTTCGTGATGCGATATCCTCGATGTACCGCTGGCTCACGTCTTTAGTTTCCCCTCATGGGCCACCAATATGTCTGTTTAGGCAGACAATGGGCAGAAAAAATAAAAAGACCAACTTTGGATATTGGTTGCTTTTTAATGAAATTTCGATTACGAATGACAATTGATTTTTATCTCACTTTGACATTTATAATTTTGACAGCCGTTTGACAGAAGTACGCAACCGACGCGTTCACGGCGTATGCGCCGAAACAATATTATATATAGTAGCAAGCTATACACAAGCTGCTAAATAGTTATCTACTACGGTTTCATTTACAAAGTGAGACCTATTAACGTCTAGGTAGGTTTTTGGACCTTCTTAGATAACTAAAAACTTTCTTACAATATGATACTATCCTAGTATCCTATATTATATATAGTAGCAAGCTATACACAAGCTGCTAAATAGTTACCTACTACGGTTTCATTTACAAAGTGAAACCTATTAACGTCTAGGTAGGTTTTTGGACCTTCTTAGATAACTAAAAACTTTCTTACAATATGATACTATCCTAGTAAACAATAGACTCAACAAAAAAGCGATAGAACCAACATCATTGCACAATACATCACAAAAAATATTCCTCGCCAGCTTTTTATAGCTATTTATTCCCTCACGACGATACAAAATCTCCTTTAACCGTGAAATACGCCGACGCTACCCTAACGCATAATAAAATATGAAAATCCTAACAAAAAGACACCTCGCCGCATTTTTAGCACCACAGAAAATGGCTACGAAAATTGCCAAAGTTTATTTGAAAGTTAGGTACCTCTTGCTTGTAAGTTATAGCGCCTTAGTCCATATCAAGGACATATACGGGACACCTGTCAACATTTAGGGGAATTTAAATTAGCAAGATGCAGACTATCCTAGCTGATCCTAGCATAAATCGAGCCACGACCACCGACTTATCGTAAGCGACATCTTTAATTCCTTATTAATATTATAAATGCGAAAGTGTGTTTGTTTGGTGGTTTGTTGATTTGTCCTTCAATAACGCTGCAACAGAGCAGAACAGAGAACAATTTTTATCCCGGAAAATCAAAGAGTTCCCGCGGGAATTTAAAAACTAAATTCACGCGGACGAAGTCGTGGGCATCAGTTAGTTTTTACATAAATTGCTGGTTATGCAATATGGATCCAAGTCAGCTATTGGGTTGGTGACCGACTTTTTGCAATATATCATTCTTTAGTACCTCGGAGGGTTAACCTTTAGGTCCCCGTTATTCTCCTCTCCCCTCCAAATAAGCGAAAAGCTTGTGTTATGAGTGGGTAGGGGTGGGGCTCGAACCTGCGACCTTTCAGTTTTCAGTCCGCACCTTTAACCGTTGGACTATTGAGGCTATAAATTAACCGGAAAACAAGAATAAAAATTCTCGGTCTGCATTTTCTTTTATTCATGACTAGCGACCGGGCCCCGACTTCATCCGGGTTGAAAAATTAGATATTTGGTTGATTTATTTTAAAATTTCGTATAATTTTTATCCCTTTATCTGAGGTTTTAGAATAAATTGATTCTCCGTATTTTCTAACCTAGAGAGACCAACATATTTCAGTTTATTAATTTTCAGGGAGTACGTAAATTCTTCCCTTAATTCAATTCTATGTTTTATCTTGGAATTGGTTTATGAATAATCTAAACCCAAATAAAATTAAAAATGTACAAAACACTTTTCCAATAATCGTTCATGTAAACACATATCAATAGTAACCTAATATAAAAATGTTCAAAGCATTTTATTTATTCAAGCGCGTCGAAATATGGCAAACGCCCCCGAATGAAGGTAATATAATATTTGTGTATAAAAATATAATCCGCGCCATTACGTCCTCAAACACGCGTGTCGAATTAATAACGCCATGAGAATTTCATCAAAATATTATGTCGCCTTCAGGCTAGTATGTAGCCCAAGGCATCTGAGTGCGAAGCACAGGCTGTATTTTTTTAATGATGACAACTTATTTCTTTGAGCTTTATAGGTAACTAGACGTGGAGGTAAGTATTTAAAATCATATGGGAACTGCTTTTCCGATATAAAAGATAGCCCATGTCACTTTCCAAATCCTTAACTATATATATATTTTTTTATTCGATGACAAGATAGCCCTTGACTGCGATCTCACCTTATGGTAAGTGACTATGCAGTTTAAGATGGCATCGGGCTAACTTGGAAGGGGTATGGCAGTGCAGTGGACATTCAAACCATACCCCTAGTAGGTTTCTGCACGCCATCGTACCGGAACGTTAAATTGCTTGGAAGGCACGTCTTGACGGTCAAAGCCTCAGAAACTTAGCTATATCAATGCAAAAAATCAATCGATCATTTGCTCCGTTGCTGTATGATTGAAGAACAAACCAATCACTAAATCAGAAAACCAAAAAAATAACTTTGATCCGTAGCTCTGTTGCGGAGGTACTGAAGGATAAAACAATAAAAAAACAAAACCAAACTAGCATTTTCAACATCATGCAGAGGGAACAAAAGCAATTTCCTCTCTGATCACATGACGTACAATTTTGAAAGGCAAATTAGACAAACTAAAATAAATAATCAAGGAATCCAAACTAACGGGAAAAATACGAAAAACATTCCCCATTTTCGGCTAACGAATCCCGCCCCGTGTAATTTGCAACGTCAATAGCTGTAAACGCGCCGGCAATTGCAAAGCGTCCTAGGAACACTAAAAATCCTATAGATGCTAATTAGGGCTCACGAATTCCGTACAAAAAGATGTGGATCCTGCTGGCGCAAAACTTTGCACCTACAACTAAGCTTCAGTATTAAACATTTGGATAGTTCTCGCACTTTGAAATTTGTGTTTTATACGAGTACCGTCAAAAACTAAACCACTGGCAGCATTGGCGAAGGAAAGAATCGGTTAGTTTATTTATTTATTTAATTTTAGTTTAATCCGCAAAAAACAATGCTGATTTTATTTGTGTGACAAACTCTATGATTAATAATTTATTTGCTGACCCTAAACAAATTATAACTTAATAATTGTGAATCTATTTGAAGCGCCACAGTTGACATTCGGGTGTCTGTGGAACTCTAATAATATTGCAAATGGCGCACCGATCTCTATAATCTATGCAATATTACAACAACAACAATGAAATCATAGACTAATTATAGAGATCGGTCCGCCATTTGCAATATTGCCTATTAGATCCAGAGACACTCGTATCTACTTAATGCTTTTTAGTTAGTTTTGTTCGTCTAGGTTAGGTTAATCCATAGTAAAACGCTGCGGATTTCGTTTGTGTGGGGCTTTTGGTTAAAGGCAAAACTTTGCGTCTAGAAACTGCAGGGAAGTCTAGTAAGTCACCGTAAATTTTCTCTTTTTTGTTTTATGGATCTTATTTATGTTTGTATAGGCAACTATTATTACGCAATTACAATAATAATAATTAATAGTATTCGCAAAGTTCGATATCAATCCGATATCATTTGTGAATTAAAGCGAAACTATCTGTGAAAACTCGAGCTCCGAAACTCTCTTAAAGCTCATATCGTGAATAATCATATTTCATCAGCTCTATCAGAAGTTTAGCTGTTATACCACCTTACCTAGTCTGTAAACTAGAAAGTCCTTATTTAAATCTTAGTTTAAAATTGACGCCATATATCGCCAACGCCGTGTGAAATTGGATCGCTTTACTTGAGAAGATTGTTTCCGAGCGCGCCCCACACATTCGAAGTTTGATTCTTATTTGAATATTCACCAATTAAAATCAATTGACTAGACTTCGTTTGTGAGGGGCGGGCTCAAGCGAGAGTGGTCTTGGTTTTTTTTCACAGTCAACTAATTCAATGAATGACTTCGTATGTATGGCGCGCTCAACTGTTCAAGTTATGGTTTTTTTTTTAAACATATTTTTATTTTAAGAAATCTTTTTATTTAAAACTAGCTGTGCCCGCGACTTCGTTCGCGTGGAATAGTGACTTTTCGGGCAGCATATTTTGAATTACATATACCGTCGACGCTCAGGCGCGAGGCGTGTAGTACGTACTCTGTACGTTAAAAATGTTCGCCGTGATTATTTAAATTGACATAACCTTTTTATTTATGAACCGATTGACATGAAATAAACACTAAATGTTAAGTGAAGCTTACTACAATATATTAGTGAAAACCGTATCTAAATCGAATAAGTCATTTCTGATATTAGCGTGCACAAACACACAGACAAACAGACAAACAGACAAAAAAAATATTAATTACAATTTCGGGTTCGGCATCGATATAATAACAACCCCTGCTACTTTTTTTTTATATATTTCCATTGTACAGACACCACTTTTCTACAATTTTATTATATGTATAGATGAACTTCTACAAAGTGTTCGAATTATTATCAGTGTTACGTTATGTGCATTTTAAATCATTATTACAAAATAGAAAAAAATAAAATAATTTTTAGCGAAAACAATGAGATTAAAACGTACGAGTAAAGAGCGCTTGCTAGATAATATATAACACAAATATGGCACGAAACGCCGATTTAGACCCAAATTAACCCATTCAGAATGTAAAATGACAAACGAGAAAACATTATTTTACTGCGGTGAATATAAAAGTTGCCAGCGCTGTGTAAATCAACATAATGACCGTTGATATACAACTCCCAAGATTAACCGTAAAATAAATAAAAGGCCTGTGAGTATTCCTGTCTAGTCTTTTTGTCTAAGTCCTCGAATTTCTTCGATTTCGCTGTCCCAACTTTCTAATGGCCTGCCGCACAATTCCGTCTGTGTCAATCTCTTATCAGTGTACCTAGTTTATGGCCTGCCCAATGCCCATTTCCACTTTAAATTCATAGAGTATTTTAGAGCATCAACAGCTTTGGGTTTCTTCCCTATTTTAATATTTCTAGTTTTTTGTACTCTGCACCAACCAAGGATGTTCCGCTTTATTGCTTCCGGTGTACAACTATGAAGTTTTTGGAGTGAGAATGTATCTTCGATCACAGAAGAAAAAATAAGGATTCAGTACTTCATACTTCAACAATTATTCAAATGCTTCATTGTTCTTGACGTATGTTATCGTGACACATGCTGTCCCGACTCCCGGCTCAAAACTACAGATAGCGGCTTTTTAATTTTATGATTAAATTATTAAATATTTTTTATTGCATTTCATGACTATGTAAATCTTATGCGTTCTGTCACGTATTTCACGTTTATGTTCATTTTATAGTCTCCTAATGCCAGTAAAAATTTAACTTCAAAATTTTCAATAATTAATGTAATTCAATAATGCGCATTAAAATTTAAGCAAGTGTACTTTAAAATAAAACACATTATTTACAACTTTGTAATTCAACACCGCATTATACCCATCCAAAGTTTTTACTTATAATATTCAGTATAATAGCACTATATTATTTTTAGTAAAATAAATGAAAAAAAAAGAAATATTTTTTATTTTACACTAATCCAACTAAAAATAGAACATCAAATAAAAAGCATAATAAGAATAATTTGATGGTCTCTAACCCGGATCTTTCGTAAAAAGTACAGCATTAATCCACTTTCTCGCCTCTGCAGATTGAGGAAATCTAAAGGAAAAGGATAATAACTATTGAAAACTTATTATTATTTTCGTCCTCGTAACAATGCGGTTAACAGCGAAAAAAATATATAATCAAAAAATTTCAAAAAATCATTTATTAATATTTATTCTGGTATTATATTGTTGACTTTATTGTTGCATCTCAAACTGTTCACTTATCTAAAAGAAGTCTTTGCAAATCGTTTTCAAGGATGAGTAAATATATAATAATTCTAAAGAAGCCGTCTCCACTTTTGTCAACCTAGCTAGCAAAATGATCTTACTAAGTAAGTGCATTCGGTGGTACACAAATCGGACTAACATGCGGTATCCTTATTTTTTTTCCGTGATCGAAGGAATGTATGGCCCCTAGAGTCTACATATAACATAAACGGAACGAAATGTCTTGTTATTTTAACATATCAATACCCCATGAGGGTATAATATTTCGCGGGTAGAATTGGATTAAGACGAAACTTTCCCATATATCTGCAATTCACTGTTGGACTGAATCGAGGGGTTTAGCTGCCTCGAAAAAAAATAGGTATCTACTGGCCGAATTGAGAAACCAAAAAATATAATATTTTTAGGGTTAAATACAAAATCTGTATGCTTCAAAAAGTCCTCCATAATGTTCTAAAAGGTTTTGAAGTCTGCCAATCCGCCCTTGGTTAGCGTGGTTAATTGAGAGGAGCCCAGAAGTGGTCTAGCCATGTGTCGAGATAAATGAATAAACGAATGAATGAAAGGTACCATCTAACACAAATTGCGACTTAGATTTATTTCACTTTTTAATTAGTAGGTTTATAATCCATTAGTCAAGTTATATAAGGTTAGCTAACTTCATGTTAACTTAAAAAGTTACACTAGGGCTTCAGTAGGTAGCAGTAGTATCGATCAGTTGGCGCGGCCAACGAAAAGAGTTCCTAAGTCCTTGGTTCCATCCGAACCCAGCAGCCGTTTTTCGGTTGAATGTTAAAGGGGTGTGGTTTTAGCTCTATGGGGTCGTTGGTCTTCGCGCATTTCACGATCTTGAAGTTGAGAACCAGGTCGTATATTAAGACTTTCAGCTCCATGAGAGCGAATCTGGACCCTGAAAAAAGCGATGTTTATTAAACCTGATACAACCATCTGATATCATTATAAAATTATGTGTGTGTATATCAAAAGAGTCAAGAGCCATTCCAATCACTGGCAAGAAGCTTGGAGTCCAGAATGTTGGCAGTAGCTCTTTGAATATAGTCTATCTTATGCTGGTCATGGTAATTCGGTGATGTTCTCATTTCTAGCCCCTAATCTCCTGGTATAAGTTATTGAACATAAAAACTGTGCTGTTTTCACCTTCGCGGGGCTAAACCGACGAATAAAAAACTGTGAGAATATAAAAAAACTTAAAATATTTTATAGAACGAAGAAGATGAAGAATGAGTTTAGGTTTCATTGTTTAATCAATTTTTCTCTTTGAAAAGTCTGATCTCCTGGTATAAGTTTCTCCTGATTTTAGAGCGCGTCATGAATCCGATCGGTAAAAAATATAAAAATAAATTAATTGGAAAGAAAAAATGTTTCTTACCAATACAGTTCCTAGGTCCCATTCCAAAGGGCATGTAGGTGAAAGGTTTGATGTTGTGCTTGTTTTCATCTGAGAACCTGTCAGGGTCGAACTTTGTCGGATTTGGGTGGTACTGGGGGTCCATGTGGATCGAGTTCACCATGTTATAGACAATGTCGCCTTTGTTCAACTAGAATAAAGTTAAAAAAAGTTTAAAACCTGTGTGACCCGACTATTGAAAATCGGATTTAACTCGGTCATATTGATTTTGTTAACACTAATAACGTATTGATCGTTGGCGTGATAAAAGGACAAACCAACAAACAAATTCACTTTGTCTTTTATGATTTTAGTAAGGATATTATGATGGTTACTTACTTGAACTGGTTTTCCCCCTTCCCTCGGCGGGGGTAGCTCATATGGCTTAGTACAAACTCTGTCCATGATAAGGGCAGCGGCCCATTTTCTTTGCGTTTCTGAAATTAAAAATAACAAAATTACTAACTACAATAATAATTTTTACGTTTCTAAAATTTTGATTCACATTGTATATGTTCTCGACAGTGATGTAACTGTCAAAACTGTAGAATTATCACACATGTGCGATAATAGCCGCATACAAAAGCCGTGCAATAAAATAACTTTTTTTACTTCATTCAGAAAATGTAACACTTTCTCCTATCTCTTCGCATTTTCAATGCGACGACTGTATTTTTTAACTCTCTCAGAATTAAGTATATTAATGACAATTACCGCATAGTACACAATCCAAGTATTTTAAAGCAGTCAGGTTCTCGTAAGTCAATTCCCCGTGCTGCTCCTTGAAGCGTCTGACTTCCTGGTACAACTTTTCTTGGATATCGGGATTGATGGCTAGCTCGTACACGCACATTACCAGGGCTGTAGCAGAGCTCTCGTAGCCGGCTACGAAGAATATGAACACTTGGCCCGCTAGCTCAGTTTGAGTCCACTCTAGAAAAATAAAAAATATTATGAAGAGACGAGACGAGAATCTGTGTCGGTTAAAATAGTTTCTGAGTTTGGTCTAGTTTCAGCGTTCTGCTGCGATGGCGTGTAGAGACCTTTGAGTATATAACCAACAAAGAGACCGATTAGATTTATGGGTTTAATTTGAACTGTCATACCAAATTAGCCCGGTACCACCTTAGACTACAATAGCATATCTTATTACCTACTAAAATATGAATGAAATGATTTCGTAATCTTTGGTTTTTATTTTTTCACATCATAGGCGCAAATGTGTTATCGATAAGTAATAACTATTGATAAAATGCGACCTCTGTATGATATTTGATTACTGTATACAAATATTTACATTATCATCCCGATTTGGTACCGGTCTAGCATGAAGTACTAACTTGGATATCACGGAGGACAAACTTTTACAACTGCCTCATAAAAAACAAAATAAATGATCCCAATCTCAACTGGCCACCAATTTGAAATAGGGAGGTCCAAAATTCCCATCCATGAATGTCCATCATCATGAATGAATTAATGAATTAATCATTTTATGCTTTTGTCTTGTTTTGTCATTAAGAGATATTCAGCTCTAAATTCCATAATCGGAGAAGCTTTATCAGAACTGCCTATTACTTTTTCTTTTTCTTTGACGTTTTTCGCTGGACTTAAGTCTGAAAACTGATAACTTACGTCTTTGTACTGCTTTTGGTTTAAACGTATCTTCGGTTGGAGAAAAACTTTCAGCCGCGTCATTGTCAGGTTTTAATGCCCCTGTAATCAAAAATTATATTATTGAATAATATTACACTATATCCGGCTGTAAGTATCGCTTGCCAGTTGACGACATAATTTGTCTAGATTTTAGCCTGCTTGCGTTGTTCAACAAAAGTGTACCTAAACTAAAGCGTTTCGCGCGAGTAGATAGAATGTCAACCACACTTATTGACGCCATCATGCCAACATACCTTTAGAAGCTTCCATCAGCAACTGTATCATGTCAGGCCTCTCTATGTTATTCTTCTCCCTGTGCTCCATGGTATTTGCAACCAGATGTCTGAAGAAGTCCGTTGTTTGGCGTGGAAAGATGCTTGCACCAACTTTCTAAAACATAAATAAATAATTAAATAACGTAAGACGTGTAAACGAGGCATTTACCGAAAAGAAAACCGCGAGCGCAGCGAGTGACAAATTTTATGACGTTCAGAGTCGTCAAAAGCTCAGACCCTCCAGAGAGAGTTGAAGAAATCTTTTCGTTTTACTTCAATGGGACTTCAAATGGTCTCTACCAGTGGTTGATCCATTAAATTCCTTGATGAATTTTATGTTTGCCTAATACATCTACTAGGCAAACATAAAATTCATGTCGTCAGAGGCATGCATATTTGAGTTTGGGAAATGTAGGAAAGAGATAGGCTTCTTAAAACTATGCTATTACGAATTCCTGGTATCTACAGTAAAGTTTGCTCTTTCTGATCGTACGCGTTTTGCTTGTTTGGTGTTTTTCAGCATTTTTTACCAGCTCACCTTGGAAAGATTTGGGAAGACAGCGGTAAAGAAGAACATGAATCTCTGCCTGGCCGTGAACTTGAACAAGTGCTGGCCAGTCTTGTAGAACTTGTTGTCCTTGTCTTTTACCGAGTCCACTTGCAGGCCGAAGGCGGCGGACGCGATGACGTCACTCGTGTAGCGTCGGATCAAGTCTTCGACGTCGATATCTTCGTTGATACGCCCTGTAAATAATTACGGATTTTCTTAATATAACCTAATATAACCCATAATAACTTTCCAAAGCAGGGACGAAAGTGAAGGCTGATTTCAGACTTCCAAAATCTGCCAGCCACCCACTGTCATAAATCGGTTGTACTCGTGGAAATGACGTTGTAAGACCCTTTAATCAAGTAGCAAATTAGCTGATGATTTTCAAACGGCTGAGCAGATTTTCATAAATATAGCTAAGATCCACCTCGAATAAATTAGCTTTCAAATAGAAAAAACCGCATCAAAATCGATCCATTCGTTAAGGAAGGCTACGAGGGAACAGACAGACACACAGGTATACAGATACTCAGATACACAGTTACATATATCAAACTTATAACACCCCTTTTTTCCGTCAAGGGTTAAGGATTGAGCAGTCAATTGCAGGTTAAATCTGAAAAATTGAATACTGTTTATATATTATTCAACGCATAGGTATACAGCCTCAAATTTATATTATCATGAAATAGTAAAACAATAGAAGAGTAATATTCAAATAATTATGAGCAGAAACCATATTTTGAGGAATTAATCACAGCCTTGCCAGAATGTGATTCAATAACTCATAGAATAGGAGCGAGCTACCCAGAAACAACTTACAATTATGCTTCTGTATCAATAAATTATTTAGATATTTTAGAATTTTTATTTCAAAGCATTCCCATTCCCGTTGGTGGTTGGACCCAGTAATCAATATAAATCACTTCAACCTTTTTCAACGAAGTTCGACACAATTCCAATTACTACCTGGAAAAGGAACTTAGGAAACTTTTTATCAATTATCCTTTTGTTAAATACTTACTAGATATATTGTAGTCACGAGCTCTCGGCCTAATATAATTCAACCGTACAGTAACTTTTAATGGCGTTTAAATCCAATTAAAGTTTGTGAACATTCATCAAGCGTTTAGCTATGTGTGTAAATTAAGTCCCGGTGTTACTACGCAATTATGGTGATGGGGTAAACACATCAATTTCTGTTTACCGTGACATATCCAAATAATTTCAGTGTAACGGTTTATTTTATGTTATTCGGTGCATAAGAACTGATCAGGTACAAAAAATAGTTCGTTTTTATTGATATTTATATTTTTCTGGTGTTAAAATTGTGTGGCGAATGGGGGGGGGTCTTCTAATACTGCGCCTCTCGAGGGTCGCCATTCTAGCATATTAGGACCCCAACGTGGTTCTTCGAGTCATAGCTCAAAAATTGCTCGCCTGAACTGTATCGCTTAGTTTTCGAGTGAATGGTCTGTGCCGCATGTTGATTAAGAGGCGAATTTCAAGAAGGTACCTTTCAAATGGCTGACGATGTTGGCGCTGATCTCCGTCATGAAAGGCAGCATCCTCCTCATCTTGGAGCCGGTGAAGGCGGGGCTGAGGGTGGTGCGCATGTCGTGCCATCTTTCACCTAAAAATTGCATTAGTTTCACCTCAGACTGTAATACAATTAATTGATCTTCCTCTTTATCAAGATATATAGACGTCCACAAACAAAGGTCTCTTGAATGGATTTTCACAGGTCTCAGTGTTTCTATCCAGTGGCTCCCTGCTATTGCGTCAGTCTACCTAGTGGGGAGTTGCTACTCCAGCACTCCAGTGTCCATCTATTTCCACTTCAGCTTCGCGTCTCGCTGTGTTGGTAACTTTGGTTCTCCTAAAGATCTCCTCATTCCTGATTTTATCTCGCAGGGAATTATCTAAATATTCTTAATAAAAAATCAACATTTGTGGATGTCTTCTCAGAATAAGAAGCCATAATTGAGCCATAGTCTACCATGCTGGCCAAATTTAAATTGGCAGATGACTAACTATCAAAAAGAACTTGTCGTCCTAATACATTTGTTTGAAGAAGCGATATTGTGGAACCTTAAGCCATCTTAAACTCTTTACCTTTCATCATAATCAAGCTGCCTCCAAACAGCGGCTCCACTTCCTCAGAGAAGAACTCCTTGTGGTCGACGAAGTGATCGAAGTCCTTGATCGTGATGGCCTTCATCAGCTCCGGGTCTCGAATGATAAGGATTGGCGCCGTACCTTCGATATACCCCACATATCTGTAAAAGGACAGTAGTTTAATGGTCTTCCCAAGAGAACCAAACTAAAACTTTTGTCTATCTGTTTGTTTGTTGACGCTAAACTCGGGAACGGCTGGCCGGGTTTTTACGGGACTTTCATTGATAGATAGCTGATTTTATCGGAAATAACATAGGCTACCTTTTTAACCGATTTTTGAAAAAGGAGGAAAAGGAATTGTGTTTTTCTATCTATGTATTTCGATATCTCCGTGATTTCTAAACCGATTTGCTTGAATCTTTTTTAACATGTTTTTAACCGATACAAAAACTTTTCAAGATACTCCCATAAAAACGTCGTGTTTCAACTCTTCAATCCTGATGGTGCAGGGGTACTGCTCTTCTAAACTGTGGGGGTTTAGGAACTGTCGATTATGTATAGTTATTGTAGGTACCAGGTAAAACTATCGTTGAATTCCAGGACCCAACTCTTCAATCTTGATGCTGCAGGGGTTCTGCCCATCTAAACTGTGGGGATTTAGGAACTGTCGATTGTGAATTGAAGAAGCGGACGAAGTTCCTGGTGCCCGCAGTTTATAATATTAGCTATTAAAATTTAAAATCATAATTGCGAGACGGTCAAAACTATTAGTTTGCTGTTAGGTCAGAAGATTTGGGCATTTAACCAACTAAATGCTCTAAAGTCAGAAGTCATGAGATTACATTTTAACACGTATTTTTTTTAATAACTAAGTGACTTTACATAATATAATATAAAATTTTTCTGTAAGTTTTTAATAATTTTCGAGTAGAGCACTGACCAAAGTCGTCACTGTTAGAGCAACGGAATCGTATAAACCTTCAAGGTAGGTATTTGCTTTTCGGGAATGATGGGTTACCAATATTGCAATTTTTACATTGCTGTTTTGTGTTAAACATTACCATTTCTCATTTCATTTCTTGTTTTTTCAATTAAAATCAAGTTGAGATAGGTTACGTACAATTTAAAAAAAATTGTCAAAATCATGAAAAGACCGATGAAAAATATGTTATGCATTATTAGTACCCATTTTAATGTACCTATCTTAGCGGAATTTGAAAGTACTTAAAAAAACTTACTTTTCATCCGGGAAAGCCCGATACACCTTATCCAAATCTTCAACTATATGAGTCCTCAGTAATGTGGAATTCACAATATTCCCAAAAATCGGTACCCCGGCCAAGTACTTCACCCCTCTCTTGTCGTAATAGTGATGTACCCGTTTGTACAGGTACAAAAAGTACGCTAGTACCGCGGTCAACAGGAAGACTATTATTTCAACGATCATTTTGTTTGGATGCCACTCGTGTACTAACAACTGTACGCAGGTATGTAGTTGTTCGACATTCATAATGTTTGCACGGAATACGTTGTACTGATAACTGCGCAGTTGAGGTATTTTTATAAGTTACAAGTGATGGGTTATAGTCTATACTATTATAATAAAGAGAGAGCGCGATTTTGTGAGTTTGTATGTATGTCCGGAGCAAACTTTGGAACCACCGCACCTATTTCAAAAATTCTTTCACCATTTCAAAGGTACATTATTCCAGATGGTTATAGGCTATATATTTAAACAAAAATGTATTATAGCTAGATATTATGTGCAAATTTGTTAAAAAAGTCGGAAATTTTTTTGACTCTTAAACATTTTCAAGGCGTGCGCTGGGTCATATACTGTTATTGGATGAAAATGATGTATGGGTGAACTGTTCCTCTCAAAGAGTTCTAAAAAAAAGTCCGCGACAGCATATGTCTATTTTCTAAGAGTAACTTACAGTAACCATTACTATCTTTCAAATTTTGATTAAAAATAATGAATTATTGTCGAAGTTTTTTTATCTTAAGTATTTAATTTAGAACATATTTGCCCCTTCCACTATACAATTTAAATTAATATCTTAGGAGTTATCGGAAAATCAATATTTTCACTCGACAAAATAATAAAATGGTGACGGTCGGCGCGCGGTGCACGGTGGCGGGTATCGGCGCGGGAAAATAAATTAAATTACTATATTTTTACATTTAAACTAATTTCTATTAAAACATTTTTTTATTAATTGACAAGACAGACAGTCCTTGACTCGTAACTAATTATGCAGTCTAAGACGGTATTGAGCTAATTTGGAAGGATCAAGGAGTATGGTAGTGTAAATAAAACCCATACTCTGTCGGTTTCTATGCACCATCGTACTAGAAAGCTTGGTGGCACGTCTTTGACAATAGAATGGTAGAACGGCTAACTACCAGACCAAACCAGAGTCAATTCAGAAATTATAAATTCCCTCATTTCCCTGCTGGGAATCTGTGACCTCGTACTCATAACATCACACACGGTGATTACCACTGCACCAAAGAGGTCATTATAATTTTAGTACTCCTAACATTCACTCCTACGATTTCAGAACGAAAAGAAACATCACTCACTTTTCATCAGGGAAGGCTCGATACACCTTATCCAAATCTTCAACGAAATGACCTCTCTGGAACGTAGAGTTCAAAACATTTCCGAAAATCGGTACCCCGGGCAAGTACTTCACTCCCATCTTGTCGTAATAGTGATGTACCCATTTGTACAGGTACAAAAAGTACGCTAGTATCGCGGTTAACAGGAAGACTATGATTTCGACGATCATTTCGTTTGGATGCCGCGGGTGTTCTAACAACTAGTTGTTGTCCGAAATACGTATCATATTGAGATTGATAACTGTGTAGCTTGGATTTAAGTTATGGGCGATGAGTGATACAAATCTTACACAAAAAATGTAATTCTGCTACAATATAACAAAATATAGAGATATCTGCATTGATGAAATGTTAAAGCTTTGTTGCCGTTGGTTTTGTGTTAGTTTGTTGGCCTTTAAGTAGCTGGTTATTACAAGACCTTATGTCCTTATGTATGAAGATTATGTCTTGTAATATCTTCGTAAGAGATAAGGCGACAAAAATTATTTAAAGATAAAAATAATTAATACCACTATTTTATTGTTTGTATATGTGCATGCTACTAGAAATCGAAATTACTTTATATTAAATATTATAGTTCTGATTTAAAATAATACTTTAAGAAGACTTAAGGTGTTTAGTAATCTACTTGTACCAACTGAATATATACAAAAAAGCAGAGAGACAAATGTTTTGAATACTTACAAAATTTTTTGAGTTATCGCTTAACGCTTATAGATTGGCCCACTGTTCATCTTTTATTCAATTGAAGAAGCTACTATCTATGTAAATTTTCTGAGTAATCAAGTGTCCTTTTAAATTGATGTAAGTATTTTGTTTTGACACGTTTCGTACTTGGCGACTTCAACCAATACCTGATATCCACATCTTTTTTTCTTAAAAAGAATATAAGTCAAGATGAACTTGACTTATATTCTCCTCTCCCCTCTAAATAAGCGAAAAGCTTGTGCTAGGAGTGGGTACGACAATAGTACCACGGGTGCGGTACGAACCTGCGCCCTTTCAGTTTTCAGTCTGCACCTTTAACCTTTTTGCTATTGAGGCTATATCTGGGTATGCAATATGCATCTCTAGCGACAAAGCTATTTTCTCAATCACAAAAAACCTTGTATGTTTATTTATTGCTTGAAATAAAACCGGCCAAGTGCGAGTCAGATCCGCACACGAAGGGTTCCGTACTACCGTAAAAGATTTAATACCAGCTATTATTAAGATCAACAAAAACAAAAGATTGTAATATTGTATAGAGACTCCCTTTAATTTTAATTTTTTTTATTAATAAATAGGCAATAGAAATAAATTCTAATAGGATCCCGTCGGCAGCCTTTAGATACGGAACCCTAAAAATGGACATTAGATGCTATCCTTAGCTAAAGTTAAGTTATCTTCTTGTATTTCATTATCATTACATTGGTAATTTTTTAAATTGATAATTTTGGCATAAAAACATACCTACAACTAAGCAGTCAGTATTTACAATTGTAAGGAATACCGTAGTCCATTCCAGGAAACGAGCTCTACACTTATGGATACAATCAACTCTACAAGATTATCTAATTATTTATTCAATTAAAGTATATGTATGCATTAAATTTTGATTTAGGTCATAGATACGGATTTATGCCCCACTGCGATTTTCATCAGTTCAATTCGGTGACAATGAATTGTTTCCTGGTAGTTAAATTATATTTAGATACTGGTTACACGTTATTGCTTATAGTACATTGCGTATAATGTACTTTGTGTTTTATAATTGATTTAAGCTAACAAGCGATGGATGAGTGAGAATAGTGTAGGCTCAGTTACAAATGGCACTTGGTAGTAGTTTGGGTTCGGGACGGTATTATCATTTTCTAGCGGGTCTCCCAAAGGAAACAGTTCTATTTTTAGCTATCTATTTTTAACACACTAACCCGATTTGATAACCACGAACCTTAAACGGATGATTTGTTAAAGTTATGCTGAGGGTTATAAATTAACCTAACGTTTAACGTGCTAAAAAGCTTCAAGGACTTGAGATTCGCCTATTTTTTTTGTCGGTTGAAAATAAATTATTGTTGCAGCCATGTTGCAGCGTCTATTGTTGGCTGCAGGTTGGCTTAATTGGCTGAATTTATCGCATATTATAGTTCACTGGGGCGCATGAATTGTAAGAACTATACTTGTGGTTACGTCGTGTACCTACATGCACAATGCACATTGCGTAAGTGTGCGTGCCTGTAAGGAGCCTAGGTAGGAGCGGTCAGGCGCGAGCAAGCTCTCGCTCACACTTATACAGATACGACACGCACACAACCATGAGCCACGTGCCCTCGTGAATTCTAAGAACTATTCTTATAGGTAATAATAGATGCAGATTTCCTGCAATCAACCAGGCGTATCATCTCGCCACGGTGTATGACTATCCCGCAATGTGCCTTGAACATTATAATTAGACAAAATTGTTTATCTGGAACTCCAGACACAATGTTATGGCCGAAGTCAAAGGTAGGTATATCCATTAGTCAAGTTATATATGGTTAGCTAACTTCATGTTAACTTAAAAAGTTACACTAGGGCTTCAGTAGGTAGCAGTAGTATCGATCAGTTGGCGCGGCCAACGAAAAGAGTTCCTAAGTCCTTGGTTCCATCCGAACCCAGCAGCCGTTTTTCGGTTGAATGTTAAAGGGGTGTGGTTTTAGCTCTATGGGGTCGTTGGTCTTCGCGCATTTCACGATCTTGAAGTTGAGCACCAGGTCGTATATTAAGACTTTCAGCTCCATGAGAGCGAATCTGGACCCTGAAAAAAAGCGATGTTTATTAAACCTGATACAACCATCTAATATCATTATAAAATTGTGTGTATATCAAAAGAGCCAAGAGCGATCCCAATCAGTGCCAAGAAGCTTGGGGCCCAGAATGTTGGCAGCTTCGATCACGGAAAAATAAGGTTGGCAGTGTTAGCTCTTTGAATATAGCCTATCTTAAGCTGGTCACGGTAATTCGGTGATGTTCTCACTTTTAGTCCCTAATCTCCTGGTATAATTGAACATGAAAACTGTGCTGTTTTCACTTTCACCGAAAAGGCTAACCGACTAATATAAAAACTGTGAGAATATCAAATTTAAAAAAAAAACTTTCGTTAAGTATTCACAACACATACCGTATTATTACAAAATATTTTATAGAACGAAGAAGATGAAGAATGTAATGATAGTTTTTGCTTATATTTCATTGTTTAACCAATTTTTCTCTTTGAAAAGTCTGATCTCCTGGTATAAATTTCTCCTGATTTTAGAGCGCGTCATGATCGGTAAAAAATATAAAAATAAATAGAAAGAAAAAATGTTAAATGTTTCTTACCAATACAGTTCCTAGGCCCCATTCCAAAGGGCATGTAGGTGAAAGGTTTGATGTTGTGCTTGTTTTCATCTGAGAACCTGTCAGGGTCGAATTTTGTCGGATTTGGGTGGTACTGGGGGTCCATGTGGATCGAGTTCACCATGTTATAGACAATGTCGCCTTTGTTCAACTAAAATAAAGTTAAAAAAGTTTAAAACCCGACTATTGAAAATCGGATTTAACATCGGTCATAATGATTTTTTTAAAAATAATAACGTATTGATCGTCGGCGTGAGTGAAGGACAAACCAACAAACAAATTGACTTTGGCATTTATAATTATAGTAAGGATATTATAATGGTTACTTACTTGAACTGGTTTTCCCCCTTCCCTCGGCGGGGGTAGCTCATATGGCTTAGTACAAACTCTGTCCATGATAAGGGCAGCGGACCATTTTCTTTGCGTTTCTGAAATTAAAAATAATAAAATTACTAACTACAATTAAAGTAATTAGTTTTTAAGTTTTTAAAATCTTGATTTACATGGTATAATTTTGTTCTGATCATCTTTTCTAAGCTTTTGTAGCTGTCAAAACTTTATCCATGGAGCTATAGACAAAAAATTTGATTTTTCGTGGATTTTTCCTTGACTTTATCCCACATATAAGCCACACAGCGATAATACAAAATATATATACAAAAGCTGTGCAGTAAAATTACTTTTTTCATTTTATTAACCGACTTCCAAAAAGGAGGTTTTTTAATTCGGCTGGTATCTTTTTCACGAAATGTAACAATCTCCTCCTCTCCCCTCGCATTAAAGCGCGTCGACTATATTTTTCAACTTTATCAGAATTAAGTAAGTATATTAATAACAATTACCGCATAACACACAATCCAAGTATTTTAAAGCAGTCAGGTTCTCGTAAGTCAATTCTCCGTGCTGCTCCTTGAAGCGTCTGACTTCCTGGTATAATTTTTCTTGGATATCGGGATTGATGGCTAGCTCGTACACGCACATTACCAGGGCTGTAGCAGAGCTCTCGTAGCCGGCTACGAAGAATATGAACACTTGGCCCGCTAGCTCAGTTTGAGTCCACTCTAGAAAAATAAAAAATATTATGAAGAGACGAGACGAGAATCTGTGTCGGTTAAAATAGTTTCTGAGTTTGGTCTAGTTTCAGCGTTCTGCTGCGATGGCGTGTAGAGACCTTTGAGTATATAACCAACGTAGAGACCGATTAGATTATGGGTTTAATTTGAACTGTCATACCAAATTAGTCCGGTACAACCTTAGACTACAATGGCATATCTTATTACCTACTTAAAAATGAATGAAATGATTTCGTAATCTTTGGTTTTTATTTTTTCACATCATGGGCGCAAATATGTAATAATTTTTGATAAAATGCGACCTCTGAATGACATTTGATTACTGTATACCACAGATACGAGTATCTGTATACAAATATTTACATTATCATTCCGAGTTGGTTGGTCTGAGACTGAGATCATAATTTTTTTTTACTCCGAGCATATAGCCCACATTCATTAAAAACATATTAAACCGGACTAGCATGAAGTACTTACTTGGACATCACAGAGGATAAACTTTACAACTGCCTCATAAAAAACAAAATAAATGAGACCAATCTTAACTGCCCACCAATTTGAAATAGGGAGGTCCAAAATGTCCATCCATGAATGTTAATCACCATCACATCATCATGAATGAATTAATCATTTATTATGCTTTTGTCTTAGATTTGTTATCACGAGTATTATATTCAGATCTAAATTCCACAATCAGAGAAGCTTTATCGGAACTGCCTACTACTTTTTCTTCTTCTTCTTTATCAATCGATAGACACTCTTCGTTAGATTAAGTCTCTTGTATGGACTTCATAGATGTTTTGTGCGGGCTGCATCCACTAACTCGTCTGATGTCGTAGGTCCACCTAGTGGTGAGTCTTACTCCAGCACCTTGGGATTCCAATAAGCATCGGTTTTTCGAACTATGTGCACCGCTCATTGCCTCTTCAGCTTTGTCATTCGATCAGCTATTTTGAACTCTGATAACTTACGTCTTTGTACTGCTTTTGGTTTAAATGTGTCTTCGGTTGGAGAAATAGTGTCGCCCGCGTCATTGTCAGGTTTTAATGCCCCTGTAATCAAAAATTATATTATTGAATAATATTACAGTATACCCGGCTGTAAGTATCGCTTGACGACATAATTTTTCTAAATTTTAGCCCGCTTGCTTTGTTCAACAAAAGTGTTGAACTAAAGCGTTTCGCGCGAGTAGATAGAGTATCAACCACTTATTGATGCCATCATGCCAACATACCTTTAGAAGCTTCCATCAGCAACTGTATCATGTCAGGCCTCTCTATGTTATTCTTCTCCCTGTGCTCCATGGTATTTGCCACCAGATGTCTGAAGAAGTCCGTTGTTTGGCGTGGGAAGATGCTTGCACCAACTTTCTAAAACATAAATAAAAAATTAAATAACGTAAGACGTGTAAACGAGGCATTTACCGAAAAGAAAACCGCGAGCGCAGCGAGTGACAAATTTTATGACGTTCAGAGTCGTCAAAAGCTAGTTGAAGAAATCTTTTCGTTTTACTTCCACGGGACTTCAAATGGTCTCTACCAGTGGTTGATCCATTAAGATGAATTTTATGTTTGCCTAAATATCTACTAGGCAAACATAAAAGTCGTCAGAGGCATGCATATTTGAGTTTTGGAAATGTAGGAAAGAGATAGGCTTCTTAAAACTATGCTATTATGAATTCCTGGTACTCATATCTACAGTAAAGTTTGCTTTTCTGATCGTGCACGTTTTGCTGTGTGTTTAGTGTTTTTCAGTATTTTTTTCCAGCTTACCTTGGAAAGATTAGGGAAGACAGCAATAAAGAATAACATGAATCTTTGCCTGGCGGTCAACTTGGACAAGTGCTGGCCAGCCTTGTAGAACTTGTTGTCCATGTCTTTTACCGAGTCCACTTGCAGACCGAAGGCGGCGGACGCGATGACGTCACTCGTATAGCGACGGATCAAGTCTTCGACGTCGATATCTTCATTGATACGTCCTGTAAACAAATTGCCGTATTTTTCCATCCTTAAGATCTTTAACCGCCTCTTTTAATTACATAATGTTAAGGATTTCCTTAATATAACCCATAACCCTTGGAAACCCTTAAAGTACTTTCCAAAGCATGGACGAAAGTGAAGGCTGATTTCAGACTTTCAAAATCTGCCACCCACTGTCATAAGTCGGTTGTACTCGTGGAAATGACGTTGTAAGACCCTTTATCAAGTATAAAATTAGCTGATGATTTAAAACGGCTCAGCAGATCTTCATAAATATGGCTAAGATCCACCTCGATTGCGTTATGTTTCAAACAGAAAAAACCGCATCCAAATCGGTCCATTCGTAAAGGAGCTACAAGGGAACAGACAGATACACAGTTACACATATCAAACTTATAACACCCCTTTTTCCGTCAAGGGTTAAGAATTGAGCAGTCAATTTCAGGTTAAATCTGAAAAATTGAATACTGTTTATATATTATTCAACGCATAGGTACAGCCTCAAATTTATATTATCATGAAATAGTAAAACAATAGAAGAGTAATATTCAAATAATTATGAGCAGAAACCATATTATATTGAGGAATTAATCAGTCTTGCCAGAATGTGATTCAATATAAGAATAGGAGCGAGCTAGCCAGAAACAACTTACAGTTATGCTTCTGTATCAATAAATTATTTAGATTTAAATTTAGAATTTTTATTTCAAAGCATTCCCATTCCCGTTGGTGGTTGGACCCAGTAATCAATATAAATCACTTCAACCTTTTTCAACGAAATTCGACACAATTCCAATTACTACCTGGAAAAGGAACTTAGGAAACTTTTTATCAATTATCCTTTTGTTAAATACTTACTAGAATTATTGTAGTCACGAGCTCTCGGCCTAATATAATTCAACCGTACAGTAACTTTTAATGGCGTTTAAATCCAATTAAAGTTTGTGAACATTCATCAAGCGTTTAGCTATGTGTGTAAATTAAGTCCCGGTGTTACTACGCAATTATGGTGATGGGGTAAACACATCAATTTATGTTTACCGTGCCATATCCAAATAATTTCGGTGTAACGGTTTATTTGATGTTATTCGGTGCATAAGCACTGATCAGGTACAACGTGAATCGGTTCTTCGAGCCATAGCCATAGCTCTGTGCTCTGTGCGCATGTTGATTAAGAGACGAATTTCAAGAAGGTACCTTTCAAATGGTTGACAATGTTGGCGCTGATCTCCGTCATGAAAGGCAGCATCCTCCTCATCTTGGAGCCAGTGAAGGCGGGGCTGAGGGTAGTGCGCATGTCGTGCCATCTTTCACCTAAAAATTGCACCTCAGACTGTAACACAATTAATTGATCTTCTTTTTGACGATCTCCCTGGCGCAGCAGCCTTATAACTGGGAGGTCTCGGGTTCGATTCCCGGCGGGAGCAATTTGGGAATTTATAATTTCTGAATTGTCTCTGATCTGGTCTGGTCTGGTGGGAGGCCCTACCGTCAAAGACGTGCTGCCAAGCGATTTAGCGTTCCGGCAAGATGGCTCGTAGAAACCAATTGGTTGAATTTACACTGCCATACCTACCCCTTCCAAGTTATTCCGCTACTATCTTAGACTGCATCGTCACATATCATCAGGTGAGATCATCATAATATGTGGGTGACTTCTCGGAATACGAATGATTTCAGCTATAGTCCACCATGCTTTCCAAAGGATTGGCAGACGACTAACTATCAAAAATAACGTGTCGCTCTAATACATTTGTTTGAAGAAGCGAACTTGCGGAACCCTAAGCCATCTTAAACTCTGTACCTTTCATCATTAACAAGCTGCCTCCAAACAGCGGCTCAACTTCCTCAGAGAAGAACTCCTTGTGGTCGACGAAGTGATCGAAGTCCTTGATCGTGATGGCCTTCATCAGCTCCGGGTCTCGGATGATAAGGATCGGCGCCGTACCTTCGATATACCCCACATATCTGTAAAAGGACAGTAGTTTAATGGTCCTCTCAACAGAATCCGGCCACGGTGGCCAATGTCCACGCTGGTTAGCTATCTGGAGAGATATTTTAATGCACAGGTTTTTGCGCAACTGTGCATTCTCTGTCCTCTCACTCTCAGAAAGAAAGAAAAGAGAAATCAGGTGTAGGACCGACGGGTGTAGGTGCTCTTCGCGGTACGGGGTGACGCACCACCTACTTCCTCATTCCGGGCTAGTGCTGAGAATTTCTTGACAGAAACCCAATAAATTTTTTGGCTCGACCTGGGAATCGAAGAGGTCTCGACCTTGTCATCCGTAACATGCTAACCATTCGACCAGCAATAAGGCAGTTATTTGGTTCACATAGATGCTCGGCGGACAACGATGTGAATTTATTTTTGTAAGTATAACTTTTTTTTAATTCATGAGAAGTTAGCCCGCTTCCTTCAACTACATCGTCACTTACCATCAGGTGAGACAGCAGTCAAGGGCTATTTTGTCAACGAATAAAAAAGCTACTACTAAAGCTGTAAAGTTGAAATGATAAAATGATACTCCTCAACCCTGATGCTGCAGGGGTTCTGCCTACCTAAACTGTGGGGATTTAGGAACTGTCGATTGTGAGTTGAAGAAGCGGACAAAGTTGCTGGTGTCCGCTAGTTTATAATATTAGCTATTAAAATTTAAAATCATCGTTGCAAGACGGTCAAAACTATTAGTTTTCTGTTAGGTCAGAAGATTTGGGCATTTAACCAACTAAATGCTCTAAGGTCAGAAGTCATGAGATTACATTTTAACACGTATTGTTTTTAATAACTAAGTGACTTTACATAATATAATATAATGTATAAGTCATTTGAATTGTTTGTATTTTAATGCGCTTATCTTTTTGTTTACTATTAAATAACTCTTATTTGTGCTGAAGTGCTGAGTAATTATTTTAATTATTTGTTTTGTCTGTTTTTTTTCTGTAAGTTTTTAATAATTTTCGAGTAGAGCACTGACCAAAGTCGTCACTGTTAGAGCAACGGAATCGTATAAACCTTCAAGGTAGGTATTTGCTTTTCGGGAATGATGGGTTACCAATATTGCAATTTTCACATTGCTGTTTTGTGTTAAACATTGCCATTTCTCATTTCATTTCTTGTTTTTTCAATTAAAGTCATGTTGAGATAGGTTACGTACAATTTAAAAAAAATTGTTAAAATCATGAAAAGACCGATGAAAAATATGTTATGTATTATTAGTACCCATTTTAATGTACCTATCTTAGCGGAATTTGAAAGTACTTAAAAAAACTTACTTTTCATCCGGGAAAGCCCGATACACCTTATCCAAATCTTCAACTATATGAGTCCTCAGTAATGTGGAATTCACAATATTCCCAAAAATCGGTACCCCGGGCAAGTACTTCACCCCTCTCTTGTCGTAATAGTGATGTACCCGTTTGTACAGGTACAAAAAGTACGCTAGTACCGCGGTCAACAGGAAGACTATTATTTCAACGATCATTTTGTTTCGATGCCACTCGTGTACTAACAACTGTACGCAGGTATGTAGTTGTTCGACATTCATAATGTTTGCACGGAATACGTTGTACTGATAACTGCGCAGTTGAGGTATTTTTATAAGTTACAAGTGATGGGTTATAGTCTATACTATTATAATAAAGAGAGAGCGCGATTTTGTGAGTTTGTATGTATGTCCGGAGCAAACTTTGGAACCACCGCACCTATTTCAAAAATTCTTTCACCATTTCAAAGGTACATTATTCCAGATGGTTATAGGCTATATATTTAAACAAAAATGTATTATAGCTAGATATTATGTGCAAATTTGTTAAAAAAGTCGGAAAATTTTTTGACTCTTAAACATTTTCAAGGCGTGCGCTGGGTCATATACTGTTATTGGATGAAAATGATGTATGGGTGAACTGTTCCTCTCAAAGAGTTCTAAAAAAAAGTCCGCGACAGCATATGTCTATTTCCTAAGAGTAACTTACAGTAACCATTACTATCTTTCAAATTTTGATTAAAAATAATGAATTATTGTCGAAGTTTTTTTAACCGATGTGATGTCAATCTATATGTAAATAAAGATATTTATTATCTTAAGTATTTAATTTAGAACATATTTGCCCCTTCCACTACACAATTTAAATTAATATCTTAGGAGTTATCGGAAAATCAATATTTTCACTCGACAAAATAATAAAATGGTGACGGTCGGCGCGTGGTGCACGGTGGCGGGTATCGGCGCGGGAAAATAAATTAAATTACTATATTTTA
This sequence comes from Hipparchia sbordonii, assembly GCA_038048805.1. Lineage (NCBI taxonomy): Eukaryota > Metazoa > Arthropoda > Insecta > Lepidoptera > Nymphalidae > Hipparchia > Hipparchia sbordonii. Next base: position 13,282,585 of record CM076109.1, on the reverse strand, counting down.
CATTTAAACTAATTTCTATTAAAACATTTTTTTATTAATTGACAAGACAGACAGTCCTTGACTCGTAACTAATTATGCAGTCTAAGACGGTATTGAGCTAATTTGGAAGGATCAAGGAGTATGGTAGTGTAAATAAAACCCATACTCTGTCGGTTTCTATGCACCATCGTACTAGAAAGCTTGGTGGCACGTCTTTGACAATAGGATGGTAGAACGGCTAACTACCAGACCAAACCAGAGTCAATTCAGAAATTATAAATTCCCTCATTTCCCTGCTGGGAATCTGTGACCTCGTACTCATAACATCAGACACGGTGATTACCACTGCACCAAAGAGGTCATTATAATTTTAGTACTCCTACCATTCACTCCTACCATTCACTCCTACCATTCACTCCTACCATTTCAGAACGAAAAAAAACCACTCACTTTTCATCAGGGAAGGCTCGATACACCTTATCCAAATCTTCAACGAAATGACCTCTCTGGAACGTCGAGTTCAAAACATTTCCGAAAATTGGTACCCCGGGCAAGTACTTCACTCCCATCTTGTCGTAATAGTGATGCACCCATTTGTACAGGTACAAAAAGTACGCTAGTATCGCGGTTAACAGGAAGACTATGATTTCGACGATCATTTCGTTTGGATGCCGCGGGTGTTCTAACAACTAGTTGTTGTCCGAAATACGTATCATATTGAGATTGATAACTGTGTAGCTTGGATTTAAGTTATGGGCGATGAGTGATACAAATCTTACACAAAAAATGTAATTCTGCTACAATATAACCAAATATAGAGATATCTGCATTGATGAAATGTTAAAGCTTTGTTGCCGTTGGTTTTGTGTTAGTTTGTTGGCTTTTAAGTAGCTGGTTATTACAAGACCTTATGTCCTTATGTATGAAGATTATGTCTTGTAATATCTTCGTAAGAGATAAGGCGACAAAAATTATTTAAAGATAAAAATAATTAATACCACTATTTTATTGTTTGTATATGTGCATGCTACTAGAAATCGAAATTACTTTATATTAAATATTATAGTTCTGATTTAAAATAATACTTTAAGAAGACTTAAGGTGTTTAGTAATCTACTTGTACCAACTGAATATATACAAAAAAGCAGAGAGACAAATGTTTTGAATACTTACAAAATTTTTTGAGTTATCGCTTAACGCTTATAGATTGGCCCACTGTTCATCTTTTATTCAATTGAAGAAGCTACTATCTATGTAAATTTTCTGAGTAATCAAGTGTCCTTTTAAATTGATGTAAGTATTTTGTTTTGACACGTTTCGTACTTGGCGACTTCAACCAATACCTGATATCCACATCTTTTTTTCTTAAAAAGAATATAAGTCAAGATGAACTTGACTTATATTCTCCTCTCCCCTCTAAATAAGCGAAAAGCTTGTGCTAGGAGTGGGTAGGACAATAGTACCACGGGTGCGGTCCGAACCTGCACCCTTTCAGTTTTCAGTCTGCACCTTTAACCTTTTTGCTATTGAGGCTATATCTGGGTATGCAATATGCATCTCTAGCGACGAAGCTATTTTCTCAATCACAAAAAACCTTGTATGTTTATTTATTGCTTGAAATAAAACCGGCCAAGTGCGAGTCAGATCCGCACACGAAGGGTTCCGTACTACCGTAAAAGATTTAATACCAGCTATTATTAAGATCAACAAAAACAAAAGATTGTAATATTGTATAGAGACTCCCTTTAATTTTAATTTTTTTTATTAATAAATAGGCAATAGAAATAAATTCTGAGAAAATTTCAAGTGTCTATGCTGTTTATTTGTATATAAAGGTTCATGAGATACAGCCCGCTGACAGACGGAGTCAGTATAACTGATAATAGGATCCCGTCGGCAGCCTTTAGATACGGAACCCTAAAAATGGACATTAGATGCTATCCTTAGCTAAAGTTAAGTTATCTTCTTGTATTTCATTATCATTACATTGGTAATTTTTTAAATTGATAATTTTGGCATAAAAACATACCTACAACTAAGCAGTTAGTACTCTACAGCTCTACACTTATGGATACAATCAACGCTACAAAATTATGTAATGATTATATTTTTTTCTATGATAAAAATATTTATTAGGCATAACCACCCGACCAACTAGGATCATATTAAGAAAAATACAACAAAATAAAACTTAAATAAGTTATATAAATTAAAACTACCACTAGTTATATTATTTACTAGCTGTGCCCGCGACTTCGTTCGCGTGGAATAGTGACTTTTCGGGCAGCATATTTTGAATTACATATACCGTCGACGCTCAGGCGCGAGGCGTGTAGTACGTACTCTGTACGTTAAAAATGTTCGCCGTGATTCTTTAAATTGACATAACTTTTTTATTTATGAACCGATTGACATGAAATAAACACTAAATGTTAAGTGAAGCTTACTACAATATATTAGTGAAAACCGTATCTAAATCGAATAAGCCGTTTCTGATATTAGCGTGCACAAACACACAGACAAACAGACAAACAGACAAACAGACAAAAAAAAATTAATTACAATTTCGGGTTCGGCATCGATATAATAACAACCCCTGCTTCTTTTTTTATATATTTCCATTGTACAGACACCACTTTTCTACAATTTTATTATATGGATAGAATAGATTCAATTAAAGTCGTACATGCATTAAATTTTGATTTAGGTCATAGATACGGATTTATGCCCCACTGCTATTTTCATCAGTACTGATACAATTCGGCGACAATGAATAATTGTTTCCTGGTAGTTAAATGTTATATTTAGATACTGTTACACGTTATTGCTTATAGTACATTGCGTATAATGTACTTTGTGTTTTATAATTGATTTAAGTTAACAAGCGATGGATGAGTGAGAATAGTGTAGGCTCAGTTACAAATGGCACTTGGTAGTAGTTTGGGTTCGGGACGGTATTATCATTTTCTAGCGGGTCTCCCAAAGGAAACAGTTCTATTTTTGGTTATCTATTTTTAACACACTAACCCGATTTGATAACCACGAACCTTAAACGGATGATTTGTTAAAGTTATGCTGAGGGTTATAAATTAACCTAACGTTTAACGTGCTAAAAAACCTCAAGGACTTGAGATTCGCCTATTTTTTTTTACTGCTGCAACAAAAATAAATTATTGTTGCAGCTATGTTGCAGCATGTATTATTGCAGGTTGGCTGAATTGGCTGAATTTATCGACCAATCAACCAGGCGTATCATCTCGCCACGGTCTATGACTATCCCGCAATATGCCTTGAACATTATAATTAGACAAAATTGTTTATCTGGAACTCCAGACACAATGTTATGGCCGAAGTCAAAGGCAAAAGCTATTGCAGTCCTATTACTAAAACACTCAGCCTTGGAACGTAGGTCGTTGTAGCTTAAGCTTCATAGCATCGAACTAGAATGCTCAGAAGCCCAATATAGTCGATATGCATTTTTAGTAAGCCTCTAAAGGCTAACTACACAGTATCGTCGCATTAGTACGAAGAGCTCGCAGAAAATTATCAAAAAACGACGTATTGTGCTGTGAAAGGGTATCACATAATTCATCACAATAACCATAAAACACATAATTATCAGTACTTATTTATTTATACAACGTAACATAACGGGGATCGCAATAAATACATAGCGTTATATATTACAGTACTTGTACCAGAAAATACACATTCATTGGTTGTTCTGAGCCTACGGGAGCGGAGCTGTGTTAAAAACTTCTGTTCTAAGCATTACGAGTATCGTTCGATGCCTCATAGGTATTTTAAACAGGTATTCTTGCACCTTTATCCGCTTGCATTAGGTGATAGGTACAGAGTAGGTATAGGCTATAGAGTATAGAGTACACTGGAAAGCCTTATAAATATAAAGTGCTGTTGCAACATTAGATACCTATTTCACATTAGTTTTTTTATTCCATTACAAGATAGCGCTTAACCCCGACCATACCTAGCTATGTTGTGGGGCTAACTTGCAAGGAATTTTAAATATATAAAAGGAAAAGGTGACTGACTGATTGACTGACTGACTGATCTATCAACGCACAGCTCAAACCACTGGACAGATTAGGTTGAAATTTATCATAGAGATAGCTATTATGATGTAGGCGTCCGCTAAGAAAGGATTTTTGAAAATTCAACTACTAAGATGTTAAAATAGAGGTTTGAAAAATCGAACTTAATGTGAGCGAAGCCGCGGGCAATAGCTAGTTTTATATAGAACTAGATGATGCCCGCGACTTCGTCCGCGTGGATTTAGGTTTTTAATTTCGGAAATTTAAATTTTCCGGGAAGTAACCAATGAACCGATTTGGCTGAGGAATGGAGATATCTCATACCCAGGATTAGCACATAGGCTACATTTTGTCCCGAAAGTAACAGTTTCCGCGGGAATTGAAGAACCTTGATCCACGCGGACGAAGTCGCGGGCATTATGTGACCAATAAATATTATTATTATTATCGCTTAGTTGTATATAAAAACATAGAATAGTGAAAGCGTTGGCGTTGCAGACATTTTAAGTTGTACCGTAGCGTAGTGTCTTTGAGCTGTACAACTATTTTAAATTTAAATTTTTATTTAAAACGATCTGAAACTTCTCAGTATTTCAGAAGCCTTCCGAAAGTTCAGCAATTTATTTGTGTAAATTATATTCCAATTTGCAATTTTGTTTCACAAAGGAGATTAAAGTAATGAACTAAAGTTACTTATTCCTTTCGTAAATCCTATTTTCTAAATTGGCGAATCAGCTTAAATAGTGTGAAACACAGATGGAATGGCAGAGGAATCTTCTTCTTCATCGACCAATAGACGTCTACTGCTGGAGAAAGGTCTCCTGCATGGACTTCCACAGGCCTCGGTCCAGCGCCGCCAGAATCCAGCGGCTCCCTGCGACTCGTTTGATGTCGTCGGTCCACCTAGTGGGGGGTCCATATTATTATTTAGAGGGACGAAATGATAAGGGTTTCGATTTTTATTATTAAATCAAAAAGACCACAACACAAAGTTAAGAATACAGACAGAAGATAAAAGCAGAAAAAAGTAGAATACAAAAATACAAAAGATAATTATAGCGATTCAGTTACATGAACCGTGATCACGACGGGTTATTATTTTTGAAGTTTAAAAAGTGAGCAAACGAGCAGGCGAGTCACCTGATGTTAAGTGATTACCGCCGCTCGTGAACGTTTGGAACAGCAGAGGCACCACCAAAAGCTTTTCAGGAATTTGTTCCAAATTTTTGTTGCGTTCGTTATTATTTTGTGATTATAAGAATAGTTTTAAGAAATAATAAATAGTAGGTACATTAGCTTTTCAGAAGAAAATCATAAAATTATTTCGTTAAGATTCCTGGTTCGAAAAGCTTTTTAATGGTAGAAATAATTTGCTAATTAATTTTAAAAGGAAAACAAATCCTATCCAATAATACCTGAGAAAAGCAATTTTCGGAAATTAATAATCTTGTTAATTTGACATAGGTATCATTTGTTAGACGACAAGGAGTAATATCTGGAAATATCGTGGAAATTATATACCTATTATGCTTGACAAATCTTTAGTTAACAAGCAAAATCTATATCGGGTGTACTAATAATAATATTGTAACAGAATAAATTCTGTACATTTTTGTTTTGAAAATTGTAATCGGAAGCTTTCCACGAGTTTTATATTGTAATAGGAATTTTTGAAAAGTTTGAGTTTTATATTTAAGTATATATACATATTAGAGACAATTATAATTTCCCAAATTGCCCCCGATGGGAATCGAGTCCGAGACCTCGCAGTTATAAGACCACAGTGCTCACCATTGCGCCAGGGAGGTTGCCAAAAATGTTTTTTTTCAATTTCAGGTGGAATTTTATATATTCTTCGAGCGTGCAAGACGCTTCTAGGCAGTATACTGGCTTATATTCAAATTCAAAATTTATTTATTTCATATAGGCTAACTTGTAGCTCTTATGATAAGTCACAAATCTACCACCGGTTCGAAATGCAGATTCTGCTGAGAAGAGCCGGCAAGAAACTCAGCAGTTGCTCTTTTCAGAAAAAAAAAATTTTTTTTTACAAAGCTATGCTATGTATACAGTGCTTCCACAATAAAGCTTCAAAAATGCAAAAATGCATACGTAGGTACACTAATCCAACGCATGTCAAGACGGGCAGTCAAAGCAGACCCATTCCCGTTGGTGGTTGGTTGGTATAAGCCGCCATGTTGGTACTTAAAGGGATATATTGTGGAAATATATGACAAATCTCTGTTTAACAAGCAAAGCGCCAGCAATAAGGGAGTCATCAATAACGTCCTCGTAACTGATCGCATAAACAGCTCCTATTCCCGTCATTCTGACTCACAAGGTTTTTCCTTATCAACATTGACTTACCCTACATCTTCCTCCCGTCGCAGACAGATTTTTTGATGAGTAGGGGAACCATGGCAGCCACCATTTTAAAGACTTAAAAAAAACAAGAATTCGTAGAATAAAAAGGGTTCACGATAAGAGTTGAATCTGTCATACCCCTTCCAAGTTAGCCCGCTACCATCTTAGACTGCATCGTCACTTACCATCAGGTGAGATCGCAGTCAAGGGCTATCTTGTCATCGAATAAAAAAAAAAAAAGTTTAACATAGACGGGTCGCAACTGAGTACTTGACTATTGTCAAAATGTGGACATTTGCAAAAACAGAAAATAAGTCGGTCAAAAAACAGGTTATAAGACTGTATCCGTCTCTTTCTAAAACTTTTGAGTGGCGAGTGTATGGAACTATTGAATCGTAACGTATAAGCCGCCATTCTGGTGCTTTTTTTTTATTCAGTGACAAGATAGTCCTTGACTGCGATCTCACCTGATGGTAAATGACGATGCAGTCTTAGATGGTAGCGGGCTAACTTGGAAGGGGTATGACAGATTCAACCCATACCCTAAACGATAAATCGTTTGGCGTATGTCTTTGATGATAGGGTGGTAACTAGCCACGGCGAAAGCCTCCCACCAGAAAAGTTATAGTTTATAAATTCAATTCAATTCAAATTCAAATTCAAAATTTATTTATTTCATATAGGCCAACTTGTAGCTCTCATGACACGTCATAAATCTACCACCGGTTCGGAATGCAGATTCTGCTGAGAAGAAGCCGGCAAGAAACTCAGCAGTTGCTCTTTTCAAAAAAAAATTTTTTTTTTACAAAGCTATGCTATGTATACAGTGCTTCCACAATAAAGCTTCAAAAATGCAAAAATGCATACGTAGGTACACCAATCCAACGCATGTCAAGACGGGCAGTCAAAGCAGACCCATTCCCGTTGGCACGCGTGGGGTGGCACCCGTTCACGAGCATGACGCATGATCCAGCCATTGCTTCGCTCAATCTAAATATATAAAAGGCAAAGGTGACTGACTGACTGATTGACTGACTGACTGACTGACTGACTGACTGACTGACTGATCTATCAACGCACAGCTCTAACCACTAGACCGATTGAGTTGAAATTTGGCATACAGGTAGCTGTTAGGACGTAGGCATCCGCTAAGAAAGGATTTTGGAAAATTTCAACCCCAAGAGGGTTAAATAGGGGGTTAAAGTTTGTATGAAAGTCCGTCATTTTTCAAGTTATATCCATGAAACTTTGTATTTAGGCTTTAGAATAAAAATAAAGAAATATGTGTTTCACAGATTTTGAAAAATTCACCCCCCAAGGGATCAAATAGGGGATGAATGTTAGTATGAAAGTTTTTCATTTTTAAAGTTGTATAAACTTTGTATTTGGGCTTTCGATTAAAAATAAAGAAATACATGTTTCATCTTAATCTTCTTAATATATAAAAGGCAAAGGTGACTGACTGACTGATTGACTGACTGACTGACTGACTGACTGATCTATCAACGCACAGCTCTAACCACTGGACCGATTGAGTTGAAATTTGGCATACAGGTAGCTGTTAGGACGTAGGCATCCGCTAAGAAAGGATTTTGGAAAATTTCAACCCCAAGAGGGTTAAATAGGGGGTTAAAGTTTGTATGAAAGTCCATCATTTTTCAAGTTATATCCATGAAACTTTGTATTTAGGCTTTAGAATAAAAATAAAGAAATACGTGTTTCACAGATTTTGAAAAATTCACCCCCCAAGGGATCAAATAGGGGATGAATGTTAGTATGAAAGTTTTTCATTTTCAAAGTTGTATAAACTTTGTATTTGGGCTTTCGATTAAAAATTAATAAAATACATGTGTCACAGGTTTTGAAAAATCTACCACAAAAGGCATCATCTAAATCTAAATATATAAAAGGCAAAGGTTACTGTCTGACTGACTGATTGATCTATCACCGCACAGCTTAAACCACTTTGCATACATATAGCTATGATGACGTAGTCATCCGCTACGAAAGGATTTTTCAAAATTCAACCCCGAAGGAGGTAAAATAGGAGTTTAAGAAATCGAACCTAACGTGAGCGAAGCCGCGGGTAAAAGCTAGTCTGTAATAAATCATTCAATATCATAAAGAATTAAATAATATTTTTCAAGACTGTCCATAACTTCCCCGTGCCACCGTCACCCACCACGGATGACTTGTAATCATATTATGATCGATGTCTCCGCTTCAGCCGACACGAGACATATTTATCTCCTCCAGAAAACAATTTTTTCCAACCCTATCCGGCGACCGGGAAGGGGGGAAACAACATTAATCATTCATATATGAACTAGTGTCATGATCGCAGTTGATTTTCTTATTTATTAGTTTTAACGATCGCTTTTTACTGCGGCACAGTTTTTTTAGAAAGAATATCAGCCAAGCTGAACTTGACTGATGTTCTCTCCTCCAAATAAGTGAAAACTTGTGTTAATATATTTGTTGTGTGACAATAGTTGCACTATTGTCGTTATATTAATAATTGAACATGTTGGGCGGGGAATTTATGTATAATTGAACATGTTGGGTGAGGAATTAGCTTAAAATTAAACACTTCTTCATAAGTCTTTATTAAAAACCGACCGACGTTAAAAAACTGAATTCAAAAAAAGGAGGTTATCAATTCGACACGTATGTAATATTTATGTATAACTGGAAAGTAAAGTCGCACACTCCATAGGAGGATCACAGCTGAAAGACACGAAGAGCTAGCCGAAATGGTTTTTAAAATAGTCCGTAATAAAAAGTAAAAGGACGGTCGATATTCGTCGTGGATGGATTTAAAAGTGCGATTTAACGGTTCCACACCACCGAAATGCCATTGGGATTGTGCTATCGGGGTGTAAAAGAGCCGGCGTCCTGAGGTGGGTATTACCCACCGCTCTAATAGCGTCTCATTGCTATGTAAATGCCTTTACGACCCAATGAACGCGCTATCGTTTATATTGATTCATCAGGTCTAAGTTTTTCAGGAACGAGGAAAATCTATTAGAGACGGTAGTATGGACTTGAGTTTACAGTTGATAGAAGTTACTTAGTTTATATTATATATAAGATATTATATACAAAAAGTTAGGTTTTTTAAAAATTTAAATCGGTTTTTTTAGAAGTCCGCAACCGGTGGTAGAGTCATGACGTGTCATACTCATAAGAGTTGGCCTACATAAAACAAGTAATTTTGATTTTTTTTTGAATTTAGTCGAAATTTCCTTACATTACAGTCAATAGCAGTGTTGCCATTATATATTTATATATTTTTAAAACCATTTAACAACGTGATTTACTAGTATGCAATAACAAAGGTTAGCCAACAACTATACCGCTTCCCTTATATCGCATCCGCTTTAAAATTCAGGACAAGGTTTTGGCAAAACGCATATATCAAATCCGGATATGACATCGCTCCCGTTGAAACCACAGAACTATCTAGACTTTGACCGTTTTTCGTTTTTTCGCAGCAGTCCCCGCGACCGACGCCGCTCTGGCAAAGTTTAATTGGACTATGGCGAAAATTTATCGCATGTAGACTCTATTTTAATAGTACGTAGTTGGAATATTGTTGCGTTTTATGCAAATTTTATGTTTTCAATATGAGTGTTGGTAGCTTTAGTTTGAGAAGTATGCTTCGGTGTGGTAACGTAATTAGAAAATGCATGAATTCATGCTAATATTCTATGCTTTATTATTATAAAAGTTATATTATTTATAAGAAACGAAACGACTATGTTCTGATTTTCTACAAAAACGTAAGAAGGATGGCTGCCGTGTACCGAGCAAGCAATAGCATGGCAAGTTATTAAATTATCAAAAAAAAATTTTCAAAATCGTTATTAATACAAGGAAAAATAAAACATCACACTTAATATTATAAAGGCTCAAGTAAATATGTGTGTCTGTTACTCTTTTACACAAATACTACTGGACGGATTAGGCTAAAATTTAAAATGGACATAGATTATACCCGGATTGACACATAGCCTACTTTTTACCCCGGAAAGTTAAAAAAAGTTCCCGCGAGAATCAAAAAACCTTTATCCACGCGGACAAAGTCGTGGGCATCGTCTAACAGATAAGTAATAAAATTTAAGGCCAACAAAAAAAAAATGGACAAGTGTTTGGAAGCGGATTTAGTCGAGAAAATTTCCAATCATTTTTTAAGCGAATGAAGATGAGGCTCATATTAATAAATAATAATTAAAGCATGAAAACAATATGAAATTCATTGTTCTCATAGTTATGAGTTAACAGTGATCTGTTAAAAACATCATAGGCATATTGAAAATGTATGATTTTTGGTGATCCAAAATTCATACATTTTCAATATGCCCGTCAGATCAGCTCATTACAAAGGTTCTGTAATCTGTATTGTTGAACGATACCTTTTTACATGCTATTGTTTTATGTACCTGTACTCGACAGGCGGAAATATACCTTCGCTGGCTCCTATTCACGTCGATACTCGGATAATGATGTGTGCGGTAGTTGTAATAGAGACATGCATCAAATCACAAAACCCATAATGACTAGGATATCATAAAACCGGGTAGGTACGAGCTTCGTTCGTCATAATGTGGTATAATCTACGCTTTGCACGCTACCTGCGTGTGACAGCCGGATATAGGCGCTTATCCGGTTTCATTTACCTTATCATCCGGATGCGACGTTCGAAACCTACGAGTAGGTTACGAATTTAGGATACGTACTTTATAGTAGGTACCACTGACCTCTACCTTTAATCTATGATTAACACTGGACTTGCTGCTGTGACTTTTTTTTTGGACCTACTAGATTGACGCCCTGTTGGCGTTGTAAGCATAGATATGAGTGTCTCTGGAACTAATAATACTGCAAAACGCACACCAACCTCTATAATTAATCTATGATTTGATATTAAATCTCGAATTATAAACCTTAATCCATCCGGACAAAGTCCCGGGTATCATATAGTAATTTAATTTTGTAAATTACATTTGTAAGAGTTTACACAAGCCTAAATTGAAAAATAAAGATATTGAATTGAATTGAGCCCCTAAAGAGAGACTAAGGATGAGTCAATTTAAGCTGGATGTTGCAATTTAAGCTGCGAAGCTTCAGTTTTCAGGGAATATTGAAGTTCCTCGTTAACGGATGACTATGAAACATAATACACCTGTACAAGTCCATTAGTTGCGTTGTAATTAACAATATTCGCAGTGACAAGGCACGCGAGGATTTGCCGCCGAATTTATTCCCGCCCAACATCCGCCATGATGGATGACGCCATTTTGAATGTTACTTTTGTAAATAGCACGGACGTTTTCCTGACACTTTTTTATTCTCTATGGGTCAAGCTTTATGTGGATTTATTGCAACGACAAAAAGGTTTTTATTTATATCGCCATATTTCCTACTTTGCTTATTGCATGGATTTTTTGGATGGTAAATCGTGGATGTATATATTAATTATAATTTGTTGGTTAAAATGCTTTGGCTTCGCACTTTAAAAAAAAACCTGTTTGATTCGTCTTGACAAGTACTCTAATTCTAGATGATATCCAGAGTCTCACGATGTAGCCGATGTAGCCAGCTACTAAAAGCTTGATAATGATGACAAATCGAAAAAAATTAAGATTGGTAATTTTGTATAGGAATCCTTCCTCCCCAATCCATTTGGGATTACTTTTAATAGATGACGGGAGCGAAGCCGCGTGTAAATCTTGTATTATTTATTATGTATACTCTGAGATCTTTATTATTGTTTGGAGTAGTCTACAATGTATTCACCGCAATAAGGGTCGTTTTTACTACCCCATTTTAAATTACCATCCTGAAGATATCTCTATTATAATTTTATTCTAAAACATTGTTTCAGTTACAAAGACTCATTATTATAATGTTAAAATTACAATTATGATGCAAATTACAATGTAAAAGATTTTCTTAATGACCCAAAACCTTAGCTTATACAGACAAAAGAAGCAAACAAAAGCGAATGCCACCATGACGCGTATGGATCAACCAACAGCACATTAAGATATATTTGCGCAGGCATATACATGGCGGAAACTTTGGTGGTTGTGTTCCCGAAGCGAAATGATCAGATCATGGTATTCATCGACAACCATCTAGGATCCCCAACCTCACTTCGAGAAGTCCTTGGCAAGCTAGGTTTCTGGAGAGAGCTGGGATGGTTGCAGTAAAGAACATGGGATGGATTGCTCCATCACACATAACAGATATGACTAGTTTAAGTGTGGACACCAGCCCAGCACGAAGAAAGAAAGACTTGTCTGGTTTTGCATATAAATATACCAGTCTAGTAGTCCCAAATGGACGGGTATAATAATATTTCGGAAACTGCAGATAGGAGAAAAAATATTACATGTAAAAGCCGCGCACATTTGTCAGGGAAGTGGGTCGCGCATTCCGATAGATGGCTCCCCCATCGCAATCCGTCACGCCGCGACACGCGGACAGAAAGTTATTATTCTGCCATCGCGGCGTGCGAGACGTCTCAGCTATTCCTGTACCCTTTAATAATGTCGTATTATTGTATACTAGTTGTTGCCCGCGACTTTGTCTGTGTGATTTTACTTCTTCTTCATCTTTTTCTTGTCCCGCGCCATGTGAGCTTGGCACACGTCTTTTTCTCCCACCCGCTTCTATCAGTCGTCCACCCATTATTCACCTCTTTTTTTTTTTAAATGGTAAGTGAGGATGCGGCCTAAGATGGAACGCGCTTGCCTAGAAGATGCCTATTCACTCTTGATTTGAAGGTACCCAAATTATAGTTAGAGGGAAAAACGGAAGCCGGAAGGGCATTCCAAATCCTAGTGGTGCGTATCAGGAATGAAGAAGCAAAGCGCTTAGTGCGCGTTCTTGGGATTTCAACTACGTAGGGGTGCAGATCTTTTCTGTGCCTTGCGTTTCGATGGTAGAATGGTGAACCTCTTACACGTATATCCTCTTTTATACAATCCATCCATATTGATCTTTCTCTACTCTTTCATTTTTTGATAGGCACTGGGTTATAATATCAGCAGGCATATGGATGCAACACGTGGATATTGCTAAGTGGAGTCACAAATTACTCGGCCATACAGCATATGTTTGTAGAATCTGCAACAGCCTCTAAACCGGCGTATGCTCTATTCCAAAGGTAATGGATCTACCTAACCTAACTTTTATCTGCTCTGTCTGACACACTGCAAAGGCAAAATATTCTAGAGAATGTCTCCTCTTCACTCATACATTTTTCATAATTCTATACTTATATACATACTTATATAGGTACCTCATACTTTCAAACTCTACCCTACTGATACTCTATGCGGGCTACTATTTGTAACTCCTCCGATCACATCTTTTTCCTCCCTTTTTTCAAGTGACTATAACAAGTAACGCGGCATCGCTTGTGATTTTAAGTTAAGGTTGGCAAACTCTTTGATTGAAGTCCAACAATCATTTACAACTGTATCTAGAATATCAGAATAATATTATTTTATTCAGAAATTCATTAATTGTGTAAGAACTTTGTAAGAGCTTCAACTTAATAAATAGTTATATTGCAATAATAGTTAAAATTTTTGTTTCTTTATTATAGAGGTTAAACGACGGTAGTGTAGTATGTAAATGTATCTTTTTCTTAACCTGGGATATTTATGAAAGCGAAATAATATATAAGCATTATACCCTAGAGATCGGTGCGCAGTAATCAAAATAAATGACATGCGTGTAGGTAGCTCAGATAACACCCTTAAAGGTTACACTGCGGGCTCAAGAATATGCGCATTTGGCCCATGTTCAAAATAAATCTGTTGTGTCATTGTATTTAACTTTAGAAATAAGGTAAGAGCAAACAAAAGGTAAGTTCAATTCACAAACAAAATGATTTGTTTCAATTACGTATTATATTACTATGTAATGTATTTCACTGTACGACACTGTTAGACTGTACTGTCTGTACGACAGTAACGTACTTTAGTAATTGTAATAAAATAGTAGTCGGGCGCCGGCTAAAAGTGTGATGTTTCAAGCCAAGCATCTGTAGTGATATACACCAAACGGCACACCTGTAGCGCACGATAAACATCACTTATACTATACTATACTATACTTATATATCACTTATACTCTCGCCACTAAGAACGCACTGGGAAACACCTACCAAACGACAAACTCACAATAATATTATACTTGCTCATTTTTAGCGTACTAATTTTGGGTGCATGGATTTCCGCAAAGTAACGCCTACTCTGCAATACATTGCAGTATTGACTATAGCTTTAGGCTTAGATAGATGGTAAAAGAAGAATATAGTTAATTGTATTTTAATTAAATATTTAAAAAAATCTAATATGGACTGGAGAAGTGATCATACTTTGTACTTACGTCTTTTAGTGGTATAAATGACAGCTATGTTTACTCATACAGACCACATGGCGAATTATTTCTTCAACTACGTACATATTCAGTAGTAGTAGTGCCCAATTTTTTGTGCACACAGTGTACCTCAGGTACAGGGCCGTTTATTTGCTTTTCTCCCTTTGCTGATTATGAGCAACGCCGAAGTTTATTGCATTGCTTCGGATAAAGTAATGTGGCCCAATTATGTTTCTTTCTTACATTACTGTAGAAATGTAAGAGGGTAAGGGCCCGAGTAATTACATTGGTGCTGTTTTTGCATGAATTCTCAAAATGATTTTGGAAAACCAGTTAGCCCTTAAAATATATGATCAATACCGCGGTAGTCCATAACTTGCGTGTTCACTGTTGTGCGTAGGAGAGAAGAAGTGATAGGCACAGACTTGCTTGTTGTACTAGCATATCTTTACAGATTTATCCTAGGCATATACTAAGAAATGTTAAGTGGAGCTAATCGGAAAAAATGAAATTGCAAACAAAATATCTCATGGTGATGATGTTTTCCTTAACTTTGTTAAATACAAAAGTTTAATGGCCAAATAAAATTATGTAGGCCCCAAGATATTGCTATACCAAATACTTGCATCCCATAGAAATACTTTATTTTAATTTATCCGTCAAAAAAAGACGGGGAATATCCCTTCATGTAAGAATATTTCCCGCGATAAGCCACCGCGCGATGACGGCCCGGCTTTGCGGTAATCCCGGCACAATCCCGGGGCGTCCCGGGGAATTTGGACGGGATAACGCCTCGCACCTTGGCCGGTAATTTATATTATACGGCTACCACGTGCTGAATACCTAATTGCTATCTTAAGGTCAATGTGTGACGGTTAATTATACGAGTAAGGTATAATCGCGTGTAGCTCAAGGTCAACCTTCAACATCATTATTTTTGGAACATTTTGCCTCACATTACATTGGCGAAAATAAGCATACTATTTTCTCTTAATCTTAAATATATAAAAGGAAAAGATGACTGACTGCCTGACTGATCTATCAACGCACAGCTCAAACCAATGGACGGATTGGGTTGAAAGGCATACAGATAGTTATTATGACGTAGGCATCAGCTAAGAAAGGATTTTTGAGTGTTGAATCCCTAAGGGATCGGTTGGTCGGATTGATCGGAATGCTGATTCTGCTGAGAAGAGCCGGCAAGAAACTCAGCATTTGCTCTTTCCAAAATAAAAAATGTTACAATATGTAACAATATGTATGGTCGCGGACAGAAAATGTTTATCAGTTTTCAAAGTAAATTCTATATCACATTGCGTGCAGTAAGGTCTATAACGCCATAGAATATCGAAAGCATATCGACTGTCAGGCATAGACGTGTGCATGTAATTATGAATCTTAAGGTGGTAAACATTTTCTGTCCGCGACCGTATGTATTATATCTATCTTGTGGGCAGCTGAAGCTCTCCACATGACACGTAATGACTCTACCAACGGTTCGGAGTGCAGATTCTGCTTTAAAGAAGCTTAAAGTAAGATTAACTACCGTACAATTATTACCATAACTACGAGGAAAGCATAAACATTAAGAAATGTATCTCCACATTTCTCCACGCAAGTTGACAAGTCTGCGAGAGTGTTAAGGAGTTGGTGTTGCGACAATTTTTAAGGCTTTTCCCCCTTATTCCCGACACGCGCCTTTCACGACGGAAACTTAGTATTCATTTGCCGTAGCGACATCAGCAGCGTCATAAATTCAGATTACTGAGGCTATTATGTACGGGATGGTATCAGACTGACGTACTTTACACTACTAGACTTGATTATTGCGTTTCAAAAGCCTGAGCGCCCTGGAATGCGCATTCCGTACAAGGACGTGATCTTAGATACCTACTATAAGTGCGAAAGAGTGTAGGTTTGTCGGTTCTTCCTTCAATCACGCAGCAACGGGACCACGGATTGACGTGATTTTTTTTCATTGTTATAGTTGAGGACCTGGAGAGTGCAAAAGGCTACTTTTTATCCCAGAAAATCAGAAAGCTCCCGCGGGATTTTAAAAACTAAATCTCTAACTAAGTCTCAGTCACTATAACAGTAAATTAATCTTTTTCTTCGACTGAGTACTATACCACAAGGTGGGGTCAGCATTACAGCATACTTTAGCTCACTCTGCCCGTACATCGAATTAATTGATTCATATATGAACGCTTACAATGAAGGAACGTGATTTTGAGACATCTGTTACCAACGCAACCTTGTGGTAAATGGTTATGAGCAAACATGACCTACCATATCATATCACCACCACAATCACCAATCTATCAACGGTAACTACTGAACGCAAACTCCTCCAAATAAAGGTTTATAGGCTACCATGCTACCCTAATACAAATTGGCAGATTATGGACCTCGGAGAATATTGTACAACTCTCGGTCGTGAGGTTTCCTCATGAGTTTTCATCTCATATCGGCTGCTAAAGAAAGCTTAAACCACTTTAAGGCAGCTGTGAAGTGAACAAAGATTTCTTTCAGATGCGTGAGTTACCTCTAACGCCTAAGCTGCTTCGGGTGTTAGAAGTTGCCGTTGCCAGTTAATTTGTTCGGAATTTCAACCCCTCTCAAAATTCCGGTTGAAAGGAGGTGGGTTGATAAGGCCCAAAATCCGCCCCTCATACACTCGAAAAAAAAAGTTCCAGATTCCGACAAATTGTAAATGTATTTATATACTTGAAGATATAAACTTTATTTTAATATAAAGTTTAGGTGATAAAAAAAATAGTAAGTTACAGAAAATATTACCCAAAAAGAGAGTGTTTCTTTTACTTTTCTTACATTATCATACATTTTAGTCGTTTTTTAAGCTTTGATTTAATATTTTAGAATGAGGCGCTCCATGAACCATGGTAAACGTAACTGATAATGATGCTCCTTTTTATAAGCTTTTATATGAGTATTAATTTATTTTGGTTCATGGAGCGCCTCATTCTAAAATATTAAATCAAAGCTTAAAAAACGACTAAAATGTATGAAAATGTAAGAAAAGTAAAAGAAACACTCTCTTTTTGGATAATATTTTCTGTAACTTACTATTTTTTTTATCACCTAAACTTTATATTAAAATAAAGTTTATATCTTCAAGTATATAAATACATTTACAATTTGTCGAAATCTGGAACTTTTTTTTTCGAGTGTATGAGGGGCGGATTTTGTTGCCTTATCAACCCACCTCCTTTCCAACCAGACGTTCTTTATGTCCACAAAGCACTGCTTATCACACTAATGCCCGAAGTGTAATCTCTCTCTAACAACTGTCTACTCTGTCTAACCCCAGCCGGTCCGTTAGTTACTAACGATTCGGTTAAAGTTATCACCTACCGACTTAATTTATCAACTGCCAGGAATTTTAACCTCTACCCCGCTTGCTTTAGAGCGGAAAGTTTCCTGAGAGGATTGCACGTTTCGAATTTCTAGAAGCAGGGCCAGCGAATTAGCGTTTCGATTATCTTTAATGTAGAATCTACATAACTCTAGAGAATTGTATAGGCTAAAGATGTTTGACAGTGTTTGTATTAAATTCTGTCAAATTGAAGTACGGTTTTGGATATTTTTTGCAGTAACTTTGTCATCATCAATAGGAACCGTAGCTTTTGTTTTTTGATATAACTAACACAGTATGATCCCAGTTGGTCGAAATAAAATATTTTTACCTATTACCAGCCAATGCCCGCAAATTCGTTCGCGTGGATTGAGGCTTTATAATTCCCACGGGAACTCTTTTATTTTCCGGGATAAAAAGCCCATGTGTTATTCCAGACTATAATCAATTTCTGTGCCATTTCAGCCAAATTGGTCAAGTCGTTACGGCGTGATTGAGTAACAAACATCCATCCTTCCATACATTCAAACTTTCACATTAGTAATTATTTATAAACGGCTCAGTATCGAGCGCAGGTGTCTTCTTAGAGAAGGGTCGTAGTCC
This sequence comes from Hipparchia sbordonii, assembly GCA_038048805.1. Lineage (NCBI taxonomy): Eukaryota > Metazoa > Arthropoda > Insecta > Lepidoptera > Nymphalidae > Hipparchia > Hipparchia sbordonii. The sequence goes on along the minus strand of CM076109.1, from coordinate 13,263,814 downwards.
GCCACGCTGGCCCAATGCATAGCAAACTTCACACCATTGGAAACATTATGGAAGACTCTCAACCGTGCAGGTTTCGTCGCGATATTTTCCTTGCCTTGCCTGGGATTGAAGCAGCGACTAGTCTATGTACCTACCAACTTATTGTTTTTTTTTGTATCGTATCTGTTTCCGCTGAGAACTTATAAATATCATAGCGCAACAAGGTTTTGTATGTACATTTTCAGAAAACGTCTTACGCGTGGCCCCAAATGTGGCTTAAAACAGAAACTTGCGGCCAATTAAAAGTTTTTAACAATTAACCGGTGGCAGTGACGCTTTGTTCGAGGCCGGAGTCCGCACTCCGCATTCCGCAGTCCGCGCTCTATTTCCTGCTTACAACTTTTGCGATGCACTTTTCAATAAAATGAACTGTAACAAACTTTACTATCTACATTTCAATGTTGTTTAAAAATTTTATATGTCTAGTTATAGGTATAGTTAAAAATACATTTTCAAAGAAGCAAAGGATGTCTTGAAGTATGACGAGAAGAAATATCATCTAGAAATTTTTATATTCGTAAATATCATCGTTTGTTTTATTACATAGCTTAGGTACAGTAACGTTTTTGGTGTTCTTTCCAGACTTTGCTTTTGCAGACACGGTCTAAAATACGTCATATTATTTAAAAAATAACACTTTATATTTTACTATTTTGTGAAAATAAGCACAATGAACCTATGTTAATTTTGCGTAAATCTATCAATATGGACGACAGTTGTAAAAATTCTCCATCCTTTTATCGTCCTTTTAATAAAAATTAAAGTTACCCTAATTGACAAGCTTCATTTATGACAAAAGGCTGTTTTAAAATACCAGGAGTATGCGAGTTCTCGAGAAGCAAGAAGATGTACCAGGAATTCATGAACAAAAATAGAATCTAAGTATCCCAACGGTATCCTTCTTTATATTAGGTTAGTATTTAGAGTTAGACGTATCTTTTGGCCCAATGAATACTTACTAAGTTTCCCTCATAAATGACGCGTTGGGAATAAGATGAAGGAGAGCGATAAAAATTGTCGCCTACATTTGTCGGCATTCTCGCGACGGCCGTGCGATTTAGATAAGGGAAATGAATTGGCGGAGCTATCTTGGTCTTTTGTGAGTTACATTCGTTACTAAATTGTTTTTAATCCGTTATGATGCTTTGTTGAAAACAATAGTGAGAAAAGTGAGTCTGTTTTCTGTTCCCCTGGTACTTCGATTCTGCAACGGACTCTATATAGCTGCAAGAGGCGTAAGAACCACTAGAACCTCAAAACAGCATACGTTTAAAATGCGAATGATAAAAATGTCAAGCACGCTTTTGGATGCCTGTCAAGTCAGCACCTTGATAAAGCACCTTGTATAACTATATACCTAATAAGGTAAGTATATTATCCATGATAAGGTTACAAGAGTAATAAAAGTGAAACAGAAATAAGCCTGAAATATATAAATAGTTGAGGAATGAGTGACTCTTTTATTGTATAGTTAACATTAGAAAACCCTACATAGAAAACAAGAGACCTGAGCGGGTGGGTCGACTTATTTCGACATTTTGCTGACCCTATAATAAAATTCTTAAATTAGTTAAGAACCAATTTTTTTACTTACTAATATCGCTCAGGGGAGGAAGAAAATTGTTTCAAGACATTGAAATTGCTGCGAAATAGGTACAGTAGTTGCATGCTTTTAACGTCTGATAAAAATGATGCCGTTGAAATTATCCGCATTATGCGATCATGTTCATTGAATTTTATTAAATATACAGCGAGCTTTTAAAGTTTAAACGATATTATAGAGCAACAAAATTGGAAATTATTGGCATCAAGTGTTAGCGTCGAATTCTGACTCCCCCAATTGGGCAATGCAAGCGAATGGCGCGTCTATCCATTTAGCTTAATTGGCATCTGTGACTGGAAAAGGCAATAGTTTCATTGGGAAAGGCAAATATTTGTCGTTTTTATAACTGTCTCAATGGTCAAGTGGCTAGTTTATTCGGCCGCTAAATCATACGTATTTTATTAATTACAATCCATTTATGTTACAGTTCTTTCAATTCACGAGGGCGCGTGAGCTTTACTTGTGGTTACGTCGTGTACATGCACATTGCGTAATCAGGCGCGAGCAAACTCGGGCTCACACTTATACAGATACGACACACACACACAACCATGAGCCACGCACCCTCGTGAGTTGCAAGAACTATACATGCCACTTATCTTCTTCTATCTATCTCTATATATAAAAATGAATCGCTTAATGTGTTGGTAAGCGCATCACGCGTGAACGGCTGGACCGATTTCGCTAATTCTTTTTTTATTGTGTTTGTTATTGTCAGGAGAAGGTTCTTATGAAAGAAAAAATTAAGAAAATTGCGCGGAAAATTAGAAAATTTAAGAAATATTAACCACCATATTAAATTATTTCTAATGTAACCGCTTTTACAATTCAAACTTTTTTGATGTAACCTTATGGCGTTTGACATAACATTGACAGAATGCGTGCTGCCAATTTCGTCAAAGAGGATGTAAAAAAACTTAAGACAGGACAACGTCTGTCGGGTCCGCTAGTTACAAATAAATTAAATTAAATATTTGAAACATAGCACATAACAAAAAACTTCAACTTCGTCGCTTTATCAATCAAGAATCATGGATCAAGAATCATTTTAGAGATTGAAAAATAAAAACGCTAGATGTCATTCCTTTACTTTTATGTTATTTGGGATAGAATTTTTTGAGTTGGGACTGTAACTGTGCTTTTTCTTAATTTGGCTGTAGTGTAATTTAACTGTAATTTGGCTTTAATTTTCAGAGCAGATTAAATTTTTTAATTAATAATTTCCTAAATCTTCCACTCTCTACAAGTATAACTGTGCCCAGTTTCACAGCTTGAACATTTTCTGAATAAAATGGCTATGATTTATGAGGGTTCCCTGTTTTACCACGGAACCCATAAACTAAACCGATTTTCCACGGTTAAAGTTTTGAATCGCCGGCTAGTTTTTGTTTTAAGTGAAAAAAGGGTTCGGAAACCTACGCGTTTTAAAATCAAAACAGCGGCATCCAAATTAACTTTCCACTCTGGGCAGGATTGCAATTTCCTGTTTTCTATTTGGCCATTGGAAAAAGCGTGGAATGGAAGGAATGCGGGGCCGCGTCAAGAATCAACTGGCAGTTTAAGCCCATAGTATTATTGTTGCTACTTTGGTGCGATTCAAAAGAGAAAAGCGGTTCAAACACGTTTTAATGGAAATCCACTACTGGTATTTCCAGTAGTGGATTTCCATGGATTGGAATTGAAATGGAATAATGGATTCTAGTGGATTTTAATGGAAATCCACTACTGGTATTTCCAGTAGTGGATTTCCATTAAAACATTATGAGAAGTGGTGAGAAACTAGGGAATAAGGATCAACGACAAGAAAGACTTGGGTTTATAAAGAAGCTTAATTCTGATATTGTTACCACGGGGGGTGTAACTCAGTGGTAGAGTGTCTGCTTCGCATGCTGAAAGTCCTGGGTTCAAATCCCAGCACCTCCAAAAAGACTATTGTAATTTTTTTTTAAATTTTATTTTTACTTTACCTTTTATTAGATTCATTGATTATTTTAATTTTCGTTTAGGTACTTGCGCACAAACGCGATGAACGTGTAGGTAGATTATATTTCTTCTACACAAAATGTTTCCGTTGCTAAGTTTACACTTACACTTAAGGGTAGAGTAACGAGGCAGAATAGAGAGCAGAATAGTATGGAAGTATGGCTGGCTACCACAGAGATTTTGTAGCTTTTGCGGCCAAGTGGGTCTTTAACCACTCATTCGCACGTGCTAGCTACCAGGGTAACATAGTATTGTCGCAGTAATCTACTGAAATGGCCCAAAGTCTCATTGAACTTGGCGGCAGTAAAAATCTGATGGGGTCTAATGACAGAGATTTTCCCGCGTTTTTTACGATCTCCAAGTGCCGGCGCATCGGAATTTGCGAGGAGCAATAAAATTAGACGTCTCAAGTCTTTTGGCTGTGTAAAAAGGAGTTTTATACATACTTTATTTTATTTGAGACTCAATTCGTTTTCTTTTCGATGGCAATTTCGATTTAAAAATTTAAGAAAACGAACTTCTTTTGTATTATTTATTTTACAATATTGTATTTGTATTTGTAATGGCTATGTTTTCAATGTCTGTAAGTGTATGCTCTAATGAACAATTTTTAATGACTAATGTTGCTTTCAATGGAAAACCGAAAAAATCTTCTACTACTAAAATGGTATTTCTCAAAACATATTCAAGTTTCTCAAAAATGGATATTAAATATTGTTTCAAGATTTTATAATAAAGAAGCTTAATTTCGGCACATCGAGCACGGGGGGTGTAACTCAGTGGTAGAGTGTCTGCTTCGCATGCTGAAAGTCCTGGGTTCAAATCCCAGCACCTCCAAACAAGACCCTAGTTTATCTTTTCTTTTTACAGTGTAAAACAAAACAGAGTTTCGAGTTTTTACAGTGTGAAACAAAACAGATTCCTTCTTCACAAAAATGTTGGCTCACTAATTCTCAATTAAATCTTTGCGCACACACTGTGCACTTAAATATCTCCCACGCAGATGGATAATCTCCGTTGAGCTTGGCCACCGTGACCGAATTCGGTCGGGAGGACTATTTTTATTAATTAGCAAAGGTCACAACAGGTCCTTCAAATAAAACGAGGGCGCCATGTCCCCAATATGGCCGGTGTCGACCGGTCGGTGCCGGCCGCGTCTGCGATCCGCGATATGAAATTAAATCATCCGATGACACTTCGCACCTGCCCGAAAACCGATTAAAATGATGGAACGGCGCGGATTTTTGGCGCTGATATCAAAAAACTAGAAGGGGCCAAATGCCTCACTCAGAGTCGGAGTTATACATTGAAATATATTAAACAATAGATGGACCATGCCCGCGATTTCGTCCGCGCGGATTAAGGTTTTTTGATTCACGCGGAAACTCTATAATTTTCCGAGATAACATATAGCCTGTGTTAAAACTGGGTATGAGCAATCTCCCTTCCAAACAGTCAAATCGGTTCGTTCGTTGTGGCGTGAAAGAGTAACAAACATACACGCACACACACATACACAAACACACAAACACACGCCTTTCAAACTTTCGCCTTTATAATGTGAGTTATTAATGTGTGTTACGAGCAGCGGTCTCCACTGTAATTACAAAAAAATATTTCACGAAAGCAAGGTATTCTTACAAAAAATAAAATTAGGGAATTGTTTAACATGAGTAAGCGAATGAATGGAAAAGGTAAAAGGGAAAATTTAAAAACACGGGGAAATTACTCTTTCAACGATAAAATAATAAACTATGGAAGTGTCTCAGATTTTGCTTTCCTTGATTTTGAACATTTCCTACAAAGATCATTATACATTTTATATTATTAAAAATTTCGTTCGAAGCCTGTGGTTCGAATAAACTCAGTGACCATTGTTGCCAGGCCGACTCGACAATGTAAACTAAATACATTGTAGTAACATGGAATCGATTTACATGATCAGTTGTCTTCTCTATCGATGCTATGTAAATTCGACCTAACTACGTAACAAATCCCTGACCATACAAAGTTAGCCAAGTTTGTAAAGTGAGATTGGAGCTGCTAACTTGCCTTATTATAGAAATTGATTTTCAGCCATTTATATGATTTCAACGTCTATGACCTCTGAGAACTGTCACCTTTTTAAAGTATTTTACGGGTTAGAAATAAGATTCCAATTGAATTGTGGCCACACGGCAGTCAATTTCAACGGAGTCTAATGGAGTAGACAGAAGATTAATGAATATCACAGTCGTAAAATACGGAATGAGTAATAACTGTTATGAATTAAATATTTAGAAGTCTCAATAGCCCAACGGTTAAAGATGTGGACTGAAAACTGTAAGGTTGCAGGTTCGAATCCCACCCGTTGCACTATTGTCGTACCCACTCCTAACACAAGCTTTCCGCTTATTTGGAGGGGATAGGAGGATATTAGTCAACAGGTTGGGTTTAAAAAAAAAAGCTTGTAGCCTATACCGCAACATGCTACATCGCACTTAGGTATATATTAGGTATAAGGTGCGGAACGCCCTTTTTGAAAAAAAAAAAAAATATAAACTAAAAAACAGAGGTGCATCTTCTAGCACAACGGTATCGTTGTTCTTGATTTAATCTTTCATTCTCGCCGTATTGCCGGCTGAAATTTTTCAAACGTCACGCCGGGCTTGACAAATGCTCCGGGGACTCCCCGCAAATTACAATCCGGCAATTTCTCGCGCGCTATTTTTTTAATTGAAGCAGATGTAGGCAGGGCTGTTTTGGGATCCTTGGCTCATTTTGCGAACTGATTTTTCATGATTTCTTTGATAGAATGGCGAATTGCGGGAGGCGTTTCTTTGTACAAATATTTTATACGCGTTTACACGTCTGTCGACTATTTCGTTGATATCATTGATCTAGTTAGCTTGTTCGACTGCACATGACGAGGTCCCGGGTTCGTTTCCCGGGTCAAGATCAGGGTCCGTGGGATTTGTCAATTCTCACTCCCGTTTCTCAGACATCTTGTTTCTGCGCCTGTCGTGTCGGATTTCCGCCGCACCAGATTATGAGAGTGAGGGAATAGAGACTGCAGCTGAATTAATTTTTGAAAAGTTGCAAAGTTAAATGATCTATCTATCTATCTATAAAGTAATTTAAATTGTTTGTATGCAGTCAACATAAACTTCAAAAACTTTTAGATACTTTTTATTCAGGTTTAATATCGGTCTTAAAATAAAACAAAAGCAAATAAATCAACATCATTAAATTAATCGAAAAAAAAAAAACATGGAACGATGAAGATGAAAATTCTTTTTCCTTAGCACCACTACAATTAGTGACTGCAAATAATATTTTATTCCGAGGCCGATGAGCCCTCGAGGGTCTCTGCATTCGTCTTGTTTGTTTATCATTATGCCTATCTCTTAATTGATGAGAGGACCCACTCGTTGTTTTCGCGTCATCCGACAGTAATTGTCAACTGAAGTGGGAACGTAAAAGGAAATTGTATGCTTTATTAAAAAAAAAATAAAAAAATTGGTTGGATGCACCGACCTCTGTTTTTAATCTATGATTATCACTGGAACTACTGTCCCTATATAAATAACAGCTTAATTGTGGTTCAATTGAAGCGCCACTTTGAACATACGAGTGTCTCTGGAACTAATAATAGGTAGATAGATGGATAAAAAAGATCCGCGGCACTCGGGGACTGCCGCGGTAAAGCTATTGTATACCATTTTTTATCAACGCCATCTAGCGGTGAGAGGAGTCCCGTGTCAGGTTATTTTCGTTACGGAATTTCTGGATTCGGTCTCCACGCTCAAGGCCCGCGATAGAAGCTATGCAATAGCTTAAAAAAGACGTGTGGCACTCGGGGACTGCCGCGGTAAAGCTATTGCATAGCTATTTTCAGGTTCAGGTTATTTTCGTTACGGAATTTCTGGATTCTGGATCTATGCAATAGCTTAAAACTTTATTGCATACAAGTAACAAAAGAAATTTGAAATATGAACAAGAGAAGAGACAAGAGAAGTCTGTAAAGTTGATTTTTCCCGGCGGAAAATAGCAAACGAATATTGTTTTACCTTGTGTAAGTATACTATGCAAGCGTTTCAAAATATGAAACTCCGAGGAAAATACATAACGATGCCCATTTGCATGTTAGCTTAATTTAAAATAGTTCATCTCGTTCGATGTTTGCCCCGCCGAAGCACGCGGGCACAGGACGCGGAATAAATTTGCAATTTATGCGCAGTGCTATTACAAAGTTTTCATTACTACGCCACTATTACTGGATACGCGTCGCCCTAGAGCCTAAATTTTAGGCACTAATCGCTCGTTTACACAGTGCGAGCTGCTGCCTAGCCAGTAGACAGCTACTCGGTTTGTCTACTCGTACGCCAGTAGCTGTAGATGCTGCAGCATCAAGTAGTTTGCATACCCAACTCCTCAGCAATTTACAGCAGATATGATGTATATAGTGTGTTTGGGCTCATTAGCATAGTCTCAATGCTGTTAGATAGATGATGATTGAGGATCGAAGAGAAGGATCTGATGATGGAGAAGAAAACTGGGTCAGGTATATCGGATATTCACATGTCGGGGGTGTTTTAATTTATTTATCAACTACATAGCTGAATCCCGCATGGATTAAGGTTTCTTAATTCCCACGGGAACTCTCTTATTTCCCGGGATTAAAAGTAGCCTGTGTGCTATTCCAGACTATAATCTATCTCTGCACCAAATTTCAGCCAAATTGGTTAAGTCGTTGCGATGTAATTGAGAATTAAGATTTACTACTTGTAATCGTTTTTGCTTCTTTTTATCAGTATCCGTTGAGCTACAGGCTACAGTACACAGTATCCGGGCGGGAATTAGGTTAGTGAAATAACAATACTGAGTTAGGGTCTGGAAATAGAAAATACTTTGTCAGATTCCGTGACGGTATTGTGTATTGAAGACTAGGTTGTATTGCAAATAGTCAGAGGTAGCGATTTTTTATTTTATTTATATACTATACTGGGTGAAGGTCGGGTAATTTTTGAGCTATTGATAGTTATGTATTTTTCAGAAAAAAAACCCACAATTCAAAACTTTAAAAATGAATTATAAACAATTTTCAAACATTAATTTATTTATTTGTAATAACAATGTTTAATATGGGTACTGAAAATGAAAGAATTTGAATTTGAAATCAGTACGAGTAACGTGCTAGTAAAGTGACTTAATTTATCGCGTAACTGGCGGGTCTGGCTGAATATTAAGGTATTTTCGTTTTTTAATTCTATTTTTATGACTTTTCCCGCTTTTACCTGTGACTTGGAGCAGTACTAAGATAGTAATATGCAAACGCTGCTTGGTCAATGCCTTTCTCTGCCTTGAAAGAGAGTTACCTTTTCTATTTGGTTAATCTTAAGATTCGTCCCGCTTTCGCCCATGACTTGAAGCAGTTTTAAGACAGAGTAACGTGCAAATAAAGCGGCTGTGGTGACGATACAGATTTTACGTATCAAATTACTGCGGCAATGCAGTCACTTTAGAGTAGTCTGGAGCTACGTGGTATAAAGGAATCTAAGCTTTTAGATTAATCTTATGACTTGTTCCGTTTCCGCCTGTGACTTCAATAAGTTATAATACAGTATAAATAGTGTTGCTTGCGATTTCGGCTGCTTAGTCACGCGGTGTGTTACTTTGGCTAATCTGGTTATCCTTATAACTGGCCCGCTTCCGCTTGTCACTTGGAGTAAGTTTTAAACAGTATAGGAGTACCCGCAGACTTACAATTTCAAGTTGGACAACTAAAGCGCAGAGTATACTAATAGGCATAGTGATTTATGGTAGTCCGCACGTCTTAGGGCGCGAACAAGCCAAGGATGCCTCACTGCGATACCTCGCGGTCGCGGTTTAGCTCGCTACCTCGATGCCACCTCCATGTAAAACAAATGTATGCAAACAGACGAGCGCGAACATGCCGAAGGATACCTCACTGCGATACATCGCGGTTCACATCGATGTTTACCTCGATGCCTACGCGAAAACAAAATATTTTGTTTTTACATCGCGGTCGACTGCAAGCATCGATGTGCTCTGGCTTGTGATTGGTCGAATCTCAAGGACTCCCACCGTCGTTTACTTTAGGCCTCGAATACATTTTAATTTAATAAAATAAATACAATGTTGGTATAGCGTTTCAAATATTAATTATAATATGATGTATTATTTTATGAATTTTTTATAAATTATGTCACTCTCCCGGTCCTTAACTATACCCTTGCAAAAATCACGCCAGTCCGTTGTACCGTTGCTACGTGATTGAAGGACAAACCAACAAACAAACACACGTTCGAATTTAAAATATTAGTAAGGATTACTTAGGATAAGGAAGTAAACTAAACTGACAGTCTCTAAATCCTCACAGTTTAGGTAGGCACTATGCTTGATACCTAGCATCAGGATTGAAGAGCCAGGACCTAGAGCTCCATGACGTAGTCTATGCTTGATACCTACAATATGAATTCTCAAGCGAAATACTAGTCGTAGGTGCAATTATATTCAATTCTAATTGTTTAGGTACATAATATGATACGCGCCGAGCGCGGACTTCGCTTTACATCGATGCGTAGGGATGATGAAATCGCACTGCCCGCCGGCGCCGGTGACCGAGCGATAGCGATTTGTTCGAGCGGTTCGGTGCTGTAGAGGGTGCGCGCGCGCGGGGCGAGGCACACCGCCGCGCCACGCCGCGCGCGCTGTTTAACGCCCGCTGGCTTCTCTCTTGAATCCACCATTTTGAATTTTTTTTCAGCTTCCTACCAATTTGATGAAGTTTCGAATGACTTTTGTTTGAATACTCCCCCTCTATCTTCGATACCCTGGCCGTGCTCCTTACCCGTCTTCGAAATCCTCAATCATCAGCTCTCTACATATTTTTGCACCAAATGAATTTTTGTCCTCCATACGAAATCATGAGTGAAAAAATTTTTTTTCATACAAAATTTTACAGGAGAGGTGATCAATGGAGTCAGACAGTGAGCGAGTCAGTCAGCGAATCAGCACGAGTAGCTATAAATATATAGTAAAAACATTGATGGATGTATTAGTTTATAATCAAGTTAATCAAGTTAAAAAAGTTAATCAATTAACGATTAATGATTAATGATTAAATTCATTAATCATGATTAAGATTACTTTTTTAATCATGATTAATTTAATCTGATTAAAATTAATCAGATTAAATTAATCATGATAATTGATTAAAAAATTAATCGATTAATGCCAACACTGGCTATACCCCTTCCAAGTTAGCCCGCTACCATCTTAGATTGCATCGTCACTTACCATCAGGTGAGATGGCAGTCAAGGGCTATCTTGTCATCGAATAAAAAAATATATATTTTAGCCAAGGAATGGAAGAATATTACTTTAGCGTTTAGTGAGCATTTGAACTAAGCATCCAGGTGCGACTGAACCGGCATGTTCGCACCGACATCCATGTAAAACATCCAGATATCGACATCGAGGTATCGAGCAGCGACCGCGACCGCGAGGCATCTTTGAAGTGTTCGCGCCCTAAGGGCGCGAACACTTCAAAGATGCCTCGCGGCCAAAGATTCAAACACTTCAAAGATGCCTCGCGGTCGCGGTCGCTGCTCGATACCTCGATGTCGATATCTGGATGTTTTACATGGATGTCGGTGCGAACATGCCGGTTCAGTCGCACCTGGATGCTTAGTTCAAATGCTCACTAAACGCTAAAGTAATATTCTTCCATTCCTTGGCTATAATATATATTTTTTTATTCGATGACAAGATAGCCCTTGACTGCCATCTCACCTGATGGTAAGTGACGATGCAGTCTAAGATGGTAGCAGGCTAACTTGGAAGGGGTATAGCAGTGTAAATTCAACCCTAATCGGTTTCTATACGCCATCGTGCCGGAACGCTAAATCGCTTGGCGGCACGTCTTTGACGTTAGGTTGGTAACTAGCCACGGCCAAAGCCTCCCACCAGGCTGGCCTGGTCTGGATCAGAAACAATTTAGAAATTATAAATTCCTAAATTGCCCCCGCCGGGAATCGAACCCGAGTCCTTCCAGTTATAAGACCACAGCGCTCACCACTGCGCCAGAGAGATCGTAAATCTGTTGTGGTGGTTTTTGTGTCGCTTATCCCACAGGGCAGGAATATTAAAAATTAAATCTATTGCATAGCGCCTCCTTTTCCATTATTTAATTAAAATAAAAAATTAACCATAATGAATAATAATATTATAATAATATGTACCAATTCTACGAGTAGTTTAGTTATAAAAGAGTTGTGCAAATATAATATAATATTTATTTTAATGAATAATTTTCTAAACAAGTACCTAAGTGTATTATAATAATTTTTATTCTAAGTTTATTAGCACAAATCTTATAGAGCTTTGAAAACCATAATTTATAAAAAATTCATAAAATAATACATCATATTATAATTAATATTTGAAACGCTATACCAACATTGTATTTATTTTATTAAATTAAAATGTATTCGAGGCCTAAAGTAAACGACGGTGGGAGTCCTTGAGATTCGACCAATCACAAGCCAGAGCACATCGATGCTTGCAGTCGACCGCGATGTAAAAACAAAATATTTTGTTTTCGCGTAGGCATCGAGGTAAACATCGATCTGAACCGCGATGTATCGCAGTGAGGTATCCTTCGGCATGTTCGCGCTCGTCTGTTTGCATACATTTGTTTTACATGGAGGTGGCATCGAGGTAGCGAGCTAAACCGCGACCGCGAGGTATCGCAGTGAGGCATCCTTGGCTTGTTCGCGCCCTTATCCAACTCACTGTGCCTATATACTCTGCGATTTAATTATTCAACCTGAAATTGTAAGCCTGCAAGCACTCCAAACAGCCGTATCACGTGCAAATACGGCGTTTCTGTCACGCGGTGACAACGATACAGATTTCAGTTTTCCTTTTGCTGCTGGAGTGGAGTTACTTTGGCTAATCCGGTTAATCTTATGACTTGTCCCGCTTCCGCCTGTGACTTGCAGCAGTCCTAAGACAGTATAAACAGTCGTGTCACATGCGAACACGGCGGCTCTGTCACGCAGTGTCAACGATACAGATTTTGCTGCTGGAGTGGAGTTACTTTGTCTAATCTGGTTATCCTTATTACTTGTCCCGCTTCCGCGTGTGACTTGCAGCAGTCCTAAGACAGTATAAACAGTCGTGTCACGTGCGAACACGGCGGCTCTGTCACGCGGTGTCAACGATACTGATTTCAGTTTTCGAGTTGTTGCTGGAGTGAAGTTACCCTGATATAAAGGATTTCCGCCCCGGTAATGTTTATATAACCGCCATAACAACTGTATGTGACGAGAAGTTGGGATTCTCCGAGTGAGTGGGAAATGGTGCGGACAATTTTTATTTTAAATGAATTTATAACATTTGCATTGTCGCCTCATATAAATGGTGTTTTTAGGAAAACATGCCGCTATATGCAGAAAGAAAAATTACAAAATCCTAAGCAGATTTTACTATAACCTCCTCCTTTTTGGAAGTCGGTTAAAAATAGGTCTCGTTTTAACTCTGTCTTAAGTCTGTGCCAAATCTGAGCAAGCTCCGTAGATCTCAAGCTGAAATCTATAGACCGTCCTCTCACTCTACTCAGACTCAAGACAGAGTTAAAACGAGACAGATTTATGTCAGTGCATATTTGTGTCCAGTTTTAACTTTATCTTATGTCTGAGCTAAGACAGAGCATGCTCTACAGATCTCAGCATCAGACTTACATAATAATATTTATAAGGGTGTAAGAGACATGTTAACGAAAACTTTGTGAATAGGTATATTGCCTATAATGAAATTACAAATGCCACTCATCTCAGAAATGATGGGCGGTTTGTAGGTACTTTGGTCGAGTGCTTTGAACGTTTTATAAAAAGCTGATCGCGCGCGTATTACGTAATTATTACGTATTACATTTGCTGTTTTGCGTTAAATATTATTGTCATTTGTTGTTTTTCAATTCATATGAAGTTTAAATAGGTCACAATATACGTTCCATGCGATAATTAATTTAAAAAAATTGAAAAAAAAATTTTTCAAAATCACGAAAAGACCGATGAAAATTCCAACGCTGAGCGATTCAGAATTGTGTATTGAATTTCTCATATCAGTTTCCGTTATCATGTCCCTTAGACCCTGTATATGTAGTTACGTAGTTTACCTACAAAGTAATCAACGATAAACTGAATGAAAGTAATCATTTTTGTTCACAAAGTTCGCATTTAATTTGCATCTAAACGAAAGCGCATTCAACGAGTTCACTAAACAACAACTAAAATTAACTGTCATAACTCAATTATTTACCTAACATGGCGAAATGTGCTCGTACTTAGGACGTGCATAGAGTGGTAATCTACAGAGCTTTAATATATTATTTGCGTGTTGCCCGGATATCGTTGAACCAGGTTTGCATATCGGGGAAGGCTAAAGGCGCAATTGGTCTCTTGCAGTGGGTTAACAAGTGTTTAGTGTTAAGTACACCATAATATTATAAAGGAGAAAGTTTACACGTTTGTGTGTGTGTGTGTGTTTGTGTTTGTGTGTGTATGTGTGTAAGTTTGTTACTCCTCCACGCAACAACGAATGAATTAACCAAAATGGAGATAGCTCACACCTAGGATTAATACATAGGTTACATTTATGTAAGGTACATTTTATCCCGGAAAATTAAAGAGTATTGTAAGTTGTTGAAGAGTTGGGTAGGCTGTAGACTGCCCATTTTGCTCGTCTTATGCCTAAGTCATAGGTATTATGACTTTGGCATTCGCTAAGAAAAGCTTTTTGAAAATTCAACCTCTAAGGAGGTAAATAGAGATTCGAAAAATCTAACTAACGTGAGCGAAGGCGCAGGCAAAAACAAGTATAAATATGAAAAGGTCTGTTAAATGTGGTTCTGTGGCCATTATAGTTAACGTAGCGCAGTCTCACACACTCACGTTACTTTGCTCTATTGGCTTATTAATGAGATCTAAGATTACGTCTAATTTATTGTTGCTTTCGTGTACTAAGTCTTCATAATCGAGACCTAGAAAACACATGTGGTGGCTGACTATCGCATTTATGGATGACATAAAATACCACAAGCGTGGCGCTCTCTTTAAGCGTGGCTTAGCTTTTAGTAGGCCAATAAAGTAAAGTAGTAAAGGTTTTGACAGTTTTAGTATTGAATATCTGTCAAAATAACTTTATTGGCCGCTTAAACGTTAGATGCAATGGTAAAATTGGCACCAATTGTTTTCTTTTTGTATCGGATTTCGATGGGAATTTCACAGTATGGGACTTTGTTAAGTTTCCGAAGATTAGTTGAAAATATTTTTTTTGGGAATTCTTTTCTGGAGCGTCGGAATAATCTAGTATGTTTGGTTGGCAGGTACCAGGAGAGAATGGCACCAAACAGATTGCAAATAATCATATTTGCACCAATGTATTTTTAGGAGTATCTATTGAATAAACCAACAGGGTTAAATGTAGACACATCTGCGAGAATATTGCGGTGTGTTTTGATAGAACAAGAAATCATATCGCTCGAGATGGTTATTGGTTTTGGTCGAGATTTTCCTACTTCCTTGCGATTGCTGGGAGCTATAGCAAAACATTAATTCTGAAATTGGGTCTACAATATCTTATTTATAAAAACATAGTATGTAATTTTGACAGACATAAAATTTGCGATGGAAAATCAAACCGTGCGTCATAAAGAAAGCAAGAATTAGCAAAACAACAAGCTTCATATCCCAGGCGTACATGGTAATTATTTGGCTGTTTTCCGGAAATCGGTCCATGTAGCGTTATGCAAGTTATAATTACTTAGAGAAAGTCAGAAATAATTGTTTTCTATAATGACTGTTTGGAATCAAACTTGGGCCCTCTATGACGTCTGATGAAAGTATACAGATAAAATATTATCAGTATGAAGAAATAAAATAGTATATTATTTCCAAAGGTTAGTGATTTGAATTAATTTTTTATGAAATATGAGCCCCTTCTCGGGTAAAGTCAGCCTCCGACCTCTTTAATGTCCCTCTGTCTTTTTCCAGATTCATACAATTCATTTATGGACGCACATATGCAATAAAGTGTCAACCCACACAACTTATCAATTGAAAAGTTAACTTTATTCCTTTACATTATGTATGTATTTAATTTGACAAAGTTTTGTGGGTTGAAACGTTATTGCATATGTGCGTCCATATATGTATAAATCGTATGTAGAAATATAATTAATTCCTTTAGTAATTTTATTTTAAACACGAAAAGAATTTCCTCAATGTATATTCATGAAACTTCAATGTGTGTCTTCCTTAACGAGACTTAAAAAAGCAAAATACTTATTAAAGTAACACGTCCAAGTTAAAGCAAAATATCCCGGAGCGCCCTCATGAATACATTCATGCGTTCGCTGCTACAATTGTTGGTTTATGGTTTAAAATATACATTCGTATACGTCGTGCACCCGTGTAAACTGTTGCGGCCTGAGGAACGTTTATGTATGTGGACACTGTTCACGTAAATCAACAGTAATCGTTTTACTGTTTGCCTAGACGTACTAAAACGCGATTGCTTTTAGTACATAAATATTCAAACCATACTTTCAATGTGAATAAAATTTTCAATGCGTTTTGCTCGCAAAATGGATCCTACTACATTGCTGTCAAAAGTTTAGTTTAGTTTTTAAAATATGACCACACAGTTGGTCACACATAGAAGCCGTGCGGTAAAGGTAACCTTAACTAATTGAAGTTAACTTTTATAATGATGTAACTTATATCATGAAACAGTTTATTCTTAAAATGAATCTTACTGCATCGTTATCAAAATTGCAAAGTCGACTTTTAAAGCACGTAAGCGATTAAAATACCACATAGTTGGCCAACCTACATACACTAAAGTTGAAATATTTTGCGATGTTAGTTGTCTGTTCTAGAAAAAAATTACATTTAACGCAATAAATATTTAATAAGCATTACCTACCCTGGAGACCTACTAGGAATACATGAAGCGTCAAAATGTCGAATATTGGACGTACGGCTACGTGCTACGAACACTGTCCAGACGTGATGTCCATAAGATATTGCATTTATTATGGAATATTTTAAACTTGTATGTGTTGTTGTGTCGCATCGTGCATGCGACCTGTCTTTACTTTTGTTTTAGACTGAGAAGGAGGTCTAAAGACGGTTTTACTTTACGAATTTTCATTTCTAAATTACGTATTACTTTACTGATTCAACAAGAAAAAATGCGAGCTACGAAAAAAATCTTTTTAATAGCTTACTCTTGCTATTTTAACCTCGCAAGCAATTGAGCGAAATTTTAAGATTTGAGAATATCTCTGGCACACTATTTTTAATGCAGGGAAAAAACCACTGATTCACCAATGTTATCGGAACTCTAGACTCTACAAGTTTTCGCTCCTTAACAAATAAATTATCAAAGTGCGGTAAGTAAAGAGAGCGATAGATCTTTTAACAATAGCCAATGGCAATTCAGAAATGCCACGAGTCGTCGCATTCGAATAGCTTAGTTTCCGAAACCGTTTTGTTAGCTCATGTTAGCCTAGTACTCAAGCCTGCATCGGTTACCACGGAAACTAAGCTTTCAGGGTTTCGAAATACATGATGAAAACTTACGCTGCGTAGTTTATAACGCAGATGAGATTGGCTGGAGGTGGCGTAGACGTCACAAATCTCTTTCATAATCAAGACGTATGGAGTTCTATATCAAAAGCGGTAAGGCACCATAAGTTCTTTCATCACGGCGCAGCATACATATACACAAAATATGTTTTTTTACAACTTATAATTTCGGGTTTGAAGGCATTTTATTAAGATTACTTTAAATGCTTTAGAAGTTTGAGGTTTCGTACAAAACTATTACTTTAACTTTTTGCAAAATATTTGTTTCACAGTTAAAGTGTATATTTAACTTAAATGTTTACAAGTGCTAAGTGCTTGGTACCGATTAAGATGCATCTTTCGTTTCTAGCTAAAAATACTAGAACACTAAGGCGTTTCAGAGTAAAGGTATAAGAAAAGAAATAGGATTAATTCTATTTTAAGAAAATCGAGCTATTGTTATGGCTTAAAGTATTTTATGCATAATTTTAGTTTTTTAGTTTTAAGCTAAAAATAATAAAACGCTTATGTTAGGCCTAAAAGTATAAGTTAGAATAGAGATAATTATATTTTTTTGAAAATCGAGTGTTAGGAAATAAATTTGCATAAATTAGAAACTTCTATAGAATACAAAGATCGACTATATCAAGTGTCAGGGTAATTCAAAAGTCGACGGTCCTAACTATATCTAGCTCAAGTACCTAGAATGTTTAGTTAGCGGGAAAATTTAATTTAATTAATATTTATCATGGCTGTTATTTTGAAAAAAAAAAAACCTACTTAACGTAGTAATGTTCCTAAGTAATGAAATATTTCATTAACTTTATTAAAAGTTTCTACCCTCAGACGGCGAGTGTGTCACCTAGACCGCCAATAAACTCGGGAAGTCTTAAACTTAATTTAAAGCGGAGTTCAAATCTCAGTTTAATATGAGACGCCATTTATTGCCAGCGCCGTGTGAAATTGGATTGCCTTACTTTAATTGAAATCTTCACTCGAATGAAACTGAATTTCACTAATTTTATTTATCGACGATCTTTTTGACCAAGCGGTACTTAATTCCCGACTAAGGCCCATATTACACTATACTGTATATAGGGTAAAGATGCCGAATATGAGATACCATTTACATATTCGGCCATAAAAAATAAATTACTGCACTAATGACAATGAAAATTATTTATATTCGATAAGTATTTAATGAAGTTTATCCTTGAAATACCGTTTAGTGCTAGGTATAATAGATTTTTTGTTATATCAGATAATATTAGAAAAGTCAGAAATTACGTCTCAGGGAAATGGTCTCCTATTATGAGATACCAAGGGTTTTTAATATGAGATAGTATAGATTCAGAGAAAAAGGAAAGAAATCAATTCAAAAAACTTTTTATTGGCGATATTTATTAATCTACAACATCGTACTACTAAATAAAAAGGTTTTAGTAACAACTTAATAATATATTATCGTGTGCTTGTGTCAAGTGCTTGATGTTCTTCAGATGTAACCCATAAAATCGTTAGTCAAACTTTACAATATTTTTCTATTTTTGCTTCTAAATAGTCCGAAAAAGCTGGAGGTCATCCCATGAACCTTGACAAATACTTCTGCATTAGTATCTTTTTTGACATAACTTTCTAGGATACTCTTAGGAACATCGAAAGTTTTGATGCTATTGGGTAACATATTTGTTTGCTTCGCACTGCACTCACGGTCCGTATTATGGCATCGTGGTCCTAGGACTTCTTTGATCGACGGCATCTAGAAAAAGAGGTTTTTAAATAGTCGTATTTCTATACATCCTAATATGAGATATCTCATTTAAGGAGCCCCCACGTGTCTCATATTAGGAAAACACCCAAATTTAAAAACTAGGCTGCCTATTATTTCTTGACGAAGAAAATACAACTAAACTGCAAATGCATTGTAAAATTAATCATATAACTGATACAATGACTGTAAATTTAAATCGTTAATATTTGGTGTCAAAAATCGGGTTTTGTTGTTTCGTAAAAATCCGCACGTACACAACCTGACTTCGCCTCGAACTGGGAAGCACCAACACATGTTTCAGTCTGTTGCCACGCGGCTTCTGGTGACAGTATCGCCAAATAGCTGCGGCGATTAGTTTCGCCAAAACCTAACTATCTCATATTTGGCAACCATCTCATATTCGGCATCCTTACCCTAGTATCCTATTTCGTACCATAGATTATCATCCTAGGAAATAAATATGACGATCTATATAGAATATAATCTATGGTACGAAATAGGATCCTATACCTACATAGTATAGTGTAATATGGGCCTAAGTCAGTTTGAGACAGTGTTGCAAACTCTCAGAAATAATTACCCCTAAAGCGAAAATCAAAAACCACTAAATCACCACAATCACTTGAAAATCCAGGGAGGGTTCAAAAAGGAAAAACAATTTAGTATTTGTTTTAATATTCTTTATCTGGGTAGAGTTTGAAATTATTAAAATTACTCAGTTCCTTACTAAAAATCCCTCTGCTTTTCATGAATATATAGTAGCCAATCTTCAGGTCCACTTTCTTGGATAAAAATTGCTCTCCTCAATAATACTCATGCAAAATCACGCCAATCCCTCGCGTTGCCCTGTAACAGCGTGATTGAAGGAGAAACCAATAAAAAAACAAATACACGACGCATTTATATACGAGCGGGATAATATTGACTTTTTTAAATGTTGCATTTTTACAGAATTCCCCGACAAAGGACCGATTGTTGTAGAAAATTTGAAAATTGTTATGCATTTTCGGGAATTCACAGCTCTGCGCTCAGAACGATTGGCCGGGATTTTCTAAAAAACGTTTAGTGCTCGCCGCACTGGCTGCAAAACAGTGCACGTTGTTTGTTTGCTTTTACGTTTACTTTGACAGTGAAATCGGGAAATAATGTTTGGTGGGTACGCTCCGTGACAGCCCAGTGGCTGAAATTTGGAATGGAGATAGCTCATACCCAGGATTAACATATCTAAGGCTACATTTTATCCCTACTACCCTTAATCCGCGCGAACGAAGTCGCGGGCATAAATAATAAACAAACCAATTTTTCTGTATTATAAGCTTGTTCTTCTTAGGCAAGGAGCCGGCAAACACGGCTGTCCCGTGGGAACTATTGGAACGAACAGTTTCAGGAACAGTAGCTTTTAAGTTGCCTCTATCGTCTCGACTTCTATTTAAGTGTCCGAAAGTGCAATCTTTTAGGTGTGTTCTATTTGGTACCTGATTTAATTATAAGTGACTAGCTGATGCCCGCGACTTGTTACACGTGAAATTAGGTTCTAAAAGCCCATCGGGAACCCTTTGTTTTTCCGGGATAAATGTAGCCTATATCACTCATGCAAAAACAAAAATCACGTCGATCCGTACGTCTGTTGCGGTGTGATTGAAACACACTTTCGTAAGCACACATTTATAATATTCGTAAGAAAAAGCATTTATAATTAATGCATAAAAATTAAAACTCCGTAGGTAAAACAAAGATTGAGCATTGCGTGTTGTACGCTAACTTTTGTGAAAAGTTTCGAGTTTTATTGCGCTTATCATCTTGTGCTTGTGCTTGTGCTTGTGCTTGTGCTTGTGCTTGTGCTTATCATCATTAAAAATCCGAAAAAGAAATTTCAATGTTTGGGATTTGTTTCATGTCCGAAATGTCCGGCAGCCGAAACTCAAACACACATTTACAAGACAAAAACAAGTTTGCCGCGCTGTTTGAATTCTTTATAACGGAACTCGTAAAGAATTCACTCGCTTGACCGTCGACGCGGACGCCCCGAATCCTGAATATTCAGTGAACGGTGTATTGGAGTTTTATTTGTCTTACACGGATATTGGTTTCCCGTTAAACAATGCCGTAGCATGATACAAAAGTTGTACGTTTCGTTTTACATAATTATATTTTTGTTGGACGCAGCATTTATGATTTTTTTTTTAAATTTTATAATGTGATATAGGTATACGGGTGCGTACCACGATAAATGTTTTTGTTGGAACTGTCGTTGGAATGTGGTAACGACGGAATTGCGCGGTTGTATGACGGGGTTCAACCTGATCTCTTAAAAAAATGGTGTCAATTTAGCTGCACAATTTGGCGGCCATTTTGATGATCTCACAGATATAGTAGAATGCTAGTAGAAGCCTGTACACTATACACACAGTTTGCAGTTATTTATTAGTTTAGACAGTTTAGTAAGATCTCTCCGGATGTGTTTTCGAAATAAAATAAAAATTAAGATTTAGTTTATGAATCAATGTAAAAATATAATAGGAAAGAATCGATAGACGTTGGGGTACCAAGGTGCTGGGATGGCAAACCGGCACTGGGTTGGAAGACATCAGAACGATCTCAAGCTAGTCACTGGCAGCCGCTGGATACAGCCGGCACAAAAACGTGTTCTGCGGCGATCTTATCAAGGGATCTATGTCGAGAAGTGGATGTTTACGTATTGGAAATGATATGTAAATAATGGCGGGGTGCAGTGTGGAATAAGTCCAAAGTGATTCTACCGATTCCTCTGTTCGGAACACTTTGCAGTCGCTCGGGCACAATTACAAAATGGTACCTTTCTTTTACTTATTTAAAAGAGTTTCGAAGAAAAGCTCGCTCAGCTCTTAGAGAAAAATTGAGATTGAAAGATGTCGCCAATGTCTGAAATAAGACTACTGATTCTGAGCTAGGAAAATTACAAATGGATTTGTACGCGTATTAAATTAAAAGTCTTTTTCAGTCAATCACAACACTTTTTTCCTAAATTTTTCTTACTCTTTATTACCATTTATTGTCACTTTGCTTAAACTGATAGGTACTCTGCGCGGGAGATATTATAGTGCACTAGTGTGTGCGCAAGCACCGATGCTCTCTATTGTCTTACTCTAATAGAGTCTAATGGGACGGAAATCCGACACGACCGGAGAGAGATCAGGCGCGGGACCGACAGTTTTACGTGCTCTGCGAAGCACGGGGGTATAAACTTGCCGCCGACTTCCTAATTCCGAGCTAGTAGTGAAAATTTCTTGACAGAAAAACCCAATGCATTTTATGGCGCGACCCGGGAAACGAACCCGGGACCTCGTCATCTGCTGTCGAACTTGCTAACCTCTAGACCATCGAGGCAGCGAAAATCCCACTTTGACATTGATGCACTATTTAACGATTGATACTTCACAATCTGCCTGCAGATAAATCATACAATGCAAGTGTCCAAACAAAATACAGTGAAACATTTCCGAGTTAAAATTTATAAAACTCCTTACACAAACCCCTCAACCTCCCCTCCCCCTTATTCAGCAAAGTGGTTCTCAACAACAACAATGCGGACACTCGCGATAGCAACAAACTGAACGCTCAACAATGGGGGTAAAATGCTACTTTTATCTGCTACTCTTTGCTGCTATTGTGTGTAATGAAGAAATGTTGGAATTGCACGCTCGCCGACGCGAAGATCTATTCGATGCTACAAATAGTTAAAATTACTATAAACTATAACTTAAATAGTTTATTTTAACTGTTCATTATCTCATTTATTATCTACTAGCTTTGCTCTTGATTTTGCTCGGCACTGTTTCGAATTTTTATGTAGGTACTAAATGGCGCTAGCTGTAGGTTAGCACGCGATGTGGGAGTCGTCAAGACCTTCCATAAGACGCTGCTGTAGCAAATGCTATTCATTCCAGACACTTCAATTTTATTTATTTGTATACGAATAGGGAATAGGTGACAAGGTCCGCTTCACGGTTATCGGCCAAAAATCCACTGTTGACTGTTGGACATAGACCTCTTTTAAGTGGCGCCAACAACTTTGCCTACCTTCGAACTTTCGCATCCACGGTCGTCTGCCAATTTCCGTATGTCATCGCTCCATCTAGCCAAGGGGCGCCCTACAGACTACAGTCCGTTAGCTGAAACGTGGTCTCTGTTCGAGGTACTTACGAAATTTTAAGTAAGTTAGACCCACATTAAGAAGGGTTTTGCTTAATTTCTTCTCTTAGATGGTAAAAAAAGTAGTAGGTATTGTTTTTTCTTATGAAAAAGAAAATTAAAACTCTGCCGACCACAGCCTTTCGACCTTTAAGTAGGCTGATCACGATTGTCCGAGGACCGATAAGCTTTGGGATCCCAAGGTACTGGACTGCTGACCTAGCACTGGAAAGAGTATCGTAGAGATCCGCTGGATATAGGCGGCGCAAGATCTAGGATGTGGGAGTGTATATAGACCTATATTCAGACGTTTATCGGTTGGAGAGAGAATAAATAGAGAGTAACTTAGAAAATGCATCGAAGGTATATGTCTGCTGCTTGTATTGTGCATGTTTCGCATTTTTCAGTTTTGTTTATTCTCGCAAGCTCGACGTTCGGTGCACGCGCCCCGAATAGATTACCGTAGTAAATCTTCAAGGTAACACTATCTAGAATACCTAAGTTCACCCCGTTAAAGTCCGGACATTTTTCCTTTGTCTATATGAAAATTTTAGATACAGAATATTTAGCAGCCGTCAGAATATGAAACTTTCATAGTCCGTGCACAGTTTCGTTCAAGAAAAGTTAAAGACTAAGGTAAGTTAGTCGATAAAACATCCTACTAACATTATGAAAGTGAAAGTTTGGATGTATAGATGGATGGATGGATAGAAGGATGTTTGTTACTCAATCACGCCGAAACGACTGAAGTCATTTGGCTGAGAGGCACAGAGATAGAATATAGTCTGGAATAACACATGGACTATTCATATCGGTTCATTTGCTATGGCGTGAAGGAGTAACAAACATACACACACACACACATATAGACACACTTTCGCCTTTATAATATTATTACGTCTCTGTCACTGATTTAAGATTTGTATTACACTCATGAAAAGGAAGGTGTCTTTGAGACCGTATAACTTTGAATTTTTACAGAAATCTAACAAACCTCAGGCTCAGATATTAGTTTCTAGAGCGTGCCTAGAATATTTCATTGAGTTAGATTGGTTGATATTCAAATAAGAATAATTCTGCGTTTGTTTGATTCTGGTCTTTCCTAAATATTATACAAAGAAATAAAAGACCCGGATGAAAAGCCAATAGTTTTATGCCTGGAAAAGATATCCAAGATTTCTGAGGTACGGGGATGATACAATGCCTAGTTTTCAATTCCACGTTGCTACGAGTATTGAGAATTTTTAGGCAAAATCCGAAACCGGACTCGAACAATAATAGTATAGTTTGTAAAAGTTTTTCATTGAAATAAACTTTTGCAAAGTAAAACTTTTGAATTGTCAAGTGAATCCACTGCTTGTTCGGAATGACATTCAAATCGAGAAGAACTAGCAAGAAACTCAAAAATCAGAATCAGAACAGAATTTGTAACTGAAGGACTCACTAGAACAGTTAAAGTAAATAGTATGTTGATGTACACAGTGTAAACAGGCCTTCTTAGGGTTCCGAACACGAAGGGTAACCAACATGACCCTATTACTAAGCCTGTCCGTCCGTGGAGGCTTCTGTCCGTCCGTCTGTCTGTCAGTGGACTGTATCTCATGATCTGTAATAGGTAGACAGTTGAAATTTTCAGAGAATGTGTGTTTCTATTGCCGCTATAACTACAAAATAATATGAATAAAAATAAATTAAAAATTAAAGGGGGCTCCCCTGCTAGAAATTTGTAGCTAGTTTTTTGGTACGGAATCCTTCGTATGTGACTACGCCTCGCGTTTGACCAGTTATTTTTTTAACGAGGGTGAAACGTTCTTAAAGACACCTGGGGAGAATTCGGGTTATGTGGGATTTTTACCCACTACACTCGGTGGTCACACTCAGCACAATTATTGGAAGGCTTCGAAATCTCTTAAGAATACATACCGGAGCCACACACACCGGAGCCTAGAGCGGGGAGTGTAAAGACAGGCCTAGAAAGTTGGCTAGCAAAGAGCAATCAGAAATTACTACACCCTTTGTTGCACACGATACTAGGTGCAGCCAATTAAAGCACTAGGGGGATAAGAAACAAAAACAATGGCTCGCTCCAAGTCTAAACGCGGCACGTGTTGATTGCGATTGTGAACAATGCAAATGAGAAAGACGCGTGAAAAAGGGAGCGGCTATACTGAGAGAGCAGCTTTTGAATAAATAAATAAAAGCTTTTTTACATTTGTAATGGATAAATTGTATTTCCAAGATAATCATTGTATAAATAAAATAAACTACAATACAAGATAAAGATAAAAAAGAAAAGATAGTTACTATTTTATTATTGATAGATTTAACAAGGTGTGTAGGCGGTGCATAAAGAAGATACCATTGGTTTGGAAACGCTGCATCTGGTACGGGGGCCATTTCGAACATAAATCTCTCCATCACCCGCTGAGCGACTCTTTACCTTCTTATGAGGCCCATAGATATTATGATTTATATTTTTTATATCATAATATTGGTTTGATCACAGTATAATATAAAACTAAATACAAAATAAAACTAAAACGTAAATATCAAAAATAAAAGCTAAATATAAAAAATATCATCTAAACCACTGGAACGAGGAAAAGTGCCCAGAACGCTGGCTGCGTTACCCCGCTGAATGGCCAAACTTATATGCTGGCCGAGGTAACTTCCAGCCTTCCGGTCACCCGTGGACTCTATGAGACGGGATGACAGCTGATCCTTGATCACAGTTCAATAAATAAAAATAAAAACATTTTTTTTATATAATAGCAGCTAATTTAGTCAAAGTAGAGAAGAGAGGAAGGAGGTTTGTACCAAATGGGAACAAAGTATATCAAGTTTTAAAGCCGGTACGTGTTGATAGCGATTATGAGCGATGCAAATGAGAAAGACGCGCTGAGGAAAACTGAGGAAGGTTGATTTACAGCGGGCGAGTCAAGAATTTATTTAAGTTTATGAAGAGAATGTGCGGGTGGTCTTTTCTCCATACAAATGCTCTCGCATGTTTTTTTATGGTTTATGACCAATGGATGAACCTATAGAGGTTCATCCAATTAAACTATGATTTAATGACCGCCATTTGCAATATTACTAGTTTCAGCGACACTCGTATATCAAATGTGCGCTTCAAATTGAGCCATAATTTAGGCCGTCATTTGTATAGAGGGACAGCAGGTCTTGATTAGTAGCCAACATCCATATATTTTTTAAATTTTATTTTTCACTAAACAATAATTTAAATTATCAAAAAAAAACATTCAAAATTATTTATTTCATGTAGGCCAACTTGTGGCTCTTATGATAAGTCAAAAATCTACCACCGGCACCGGTTCGGAATGCTGATTCTGCTGAGAAGAGCCGGCAAGAAACTCTGCAGTTGCATTTATGTAGACTTTCTCAAGATTTGTAACAAAAAAGAATTCTTTGCTTAGTACGCAATTAAAGATGCAGCTAATTAGATAAAACAAGGGACGAGTAGGGGGGAAAGGGGGTAAGACAAAGGGAAACAACGGTTTGCTTCAAGTTTTAAAGCCGGTACGTGTTGATTGCGATTATGAGCGATGCAAATGAGACGGCGACGTGTGGAATATGAATATTCTATACGCATTACCATGCGAAATGTGAGACACTGCTTTGATAACTGATTAACTTATGAATACACTAGCTGCCTACTTACTCCGATTGTGTGAAACTACCTGTATGGGGAGCTACATGGATATTAAAGTTACACGAAGTAAGAAAATGAGTGCCTAATAATGTTGTGAATTTAATAGTTAGGTATTTTATAAAATTAAAATTTTAGATTAAAAGTTTAATAAAAATTTAATACAATTGGGCCGAGGATATTTGGACAGCCCAGTATGCATTTTTGAAGCTTCATTGTGGAAGCACTGTATACATAGCATAGTTTGGTTACCTAATGTAAAATTATTTTATTTTTTGAAAAGAGCAACTGCTGAGTTTCTTGTCGGCTCTTCTCAGCAGAATCTGCATTTCAAACCGGAGGTAGATTTATGATGTGTCATAAGAGCTACAAGTTGGCCTACATGAAATAAATTTTTGAACTTGAATTTGAATTTATCCTAGCACAGGCTACGGTCTAATTGGGTTGCGAGTTGCAATCACCAGCCTCAAATTTTAGTCTATTGCTTTGGTCTATAAATTATGATGTAAATTGTGTTCATTTTGTTAAGTCTTTAAATAAATAAATTAGATTTTTTAAAGCCTTATTTTACCCCCTTAGGGGTTTAATTTTCAAAGATTCTTTCGTAGCGGATGTTTAGTGCCTACGTCATAATAGCTATCTGTAGGGTTAGTATAAGATTTTATTCGATTGATCGTATTCGTATTCAATACATAAGCATCAAAATAAATTGAAACATAAATACATTGAATTAGAGCTCAATTTCGTGTAAGCATTCTTAGTTTCAGTATAAGGATACGCTAAAATTAAAATCAGTTGCACTGAATTTGTTACTTACAGTTAATACAGAATTAAATCTTATTCTTCACAATTTCAGTGGGGTTAATATAAGATTTAACACGATTGCTGGTACTCGTATACTATGGCATTAGCGTCAAGTAAATTGAATCTTAAGAGTATTACTTTAAAGTCACAAATTCAGTACAACCGATTTTACTTTGGAGCGTATCCGTATACGTAAATATGCATTCTTATACGTGTATGTGTATGTGTGTATAAGAATGCATATACGAAATTGAGTTCTAAATTAAAGTTGTTATGGTTCAATTTGATTTGACTCTAATGTCATCGAATACTAATACGATCAATCGAATTAAATCTTGTACTAACCCTACTGTACTAACATTTTACACCCAGGATCGCTGCGTAATAAATAACATGAAACCTTCGCACATTCACTTTGATGTGGTTCACTTTATTGCTAGCTTATGCACTCTGCTTATAATATAACGGACGTTTTTTTTGCAAATATTTTATAAAACGTAGGCAAGTAGGCACTAACTTTGAGTGGGATCCCATTAGCACTAATCAGTGCTAATGGAATCCCACTGAAAGTTGGTGAATACAACATAAAATCAAGTCGATATGTTGCTCCGTTTCTGCATGATTGACGGATAAACCAACAAACAAATACACTATCGCATTTATAATATTAATAATGATTTTGACATTTCAAAAAAGTTTTAACTTAGTTCTGTAAATAC
The DNA here is from genome assembly GCA_038048805.1 of Hipparchia sbordonii. Taxonomy (NCBI): domain Eukaryota; kingdom Metazoa; phylum Arthropoda; class Insecta; order Lepidoptera; family Nymphalidae; genus Hipparchia; species Hipparchia sbordonii. The sequence goes on along the minus strand of CM076109.1, from coordinate 13,235,418 downwards.
AGCATAAGCTAAAAGGTGTTCATTTACAATACGTGATTCTGTATTCTGCAACTTTTCGAAACCAGCCTTTTATTTATATGGAGATATAAGAAATATCAGTGACAGATAGGCCAAAGACAACAATTATTCAATAGTAAAGAAAACGAAGCTAATTTTTGGCTACTTTTTACTTCAGGACAAAGTTTTCCATCTACGATTAACAAAGGAATGACAATCTGACAGTTTTTGTATTGAGAATCTGTTAGAACGTCTCGGTTGTTAAAAAATTTTCGGTTGTTTAAAGTTTTAAAATAAATAAGTAGTGGTTAGTTATATAGTGAAGATTAAATTGAGAATTGCTGCACTTCTACTCAGTAATATTTTTTTATTAAAAAGAGAATTAAAAATTAAGATTTTACTACTTTTAAGAATTATTGTGATTTGATAAGGGAATATGGATTGTAATAATGTTTTGACAATTTCATAAATTCAAAAACCTTTAAAATATTAGGAAGAAAATAAAATACAAAAATTAAAATAGACATTCTTGGTCTATTAATAACGGAGGGGTTTGTATATAAATATAATGTGTTTTTAGCAAGCTTTTCCCGGTGATTCTTGTATAAAGATTAAAATAACACCACACACAAATAAGAGAGGCAAAATATATACAAATACTAGATGATTCCCGCGACTTCGTTTGCGTGGATTAACTTGCGTTTTTTTTTCTCGCGGGAACTCTCTAATTTCCCGGGATATGAAGTAGCCTGTGTGCTATTCCAAACTATGATCTATCTCTGTGCCAAATTTCAGCTAAATTGGTTCAGTCGTTGCGGTGTGACTGAGTAACAAACATCCATACATCCAAACTTTCAATAATAAATAGGAAGGATAATCTGCTAAACTTTCTGTAATCGGTAAAAAATACTCAATAGTCACTCTATCATTAATATTTAAATATCTTCGTATTTATACCTAACTGCGGATCTTTGCAATGGACTTGTACGTGCCGAACGACTGCGGTGAATGGACACGTTCTACCCTCTATTCTACACATACATATAACAAATCATCGCACTTGACAAATATACACCTTATTATATGAACCATAAAGTGCTATTTCCAACGGTAATAATAAAAATTTACGATGTAAAATCTTTATGTTGGGGATGTTGAATTTACAATTACAGTCTTAAAGTATTTTAGACGTAATGCCTTTGAGATAAAGTTCAATATTAAATAAAAATCGTTTGTATATAAGGCTTTATTTTACGTGTTTGAATAGGAAACGCGGTTGCATCTGTCACCAACGTGCATGCAATAATAAACGGTATTGCGTTCCTTATAGTGGTGATAATTGTGTCAAATTTATTTAATGTTCAAGATACATGTTATTAATTAAATAAATAAACTTTATTTTTGTTGGTTTGGACTTAATTAAAATTTTTATAGCACACAGCCTGGAGGTTTTTCGAATATGTTGTGTTATATTTTGTTTGAGAGCATGTAACGCCATTGCGCAGCGCTCGTGTCAGATTACTATCAGACTCTCTAATGCACCTGTATTAGGACACTATAATATGTCCTGCGCATTAGGCTTTTCTCCGTTATTTGAACAGGAGAACATAACATATAGTTAAAGTTACACGAAAACAATGTATGGTGGAAATAGTATTGGCCATTAAAAGTATTGAGTAACCATGTAGCTACAGACTCAACAATATTTTGATCTATTTATCAAAGTACTATACCTAATTTGGTCTTACTTATTCACATTTAAAATGTTTTTTTAGTATTCTGTCTGGTGGGTGGCTAGTTACTCTACCGCTAAAGACGTGCCGCCAAGCGATATAGCGTTCCGGTACGATGGCGTGTAGAAACCGATTACGGGTATGTGTTGAATGTACTCTGCCATACCTCTTCCAAGTTAGCCCGCTACCATCTTAGACTCCATCGTCACTCACCATCCAATAAAAAAAATATCCTTTTTCCTCCAAATAAGCGGAAAGCTTGAGCTAGAAGTGGGTACGACAATAGTGCAACGGGTGGGGTCGAACCGTCGATTTTTCAGTTTTCATTTCAGTGGGTTATTGTTGTACTTACTGGGAAAATGGTTACAATAAATATAGTGCCTCAAATTGGATTTCTTTGTTGCAATGTCGTATAGGTACGTGAGAAAAACTTTAGATCGTTCAAAAATGTTAATTTTATTTCTGAAATTAATCGAATACAAAAAGTTTTGGGTTCTTAAAACACCATGTATTATAATAGGTATACTCTTAGCGTGGTGTTTGAAGTCGGTTTTTTTAAAAATAATTTTTATTATGAAGCTGTTTGTTACTTTAGCTTATAATTCTTATTTGTTACACAAACCATTTTTTTTTTGTAGTGTACTTGATTGACAGCAACTTAGTGACACGAGCAGGACTGCGAATCATTAAGTTTATAAACAACTAGCTTTTGCCCCCGCGACTTCGTCCGCGTGGAATTAGATTTTGGGGTGGAATTTTCAAAAACTGTGACACACGTACTTTTTTATTTTTAACTGAAAGCTCAAATACCAACTTTGATTGAAACAGCTTGAAAAATGACGGAGTTTTATATAAACTTCCATCCCCTATTTAAACCCCTTAGGGGTGGAATTTCCAATAATCCTTTCTTAGTGTGCGCCTACGTCATAAAAGGAACCAACTGTAAAAATTTCAAATTTCTAACTTCAGTAGTTTAGGCTGTGCGTTGATATCTCAGTCAGTCAGTCAGTCAGGACTTTGAATTTTATATATATAGATGATGCATAAAAAAAATTGTCGTTCAGTATGAAATCTGACCACACTGACCCCACGCAGCCTTGTCTATTCGACCCTTAGAGTCTTCTTCTTTTTTACATTTAGCATCCCTAAAATAAAGCCATTGACAGAATGTCTAATAATAAATCGTTGAGATAAGACACAGGATGGTGTACATAAACAGGGATTGTCTCGGCCGGCCTCATTTCCTGCGCGGCGCGCCGTGATCTCCGTCTGAGTATTACAGGACATTTATAACAACAAGACAGTTTATTACGCAATCTCATTTAAGAGGTGTGGCTATGGCTACTCCACGTACAAGCAAGCCGTAACTCACAACGATGGAACTAGATGGCGCTTATCGATCCACAGTAATATCCAAAGCACAATCGCTCTACTACAGGAGATTCCACATCGCGATAGCGAAATAATAATCTCAGATGCCTTAGATACAGAAAACTTTTTTATCGTTTTAGATACAAAAGCAAATCTGTTAATGTACCCAGTGCCTATTCTATTAGTGAAACAAACAAAGAGCATTCTAATAATGAGTAGTATTTAAAAAAAAAAATAAACAAAAATGTTTCATTTAAATACACCCTATACTGCCCTCGTAATTGAAAACACAGTAACTATAAAGGTAACTTCTATTTAACTTACTGTGTTTTCAATTAGGTACGAGGGCACTATAGCGAATATAAATACGGCAAACGTTTCGTGGCCTAGGCGTGCCCTGTCTCCCTTCTTTGTAGCCATTCATAATGACGAAAAATTACTTACCTATTCGAATGATTTTTCGTTAATGTGATCTCACCTGATGGTAAGTGACGATGCAGTCTAAGATGGTAGCGGGCTAACTTGGAACGGGTATGGCAGTATAGATCCAAGTTCCAACCCATACCCCCTAATCGGTTTCTCCATTATTGTGCCGGAATGCTAAATCGCTTGGCGGCACGTCTTTGACGGTAGGGTGGTAACTAGTTACGGCTAAAGCCTCCCACAAACATAGTAATCCGTCGCGTTAAACTGACGAATAAATTTGATATTTTGACAAATTGTCAATACAAAAACTGTCGGTTAAACGTTGTCGCGTTTCACCAACACGGCGGAGTCGTGTTGGTGAAATCGGCACATAATGTTATTGTAAGTCCTTTTATAACAATCCTTATTAATACATCATAAGTACACAATGCATTTCACCAGTGATTATTGTTCAATATTTATTGTAGAACGATTTATAATTTTGCCATTGTATTTTACCTACTTTAAAGCCATTTTAAAACCTTTCCACCTATTAATCGGATATCCAAAGCGAAGCCAATTAATTACACGGGCAAATTGAAAACCCGCCGTAATAGGTTAAAATGCGGTTTTATTTAATTGCTTATTATATTAATCGATGCAATATTATCTTCTACCAATTATATTATTGAAATCTCATATTAAGGTACATTTAAGTTTGAGTTGTTATTATAAGATGAAGTTCCCTTAATGCTTCTTCTTCTTTTTTCTTTGGTGAATGGCTTTTTCTAGTGTCAAGTCCCTTAATTTTACTTTTAAATTAGGTGTTCTGACAGTTTGGTATTAACAATCTGCCAAAATATTATCAAACTTATTCGTCGTTTAAACGCTTCTCGGCGATGCTGCAAGTTGCACTAGCGACAGTCAAAGCTTATACATATATAAGCTATTATATAAGCTCAATAGGTCATGAGTTTTAAGAGTCAACCAGAACCTGTGCGGTTCTCAACTTTGTTTAGCACAACCTATAAATCAGAGATATTATCCAGGAGCATAGAGGTTTGAAGAAGGTTCAAATAAGGTTCAAACGCAAAGAGTGGTAAGCCTTACCTGTGTGGTTCATAACTTTGCTTAGCGCAACCTATAAATTAGGAATATTATCCAGGAGCATAGAAATTTGAAGAAGGTTCAAACGCAAAGAGTGAGCCTTACCTGTGCGCCGTGCGGTTCCTCACTTTGCTTAGCGCAACCTATAAATTAGGGATATTAACTAGGAGCATAGAAGTTTGAAGAAGATTCAAATGCAAAGAATGGTAAGCCGTTACCTGTGCGGTTCATAACTTTGTTTAGCGCGACCTATAAATCAGGGATATTATCCAGGAGCATTGAAGTTTGAAGAAGGTTCAATATCAAAGAATGGTAAGCCGTTACCTGTGCGGTTCATAACTTTGTTTAGCGCGACCTATAAATCAGGGATATTAACTAGGAGCATAGAAGTTTGAAGAAGATTCAAATGCAAAGAATGGTAAGCCGTTCCCTGTGTGGTTCATAACTTTTCTTAGCGCAACCTATAAATCAGGGCTATTATCCAGGAGCATAGAAGTTTGAAGAAGGTTCAAATAAGGTTCAAACGCAAAGAGTGGTAAGCCTTACCTGTACGCCGTGCGGTTCCTCACTTTGCTTAGCGCAACCTATAAATTAGGGATATTAACCAGGAGCATAGAAGTTTGAAGAAGGTTCAAATGCAAAGAGTGGTAAGCCGTTTACCTGTGCGGTTCATAACTTTGTTTAGCGCGACCTATAAATCAGGGATATTAACAAAAGCCGTCGCGTCGGGACAAAAGCTCGCGACTGCGACACGACAGCGCGACGGGGACAGATGGTGTGACGTCACGAAGTGCTCCCGACGACCGATCAATCACTCTCCGAATTAGGGGCAGACGTCGGCTGAAATTGGACGGTTTATTAGATTATTCCTCCGTAAAGATCGGCTTTGTCGGACATTTGATGCTAAATTATTAAGGGAATTGTTGAATCAGAAAAATTGGCACAAATCTTCACATTTGTTTCATCATGTGATGTGTGTACAATTTTTTTTGTATAAGCTCGCTAGAGTCACTAATCGTAAGTATCTCCTTTATGTATCCTACTAAATTTTCTAGTAGTAGTACGAGTAGTAGTATTTAATTTAAAAGTTTGGATGTATATGGATGGATGAATGGATGGATGTTTGTTACTCAATCATGCCGCAACGACTGAACCGATTTGGCTGAAATTTGGCACAGAGATAGATTATAGTCTGGAATAATACATAGGGTATTTACATAGGCTTTTTATCCGGTTGAACGTCGCTCGGCGATGGTGAAATCAGCACTTAATGAGTTGTTTCTGTCAATGAAATAGTAGGAAGAAGAATGAATAGTAAGAAAGCTACCAATTGAAACTGAGACTGAACCTTTTTAAAAATCTATTTCCTTACTAATACTATAAATGCGAAAGTGTGTTTGTTTCTTGGTTTGTCCTTCAATTTTGCGGCAACAAAGCAACGGATCGGCCTGATTTTTTGCATGGGTAGAGTCGAGTACATATGCTACTTTAATCAATGAGATCCCGCGGGATTTTGAAAAAAACTAAATCCACAACAACATCAACTAGTTAAGAAAATAAAAGAAGACGTAACGATTAGCAATTCTGAGTGCGGCAGTTAAAGTTTTGAACTTATATTTACAGAATAGCCTATCGTTATTGTTTCTTTGTTTCTGTTATAGTTTTCTTTGTTAATGCTATAGTTTTGTGAAAATAAGCTGTTTTGTGGTGGACAAGTTTAAGACACGTCATTGCGCGTAGCAAATGACAAAAGATACATAGACCTTGTAGCTCCTTTATCTATATGACGAACAAAATGTTTTATGTCTCGGTCTGGACTGAAATATAACGACTTAATGGCTTTGCACTGAAATATACAGGACATAATGTAAATAAAATTCTGGGGGAACTTTTCAGTAAACTAAACTGTACGAAATGTATTTTTTGTTTTTCTTGTTTTAAAACATGTCGGTATATTTTAATCTCCCTGCGTTAATGCAACCCGAGGTTCTGTGTTATTTTTTTTTTAAATACTAGCCCTACTGAACATGATTTATAATCCCCTTTCCCCTTCAAATTTTTTTTATTTATTGGATGACAAGATAGTCTTTGACTGCGATCTCACCTGATAGTGACGATGCAGTCTAAGATTGTAGCGGGCTAACTTGGAAGGGCAGTATGGCAGGGTTCAACCCATACCCCTAATCTGTTTCTTTTTCGTAAGTAAATTTAGTCTACACGTTTACTCGAAATCTCTATGTGAATCTCTATAGAGATTCCTGGGTTCTATAATTAATTTTATTGTTAAGAGAGAGTTGCATTACAAGAGTTACAGTATTTTTGTTTGTCTATTGTTCTACTGAAAAGCTCTATTATAAGGTGCACGCTCTCTTCGTAGTTATTAAAAAACTTTGTAATGAGTTTTCTATAGAATTCTTTAAGAAATTATGTTCCTTTAAAATATTTTCTGGTTTCTGGATAGCGGCCTCGCGAAGTAATTGTTAGAGTTATTTTTGACAAAAATATTCTGATGTCAAAAATAATAATCATAAAAACACTCTCAAGTACATCGTGAAGTTTAGTTTTAAGAAGCACTGAGGTGACACCGACACTGAGGTGAGGTAATGAAAAGAAATGAAAAAGAAGATAAAACTTAAAAAATTGTAATCGGACTGCGGAAAATAAGAGAGTTCCCGCGGGAATTAAAAACCTTAATCCGCGCGAACAAAGTCGCGGGCATCAACTAGTACACAGATAAACAGACTGCTAAAATGATTTGTAGTGAACCACTAATATTCCATAAGTAAGTTTTTAAGAAGAATCACGAAACTCGAAGATGCAGTTCTTCAAACGAAAAAGCTAAAGTGGAGATGGACAGGGCACATGCTAAGAGAAAAAACTGAGAAGTGGACCAAATTGATCACAGAGTGGGAAGTTAGAGACGGCTCGAAACGAAAGAGAGGTAGACAGAGGAAGCGATGGATCGACGATGTTAAGCAGACGGCTGGAACACTTTGGTCACGAATCGCTAAAAACCGAGACACCTGGAAACACCTGGAGGAGGCCTACGCGTCACAGGACGCGCTGATTGCGGATTAACTAAAGTGCAAGTGAAGAATAAAATAATTAACCAATGTAATTAACAATGTAAATCAGCAATAAAGGCTTATTATTATTACTAATATTCCGTCGTCACTCAATGCGTTGAACCGCCAGCTCTAGTTACTTAGAGTACCTACGTGAATCACACAGAAACTTTGCGCCGGTAAAACTCCAATTCATTGAACTGTTGCATAACAAATAATCGTTTCGCGAAATGAACACCGCCGTACAGTTGAGTGGTCAATTCCGTTAAACAGGTTTCCACGGAAGCGGGAGTTTTGCACAAATAATCGCAATAAGCATTTTATAGAGCTCGTATTGGTATCGAATGCACTCGACTGTACAACACGGTACCTATCTTGATATTAGAAACTTAAAGTATCTGGGATAAAAGTAATGAGCTTATTTTTTTATTCATCGTGTTGTAATTTTGCTTAATACTAGACGATGCCAGCGACTTCGTCCGCGTGGATTAAGGTTTTTAATTCTCGCGGGAACTCTTTGATTTTCCGGGATAAAATGTAGTCTATGTGTTAATCCTGGGTAACTGTCTCCGTTCCCAATCAAATCGATTCATTCAGTGTGAAGGAGTAACAAAAATACACACACGCACAAACTTTCGCCTTTATAATATTAGTGTGATGAGGTTTTAATAGTTTTCTATTATTTTAAATGGATTACAATCAACCAATCTTACTAATTTATCCATTTATATAAAAATCAATTACTATCAATTAGTACCTATTCGTTAGTCTGGCTCCATCACCAGACTTTGGAGATCATCTAGACAAATCAGACAGCCCAAACCCGATGGGTTTACGTTGTTCTATTACAGAGTTCCTATAGCCATCTTCCGGCTTCATCATCAGATCAGCTCCATGTTACAATCATATTGTACTGTCTTACGATTCACATATACCTACATGCAAAATTTCAGCTCAATCGGAAGCCTAAGCTATTAATAATAAGTAGAAGTTTAAGTTAAAGTAATATTACTTATTAGACCAGGGTAGATCCCTTTAAAAACGAAAAAAAATAGTAGTAGGATGAAACCCACTAGAAAAGGAGGGGAATATTATAAAGATGAAAGGAAAAATAATTTACGGGCGATCTGAGGTCGGGAAGGGGTGGGGGTGAGTTTTTAAGGGGGAAAAACGGTTTTTCTCGATTTCCGGCAAAACTAAAAGTCCTATCGAAAAAAGTCAAATAGCAAAGTTGTAGGTAATAAAAAGATCTAAAACTTTTGTATTTCCACTTTTTTCACATAACCTCAAAATTTATGTGAAAAATTCAAAAAACCCTGTTTTTGGTTTTTTATTTTTATCTTTTACAAAAATTATTTTTTTTTAACGAAATTTGGTGAAAACTTACCTTTTTATGTCCCAAATACGCTGTAATTTATTTGATTAAAAATATTGATTTTTCACCTTATTTTGAATTAATATCGAAAAAACACCCTAATTTTCAATCGAAAAGTCACCCGTCAAAATATCAGCTTTTTTCAAAAAGTTGGTATGTTTTCTGTTCGTTGAAATCTCTACTTTCCGATGGTGAAAAAAAAAATATATGTTACTACAGTAAATCTTCTCAGAAAATAATTTCAATCTTTAGGTTATGTTACGTTAAGCATACTATTTTTTAAAGAAAATATTACGATTTTAATGTTTGAGTTGATTTTCTTGAAGATAATTGTGACAAGTTTACTTAAAAAAATAAAACAAACATTTTTATCTGTATCAATCAACTCAAACATTAAAATCGTAATATTTTCTTCTGCGTCAATATTTGCGTCGCGTCTCGTTGTGAACTGACCCTTACTCTACTCAAAAATATTTTTTGAGACCTACTTTCTCCAAAAAATTTCCTTATGTTTTGCAGAGTACTGTAAAGGTAGCAATTCTGTTAAATTGTACTTTATACTAGTACAATAGTAACTATTGGTAAAGCTAGAGTCAATACTAACAAGTCTTGTTAGATCCACAGACACTGAGTCAATAATAGCAAGTTCAATCGCAGATATAATCGTTTCTAAGATTCAACTGCAATCGTAGAGATTGGGTCAATGTACGCTACGCTCGTAGCAAGCGCTACGAGACGATTTTAATATCTACGATCGTTCTACGATTCAGTTATCGCCGTAATGTGTCTTTAGTCTTTACTTCTTACTTATTTTTACACAATGTCTAAAGTAAATTGACGGCTCTAAATCTCATGCTATCGCTTTCATAATGCTTACTGCAGAAAAGGATAGGACTAGATTTTAGACTTTTTAATTTTTAGTTTAGAGATTGTGTACAAGGAATTATTAGCCACATCGTACGTTCTACAGTCCTACTTTTCAAGTCTGCTTCAAAATGTATTAAAAGAGACTTGGTTTTTATCATGGACTTCGCTCTCGCCATTCATTAAAAGTAATATAAGCAATCTAAAGTTGTGATTCTTATACAAAATTACTAATTTAATTTAATACTCTCCATGAAAAATTAGCCCAATAGCCGTAGAAATGTAAAGTTAATTAATAAAGGTTAACTTCCCTTGTAAACTTGGTCTAGTGTAGATCTGCGGTTTTTACCTGTGGTACATTTGCGGTTTTACACTATCCCCGACGATATGCTTCAAGAGCTTGAAACCAAAACGGCTAGCCTATTAAGTAGGTATAGCCATATATTCAGGTCCCGTAGGCCCAAAGTAGAAATTAGTAGGGCACTAAACAATCTAGGTTTAAATGCAATTCGGGACAGTCATTGCGAGCTTGACAGTCCCGCTGCAGCCGTCGCCAGAGATAGCGGTGAACCGACTACCGTATATTGTACGCAATTGTGCGGTCATTGCACTCATGGTGCGAGTACCTTCTCTATTTGCATAGGATTTCTCGATTTGCTGATTGCTGAGGATGTTGACCCCTTTGCACTAATCTATACTTATACCAACGGGAATGGGTCTGCTTTGTCTTCCCATGTTGACATGGGTTGGATTATATGTATTGCATTTTTGAAGCTTCACTGTGGAAGCACTGTATACTTAGCTTAGTTTGGTTACTTATTGTAAAATTATTTTATTTTTTGAAAAGAGCAACTGCTGAGTTTCTTGCCGGTTCTTCTCAGCAGAATCTGCATTCCGAACCGGTGGTAGATTTATGACGTGTCATAAGTGCTTCAAGGTAGCCTACATGAAATAAATAAATTTTGAATTTGAATTTGAATTTTTATACAAGCTACTCGTAGCCATCCAAAGGGGCAAGGGATGCCAGCATTTTGGGTCCTATGCTACATTGCGGTGACGTCGATGGGGTTTTAGATTTTATTTAGTTTTAATTTTAATATTTACGAATAATATTAGTTAATTTATTAATTTAGATAGACTTATCATGTTACATTTTCTAAATATAGGTACAATAAAGCTACTATTTAAGAAAAATTAAACCGACTTCAATATACCGAAATAAAGAATAACTGAAAAGGGAAAAGTGTCCATCTGTTCCTTAAGTTAAACTAAAGAATGATCATAATCCGAGTTTATTTATTTATGTATATTATGTGAATATTTTGCAGTTCCAGTAATATTACATACATACGTATACGTATTTAATTGATAACCTCCTTTTTTTGAAGTCAGTTGAAGAAGACGTCCTGACTATTCGGTCTGATATTTATTTCGGATTCACTCGGATTATTATTTTTATTTATTTATTTCAAGAAATATACCCGGTATTAGATCAAAAGGTCTCTTTGAGTATATAGAAAGGTCTATAGAGGACATAAAATCTCATAAGATAATATTAATACCGGGCTGTCAGCGCGCGCAACAGACAGACGGAAATGAAGCCAGTCCTCGATACACAGCCGCTGTACTGGCTGACACGCCCGGCCAATGAGACGAGCAGTAGTACCTACCTACATTGTGGCACAAGGGCGGAAAGTGGATTATTACAAGAGAATTGGGTAATTTACTATTTTTTTTTATATACTTAAAATTAAGTCGCAGTAAAGCAACTTACTAGACGATGCCCGTAACTTCCGCGTGTATTAAGATTTTTTCAAAAATGTGAAAAATCAAAGAATTCCCACGAACTCTTTGATTTCCAAGGTACAATCTATCACCATTCCCAGCCAAATCCGTCCTTTATTATTTTTTTTATTTTTTTATTTTATTAGTGTGATTTGTTTCTGACAGATTTTTTTTCTTTGTTTTACAATAGTTATTCTTACATGTTACATTTTCGATTGTAATTAATGAATATCTACATTTTGACAATCAGTCAAATACCCAATTATAAAACATTGGTCAATGAAATAATCATATCAATGAAATAGTTATAGTATTGTAATTCTTCTTCAGAATAGTGTAGAATAATTTTTTATTCAAATAAATTTTTACAAAGTGCTTTCGAATCTAACACTGGTTCGGAATGCCGTTCCAACGAGAAGACCCAGCAAGAAACTCGGTGGTTGCTCTTTAAAAAATAAAATAATATCATAATACAATAGCAGGGATTCGTGTTTGGATAGATTCTGTTTGGTAGCAGCATGTTCGACTAACTAAGTAATAAGCTAGGATTATTATAAGTCTATCTACAAGCACAAAGACTGCTTTGTGTATAATTATTATCTTGTCTAGCACGGTGTTGCCTTGCTCAGAGTCAGGCTTCAGGAGCTTTGATGTCTCAAACAGTGTATAATCACATTCTTCAGAAAACACTCAAGTACATATTATTACTTTTTTTACACAGCCAAAAAATAATCTCAGCTTAACTATGGAGCTTGTATTTACAAGCAGTGTAATAATTATAATTGGGTATTGGACTCAAATTTAAAGATTTTAATATTATAACAAAATGTCATTTTTCTTTTTTTTAATAGATATCTTTCCCAGTTTTAAGCTTAGTGGAGCTTTTAAGTTTACTTTTAGACAAAGAGAGCGCTACTAAATCATTACGTCACAAGCGAGTAGCTCGAAATACTCCATAGAAGATTTCTGTCTGTAACTTATTTGTTTTTTGGCCGATATATTTTCTGTTTTTACAAATGTTATTCTTATTTGTTAAATTTTCGATTGTAATTAATAAATATCTACATTTTGACAACAATCAAATACCCAATTGGTCAACTTTACTGAAAGTTATTGTTATTGTAAGTTAAAAATATCATTTACTTCACTTTATCAATTAAAAATCTATTTCATCAAATTTCGTAAATATTAGGTTAGGTTACTCTCTAGGTTAGAGGGGTATTTATATTAGAACTAGCCTTTGTTTGTGGATTCGCTCATCTTAAGTTCGATTTTTCAAACTCCTATTTTACCCACTTATGGATTGACATATCAAATATCCTTTCTTGGGGATGCTTACGTCATAATAGCTATTTAAATGTTCGAGTAGTTTTTTGATAGATCAGTCAATCAGTCAGACACTTTGGCCTTTTATATTATATTCAGTTTAGGTAGTTTATTATCTTAGGATTGGGGTGAGTGAGGTAGACTAGTTTTTATCCCAGCAGAAAAAAGATTTTCCACGAAACTTTTGAAAAGCCTATAAGACTACGGATGAAGTCGGGAGACAAAGCTAAGGGTGTCATACAACGGATTTTAATGTCGTAGGAGACTGAAGTAGAAGGCGGTGTGGCATCGCTCTGTATTAGCCAAAAACATTTTCCCATTTCCCTCATAGTATTTTCATTTATCTGCTCCATGATATAATTTATTATGTAACTAAATCACAGAACACTGGCTTAGCAAGGAGACGTCAGTTTTCATAAATATATAATCCAATTTATTGCCCCCTTAAGTGGTTTTTTATGATAATCCCCATCGCTGTGCGAGATAATTTCTCATTCATGGTCCAAATCAAGATACACTGATATTAAACATCAACGACACACCCGAATAAATAGCCTCTTCCACAGGGAAGGGATAAGTGGCATAACGATCCCTTATGCCACTTTAATATATACCTCCAAATAGCCATATTTCATCTATCCTCAAATGGGTTATATAGGGGTTCGAATGTTTATACTATGAAAGTCCGTCATTTTTTCAAGAGATATCCATGAAACTTGATATTTTGCTTTCGGTTAAAAATTAAAAAGTAGGTACATGTTTCAATGTTTTTGTGAACGAAGCAACGGATCGGTGCGATCTTTAATGGTTGAAAACTTGCAGACTGACACAGGTTACTTTTTATTTCGATAAAACAATGTTATCCCGCAGGATTTTCATATAATCTAATTAATTAAAAAAAAAATTAAAACTTAAAAAACAATCCAACCCACATGGACGAAGTCGCAAAAGCAAAAATAATTAATCTATACACTATACATAATAATATTTTAGTCCCAATCGAAAGTTTTAGGATATTTATTGGTTAAAATATTCTTTTGATACACATACTCTACGTACATACGTATTATCTTTAGGTACGATGAAGTGCGATGAATTTTCACTGTGTTTATTTTTCGCCATTTCATTTCAAGAGTTACTTGAGCGAGATATTCAGTTTCCGTGCTTATTTTTCACGAACATTTACCAGGGCTTTTATATAGATCTTGGGGTTCATACGAGTTATATCAATGGTAATATTTGTACAAATATATATTTTTACGTATTTTGTTATTCTTTTAGCGTTATTATTAACTAAGTTGAATTATGTGTCAAAAATAAAATTGTTTTTATTCTTTTTGTAACAATGTTGTGACAAATTCCTGAGTGCATTGCAAATAAGAGATTCCAATTCCAAGTTCGATACTGTATAGAGTCAGTAAAAAAAAGAGTTTTTATGTATAGTACTTCTCTATACCTTTCTGGACCCAACTGCCACTTTCGGGACCCAAACGTCAATCGGTTCTTTAAGCTATCCAATGTCTCTATCTCTCCATACCTCTATTGTCTGTATCCAATTTTTTTTTTTTCAACTATTCACTGATTACTTATTTTTACCACGTCTCCTCTATTTCTATTTAATATATTTTTTAAATGCAACACGTAATCTAAGAGCAATTTTAAAATTACGAAAGTCAACGCGAAATTGCACCAAAAATATCAATTTTCGCAACAATCCCTTTTGATTTACGAGTGACTGTATTATTTGGAGGTAGAATATAACCTAGTTTCGTTCATTGTCCCATAAAACGGAGAATTGCGTCGGAATTTTGACTAAAATAGCAATAATTCGAGGCATGGAATTCGTAATCGAATTCTATCCCAATATCGACGCGAACTGTGCGTGACAATAAATATGACGCTTTTTAAAATAATCTACTTATCGCATGTTCACAAGAATGGCACACTGGTGCTAATTTTGTTGCACACAATTCCAAAACTAAGCCTTTTCACGGGAAATATTGTGAAAACGATACTAAATACTAATTCTCAGCCCACCGTGGGAAAAAGAAGGGTATAAGTTTAACTTGTGTATTTAATATTCTTCTTTTTTTATTTTATTCGATGACAATATAGTCCGTGACTGCGCTCTCACCTGATGGGAAGTGACGATGCAGCCTAAGATGGTAGCGGGATAACTTGGAAGGGGTATGGTAGTGTACCTACATTCAACCGGGATTTTAAAAACTGAATCCACGCGGACGAAGTCGTGGGTATCAGCTAGTTACTAATATAATTAATTTTTCAAATATTCAAATTAATTTAAAATATTTTTGAATTATGAAGCCTCATAGCATATGCACTGCATGCACCGTTATCACTGTTTTCGACACAATACAATGGCTCCTATGACAATTGGCTTTGACTAGGAAATAGGCATTGATCGATCCAATCAAGCTGCCAGATGGGTTTGAAACTGTATCTGAAGGAGTATCAATTATATTTTAGGACTACCAATACCTCTACAGCCCATTGGTTAAAGTTACAGACTGAAAACTGTAAAGTCGACGGCCCCGCCAGTTGCACTGTTGTCGTACCTATTAATAACACTAGCTTTACGCTTGATTAGGGAGAAGAATATTAGATATACCTACACGTTAAAATTATATCACCCTTCTTTATCCGTCGAGGGCTAAACTTTTTGACAACCTCCCTGGCGCAATGGTGAGCGCTGTGGTATCATAACTGGGACGTCTCGGATTCGATTCCCGGCGGGGGCAATTTGGGAATTTTATAATTTCTGAAATGTATCTAGTCTGGTTTGGTGGGAGGCTTTGGCCGTAGCTAGTTACCACCCTACTGTCAAAGACGTGCCGCCACGCGATTAAACGTTCCGGCACGATGGCGTGTAGAAACAGATTAGGGGGTATGGGTATATCCCTTTCAAAGTAGTCCGCTACCATCTTAGACAGCATCGTCACTTATCATCAGGTGAGATCGCAGTCAAGGACTATCTTGTCATCGAATAAAAAAACTACTTATATAAGTATCCCACTGAAAGGAAGTTTTAAGTTCATTGTTATAAAGTGACAAGCGAAGCTAATATAAGCATTATAAGCTATCAAACGTGAAAAAAAAAAAAAAATGTTAACCATAGTTTAAGTAACAAAAGGTAAGGAACAAAGTAGCATGTTAAACACTGGACGTACTTTAATTGCGGTGCGCCGAGCCCCTCGTATAATGAATGGCGGCAGATAGCGGGAACCGGCGTGAAATTTGAAATATGGCAATTTCACGTGCATGTGCAAAAGCTTCACGACAATGTGGCATTTACTTATATTAATGTGTTTACTCCGCTTATATTTCGATACCTCCTACGTAAGTTGTTGTATCCCCAAAACGCTTACGTGACGCGTTAATTACTGTGAAGTTTAATATAATTGTTGTGAAGTTCAATATAATGTTTAAAGCCGTCGTTTTAATAACGATACAACTTTATACGTCTTGAAAGTGTGTTAAAGAATGCTGTTTTTAATTTTTTTTTAAAATAGATAAAAACAAATGGTAAGTGCAAATCCTAAAATACCAATTTTGTGGGATACAACAAGTTACGGAGGAGGTCTCGATTTGTATGAGTGATTATGGATAGAATTAATACAGCGTTTAGGAATCTTCGAGATGTCTTCTTGTGCAAAACCCATCATTGCCTGAAGATCAAAGTAAAAGTTATACTTTGGAGATTGCACTTAGAAACTTCAAAATCTTGTGCTTCCTTCACGTTTTACAATAGAACTGCCAGGAGTCGTGAGCGTTGACATTCTTATGTGGTACAAATCCAACGTACTCGGATGAAATGCTTCAATGTTTCTGAAAAGAATCGCTAAGGTGTAGAACACCCTTCCAGCATCCGTGTTTCCTGCCACCTATAATTTGAGTACCTCCAAGGCAAGATTGAAAAGGCATCTTCTAGGCAAGCGCGCTCCAACCCAAACCTTATCAATGCTATCCAGTATTGAATGTCATCAAGCGTATGCGTATATAGTGTACAAGTATATGCGCAAACACAGGTGCACTCTCTATTCCCACACTCCCATAGTCCAATGGGACGAAAATCCGACACGACCGGAGCGGGATCAGGCGCAGGACTGATGACTTTACGTGCTCTCCAAAGCACGGGGGAGACTCACCGCTCACCGCCAACTTCCTTACTCCGAGGTAGTACTGAGAATTTCTTGACAGAAAAGCCCAATACAATACATTTTTTGACCCAAGCCGGGAATCAAACCCGGAATCTCGTCATCAGTAGTCGAATTTGCTAACCACTCTAGACCAACGAGAAAGTTCAACTTACAAACTTACATGGACTGTACTGACTAAAAAAATAACCCTTCTTTGTCGCTTTAAAAATAAAACTGTGTAACTGGAAAAACAGACAATTGAAGACACCGCATCCAATTATATCCACTTCCGTCAGCGACCCGTATATACGAACACAATGAAGTGGTGGGTAGTGTATCTACAGTTATCATTTTTTGGCATCCTATTTGGTTTGAGTTTTTCCACTGAAAATAAAACAAATATGGCTCATACAGTATTCTGTTGTTTTTAAAAATATTGACTTTTCATTCACTTATAATAATATCCAATTTATTCACTTTTAATAAAACGGCTCGCTGGTGGAAATCTCTTTTACTGCAAAAGTGAGTTATTTAAATTGCAATTAGTGAGATAACGGAATTTGAAAAAAACCTGCCAAGTCCAAGTTGGACCCGCAAATAAGGGGTTCCGTACCATCGTGAGACTTCGCTTGTTCGCTTTAGGACAGATTCGCTTTACGACTGTGAGAATGGATGTATGTTTGTTACTGAATCATACAACAAAGAATGAACCGATTTGGCTGAAATTTGGAATAGAAATAGCTCATATTCAGGATTAACACATAGGCTACATTTTACTATAGAGTCCTCGCGGAAATAAAAAAAAACCTTAATCCACGCGGACGAAGCCGTGGGCATCAGCTAGTTATGATTAGAAAATCGTATTTGGCCTAATGTTGGTTAACGGCGTTATAGCTTGAGGACAGCAGAAAGCCGCGTAGTGCTAGTGGACTATGGCCCAAACAATCCTGATTCCGGAAGAAGACTCGAGCTGGAAAAATAAAACAATTACAAAACAAAGCAAATACTCTATTGAAAATGTCAAAATCACAACATACTGAAAATAAAAGACATAATCTCGTAAACCACACAATAGCGCCGATATTTTTTCATTCGCCTAACACGCACTTTGAGGGTCGCTTATACCCGCACGGGGCAAATAAACACTCACAAATGACTCCACTACGGTCTATTACGGCGGACGAAAACTCCGTGGAAAAGCAAAAAACACAGACAACAGCAATGACATTTATCTAATTACGGGATCGTGATAAGGGGTGGAAGCGGGAAGAGAGGGGGTAAGGATGCTGGCCCGCAGTCGGGTAGAAGCATCTGTGGGAGACAGACGGCTGAACTGTCCCGGGTTACATCGCGCTGAAACAATTTTTTTTCGAAACTTCGCAAAGGATTCGATGGCTTAGTGTTTCGTATGGAGTTTTTGGTGCATTAACCCGTGTGATCCGTGGCGTCCTATGAATTTATGATGTGAAATGATAAGTGAACGTCGTCAAGTGTGTTTGAGATAATTTAGTTCCTTCCAAGATGACTGTTCTTCTGGTCTTCGGACTTTTTGTCGGTGAGTTTCTTAAATTCTCTTATGATGAACAAATATTTGTTTCTTAACACTGTTTAGGTACTTTTTTTTCAACCAACTTAAAAAAGACAGAAGGTTCTTCGACGCGCAATTTTTTTATTCTATTGTTTTTTTTCTAGTATGAATTACTTCTACAACGATAAAATTTGAAAACCTTGTTTAAATAAAGTCGTCACCGGAATAAACATTTATGAATTGAATTAAAAAATCTATTTGCTACAGTGTTAGTTAATTAGGTATATTTATTGTTTAAGATACATTAGTCTTAGTCAACAAATGGATGGGTGACCGGACTCTGCTCACGCGTGTAATATGAACAGTAGTCATAATGGACTCGAAGAGTTTGTCCGTTATACCTAATCCAGGGTTTAGTATATATAAAGAATCGGTTGCCCCATTTCAAAAGTAAGTGTAATTGACAAAATTTTAAAGTAGACCCAAAAACATATATTGGTGGTAGCCCTTCTAAATTCTGAACTCTTCAGTATCTGTTGGTGAATTGATGTTTCGTAAATAAACTACTTTGAAAGCTTTTATTGGATACAATTATTACTTCGCTAAGCCATCTACAAAACATGTTTTTTTTGCCCCTGTAAAATTTTGTCAATCACACTTACTAGGTTTTGAAATGGGGCAGCCGGAATTCCTAATGAATTTCCGGCAGAGTCAAAGGCTGAACTCTATAGACCGCTCTCTCTTAGCTCAGACTCAAGACAAAGTTAAAACGAAACAGAGTTATGTGAGAGTATATTTGTATCTCGTTTTAATCTCTATCTTGAGTCTGAGCTGAGTAAGAGCACGCTCTGTAGATCTCAGCATTTAACTTTCGTTTCGAATTAATAACAAATCCTTTGTTTGTTAGTATACGAATACAATGGAGTTGTCATTACAAAACTACGGGTGATTTTCTACATCGTAAACTTTAAATACTAAAAAAGTTTCTTCATATTTTCTATAATAACAGCTTTACAGATCTTCAAAGTAAGAGAGCAAACAAAACGTTCGAAATTCGAACTTCTTCTGTTGGACTATATTCAAATCCGACAAGTTTTAGTTTAGTTTAGTTTTAGTTAGAGACGGGAAAATGGCGTTTACACTCTTTTGACTTTTCTGACTTAACATCAATTAGATACATACAAGCTTACGAACTGTTATTGTTAACTAAAAGTTTATTTATTTTATTTTTATTTTTTATGTACATATAAAAAATTTACAAGACAACATATATTAGAAGAAGTAGACATAGGTGAGGTTTAGTAAGTAATGAAAGATTTTCGCGATATATTCCTTCAACGATGAACGGGCGATGAATTGTAAACATTAATTAACTCTCTCTGTAGCTATTGAATACGCAGAATTATATCTTCAATTTATTTTCTCATCTTATAATAGCTTTCTGATCTTCGAAAAACTCAGTTCCAAGATATTGCTTATTACATTATTATATATGCGAAAGTGTTAATTTGTTTGTCTGTCATTCAATCACGCCGCAAAAAAAAATAATTACAATATCCGATCAGCATTTTTTTGATGGAGAGTGTTGAGGACTCGAAGATTGACATAGGCCTACTTTTATTTCGGAAAACAAAGAGTTTCCCCGGGATTTTTAAAAATCGAACTCTACATGGACGAAGTCGTGGACATAATAATACTGTAAATATAATATAATAACACATACGTTATATTAATTTATTATAATACGTACAGAAAACAGCTCTTGTAAAATGTAGATTATTTAAAGAGTCTACAGGCGTACTACAATTTTTATGATAAGTGATTCCATAATTTGATTTAGATTTTTGTCTTCTAGTTTTAAGCCTATCACTTAAGGTTTTAAGAAGCGTGAATGGCCTTGACGAAAAGCTGGCCGCCAAGCGCTTTGGCGATGTCACCGCCATCTAGCGGCTATGCTCGGTACTGCTAAGAGAACAGTACTCAGAGAGGCCTTGAGACACTTTGAGTTCAAAGATAAATAAAACAGGTAGAGAACAAGTATTTTTTTGTGAGATACTGCCTATTATGTTTGCGCATCACTGAGACTGATGTCATGTGCAGGGTCTTGAGTGTCTAGCTATTTCTAGAACTGGATAAAGCTACACTTCATCCAGTTATTGGCGTCATATCGATATCGTGACGAGCTTTTATTTCTCCAACCATATTTATTTTAAATAGATCTCTTAAAATCATTGTGAGTATTCTTTGAGTTTTTAGGTTGCCGCACCTAAAGGGTGCGCGGACTGCCAAAGGGACCCCATTACTAAGCCTACGTTGTCCATCCGTTTGCCAGCAGGTTGTATAGCTATCTCATGAACTGGAATACGTAGAATGTAGATATTTGAAATTTTCACAGAATGTGTAGGCAGTGTTGGCCCAAAGTTAATCTGATTAACGATTAAAAATTAATGCTTAAAATCATAATCAAAAAATTTGATAAAGATTAATTAATAGATTATTTATTAATCATAATCATTAATTTGATTATTTGATTAACTATTAACTGCTTATTTATTTATTTTCCGATTATGCAGTAATTTATTGTTAACTAGCGGCCCGCTCCGGCTTCTGATGCTGAAGGGGTTCTGCCAACCTAAACTGTGGTGATGTAGGAACGCGGACAAAGTCGCGGGCGTCCGCTAGTTAGACAATATATTTTATAGGCACACTCCCGCCGGCCAGCCGAAACCGCCGCAAGCGCTACGTCCCGCAATTTTTAAATCTGTAATATCTTCGAAAATATTCATTTAAATCATATGCTGTAACGGGCCATATAGCTCTATATTAAATCAACAATGTATTTAAGGTATTTAATTAGATAAGGATTAATGCTGTATTGGTTAAAATCGCTTCGAAAATTAGCCATTATTTGTCGTAAAAAGTAAATGACAAAAAATTGTTATTGTGGGATAGACATATACCATACCGGAGTTTTCTGTAGACCTTTTTAATGTGTACAATACTTAGTACATTATTTTGATAAATCTCGTAGGGTTCAGCCTGCGTTTGCAATGTAAGCGGAAAAAATGTAATTATTTATGACATCACTTTAGAAAATTCAAAAATAACAGTATTTCTTCACTATTTAATGGATGTTATTATACATATAAACCTTCCTCTTCAATCACTCTATCTATTAAAAAAAACCGCATCAAAATCCGTTGCGTAGTTTTAAAGATTTAAGCGTACATAGGGATATGGGGACAGCGAAAGCGACTTTGTTTTATATTTTTTTATATATATAAATATATACTATGTAGTGATTTTCACCACTCATCACCACCCATCACCCATTTTTACTCGATCTTACCTACGGTGGTACGGCTAGTGTTAAATCTTGTACGATGGTACAGAACCCCTCGTGTGCGTATTCGAATTGTACTTGCCGGTTTTGTTTTTCAAAGATAATACATATTATCATGTATTATGGTTTAGGAAATAATAAAATAATTAAAAAAATTCTTGAAATAAGATTGATTATATTAATTAAATAAAACCGGTCAACTACGAGTCTGGCCCGTACACGAAGGGTTCCGTACTATCCTACAAGATTGTTAAAAATATTTATGGTTTAAAAAATTAATAAAAAATGCCTGTAATAAAAATTTATAATATTCATTAAACAAAACCGGTCAAGTATGATTCAGACCGGCACAAACAAGGTTCCGTGCCATCCTATAAGATTATTCCAAAAATATTAATAGGTACTTGAAATTATTTATATTAATTAAATAAAACCGGTTAAGGACGAGTCGGATCCGTACTGAAAGGTTCCGCACGATGATGCGGAATCTTGTAGGATGCTACAAGATTGTACACAAAAAGACATGCATATTGCATATGCATGTGTTTTCGTGCGAGAGAAAAGAGTAAAAGAAAAACTATTTATTTATATATATTATTTATTTACACTTAAAAACACGCGTTTAAGACCTCCACCTCCTCCTTTTTTTGAAGTTAAAAAGGTAACAATCTTATTCATATAATTATATATACACGGTGAAATTTCATTGGTTGTACTCCCTGAAAGAGGTGAATGTACTCATGAAACTGAACAACTTTCCCCAAGGAACATAGGTCGAAATATGAAAAAAAAATTTGGACCTCCCATAGTAAATCAATCAGCTGATCGTCAAGTTTGTATGGAGGGTCCAATTTTTTTTTTCATATTTTGACCTATGTTCCCTGGGGAAAGTTGTTCAGTTTCATGAGCACATTCACCTCTTTCAGGGAGTGCAACCATTAAAATTTCAACCGGTATACAGTAATCATGATATACATATATATATATTGATTACAGTATGTTGTCAAATTACCAACTTAAAATAGACAACTTATGAATAAAATATAATTTGTAAGTAATGAATTTGAAAATTCTGAATAATGTAACTAAAAAAAGGTACTAAAAAGTTGTAGTTTGGTAAAGTTATACATATTAATTACACCCGCAGAATTGTACAATAAAATCGTGAAAAAAAACTGTTATTTGAAGTATATATATATATAGTAGTAGATATAATGAAATCAAAAGGAAAAAGGACGCCTTGTGAACATTAAATATTTCTTTGAAGAAATTAAAAAAATTCCAGCCACGAGCCTCTTGGTTGTGATTTGCACTGTTTAGAACTTGTAGGAGAAAAACAAACTGGGTTATCTAAATTTAAATTTAAATGTGGGCTGTGCAATTCTGTCTTTTATATAAATATTTTATATAAATGACGTAGACAGCAATGTTGTTGAACGATTTCACAGCATTGTTGCAAAATTCGTGGGTGGTAACTCTTTTACCACCCACGAATTAACTAAATTACTCCCTACGAAGAGGATACCGGACGAGATGCACTACAGCTACAGTCTCATTTAACACTTTAAAAGACAGTTATCAACACTGTATAAATCCCTGACAGGACGGAGCTCTCACGGGAGTAAGAAAATTTTTGAAGACAGAAAGATTAAAAGATTAAATCTTCTCAAAAAATACACATAAAGTCTATTTTTCCTTAATTCTGCATTCGAGTAAACAAACACCTCTTGTTACGAGAATCACATAATTACACATCACTTACTCATTTTTAATTAGATATGACTGTCTAGATCTGTTCATTAAACACACACGTTACGATTTACGCCACAAATTGCTCATAGTTTACCATTTTAACACATTTATTTCTTAAAAACTAAATTATCTTAAAATTTATCTGCACGGATTACGAGAATGTGACATTTCGATACCCTAGATTGTCTATGAATCGTTGAGATGGGCAAAGGCGAATGAATGATAAACAAGGAATTGAATGATCGGTACAGTAGAGGTGGGTAACTTTAGAAACGAATAAAACACTGAATCAGTAAATTAAATGAATAAAAAGTTATTAAAAAGTGTGTGTGTATTTAATGAACAGATCTAGGCAATCATATCTAATTCAAAATGTGTAGTTGATGTGTAATTATGTGATTTTCATAACAAGAGGTGTTTATTTACGCCAGCGGTCAAGTAGAGAAAGCTAGACTGTAATTTTATTCAAAATGTGTAGTAGATGTGTGATATTCATAACAATACTTTGTTAATATACTCAAGTAAGTAAAAATTGACCGTAGTAACCGGTAACGGTATACATTCATGACCATCGCAATTGAATGATAAAAATAATTCAGTTGTATGTTTTCGTTATCGTTCAATCGTTCATGCGATAATATCCCAACCCTAAAAATTGTCTTTGGTTATCACTCGGCCATTATTGTTTACTCGAATGCAGAATTAAAGAAAAATAGACTGTACAAGAAACGAAGAGTACCGTTGGCAACAAAGAAAGATAAAAATTACCGGGACCATTGTCTTAAACCCGACGTTTCGGATGAAATTTTGGAAAAGCTTAAAAAGACCTTAGTTGAAAACTTGAAGAGATCAGATGAGGAAAGACAAAATATTGAAGCGAGAACTATATTACAAAGAAGCTCAAGTGAATGGCTAGAACTGCGACGATCGTTGCTCACAGCATCCAATTTTGAACGAATTGTAAAAAAAAGAGAGGACACACGCTGCTCAAACATAGTCAAAGAATTATTATACAAAGCTTATAATTTAGATCATGTTTCGTCTATAAAACATGGTCGTGAACACGAGAAACTTGCTCTTGACCAATTGGCAAGACAAGAAAATATAATTATTAAACCCTGCGGACTATTTCTTGATCCAGAAATTCCATTTTTAGGAGCTACTCCGGATGGTTTATGTGGCGATGATACAATTGTTGAAATAAAGTGTCCAATAAGGGCACATAAAATCGGATTAGACCAAGCAATTAAAGATGAAAAAGTTAATTTCTGGGTCCAAAACAAACAAGGTCGCATTACGATAAATAAAAAAAAATGATTGGTATATACAAATACAGGGGCAACTGCATGTCACTAGAAAAAATATTTGCTTGTTTGCCGTGTGGTTTTTTTTTTTTTTAATTCGATGACAAGATAGCCCTTGACTGCGATCTCACCTGATGGTAAGTGACGATGCAGTCTAAGATGGAAGCGGGCTCACTTGGAAGGGGTATAGCAGTGTAAATTCAACCTATACCCCTAATCAGTTTCTACACGCCATCGTGCCGGAACGCTAAATCGCTTGGCGGCACGTCTTTGACGGTAATTTCTAATCAAAATCAACCATTGAAAACCGAAATAATACACAGAGATGATGAGTTTTTTGAAAAGAACATGAAAACTAAGCTTCTTGCATTTTATGAAGATTGTATTTTACCCGAACTTGTAGACCCACGACATACAAGAAATTTAAATTTAAATTTAGATTTGAGCCCAGTTTGTTTTTCGCCTACAAGTTCTAAACACTGCAAATCACAACCGAGGGGCCCGTGGCTGGAAATTTTTTTAATTTCATCAAAGAAATATTGTATATTTACAACGCGTCTTCCTGAGGGCACTTTTTCAATATGATTTTTCTCCTCTTCTTCAATGACAAGCTCTGGAGTTTTTTCTGTCTCTTCCTGTGGCTGAAAAAAAAAAGACAATTAAATAATCTTGATAAGTGCCTGAATAGGTTTATATTAAAATCTATATCTATACTAATAGAATAAAGTGCAAAAGTTTGTTTGTTTGAACGCGCTAATCTCTAGAACTATCAGTCGGATTTGCGAAATTCTTTTTATATTTGATAGCCCAATTCTTGAGGAAGGTTATATATAGGCTATTCAACATCTCGGTACGACTCTTAGAAGGCGAGCAAAAAGAAAAAATAGCGCGGGCGAACAATGCGATGCGGTGAGTCGGTGGTCGAGGGCGGTCACCCGACGAGAACCGAACAAGAACCGAACCTAAGGCTATTTATTATTAATCCGGCAGACCAAACAGTTCCCACGGGTTTATTAAAAACTAAATCCACGCGGACGAAGTCGCGAGCAACAGCTAGTGTGAGTATAAAGAGAGGTTTATCCAACGCACAGTAAAGGTATTAACTAATTTAACTATTAATAATAGAGATAGGGGAGGTACCCAAAATAATAGTTATTTCCAAGAGTTTATTGTATAATCGGTTCAGTTAGATAGTGTTGTAGGTACGCCTGATGAAACGATGTTTCGTGTCCCGGCGGCGCGGCGGCGCTTTTGACGAGACAAAGGCCGCGCTGCGTTGCGACCCAAAGGTGACCGTCTCAAAACGAATACTCTATACAATTTTGTCGGCTTAATTATAAAGTACAATGCCAAATTACAGCTTTTTAGTACAAATCTCATCGTAGTTTTAATGCGGAACCCTAAAAATTTTGGTTAAAACGACCTGTCTACAAGAAAAAGCTAAGATCATATAATATTATTATTATCTTAAAAAATACCTCGATTTTATGTGAATCATCATTTTCGTTGTTCTTTCTGGTCATATTCAATTGTGTCTCTCTGAGCCTGCAATGATTAAATCAAGGTAAGATCATGGTGATTAGATCAGGTAGTCATGAATAGGAAGTTATTACTTGCTTATCATTCAAGTAATATCGTAGGTATTAAAATACACTTTTGTAATATTATTTGGTGATGGATGTCTTGTGTTACTTGATGACAACTAAACTCAATTACCTACTTAACAAAAAACTGATCGGCAAAGTTATATTAGTTTTTATAGGAACAATTTTTATTGCTTTGTTACTCTATACTTAGTACTTAGTATATTATAAATAGAGAGCGCGAATTTTGTGAGTTTGTGTGTATGTCCGGAGCAAACTTTGGAACCACACTGTACCTACCTATTTCTAAAATTCTTTCACCATTTCAAAGGTAGATTATTCCAGGTATAGGCTATATATTATACACATAATATAAGTATTATCGCTATATATAATGTGCTTTGCTAAAGCCGGAGAAAAAGGAGGTGGGTTGATAAGGCAACAAAATCCGCCCCTCATACACTCGAAAAAAAAAAGTTCCAGATTTCGACAAATTGTAAATGTATTTATATACTTGAAGATATGAACTTTATTGTAATATAAAGTTTAGATGATAAAAAAAATAGTAAGTTACAGAAAATATTACCCAAAAAGAGAGTGTTTCTTTTACTTTTCTTACATTTTCATACATTTTAGTCGTTTTTTAAGCTTTGATTTAATATTTTAGAATGAAGCGCTCCATGAACCAAAATAAATTAATACTCATATGAAAGCTTATAAAAAGGAGCATCATTATCAGTTACGTTTACCATGGTTCATGGAGCGCTTCATTCTAAAATATTAAATCAAAGCTTAAAAAACGACTAAAATGTATGAAAAAGCCGGAAACACTCTCTTTTTGGGTAATATTTTCTGTAACTTACTATTTTTTTTATCATCTAAACTTTATATTAAAATAAAGTTTATATCTTCAAGTATATAAATACATTTACAATTTGTCGGAATCTGGAACTTTTTTTTTCGAGTGTATGAGGGGCGGATTTTGGGCCTTATCAACCTACCTCCTTTGCCTGTTGAAAGTTTCGAGGCGTGCGCCGAGTTGGTACCTATCTACCTACCTGTTTAAAGGTGCATTAAAATAATGTATGACACAATTATTCCTCTCAAAAAGTTCTAAAAAAAAATTCCGCGACAGCCTATGTCTATCTTCTAAGGATAACATACACTATACAGTATTAACCAAAATCTGTCTAATTATCTAAAGTATTTAATTTAGAACATATTTGCTCTTTACACTTTTTAATTTAAATTAATATTTTAGGATTTATCAGAAAATAAATACCTACATTTGCACGACAAAGTAATCCTACCTACCTACCTAGGTATTATAATGTTGGCGGCTGGCGGTGACGGGTATTATAGGTATCGAGTATCGACGCGGAATATTCCTATGTGTGTAGGTATGTGTGTCTCTTTTATGGAGCTCTGTGCAATCAGTCAACGAACAAACACGAGAGCCCACCACTTAGACAATTAATTAATAGGTATGTTAGTTAGTGGCTGTAGGTTAGGAAATGCGGAGAATCAATTTATTTTAAAACCTTAGAAAAACGGGGAAAAAATCCTATGAAATTTTAAGATAAATCAACCAAATATCTATTTTTTTGACCCGGACGAAGTCTAGTATCTAATAACAAGATAGGTACTTACAGGGCAGTATTATCATCTACGCTTTGAGACGGATTCACTGTGATGTCTGATATTTTCTCCGACGTAGGACCATCCTCAAGAGATAAGTTCTCATCCTCAGTACAAACACAATGTTTCCCTCTTCTTTGCTCCCTAAAAGTAATAAATTGTGTGTAGTAGACAATTTTGAAATTATAATTTATCACCTGTTTGCCGAGTGTAGTAGGTATTTAGGTAGGTACATAACCAATAAATTCCAATAAATAATACACACAACTTGTAGGTATTAATCCTGGAATCACTGTACATGCTACACCGTACAGTACAGCTCTTGACTACAATCTCACCTAGTAGGTAGGTAAGTGATGTAGAAAATGCAATCTCGCGGGACTTTAGACCTAGCCGAGATCTCACATAGGATAGAATCCAGTGCTCGCGAGATCTCGAGCATTTCGAGGCCTCGCGAGATTGGTTACTTTTTAATGAAAAACGTATGAAAATGTTCATTCCATTTACTGAAATTAACAACATGTAAGTTAAAAATATAGCATACAGTAATGTGGCATATACCTACGTAAAATTACATACAATAAAACACTGTAACGATAACATTATTACCATCAGGGTAGGTAGGTAGGTAGGTATAATGTCAGTCTTAAAATCTTGTAAAAATTAGGAATAGGTACCTACTTGTTGTAGGAATACTTGGAATGTACTTTTTTCTGTAACCTTGTTAAATCAGCCTTTCGCAGCAATTAGTATTATTAGGTTTTTTTTAAAGAATATTAGCCAAGTTGAAGATGACTAATATCCTCCTATCCCCTCCAAATAAGCAGAAAGGTTGTGTTAGGAGTGGGTACGATAATAGTGCAACGGGTTTTGTTTGAACCTACGACCTTCCAGTTTTCAGTCCGCACCCACTCCGCACCTTTAATCGTTGGGCTATTGAGGCTTAACGTTATTCTTCTTCTTTCTTCTTTATTAACGTCCACGACTCGAAAAAAGCCTCTTACATGGACTTCCACAGGACTTGGTCTTGCGCCATCTGAATCCAGCGACTTCCTACGACTCATCCATAGGCTTAGGAAGATAAGCGGTTCAATATGATAGTGTCGTACGCGGCGATGTTTGATGTCTGTGCGGCATGTTTGACGAAACAACGGCGCGGCTGCATGTATCTATCTTCTATACAAATAGATACATACAGTCGGCAGCTTGTCAGTGAATTGCGAATTTCAACCTTATTGTTACGCGTATAAAGCACGTTTAAAGTCAAACTGTCGCTTGACTCGATTTGTCCAATGTAGGCATCTAACTAAACAATTTTTTTATCAACATGCATAATCGAAAAATAACGTATATTATACTAAAAATGTAGATAAGTACTCACCAATATATTTTTAATTGTCGTCCTGCTTTAACTTGATGTTTTTTCTTGTATTTGGGCATTTTTAACTTCACGAATACAATAATAATTAGTCTTTGGACACTTTATTTATTTACAAAAGTTTATTTATTTACAAAAAAATATTTACAACTACTAATGAATAAACTATGAGTAAACTAAGTAAATCTATTATTATAAATATGTGCAAATTGGTTTATATTCCTAAAAAGCTAAAATTAATTTGAACGAAGTCGCTTCGAAACAGATGCGCACCCACTCTCTAAGATATTTCGCAACAGACTGTCAGCAGAAGGACGGCAGGCGTCGCGGGTGTTTACAGGGCGTCGGAGCATGGCGGGGGCAGGCACGCTCGCGCAGATTTAGTTGTATTTCAGGAAAATATTACTTTACACGAATGTAATACGGAGTAAAAATAAAACTATAAATCAAAAATACTATTATTTTTAAGACCTTTTTTTGGGTGCAAGAATTAATTAAAAAGCTTCTGCCGTTTTGGAGAGAATTCGCAAATTATGACAAAAATAGATACTCTTTGGGGATTTTTTTTATAAGAGGGGATTGGCAAAAATACAATTATGTTGTTATAAAAACATTTATTGAACCTTTATCTTTCATTCTGTATTTTTTTTGTACGTCTCAAATTAACCATTCTGTTCACAATTTGATTTAAACATCCATGAATTTAGGCGTTCTCACACTTCTTAAAGCCTTAATGTTTTATGGTGATACTAGCTGATGCCCGCGACTTCGTTCGCGTGGATTTAGTTTTTAAAATCCCGCGGGATCTCTTTGATTTTCCGGGATAAAAGTAGCCTATGTCACTCTCCAGGTCCTCAACAGTACCAATCCAAAAAATCACGTCGATCCGTAGCTCTGTTGCAGCGTTATTGTAGGACAAACCAACAAACTAACAAAGAAACACACTTTCGCATTTATAATATTAGTAAGGATTTTATCCTACAGGCAGTGCTGACTCTTGCAAACTCCTATCACGAAGTTAAAAATTCTAACGGAGCCGCACGAAAAATTTCATTTTTGCCGCAAAATAGCGTTGCTTATCAGAAAACGGCTCGGAACCGTTTGTATTTTGTATTTTTTGCGAACCAAAATAGTCTTATCAATTCAAAAGTACGACCGTAAAAAATTCAGAGAGTTTAAGGGAAAAGTTCGGTATTCTAAGTTGTAATTACAAACAGATTGCAGAGAAGTTATTTACTTTAGAATAAATGACTTAAACTATGGCTTTAACTAACTATACTTTATGGCTTTATCTACTTTAAACTAGGTAGTTTCTGTAGATGGTGAAGAATATTGAGGACAGGACGCTAACTTTGACCGTGTAAGGTTACTACTTTACTACTACTTGAACCCTTGAGGATATGGATATATACTTAGACTGCGGCACGCAACGGAGGGTAATGTGTTTATCAGTCTATGTATGTATGTACATATGCATGTATATGTTGGTATATATTATGTATATATGTATGTAAGGTTTTTTTAATAGCGTTTGGCTGCGATCGCACCTGATGGTAAGTGAAGATGCAGCCTAAAATGGAATGCACTTGCCAAGAAAATGCCTATTCACTCTTGATTTGTGGCGCTTTGGAGACCAAACGCGTGGGCCGATTTTGATGATTTTTACGTCAATCGATTTGTGTTAATCTTGGAAGTGTCACTAAAGACATGACAATAATCAAAATTCAATATGGCGACCACCAGACGTCATATTGTTATAAAATCATGACACCAGCTATCTACTGTAGTCAGCGATCACTTTTTCTTCAGTGATCGCTGGCTGTATTGACTTAAAGTTGTGAATTTTTTATATACAAAGTCTAAAAGCCAAAAATTCCAGCGAATCTGAACGGAATGCGGAGAGAATTGGAGCACTCAGTCGGAAATCAATCGTCAATGTCAAAGCGAAGCCTTTGTTCCAGGAAACTGTTGGGAACTTTGTCTTTGTGGAAGTTTTTGCGTCTAGGAGTTTTGCAGACGGCGGTATTGTCTAAACGTCGAAAGGGAATAATTGCTTTTTTTGTTGTTGGTTAAATTTGCGGGTGCTTTGATGGGCAAGATAACTTGTGGAGGAAGAGTTGTTGGGTTTCGATGCGTAAAAGTTCGGAGAAACTTCGTCCCTGCGTAGACGTTTACAAAACGATGGCTTCCGCATAAAAAAGGGAAAATCTTTGAAACGATTTACATTCAAATCCCTGCTAATGTTATAAATGCGAAAGTTTGTGAAGATGGAAGGATGTTTGTTACTTTTTCACGTAAAAAAATGCTGGACGGATTTTGATGTTTCACAATGTAATAACTTAGACTTCAGAATAGCACATATATTTCATTCCCGCGGAAGTCAAAATGTTTTTATTCGCGCGGACGAAGTTTAGGCTATTAGCTAGTAGGTATTCAGTAGGTATTCAAAAGAAAAACCATAATGAATTAAGAATTTTTTGAGAATTTCTACGTCCAATATATCTACTTAAACATTTTTATTTTCTGCGAAATTATCGTTTAAATATATAAAAAAAAAAAATGTTTATATCCTGTAACTGTGTACTGTGTAATGTATTTAAATATTGTATGTTTCCATAAAATAAATAAATAAAAATATTCTTGGAAGATTTGACCTAAACAAACTTACATATTACATTCAATAAATACATTGCAAGTTAAATATAAGCTTGTAGAAATTCTCTTATACCTTCATGGATTTTATATGTAATGGGGTCACGACTGTCAACAATGAATAATATGGCGCGGAGATAATGTTAGCTAGGCACTCGTTTTCTTTCTAAAACATTTCTAAAGTTGAATAATAGTAATTATCCTATCACGTAAACAGTTGGATGCGCTGATTGCATCCATTCATCTAAAGGCATTAAAATTGCGATTCAAATGAGAATAAGGCTGTCAAACTGCCATTTTATATTTCTGTCCTGCTCCTAAGCGGTTTACACTAAGTGAGATAGAAAGAGAAAATGGCGGCTTCTCATTCTTATTGTCATAATGCTCTCTGTTCTTTCTCTGTGCTCTGTTACATTATGCAGTAACTATTGCATATACTAAATCATGATATATGCAGAGCCCAGAGGAACTGTCGTTGCGTTGTCGCTTCTTTAGTTTCGTGATCCACCCCTTGAAGCAAGCCCACATTATATATCGTTATAATATAACCCCACAACTAACTGTTAACTGCCTTGTTGATATAGAGTGGTTAACAAGTTCGACGGCAGGTAACGAGGTCCCGGGTTCGGTTCCCGGATCGGGGCAGAAAATGTATTGGGTTTTTCTGTCAAGAAATTCTCAGTACTAACTCGGAGTTAGGAAGTTGGCGGTGAG
Source organism: Hipparchia sbordonii (assembly GCA_038048805.1). Classification (NCBI taxonomy): domain Eukaryota; kingdom Metazoa; phylum Arthropoda; class Insecta; order Lepidoptera; family Nymphalidae; genus Hipparchia; species Hipparchia sbordonii. The sequence goes on along the minus strand of CM076109.1, from coordinate 13,202,341 downwards.
TCACTCCCTGCCTCGGAGAGCACGTAAAGTTGTCGGTCCTGCACCTAATTTCTCTCCACTCGTGTGGGAACTATGAGAGTGAGGGAATAGAGCGTGCACCTGTATTTGCGCATGGCCGCCGTGGCCGGATTCGGTCGGGAGGACATTATTACATCAAAGGTTAGTGGGATTACAGCCAACATAGGTCGAGAGTTGGTTCGCACCAAACATGTTTGGTTTCACCCAATTACACAATTTTGCGCGTACGTGGAAGGAATGAGTGTTATTTTGGTGTCAATTTTCCCGGTAAAATTAGAAACAGCAACCTGCGCACGTCCGTACGGCGGATACCGGTAAATTATGGCGTGTGTGCTATACCGGAATTACACCTACGTGAGATAATATATCTCTGGCTTTAGATTGAGATGCTCGCAGTCTCTTACTATGGGAGTACATGTCGGCTCAACTCACCTCAATTTATTTAAATTTCCTTGTGTTTTGGTGGATTACCAGATAGATAAAGCAATTTCAATCTTAAATGCAATGTTGTCAATCTCCGGTGAGGCTAGCCATCTGCGCGTGAAATATTATAGTGCACAAGAATGTGCGCTGATACAGGTGAATTCTCCATTCTCTCACTCTCATAGTCTGTTGGAACAGAAATCCGATACGAGTAACTATTTAATTATATTTAAATGTTTAATGTTTAAATAAACGTAAATGTCTTGGGCCATTTTGGGATTGTTATTGTCCTTTTGGACTGAGATAGCAAGCTTGCATCCTTAAACGGTTCGTAGAAATTTTCAATCCCGTTTATTTTATCGGGTATCAGTTTATACTAAGTTGATTTTGTATTAGCAAACCGTCGTACAATCACAAATGACGGTCACAATCACGGTCTTCTATCGGATATAGGTTTGGAGAATGCGCTCAGGAACTTCACAACCTAGTTCTTCCTTCACCTTTTTATCACAGACCTGCGAGAAGTCGTGAGCGTTGGCAATTGGCATCCTTATGTGGTATAAATCCAATCTACTCGAGCATCGATGACAGATAGCTATTAGGACGTAGGTATCTGCTAAGAAAGGAATTTTGAAACTACAACGCCTAAGGGGTAAAATGGGGGTTTGAAAAACCGAACTTAAAGAGAGTGGAGCCGCGTGCAAAAGCTAATCGTATATAAATACATACATTTACAAAGTTCTCATTAAATACCATAAACTCAATAGCAATCAAATAGATACGTACCTAGCCTAGTTTGTGCCAAGCCCATATCGAAGCCTTACCAATTTCCAAGATGGCTTCATTCCTCTGGCTCAGATTCAAGGAAATTTTCTTACATAATTTATTTAACAAGAAAATGATAAAATGGCGTATTCCGATCGAGATATCAAATATCAACGGGTTTATGGTTTTTTTTTTATATTTTTTCGTAGCGCTGTAATGTGACTTATTACAACAATTTCAAAATATTTTTTTTTTCAAAATTTCTGAAATATCTTGGCCATGCTTGGACAGGACACTTTGGTTACCACTCTCATTAAAAGACGTGGCCAATTCCTCAATTTCTCACCAGAAACTACATTTCTGTGGTATTCTAAACTTGTCATAAGAAACTTATCACTTGTTAGAGCACATGAAATAAACAATTTTGAATTTGAATTATTATTCCAAGAAAAACCCCTACCATTATTAGTGATTAATGGAAAGGTGTGAGAGCTCGGCCCACAGCAATGAGATAGAAATTCTTACTAACTCTTACTAATATTATAAATAAAAAAGTGTTTTTTTGTTAGTTTGTTTGTCCGCCGCAACAGAACTACGGATTTTACATAGGTATAGTTGAGGACCTGGATAGTGACATAGGCTACTTTTTATCCCGGAAAATCAAAGAGTTCCTGCGGGATTTTTACTATTTATACTATGAATTGGAAAGGCAAAAGCACCCAATTTATACTTTGTATAGAGCAACGAAATTTCACAATACAAAGTGAAATTGCTTCTTAAGCGTGCATCAGGATTGCATCTCTAATACTTTGCGGTTGAATTCGGCAAGGGGTTGGAATCTCGCCAGGTGCTTTTCTCATATAACTCCTCCCCTCCTGTACAACTTATTGTGTCAATGCTTGTCTTTTCTTCGCAAATGGGGGTGACAATTCCGATATTTATTTCCTTTCTACACTCAGAAAAATGTAACTTAGCAAAGCTTACCTACCTCTTCTAGGCTCGGTTAAAATCATCCCTACAGATTTTTTATTTTATTGTTTTTTTTTAGTTTGTCCTTCAATCGCGTAGATTCAATCATGCAATCACGCAACGGAGCATCAGATCGACTTGATTTTCTGCATGGATATAGTTGAGGTCTTTGATAGTGGCATGGGCTACTATTACTACTACTATACTATATGTAATACATATAATAAAAAGCTTGTAGTCTCAACATCCAATATTAAATTCAATTCAGCTATAAATTTTTGAACGAGCGAAGCGAGTTCTCTGAGTCAACTAGGGCGCTTGCCTACTAGACAGAGAAGTGTGTCCGTCTAAATGTCTGTCAGAGCCCTATAACTTCTGAATTACTGAATATTAGAACGTGAAACTTGGTTGAAAATTCAGTTATATCCTGTACTTGAACAACAAATACTAAAATTAGATAAATGTTATAAAGAAACGAAATTATTTAATTTCAATGCGCCATCTATTAGCATTATTGTGAAGCTAATAGCTTCACTATAATGCTAATAGATGGCGCTGTGTCAGTAAAACAGTTTTATGTCAACTATTATTTGTTTTATTGCGTCTAATGTTAAAAGTTAATTATTACAATATATAATTAAAACTTTTGGGAATTATGGGATATCGCGAGGTCTCAGTTCGGGGCGAACCACTAGTTATTATCGCTCTACGTTTGAAATAATTAATCTATATACAAAAACTAGATGATTATGTATCTGTACTGTATCCCTGTGAGCGCTCAGAATTTCATTCACTTTTCATTTAAACATCTTGCAGCAAAACTTAATTCCAAACGTCTTAAAACAGTATTAAGCGTGTCTTATTACTTAAAGTTGCAGGTATATTTGTTATGCAAAGCCAGCTTAAGCGCGGGGGCGTGCTCTCAGAATACATCTGGAATAATCCGGGATTAGCGGCGACCGTTTGATTAACGCCGAGCAAGTCAAGTGTAGCAGCGCTCAGCGGTTTGTTTGCAACGATTGTAGAGAGCGTTGGGGCTAATGTACCAGCTCATTAGTTATGCTTGCCTGGTCCTTTAACTAATTGAGCGATGTGTTCAGGTCATAAGTTGAACGAACTCGGGGTGTGCCAGCAGGTTCAAATCTGATCTGCGGAGATTAGTAGGAGAAATAGTTACCGACATAGCTCTAAAGCCGCGGAGCCTTTGGCTAGAGTGATTATTAACTTGCACCAGAAATCACAGTAAAGACGGTGCGTCGACAACATCGGACCAGTCGCATGGGACCACTGTATACAGGCATGGATCAGATTGTTCCTGGCAAGGCAAGCCCATTGTAGGGACTTCACACACTACACGGCCGCACGATAGTAGCTGCAGCGTCCAGTCTTTCATCACCCATCCCTTTCCCCACTCCTGAGCAAAAATCTGTAATAAGAAGGGAGAAAATGCTTTAGCGTTAAGTCCGCCTCCTATGTGCATGGTGCCAAGTGCTTATTGGCAGACTTTTCACACCTTTGAGATAATTATGGAGATTTCATAGGGATATAGCTTTCCACACGATGTTTTCTATCACTACTTTGGCTGCAACGACAAGTTTGTCGTTGGAGCCAAAGTTGTGAAAGAAAACTTTAACTAGTCGTTGAGGACAAACTTTTTTCATTTTATTATGAGTATTATTGCTTCTGCGACCAAGATTCCGACCAATTATGATAGTCCCGTGGGATCGAAAGTATTCGACGTCTCTTATCGTTTTCAGGTCTAGTTGTAGTTTGGACATCTCAAAAACTTGGTTAGTTCCGAAGTTTCGATACTAAAACGTTTGAGATGCTTTTTTTGAAATCCTAAATGTTGGTGTCACTGATTTTACTTATTTTACGCTGGGGCTATAGACTTGTATCGAGAAAAGATGAATTATGATTAGCGTAAATCCAAATAAAACCCATTTAGGGAATTCGCTTTGAAGATGGCGAATTAATTTGGAGTTTTGTATTCGCTTTAGTGAAATTTAATAATTTATTTTCCTTTTATTTTACGCCTTCAAAACTTTAGCTTTCATCTTAAGAATACGAATCGTTTTACGGAAATGTGATTTAGACTTTGCAAGGAAATGTTTAACCTTATGTTTAGTAGCCTAACTTTTAGATACATATTTATAGGAAAAAAATGTTAGTAAGTACTTAATTCAAAAAGGAGATGGAATGTAACTCAAAGATTATTTTTAACTGACACCAACTTGTCTTTGTACAAATGTACAATATCCCTAGTGGAACAGTTATCTACAACTCTGCGAACTGAATAAGTGTGAAAACTTTATTTGCTCATAAAACAGTTAAGACACTCCAGTATTGGATTGAATTTATTAAAGTTTGCACGTAAATCATTCCTGTACGTTGTAGTGTCACATTTTTCTGAAAAAGAATATTAGCCAAGCTGAACTTGATTTATATTCCCCCCTTCCCCCATAAGCGGAAAGCTTTTGCTAGGAGTGGGTACAACAATAGTGCAACAGGTGGGGTTCGAACCTGCAACCTTTCAGTTTTCAGTCCGCACCATTAACTGTTGGGCTTTTGAGGCTTCCCTTTTGCCCTTCCAATAAACGTAAAGATTGTGTTATGAGTCGGTACGACAATAGCATAAGCCGTGGGGATTAAACCGTCAACCTTTCATTTTTTCAGTCGGCAACCTTAACCTATTGAGGATTTTTTTACACTGTGAAGGAAAATCAAAATTTTGCCAAAAAACATTCCTTGCAAATTGGGTAATTGAATGTCGACATATTAATTCATTACAATCGAAAATTTAACATGTAAGAATAACATTTTGTAAAAAGAGAAAAAAAAAAATCGCTCAAATAACACGTTATAAGCTGTTTTACTGCAACTGAATCTATCTCTTTCTAAAACAAAATTTGTGCATGGAGCTACTGAATCGCGAGGTCATGTTGCAATAGCGCTCTCTTTTTCTAACAGGAAACTTGAAAGCTCTATATTTTCGAGATCAGTTGAGATATTAAAAAAAAAAGAAAATGACATTGTGTTATAATATTAAAAACCTTAATTTTCAGTACATATATAAACTCAAAAAAAAAACACTTAAACCTTACCTAAAGCCGTCTCCAACCGCCCCTATAACGGCCCCTGTCCTCACATCTAACCTATTTAACCACAACACGTCAAACAAACCACCATCTGAACGTGAGGGTAACTATCAAATATATCTAAGTATTATTTAATTAATTACACTCATCTAAACCTACGGGTAATATTTATTCGATTAGGGCGCGATTGCTATCACAATCCCTTAATCAAATACTACGACCTAGATGCGGGAGCATCCAATAGCCGTATGAGTCTCTGGAAGAGACTGAATTAATAACTTTTTTTTTTTTTTTCGGATTGTGTAAGCTGCTGGCCCTACTGGCCGTTACAGCGTCACCGGACTGGAGGGCGAGCGCGAAGCATCGCCGGGGGGGTGAGCCCTAGGGCTCGATGACATCGGGGGCGTAACGTCTTCCTAAGGGCGCCTCCTGTGAGGCTCGGACCTCGGCTTAGGATGACGTTGGGACGTATGGGGGGGAGTGGCTGGGCTAAGTTAGCCCGTACGCCCCCGTGATCGTGGTAAGGATCCACGCCCGGGAGACGTTAGAAAACGGAATTAATAACGTCCAAAGCGTTGTATTTATACTAACGGTGCGCGGCGCCAGACGGACGCCTACGACGTCAACAAAGTCAAACTACCTACTTCTAGTTTTATAAAACCACCTTCAATATATTAAAGTTGTTTATCTTTACTATTTCAATATTTCGCTAACACATATATAAAAAAAAATTAGTTTAATAGGTACCCAATTCATACGTCCAGCGCACAGTAACGCCTCCACCAAACCACCTGCGAGCCCAAATTAAACTGACGATCAAAACCAAAAATAGCAGAAAATCGTTTGAAATAATATTATGCTGTAACAAAATACTCAGGTTCAGGACCCGACTCGACCTTATCCTGCAATTGGCTTTTAGCTACGTTCGTGAGGAGAATATTAAGGGCGCCTACTTGTAATGATAGCGGTTTTTCTTACTTTTAAGGGAAGATCGCTAGTTTGAACCTGGATCTCTTCTGTTGTTTTGATTTCGTGGTATCTCTTTGAATTAGAAAAATTTTTCTAAATCGATAAAACCTGTATGGCTTAAAAATTTTTTTTTTTTAATAAACCTTGTTTACATAATTGGAAACTACATGATTTGTAAGATAAACTTAAATCTTAAATCTAAGCACCTTTATGATTTATATAATTTAAACTTCTTAAATCTAAAACTTGCCCTGTTGGATGGCCAAATTAATTTTTTGGCCAGGTAACTTTAGCCATTTAAGTCAGAACATAATTAATCAATGAAAAATCGGCTCTGAATCGTTTCAATTGTTATTGCAATCCAAGTAAAATGATCAGCGTTGATTGCTTGGTAATCAGTAAAATAATTTTATTTGATATTGTCCAATGCATATGAATCAACGTATATTTTGATAATAGTCGACATTATAGCTGTTGACGCATTAATTATTATTACATCTGAAATAATTTACACAATACACATTTTTAATACATTATAGAGTTATAGATACACGATTGACTACGCTCACTTCTGATGGAAAGTGATGATGTGGCCTTTAGATAGAACGTGTTTGCCTAGAAGATGCAATTTATTCTTCTAATCAAATCTAAGTCTGCGCGTTCCAATCCCATCTAAAGCCATCCCATATATTTACATAGTAGCTTTTGCCCTGCTTTTGCCAATGCAATTGTGCGCGCGGAGTTAGTTAATATTACGTACTGTTTAAAAATATAACAGGTTTTAAAAAAATGATATTTTCCAGGTTATCAACTGTGTCCATGTAACAATTGTAAATTAAAAATTATAACACCCTCGATTTGTTATAACCTAGTTGTAATATCCTATTCGCTAGTCAGTAATCGTTAACATAAAAATATGTAATCCGCCATTTTGTGGCGGCGGCCATCTTGGACCGATTTTCATCAAACATAGCTAAGAACACTCCCGACTAATTCACCTTTCAAACAAAATCAAAATCGTTTATCCGTTCGGGAGCTATTTTTATAATATTAGTTCTGATAGAAAATAGTTCTTTAGTTTAGTTTAATTTTAAAATAGGGATATTAAAAATAAGTAATATATATGGTGATACCTAGCTATTTATGAAAACTTAAAAGTAAAGAACTGAAAAGAACCCACAAAAAAAAACCGGGCATTAAATTAAAAAGGATCCTTAATTAAAATTCTGTTCCATAAATGATTTCTCTTTAATTACCGTGTTAATGAATAGACCTAATTTCTGGCAAAGTTACAACAAAGGCCATTTTGTTCCGGAAAAGTTGAGACGTCTCGAGAAATCTGTTGCTGTGATCTATAGAGTAGCACGCTCTATAGATCACAGCAACAGATTTCTCGAGACGTGAAACTCAGCTCAGACTCAAGTCAGAGATAAAACAAGACAGATTTCTGTTGGAGCATATTTGTGTCTCGTATCTTGAGTCCGAGCTAAGCCAGAGCACGCTCTATAGATTTCAGCATTAGAAACAACCGAAAGGACGCATCGGCCGCTAAACTACTAAATTATATAAACCATGGCACGAGTGCTTTTGCGAGCTTTCCAATTATCTATTTATCAGACTTACTGAAAATTACCAAATCACTTAAAATTTTCAGACTCAAACCGGGTGGTGCCTCTGGTACTACAAGTCACAAGTGTTCATGGGCGGTGGTAATCACTTTACATCAGGTGACTCACCAGCTCGTTTGCCTGCTATTCATTTAAAAAAAAAAGACTAAATTCAGAATTCCTGCCGAGATTCAACAGTTGTGGAGTATGTACGATATGTGAGAGTTGATAAAAGTTAAAAATAAATTTAAAAAAAAGGCGTTACGTAAGCTAAATCGAATTTACGATTGTGTATAGCCTGTTTTAAATTCGATTATTTTATCACTAGCAACAATATTTGTATTTTCAATATTCAATAATATTGAAAACGACTAACAACTGTAGCGCCCCCTGGTGTCTTTAAGATAAAAAATATTCTTTGCTGGTAATGTTTTTGCGTTGTTGCGATACTTCAGAACATAAATAATTGCAATCGCGATTTTTTTAAACAACAATAATTTACTGAGCAAGAGACTTTTAACGCTCATTTTGTGCGTAAAATATTCATAAAACATCAGGAATTCTCATTACTGGCGAAATTGGGATTTTGGAAGAGTAACGTTTTTACTGCCTAGGTGAAATAGTAAAGTGAATTTTCTGATGAAATGTTGCGAAATAAGTCTTTATGCTTGCTAATATTACAAATGCGAAAGTGTGTTTGATTGTTGGTTTGTCCTTCAATCACGCACCAACGGTGCAACGGTGCAGACGTGATTTTTGCATGGGTAAAATTGAGGACCTAGAGAGTGACGTATTAGGCTACTTTTTATCCTGGAAAATCAAAGAGTTCCCGTGAGATTTTAAAAACTAAATCCACGCAAACAAAGTCGCGGGCATCAGCTAGTATACTATGAATTGGAAAGGCAAAAGCACCTATAGAAATATTTTCACTTTATCTCAATTGTTATGTAGCAACTAGCAAGAATAATATTGTTAAGGATTTTTTTGTATCCAAGTGTATTTTGCTTGTTTTGCAATTAAACGTATTTTTTTCTAATTAGTTCTTTCATTTCACGAGGGCTCGTGTCTCTGGTTGTGTATGTATCGTTTCTGTATAAGTGTGAGCGAGAGTTTGCTCGCGCCTGACTGCTCCCAACTAGGCTCCTGACAGGCACGCACACTTACGCAATATGCGTGTACACGACGTAACCACAAGTATAGCGCCCGTAACTTCGTGAGATAAACGTACTATAGTAGATACGCAACTCATTTGACTGAAAAGGGTTATGTCCAATTCCTGACCTGTCAAAAGGTTACTACATTAACCTTTTGACAGGTCGTGTAACGACGTCGTCCCGGCGGCATTGCTAGTGTGCCGCCTGGTTAACTGAGCGAGGCTTTGATTTTGAGCGAAATATTATAATTTAGTTTACAATTTACTTTGAACATGTATTTTCTAGGTCAGTGATTTTGATTAGTGATAGACGTAAATATAAATATAACTTCAATTTTAATGTAACCAATTTTAGTACACAGTTAAGCTATACCTACTTTGATTTCTCTGGCAGGTTTGGTGGTTTGTCCTACAATCACGCTGCAATGCAGCAAATGATCAGCGTGTTTTTGCATATTGTTTAGAACATGTGGAGATAAACAAAACTATTTTTTATCTCGGAAAATAAGGGAGAGGGATTTTTAAAACGAACGAAGTCGCGGGCGAAAGGTAGTAAATAAAGTAATCAATAACCCTCATTCAGCTGACACGTGTGTATGGGTTTTTTTATTCGATGACAAGACAGTTCTTGACTGTGATCTCATCTGCTGGTAAGTGACGAGCAGTCTAAGATAATAGCTAACTTGTAAGGGGTATTGCAGTGTATATTCAACCCATACCACTAATCTGTTTACGCCGGAACGCTAAATCACTTGGCGGCACGTCTTTGACGGTAGTGTGGTAACTAGCCTCGACCAAAGCCTCCCATCAGACCAGAGACAATTCGGAAATTATAAATTCACAAATTGCCCCCGCCGGGAATCGAACCCGAGAAAACCGCAGCGCTCACCACTGCGCCAGTGACCTCCCTAAACAAATAGGAGGTTGATAACAAATGCGGGAAAATATACACACTTGATAATGGACTAAAATGGACTTTGAAACTTTTACAATGGTCTAATAAGAGCCATTTTCCGAGCATACGAGTATGTATTGAAAAATCTAATTTACATGCTATTTACATATTACACGACTATAAAAACAAAAAACTGGCCAAGTGCGAGTCGGATCCGCACACGAAGAGTTCCGTACCATTGTACAAAATTTTCACGAGTTATTATTAAGATCGACCAAGAGTTGTTTTAGTATATTATATGGAGAATCTACTTTAATTTTTTTATTATTTGTTTTTATGCTCATAGCGGCAAAAGATATGAATATTCTGTAAAAATTTCAAGTATCTACCTCTACGATTAATGAGGTACGGCAATGTCACTGACGGATGAACTGACGGACAGTGGAGGCTTAGTAATAGGGTCCTGTTGTGTACGGAACCCTAAAAATGAACCGAGGAGTAAGCCTTGTAAATAATCTACGACATAAATTTAATAATCCAAAAAGCTTTCATCCAAATGTTCAAAGTGAAATTGTAATTAGTTAGATTCGCAGACTGTTGAAAAATGTAAATACAAGGAAAAAATAATGTGCAAGGTATTATACAAAATGTTAACAAAATTGCACGTCCTTTATACGGGCAAACTGGAAATTCCCGAGTGAAACATCAAGTAACTTGATATAAAAAGCTGGACGGATAGCATTGTTATTAAAACCAAAGATATATTCGTCTGAAGAGTTTCAAAAATATTATTCCTAAAAGTATCTCTAGTTTTTATTATTTCAAAAAGATGTACCTAGTCGGAAATCTTTCTTTATATCTGTTACTATTTATCTTTTACTAGCTTTTACCTGTTTTTCCGGGATAAAAGGTAGCGTATGTCACTCTCCAAGTCTTTGGAATTTCATATGGAGAAAATCAAGATATTGTCACACAGTTTTATGGAAGAAAATCTCTACTGAGTACGTAAGACGTAAAGTATTGCTCATACTGCACCAGGACAATTTCAAAATTCTACATGTTCGATAATAATATGATTTTTTGCATGGGTATAATTGAGGACCGTGAGAGTGACATAGGCTACTTTATATCCCGAGAGACAGAGGGTTTATAAGTTATTAGTAGTTAGATACAAGAAAATTACCGGACACTTTTTCTCGCATAACTCTAAGCATGTCTTTAGATACGTATATCAATGACTTACGAGTACAAAATCCGATATGAGAAACCATTCAGAGTTTCTACCGCTTCCAGTTTTTGCGAACTTTACTCACGGATGTAAAGTAGGTACGGGGACATTTCAAGGGTTTTGTTATGCTAATTCTTGAATAAGAATTCAATTTTATACGCAGATTAAAGTTTTTTTGTCATGTTTTTTCTTACGTTTACGTTATTTTGTTGTACCTTATCTTTAACTTTTACAACTATCGTTAGGTTTTACGTCCATTTCGCTTGTTTTTGTTGTTTTTAACTTTGGTGGTAGGTACTTTATCAGCCTGATAAAACTGTAAAACTGGCACTAATGTTGTTGAGATATATGATATAGTATAATATATGTATAAAAAGAGGTGGATATGTTACAAGCGTGCGGTAAATGAAGCGCGTAATGGCAGATATTTGTCGTAATTTGTCATGTCATTTAACAATGAGGTACTCTATTATACTCTTCGTCGTTCGGAACAAGTTTTTCGCTTGTTTTGCGACTATATAACTCATCACTAGTAGAATATCATAGGTTGAGATGGGATCTTTAAAAAAATGTTAAAGTGACGTACCTATTAGATAAGTCTCTTACTAGCCGACGCCCGTGATTTCATACCTGTTGATTTATGTTTCTAAAGAAAGATTTACGACAATTTAATGTTGTTTTAAGATTTACCGTCTTATAACTAAAAAATTTATAATAAAATATTAAATTTAAAAAATAAAAAACCCAACCGCGGAAATAAAAAATGAAAAGAAAAACCAAGTTCAGTAACTAGAATTCTGTTAAATAATATTTGAGTTAAACAGTCGGGACCCATTTAAAATCTAGATCGGTTCAAATCTTTGGGTCCCGATTGTTAAGTCAATATTATTTAACAGAATTCTAGATTACTGGACATATTTTATCTTTTCAGTTTTTATTTACGCAATCGTGTTTTAAAAAATATTTTATATTACGAATACATTCAAGCAAAATTATATTTCAAATCCTTTGTTAAAATCTTTCTATAAAAAATATTTTTATGGTTTACAATGCAGGGACGTTCTTTCATTTCATCTTTTTAGCCGTCCTTAAAATAATATCCTTTGTTTCTTATTTTGATAGGAATTCCAAAAAAAAAAAACGGCCGCATTTGGCCAGTATAATACCTATTATATTTTCATGAAAGCAATTTTCTTGAAAATTATTTAAACACAGCTTTTATCTTAACACTAAATAAAATTTCATTTAACTTACCGCCTAAGCCGCGCCTATCTTAGGGATTTTCTATGATATTCTTGGATATAAGAATTCCAAGATATACACATCAGCTGCCATGCGCGTAGTAATATGTGCACACACAACACAATTAAAAACAAGTCAGTTAAATGAAATTTTTATTTTTATTATGTTCTCATAAACATAATATTTTTCTACAGGTATTATAGCCACTGAACTCTACTGGCACCATCTTCGGTTCAATTAATGCTTTTGAATGAATATTAATCCTTTTATTATTAGATCTTTGGAGATAATTTCTATGAAAATCATTAACAAACAAAAACTCGATTAATCAGAGCGATTTAGTTTTTAAAATTTCCGTTGATTTTTCGGCATAAAAATAGCCTATGTCACTCTCCCGGCCTCAAATACCCATGCAAAAAATCACATCCATCCGTTGCTCTGTTTCTCAGTCTCTCTGACTGAAGATCAAACCAAGAAACAAACACACTTTCGCAGTTAAAATATTAATAAGGAAGCAGTGTAATTTTAAACACCCTTACTCCGTGCGGACAGTTTCGGGTAAAAGCAAGTATTCTGAATTTTTCACCTTTTGAAGTCGGTTTTCCCTATAATGCTATTAGTTATAGGATTTACATTTCTAAGGAGCTACGTATCTCGGGATTGTATATCAATGGCGGTGCTTTATGAATTCTTTATGTACAAATGAGCGTTAAAAGCCTCGGCCCGAAGTAACGGCCCACAATCTCCTGAATATTACATCGAGCAAACATAAGGTCTTTTTCGAGGAAACTTCTCAAGAAACAGGTTAACTCCAAGTAAATTTATGCAGAATTTAAAGTTTAATGAAAATTTTACATTAGTTTACCTGGGGGAACTCGCAGAGAACAAAAGAGGCTTGATCAATCCTTACTAGATTATAATTCTTGGGGCTTGGTTTGGCCTCAATATTATCACTCACAAAGACTATATTAAAATGGTATTACAAACATAGGCACAGGGAACACAAAAAACCTAGACTTATGCTACGACATAAAAGAGATCGCGGGAGCGATAGGTACGCGGCCCGAAGGAGCGTGTAGCGTCTAGTCACAATGAAGTCCCGCCGACGATTGCGGGGCGCCCCTGGGCGGCAAGGGAATAGAACGTTGGGAGACGGGCGCGAGCGCAGCGCCCTCAAGCGGCGAGCGGCGGCACATATATGTAGTGCGCTATAACGTAAAAATTGTTTTTACAAAACCGACTTCAAACGCCACTACAATGTATATCAATAGTGCCTATAAAATTTGAAGAGTTCCCTCGATTTCTCCAGGATCCCGTCATCAGATCCTAACCTGATGACAATGGGACCACCTGGGAATTATACCCTTTCAAACAAAAATAGAATTTTCCAAATCGGTCCAGGCGTCTTCGTATTCGAACCACAGAACGATTACTATCGGGGAACATAATATATAAAAAATAAATACAAAAAAAAAGATTCCGACGAATTGAGAACCTCCTCCTTTTTCGGAGGTCGGTTAAAAAGAGGGAGACCCAAATTATTCAATAGGGCATGTTCTCAACTTAAAAAATCAAATTTCAATAAAGTAAAAAATGTAATTATACTTAATATTTTTTTGGGGATTAGAATTGATTTTATATTATTTAAATGTTTAAAATTTTAATTTATATAGGTAACTTTTTTTCTATTGTGTGAGAGATATTTCACTAACCGGCCTATAAGGGTAGATATAAAGCAATTCCAATAAACGACCGTTATGTCATTTTATTTATTTTAAACGTCTATATTATTAATACCTTCTTCTAAATATACAAAAGGAAAAGGTGACTCATGACCTTTCTTAGGACTGCCTGACTGACCTATCAACGCCTCAACGCGCAGCTCAAACCACAAGAAGGATTGGGCTGGAAAATGGCATACAGATATTAATATAATGACATGGGCATCCCAAGGGGGTTAAATAGGGGTTAAAAAACCAAAATCTAACGTGAGCGAAGCCGCGGGAAAAAGCTAGTTCAACTTAAAGTTTTAACGCTCTAAACATGAACTCACCAACATAATATTGCTACGTCTCGGCTTTTAACAAATTCCTTATCTGGGTTAAGCCCAGGCTTACACTGGTAATTACTTTTGCATGCATCGGAGCGAAACTTAAACTCCTTCTGTACACGGCTTAATTTGTCGGCTTTTGAATCTGTGTACACTCAGTCAAGTACATGATATAAAGTGTTTATTATTCTATTTGTACATTTTGACGTACTCTTTCAATCGGCTTGGCATCCAGCCACCCACAAGAGAGTGTAATGAAGGTAATAACTTGTTACATTGATATGTAACTTTACACTAATATTGTAATATACTAGCTGTTCCCCGCGACTTCGTCCGCATCAATTTCTGTTATTATGATCGCGATTAAGAAGTTTTTAAAAGAATATATTTTAAATATGGATAATTTCCCCCGTTTTTGCAACATTTTTCACTGATGCTTCGCTCCTATTGGTTGCAGCGTGATGTTACATAGCCTAAAGCCTTCCTCAATAAATGGACTATCTAACACAAAAATAATTTTTCATTTCGAACCAGTAGTTCCTGAGATTAGAGCGTTCAAACAAACAAACTCTTCAGTTTTATAATATTAGTATAGATTTTGTTAAGAAAAGAACAACTGCTGAGTTTCTTACCGACTTTGCTCAGCAGAGGATGCTAATGTTTACGACATAAATATCTTGCAGTTCTATGGTAAAAATACTCTTACACACTCTTACTGCCTCTCTTCTCTCTCTCTTATCCAACTCTTATTGACAACAGTAAAAGTTCTTGAAGTAAAAGGTCGTTGTAGAAGTAAATCTGTGGAAAACAAAAAGTAATATTTTTTGTACCAACCAAAAACATGAAAGCTTTTAACAAAATTCGTTACATTTCGACCGTATAATTAATATGTCAACTTCAACTTCGATGTTTTGCTTGTTAGGTAGTACTGTATGCTGGTTGTACAAGTAATAACTTGTTTGAAACCAATTCCATTATTAAACAGTTCTCGACAAACTAGTTTACTAGGTACTTTTTTTGTAATATTACTTTTTGAGTTACGAGTTGTTTTTAATTGAATCCTATTAATGGATGATGCCCGCAACTTCGTCCGCGTGGACTTTAAAGTGAGAATTAACACATATTTTACTTTGACGCTAATATTGTCTTCGAATACGAATACGATTAATTGATTATTTTTTTATTTTTATTCGATGAAAAGATAGTCCTTGAGTGCGCTCTTACCTGATGGTAAGTGATGGAGTCTAAGATGGTAGCGGGCTAACTTGGAAGGGGTATGGCAGTGTAATTGTACCCCTAATCGGTTTCTACACGCCATCGTGCCGGAACGCTAAATCGCTTGGCGGCACGTCTTTGACGGTAGGGTGGTAACTAGCCGCGGCTAAAGCCTCCCACCAGACCAGGCCAGAGACAATTTAGAAATATAAATTCCCAACTTGTCCCCGCCGGTAATCGAACCCGAGACCTCCCAATTATAAGACCACAGCGCTCACCACTGCGCCAGGGAGGTCTTCTTCTTCTTCAAAAGTCTCTTGCATGGACCTCCACAGGCCTCGGTCTTGCGCCGCCTGAATCCAGCGGCTCCCTGCGACTCCTTAGATGTCGTCGGTCTTCCTAGTGGGGAGTCTGCCAACACTGCGCTTCCCGGTGCGGGGTCGCCACTCCAGCACGCTGAGACCCCATCGACCATCAGCTCTTCGAACTATGTGCCCGTCCATTTCCACTTCAGTTTCGCAACTCGCAGAGCTATGTCGGTGACTTTGGTTCTCCTACGGATCTCCTCATTATCCGCCAGGGAGGTCGTCAAACCTAAATCTATTATTATTAATAGTATTAAATCTTATGCTAACCCTGCAGTAGTAAAGTTAATTTTCTCTTTGTCCAGTGATAGTGACAGCACACAACATCACCTACTTGGAAGTGCCGCAGTACGGAGACCCGAGGCGCGACGGCGACCTGGTGTGCCACTACGTCAGCGAGAAGGGGGACCCGCCCCTCCACTCCGTCAAGTGGTACCGCGACAACAACGAGATATTCCGCTTCACGCCTGGACAGCAGGTAATTATTACTTAGGGAACGGAGTAAAGACGTGGCTATAACGTGGTCTATTGGTACACATGGCTAAGGTTGCCAGATTTTTTTTCATCCTATAAGGGACAAATGGTTAAATAGGTAAAAAAATACGGGATTTCAGTTTTTTACCCGGGACAAATAAAAAAACCAAATTATTTAGTGTCATTTTTTTTGATATTTTTTCGAGGAACAAGTCAGTTTTAATATATTTTTATTAGTTTTAATATATTTGTAAAAATCAATACAATTATAATCGTAATTAAAAACGGTAATCAACTCGCTTTTTTACGAACGTTGCGTGTGTGAATATTTGGATCGATATCATAATGAAAAACGAAGTACAGTTCAAATACGGGACAGAGTGAGTCCCGCCGGGACATTTTAAACTATGCCTAAAATACGGGATGTCCCGGGAAATACGGGACGTCTGACAACCCTACACATGGCACAATTAATGAGTTAAATACACATCAAAAATCAAAATCCTTACTAATCCTTACCGTTTGTTACCAAAGAATGGCGACAGGGGAAAGCAGAAATAAATTCCTATAAGTATATATTATACACTGTGGATTTCATCGTTTTGGCCATGCTAGACGGGTGGATAAAACTGAACGGGGGATAAACATTTTATCCTTTCCCCGTGGATAATATTAATATTATGTACCCTGCTTATGCTCCCCTTGCTGATAGCTATAATAATGTAGACATCCGCTACGAAAGAATTTTTGAAAATTCAACCCCTAAGGAGATAAAATAGGGGTTTGAAAAATCAAACTTAACGTGAGTACATCTAGTGTTTTACTTTCAATCAGAGCTGTAACTAACTGTCGGAAATTTTCTGCAAGTGTTGGTGTTCATTTTGAAAAATATAAAATAGCATAGTTAAGCTTTGATTAATAAGTTTTTTGTCAAACAGCGAAGTCAAGCCATGTTTTATGATAATGCAATAGAGGAATGTATAATGTAGCCTAGAGGTAGATACTAGGATTACATCCCCGTTAAGAGATACGAAACGGTGAAACACTGTACATCTAGATCATAGTATTACTTATCGTAAAGTGGATATAGACGCAGCTTGGACACGGTGCAGATTTCTCGGATATTTTTCATACATCAAACAGCGCCCAGTATCGGTAGACTCGCTAGTCGGAGTCTGTGAAAAAGGTGAAAATGGACCCGACGAAAGCGTAGTGCACTCAATAGTGACGTATCCACTTTCCAGATAAACTAGTGGCTATTTTGGCCATAGATAGTGTAAATATGTACTAGGACTACATCACATACATATGTATAGGTCTACAGCGTCCTTCCATGCATCTCTGCGGCTGAAAGAAATTTTGTTGAATAACTTTTTGACGCAGCGGATGTTACGAAATATCCCATTTCCCCAAAATCATTAATTAAACCACAGATGTTTCACCTCAAAATTCATATCCAAACACACATTTATAGCTCTCCCTATCGATGTAATTTATTATATTATTTGTGGTGCACACACAATAAATCAAAGTGTCGAATAAATTAATTGTTATTCATGTATTCTTAACAAATCACCCACCTGTTGTACGAGGGCGCGTGAAGTGGCGTGAAATAATATTGTTTTTATTAACGCGTTATTTTACTTAGAACATCGGTGTGAGGGGAAACAATAATGTATTGTTTTAGGAAAATGGATAACCCTGACTTTTTTATATAATAATAAATAAATGTTTATCCAATTCTAATGACAACTCAATAACGATTTCTTGAGTTGTCGTGAACGGCATAGAGATAGGCTATTATGATTTAGGCATCCGCTAAGAAAAGATTTTAGAAAAATAGAGGTTTGAAAAATCGAAATGAACGTGAGCGAAGTCACGGGCAAAAGCTAGTAAATAAATAAAGCTGAATCTATTATTCTATAATTAGAACATTCTACTATTTTGAATATCCTTTCTGTTCAGTAAGTCTATGAAACTATAGTAACTACTCGACTACAAGCTCTATAATGTTAAGTAAACTTTGCCTAAGGGTGAAAATATAAAAACTAGGAATAAACTGTACAGAAAGCAGAAAAAATATAGTTGAGAAAATAAGTGGAAATATTCTACAGAAACATATTCTCTAGTGGGTGTTGGTTTTTCTACGAGCGAGGAAAGGCCTTTGGTAATTTTTAATTTTAAAATTGCTTCCCTCTCAATTCATAAAAGCTGGAGAGATGGCGGTACATTTTGAAGAGGTGCTTAATAAAATATGAAGGTTTCGTAGTATCACAGTATGAATACGAGTACAAACCACGCAACGCCTTTAATATTTGTGGAAAAGGTTGATCAATCTGCATCACGGTTGTAGAACTTAGGGCCTGTCACATTAAATTACAACCACAAATCGTCTTCTTACTTTCTCAACCTCGTATCTGTATTTCCAAAGTTTTGGAAAATGGCAAATAACTAAGTAAATATTTTTTTAAAGTGTTTTTAATTATTTAAGAATATATATTATGTGTATAGTATCAATACGAATTCGATGTAGTTATTAAACAAGATTTGTAATTTGTATTTATGAAAAAACAAAAATGCGAAAATGCGCACATTTTTCAGCTATGCGAGGTTGTGAAAGTATAGCGACGAAATAATAATAATAATTAATAATTTTAAATACAGTCGTGTATTATTTTTTAATGTGTAGTGTTTTATTATTTATTTTTATAATTATCTGAATTTTATCTATTGTGAAACCATTTTATTTTTATTTTTATTTAAAGGAAATATACATTTTATATTTACAATATGAAAATTAAATACTGGTGAATCAAAAACCTAATCAGGTTTACCATGTTTCTAATTTCATATTGATAAATAAATTTCTAATTTCATATTAATATTATAAATATATCAGGCAACTCATAAATGTATTCGTAAAGGTTTTTATGAGTTGCCTGATATATTTATAATATATATTCAACGTAAAGAAAATGTAAAAAGTGTCCTATCCACCTAGTGAGGAGTCTGCGGTAGTCTGGAGTCTGGGGTTTTCGGTTTGGATATAAATAGATAAAAACTTTATTGCACACAAGAAAGAAATAAATATTAAATAACAAATAATAAATATTAAAACTTAAAACCACGCACGCAAAGGCGGCCTTATTGCTACAGAGCAATCTCTACCAGGCTCTGCGGACATTCGACAGCGACTGAGAGTCGTAAAAAGCCATTTAGAAACGCTGAACGTTGCCGCTAAAAGTAGCCAGTCTGCCCTTTCCCTAAATGCATTTAACAAGCCCCTTCTCATAATTTCCACAATCTCTCGATAATTAGCTGTTCGTACTAGCAGCTGTATTTTCTGATATTTTCGAAATATTGTGCTCACTCACTGGCAGATGGAAAGCGATAATTAATTGAAATACTTCACTTGATTAACTGTATGGATGCGAACTGAAGGAAATGTTTGAGTTAATAAAATATTGTGGCTTTTTCAAATATTTTCAAAATAGAAAAATCTGCTTTTACAGTACGTTGGCACCTAAGAGCATTTAACCAATGATACGGTTTCTCAATATCATATTTTCTTTATTATTGAACGAGCGAAGCGAAGTTCTCTGAGTCAACTAGGGCGCTTGCCTACTAGACAGAGAAGTGTGTTCGTCTAAATGTCTGTCAGAGCCCTATAACTTCTGAATTACTGAACGTAATTACTTCAAATTTAAATATAATATGTAAACTGATGGCCTTCAGCCGAACATTGTATAAAAAAATATAAAAAGCTTTATTTCAGGGGGGCTCTCATAGAAGCGTATTTGAAGTAAAATCTTGTTTGTTGCTCTACATAGACTTGCGATATATCTTTTTAAAGACGACTTTGAACAGAGTACAAAAATATATATTTTTTTAATTTTTCCCTAAAAATTGACCAAATGGGGGGGGTTTCAAAGTGGAGATTTTAATTTGAGCCATATGTCAAGAATTACTGAATATTAGAACGTGAAACTTGGTTGAAAATTCAGTTATATCCTGTACTTGAACAACAAATACTAAAATTAGATAAATGTTATAAAGAAACGAAATTATTTAATTTTAATGCGCCATCTATTAGCATTATTGTGAAGCTAATAGCTTCACTATAGATGGCGCTGTGTCAGTAAAACAGTTTTATGTCAACTATTATTTTTTTTATTGCGTCTAATGTTAAAAGTTAATTATTACAATATATAATTAAAACTTTTGGGAATTATGGGATATCGCGAGGTCTCAGTTCGGGGCGAACCACTAGTTACTCTTCAATTAAATTTATATAATAAAATAAATAAAGAGAATTTTTATTCCCGTATTCCTTTCAATTTAATTAAAAAATATTACACTAGGCTATTGTTAGTTTTGTTAGTATTACATTTTCCTAGATCCTATGTTAATGATATTATAGTTTACTAGTAGGGCGCGTGGGTGCGCGGCTCGCTAAAGCGAACCGCGTGTTTTCTGTTCTCTAAGTAGATCTACGGGTCTTGATCATCTTTTTAGAAATTTGTATGGCCGCCATCTTGAATCTGCCATTTTGAATTTTTTTTCAGCTCACTGTCAATTGAATGAGGTTTCGAGTAATTTTTGTTTGAGCACATCATCAGCTCTCTCCATATTTTTCCTCTGAAGTAATTTTTGTTCTCTATACAAAACTATCAGGAAAAGGGACCGTAATAAATTCGCCAAATAATTTGTATAGCAAAATAAATTCCGTCATCTTGAATCTTTGTCCTCTATACGAAACCATCAGAAATTTTGAAAAAGAAACGTATTAAAGTCTTGCATATATTTTGTATGAAAAAATAAAAAATCCGCCATCTTGAATTTTTTTTCTATTCGTCAAGTAGACCTTCGAGTCCTGATTATCCTTTTCCAAGAAACCACTCTTCCATCTTTCATAGTCTCCGAGATAGTCACCGACGAAATTTGTATGGCCGCCATCTTGAATCCGCCATTTTGGAGTTTTTTTTCGGCTCTCTGCCAATTGGATGAGGTTTCGAGTGACATTTGGTTGAACACCCCCCACCTATCTTCGATACCCTGGCCGGTGCTCCTCACCCGTCTCCGAAATCCTCAATCATCAGCTCTCTCCATATTTTTGTTCCGAATGAATTTTTGTCCTCTATAAGAAATTGTGAGTGAAAAAAAATTTTTCCATACAAAATTTTACAGGAGAGGTGATCAATCAGTCAGTCAGTCAGTCAGTCAGTGAATCAGCACGAGTAGCTATATATATATATATATATATATAGTATAATAATAGTTTATGAAATATGGGCCCCTTTACGCATACAAGCCTCCTCCAACTTTTGCCATCTCCCTCTGGCATTGCCCAGATTTATCCGCTCCTTACCTGCAATTTTTATTATTTATCATGTTACTAATTTACTTATTTTTCAACACACTTGCTCATAAAATGGCTCCCGGTTCACCGCAATTAGGCACACAATGACACCTTTAACTCAAACTGTGACTTTTGATTACTATTATTCACAATGTGAGTTATAGAATTATTTTTTTTAATTTTATTGGTTGAGTTGCTTTGTTCTTAAAAAAGTTTCTATTACAAAAAAGATCCTAACTATTGCCAAGATACCTATTGCTTGCTCATTTCATACAACTTCGTATTTAAATAGATAATTTCAACTTGTACGTGTTTAATAAATAAAACTTTTGTTTTTTCTGTAATAAAGAAAACTGGAAATTCCCCATTTTGTACATGGCTATAAGAGAAAAGCCAAAAAAAAAGAAAACTCATTCTTTTAGTCTATGGCCATTAAAGGTGCGCGCGAATTCCGGTAAACTGATTAAATCAAATAAACACCTGAATAGGCTGTATGGTCGTCGATCTTTGCCTGCCCTCAAGAGCATCTCAAGAGGGCGAACAAAAGAACAACATTAATTTTTCCCGCCATTGCGAAAAATTTTCACAACTCGTTTTCACTGTTTTGTACCATAATGTACTATTTTAGTATTATTTTCTTCGCAAGTGTGTTGAAAAACGTCGTATGATACACGTGTATATTGATGATTACCGTCCTCGGCTACCTTAAGACCCTCACCTAACGGCTCGGGTCTCAATAGCGCCTCAGCGGTAATCACCAACTTTTACACTTGTACCATAATGTACTATTATTTATTTACTATGAAGACTAAAACCACAGAAATAAATTGTCAGGACCATTATTATTTTTATCTTAAAAACGGAAGAATTATCTATAAAAATAATAATGTGCGTAACAAAAATATGATGCACAGATGCACTGTCTATTCCCTCACTCTCATAGTTCGATGAATCTACGGCTTTACGTGCTCTCCGAGGCACGGGATATCTATAAATAATAAGGGGATCACCTATTTTTATCACGAGGGTGTGACGGTATTACAGTTTTTAGAACGTCCTGATAAAATGTTTCGTTTTGCTCCTCGTTGTTTCCTGCATAAAAAAGCTTTTAAAAAGTTTACATGTTTTTTTTTGATAGCAGAATCCTTACGGTGATGTTTGATATGTTTTTTTATTCTGGTTGGAAGCTTTGATACGTTGCTAGCTATAACCATAATAATCCACAATGCCCGTACAGTGGCAGCACTAGAACTGTTTTAAATCTGAAACAGTTTTTTTAATCTGATCTCACCTGATAGTAAGTGACGATGCAGTCTAAGATGGTAGCGGGCTAACTTGGGAGGGGTATGGCAGTGTACATTCAACCCATACCCCTAATCGGTTTCTACACGTCATTGTTCCGGAACGATAAATCGCTGGGCGGCACGTCTTTGACGGTAGGGTGGTAACTAGCCAGGTCCAAAGCCTCCCACCAGAGATTCACAAGAGATTACGAGTAAACATGTAGACAAAATTTTTTCGCGCATTTTAGCCCTACTGGTTTAAGCATGTAATTTGATATTTCTTTCTTCTATCCAGCCACCAACAAGGACTTTCAACACCACTGCCGGCGGGGTCACTCGCGGCGCTTGCAACCTGCACAGCTGTTCCATCAGCGTCGTGCTGCCCAAGAAGTACAACACCAGGATCTCGTTTACCTGCGAGGTGTCCACCGAAGGCCCGAGGTTCGCGGTCGTCAACCAGACGAAGTACTTAACTGTTGCTGGTGAGTTCAAAAACTCGACTACTTTAAAGGAAATCAACTGAAAATTTACAACTTCAAATTGTCATAGTTCTTAAATGGTCATCCGAAATGAAAAATTATCAAAGAAACCTAACAATGATTTTTAAATACCTATTCAATGATACCTCACTTAATATAGTTCTTCGACTTTCATTTTTTTCTTTTGTACAATACCTAAAGCGTCTGGTGGTTGCCATATTGAATTTTGATTAATATGTCATACATTAGTCTTTAGTGACGAAAAATCATCAAAATCGGTCCTCGCGTTTGGTGTCCAGGCGTCCAAGATGGCCACTGCCACAAAATGGCAGATTACATATCTTCCACTAACCCTATAGAACAGACAGGGACAGAAACTTCCATTTAGAACCAGTCCATTGGTAAGCTTAGCGGTGGCTTAGCGTGTTTAAATAATATTTTTTCCTTTCCGAACAGTGACG
Organism: Hipparchia sbordonii; assembly: GCA_038048805.1. Lineage (NCBI taxonomy): Eukaryota > Metazoa > Arthropoda > Insecta > Lepidoptera > Nymphalidae > Hipparchia > Hipparchia sbordonii. The sequence continues at coordinate 13,178,288 of CM076109.1, read as the reverse complement.
TTAAAGGAAGACCCAGTGATAACAGGAGCTTCTGGCACGGTCCAGCTGGGTGAGGACGTGCTCCTGAACTGCTCAACCAAGCCCGCCATGCCGCCGGCCAACATCGTGTGGTACGTCGACGGGAAACCAGAAAGGGTAAATCCATTTTTTTTTCTTTTTTCTGTTGTATAAGTACCATACATTAATGCACGAGGAAGGTAGCTGTTAGGGAAGAGAAGAGACGTACTACCATACCCGATCTGAAGCTTTCAAACTCATCAAGAACAAGACGACTAAGAAGAAGAAGATAGAAAAAGATAAGTCCCTTAAATTGCAATTTCACAATTTCACCTGGTGATAAGTGGTGATTCACCTGGTAGTAAGTAAACAATGCTGTCTGAGATCAAAGTAATTTTTGCATGGGTATAGTTGAATATCGGGAAAGTGAAGATAGGTAACTTTTTATACCGGAAAATCAGAGAGTTCCCGCGGGATTTATGAACTATATCCACGCGGGCGGGCATCAGCCAGTAGGTTATATTAGTATTTAATATGAATCCCTTCAAGGTATGAATGAATAGGTATCTTCTAGACAAGCGCGCTCTAACTTAGACCTCATCAGTGCTTTCCAGTATTGATTGTCGACAAGTGCAACCCTATTTAACATTAAAATATATACACAGAATGATTGTTTTGGTTGTGCACAATTTTTTTTATGTTGTATATAAACGAAATTTAATCAACACGTATTTTTTTTTTTTTTTTTACTTAAGAATACCAAAGTTATCATTTACCAAAGAGATTCACTTTTAAACAGATGGTCATCCTACAAACGTAATATATCAGTGTTGATACATTAGGCGCGCGCGGTAGCCGTTGACCTCTGACCGCGTATTTTAATTTCGTTGAATAGTATGACCATGATTTGCTTATTTTATGGTCAGATATGGTAAAAAAAATATTTCAGAAAAAGATACGAAATTATTAATGGAAATATGTTCTATTAAAGATATAGAACCACCAAAAAAAAATTTTGCACTACCTAAAAATGATTTTTGTATATTAAAGTTTATTGTTATGACAGACGGAGCCCTGGATGAACGACAACACCGAGGTATCGCAGGCAGACGAATCCGGCCTCCGCTCGAGTTGGCGCCCGCTCCGGGTCAGGGTAGCGACTGGCAGAGGGTTCATGGCCATCCGGTGCGAGGCCACGCAGCCCAGCAGGCCGCCTTACACCAGATCTGCAAACGCCAGTCTCGTGGTCGCCCGGTCACCTCATTTGTCTATGTACACTGCTTCTGGTATGTAACACTTTTTTACCTAAACTAACTAACCCTCTAACTTTTACAACCGCACTGCACCAACCGAATGCAATTTCACCTTCACCACCTGGGTGCCTGGAACACTTCGACCATCCGTTGCTCCAGGTCCTTTTTTCCACGTACTACCAAACTGTGGAATCACCTCCCTTCGACAGTGTTCCCACTTAATTACAATATGGGGTTATTCAAGGGGCGGACCAATAAATTCTTGAAAAACTGGCAACGCATTGGTGATGCATCTGGTGTTCATGATAAGTGTTCATGGGTGGCTGTAATCACTTTACATCAGGTGACCCGCCAGCTCATTTGCCCGCTATTCATATAAAAAAAATTATATTGTACCTATCGCTACAAAGAATTTGTATGCTACACAGAGCTGCTACAAAGACTACAGTTACTACTACAATTTAGGTGCCTTTATATCAAGAGTGAATAGGCATCTTCTAGGCAAGCGCGTTGAATCCTAGGCTGCATCTTCACTTACCATTAGGTGAGTTTGCAGTTAAGCGCTTGTGTATAATTATATCAATCAGTCTTTTAGCCACTGTTAGCGCCCTTGTCGATCTACTTTTTCAAGACTAGCGTCCAAGGTCCTATTTATTAGAATTGACCTCTTAAGAAACTAGAGATGCCACATTGCTTTTTACTATTTTTTAGTAAGGTGTTAACCTATACTTAAAGGAGATGTCCGAATTAAAATTTACTCGGGTTAAAAAAAAATTGATGATGTATATTTTGTCCACAGGTTCAAGTTCCAGTAAAGTGGTGGCGGTGCTAGCGACGTGTATTGCAGTACATATATTTTCTAAATACAGTGCCTTGAGTAAACTCTAAGCGTGGAAGGCTAGGAGTTTGATAATTGTATAAACGATAGTACGTAGGTAGTTAAATTTTCCACCCACTCTTTTCATGCGACAGATTAATTATTATTATCCTACTAATGAAGCTGTTCTAACTTTAATTTTGTTCAATGTAAAGTTACTGTCTGAAGGACTATCTTCAAACATTATTCACATTAAATTACTTAATTAAATAAATATAACAGTTTCAACGTATAGGTATTTTATTTTTCCACATTATAAGAAAAAAAAATTGATTTATTGTGATATGAGTTTTAAATTCATTCGTTCTGGGCATGTTTGCTCATTCCAGTGGTTTAGATACGAGTTATATTTTTTATATTTACTTTTAATTTTTGATTTTAGTCAAGTAATATTTGTTGACAAGTCATTAGAATCGAATAAATAAAGAGTAAAAGTAGCTCTTTAATTCATAAAACGAACAATAATTAAAGCTTTCAAATTAATAAACTTTAAATAATGTCATAGAGACCTCTAGCACATTTCCACCTCTAAATCGTAGCAGCGAAACCGCTGAAAGTCCGGTTTGATGTGTCCCTCGTATAACATGTGAAACAAAACCAAGCCTTTCTTAATCCAGAGATATTATGACTATGACGATGGCGATGATGAGTCTATCTCTCTATGTAATAGGAGTACTTCGTTCGAAAATCGTCTTTGAAATTGCGTAGGAAAAGATTTACAGTCTAATCTTTGCAGTCTAATCTTATAGTTTAATCTCTGCATTAAAACACGTAGTTTGGCTTCTGTCATACAACACATGAGTCACACCTGAGCTTCAGCGGTTTTATCGCAATATTTTCGCGGCGGAGCGGGTCTAATACAGGCCCAAAAGATAAGGAACCAACGTTTTAATTTTTTGAAGTGATTCTTAAAAGTATTCTTAGAAAAGATTAATTACTTTTAACAGGAACATCTGCTTGCTTAAAATGTAATTAAATAGCAGTCCCGAAATTCCTCTTTCTCACTATTTTGTTACTTTTATTAACTTGAAAGCCTTTTCCCGGAAGCCTACGACCGTTTTAGACAAAGAAACTCAGGATTAACCCGTTCCAAATTATAATACACTTTTTGGGAGTAAATTTCAGTTACTTCTCAAATAACAAAGACTGTTTGTACAAATTACAGAGTTAATTAACGTCTATCGCTAACGACTGATAATAGACGCTCCAACAGAAGTCAGTAAAAACAGACGAGACATTGTTTGATACTAATTCGATTGACGAAAATCATTTTCTGGTGGGAGGCTTTGGCCGTGGCTAGTTACCACCCTACCGTCAAAGACGTGCCGCCAAGCGGTTTAACGTTCCGGCACGATGGCGTGTAGAAACCGATTAGGGGTGTATGGGTTGAATGTACACTGCCATACTCCCTCCAAGTTAGTCCGCTACCATCTTAGATTGCATCATCACTTACCATCAGGTAAGATCGCAGTCAAGGACTATCTTCATACCTTTTCATACCATTTTTTTATTTGACGTCATCAATTGGCGGTGTATGGTAGGTAAGTCTACTTGAAGGGCATAGGTAGTTTTAATTTCTTGGATATATGTACTCAATATCTTATTAAATTTGAATAGAACTGACAAGCGTGGGTGGAAATATAAGTCGTATAAAATATTATATTATTATATTATTGTAATTGAAGAAATAAATTCTATAAATATAGCCAGCACTGAATTTCGATGTTTTCTTACACGTAAAATTTGTAATTATATTTACATACGTTGTGAAGGGAGCCAGAGTTGACAAAATTAAATTACTGTAATATAAAGTATTCGTAAATATGAATGTTGTCATAAAAAATATGTTAATGCGGATTACAAACGACTGTACACACACGTCCAATTTTTGTCGGTGTATGTCCGACTAGTATTGGATCCACCAAGGCTCTTAGACTGGAATCTATAATCTATGGACTATACTGAGACTAAACTTTCGAGTTACAGCGATTTGTGTCAAAATAGTGCGCATCGTTTAGACCGATTTCTATAAATAGGTAACAGTCTTAATTATTCGGATTCTCTCTTCACGGACAGGGTCTGACAATAACCGGGCGTAGACCGACGAAAATCAGATGTGAGTGACTATAGCTGATTCATTATTCAAATCACTGTGAATCCAACCCTTGATTTATTTGTGACAATTCCCCATATTAACTTTTCTTTGCAACGAAAGTTTATACTATCGATTTCATGGCCTGTATATATATGTTAGCTCTAAAAGAAATATCTATTTCTTATCTTTAGTATCATATTTCTTTTGTATGTAAAATATATGAGTTGATGTGTTCGAAATTTTTTTACTGTTAATTTGTATGGATGTTTAAATGCCTGAAACATCACCGTTTAGGTTTCGCTACTCAATTCTCAAGTCTAATTAGGAATGTTAGACCTAGGCCAGTCAGGAAGTAATGAAGTTTTAGAGGTTCACTGATGAGTTCATTGGCGACTACGTGCAATCTTGTACGGGAAACAACATAAACTTCTTTCTTTACCTTTACAAAGCGCTTTGTAAAGGTAAAGGTTTATGATTTGTTTTTATTCAACTAATTTCAGCCGTTGTTAAAGTGGGAATTTAGTCAAAGATTAAAACTGAATATATACTAGAGGGTCTTAGAAAAAAATTAACGTTAAGTGTGTTTATTGTTTGGGTTTGTCCTTTAATCACGCAGTAAACGGAACAATTGATCGATGTGATTTTTGCATTGATACAGTTTGGATCTTGAGAGTGAAATAAACTAATTTTTATCCCGAAAAATTGGGATTTCTGAAACCTCACCCTGCCAGGACGAAGTCGCGGGCGAAAGCTAGTAGAAAATAAATTAAGTTACACAATTTCGTCTTGTAGAAGCTAAACGTAGAAGTCAAAGTATCCAGACAGATTGTATTAATTTTGACGTTTGCCCATCAGTTTAATATTGAACAAAGTTAGTCTGGTCTTTGACTTTGACCTTCTACTAAACAAGAGGACTGACGTGTCGATCCTAGATTGGTGAAGTTTGTACTTTTGACTTTAGCCATTGGACTAAACTAATCTTGTTCAGGCAACGAAAAGTTAAGATAATAATATAAATTGAAGTTTATTTAAGTCTCTAAGTTTCATTTCGCATAAGTACTGCCAATCATTTTAAATGTCCTACAATAATTATCTTAACTATTTTATTATCCTAACTTATCAAATCTTCATCTTAGAATTAAATGGTATGCTCGGTCTATGTTTTACTGCCCTCGAAAAGGCTTATATACATTTTTATATTATTCATACATTAATCTCGATTTTTCCGTCCGCAACTTTTTTCGCATCACAGTGAATGGATTTTTTATGGTAAAAGTTTGGGTTTGAATTTTTTTAAGTTAGGAAACAGCAATCTTATTTGATTGATGTGGTATTTATGTAATTTTATGAAACTGAAAATGTGGCAGAATATCATAAAGCTTTTCGTCGTTATTCATAAAAAATATACGTGACGACTTGAAAATCGGTCTCCCACTCACCATATTATATACCATATTGTTCCAGACAAAGTTGCTTCACCCAAACTTGGTATCCATATCCTACCTTGCATGGCACTTGTTCCAAGTGTTATTTAAGGAATGTGTGTATGGAGTTTGCAAATAAAGAAAAATTTAAATTGAAAACCTCCTCCTTTTTCCGTCAGTTGAAAATGAAAATTATTTTCTGTGCCTTTTTTACGCAACTTTAAGTTTTCGGAGTTTAGGCAACTATTACTCGTTAACTAGTAAAGCCTACTTGTAGTTTTCCTTTAAAGTTCGTTTTATATACTACTATCGTGAATACTTTTCACATATCTAAAATTAATACTCAGTTTAGTTTTTGGAGGGGAAGGACACCTTACTCGAACGAAAATTTTCACTTTAAGTCTTAATATTTCCCAAAATCCCCTAAATCGAAAAAAATGTACATAACATACCTCTAATACTTTTGAAAGACCTTTCCAACGATACCCCACACAATAGGATAGACGAGCAAAAAAAATATCATCCCCCTTTACGTATAGGGGAGGTATCCAAAATAATAGTTTTTTCTTCAAAATGTTAAATTACAGCTCGTTAGTAGCAATAGTCTCTGCGCTATGCTGCGGACGTCTCTCCGTCTAGTCCGGTCAACTCCGTCCGTCAGTCTGTCTAGACAGACGGACGGAGTTGACGAAATTATAAGAGAGATTTACAAGTATGTTATTATACAGATACATTTTTACCGAATAATAATATTAAACTAAGTCAATACTGTCCCGATCGTTAGTTTTGTACGTTTAATATTTTATGGTCGGTACGTGAAAGCGAGTTCAGTGTGACATTTGTGACAGCAAAATAACTACGACCCGTGTTCGTACTCGGTTTATTCAAAGCGTTACTGTTTTTGAAGTTCCACCATGTATAATACTATGGTGACCAAGTACAGTTAGTTAAAAGTAGGGACACTATTTAAATAATTGTGATACAACTATACGAGTACGTACCACGGTAATTGTTTTAGTTGGAATTCTCGATATTTCGGTGCAGTCGTAGAATTATGCAAACTAGGAAAGCGTCGTACAGTACCAAATTTGAAAAGTGACTTTGTTAGTGTTTTTTGTCGTACCTTTTAAAATGACGTTCCTTCAAAAACATCAAGAAGGTGGGTAGATAGACTCTACCACAGTCCCATCGTGACCACGGTTCATGCAACTGGATCGAAACATCGACAATTCCAACTAAAACAATTATCGTGGTACGTACTCTTATAGTTTTATCACACTTATGTCATTAAATTAATATAGGTATCAGAAAGAAAGAAGAAAAGAAAGAAACGTTTATTTTATGAATTGTGCCACTCATTCATTAAGCACGTTACTCAACAATATACTCGCACCTATGCGTAATATTTGCCTAGCAATAAAGTTGACAACTACATTGGTACTAGGCTGGATTGTTAGCACATCTCAGAACACGCAATTTCAATTTTATAGTATCACAGTTGTCACACGAAATGATTACGTAGTGGAGACGTACTATTGGTGATTGTTCAATTAACCTATCCATTTTTTTTGTGCAACTTGTTTACACCCTGGAACTGAATAATTAAGAATTAATATTCGTTTCATTCATTTCATGTTGTCAAACACACAAAATTGTTATCTAAACGGGAAACTAAACCTGTCATAATAGACAGCTATTTGGAGTATGAACACTACCAAACCGACCATTAAACAGATCAGCCCCCTGATTTTGTAACTCGGTGCCTATCCATTGAAGGTTTACTAAGAAATTGTAAATGACATTTCTCTTGCAATCTTCAATGGATAAAAAATGCCAATCGTCGGTGATAGGCACTGAGTTACAGAATCAGCCCCCAGCGTAAAGTTCGATGAAGAAAAACGTTAAATTGACGAAATTACTGATAGTCAAATTATTGCTATATTTGATAGGATTTACAAATCAGATTTTCTACTTTTATTTATTGGGATAATCCGAAATGTAAAGGCAGGGATGGGGTTCTTATTCAAAGCTGTACCAAGTAATTGCTTACTGAGAAGAAAATTTGCTGTAAACGCTGAACAGCATGTTGCAGATATTGTCGGCATATTACGAATGCAGTGTCTTTTGAATATATATTTTTATTTATAACATACATTTTCTTGGTGCATTGGTTTTCAAAGTATGAAGTTGTTGATATAATATTAATATTACTAAAAAGCTCTCAAGGGATTTGTATAGTAGAACCGAAAACACGTGATTTTTTAAATTGTGTATAACTCAACGGTCGTCAGTTTGAAGTTGTTTAGTTTTAGTTATGTATTGTTTTGAGTTGGAGGTAATAGGAGAAAATTAGACATGTTTATGTTTAATGTAGCTAATATTTTTTTTATGAGTAATTTTTTTTTAACCATGGACCGACTGGACCGAGCTACCCTAATTGTGCCAAAGTTTATAAATAAAAAAATGTTACGCTAATATAATTTATTACAGTGTAAATATATTATTATGTAAACTTAACAAAAAATATAGTTAATAAAATGTCTAAACTAACTATAAGGATAAAATTTATTGTATATGTTTGTTTAATTGAGTTTTAAGAATCATGGAGATAAATGACTAAAACTTCAGTTTGTCATCGAAATACTAAGTAATGTACTTAAGTTATTTTAGTTGTGTCAATTTCCAAAATCGTCATTGACGACCGCCCTGGCGTAGTGGTGAGCACCGTGGTCTTATAACTGGGATGTCTCGGGTTCGTTTCCCGGCGAGAGCAACTTCAAGTAAGCCCGCTACCATCTTGCTACTGCATTGTCACTTACCATCAGGTGAGATCGCAATCAAGGAATACCTTGTCGTCGAATAAAAAAAAGAAACTTCATTTGAAATAAATCCAAGGAACAATTTCCTTTCTCTGGATTCCTGAGAAAATATTTATGTAGCCCTGCAATATTTAGCAATATTAAATATTGGTAAGAATATAGTACGGAATATGTTGTGATAATATTGACAAACTCCGAGGTTGTTTTAGGGCTTGACCCGCCAAAGTAAATGTTTGGTCGAATACACAAACATTTTGTTTTGTCCTCGTGTAGGAATACGCCTTGGGCTCCATTCGGTACTCATTGTATGGGTGCATCTTTTGATGGAAAGATATTAAGAGGAAATCCGGTGTGCCAGATCTTTTTTCCACGTACTTTGAAACTGTGGAACCAACTTCCTGCGACGGTGTTCCCACTGAATTACAACATGGGGTTATTCAAGGGGCGGACCAACAAATTCCTAAAAAGCCGGCAACGCATTGGTGGTGTCTCAGGTGCTACAAATGTTCATGGGCTGCGGTAATCACTTAACATCAGGTGACCCGCCTGCTCATTTGCTCGCTAAAAATATATTAAACAAAATGCGGGTGGATCTTCCTCTATACAAACGCTCTCGCCTGTTTTCTTTCTGGTCTATGACTTTAGGCAATGATTTTTAACATTTAAATAATTATCAACCTCCTCTATGTCCCTATGTTTTCCTTTTTGATAATACATTATCTCTATAAGTACCAAATATTAAATGCCATTGTAATATTACGTAAGCTAGGTACTCATTTATCGCTGTTAGGATAAAACACTGTATCTGCAGACAGTGTGTTATCTTAGCACGGCAGCAGTGCACACTGTACAGCGACAAGTATTATACAGATTTTTCTGGTTTGGTGGATTTCAGTAAAATTATTTTGTTTTTCCTTGAGTATCATGAAAATTCGTAAAGCAACGCTTGCAAAGTAACATCTAAATCAGATTTTAAGATATAGTTAATTATCACACCATTCCCTGTGGGACAGGACAGCGCAACGTTTACCTCTGTAAATGGAGTCGAGTTTAGAAATTGAGCACAACTGAATTAGCACCATCATTTTAATAATAATAATAATAATAATAAATCATTTATTTAGCAGCAACACAACACATTTTAGTAGATTAAAAAATAATTATAAAACAAAAACAAAAGTAGGCGCCCTAAAGATTTTCAAAGAACCGAGGGAAAGATAAAAAAAAAACCATCGGTTCTCTGAAAAGCCAGGCGCCTACCAATATCTAGGATGCATAATGCCACTAAATAGGGCGCTGCCTCAGCTTGATGCCACAGCCAAAAGTGACCATAGCGCTGGTTTTCAGGCATGACCCCACGGTGACGTCACGGACCGGACAGAACAATTGTTAGACATTCCAGTAATCATTTAAATAATATTTATTCGGTTCGGAAAAAACGTATTAATAATAATATATTAAATATAGAATATCCATACAATTAACATAATTACATTACAATAACCATACTAATATATATACACACACACATATATACATATATTTATATTTATATTATATATATATATACATATCTACACATGAAACATTTTGAGCCTTTGATTTTATGAAGCCTAGAGAAGGATATTGAAAGTAAGCAGTGCGAGTTTAAATCATTCCAATTTTTGTTTCTCCAAAAGGTATTTCCTAACCGCATTCTTAAATGAATATATCGATTTCAGAACCCGAATCGGAGGAGGCAAATCATTCCATATTTTACAGGCTGCAAATTTAAACGCCCCCCTGAAAGCGGCGGACCTATGTCTAGGCGTTGAGATCCGAGGAGCTGACTTAGGTCTAAGATTTTTATTATCAACAATCCAATTTATTTTTGAATGTAAATAGACAGGTTTTCCTATGGAAATAACTCCAAATAACAGGGTAGCTAAATGCAGTTTACGGCGAGCTTCCATTTTAAGCATGTTGGCATTGTTAATTTTCATTGTTTGTTGCATTTTAGGTATTTATCTCCATCATAACTTGTATGTTGATGTTCAATTTGTTTTCTGTGTTGTCTCTTTTCCTTTTTGAAAATATTGTGATCGTCCACCTTTTAAAGCGTATGGTCAATTTCTAGCACTATCAAATTGTTCTGTGATACATGTGTTTTATTAGTTTGTATAATATAATTATATTATGATGTTAACAGACGAACCAACTTAGTGTGGAGATGACGATTTTCTTCGTTGCGAGTCGCGTAATGTTGACGGAACATAAATTCTGTTGTGCTTCCAGACGCACGGAAGTAAATTCAATTTTATTGCTATTCAGCGTTTGTACTGTTTGTGTTGTCGAGTGCACTCGATAACACAAACAGTACAAACGCTGATCCATTAAAAATAGTGGGGCAATTATTCCGTATCGGATATTTTGATTTTGCGAGCAAGAAACTAGCCAACTCCCACAGATTGGGGTCCGTGGGTATGGGTACTACCACTACTCCCTTATGCCGATCAAAACTCTGACATATTTAACTCGGGTGTCGCGAGAATTTGAGATGAACTGTACGACTGAAAATACACAAATACCGACTTATTTGGCACTCATATAGTATTTCAGAAAGGCTAAAGGTATGCAATAAGGCAATAGTGCGGGCTACGTATGAGATACGGGAGGCTTCCTACATTCCCGGCATGCTTGCCTTGTCGTGGTCTGTAGAAGTGTAAAGCTGTTGGACTTAGGTAATCGGATGATTGGGGCCGACTAAATTGGCTCGTCTGTTGAAAGCGTTATCGATTACCTATGTATTATAATTATTATAACATTGTCATTGGGTGTCACGTTCTTAATGGCGGCAAATAAACGTAAATATGAATGTCGTTTTTTATTTCAAAAACTTTTTCCGTACTCTCTTTAGGGGTAACTCATTTAAATGACAGGTCAACTTAAGCAAGAATGAGATGCTGCTGCATGTGAGAATTTAGGTATATGTGTATGTTTGTTACTCCTTCACGCCACAACGAATGATCCGATTTGGCTGAAATTTGGAATGGAGATAGCTCACACCCAGGATTAACATATAGGCAAATTGAAAGGTCACAGGTTCGATTCCCAGCCCTTGAACTAGTGTCGTACATTTTCCTAAAACAAGCTTTCTGATTATTTGGAGGGGACAGGAGAATATTAGTCAAATTCACCTCGAATATCATTATGTACAAAAAATAGACTGACACGCACACAGATTCCACTTGCGCTGACCCTTAAAATCAATCAGTATGCTTAATCTAAGTTGTAATTCGAATTATTGTATAAGAATTCGATGACATTAGTGTCAAAGTAAAATGAACCATAACTGCGTTGAATTAAAGCTCAATAACGTGTACGCAATCTTATACGCTTACGTGCGCGATACGCTCCAAATTAAAATCGATTGTACTGAATTTGTGACTTTAAGTCAATATAATTAAGGTTCATTTTGCTTTGATGTTAATGCCACCGAATTCTTATACGATCAATCGAATCAAATCATAGATTAAACATACAGTTTATCAAAACAGAGTGTATAAAACGATTGGTTTTATTTTAAGCCAATTAAAATTTAATTTTACGGCTATACTATATTTTGTTATACTTTTCTTTGACATATATAAATAAGTACAGGCATATCCATTTACTTCATTGCTGACTTGAAGCCATAACGGTGAAGTTTCCAAAACAGCTCTATCAAGATAATTTAATCATAATGTTGGTACTACTGCTGGTGGTTTCCCTATTAGGGATGTTTGCGCAAGAATTAACAGCTACCCCTTTGCAACATCAACCCTCACAACAGGTATGTATGTATATTGATACATTTTTATGATAAACTATAACTATGATGCCAGCGACTTGATTCGCGTTGATTGAAGTTCGTTTGGATTCCCGCGGGAATTCTCCTATTTTCCGGGATAAAAAGTAACATATGTGCTATTCCAGTCTATAATCTATCTACGTGCCAAATTTCAGACAAATCGGTTCAGGCGTTGCGGCGTGATTGAATAACAAACATACATCCAAACTTTCGCATTTATAATACTACTAGACTAGATAATAATATTAATGGGATTATAATAGGATCTCCTGTGGGGTTGTCTAAAAAAATGTATGGCGTACCTACTTGCTGCATTAGTGCATTTTAACCGACTTCAAAAAAGGAGGAAGTTCTGAATTAGATCTTTTTTTTGACAATGTTACTCCATAACATCGTCTAATCTGGACCGATTTCAAATTTATTTTAAATTTAAAAGGACGTATCGTCGGTTTGAGAAAAAATATCATAGGAAACTCTTGGTGGTTAAGAGCCAGTTTACCATTTTTGAAAACAAATTGAAAATCAAGTCTAAAATCTTAAGTTATTATTAATATTGTTTTCAGCAACAGTCTAACCGTAGACAACTAGAAGGTAGAATGGAATGCGAGGCTGGATATAGGTGGGACGAAGCTACCAATTCTTGTGTACCATTGTATTAGTACTGCCAGAGTTCACGGTGGAAGTACACTATTAAAATTTCAAAACCCTATTGTTTCTAGAAGCGTGTCTGTAGGTACCTGGTATTATTTGGCATATTGTGTACCTATGAAACTTAAAAATAAAGTTTATTTCGAAATAAAGGGTAACAGTGTATTTCTTTATGTCCGTGTTTATAATTTTGACGATTGTTTCGACACTCTTCGAAGGGAATTTATTTATTTATTTAATTTAACTTTCGATTTTTAGTTTATTAAGAGCTGATTTCACGGTTAAATACCTACTCAAAAAATTTCACCAACGTAATAAGCCGAGCGTAAATAAATTTTGGCAGATTATCGATACAAAAAATGTCAAAAGGCCTAGGTAATTGATTCCTCGATTAAACGTTACTCGACGTTGGTGTAATTAGAACTTAAAAGAATAACGTCCGCAACTTATTCATTTATTACTAGTTGATGCCTCGACTTTTTAAAATTTAGTTTAGACTTTTTGGTTTTGGATTTTTCGCCATTATCCTCTAGAGTTGAGATAGAGTCTAAACATTATAGGCACACACTTGACTATCAAACCTGCAGGAAAGTGATGTTGTGTTCGAAGGTTTAACGCTTTTGCCTAGAAGATGCCTATTCACTCCCTATTTCTGAAACATTTCATTGTCACAAAAATAAACATTACGCACATCTAAATAGTGAGATATGGTCTTCAGATCATTCAAGAATTCCATACAGAAAAGAACGTTCCGTTTTTTTCGAATTATAAAAATTTAAACTAGACCTCTGAAACTTTACCATTGCGCGAGACAATTGTTCGGAAAGTTATATGAAAACAGAGGAAATAACAAAACAATACTGCTCAGCTTCTTGAAAGGCTTTGAACCTGCTTTATCTCAGATCGGCTTCAGAATAACGCTGCGGCGTTAATATAACATGACGCCTCGCTAGCCGCGCGGCTATGGTCGACTTGGCACGTTTTCGATTCTATTTAAAATCGCTGAATAGTTAATAAATAGATCCTTTAACTGTCTAGCGCAGCGTTTCTCAAACTAAGGTTTAAGTTTTAATGGTAAGCTGCTCCTACCCAGTTATATAACGTTAGGGAATGTTGCAACAATAATGTTGTCAAGTTTTTTTAACAAATTGCAACAAAAGTTATAAATTGTTAGTGATGTTATACAACTAATTACAATATTATATAACAAGTTACAACTTTTGTTGTATAACACCATGCGAGCGACAGCGGGACGTTAGCAGAAGGGCATGGATCCCAAATGGTTGGATGTAGAATGTTATACTTCCGTTGTTATGTTATAGCTGAACCAGTGTAGGAGCGTTTATAACATGTTGTCCAACATGTTGTAGCAAAATGTTACATGCTGTTATAAAATGTTATCGTGCTACACAATGTTAATGTATAACGTTATATAAGTAGCTGTGTAGGAGCACCTGTAAGTCGAAAGTACGAAACGTAAGTTGAGTGTATTTTGAAGGAGTTTCTGTGGTGCTACGTGTTGGTGTTGTGTTGTTTCTTCCATTCTGGAGAAACAACAGCGTACGGCGCAGGCGGCGCATGTTGCCATACAGATTTTTTTCTGGTTTTGCGGATCAAAGCTAAATATTATTTTTTTCTTTTAGTATTAGCAAGTTTTTTTCAACAAAACACGCCGAAAAAGCATGTTTCTAGTAGGGGAGTCTCCTTTAATTTTTTTTATTATTCGTTGTTGTAGCGGCAACAGCATATACATTCTCTGAAAATTTCAACTGTCTGTCTAGTACGGATCAGATACAGCCCGCTTACTGACAGACGGACGGACGGACAGATGGACGGACGGCCGTCGGAGGCTTAGTAATAGGTTACCCTTTGGATTCGGAATCCTAAAAATGGCTTTACAGAATAGACCTGAAAACCTGGCAGAATCCTATCCTTGAACCACGGAGAAAAAGTAAGACCTCCACTCCTTATAGAAGTAGGTCCGACTATTCTTGTGTAATAGGTAAATTATTTATTAATTATTTGGAAAAAAATAGTAGGTATATAAAATTTGGGAAGTATTGAACGTAGTTTTCTCACGTTCATTTATAGCCCAGTCATTAAAGCCAAAACCCGAAAGTAATTAGTAACTTGATAAAAATTTTAGGGGGTTTTTAAAGAAGGTAAAATAACTTTCCGTGTGATTTTGCAGTGTTGTGGGGTGTACGGAAAGGGTTGAAAAGGGGTGAAAAGGGTTTTTTGTTAATAACATTGCCAAAAAAATTAGTAACACGCTGCAAATTTATAATAAGGTTGTTCTTACCGTTTTGTAACTTTTATTAAATTTGCAGCGTTTTGCAACATACGGAACATTGTTTATTATTAAAAAACAATGAAATTTGTTATTAACAAGGGTAAAAAAATAGTAACACGCTGCAAATTTATAATTAGGTTGTTCTTACCGTTTTGTAACTTTTATTAAATTTGCAGCGTTTTGCAACATACGGAACATTGTTTATTATTAAAAAAACAATAAAATTTATTAATAACAGGGGTAAAAAAAATTAGTAACTCGGTGTAAATTTATAATGACGTTGTTCTTACCGTTTTCAAACGTTTATTAAATTTGCAGCGTTTTGCAACATACGGAACATTGTTAATTACTAAAACGCTGCAAATTTAATATACGTTACAAAAGAGTAAAAACAGCTTAATTATAAATTTGCAGCGTGTTACTACTTTTTTTACCCCTGTTATTAACAAATTTCATTGTTTTTTAATAATAAACAATGTTCCGTATGTTGCAAAACGCTGCAAATTTAATACACGTTACAAAACGGTAAGAACAACCTAATTATAAATTTGCAGCGTGTTACTATTTTTTTACCCTTGTTAAGAACAAATTTCATTGTTTTTTAATAATAAACAATGTTCCGTATGTTGCAAAACGCTGCAAATTTAATAAACGTTACAAAACGGTAAGAACAACCTTATTATAAATTTGCAGCGTGTTACTAATTTTTTTGGCAATGTTATTAACAAAAAACCCTTTTCACCCCTTTTCAACCCTTTCCGTACACCCCACAACACTGCAAAATCACACGGTAAGTTATTTTACCTTCTTTAACAACCCCCTAAAATTTTTATCAAGTTACTAATTACTTTCGGGTTTTGGCTTTAATGACTGGGCTATTATGTACCTACGTGAATGTCCCTATTATGGGCTTCTTTTTAAACGCCAAAAAAATTATTAATTTTAAATTTAATTTTATTATACCACTTATGTGAAGAATTCCTTCGCGAAGAAGAATTCAGTTAATAATCAAAAACATGCATGTAATCTTTTATCACATCACATCAGTTTGTACGTGTGTGTGTGTGCATTCGAATAAACCGATTTGGCTGAAATTTAGATTGAAGATACCCAGCATTAGCACATGAGCTACATTTTATCCTGAAAATTATAGAGTTCCCGCGGGAACTCAAAAAACCCTTATCCACGCGGACGATGTTGTGGGCATCACCTAGTTTATTTATATTCCTCAATAGTCCAACGGTCAGGGTGCGGACTGAAAACTGAAATATCGATGGTTCGATACCCATCCGCTGTATTGAAAAAAAAAATTTCAATATCATTTGAAAGTGTAATAATATTAATATTGTTTTCAGCCACATATATTTAGTGGTAGACAACAAGAAGTTCAAAAGAAATGTCCGAGTGGATTTATATGGATCGAGAGTGTACTTTCTTGTGGACCAATAATTTAGTACTGCCAGCTTTCACTTTTTTTCTCACTCCATACCTAATACCGTAACGCTTCTTATATTTTGAGAATACCTTAGTCAAGGTATCGGTGTTTGTACTATGCTAAAATTTCAAAATCCTATTTATTTTTAGAAGCGTTTCTGTATTAGTAGGTATTTGGCATATTTTGTACCTACCTACCTTTAAAACAAATTAAACTTTATTTTGTGCTAAAGAGTAACAGTGTATTTCATTAGCCTATATCACTCTCCAGATCCTCAACTATATCAATGCAAAAAATAACGTCGATTCATTGCTCCGTTGTAGCGTGATTGAAGGACAAACCACTTTCTTATTTAATCCTCAATAGCCCAACGGTTAAAGGTACAGTAAAAGCTCTTTATTCGTGGGAGATACATTCCGTAAATATGCCGCGAATACAGAAACCGTGAATATGGAATGGTAATTTGTATGGGATTATAGGGGATGCGTTCCTAGGTGACAAAATAAAAAACAAATATATAAAAAAAAACAATTTAATTTATGCAATGGTTTTGTAATTTTTTCTTGCTTGAAGCTTTTTAAAAGCTCCTTCAATTCAGACTGATATTCAGCAGCGGCATTAGCAATTTGCCTCTTAAAAATAAGACTTTGTTGTATAGACGGATCAGTTTTCATAAAAAAATCACAAAGCTCATTTGCCATTTGACGAAATCCAGATCCGCGAATAGAGAAATCTAGCCGCGAATATAGGAATTGGGTTACAATTTTTTAATCCGCGAATAGTGAAAACGCGAATGAAGGAAGCGCGAATAAGGAGCTTTTACTGTACTTATAACTGAAAGGTAGCAGGCTCAAACCCCACCCATGGCACTATTGTCGTACCCACTCTTAGCACAAGCTTTCCGCTTATTTAGAGGGAATAAGAGGATATTAGTCAATTTCAGCTTGGCTAATAAAATCTTTTTAAAAAAAAAAATAGTTAAAGATAGTAAGGACTAGTAAGGATGTTAATAAGGAAGTAAAGATAATGTCAATACCGAGTGGTATTCATTGACACAAAGCATTCATTCGGCTTCCCACGTTCAAAGCGAGATACCCGCTGCCATTGTTCGGGAAAATGACCAATGTATTGAAATGTATTTTAGTTAATAATTATAGATGTTAATTACGGATATTAGCGTACTCATATTATATTGTGAGCACATGTTATTTGTTTGAATATTTTGTAGCCTATTAGGACTTTTTTGATACCTATTTAAATTGAGCGTTTGTTCAATAACAATTAACATGCCACCCTCATAGGGCCGCCTTACGGAGCTACAAGTGCCTAACTCTTTCTCTCTCTCAAGTCAATATTAAAATACTTAAATCCTCTCTAATCTGTGCTTAAATCTAAATCTTTACGCCCGCTTTAAAAAAATAATCGCACAATATTTAGAAACATGGAGACACTAATAATGATACATTTTATATGCTGATATATGAATATGAATACATAATAGGAAATTTGCATAACGAATATGAGAGTCAAAAAATATTATCATAGGTAATGAAAATTGTATCGAACAAAAACTCAGATATTGGAACATGGCGTCTAAACCTTAACGAAGCAATTGTCAGATAACAGTGCTAGCTTAATAGGCTACAAAAGCAAAAAAAATGTTAATTTTAGAAACATGATGTTTTTCACCTATCCTTGATAAGGATCATGGAATTAAGAGGATATGCGGTAGCAGAGACTTTTGAAAATTAGGTATTTGAAAAAACAATCACTGTCGCTCTGCAGTTGTTCATAAAGCATATTCGTGCGATAAGAACAACTATAGAACCGAGTACCGACTGAATAGCTAAGTAAATAGTCATGATTTGAGGTTTGGCTCTCTACTATGTCTTCCTCCAATATTGGACCAATTTAAAAGATACTTCATAAACTGAACAAGGAAAGAAAATATATCATCAAAAAGGAAAACATAGGGACATAGAAGAGGTTGATATTTATTTAACTGTAAAAAATCATTGCTTTAAGATCATAAAACGTAAAGAAAACAGACAAGAGCGTTTGTGTGGAGAAAAGACCACTCCTGGATGTTGTGAGAAAAAATTCAATTTGGCCAAATTATATTTGGTATAATCAAAATAGCCTGTTAGCTAAGTTAGAGTATAACAGCCGGGCCAATTTCTTGTCCATCCACAATCATATCCCGTTAGAGACGATCAGCATCAGTAGGCATCAGTAATCTCTCGTTAATCCTCTTGCTAATTGAATCTACTGACATTACACAATATAGCCTAAATATATCAGCTAGTTAGGTTCTTTTGAATCTCTACTAATATTGTAAATGTGAAGCTGTATTTCTTGTTTTATTCTTCAGTCACGCAGCAAAAAAATAACTGATCAACAGGGTTTTTTGCATGGATAAAGCTTAGGACTTTATACCAGATAAACAAAATGTTCCCACGGGATTTTTAAAAACCATGCTCTACTCCACTCCAAGAAATCCGTCACACAACATCACACCATCAAACACTATTCTAAAAAAAAAGACACCGGCCGAAATGATAACCTCCTCCTTTTTGGAAGTCGGTTAAAAAGAATCGATGACTGACGTTGCGTTGCACGTCCAAACAGTATAAGTTTGGACGTTTACTTTCGTGCATCTTTTTTTTCGAAAATGGAGAGATTTATGTCAGGATAATTATTTTTGTGTCTTGTTTTAACTGTCTCAAGTCCGAGCTAGGTCAGAGCTTAGAGAGTCAGAGAACTTTTAAATAAAAACATCTATCATACCGGTATTCTGTATACTACGGCGTTGGCAACTCCAAGCTCGCTAGATGTTTGTTAGTGACAGCTCAATCAGAAACGATATGGCATCAGATTTCTAATCCATTACGAAGAAATAAATATCTTACCATTCGTAGTTCATTAATATTTAGAAGTAAAAATAATCTAAGACTGTTTGGATTGTTTTAGAAAGATGAAAAAATTAAATACTCTTTTACAATAATTTATCCTGAATATGTTATTAGAAAAACATTGAAAAAAATTGGCCTTATTAATTAAACATGCATTTAAAGTCATGATCGAGATAGTTATATTTTATTTATAACTTAAGGGTTCTTCAGCTTTAACCAACAAATAAATTTGACATTTTGTCAGTTTTGTCAGAACGTCAAAATTCGTCATTTATGAAAGTTTACTTGGGGTGGTGAAATAGTTCCTAAATATTTCTACCAATTAGTGCACTGACTATGCCTACACTGTTTGACTGTAGACGAAGTTTGCTTTGATGCTGCGAATGTCAGCTCAATCAGAATCGATGGATTTACTCTGAGATCTAGATCAACTCGTAGCACATAGATATTGTAGAGACCGACCAAATACAATCTAATTTCCATACAAAGATCCATTTACATTTACAAAACATTGGAAATATACAAACGTTCATGGGCGGCGGTAATCACTTAACATGAAGTGACTGGTCACAAGTGATTACTACCGCCCATGAACACTTGTGGTACCAGAGGCACCACCAATGCGTTGCTGGCTTTTCAAGAATTTGTTGATCTACCCCTTATGACTCCATGACTTATAACTCCATGTTGAAATTAATTGGGAACACCGTCGAAGGGAGATGATTACACAATTTGGTAGTACGTGGAAAAAAAAAGATCTGGAGCAAAGGATGGTCGAATGCTCCAGGCATCCAGGTAGTGGGAGTGAAATTACGATCAGTGGTGTGCGGTGCGGTTAAACATTGGATTGTCTCGTTGGTTGTCAAACTCAAAAGTAGCGACCTTTACTCATCGCTTTCTCTTCTCTTTTTCTCTTAAAATAATGTTAGGTAGAACCAATTTTTCATATTTCTACTGCTTCACCATATTTTACAAAACCTTCAATTAAAAATTATGCAAAAACACAGTCATCGATTTAATACCACTTACTGAACTCTGGTAAAAGCGAAAAGTTTCTGGCTCTACATTTTGCTGAATGCTCATTTCAGAGTGAAACTCAGTAAAATTTATATGTTAACCTAGGCTGTTTCTAGTTGATAGATTTCAGCTTTAGGCAATGATTAAGTCTAGAAAGCTGCTATTCGGCACTATTTGATACGTTCTACGCGAATCACGTTTAGGGTGTTTTACTGTTTTTAGAAAGATCTGCGTAGTAGAATATATTACTACGATGAAGTTAATTTATAGAAGGCGATTTAGCGCACTAAAATTTTATTAGATTGTGGCTTGCATTAGAGTATGTTTATAGTAACTGCCTAGTCAGTTTAATGATTAGAATGTTCGCTGGTGATTTCAGGTTCGATTCCCAGGGTGGGTTTTAAAATCAAAATCAAATCAAAATCAAAATTTATTTATTTCATGTAGGCCAACTTGTAACTCTTATGACACGTCATAAATCTACCACCGGTTCGGAATGCAGATTCTGCTGAGAAGAGCCGACAAGAAACTCAGCAGTTGCTCTTTTCAAAAAAAAAAAATTTTTTTTTTTGTTTTACAATTAATTGTTAACAAAACTAGGCTATGCACACAATGTTTCCACAAAGAAGTTTCAAAAATGCAAAATGTATTGGGTTTTCTGTCAAAAACTTTCAGTAGGTACTAGCCCGGTGTTAAGAAGTAGGCGGTGTATTACCCCCTTGCCTCATAGAGCACGTAAAGCCGTCGGTCCGCCTCGCATTTGACCGGTAATTGTAATTTTCCCTGATTTTCACTCAAGAAAAACTTTATAAATTACGAGTAAGTTCGCTTATACAAAAAGATACAAAAACTTGTACAATGTTTATTGTCGTGTTCGTTTATCTGAAACGAGTAAATAAGAGTAAAAAAAATGCTCCAAAAGACGTTTTGAATCCCCGCCATTGTGCCCGCCGGCTAAAGCTGCCCCAAGAATGGCTTATTTGAAACAGACAAAATAAATTCCCCATTTTATCTACAACACTAGTGATGAAAAGTCTATTGTCAAATGAGTTTGTAAAGAGGCGCCTCTTTTTTGTGAGCCATTATAATACTTATCTGAAGGAAGCGAGTTGTTCTTTTTTTGTAAGACTTACCTAAGTATCAATTGTGAAAATCACTAATTGCTCTTATGAAACTTATTCATTGTGGTTTCCATTCCTAATACTTAGATTATGGTTACTAGTCACAAACTAGTTAATCGATACCTATTAATCTGTTGTCTATATCTATTGTCCTAATTAATAAACTAGTTTTATAAGTTGCAAAATGTGGTGGTATTATGATTACTACGCTGATTCGTTGGTACACAAACCATTAAATAAATTGTCTTAAAATAAACCTATCTTTTTTCACAAGGGACATTATGAAAAGGTTATAATAATAAAAAAAGAGACAATAGTACTGTTTTTAAACCTATTAATTTAATCAGTTAAGATACGAAGTAGTCTGATTTTATCTGGTGGAAGGCTTTGGTTGTGACTAGTTATAACTCTACCATCAAAGACGTGCCGGCAAACCATTCAGAGCTAAAATACGATGACGTGTAGACATCGATTAGGTGTATGGATCTATTTTACCTACACTGCAAATACCCCTTCCCAGTTATAAGATAACTAACATCTTAAACTGCATCGTCACTTTCGCAAATTTTCATTGAATAAAAAAGTTAAAAAATTGAGTGTGATACAATTCCACGTCGATGAGCGGCCAACTCTCCAGAATCAGATAGCTAAATGAATCACCTCTCGAGGCCGGAGCATCACTATAGTACAAGAGTCCAATCGGAATGTTTAGCGCAAATAGGTCAACAAGTTTAGCCTGGCTGTTTTCAAGCTCGAACGGAACAGGACAATTGCAGTATTATTTAAGTTTAAAACGACGGAGAATGTGTGCGGAGCAAGTTTACATACAACGTACAACGCAGCTGGCCTGGGACTGTATGCTGTAAGCTAAACGAATAACTTTGTAACATTTTCTTAAGAGCGCGTGTAATGGTAAATCTTTTTTTTTTTTTAAGTATAAATCAGCCTGAGATGTTCTCCTCGCCCCTCCAAATAAGTGAAATCTTGTATTAGGAGTGGGTACGACAATAGAGCAATGGGTGGGGATCGAATCTGCAACCTTTAAGTTTTCAGTTTGCACCTGTAACCATTGGGCTATTGACGCTTAATCTTAATAGAAAGATAATGACCAGAAGAAATATGATGACCAGGGTCACACACTTCCTTGCTGAAGGTCGTGTCCATATGCCTTCGTGGCGTTGGTAACTAAAGTCTTCCATTCTGTCCGGCTTTTCTGATTGCAGTTGTAAGTAGAAGACCAGTGACCTGCCCCCTGATTCTGTAACTCAGTGCCTATCAACGACGATAGGTATTTTTTGTCCATTGAAGGTTTGAAGAGAAATGTCATTTTCTATTTCATAGTAAACCTTCGACGGATAAAAAATATATGTCAGTGGGTTTCATTTTTTGATAGGCATCGAGTTAAAAAATCAGGGATGGTCTGACCAGCAGCTACGTGGTCTTTTCTCCTCCACCTTGCCTACAACTATAAGTTTTTCCAGATTACTAGGCAGGCGTTGGGCAATATGACCAAAATAGCCACAAAATGGCGATTTACATATTTTTTTTTAATTTCACACGTCGGGGGTGTTTTAAATTTTTAATTTGCACTTGTTAGAAAATAAACCGTATAAAAATAAAACAAGAATCTCAGCTCTATCACATATATGACATGATATAAATAATCACATCACATCACACTATCACATCACATTACCGTAATATTATAAAGGCGAAAGTTTGTATGTGTGTGTGTTTGTGACTCTTTCACGCCACAACGAATGAATCAATTTAGCTGAAATTAAGAATGAAGATGGCTCATTGCCAGGATTAACACATAGGCTTAATTTTATCCCAGAAATTAAAGAGTTCCTACGGGGAATCGAAAGTACTTTGTAAAAGTTTATTTTAAAACTCCACGCGGACGAAGTCGCGGGTATCGTCTAGTTATAAATAAAAATGAACCCATTTATTGATGCAGACAAAAATAACATCAGATAAAACAATCATTTACCGTTATCCAAAACCATCCGACAAAGGTTGGTCAAAGAGGCAATTTTGTTGTTACAACATGACAAAAAAATTACAAAGGGGACGGTTTTTATATAAACATGCTGCTAAAGCATTTTTTATTATCATACGCCCAAATGGGTCCAAATTACGTACATGGGGTTGACAGCATTGAAAAATTAGCTCCGTACAGCAGACATTACCCTCCTTTCGCGCACGGTTAAGAGCTGGTTCAGACAAGGGACTTTTTATTTTACGGCTTTTTGTAATGTCGCATGATTGGGTATTTGACTTTTTTTATATACCTACTTTAAATAAAGGTTTTTAATATAACACAATGCCATTTTTTCTTTTTGAATATCTTAACTGGTCTCGAAAATAGAGCTTTTAAGATTTTTTTTAAGTTTTCTGTTAGAAAAAGAGAACGCCTATTGCAACATGATGTCACGATTTCGTAGCTCCATACAATTTCCATACTTTCGTTTTAGAAAGAGACAGATACTGTCGCAGTAAAACAACTTATAACTTATTTGTTTTTTGGACAACAGTCAAATACCCAGTTATCGAAACAATACGGTAGACGGGCTTCATTTATTAACCGGCTCCTAAAAAGAGGAAGCTCTCAATTCGACGCGTATTTTTTTAACCGACTAACCAAAAAGGAGGAGGTTATCAATTCAGCCGGTATCTTTTTTTTCTAGAAGGTCGCAGATTCGATCCCCACCCGTTGCACTATTAGGTATCGTACCCACTCCTAACACAAGCTTATTCAGACGGGATAGGAGAACATAAGTCAAGTTTGTCATGACTAATATTCTTAAAAAAAAAATGATTCTCCGATCCATATGCGACATGAATCATCGTTGCACGTGCGTACAAAAATAGGAATACATCTCACGACATGTCGCTAGTGTGCTCCACACCAATAGACTGTTCGCCAAGCTGGATAGGACTTTAAGAGTAATGTAAGAGAAAAGTTTCAAGTACGCGAGTTTAATATAATGTTTCAAGTTCGATGAAGTTTGTACCGAATGCGTTATTTCAGAGTTTGAATGTAACAAGTCAATTTATTTATTAACTTTGACGTGGGATTTTATGTAACTCCCTTTGCGCAGTGGTTGATTTTATTTAAGAGAATAAGACTCGAGAATCCCCACTAATATTATTAATTCGAAAGTGTGTTCGTTGGTTGGTACGTTCATTACGCCACAATAGAGCTACTGATTGCCTTAATTTTTTACAGGGGTATAATATTGTACTCATACATCCCCGAAAAACAAAATTTTTTGAGAAATTTTACTCTACGTGGACGAATTCATGTGCAAAAGCTAGTTTTTTTTTAAAAATGTTTTTTTCCAGAATTGAAATTCCAGATAAAAATCTGTGAAAAAAACGTTGTTTTATAAATTCGTAGAAAATCTCACTATGGCTAGCTTCAGCTGACTTTTCTACGGCGCGCGCCGTGTAGAATGCAATTAGAGAAAGAATTCGTTTAAATGCAATAACTTGCTGCGATTTGCAATTTATTTTAAGCAATTAAATATCACTCGCGTTAACGTTAAAAAACAATGTTTTTTTTTTATTATGAGATAGGCTTACGCACAATGTTTTTTTTTATTATGAGAGAGCGACAATCTATGATGGAAAGCATTGATGAGGTCTAGGTTGGAGAGCACTTGCCTAGGAAATACCTATTTATGTGAGGAAACTTGAATTTTTGAAAGTTCTCCATAATGTTCTCGAAGGTGTTAGAAGCCCTCCTTTCCACACTTGGGTAGCTTGGTGGTTTATTTACTACGAGATGATGCCCGCGACTTCGTCCGCGTGGATTAAGGTTTTTTGATACCCGCAGGAACCCTTTAATTTTCCGAATATAAATGTAGCCTGTGTGTTAATCTTGAGTATGAGCTATCTCCATTCCAATAATAAAAGAAGAAAATATGTACATAATATGTATATTGCTACGTGGTCTTCATAGTTACTGGAAGACTTTCTGAAATTCGTTTGAAGAGGAAACTATTGCGAAAGTAAACGGAATTTGTATGTATCCATGTTGTAATATAATCGTAGCTTTTTCAATCAAATTGCGAAAAAATCCAATATAATAATAATCTCGTAAAACAGTGTTGTAGTCCAAACAGGATATTGATCAAACGAACCAATTTCCTAGATACCGGAAGCAGTTCCGTATTGCGTTTAATGCCACAGTCCACAGAACCAGATAGTTTTATGTTCCCGGCTACAAATCAACGCGGCACGTCCAGAGACCTAAGGGAGGCGTCATATACCAAGTGTCCATCTTCTGCAGTAAGTAATGGATCATTGGGTCAAAATATTATACAAGGCTACTTTTTTTTAAAGCTGAAGGATATAATTATAAAGCATATATTATAAGTATTTGTGTAAGTAGTTAAGTCTTTTGTTTATATATAATTAATTGTATAAGTATTATAATTGTTAGTGTAAGTAGAGAGCACAGACCATCAACAAACTTTCCTGCAGTTTGACGGTAGGATTTATAAAAAAAAAATTGTATTGAAAATAAATAAATAAAATAAATTAAACTGAAAGTAGGTAGTTTTTTCGGAACCTATACGATTGTCATTATTTTAAAATCATCCCTTAATTTTATTTTATCCCAGGTGTGTGGGATATACTTATTTTCTACTTATATGGCCGCCGCACGGTGCGTATTAATTATTATTATTAGAGAAGAACGGGCAGACGAACGCTCGGTGAGTGAGATTGGCTATACACCTAAGCATTGAGCATGTCAGTTTTACACAAAATTGTATCGAAATAACTACTTTATCTATTCCTCCACTGACTCTTTTCTCTGTACTCCGCTTTGTCTGTACAATAATGAGTAATTCTAATAACTAAATCTATTATGATTCGTATTCTCTTAAATATGCTTAAAGTTACATGATACAATAAAAAATCTTGACTCTTTTTACGTCTATTCGCGTCTTGAGAAATAAAATATTTTTTGCTAACACCGGCTCCCTTGTGTCTACTCCTGAACGTATTGCTCTTTAGTTCCAGCCACAAATCTTGTTATATCGCGAAAGCTATTTTTGTCGATGTATTTGGATTGGAGCCAGTGGACTGAAGTCTTTATCCGAAAATGAATGTAATGAAACTATGAAAAAATTGCTAATCAAGAATTGTATCATTTTTCGTCAATTCTTAGCAAAAATATGACGCCGAAGTAATATAAAATACCTAAAAAAAAGAAAGCACTAAATTAAAAAAAAGACAAAGTAAAAAAAATTTGGATGTATGAATGGTTAGATGAATGGATATTTGTTACTCAATCACGCCGCAACGACTGAACCAATTTGGCTGAAATTTGGCACAGAGATAGATTATATTGCGGAATAACATATAGGCTACTTTTCATCCCTGAAAATAAGAGGGCTCCCGCGGGAACTAACAAAACCTTAATCCATGTGAATGAAGTTGCGGTCTTCAACTAGCAAGTCAACTAGTGATTCTTATAAAATAACGTTAGCTGTATTAATAATAAATATTATTAATAGAGCTTAGTCGATTGATTCGGCTTTCTATAAGCCTATTCAGCCCTAAAAACGAGAAAGGCGAGGATTAAAGGGCTCAACTCTCCAATAAGAGATTATAGATATTAGGTCAATTTGGCTTATAGAGAGTAATTTCAACTGAAAAGTTGGCTAAACTGTTTCAATGTTTAATAAAGTATTATAGATTTATCCAGTTATTATAAACATAGTACCTAGTTGATGCTCGCGACTTCATCCGCAGTTTTTTGATTTTTCAATACAAAAAGTTCGTCAAGATCAGTTTAGTGGGTAAGTTATTTCCTATTGCATTTTTATGGTTAAATGGTAAAAAATATGTATATTAATGACAACACTATTTTATGCTAACAGTCCTGTTAAAAAAAACTATAGTTATGTGACTGATAACTGCAAATATATTTTAGTTGTTGTGTTGACTTCTCTAAATATATGTTTAAGGAATAAACGAATTTCAGTAGTATTATTTATTAAATACTTTGAGATACATGATGCGTGTGCGCATTAACGCCTTTCGTAGCGGACTGACGACTGCGCGGGGAGCGCGACGGTTGGCGGGTGATAGAGGGGTAGTGAGGTGGCCGCGCGGGGAATCGCCAACCGTTACCATGGCAACCATCCAAGGCTACGCGCAATTTTGGAACATAGTACAGTACATAATATAATTCTAACATATTTTTATCCATTTCTATGCGTTTAATTTTTATTGCAAATAATGTCTGAAAGTAACTTAACTTTTCACTAACTATACCGGGTCCCCTACCTACCTACTGGGGATTCTGCTATTGAATGTCATTTTACTTAAGGAACCAGCGTCGATTCAACGCTGTTAGCAGATTAACAGGACTACCAAAGTTACCGTTCATGGTCAGTATTTATTTTACATGCTGATTTCACTACGCTATGAACTCTACCGTCGAGATCCATTAATTAGTTATGGAACTAACACGGGATGATCATAAGTGTATGTTGTGAGATTGAATAGACCAATTCTAGCTACGAGTATGTTTACGTAGAACGTCACGTAGAATTTGTAAGTGCTAGTATATTACCGGGACACCTGACACTACTTCGCGGTACTAGTGTCAGATGACACTGACAGTAGATATTGGTTGCTGTAACTACCACCCTTCCATCTCAAGTTAGCCGCTACCTCGCCTCACGCTTCCTCGCACCGCACCTCAAGTCAGACCCGCGTAGTACAGATAGCAACGTACTGCTCGCAATTGTCACTACCAAATTTTTTCAAATTTTTGTTATTGTAACGTTTTGAATGTTTTTGTTAACTTTAAATTAGTTATTTATTTTTGTTTGGTTGCTGTTGCTAGCGCATAGACGTCACGCTTACAATAGTAACGAGTATCTAGGATGAGTAGAAAGGGAAAAGTTTTGTATAGCGCAGACTTATTAATTACTTTAAATAATGACTTTTTTCAAGTGGAAAAGAATAAGAAATTAGAAATTAAAAGACTGATCAGAAAAATTAAAGATAACCAATTAAAATACCACGTAAGTAACTGAAGAATTTTCTGGTTAGTATAGTTTTAGCATACGAAGGGGCACATATATTTTTAAGCTATTGCATAGCTTCTATCGCGGGCCAGCGTGGAGACCGAATCCAGAAATTCCGTAACGAAAATAACCTGATACGGGACTCTTCTACGGTGAGCCGCTAGATGGCGTTGATAAAAAATGCTATGCAATAGCTTTACCGCGGCAGTCCCCGAGTGCCGCACGTCTTTTTTTTCAGTTCAAAGCTATATTATCCCTTAACATGCCGATTTCACTACACTGTGACCAATATCGGCTTTGGAATCGATTAGCGGCCGTACTAACGGCGGATTACTGATGGCGATCATATCTTGTGTTAGATACTATTATCTAGTTAGAGGCTGACGAATGAGACTCAATCTAGAGTGCTGATGTATCTGCACTGTGATCACTCCTAATTAACAGTGGGAAAAAACGACTGTGAAAGATTTAAAAAGTGGTAATAAAATTGACAAACGTTTCAAAATATTTTAATTATGTAAAATGAATTGGCATTTAGCTGCCCACAAGATAGTGTAATAACTTATTACATTGTAATATTGTGTGGCTTTGTAATATTTTGTTTTGAAAATAGCAACTGCTGAGTTTGTTGCCGGCTCTTGTCAGCAGAATCTGCATTCCGAACCGGTGGTAAAGTCTCGACGTGTCATAAGAGCTACAAGTTGGCCAACATTAAATAAATAATTTAAAAATGAGATTTGTTTGAATTTTTCATATAATATTATAGTTTTTCCGGAGTCCAAGCTTTGACTGTAATTATTATTTGTGTAGTTAATAGATTTAAAAATATTTTTTTTATTTTTCAAAATGTTATTTCAAAGTAAAAGCTTTTATGTGATATAAATATGTGTGGTACGTACAAAGATGTACAAAATCGTAAAAGATCTTTCGGTGATATAGTGGTACTTGTCTGGGACACGCCACATTGGGTATGAATGCGTTTTCCTGAATAGCCGGTCTCTTTCAGCTGCCCTTTGATCAAAGGACGCCTGTCAATTTCAAGGGACCTTTCAATTTCTAGCCAATACAACGTACATTTATGTCAAGGTTGAATTTTAATATTATTCGGTATTTGAATTGAACGTCTATTTGAGGGAAGGTAATTTCCAAGAACCTCAACTCAGCGGTTCTTGCCGTTGAGCTACTAGGGCTTCATAAAATACTAAAAGCATTGACCGATAATATTATGCTTAAAAATCCCACTACAAAATGTTAACAAATAATAATTACAAACATCGTCTCCATAGAGTAGAAGAGCCATTTAGTGTAAGATGCGAGGGAAATATTTAAAAATATTGAAATCTCCCTTATTAATAATTATGTAAACTTTGTATAAACTAATAGAAAAATTATATGATGTCACTAAAAACTAAGAAACCAATACATTAACAATTTCAGCACACTTCAATCGTTCATGATCAGTCATACAAATTTTCATTTCCACAAGCCAATCCTTCTCTAATGGTATTTTTTTTTAGAAATATAAACCGCCTGTAACAAACGAGATCACGATCGATGGGACTAAATAATTGTTCTCTACTAGGATTTGAACTTATGACTTCTTGGATTTGATTCCATCTCTATTGAGGTAACAAACTCTTTATATGACTATTCTTCCGAGCTTGGATTTCAAACGGCTCCTACGTTACTGATGTAGATACCAGGGTCTCATATTATAGCAAGAGGCCTTTGGGAACATACGTATTCTCGCAACGCCACATTTGGTTTGAATGCGTTTTCCTGAATGGCCGATCCCTTTCATCCGCTCTTTGATCAAAGGACGGCTGTTAGCGGCCGTCTTTTGATATTGACGTGTTAACTATATTGTCAAAACAATAATTGTTACTAGTTGGTTAAGGTTTTTTAATTTCGGCAAGAACTCTATAATTTTCTGCCTCCGCAATAAGAATATGTGTTAATCCTAGGTATGAACTATTTCCATTCCCAGCTATATCGGTCTATTCGTTGTTGCGTGAATGAGTAACAAACCTGCATACATACGTCCATCCTCACAAACTTATAATAATTAATATATAAATAATAATAATGTCCTCCCGACCAAATCCAGCCATGGCGTCTAATCTCCAAAGAGATTAGCCATCTGCGCGGGAGATATTATAGTGCACAAGTGTGTGCGCAAACACACAGGTGCACTCTCTATTCATATGAGATTAAGCTCTCATAATCCGATGGGACGGAAATCCGACACGACCGGAGAGAGATCAGGCCCAGGGACCGGCGGTTTTACGTGCTCTCCGAGGCACGGGGGTGACTCACCGCCAACTTCCTAACTCCGGGCTAGTACATACTGAAAATTTCTTGATAGAAAAACCCAATACATTTTACGACCCGGGACGGCCCGACCCGGGAATGGAACCTGGGACCTGGTCATCTGTATTCGAACTTGCTAACCACTAGACCAACGAGGGAGTTATGCAAAAAAAAAATTGTTAATATTTAAATTATATTAATTTTCACCATTTAGGTAAACAAGCTGGCAAAGGTCGTAATGAAACAATTTTTACTTTTAGCTTTACATGATTAAAAGCAAACAAAAGGAAATAAACGCTCGCAGCGGGTGCTCTCCAACATTTTTAGGGTCTCGTATACAAAATAAACTATTTGAATCTAAACATTTTACATTGTATATTGTGACTATTAATTAAAATATATCAATCGAGACAAATATTTATGCGTTTTTTTTTAAATCTACAACTTGAAAACAATTAAAACAGACAATTTAGATTCAACTAATAATTTAATTCAAATAAATAACCGATGTTGATTTTGTTTTTCATTTGAAAGGTGAATTAGTCGGGAGTGTTCTTATTGAAAATTAGCCCAAGATGGCCGCCGCCACAAAATGGCGAATTACATATTTTTTTTAATTTCACATGTCGGGGGTGTTTTAAATTTTTAATTTACACTTGTGATGAAAAGACTTTTCAAATAAACAATTTTGTCCATAAATACTAACCGAAATCTTGTTTATTTTAATTGAAACTTCTTGCATAGAGTAGATGAATTTTTGTGAAACCAATTTTTACCGAATGAAATCTCTCACCCTTTTCGTTCTACGGGACCCTCCGTATGTATTTAGCGTTCAAACTTGTAATTTTTTTTTAGAAATGGCCCGTATTCACCCGTATTATATACATGGGTTTGACAGCGTTGAGAAATTAACAGCAGGAAAAAGCTTTACCCTGTTATAAGAGCTATGTACATTCGGATATTGGCAGAAAGCCAAGTTTTATGGGAATCCATATAGTCCTAGTACAATATTATGACTTTGATTTTATGCGCTGGTCATAAATGGTTGTTTTTTTATTGTACTGTGGATACTGTCTTTTCAGAGAGTGTTATTGTAATCACGTCAACAAACATCCACTACCTTCCTCATGTAGCTATTTCCTGCCACTTTATATTCGGTAGTCCATTGTACTGGAGACTGCTTGACATCTTACACGCTTGACACTACACTGTTTCAACCTTATTATCATTAAATTGTCTCTATTAGGTCTCGTAGCTGTTGTCCAAATGTCCAAATTTCTATCACGATGATAGAAAACCCAAATAACTTTTTGATTTGATCTGCAGCCCGATAGGCTAGCCAAAAGCTGTTGTAGTGGTAACCAACAACAACTTGGTAATAATGCCTGTAACAAAATTACAAACACCTACTTACTCATTTCGAAAATAACGGCTACCCGTTAATTTTTGAGCACATAAATTATTGCATACACTGTTCTGGCCTCTTGGCCTAAACTATCAATACTTAAAGAAGGCCGATTTTAATATTGTTATGATATTATCAAAAACGTGCTGCTAAGCGATTTAGCGTTCCGGCACGATGGCGTGTAGAAAGTGATTAGGGGTATGGGTATGGCTACACTGCCATCACAGTTAGCCCGCTACCATGTTAGACTCCAGCATCATTAACCATCAGGTGAGATCGCAGTCAAGGACTATCTTGTTAGCGAATAAAAAAAAAGTGTCATTTAATGTCAACCCTAAAATAAATAACACAACTTTCAATAAACGGATCGCACGTGCATGGAGGTTTAAATGTAGGTATTTTAATTACATTGTATAAACTACAAAGAAAAACGTTGAAACCCTACCTAAAGCCGTCTCCAACCGCCCCTATAACGGCCCCTGTCCTCACATCTAACCTATTTAACCACAACACGTCAGACAAACCACCATCTGTACGTGAGGGTAACTATCAAACATATCTAAGTATTATTTAATTAATTACTCTCATCTAAACCTACGGATAATATATATTCGATTAGGGCGTGATTGCTATCACCACCCGTCAATCAAATACAACGACCTAGACGCGGGAGCATCCAATAGCCGTATGAGTCTCTGGAAGAGACTGAATTAATAACGTCCAAAGCGCTGTATTTATACTAACGACGCGGTGGCAGACCAGCGCCTACGTCGTCAACAAAGTCAAACTACCTACTACTAATTTTATCAAACCACCTTCAATATCTACATTAATCTTTACTATTTCAATATATCGCTAACAATTGCTGGTTTGTATTAAATATCATCATTTGATGCTTTTCAATTAAAATCAAGTTGACATATATTACATAGAGGGTTCCATGTTGATTAATGATGCACTGAATCCCTGTTTTCAGTTTTTGTTAGCGAGTCCCTAACACCCTGTATAAACAACCATGAAATATGGATAGCAGATTTAATTAAAAACGACGTAGTTGCACAACACAGTTGCATGTTAACAAAGTTGCATCTTGACAAAGTTGCTACGCGAGCCAGCTGCAACCGCGCTGTGTTTAAAACTTGAGCCCCGCACAGTTTGAGCCATTTTGAGCTTAAATTATACGACCTATTGTCTTGTTGCATTCACGGTTGAAATCGGCTAGTTTAAACTTGTCGACCTATTTGTGATGAACATTGCAATTTGAAAGTTCAACTTAAATTAGCTTCAATAATAGAGCGGGTACATGTTATCTTACCATCGACGATGTTAGTGGAATCACTTTTATTTGTTTCATCACAATGATAGCCCATGACTGTGATTTCACGTGATGGTAAGTGACTATGTAGCCTAAGTAACGGGCTAGTTTGGAACGAGATATGACAGTTAAAATTAAACACATAATAAATCCCTTATTCCTTTTCTACAAGCATTCATGAAGGTATTGCTGTTATACAAGGCAGGAAACTCGAACGCCAGAAGGACGTTTTCGTTTCAGAAACATAGATCTAAAGCCTCAATAGCCCAACGGTTAAAGGTGTGGACTCAAAACTGAAAGGTCGCAGGTTCGAATCCCACCCGTTGCACTATTGTCGTACCCACTCCTAGGACAAGCTTTCCGCTTATTTGGAGGGGATAGGAGGATATTAGTCAACTTAAGTTTGGCTAATAGTCTTTTTAAAGAAAAAAAAAAGTTTCGTTCCAGAAAGCTAAATGACATATTAGGAGGTACTTAGGTAGAAATAGTTAGGTAGGTAGATATCCTAATCCTAATCTCCTAATACAAAATTTTCGCAATAACGCATTGTAAGAGGCACATAATTTTGTAGGGGAGGCTTAAAAATAGCATCAGAATAACGCTGAATGTAGCTAAATTCCGATTTGTTATCGTAAAAGGGATGTTTGAAATGTACGAGTAATGTAAGTGCATTTAATACCCTCTCGGGCTGAGTCCGCTTAGTGGGATTCCGTGATTAACGAGTCTAGCGCATTAACTTCTAGCCATGGCATCTTCTTCTAGATTAATTCGAGAGCTTCTTGATTCGGAAGGTAATGTAACCTCATGTCCTGATTATTTGGTAGTCTGAGTAGTTATTGATCTGGCAAGGCAAATATTTAGATAAGTTAAAAGGAAAGTTCAGTTTATTTATTTAAGTAGGTACATTCTTCTGTCACTCATAAGTCGCTCAATTAAGAAGTTTTCATTACAAAAAGAAAACGCAAATATCTTTGGTCGTAACCAAGCTCCATATTC
Source organism: Hipparchia sbordonii (assembly GCA_038048805.1). Lineage (NCBI taxonomy): Eukaryota > Metazoa > Arthropoda > Insecta > Lepidoptera > Nymphalidae > Hipparchia > Hipparchia sbordonii. Next base: position 13,143,487 of record CM076109.1, on the reverse strand, counting down.
AAAAACTAGCAAACGAATATCAAGCTAGACAGACTGATAGTGGGCAGGCAAAAGGATCGCTGCAGCGCTGAAATTCGGGATCTCATGAAACCCGGCCGGGATTAGTTACCGGTTACCGCTGAAGTTGGGCGCTTAGCAGGATCCGTGACAAACGAGCCACAAGAGTTATTGAAGTGTTACATGATACCTCAACCTTTCTATTTTCTGTAGCCTTAGTACCTATGGATTTGCTCATCGTATTAAAAAATTAAAAAATATGTCCTGCCGACCGAATCCGGCCACGGCAGCCTAACTACACAGAGATTAGCCATCTGCTTGGGAGATATTATAGTGCACAAGTGAGTGCACAAACACAGGTGCACTCTTTATTCCCTCACTCTCATAGTATGATGGGACGCAAATCCAATACGACAGGACTGACGGCTTTATGTGGTCTCCGAGGCACGGGGGTGCTAGCACTGACAATTTCTTGTCAGAAAAACCCAATACATATTTGTCCCGGAATCGAACCCAGGACCTCGTCATCCGCAGACGAATTCGCTAACCACTAGACCAACGAGGCAGTTAAATTATTTACGTTGACACAGAAACACAACAAAGGTAAATTCCGCATCATGCATAATGTACCTACTCGTAATCATAGTCATATTATGGGATAAAGGTTACACTCATTAACTTTGGAAATGAGGCCTGGCATAATTATAACGATATAAAGTACAGCGAGCAGTGATAGTCTAGTGTTTCGATGCAAAAAATCTATCAAAGTTTTGGGTCATCATCATCAACCCAAAATAAGCCCACATGTGGACATAAGCCTGTTTTTAGTGGCACAAACGTTGTCTATCCCATCAGTTTTTAGAATCCAATTAGTGTCTGCGAAATTCCGTATGTCATCGCTGTATCTAGCCGGGGGGCGCCCTACAGTCCGTTTGAAGAGACGCTTTGGTCGGGGCCTATAAAATAATGAACAGACATCTCTGGTACAGGACTTGGCCGCTAGCCTATTTGGGCCTGATTTGTCTGGTGTCGCGACAGTCACCAAGAGACGGTAATGCTTTTTGCCTGTTAACAGGGTATCATTTTTCAGCGCTGTCAACCCCACGTTTATAATTTGGGCCACATTATGAAAAAAATGTTTTTCAGGCACGCCCATTGTGTAAAAGATTCCTTTTGTTTGCAAATTTTATGTCATGTGATGTTTCTGTAGCTAAAAAATGGCCTCTTTGGGACTCTTGCCAGCCTTTGTACGGAGTTATTTAAATGTTGTTTAATATTACTGTTTAAAATGTACGAAACAGATGTTACCAGCGTTTATTTGCGACTAAACTCACATAAAATATAATTTCTTTGTTTTATGTTAGGTATTTATTTCTCTTCTCTCTAGTTTATCGTACCTATATTCAAGCATATTTTTAACCGACTTCCAAAAAAGCAGGAGGTTCTCAATTCGTCAGAATATTTTTTTAAAGTATGTTCCCCGATTACTCGAAGATGCCGATCGATTGATGATCGATTTCGAAAATTCTTTTTTTGTTTGCAAGGGTATACTTTCCAGTTGGCCCTAATGTCATCAGGTCAGGATCTGATAATGGGATCCTGGAGAAATCGAGGGAACTCTTCAAATTTTATAAGCACAATTGTAGTGACGTTTGATACCGGTTTTGTAAAAAGAATTTTTACTTTTGTATTATAGGGTAGGTATAGATTAGGACCGAAGTTTGTATGTACCTATGAAGAAGAAAGTACTTATATTTTCTGGGCTAACTAGCCAGGTAGCAGGAAGGGATTATGACTGTTTTAATTAAACCTAAAGCTAAATTTCAAAAATATCTCCAACAAGTTTTAGATTTAAACTAGATGTGGATGTTGCAAATTGCAATAAAGTATGCTTTGAAATTATTTTATAAGCAAATACAAATACTTTGCTGTTTTACTTGAGTTTCCAGGAGTTTTCAGTTTCAAAGCTTCAAAAGTTTGACCAATTAAAACTAGTCCGTTGTTAAACGCGGAGAGTTAAGCTAATTAGCGAGTTTAAAATCTAGACAGAAATAATACATCTGGTGGCTAACGCAACTTCAGCGGATGTTCGCTAACTTTGAGAATCTGTGGTCTAAGTAGCTTCGCTTTGTGTTTTAAATTTATTTACCCCGAAGAATAAATTTAGTGTATCTAATAGAAAAACGTGATCCCCAAAGGGATGAAAAAGAATCATCATTCTACAGGTCTTACAGTTCTTCAGGTCCAATATTTTCAGGCAAATTCTTTACTTCATTATCATCTCATCTTCACTTATCATCAGGTGTAATCGCAGTCAGTCGCTAGTCTTGCGCAAAAAAAAATAAAAATATTTTCGTATAATTTCACTTCTTTTCATTTTTACAGATATACCTACGCATATAAAGCGGTCTTTTTGTTTATGAGGAAATAAAATATGTAATTTGTTTCAGAATCGGTAAGTGTTGTCAAATGTCGAACTAGGCAGACACACGTCATCAAATAACTAGATACAAGCCACACGTGATCGTGGTGTGTGGAAATCTCTAAAAGAGATTATTTTAAGAAGAAGATACCTGCGTTGATTTTGATAAGTCGTTGAAACTACGGGGATTATAACGATTCAGTCGTGGAGTGGGTGTCTACAACTTTCACACGGCGCGGTCTTGTGCCGCCTATATCCAGCAGCCCCCTGCGAATTGTCTAAAGTTGTCGGTACACGTAGCCAGGAGAAAGTCTATCAACACTACACATTACGTTGCGAGGTCACTATTTCAGCATTCCCATTATATATCGGTCCCACAGTTACCTGCCTATAAGTATACTCTAAACTTCCTTTGAACAAAATATCTCTACAAGGCTTGCATAATAAGCTCGAATATTATGTGGTATTAGCATAAATTGCATTTCACGTCTTGTTTCTAAAATAATTAATACTCATCTTAACATGTCCACGGAAATTTTCATCACGATTTAATAATGCATGCTCACCTAACGTTCGTCTGGCACATTTTAATTAAGATCATACTCTAGTTAGCTACCTACCCCTAGAGATGTACGACAGTGATAAAAGGGCTAAAGAGAACTTTTGTGTTAAAAATTTTACGAACTTTTTTCGGTCTCGTAAATCTAGGTTAAGTTAAAGTTAAGTTCAAATTCTTTAGGACTAATTAAAATCAAACTTTCAACAACAGCAATTAAGTCAAATCTGAACCGATTCGATCACATTTTTAACGTTTATCTATCTACATTAAAAGACAAACTACCTAAATTTCACAATAAAAAATTATATGTACTTCATCACTTTAACTAACCAATCAACTTAACCAGGTAACACGTAAAAATAAGTGTCATAATAAGAGTTAGAATTCTTCAAAAACGCTTGAATGAAATGTGAAAATAAAATTTTGCATTTTTGCACTCAACGCTTTGCTTTTAATTAAACATTTTTCTTAGAGAAAGTTACTAATGTTTGGTAGTAGGAATTGAGCGAAAAGTGACTCAATGGTTCCTTCTCTATTTGTCCGATCTATGTCTAATATTAGTTCGAAATATCTTTGTTTCTAACATATTCGGTGCCACAAATACGGCATAAATAAGCGACATGAGCTAGATTTCCCAGATGGCTATCTGTGACCTGCAAGCTCAGTACAAATGTGCGATTGTTATACTTATGTCTAGCGCAGACGACCGATCAAAAGCTCCGCACATTGAACGCATTCACCACGCTGAGCTAACGGTTTTTTGGGATTCCATACCAGAATGGTAACCAACGGGACCCTATTACTAAATCTCCGTTGTCTGTCCATCCATCCGTCTGTATGTCAGCGTGTTATATCTTATGATTCGTAATAGATAGACAGTTGAAATTTTCACAGAATGTGTATTTATAGTTGCAATAGTGTAACTAGAATAACAAAAAATAATAAAATAAATTAAAAATTAAAGGTCGCCCCCCTACAAGAAACGTGTTTTTTTCCCGGCATTTTTAGTACGCAAACCTTCGTATGCAAGTCTTGTCAATGTCAATTGATTTGTTATTATGGTCTGAACGAAATAGACTATATTTTATACGGACGAAATCAATATGACAGATGTTAGGTATATTTAATTTCCTGTGATCGGGAGACAGTTCTTAAACTTTTATCCTTAATAAAAAATACGCGCTAAAGCAGACGTGCTAACGTACATTGGTTTAACATTAGACAACGCTTCTCACTGCATACCAACGGTTGATGAATAAAAAAATCGGTCGTCTGTTCGAGCTTTTAATTTGTACGCAGCGGGAAAAAGAAATATTTGATACGCAAATCGATGCCACTGAATTGCGTGGCAATTGAAAAAAATCAATTTGAAGTCGACAGATGCCGTGACATAAAACAATATCTCTTTCTAAAACGAAATTATGTATGGAGAGTGTATGGAGCACAGATATGGAGCTACTGAATCGTGACGTCATGTTGAAACAGCGCTCTCTTTTTCTAACAGGAAACTTAAAAGGTCTATCTTTTCACTTACCATCAGGTGGGATCGCAGCCAACGCTAGTCTATATATTTAAAAAAATAATAGTTAAGATTGACAAGAGAAAAAGAAAAATGACATTGTGATACAACACAATATATTAAACACCTTTAAGTATTAAAAAAAAATTGTCAAATGCCTAATTAAAATGCATGAAAGATGGAATAAATGGAAAAAATAACCTATTTACGTCAACTGACTTATTTAACAGACTATACGATAATAATACCCGTTGCTCCAGATATTTTTATCCACGTACTACCAAATTGTGGAATCATCTCCCTTCGACAGTGTTCCCACTTAATTACAATATCGGGTTATTCAAGGGGCGAACCAATAAGTTCCTGAAAAGCCGGCAACGCATTGATGGTGCCTCTGGTACTACAAGCGTTCATGAGCGGCGGTAATCACTTAACATCAGGGGACCCGCCAGCTCGTTTGCCCATTAGTCATATAAAAAAAATATATTCTTATAATAGACACTAACGGGTCGTGGCCACGACAGCAAGTTGGTGTTGCGACTTGCGAGAAGTCAAGTTGAAGCTGTCATTCGCAGACTACCCGTTCTCTAGTTCTTTCTGCGCAGAGTGCAGAAATTCTATGCTGAGTTTACGCTTTTATAACATGATTTTGTAAGTATTTTTAGATTTCCCATTTGAAAATTTAGTTTTAATAGTTTACTAGCTGATGCCCGCGACTTCGCACGCGTGGATTAAGGTTTTTTAATTCCAGTGGGAATTCTCTTATTTTCCGGGATACAAAGTATTTCTTATGTAGTAAGTAGTCTTTGTGTTAATCTATCTCTGTGGCTTTCAGCCAAACTGGTTCACTCGTTGCAGCGTGATTAAGTAACCAACATTCATCCACACTTCCGGATTTATAATATTAGTACGTTTATACAATTAGTGAATTTATTTATGCCAATGTTGTATGAGAGCACTCGGATCGCTTCAAGCTGCCCACAAGATAGTGTAATACACAATGCAACATGTTATTACGTGTTGCACTGTAATGGCTACCTACATACTCGTTATGAATGAAATAGTGCCATATTATTTTTAAAATAAAGCTGATGAGTTTCTTATCAGACCGATGACCTTAAGGTCATCATAGGTCTTTAAATAGTTCCTAGCCGATAGTATATTTTCTTAGGAAAATGACGGAAAGTTGATGGATAAGGGAAATGGAGAACCGCTTTCGGTTATGTGCTCTACAAAAGGCTCTGCAAAAGTTGCTGTGGACACTTAAGCTATTAGAAGGATGGACGGTGCTCATTCTACATTGAGTCACCAAAAGGAATAGTATTCCAAGGAATTCTAGATACAAGTTGATTAGGTTGGTACAGGTGCGAACTTGTACTAGAGAAAACCAAGTTGCCAAAATATTTGGCAGAACGATCTACAACATGCAGATTTAACGAAGACACAATAACACAAAAGACAAACTGGGAGTAAATTTTAATATTAATTGGATAAGCAGTCGGCGTAGTTTGTGGGGCGTCGTCACAATTAGTAGTAGGAATATATTTAGCAAGAATAGCTGTGATAACGAATTTGCACAGACTCGCGAATAGTGAGTTACTTTATGGCGCACAAGCCACGAGCGACACGAGTTTCTACTAAGCGTTAACAAGCAAACGACGTGTCAGTTTATGTCTGGAGCGGATGAAGGGACCTTGTCCTCTTTTTCTTATAATTTGACTCTCACAGACTTTCCCTAATGCTCTGGCATGGACTTTCCCTAATGGCGACTGTCTGGCAGGCAAAGGGACATCATTGACTTGAATAGGTGTCGGTTAATAAGCGCCTTTTCCCCCATTGAATCTGCAATCAGTCGCAAGAATATAGGCAGATGAGTTGTGTTTCAAATTGTCTTATTGTCTTTAGAAGACGTGGGAGCCATAGCTCGAACGTCCGAATATCGAATAAGCGCCTAGCTGCAAAAAATTGTCTCAGATTGTCATTAGTCACTCTTACCGTACTCTCTTCTGCTTCAGTTCTGGGAGCAACAAACAGGATATGTTCTATAGCTTAGTTACTCTCTAAGTTACCTTTTGTCACTTGTTCCACAGCCCGTGCTGTCTAGTGGCGCAACTGTTTAGCAAGTCTAGGGGAGTTCGTTACTCGATTAAGCGCCAGTTAGTCAGCACCTAGCACTACACAGGATGTATTCTATGGTTTAATTATCCGCTACGCTACCTATCGTCACTTGTTCCACAGTCTGCGCTCTCTAGTGGCGCGACTGTTTAGCAAGTCTAGGGGAGTTCGTTACTCAATTAGGCGCCGGTTAGTCAGCACCTAGCACTACACAGGATGTATTCTATAGTTTAGTTATCCGCTACGCTACCTATCGTCACCTGTTCCCCAGTCCGCGCTCTCTAGTGGCGCGACTGTTTAGCAAGTCTAGGGGAGTTCGTTACTCGATTAAGCGCCGGTTAGTCAGCATCTAGCACTACACAGGATGTATTCTACAGTTTAGTTAATCGCTACGCTACCTATCGTCACTTGTTCCCCAGTCCGCGCTCTCTAGTGGCGCGACTGTTTAGCAATTCTAGGGGAGTTCGTTACTCGATTAGGCGCCGGTTAGTCAGCACCTAGCACTACACAGGATGTATTCTATAGTTTAGTTATCCGCTACGCTACCTATCGTCACTTGTTCCCCAGTCCGCGCTCTCTAGTGGCGCGACTGTTTAGCAAGTCTAGGGGAGTTCGTTACTCGATTAGGCGCCGGTTAGTCAGCACCTAGCACTACACAGGATGTATTCTATAGTTTAGTTATCCGCTACGCTACCTATCGTCACTTGTTCCCCAGTACGCGCTCTCTAGTGGCGCGACTGTTTAGCAAGTCTAGGGGAGTTCGTTACTCGATTAGGCGCCGGTTAGTCAGCACGTAGCACTACACAGGATGTATTCTATAGTTTAGTTATCCGCTACGCTACCTATCGTCACTTGTTCCCCAGTCCGCGCTCTCTAGTGGCGCGACTGTTTAGCAAGTCTAGGGGAGTTCGTTACTCGATTAGGCGCCGGTTAATCAGCGCCTAGCAGCAAACAGAGTGTATTTGGAATGAATAATTCGCTGCATTCGTCGTCGGCCCATTTGCATTTCCTTTTCCACATTTCTAATTATTGCAAGACACGTTCCTTGCGCAGTATTTATTAATTTTGTGCATCTTGCAACAATGTTTAAACATCTCGCATATGTGCAAGAAAAGTGATGTTTGTTTTTAGAGTGGAAAGAGGATTATGTATAACTCTAAACAGTGTTACAATCTAATATGAATGATGAATTTATTGATGGACTTTTATTTTCTTGCTGTTTCTTTTCAGTGAAAATTATAGCTCAAAAATAATATGATGAAAAAACTTAATTGAAATTCACTATTGAAGCTTACAAGTTATCAGTGAATAACAGAAAAGTAAACATCACGACTTCGTTTTTAAATACTGTTTCGAGAAGAAATGACTTTACCTTATTAGTTAACAAAGTTATTTTTACCGAAGTTCCTAGAAAAGAACAATACTGAAGGCTCGTTAAAACTACGAGGCTAACTTCAACGTTTCGCCATAACGAGTGGCTCCAATCGTCCATCAAAATCGAAACAGGACTAATCGCTTCGAGACCCGCTCTCGGGTCAATGCTGCCGATTACAGATTAACATAACAATACAGCAGTTTTAACTGAAACATACGGCCAAGATTTATTACAACGACCGGCTCCACAGTTGATGTAAATTTTACTTTCTTTTTTTTTATTCGTTGACAAGATATTCCATGAGGGCGATCTCACCTGATGATAAGTGACGATGCATAAGATGGTAGCTTGGAAGGGGTATGGCAGTGTACATTCAATTCCTACCCTAAATCTGTTTATACACGCCATCGTACCGGAACGCTAAATCGCTTGGCGGCACGTCTTTGATGGTGTAGGGTGGTAACAAATGCGCAAAAGTTTCACACTCAAAATATCCTTAGTATACTTGGACAGACACAATTTCACCGCACAAAAACTCTACATAAAAAAATACGCGTTGAACCATTGACGTAATTATACTTTAATAATACCTACTCATAATAATTAACATAGTATCATTATGTCAATGCGTTGAACTGAGAACCTGCTCCTTTTTTTTTAGAAGTCGGTTAGATATAGAACGTTTGTCACAAAACTCTGGTCTCATTCAAATTTAGTGCGAATAATTTTATGCAAGTTTTTCTACTATGATATTATTTATTCAATGCAATTTTGTTGACATATTGTATGAGAGATTAGGCGAATTGGAAATATCTTCAATGGTCGATCGAAATTGAAACAGGACTAATAGTCGATCTCTGCTCCAGGAAAATGCTATACCGATAACATTAACATAACAATGCGACAGTTTAGTGGCAACAGACGGCAGGCAACTGCGATTGTAAACGCTGATGACTATCATGCTTCCTATCATGACATTACCATGACATTACCATGACATTACCATGACATTACCGATATACACATACATACAAATAAATAAAATTGTGTCTGTTTGTAATATCAAAATAACAGCTTTTTACTGAACGCGTATGTAAGTACACACTTACACTTTGGAGTTTATGATTACACCACAGTATGTATTTTTAAGTAGATGTATAAATAAATAAATAAAAAGTAAGTACGGTAATTACAACAAAAAATTAAAATTTTGTCTGTCTGTTTGTTTGTTTGTTGCCGGTAATGGCGGTAACGGCTGGACTAATTTTGACGGGACTTTCACTGGTAGGTGATATTATCGTGAATAATATAGGCTACTTTTTACCGACCTTCAAAAAAGGAGGAGAAGGAGTTGTGTTTTATACCTGTGTATATCGATATCTGCTTGATTTCCAAACCGATTTGCGGGAATCTTTTTTTAATCGAATAAAAATTTTATTATTGTATTGTGTTTGTATGGGTCCCGGACCTGCAATAAAAAGCATTATTATTATTAAAAACTTTGCGAGATTCTCCCATGAAAACCTCGGGTCCCAACACCTCAATCCTTATGCTGCAGGGGTACTGCCCCCCCTGAACTGTGGCGATTTAAGGACTCTTGCAGCGGATCAGGTAGCAATATTTAGCCGTATATTTTCGATTTTCCCGAGCCATATAAAGGCGAGTTGAGATTCAAGCACAGAATATACAATAGGTTTTTAATCCCAACAAAAAGTTTCATCGTCGGAATGTAGGTATTTAACTTATATTAGGCTGAAAGAGGTAAAATTGAATGAACCTATTTAAAAATATTATGTTAAATCGACTTACTTTGGTAGATGTGTATTTGAAATATTTCGGCCACATCTTTAGAAATGAAGGGTTAATTGAGCAACAATGTTTCATCGCGATAAAACAGTAATATTAACAAAGTAATGAAGAAAAAAATCGCTAGTTCATGATCTATGAAAACTATACTAGTTGAAAAAAGAAGCTGAAAGAATTTAAATTAATATTTTGAAATAATTACTTTTTATAAAAAATTTAACCGGCGATAGAAGCAACTAAGGGGGAAAAATAAAATATAAATCTTTTTAGTCTTACTAACTAAGCTCCTAAGTAATTAATTTTAAGTCGGCAACAAACTTTTTTAAAAAAGTATACCTATTTTATTTTTTTCAGGCATTGGAGCTGTATATAGAGATACCTTTTCGACCAACTTCGAAACGCTATCCATTAAAAAAAGAATCATCAAAATCAGACGACTCTGCGAAGAGTAATGCGTGGTCATACATAAAAAAAATATATATACGCGATGAATTGAGAACTCCTCCTTTTTTTCGTCGGTTAAAAACTAAGATTTGAATCGATTTGAATCGAATACATTTTTTGAAAAATCGGGATTTTTGAGGTAGTTTTTGAGGTTTGCAGTAAGTAAATGAGCGTTATGATAATTACCTACAATTTGCAATAGTTTATAAGTATGTTTTTGTTATATTTTTTTTTAAGTAATAAAGTTTATCATGAAACAAAAAAAAAGTATGTCTTTGTTTAAGTTCAAATTTCTTTTAGTTTTAAATGACACGTCCGACTATCTGCTGCTTATGTTGTGGAAAGTGACTAGCTTATAATCATGGCTGTATTATATTTGTTTTGTATTGTCATTATCTGTTGTGTATCTGATAAATAAATAAATCAAATTGAATATGAACGTCAAGAGCACTGAAACAGCGCCACAACACTGTTATTACAACAACACAGATAATCCCCGATACGGGGGCTCTCTTCGCCAACCCAATAATACAACTTGTTGCCCCGGGAGACATGCGGCCCGTTCATTACAGGGACCGACTCGAGCCAACGAGTTAAGCCGCGCTCGAAACTTCCAATCAAGTTATTTATCACTAGCTGATGCCTGCGACGTCGTACACGTGGATTTTGGTTTATGATTCCCGCGGGAACTCTCTTATTTTTTTTAAATATTTTTAGCGAGCAAACAAGCAGGCGGGTCACCTGATGTTAAGTGATTACCGCCGCCCATGAACATTTGTAGCACCGGAGGCACCACCAATGCGTTGCCGGCTTTTTAGGAGTTTGTTGGTCCGCCCCTTGAATAACTCCATGTTGTAATTCAGTGGGAACATCGTCGCGGGAAGTTGGTTCCACAGTTTTACGTGGAAAAAAAGATCTGGCACACTCTGGTCGAAGTGCTCCAGACACCCAGGTGGTGAGGATGAAATTGTGTTCGGTGGCGAGCGGTGCGGTTGTAGAAGAAAGACGGTGGAATTAGGTCAAATAGCTCTTCAGAACACTCCCCGTTATATAGCCTATTTCCGGGATAAAATAGCCTATGTGTTATTTCAGACTATAATCTATCTCTGTCCCGAATTTCAGCCAAATCGATTCAGACGTTGTGGCGCGATAGAGATCAATCCATCCATCCATCCATACATCCAAACTTTTGCATTTATAGTATAAGTAGGAATTAGGATATAGTATTAGTGTTATTAGTGCTTTTTTTTTTAAAAAGAATATTAGCCAATTGACTTTGGCTAATATTCTTTTTAAAAAAAAAAGCATAAGAAAAAGTTTCATCATTTGATTAGTGTATCGAGTTGAGAATTTTCATGTTTCAGTCAAAGTTACATAAGGACAGTGGGGTTAGTATAAGATTTAATTCGATTGATCGTATTCGTATACTGTGACATTAGCGTCAAAGTAAAATGAACCTTAAAAGTATTGAGTTAAAGTCAAAAATTCAGTACAACCGATTTAAGTTTGGAGCGTATCCGTTTTCGTAAAAGTATAAGAATACATGCACGTAATGGAGCTCTAATTCAATGTAGTTATGGTTCATTTTACTTTGACGCTAATGTCATAGTATACGAACACGATCAATCGAATTAAATCTTACACTAACCCCGCCGTTCCATACATAGTGTTACAATGTGTACGATATATGGGATTCTTAAGTTTTCGACACTTGGACGGAATTTACGACACGATCCGCGATCAATTCAACTTCGGAATAAGGCGGAATAGTAATGAGCTTTGACATTGTATGAGAAAGCGAACGTAAAACGTCGAATTTACTGATTTTTGATCGCATTTCATTTAGCCTTTCCGCACGTCTCGTTTACATTGTAGATGATAACTATCTCGCATGTCTAGTGGTTAATATGTTCGACTGCGGATCCTGCAGTTGATGAGTTCGATTCCCGAATCGGGACAAAAAATGCATTGGATTTTATTTTTTTTATTTTTTTATTCGATGACAAGATAGCCCTTGACTGCGATCTCACCTGATGGTAAGTGACGATGCAGTCTAAGATGGTAGCGGGCTAACTTGGAAGGGTAAGTATAGCAGTGTAAATTCAACCCATACCCCTAATCGATTTCTATACGCCATCGTGCCGGAACGCTTAATCGTTTGGCGGTACGTCTTTGACGGTAGGGTGGTAACTAGCCACGGCCAAAGCGCTCCACCAGACCAGACCAGAGACAATTTAGAAATAATAAATTCCTAAATTGCCCCCGCCGGGAATCGACCTACCTACTAGTCCCGAGTTAGGAAGTAGGCAGTGTGTCACCCCCGTGCTTCAGAGAGCACGTGAAGTCGTCGTTTCCTGTGATCGAAGACTAAAACACGCTCTTTTAACATGTCTATGCGTATTTTGTTTAATAGTCTGTGGTTTGTAATAATAGAAATTTCATATTGTATGGAGATTAAAGTTGTAAGAACTTAATCCTTTCAATATTAATAATATCATTAATACAAATTCCGATGTACTTTGATATTTAATAATTGACATCTTGGCGCAGGTAATAACGTTAGCCGTGACCAGCGAGTTATCATATTATTAGAAGCAGAGATGTCCTCTACCTGACAGTTGAATTAGAGAACCAATTGTGCATTTTATTAATATTATCTAAATCATATGATATAACTCCTAAGTCCTATGGTAATTAAATTACCAAAATATACCTACCAACTGTAATAGAGTCAGACTGTATTCTTAGATAATTAATCTTTACTCAAAAAAGATTATAACATGCTTATGAGTGATGAGACAACCCAAATGAAACATGAAGCGCATTGATCAGTAAAGACAAGGAAAGCTGACACCAAATAATGCGGGAAAAAAATGATGAAGAAAAATTCTTGTTTCCACATTTATGTGTCTACTTTTGAATGACAGAGCCCATGCTTGCGATCTATTCAGGTGAGTGAGATGACCTGTCGATGACGCAGTCTAAGATAGAAGCGGCCTAATCTGAAAGAGCTGCAACGGTAAATTGTTTGGCGGCACGTTTTTGTTGGTATTACGGTAAAATTAAAGTTCCCGCGGGATTATAAAAACTAAACGAAGTCGCAGGCATCAGCTAGTGATTGATATCTTTATTAAAAGATAATACTATCTTTATATCTTTATTAAATAATATCTTTATTAAAAGGTAAAAACAATATATGAATAGCTGATAATCATTGAAATCATACGTTGTAAGCAAAATCGCACAGTGTATGATTTTCGCTTCTCCATAACTGTACCTCTATGGCTGCAATTAATTGATGTTTACGCAAGCCTCCTTCCAACTGATAATGGATCCTCTTTGGGTGTAATATTGTAAGGAGATTAAAGGTGGTTTGGCCTAGTTCGGATAGAGTACGCCAATTGATTGAACTTGTTACGCAATACTGAACCAAGTTGACTAGTGGATTCTAATATCTGTATACTAAATGCTGGTACAAGCACAAGCCGCGGTGGCAGCGCTTGCAAAACAGGATGTCACACTGAATGGACAAGGATTTGTGAAAGATTTAATAATAATAATAATAATAATAGCCTTTTATTCCTAAACATAGGGTTACAAGAGGTCCCTAAGTTCGGTGTGCCTTTCGGCATAGGCCTCCTCCAATTCCTTCCAATGGATCCTGTCCCTTGCTACTCTCAACCAGAATGGTCCCGCTGTCTGTTTCAAGTCATCTTCCCATCTCCTGACTTGACGACCCCTACCTCTTTTGCCGTCTCTTGGTTGCCAGAGGGTGACCTGCTTGCTCCATTTGTTAATGGGGTGGCGTAGCAAATGTCCAGCCCATCTCCATTTTTGGATGTCTATCCGGGTAAGAATGTCTGTGAGTTTTGATCTTGTTCTCATGTCTACGTTCCTGACTCTGTCTTTGATTTTTAACCCTAGCATGCTTCTTTCCATGGCACGTTGGCATTTTGTTAGCCTTTCCCTGTGGTGAAGTGTTGTTGACCAAGTTTCACAGCCATAAGTAAGAACAGGTAGAATACAGGTCTCGAATACTTTCTTTTTTATGTGATTGCCTAGATCCTTACTTTTCACTATTTCCTTCAGTGACCAGTATTTTCTCCATCCCTGAGCTATTCGCCTGTTTATTTCCTTTGACATTTCATCTGAAGGGGATATTATCTGTCCTAAGTAAATATATTCTTTGACATATTCGATCTTGTTGCCATCTACCATAACGTCTATTTCCCTTGAGTTTGACATCAATTTTGTTTTACTGGCATTGATTTCCAGACCAACTTCTCTGCTTACATTTGCTAGGCTCTGCATCATTTGTTCTATTGCTGCTGGATTCTCTTCAAGAAGCACCAGATCATCGGCAAATCTTAGGTGGTTTAGGCGAGCTCCATTAATGTTCAGACCTAAGTGGTCCCAGTTTAGTTGTCTAAAGATGTGCTCGAGTACGGCGTTAAACAGCGTAGGGGAGAGAGGATCGCCTTGGCGTACGCCCTTTTTGATAGGAAATGATTCTCCTGTTGATTCTAGTTTAATACTGGCCTTGCTAGATTTGTATATACTCATAAGTATTTCTATATAGTTACTCTGGACCCCTTGTTGTTCAAGGCTCCGCCATATGTATTGGTGCCTGAGGCTGTCAAATGCCTTTGAGTAATCTATAAACGCCAAGTAGATTTGTTTATTGTATTCGTTATACTTCTGTATCAACTGTTTTATTGTGTGAATGTGATCTATTGTGCTGAAGTCTTTTCTGAATCCTGCCTGCTCTACGGGTTGGCTTTCGTTTAGTGTTAATGATATTCTTTCCAGGATCACTTTAGCAAATACTTTATATATGTTTGATATTAGGGAAATTGGCCTATAGTTCCCAATCTCGTCTCTAGGGCCTTTTTTATGTAGTAGGATTATGTGACACTCGGTCCATTCTTCTGGAATTTGCCTTGTTTGTAAGATTTCATTGAAAAGTTTTGCCAACACAGGACTGATTTCTTCTAAGGTTCCCTTGAGCATTTCATTAGGTATCTTGTCCGGCCCTGGGGATTTCTCGAGTTTTTGGGATTTTATTGCCTTGATTACCTCTGAGGTAAGGATTTCTGGCACTTCGTCTACTTTGTTTTCTTTTTCTTCATTTACTTCCGGAATTATGGCCAACCCTGAATCGAATTTATCAGAATACAATAGGCGGTAATAGTCCGTAGCTAGTTTCTGTATTGAGAGTCGATTAGTTAAGTAAGATTCGCGTTGCTTTAGTTTCGATATCCATTCTTTCCCATGTTCGCTTAGTTGTTTCATAGCCTTTTTAGTTCCTCCTGTTCTTTTTATATTTTCTTCCAAAACTCTATTTCTTTTCTTTTTACGGTCTTTCCTCATATTCTCTTTAATTTCCTTACTAAGGTTTGCAATTTTTTGGCGTCTTTCTTTGTCCCCTTTATTTGATATTAGTGTTCTTCTTTCGTCTAATAGTTCTAGTGTCTCTTTGCTTAAATAGCTTTCTTTGCTTCTGGGTTTGCTGACTAGCATCTCTTGCAATTTGTTTTGTAATCTCCTATATTTAATCCCAGTTTCTGCCTCGGAGGTAATAATTTCATTGAGTGATTCTGTTGTGCGGGAATTAGTTGAATGACTGTGTTCTGATATTTGATACAGCTTATTATTATTTACTAGGTTTTTCCTGGATCTTTTGGGTTGTTTTAGGCTTAGGCAGCTTCTTACCATACGGTGGTCTGTGTTAAAGTTGAGGTTTTTAACTATGTTGGTATCTGTGAACGCGCTTGCTTTGTTGGTTATAATAAAATCAATTTCAGTTTTGAATTTTGCACCTGGGGAGGACCACGTCCATTTACTTTTATTTTTTTTGTAAAAACGTGAGTTCATTAAAATAAGATTATTTTCCATCATGAATTCTACTAGTTTCTGTCCATTTTGGCTTCTTTTGCCATGCCCAAACTTCCCGATTGAGGATTCTTCTCCAATTTGCCTTTCTCCAACCTGTGCGTTAAAGTCGCCCATGATTATTATGTTGTTGTTGTAGTGCGGTTTTATTGCTTCTGAGATACTCTCATAGAAATATTCTATGTCTGTTTTCCCCGCTTGTTCTGTTGGGGCGTATATTTGAAAAATGGCCCAGTTTTTCTTATAACCCGGAAATTTTAAATGAACTACTGCAATTCTGTCAGAAACTCCTTCAAATCCCATAATGTTCTTCTTCAGTTTAGACTTAATAAGGAAACCTACTCCTTTTTGTCCGGTGTGTTCTCCTTTGTGAAACATGATATAGTCGTTCCTCTCTTCTATCCCTTCTCCTGGCCTTCTCATCTCACTAATGCCCATTATGTCCCATTTTATGTTGGATATGGCTATTTCTAGTTCTTTTAGGCTCTCTTCTGTTCTTAGTGTCCTAGTATTCAGTGTGCAGACATGTATATGTTCAGTGATCTTTTTATCTTGTTTTATCTGTATTGTTTTCTTTTTATGTTTTGATTTAGATGGAGGGTGTTTGTCTTCTTCCCCCACGGTGACAAGCCGGCTTGGGGTGCAATTTATGAGTGTTGTGTTTGGTAATGTGGTTGTTGGGGTTGTTTGGATCCGGGTGTCGCATATTAGTTTTTTGAGAGATTTGATAATGAAGCTGATCTCCCGCGCTCTACATAGTTCAGTATATTTGGTCTGATTATTTCCTTTGTCGCAGTTTTAGAGGGGGCGTTGTTCAAGGCGGTCAATGTGCTTTCAGTATTACCTGCATTAACTTTCTTTTGTGATGGTATTTTCGGTGATCCTGAAGTATCTCTTTTTCTCTTTTCTCTGTTGCTTTCATGTGTTTTCTTTATTATCAGTTTGTCGTATTTTATGAACGCTATATTCCCTTTTTTCTTTTCCTCTTCAACTTGCAGCTGCAGTTGTTTACGTTTTTCTATTATTTCTTTAGGGTAATCCTCTTTGATATTTACACCTTCTTGCAGGTTAGATCTGTTTCGCAGAATCATGTGTTTTTTCCATGTAGTTGTAAGTGAGACTACGACAGGGCGATTTTTATCGAGCTCTTTTTTACCGATTCTGTAAACATTATTAATTTCGAAGACTTCAAAATGTACTCCCATTTCTATTATAATGTTTTTTATGTAGTCTACTAGCTCCGTTTCTGTTGTTGCTTTTCCTTCCTCGATGCCAAAAAAGACAAGGTTGTTTTTGCGCCTATCCTTATCAACGAATTTGAGTTTTAACTCTAGCTCGCTTATTTTATTTTTGAGTTGGGCGTTTTCTTCGGTGATCGCTTTAAGCTTTTCGTCTAGTACTGCCATGATATTTTGTGTTACTGAAGTTGTTATAAGTTTAGTTTGTTGCTTTAACTTTTCGTCTAATTTCGCCAATAGAATTTCCATACTTTTTTCCATCTTTGGTATTTTTTTTTTTTTTTTTTATATTGCTATGGCAACACTTGTTTCGCTGTGGCCACACTTGTTTCGTTGAGGTGACACTTGTTTTACTGTGGCAACACTTGTTTTGCTGTGGCAACTCTAGTTTTGCTGTAGCAATACTAGTTTTGCTGTAGCAACACTTGTTTTGCTATGGCAACACTTATTTTGCTGTTTGTTAAGTTGGTACTGTAGTTTCCACTCTATAGTCTATGTACAATTTGCATCAGTCAGATGCCCTATATATTATTATACTCTTTGCAGATGACACTTGACAGTATTTTTGTAGGTTAGAATGTTCGCAATATGCGGTTGATTTTTTCTCGCAATTTAACACTTTTTCTGTAATTTTTCACTTTGTTGTATGTTGTCAATAGTTCGTATAACACACTTTGTTGGCACTTTTTACACTGTTTATTTTTAATTTTCCGCGGAGCTCTGTGACGTGCGTATTGACTGATCGACGACCGGATCCGGATCCCGTGAAAGATTTATAATAATATAAATAATTTTCTTGCGCAAACTATTCAGTTTAGAAAAAAATGATACCTACTACAAACCACCAACATTTTTTGAAGACCTATCCATAGGTACCTACCCCACAAAATTTTGTTTTCATCAAACCCATACGGGGTTTGATGAAAACAAAATTTTATGTTTCAGTTCTAAGTATGGGGGAACCTCTTCGACAATTCAGCCGGGACATGGCAAGCGCACGCATTCCCCTCTGCCGAAGTACATGTACAAACGTACGGTTCTGCTTGTAAGTGTGACAAGCTTTTGAGTTATTGTGCGTTCATAGAGACATAGTATTTACAAGAGTGTGCGGAAGTGAGTAAATGTGTGCTGTACGTTATTACCCCACCTCACCGCAGAAAGTGGCAGAATATGTTCAGTACTAAATCTGCGTAAAGGCACGTCCCGGCTGAATTGTCGAAGGGGAACCCCCAAAATTTATTGTTTTTTTTTTCTATTTTTGTGTGAAAATCTTAATGCGGTTCACAGAATACATCTACTTACCAAGTTTCAACAGTATAGTTCTATAGTTGCGGAAAAAAGTGGCTGTGACATACGGACGGACAGACAGACAGACAGACATGACGAATCCATAAGGGTTCCGTTTTTTGCCATTCGGCTAGGAATCCTAAAAAACTTAAAATTCAAGTAGGTAAATAAATAATGGTAGGTAAACAACTCGGTATTTATATAAAAGGGTAAGCATAAACCGGCAGCGTCAAAGCGCCGCGTAATTACCACTTAATGAGTCCGCGGACCGTCATTACTATATTCAGTTTAATTAAAGGCCATTTTCCTATCTTCCCGGCTTGTGTCCGTACTTACCCGGAGTTACCCAGTACCCTGAATGGATTCTCAAATCTGTAATTTTAAGGATTTCTGTGAGTAGCTTTTCAGGGTTCCATAGTTATAACACGTAAATTATGTTATTATTTAATCTTTTCCCTTTACCTGTCAATTGACGGTGATAAAATAATAATAATGTTCTCCCGAAAGAATCTCCAAAGAAATGAGCCATCTGTGCGTGAGATATTATAGTGCGCAAACACAGGTGCCCTCTCTATTACCTCACTCTCATAGTCTTATTGGACAAAAATCCGACACGACCGGAGATAAATCAGGCGCAAAACCGATAGCTAGCTTACTCTCCGAAGCACAGTCACCTCCTAGTAAAGGTTTGAAAACTCTTCAAAAAGAGCTCGAATCCGCGGACCTTAAGGTCCCAGGGTCTCCACCCCAAAAGGCACAAATACGAAACTACCATCATATTTGCGCCTTCTGGCCTGTTCGGCGCTGGTTAGCAGCTGCGCCCGCCACAGTGGAGATCGTTTGTAAGTGGGTCGCAGCTAGGGTATCCGCACAGGTATAGCATCCCAAATGAGCGACCTCTATTCTTCACGGCATCAGCGTCCTACCATCAGCGTCTTGCCATCGCCACGCGCCAAGCCTCTATTACAGCTACATTAGCAGTATGTTTTCCCTATGACAAAACTTTAGTTTCATGATTGTAACATAATAGTGTAACATGATTCTATTGTATTCTGTTCTACAGTGTTTCCACTTTATTTGTGTCTCAGTTATGTCTTAAAATGTGTATCTTAATATTAGTATTTAATTCGATGCCTTAACATGGGTAGTCTAAGTATGTCATGCTCTCTTAAACATTTCTGTGGTGGTGTCATGTGGTGCGGGTTGTTACTTTCCCTCAAATATACGTATGGTTGAGCGAAGCAATGGCTGGATCATGCGTCGTGCTCGTGAACAGGTGCCACCAACGGGAATGGGTCTGCTTTGTGTCTACCCATCTTAACATGTGTTAGGTTGTGGTAGGTGTGCATTTTTGAAACTTCTTTGTGGAAACACTGTGTGCATAGCATAGTTTTGTTAACCATTGTAAAAAAAATTTTTTTGAAAAGAGCAACTGCTGAGTTTCTTGCCGGCTCTTCTCAGCAGAATCTGCATTCCGAACCGGTGGTAGATTTATGACGTGTCATAAGAGCTACAAGTTGGCCTACATGAAATAAATAAATTTTGATTTTGATTTTGATACAACTATAATCAAGGTACAAAGTATACTACTTTCTATAACGTAAGATCTTGCTTCGAAACAGTGGAATTATTAAATTTCAATCACAATTAAGTTTACTTTACGCTGAACCCAATTATATCAAAATTTAACAAGTGTCATTAACTGAATAAGCAAGGACGAGGCCTTACCGCAAGTAATAGGCTCTTTGCAAGGTAACAATGAATAGGTTTTGCGAAACGCTGTACCTATTGATATTACTAAGTTTCTAATTTACTGTAAGGCGCTTATGGCGATAGCTATTTGATTGATGTTGTAAGCTGATATGCTTGAATTCAAGACTTAAATGTATCGAAATTCATAGTGATTTACTTATAAGTGTTAATGAGGAAAAAGTGTAAATGCAATATTTAATATTATAATAATTAATATAATGGTTTTATACCGAAAAGTTTCGATCAACACCTTAAGAAACTTCCGCTGAGTACTTGGATCAAGGGCAGGATACAGAAGGCGGTACTCCTTGAGACGGCACGCATTGTGAGGAGGTTCCTCAACCTGGAGTCCTGACCACTGGCTGCTTTGGTCCTACCCAAATGCATTATGTGGCGCTCTGGAGACCAAACGCGTAGACCGATTTTGATGTTTCTTACGTCAATCGTCTTGGGAGTGTCACTAAAGACATGACACTAATCTAAATTCAATATGGTGACCACCAGACACTGTATTGTGAAAAAGAAAAAACCGAAGTTCGACGAGCTATGTAAAGTGGGGTATCATTGAATAGGTATTTGAAAATCATTGTTAGATTGCTTTGATTATTTCTCATATTAATGACCATTTACGATCAATGTCAATTTAAGTTGTTCAGTTGATTTAAGCAGTCGAGTTTTATAATCTCTTTTAATTGATTATTTCACTTAGGTATATATATATAAAGAATTATGATGTAACATGCACAATGCATGAGCCTTTGATGGGTAGCTGAAAATGATGATATTTGAACGGGGCAGAATGGACGCGTTTATGCGTTTGGCAGCTCGTACGCAATACGTAATATCGCATGTGATTAATATTATAATAATCTAAACAAAAGAGTGTTTAGCCTTGTGTAATACCCGGCGTCGGTACACACAGCGTGTAATACCGTATATTAATTAGCGGCGGTTTCGCGTCGCCGACGCTTTCATGGCGGTTTAATAATGTCTGCGCTGACGTTTATTACGGCACGAGTGTAATAATAAAACCATGTACCTACACTGCAGATTACTTTCCGCGTATATTACCTAATGTGTAGGTATAAATATTTTTAAATCCTTACTAATAGCGTAACAAATACTTAGTAAACTAAACCATTTTTAACGAGTTTGAATTGTAGGTAACAAACATAACAGAATACCACAAAAAATCAATACTAAATTCTCCTTACTTTAGATATCTATTCATGTAACTAATATAAGCTGCAATCACTTTTTTACCCGACTCTAGAAAGAGATGGATACAGTCGCAGTAAAACATCTTATAACTTTTTTGTTTTTTGACCGATTTATTTTCTGATTTTACAAAATATGTTATTTCCACGTTAAATTTATCACTTTAATTCGTGATTTTCCACATTTTGGCAGTCAAATCCCAATTATCTAATATACCATAAAGATACCAAGTAAGGAATAATGTGTTTATGCTATTTAGGTACGCATTAAAGATGTCAAAATGATAATGCATCGCAGGAAAATAAAACATAATAAGCCTGTAACGTTGTTTTCATCCAACATTTGTGTTTGTATTTATTTCAATGCAAAATGATCGGAATCTAATACAGATAATAGAATGTTGGCAACAATCGCAATGTGGTTTAGGAGTTTCGGTTTAAATAAAGCCATTAAATTAGGAATCGGGTTATTCATTTCAATCACGTGCGAGCAATATTGCGAGTTGCGAGCTGATTTTAACAGAATCGAGCTATGATTGGGCTCAAACCATTTAGCAACTCGGAAAGGAGAGAATATACATATTGTAAGAGGAAAGTAGAACTTTATGCCATTGATGTCATGATATTAAGATTGAAGTGGTTATTATTTAAAGCGCCATCTATATCCTTATAACTTCTAGTGACGGTAGTCTAATAACGTTGGTAACATTTTTTTTTTGTTCCTTGGGCGTTGCCTCATTGCTCGTTTGGTCCATAAAAAGGAGACGTACAGCCTGTATTGAGTCAGTCTGCACTCTTCATTTGTGATTTGATATTCGATAATTGTGTTTCGTTGTTATCGTGGTTATTCTGTTAATTTGATATTATTGTGGTCAAGTGATTGGTAATAGTGTTGTTAGTTCCATTCTGCTTCGAGGCGTCACGCCATTCATATACCTACATGTGCTTGTTTTAAATATTTAATTATTGAGTAATGGCCATCTACTTCATTATTTGAGTGTTAGATGTTGGATTTCCTTACTTTGTGTATCAATGTCTTTTTTTTAAATAAAAATATCGGTCTCCGCTCATAATATAGATACTTTACATTCTACTAATTTTAAAAATGCGAAAGTTTGTGAGGATGAATGGATGTTTGTTACTCCTTCCGGCCACAACGAATGAACCGATTTGGCTGAATGAATTTATTAACTCGTAGCATTTGCTTTAACTCTGTACTTTCTGATAATTTTGATTCTTTTGTACGTCGAAGTTAACTACATTTTTATTTATTTATTTTAACATAAAATCACATTGCTTCCTCGCATTGCTGTACCTTTTTCGAAGTGTGTAGTCTTTGAAAATAATTTACAGAAAATACTATATCTTTTTACTCCAGTAAATGGATTTTTTTACAGCTGTCACAGATATAAAGATACAAGTGGTTGCTATATCACCCAGCTGAACAGATGATGGTGTCACCAGATACAGGCGGTTATTATCGGCGTGCTGAATATATCGCATTGTTTTTCTTATTAAAATTATTAGTC